>CM042021.1:66035833-67432916 GCA_023525975.1 Smallanthus sonchifolius | reverse complement strand
CACCTTTTGAGGCGTTGTATGGGAGGAAATGTCGAACACCCGTGTGTTGGGGTGAAACTGGTCAACGGGAACTTGGTTGCAAAGACGTGGTCAAGGAAACTATTAGTAGTATTGACCAAATAAGGGCACGCTTAAAGGCGGCCCAGGATCGCCAAAAATCCTATGCAGATAATAGAAAGCTGGCGATTGATTTCCAAGTGGGAGACTTTGTGCTTTTGAAAGTCTCTCCTTGGAAAGGGGTGATACGGCTTAGGAAGCGGGGGAAGTTGAGTCCACGTTTCATCGGACCGTTTAAGGTGATAGCAAGGGTGGGTGTGGTAGCTTATCGTTTGGAGATACCGGAGGGACTAAGTAGACTTCATAACACATTTCATGTGTCACACTTGTGAGTCTACTTTTGTTCCATTGGATGATAAGTTGAATTATGTTGAAGAACTGGTGGCAATCTTGGATAGAAAAGTGAAGCGTTTACGCAGTAAAGAGATTAGACAAGTTTTGGTGAGGTGGAAACATAAGAAGGGAGCATAAATGACTTGGGAAACCGAGGAGAAAATGCTCAAATATTATCCGAACCTTTTTATATGAAGACGGGTTTCGGGGACGGAACCAAAATAAGGGGAGGTGATTTGTAACGAACCAAAATCCGAGTTTTGTTATAAATAATTAAATATTCTAATAAATATTATGGTGAAAATAATATTTTAGAAATAAGTTGAAACAAGTGGGTTTCAAGTTAATTTTGGGGTTATGTTAGTTTTTATCTATGTTTTGGCTTGAAAATGGATGAAATAGAAGTTGAGGGACTGAAATTGCAAATATGGAAAATCTGCCATATTTGACTTATATGAAGTCAAAATTCAGATTTTTACTTGGAGTGGGGGTCGATGCTTTCAAGATAAAAAGAGAGAAAAGGGTGTTGAAGCTAAATCTTGCAATTGAAGCTTGAATTGAGAAGGTGTTGGCTTACACATCATCCTTCTAACATCAAGTAAGTGATTATCATCCTTTTTAGTTCACCACTGATGGGTTAATAGATGGGTTTGGTAGAAATCCAAAATTTATGATGCATGTGGTTAATTGATGTTAGATTGTTGATAATCTAGCTAAACTAAAGGTAAAGAATGGTGAATAACATCCTAGAACCCTTTGATTTTGATTATGAGAAGTTAGGGTTCGTATGAGAAAAATTGGGGGTTTTTGGATTATGATGAATTAATGATGATTAAGTGTTTATATGATGTTAGACATTTGAACAAACAACAAATTAACCTAATGATAAAAAATTGAATGAAAAATTAGTTTTAAGGTAAGGATAATGAAACACAAGTAGGTGAGTTTGGGGTGAAAGAGGGTGTTTTGATATGAGTATAACTCAGACGGGTCAGTTTGGATTGGAAATAGGAAATTGGGTTGTGAACTTAATTAAAATGTGATTTTGGTGTATGATGGATTACTAAACTAGATGAATGTGTTTAGGTAATCAAATTGCAAAACGTGAAGTGGAATCGGGACCTTCAAATCCACAAGGTAAGTGTTTTTGCACTTACTTAGTAATTGATGATAAATGGTGTTATATGCAATGTTGTATGCATAATGCGTTAAGTTGCATAATGTGTTATGTGGTATGAATATGTATAGAGGTGTACGAATAAGTGAATGAATGTAGTTATAGTATTAATACTATAATGGATATGTGGATATGGAGTTATGGTCTAAGTACCATAATGGATATATGGATATGAAGTTATGATCTAAGAATCATAATGGAAATGTGGTGATGAAGTAATGGCCTATGTGCCATAATGGAAATGGAAATGTGTTAATCATGAATATAAAATGAAATGAATGAAACTTGTAGGTGATATGCAAGTGATATGTAGCCTATTGACAAATTGGGTGGAAACGGGTCAAATGGGTGAATGGATGAAATTAGAATGATTTTTACCTTGTTGTATGTTTTATCTTCATTACTAATAGTGATTATATGTGGTGGCATGTAGGGAAAGCTCCGGCATAGTCTATGTCAAGTCCATGGCGAAAGATGGGATCTCGTACGCGTTTTTTATGGTTTTGGGTTGTAATTAAGTTTATTTATGGGTGTAAACCAATACATGAATTTGTGTCCTTTTGGTGTAAAGTTATGGTGTTTTTGAAAGTTTTAACCCAAACCCAAGTGTTGGAGATTTTTATGTCAACATGGAAAAAGTTGAAAAAATTGGCTTAGTGTTGAAATCTGCAGTTGTGCAAAAACTTTCTGTGAAAAAGTGATCTTCGCGCCACGCGAAAAACCAGAGTCTGGTCTTCGCGACACGCAAAGACCTGGTTTCCTGGATTTGTCTTTTTAGACTCCCTTGCGCCACGCGAAGGGAGGATGCCCGGTTTTCACGACACGCGAAGAGTATATATAAAAAAAATAATAATAAAATATTTTCTTGGGACGAATGCTTTCGCGTGTTTTAATGATTTAATAATCAGTGTTTGAAAATAGAGTGTTACATTTACTATGTCCTTATGCAAGTTTATGTGCTTCATGTCATAAACTACTTTGTGTTACATGTGTTCATGTTTTTAGTACAATCATTAACTTGAGCTGCAAGCCCAAGGTAGTACTTATTATGATCATATATATGAGAACCCAATTCATTACTTAACACAAATCTTGGCGGATTTGTGTATACATTTTGGTACTTTTCATAACACAATCAAGTGGATTGTGTATACATTGTTCATATTTCATGGCTTAATTGTACACTTGGAACGTTGTATGTTTTCACATTTATGCTTTAGAATTGATATGGACATAATGAATTCTAAATCATTTTCAACTTTTGTTGGTGTCAAAACCTATGTTACTCACCAACTATTTGTAGTAGACATTTACTTAACATGTTTCAGGTGCACACGTTTGAGGACAAGTCTTGATCATATAGGACTATGGACCTAGTTATATTTAATTCAAACTTTGATTATGTCTTGTTTCTTTTGAAATTTGTGTTTCTCATTTCCTTGTAATGAATACTTAATATGGTTGAATAAATATTGGAACTTATTTAATAGTTGATCATGTGCTTTTGGACAATTGTTTCAGCCCCGGCGTATAATCCGCCGTCGGTCGGGGTGTAACAGATTGGTATCAGAGCCATGGTTATAGGGAATTAGGTTATTAGAAACTAACGACCTAGTCTATAACCTTAGGATACCCCCTTGTATGATTATCCTAAATATTATCTTATGTGTAATATTGCATGATACAATACGTATTATCTTATGTGCTATGTTATTGATAACTTATATGAATACAAAATTGCTACTCATGTGATACCCTAATTGCTACATTACTTGATTAGCCTACACGTTACCTATTTGATTACACTACATGCTACCCTAAGTATTACCATATCTTACACTTAATCTTATTTAAGTCCCTATACTCCTTCATCCTTATTCCTTGAAAATTATATCATCCTTATCATCACATGTGAGGAATTTAAACCCTTAGACCTTACCATTCAAGAAAGGAAGCTGCTTGAGTAAATGAAGCTCACCTTTGAGCCACAAGACACAATCCTAATGATCCTCATCATAACCATGAGTTCAAATAATAGTGTTAATAATACATGATGGCTGGAAGAGTGGGTGTAGGCCCATAAGAGATTCTGACTAAAGAAAGACTGGGTACTTAAGTGTGTCTCTTGTGACCCACCTCTCTTTCCTGGGAATTCTCTTCATGGGTACACTACTTATAGGTCAAGTGTTACTCCTAACATACTATTATGAGAACTCGGTGTTATGACTAGTAAAATTTTAAACTCATGAAAACCTTTGTACTTAACATTAAGCGTTTTATTATCACTTACGGCCTTTTTCTTTTTGTGCTAGACATGGCCTCTTACCCTCCTCATTCCCAGAATATCACCCTGAAACAGAATCCGAGCAGGAGGAAGACTTCGGATCCCCATCACCAAACAACCGGTCACCAACACAGCCAGCTGCCAGATCCATGTTTGACCGCAGAACAGATTAGCTTAGGAGCACAGGCCTGAGACTCCGAGCATCTGAACCATCCCCACTGAGAGACCCTTATCTAGCACCTGACCCATACCATCCAAACTCAGGGACAAGGCAGACTATGGAACCCACCAGTGCTATAGGAGTTCCAGCTGATGCCGCTCATCAATATGTGAGATCCACAGAGTTTCTATGGCAGAGAATGGAGCATGGGATAAGGCACGACCTGCTAGGTCAATGGATAGATGGCCTATTGGGTCAAGTGCGGTAACAGGAGGACCTAATTGCAAATCTAGGTACCTAGCTAGACATGATGGAAGGAGACAGGGAGATATTTGATGCTCGTACGGAAATAGCTAGAGCCGAGGCCCGATTTGCAATACGAGTAACCATAACGATGCTCATATTGGTGCTCATCTGCTTCCTGGTGGAAAGCTACCTGAGACGCTAGCCGGATTTTTCTATTCTCGTTTTTAATTTTCAGTTTGGACCCGTTACTCTATACTTGGAATAAGTGTTTGACATTTTATCATTTAGTATTAAATTTTATCTTACAATTATCTTATGTGGATGCCATTACTCGCTGATTTATTATTGCAAGCATAAAATACATCCGTTATAATATCATCAAGGTTACCCAAACATCGCGCCAAAATTGCTAGTTTTGAGAAGTACATACCAAACCCTCTCCTATTGTGTAGCACATTGTAAATCCTTAAAGAGGAGTTTTTTTCTAGCAGACTTGAAACCCATATCCTGTACCATATCCGAAGAACACTTACACGAGAATCATGTAGTCTTTTATCTCATACGGTGGAAAAGAGAGACAAAAGGGAGTAGTAATCAAGATATTTCTACCGTACGAGACTTCCCCGAAGATCTATCCTGTCCTCCCCTTGTTCGTCAATTTGAATCCCGTATCGACTTGTACCTGGATCTAACCCCGTAACCAAACTTTCTCGTCGTCTCGGAAATGTATGAGCTTCCTGGCCAACTTCCAGAAGATGAATTATTTTGCGTGGACGGTGACTATCCATATTAACATTTAAGAATTTAAATATTGGAGACTCGATTACCCACATTTTACATGAACGCCGAGCAACACGTTTATCCAAGATGCCCGATCACCTACGAAAATCGATAGTTTACATTACTCATGAGATTCGATTATTTACATTTCATTGTTCACACTATCCACAAGACTCGATTGTTTACATTATACACGAAACTTGATTATTTGAAAATTGAGTGTTTACATTATACACGAAGCCTGATTATTTGAAAATTGATTGTTTACACTATACATGAAGCATGATTGTTTGCAATTGATTGTCTACATTATACACGGGGCATGATTAATCATTTTACCCATGAAAGTTGATTACTATAAGAACTACCCGGGGTTTGACGTATTCTTGTTCAAACACGAGGAAGATATAAACTTTGAACTACCCGGGGTTTGACGTATTCTTGTTCAAACATGAGGAAGCTATAAACTTTGAACTACCCGGGGTTTGACGTATTCTTGTTCAAACACGAGGGAACTATAAACTTTATGGGTAATCTTGAAGATTATGCCATCTATCTAGGACAACCATGGAGTTGTGCCACATTGTTATTCTTTTATTCTTTGATTGATTTTATTATCTATAGACATAGTTATTTGTTAGCAACGCATATGTGAAAAAAATAGTTATGAATTAAGTGATATTGCGTCCCCTCTTGACCCGCACACCATGGGATGATCTATACGGACCATACAACGATTTGAGTAATTACGGGTGCACACGTAATTATAAAGGTCAGCGCATGGAAAAACATAGTAAATTTTGTCGTGTATGATGACATAAAAAAACCTATCATGATATATAGTAACGAAACTAATGTGATATGATAAGGGCATGGTAGATACGTCATTGGTACTACCTATATATAAGTGTTCCTGTCATATTATCAGAAGTAGCGTTGTTCGTGTCACGTGAAGTTTTATATTATTTCGACCTTGACCAATGTTTGTGAAATCTCTTGTCCGGTAACATTTCTTGAACATATTAGACTACATCCTAAACAAGTGTTGAACATCAAATTTTCAAGTGATGCATTCCATCATTTGACTCCAAAATATTCCTCGACAATTTTCTCCTTAATCCTCCTCAAACTAAAAATTTACTATCAACATTCATGTCTGACCTTGAGTATCAAACCCGAATCTTGTTATCAATTGTACCTCTCTCGTTGAAAATCCAAACCCTCATCCCTTTTCCTGATTAAGTAACCTCCAACAGTTGAATTTCGGGACGAAATTCCCTCAACTTAGGGATACTGTAACATCCATGATTTTCTAATATCATTTTTATTTTATTCTAAACAATAATGACACTACTTTTTAATCCCGAACTTGCTCATGACAAGATGAGACATTGAATCTTTTTACTTTAATTATGTATCAATTCAGAGTTTCAATATTACAATTCTATATTATATATATAACACATGTATTTACATATATATACTTTACTATAAAAATTAATAAAATTTATAAGTTTAATGATGTATTTACATCCTGTTTATATATACATTTATCTAATTATTCATTTACATATATATATATATATGTAGTCATTTATAAATATATATATATATATATGTAAACATATTTATATATTTTAAACATACCATACTAAATTATTCGGTTGGTTTTAAACAAGATATATATTTGACATTATTAAATAAATCATTATAAACTTATTTAGATTAAACTTAATATATGTAGTTTTTATAAATTTTATAAAAATCAATTTAATTATATATTTGAAAATGATTTTAAATCAAATAAAGATGGTTTGGACCCTCACAAGTAAATGGACCTCCTCAATACCCTTGACCCCTCTATTTGTCTTCTGAAACCCCCCTCCCCCATCTTAGTTGAACCCTTTCACTTTGAACCCCGGATATTATCAAGACTCAATTTTGACTTTCTTAAGTCAAACCCGATTCAATCCTTCAAATTACTTGAAAATCCGGTGTATCAATCCTACCAAATCGTTATGCCACCATTAACAACCATTAAGAACTAATAATTGCATGAATTTATGAAGTATTTACGTTTGTTTTTTAAACCCAAAAGTTGAGTTACAATCATGGGTTTTAAACTCACTAAACCGCATTCAAATCCCGCAATTTCGGTCCATTGAAGTATGTAACGCGTGTGTAACTCGTTCATTGAAGTTCCTATACCATATGGCAACCCGAACCAGCCTCAAACCGTCCTCTTTTTCCCCCTCTCGTTCGCGATCAGCACAGGGAGATCGAGCCCTTCGTTTTACGGCAAATTAAGGACTAATTCCAGGTAATTCCATCTATCTCCTACTCGTTTTAGCATTACAAACCAAAGCCCTAATGAGTTGTTTTCAATCGGTGAGTAATCTTGTGGAATTAGGGGCTAGGGTTTCGAGTTTATGTATTGTGGAAGAACGGTGTTTGGGGCTGTTTTATAAAAACTAAGTTTATCCCTTCCTTACCAAGGCATTTTCCCAGATCGTGTGGTTAGAACACCTCCCTTGCACAGCCTAGGTCACGAGTATGAACCTGGCAAGCGGGTTTTCTTTTTTTATTGCTTTTTGCCTTGCCTTCTTGCTTAACTCACTCACACACATATCTATATATATATATAAACACACGCATTCTTATAAGAGACAAATCGTAAAAATACATGTCTTTTTGTGTAGAAACACAAGCAAATGATCTTTGACATCAATGCAATATCTCTCATAAATCTTTTTGGTTATTCCATAAAAAAAACGTTTCGATTATCGCTACTAGCGTATGAAATCATTATCATTATTGAAAATATGTTAATTCGTTACTATCTTATATTTCAAAAGCATGACAAACATTTTTTTATATTTAAACCTTATTAATTATAAATAACCTTCAAAATTACAAAATAATCGTGATTGTAATGTCACGACTTTTAAAGGGATCATGTATAGATATTGTTTTGCCTAAACCTTTAAGACGGCATGACCTGTGTTTAGCAATACGATTTTATTAGTGTTACTAATATTACAATCATATTATTTACATAATTATTATAGTATTGATACTATCACAAATAACATGATGTTGGCGAAATAATGATTTCTAGTTAAATAATTGGATGTGTCATAAATAATAGTATGAATTGATGTTACATTTACATAAATCCATTTCCTTGAAAAGTTGTATTTAACCTTTTATTTAAAAAGCATCTTGATCACATATAAATTTGTTAAAACAAATTTACGTCTTTAATTAATAAATAATCTTGATTTAATTATTGAATTAGATCATTATTATTAACATTAAATTTTCATGAAGATCAAACTGAATAAAAACCAGGCTTATTTATTATTTATTTAATTATTTATTTATTTATTTGATAAATAATTAATTATTTATTTATTTCAAATGATACACTTATAAATATTATTGTATTTTAACATGATGACTATTCGAACCTAATCGTTTTAATAGGATATTTATTTAACAATTAATATCTTTTGACGCCACTAAAAATCCTTTTTTATTTCAAGTAATTTCATCTATATATTACCACTTTAATTACTGTTAATATCGTATTCTTCCTTCGTTCGTTCGTTCCAAAACCCTAAGATCTCAACCGTTCCATCCTTTTTTTTCTTTATTTATTACTATATAAAACATGTACAAACTATTGATCCATGTACTTCATCAAAACTTAGGTTAACCTTGTGGTTAGCTAGACTTTTATGCAACAACTTGTTCGTGTGATTATCACGCTACTTATTACAATGTGAGTTTCGTAGCCCCTTTTACATTACTTTTTTTTACAAATACTCGGGGTGAAACGTGTTTACAATACTTTACTTTAAACAATTCATTTACTATGTCCTTATGCAAGTCTATGTGCTTCATATCATAAACTACTTGGTGTTTACATGTGTTCATGTTTTTAGTACAATCATTAACTTGAGTTGCAAGCCTAAGGTAGTACTTATTATGATCATATATGGGAACCCGATTTATTAATTAACACAAATCTTGGCGGATTTGTGTATACATTTTGGTGCTTTTCATAACACAATCAGGTGAATTGTATATATATTGTTCATATTTTATGGCTTGATTGTACACTTGGAACCTTGTACGTTTTCACATTTATGCCTTAGAATTGATATGGACATAATGAATTCTAAATCATTTTCAAATTTTTGTTGATGTCAAAACCTATGTTACTCACCAACTATTTGTAGTTGACATTTACTTAACATGTTTCAGATGCACACGTTTGAGGACAAATCTTGATCATATAGGACTATGGACCTAGTTATATTTAATTCAAACTTTGATTATGTCTTGTTTTTTTTTTAACTTTGTGTTTCTTATTTCCTTGTAATGAATACTTAATATGGTTGAATAAATATTGAAACTTATTTAATAGTTGATTATGTGCTTTTGAACAACCGTGTCAGCCCCGGCGTATAATCCGCCGTCGGTCGTGGTGTGACATCAGCACCAAAAATTGCGGCTGAAGACGGCTAGTCGGACCGTTATCCAATCGATGTCGGTCCGCTATCCGACCCTCCTGCCCATTGCGGACCGTTTTAGGATATGATAGCGGTCCGCTATCTATCTAGAAATCCAATTTTTTTATTTTTAACCCATGATCTTTTATATAATTACATTTCTAGTCCCTTAACTTTTATTTGGCACGAAATTTTTAAGAATGTTACATACGATCATAGTCTTCGGCGTGCTTGCCAATCGTCTTCTCCGATCATCTTCTCAGTCGACTCATTTTTTCATCTTGGAATAGATTTTCCTCCAATTTCATTCCAGTTTAATAAATAGAAAATGGCCTTATTCAAATCAAAACTTTCAATTCATTCCAATTTAATCAAATCGAAATTGGCCTTGAACAATTTTTTTCAAATCATGAACATATTCTCTGGTTTTCTTAATTCATGAACTATTGCTTGGGAAAATTTGACATCAACAAAACCAAGTGGCCATATTCAAACCAAAATCAATTGATGGGATTCACACTAACATACCAAGACCAAATTTTTTCATCAAAACTCAAACCAAAATAAAAATTTACACTAGTGAAAATGATGAAGAAGATCAATGGTGGCTTCAAACAATTGCTTCAATCGGCGGCTTCAATAGATGGTAACAAATTGAACCTTTTTGATCGGTGGCTTCAGTCAGTTACTTCAATCGCACCACATCACCATGGTTTGCAAGATGAAGGACCTGGTTGGGTTGGGACCTCGTCGGAAAGTGGCTAGGGTTGAATGGCTCCAAATCGTGGACGGGGTTGTGGTTAAATGGCTCCAAATCGTCGGTTAGAAAAGAGTACTTTGCGAGAAACAGATAGGGGTCGACTTGAGATGCGGTTGAATAGCTCCAATCATCGATGAGGCTGTGGTGGTGGAAGGTGAAGAGAGGGGGGGTATTTGTGTTGGTTGTTCGATCTGCGATGGCGGAGATATGGGGGGTCGGAAATGCTTGGTCGGAGAACAACACTTGCGGATATGAGGGCACAATCTTGTGGCAGCGATATGGTGGCTCCTGCTCACATGGAGGCCGACGAACAAGGGGATGAAAAATCAGGAGGGTGGGGGAAGAAAGAGAAGGTAAGGGTCTCAGATCAAGATTAGAGGTAGGTGGGGTGGGGTGGGGTGGGGGTTTAGGGATGGCAATGGGTCGAGTTTGGGACGGGTTTAGGTAATCTCAATCCCATACCTAATTATAAAAGGTTGTCCCATACCCGGTACAAAACTCGTTAGGTTTCTATCAGGTAATTACCCGTCGGGTATCGGGTTTGCCGGCAGGTTTCGGGTAAAATCGTTACTTTGTAAAAAATGTCTGTTGGGTATACTCGACCCAAAACCCGTCGAGTATCTACCGGGTATATATAAAAAATTGTAATTAAAATAAAAAAGAAATAAAGAAAATCATGCCAGAGATATACACTTAAAGTAAATACATTATATATACTTAAAATAAATACGGTATATATATACTTACCAAACCAAACCAAACGTACCCAGTATAATCCCACACATAGCTAACGCTATTAGTAGGGTCTGGGGAGGGTGTGATGAGGGCAAACCTTACCCCTATCCCAAGGGATAGAGAGGCTGCTCCCGTTTAGACCCCCCGGCTCCATGGGAAAGAAAAAGATAAAAATATAAATAAAATTAATGAGTAATAAAGTAAAATAAATCTAACAGTAATCTAACAATTAGCAGTGTATGACTAGAGTATATTAGTCACAAGAAACACAACACACCTACAAGAAACAAGACATACGCAAAATCTTTGCTAAACAACTCTACTCTCCCACACAACGGGTCACTCATCCTAAAACCCTAATACGACGTCTCCATGAAATCCTATCATTGATCATGTCCTCTGAGAGGTGTAAATCTAGCAAATCAAGCCTAATCCTCTCATCCCACGTTAATTTCGGTCTCCCCCTGCTCCTTTTCCCCTCTACAACGAGAGTTTCCACCGTTCTCACTGGATCTGTGCTCTGTCTCCTCTTGACATGTCCAAACCATCTCAATCTTCCTTCTCTTATCTTATCTGAGATACATGTGACTCTCAATCTCTTCCGAACAACTTCATTTCTTATTCGGTCCTTTCTTGTGTGTCCACACATCCACCTCAACATCCTCATCTCAGCTACATCCATTTTTCGAGCTTGTGTCTTCTTGATGGCCCAACAATCGGTTCCATATAGCATCGCTGGGCGAACTGCTACCCTATAAAATTTACCCTTTAACCCTATTGGGAACCTCTTGTCGCACAAAACACCTGAGGCCGCTCTCCATTTACACCAACCAGCCTGCACCCGATGGACTACATCATTGTCGATGTCCCCGTTACTCTGGATGACAGATCCTAGATACTTGAACTTCAGTGTCTTAGGGACAACCCCACCTTCAATAGAAATCTTGGTCTCCTCGTCGACGTTTGCACCACTAAAGTTACAGTGAAGGTACTCGGTTTTAGATCGGCTTATCTTCAAACCTTTGTGCTCTAAGACTGTTCTCCATTCCTCTAGTCTGTTGTTCAATGTCTCTTTACTTTCTGCAATCAACACGATATCATCAGCAAAAAGCATGCACCATGGAATTGCATCTTGAATCGACTTTGACAACTCATCCAAAACTACTGCAAAGAGAAAGGGGCTTAGTGCCGACCCCTGGTGAACTCCCACTTCCACCGGAAAAAAGTCTGTATCCCCCACGGGTGCTCGGACGCATGTCTTAGCCTCATGATACATATCCCTAATTGCCTCAATATATTTACTAGGGATCCCTCTTCCATCCAGACTTTCTCAGATCAATCTTCTTGGCACACTATCGTACGCCTTTTCAAGATCGATGAACACCATATGTAAATCATGTTTCTTCTCTCTGTACTTTTCCATTAATCTTCTTAAAATGTGTATCGCCTCCGTAGTGGACCGGCCTGGCATGAACCCAAATTGGTTTGCTGTAACCTGGGTTTGTCGTCTAATCCTTGTATCTATAACTCTTTCTCATAATTTCATTGTATGACATAGGAGCTTAATCCCCCTGTAGTTAGCACAACATTGAGCATCTCCTTTGTTTTTATATAGGGGTACTAAGACACTACGCCTCCACTGATCTGGCATCTTCCCGGTTTTGAAGATATTGTTGAACAGTCTTGTCAACCATTGAACGTCTTCCTCTCACATACACTTCCACGCTTCAATGGGTATGTTGTCTGGACCGACTGCCTTAGCTCTTCCCATCTTCTTAAGAGCACTCCTCACTTCTTCCTGTGTGATATTTCGACAATAACAATTATTTCGTTGACTGGATTGAGTAGTGGGATTCTCCGTTATGGCTAGACTTGGTCTACAACTGTTGAAAAGGGTGTAGAAATAGTTTTGCCATCTCAGCTTGATGTCTCGTCCCTTTACCCAAACTCTTCCATCATCTTCCTTGATAAACTTCACGACCCCAAGATCTTGTCTCCTACGCTCCCTATTTTTGGCAATCTTAAACATATGATGCTCCCCTTCCTTGGTGTCTAGTTTTCTATACATCGTTTCATAGGCAAAATTCTTTGCCTCACTCACTGCCTTTTTAGCTTCCCTCTTTGCCTGTCTATAGTTCTCCCGTAGTGTCATTATCTCCTCTCCATTACTGCACTGCAACATCTCTTTAAAGCGTTGTTGCTTGTCCTTTATCTTGCTCCGCACCTCCTCATTCCACCACCAAGACTCCTGATGTCCTCTTGTTGCTCCCAATGTGACTCCGAGGGTTTCCTTTGCTGCCTGCGTAACAGTGGTTGCCATAGCAACCCACATCTGGTTTGTGTCGCCATCCTTAGTATTTGTGTTCATCGCCATGACTTTATCTTTAAACAAATTGATGTTTTCGTTCTTCAAATTCCCCCATCTGATCCTTGGTTTATTTTTTCTTCTCCTCTCCGCCACCCTTTTTCTCAACGTAAAATCGGCCACCAACAGACGATGTTGGGTCGCTACTGACTCTCCTGGAATTACCTTGCAATCCTTCCACCAATTGCGATCCCCTTGTCTCATCAGGAAATAGTCGATCTGCGTGTTGCGCCCCCCGCTACTAAAAGTAATCAAATGTGATTCCCTCTTTATAAAGAACGTGTTTATAATACCAAGATCATGCACAAGCGCAAAGTCAAGAAGCTCCCTACCATTATCGTTTCTAACACCATAACCAAAACCTCCATGAACCATCGGAAAGCCATCACTCTCCTTACCAACGTGACCATTAAAATCACCTCCTAAGCATATTTTCTCCTGTCTAGGTAATTGTGACATTCCGAATTTTATTACGCTTTTGTAATACAAATTATGTAATCATCGTTCCATTTAATGAAATGCAAATGTTTTTATTTAATTTTGTACAAAATATATATATATATTTTATTTTATAAATATAATTAAAATTTTATAAGTTTTAAACTTATATAAAATTTTATATAAAAATCTATATTTAAAAAAGTTACATATTTAATAAAATAACATATTTTAATAAGGTTAGTAACTTTTATTAAAATTATTATTTAAATAATAATAAAATAAGTTTATAAAAATATTTTTAAGTTTATTTAATTTAAAAGAAATTGAATTGATTTATTTAAATAAAAGTGCAGGGTTCATTTTGTAATTAACTAAACTAGAAGGTTTTTAAACTAAAATCGTTGAGGGGCTGTTTCTGGTCAAATGAAACCACAGGGATTCATCCGGTATTTAATTTAAGGGCTATTCTGTAACAAACCAAACTCCAGGGACTAAATCTGCCAAAGTCGAATTCGCAATTCCGGTCGCCCCTTTCCCCTTGTCCGGCGGTCCAAGCGAATTTCCGGCGACCCGCTCGACAAGCCTGTCCCCTGCACCTCCACACCCGACAAAAGTTTCCCCGACTTCGTCTCCCCCACGCGAACTAGACCCCTCGACCAATTGGTCTCCCCATCACACGGATTGTCTGATCCTGTTGGTGGCCGAGAACCCACGCCCGAATTCAGGCCCGACAGGCCACCTCCACGCCTGTCGATGGTCTGGTTAGCTTCGTCTCGTCCAGACGAATGTTCAGGCATGCTCAATTGCTTGTCTCATTATCAGGATCAAGCCCGACTATAAATGGCCATGGTCGGCCCTGCACGAACTGGTTACCCTCCTTCCACATACTCACACTCCAAATTGAGGACTCCAACACCTTCGTCGACCCTGAGTGAAGCTACGACCAGGATTTCAGGAGCCAATTCCACACAGAAATCGAATTCCACTTGTGACATATTCGAGTTCAAAGACCGTGCCAACCAGACCCGTTTCGACTTGGTTCGAGTCTCAAAACAAGTCCACTGCCTTCTATTACTCCCTGGTAATCAATCCAACTCAAAATCGCGGCATTCGCACGAGGATTGCCGAGCAAACTCGAGTCCTCGGACGCGATTGCCGGATTGCCGAGGACCAGCGACCAATTTCTAAGTCGTGTATATCAATTAATTAACACACACATAACCAGCGATGGGCTGTGGCCCGGCTGGTTATGCGTGTGTGGGTTTGTGTCAAAGGTCGCGGGTTCGATCCCGGTTAGCCTACGGCCAAATTTTTTTTTATTTATTTTTAATTCTGTTTTCATTTATTTATTTTATTTAATTATCATAATACTCTTTTTATGCAATAAATACTAAAACGAGTCGGTTTACTCGTTCGTTTATTTTAAAATCAATTTAAACTATATTTTTATAAACCATCCCATTTATTTTATATATATATAAACTTATTAAAATACATTATAATATATATAAAATATCACATACTTTTATAAATCTTACAATATTTATATAAACTTAATTAATTACATTTTTAGACATAAAATATCCTATATTTTTATAAATCTTGTAATATTTTTATAAACTTACTTAATTACATTTTTAGATATAAAATGTCCATATTTATATAAATCTTGAAATATCTTTATAAACTCACTTAATTACATTTTTAAAGATAAAATGTTCTATATCTTTTTATAAATCTTGTAACATTTTATAAACTTATTAAAATACATATAATATATAAAATGTCTCATTATTTTTATATGAACCTAGCATTATATTTTTTTTATTTTATGAACTTGTTTAAATAAATAAAGACTTTTCTTTTGTTATTATTATATAAATACATTGAATATAATAATACTTGTTTAAAACAATATATATATATATATCCTTATAAGTTAAAGTTTTACAAAAAAAAACCCATTATCATTCTATTTCTATACTTTATACAAATAAATATTAAAGAAAATTATATTAGAGCCTATATACATTTAAATACAAATACACACCTATACGCATACAATAATACCCATTTGTCTACATAGGGTATCAACGTGCTTAGGCTTCCGCATACTTATCACCTACGCGCGTGGAAAATACCCGCTTCCAAGGTGAGTTACATAGCCCCAATTTTTACATTTTTATACGTTTTGGGGTGAAACATTATACATGCTACTCACACTGTTTATACGTGTTATACATGAGACTATATGCTTATTCTTTGGATGTACATACATTTAAACACAAGACAACCAACTGTAATATTGATAGATCTATTGTGCCTGACCAGCCCACCCGGTTAGGGTGTTTATTACTGCATACTCGGATATAACCGCGTGTTATATTCAATCATACCGGATATAGTGGGTAACTATATTCAAGCATACCGGACTTAGCTGTTGTGCTCTGTTCAAGCGCGTCAAACTCGGTTTGAATTGTGATTAAATAAATGTTACATCCTATGCTATGTTTAACAAGATAAACAATGAGTTGCAAAACGATTTACACTACTATTTACTAGATTTACTAAACCTATGTACTCACCAACTTTTTAGTTGACACTTGATTTAAATAATGTTTCAGGTTTGGATATGTGACTACTTGCCGAAGGTCTCTCCACTTAGGAACTATGGACCTAGTTAAATAAATTAATGTTTTGAACTAGACTAGGTTATTTGAAATGTATTGTATTTGGAACTTGTTGTCTTTAAATTAAATGAATGAATTATGCAACCTTTAGTTATCATGTGCTTTTGAACAATCATCACATTGTCCGCCTCGATGATTCCGCCATCGGTCGGGGTGTGACAGATTGGTATCAGAGCCATGGTTATAGGGAATTAGGTTATTAGACACAATGACCTAGACTATAACCCTAGGACTCCCTTTTATGTGTTATGTGCTAAATGATTAATTGCTATGTGAATTATTTGTAGTTAGGTATTATTTGAATTTTCCCAAGTTTGGTACATGAGACTTATACACATACATACAAGACTTTGATACATGATACATACTTTACATACACATTTGATCAACACACTTATGCAAACAAATACACTACAAATCCTTGTCCATACTCTCTCCTCATCCATATAAATTGCAACATTTCTACACATTTTATACACATAAACTCTCAATTCTACTAAAATCTTAAAATCTCGTCAACGACTTAATTTCTTGAAACCAGTAAAGGACACGTGCAATCTGGAAGGGTGACACCTGTACATTGGGTTTTCTGTCTAGGAAAGCATTTCGTATAAATCCAAATAAACGGACCCGTATGCTTTCCTGGGAATTCCTGACGTGAGTGTTTACCTATAGGCTAAAGCATGTCTCTTTGAAAGTTTTGAGGAATTATTTAACGTTGATAAGTCAATGTATTCGCAAGGATACGATCCGAAATTAAACTCAAAATCTGGGGACATTATAGCAAAATAGGAAAAACTAGACGAACATGCAAAACAAATCATTATTACGGGTGCACACGTAATAACAATTTGTGGTGCATGCAAGTCCCGGCAAATTTCTATTATGCAAATAATGATCTATAACATCATGTCCTACCCGGAAAGGATGACTTAGTTTCCCCTATCAACTTAGAATAAATACACACGCACTAGCACGCGTCATGATAAATCTCATATTTCTGCTTACATTATTTCCCGCTATAACTCGTATTTATCCGTCTTATCTAAAATATCCTTGTCTTTTCTTATGATGTTAGAATGCCTCCTCGACGTGCAAACTCTAGCACTTCCAACCCGGATCTTGCTACCCTTCTTGCCCAGCTAGTAGGGCAAATGACTCAAGCAAATAACAACAGTGACGGGTCTCACAACATCCAAGGGAACGGTGGTACCAACCCGCCTCATTGCACGTTTAAGCACTTTAACTCGTGCAATCCTACTAAATTCTTCGGAACTGAAGGTGCTACCGGCCTACTTCAATGGTTTGAAAGCATGGAAAGCACGTTCCTAAACAGTGACTGTCCCGATAATCTTCGGGTTCGCTATGCCACAAGTGTACTTCAAAAGAGAGCCCTCACCTGGTGGAACAGTGAGAAACGCACTCGTGGTGCTGAGGTTGCTACATCCTTATCATGGGATGATCTGAAAAAGGCCATGACTGATGAATTCTGTCCTCGGAATGAAATGAGGAAGCTCGAGGCTGAATTTTGGGATCTTGCCCAAGACAGCGGGGATAATCTGGCTTACACCACCCGGTTCCAAGAACTAAGTCTTTTAGTGCCTCACATGATCACTCCCCTTGCTCGGGGAATTGAAAAGTACATAGGCGGCCTGCCTATGCAAATTCAAGATGCTGTGCTAGGAAGCAATCCTCCTACTCTTGAAGCTGCTATCCGTCTATCTGCTACACTATCCGACAACCATGTCAAAGCCGGAACCTTAACAAGAAAGGGTTCCAAGAAGGTTGTCTCCACTCTTGCAGCTGTCAAAGATATAAAACCCGAGTCTTCTAACCGCAACAAGAAACGAAAGGGTCGAAACTTTGCAGCCGTAATTCCCGCTGTACCTACTAATCAAGTGGCCCCTTTGGGTCAAAACCCGAAAATTTATCAGGGCCCGAATCCCCAATGCCAGACCTGCAAGTACCATCATCCTGCCAACTTACCATGCCGATTGTGTTCGAGCTGCGGAAAATATGGACACGTGGTCACTACTTGCCGTACCCGTCCTCCCGTCCATCAAGCTGCTCCAGCCATCCGTCCCAACTATCCGGCACTTCCCAATGGTAGGGCATGTTACGAGTGTGGAGACCCAGACCACTTCCGTGACCGATGCCCAAAACTTCATCGTCAAGGTGGTCCCCAAGGACGAGCGTTTAACATAAACGCTAATGAGGCACAAGCAAACAACGACGTGATAAACGGTACGTTTCTCGTAAACAATCATTATGCATCCATTTTATTTGATACCGGTGCCGATAGGAGTTTCGTGTCTCTTACCTTTGAATCTCAACTTGCTAAACAAAGAACGAAACTTGACAATCCTTATTCCGTGGAGATAGCAAACGGGAAATCTATTGCTATAAACTCTGTTATCCGCAACTGCGATCTCGAGCTTAATAATCATGAATTCTCTGTTGATCTCCTTCCAATGCAATTGGGAAGCTTTGATATTATAATTGGCATGGACTGGTTATCCAAGCACCATGCCGAGGTTATTTGCTATGAAAAATGCATTCGTATACCTCTCCCTTCGGGTGACACGTTAGTTATTTTCGGTGAAAAACCGTGTCGTGGTCTTCAAATCATGTCTTGCACATTGGCACAAAAGTACTTGCGGAAAAAGTACGTTGCATTCTTGGCCCACATAGTTGACACGAAAGACAAAGGTAAGAAATTGCAAGACATTCCAATCATCCGAGATTTTCCCGAGGTATTCCCCGAGGATTTACCTGGTCTTCCTCCCACTAGACAAGTGGAGTTTCGTATCGACCTTGTGCCCGGGGCAACTCCCGTGGCAAAGGCCCCCTATCGTCTTGCACCTTCCGAAATGCAAGAACTCGCAAGTCAATTACAAGAACTCTCATCCAAAGGATTCATCCGCCCGAGCCATTCACCTTGGGGTGCTCCCGTGCTGTTCGTAAAGAAAAAGGATGGATCGTTTCGAATGTGCATTGATTATCGTGAACTCAACAAGCTTACAATAAAGAACCGTTATCCTTTACCCCGTATTGACGATCTTTTCGATCAACTTCAAGGTTCAACATGTTTCTCCAAGATTGACCTTCGTTCCGGATACCATCAACTTCGTGTTCTCGATGAAGACATTCCAAAGACGGCCTTTCGAACTAGATATGGTCACTACGAGTTCATGGTCATGCCATTCGGTTTGACTAATGCACCTGCGGTCTTCATGGACCTCATGAACCGTGTGTGCAAACCTTATTTGGACAAATTCGTGATCGTTTTCATTGACGACATTCTCATCTATTCTAAAACGAAAGCAAAGCATGAACAACATCTTCGTTTGATCCTGGAACTCTTGAAGAAAGAACAACTATACGCCAAGTTCTCTAAGTGTGAATTCTGGCTAAAGGAAGTTCAATTTTTGGGACACATAGTCAACGATAAGGGAATTCATGTGGACCCGGCAAAAATCGAAGCGGTAAAGAATTGGAGTACTCCTAAGACTCCTACCGAGATTCGTTCCTTCCTTGGACTAGCAGGTTACTACCGTCGCTTCATCTCAAATTTCTCCAAGATTGCGGTTCCACTCACTGCCTTGACTCATAAAGGTAAATCTTACGAGTGGGGACCCAAGCAAGAGGAAGCTTTTCAAACTCTCAAGCACAAGCTCTGCAATGCTCCTATACTAACTCTTCCTAGTGGTAATGACGACTTTGTCGTTTATTGTGATGCATCCAACCAAGGTCTTGGTTGTGTTCTAATGCAACGTGGCCAAGTGATTGCATACGCATCACGTCAACTCAAAATCCATGAGAAGAACTATACGACCCATGATCTCGAGCTTGGTGCTGTCGTTTTCGCCTTGAAAATTTGGAGACACTATCTTTATGGTACCAAATGCGTGGTTTTCACCGACCACAAAAGTCTCCAACATATTTTCAATCAAAAAGAGCTTAATATGAGGCAACGACGATGGGTTGAACTTCTAAACGACTACGACTGCGAGATCCGCTACCACCCCGGCAAAGCAAACGTTGTAGCCGACGCCTTGAGTCGTAAAGAACATATCATGCTTCATAGTGCTTATATTCATAACGATATCCAAGCCCGTATTCTCAAAGCACAACACACCTCGGTTACCGAGGGAAACATGTATCAAGAAATGGCATGTGGTGTAGAACTCTTGTTAGAAACCAAAGCCAACGGTCTATTGTACTACTTGGACCGTATCTGGGTTCCCGATCGCGACGATCTCCGTATATTTTTGATGAACGAGTCCCACAAAACTCGATATTCGGTGCATCCCGGAGCTGATAAGATGTACATGGGTCTCCGTCAGCAATATTGGTGGCCCGGCATGAAAAAGGATATTGCCCTTTTCGTGGCAAAATGCCTAACTTGTTCTAAAGTGAAGGCCGAACACCAAAAGCCTTCCGGACTCCTAGAACAACCTGAAATTCCCGTGTGGAAGTGGGAGAACCTTGCTATGGACTTTATCACCAAACTTCCACGCACTTCTAGTGGACACGATAGTATTTGGGTTATTATCGACCGACTTACAAAGTCTGCTCATTTCTTGCCTATTCGTGAGGACTATCGAGTCGAGAAATTGGCTCGGATCTACATTGATGAAATCGTAAGTCGTCACGGGATCCCTTTGAACATCATCTCCGATCGTGATTCGCGTTTTACTTCCCGATTTTGGCAATCATTGCAATCAGCACTTGGTACTCGTTTGGATCTAAGTACGGCTTACCATCCCCAAACTGATGGGCAAACCGAACGAACAATCCAAACTCTCGAGGATATGCTTAGAGCTTGTGTTGTTGACTTTGGTGGCAATTGGAATTCTCACCTACCACTGATCGAATTTTCCTACAACAACAGCTATCACACAAGTATTAACATGGCACCGTTTGAAGCTCTTTATGGACGAAAATGTCGTTCACCGATTTGTTGGAACGAAATTGGTGAAGCACAAATCACCGGTCCCGAGCTTATCCAAGAAACCACCGATAAAATTTTTCTTATTCGTGACAACATTCGAGTGGCAAGGAGTCGGCAAAAGAGCTATGCCGATAAAAGACGGAAACCCTTGGAATTTCAAGTTGGGGATATGGTTCTCCTAAAGGTATCACCTTGGAAGGGCGTATTCCGATTTGGAAAGAAAGGAAAACTTGCACCTCGATATGTGGGTCCCTTCAAGATACTCGAAAGGGTAGGAAAAGTGGCCTACAAACTCGATCTTCCTTCAGAACTCATCAACGTTCATCCGACTTTCCATGTATCTAATTTGAAAAAGTGTCTAGCCGACGAGAATCTCCACATCCCTCTTGATGAAGTGCGTATTGACGAGAGGATGCACTTTGTTGAGAAACCCGTGGAAATCATGGACCGAGAAGTCAAGAAACTCAAGCGTAGGCGCATCCCCATTGTCAAGGTCCGTTGGGAGTCTAAACGTGGACCCGAGTTCACTTGGGAACGTGAAAACCACATGAAGACCAAGTATCCGCATCTCTTTTCATAGCCTCCATTAGTTGAATTTCGGGGCGAAATTCCTTTAACATGGGGAGACTGTGACATTCCGAATTTTATTACGCTTTTGTAATACAAATTATGTAATCATCGTTCCATTTAATGAAATGCAAATGTTTTTATTTAATTTTGTACAAAATATATATATATATTTTATTTTATAAATATAATTAAAATTTTATAAGTTTTAAACTTATATAAAATTTTATATAAAAATCTATATTTAAAAAAGTTACATATTTAATAAAATAACATATTTTAATAAGGTTAGTAACTTTTATTAAAATTATTATTTAAATAATAATAAAATAAGTTTATAAAAATATTTTTAAGTTTATTTAATTTAAAAGAAATTGAATTGATTTATTTAAATAAAAGTGCAGGGTTCATTTTGTAATTAACTAAACTAGAAGGTTTTTAAACTAAAATCGTTGAGGGGCTGTTTCTGGTCAAATGAAACCACAGGGATTCATCCGGTATTTAATTTAAGGGCTATTCTGTAACAAACCAAACTCCAGGGACTAAATCTGCCAAAGTCGAATTCGCAATTCCGGTCGCCCCTTTCCCCTTGTCCGGCGGTCCAAGCGAATTTCCGGCGACCCGCTCGACAAGCCTGTCCCCTGCACCTCCACACCCGACAAAAGTTTCCCCGACTTCGTCTCCCCCACGCGAACTAGACCCCTCGACCAATTGGTCTCCCCATCACACGGATTGTCTGATCCTGTTGGTGGCCGAGAACCCACGCCCGAATTCAGGCCCGACAGGCCACCTCCACGCCTGTCGATGGTCTGGTTAGCTTCGTCTCGTCCAGACGAATGTTCAGGCATGCTCAATTGCTTGTCTCATTATCAGGATCAAGCCCGACTATAAATGGCCATGGTCGGCCCTGCACGAACTGGTTACCCTCCTTCCACACACTCACACTCCAAATTGAGGACTCCAACACCTTCGTCGACCCTGAGTGAAGCTACGACCAGGATTTCAGGAGCCAATTCCACACAGAAATCGAATTCCACTTGTGACATATTCGAGTTCAAAGACCGTGCCAACCAGACCCGTTTCGACTTGGTTCGAGTCTCAAAACAAGTCCACTGCCTTCTATTACTCCCTGGTAATCAATCCAACTCAAAATCGCGGCATTCGCACGAGGATTGCCGAGCAAACTCGAGTCCTCGGACGCGATTGCCGGATTGCCGAGGACCAGCGACCAATTTCTAAGTCGTGTATATCAATTAATTAACACACACATAACCAGCGATGGGCTGTGGCCCGGCTGGTTATGCGTGTGTGGGTTTGTGTCAAAGGTCGCGGGTTCGATCCCGGTTAGCCTACGGCCAAATTTTTTTTTATTTATTTTTAATTCTGTTTTCATTTATTTATTTTATTTAATTATCATAATACTCTTTTTATGCAATAAATACTAAAACGAGTCGGTTTACTCGTTCGTTTATTTTAAAATCAATTTAAACTATATTTTTATAAACCATCCCATTTATTTTATATATATATAAACTTATTAAAATACATTATAATATATATAAAATATCACATACTTTTATAAATCTTACAATATTTATATAAACTTAATTAATTACATTTTTAGACATAAAATATCCTATATTTTTATAAATCTTGTAATATTTTTATAAACTTACTTAATTACATTTTTAGATATAAAATGTCCATATTTATATAAATCTTGAAATATCTTTATAAACTCACTTAATTACATTTTTAAATATAAAATGTTCTATATCTTTTTATAAATCTTGTAACATTTTATAAACTTATTAAAATACATATAATATATAAAATGTCTCATTATTTTTATATGAACCTAGCATTATATTTTTTTTATTTTATGAACTTGTTTAAATAAATAAAGACTTTTCTTTTGTTATTATTATATAAATACATTGAATATAATAATACTTGTTTAAAACAATATATATATATATATCCTTATAAGTTAAAGTTTTACAAAAAAAAACCCATTATCATTCTATTTCTATACTTTATACAAATAAATATTAAAGAAAATTATATTAGAGCCTATATACATTTAAATACAAATACACACCTATACGCATACAATAATACCCATTTGTCTACATAGGGTATCAACGTGCTTAGGCTTCCGCATACTTATCACCTACGCGCGTGGAAAATACCCGCTTCCAAGGTGAGTTACATAGCCCCAATTTTTACATTTTTATACGTTTTGGGGTGAAACATTATACATGCTACTCACACTGTTTATACGTGTTATACATGAGACTATATGCTTATTCTTTGGATGTACATACATTTAAACACAAGACAACCAACTGTAATATTGATAGATCTATTGTGCCTGACCAGCCCACCCGGTTAGGGTGTTTATTACTGCATACTCGGATATAACCGCGTGTTATATTCAATCATACCGGATATAGTGGGTAACTATATTCAAGCATACCGGACTTAGCTGTTGTGCTCTGTTCAAGCGCGTCAAACTCGGTTTGAATTGTGATTAAATAAATGTTACATCCTATGCTATGTTTAACAAGATAAACAATGAGTTGCAAAACGATTTACACTACTATTTACTAGATTTACTAAACCTATGTACTCACCAACTTTTTAGTTGACACTTGATTTAAATAATGTTTCAGGTTTGGATATGTGACTACTTGCCGAAGGTCTCTCCACTTAGGAACTATGGACCTAGTTAAATAAATTAATGTTTTGAACTAGACTAGGTTATTTGAAATGTATTGTATTTGGAACTTGTTGTCTTTAAATTAAATGAATGAATTATGCAACCTTTAGTTATCATGTGCTTTTGAACAATCATCACATTGTCCGCCTCGATGATTCCGCCATCGGTCGGGGTGTGACAGTAATGACCTCATTACTCCGTCCAAACTACCCCAAAAATCCCTCCTTTCTTGGTCTCCTAGACCTACATGTGGTGCATAAGCGCTAACAATTGCCACAACTTCCTCACCAAGTACTACTCTCAACACCATGATCCTATCATTATATCTTTTCACTTCCACCACATTACCGTGCAGTTCTTTAGCAACTAGAAAACCCACCCCATTTTTTGTTCCATCGCAACCAGAATGCAACAGTTTGTAGCCATTACACTCACCCCCCCCCCCCCTTTGACCCTTCCACCTAGTCTCCTGAAGGCAAGCTACCTGAATCTTATGTTTTCTAAGCACGTCTACTAACTCTAACAACTTACTAGTTAGGCTTCCTACATTCCAAGATGCCAAACGTAACCTATACCCCTTTATGGTTAGCACTAGATGCACCCCTCTCCCCTGAACATGATCTCAAGGAGACATTATTCCACCTACCGTCTATGTTTGAAATAATACACAAGATGTATTTATTTTTATTTTAACCACAGTTAAGCAAATAGAATATTTATTTTTATTTTAACCACAGTTAAGCAAATAGAATAGAAAAATTGCTCATTAATCAAACAGATGCAACACGTATATGCAACAGTCAAAACAAAAAACAGGGTATGTCTCTCCCTGTGAATCAAGAACAATTGCTGGTCCTCCTAACCCAGACCAAGAATGCCTAAGCATGCAATTCGTGTAACAAGAAGGTAAAACGGACAGAAATAAAGGAGTTGGAACGAACTAACCCAATTGCGCCCAAGTTAGGGTACTCCTTCCTATTCCACCTTGGTATCACCGTCAGTAGAACTAGGGTTTTAGACCGCAGGTCTCCTCCTAGTCTTGAATCGGACTCGCAGCGGTGGCGATAATCGCGGTGCGGCGGGGCTGATTTCAGACGACGGTGCAGCGGTGAGGATGATTTAGTTGATCTTTACTCCTTAAAATGGTTAGAATATGCTTCTTCTTTACTTCAATGAACCCAAAAGTGAAAACCCCCAAAATGAGAATCTAGGGTTCGTCACTTACACCTCAGATTTCTCACTACTTGCTTCCACCAAGAAACTACAGATGAACTCAAAAGTTATGCTGAAAACTGATTTCGGTTCGCCTCAAATGGCAAACACGAACGATCTTGGGCGATAGTACCACAAATCTAAGGAGCTGCCGAAGAAGAAGAACAGGTAGAGAAAACCCTTCTCGTATTCTATCTCTTGGAAAGAAGTTTGTAGACGTTTGATGGGGTTAATCTTGAAGCCTATATCATCAAGATAAAAATGCAGAAGAATATAAATCATGGGTCATTGATAAAAAATTGAAATTGATCTCAATTGATGAGAGAGATGAGAAGAAAAGAGAAAACTATATATATACTTAAAATCAATAAAAAAAGAGAAAACTATATCGGGTTTATAATCGGGTAAACGGGTATATGTTATCGGTAATCGGGACGGGTAAACGGGTATATCACCATATCCCATACCGGTCCCAAACCCGCAAAAAATTTCAAAAGTAATCCCAAAGCCGGTCTCATACCTGATTACCCGACCCATACCCGTACCGAATATTTCTGGTTTTTTCATTGGGTTCGGATTTCATTGTCATCCCTATGGGGGTTGGGTGCAAATTGGTTTTTAATTTGACTAAATTACATATTTAGTCTCTTATGAGTAAATGAATGTTATATTCTTTTATTTAGCATGAAAATAGACGAAGTTGGTGTTCTGGATTAAAATGGCAATATATAAAAACAATGAGGACTGAAAACATGAAAAATAAACTATTGAAATAAAATGAATATTTTGACGAGACATGGATCAAAACCGTATTTAACTCTAATAAAAAAGTTAAAAGATGTAAACTAGGAAGAGTCAAAAGATGTGAAATAACAATGAAATAAAAAGATTGTAGTTATAGTATATTTCGGAAATATACCCTGGAAATTTAAAATTTATAAATTTATTTTTAAAGTAGAAAACAAAAAGAATTTGAAAAACATAACTCCTCGGCCGGGCCTTTCGACAGGCGTGCCACATCACTCACGTCACGGGTAACGATAGGCCTTTGGTTGTTAAAAGATGTCCATTAAACATGCGCTCTTATGTTAACGAAATTTGGTTAATTCAAATAGGAGTCGAATTAAAATGCAGTCACACTTTTTAATAACACAAAATAATTCCAAAAAAGTTGAAATACGAAGAATAAATGGATGGTCTAACTCTTGTATCCAGTGTTTTAAAGCTTTAATAGTTGTCCATTAACACAGGAAGAAACAACAACGTTCCGAAAGAGTTGACAATTCAAAACATAGCAACACATTTGGAAATTAAAACATCTACAGCATGCTGTCAGCCATGGTAGGCAGCCTCTTGAAGAAACTAACAGCACTCGACGGCAACTTGTTCCTGAACCGCGGCGGCCTCAACAAATACAACCCCCAAACCGCAACCACCCATCGGATCGGCACCAGATAAAACCCAATCGCTGCAAAGAAACAAACCACCACACACAAGAACGACGCCCTGGGGTCCCTCCAGCTCAGCAGCGCCTGAAATCTTTCTCCCTGAGTCGCCATATCGCCCACCACCGTCTGAATCCTCCCCGCCACACTCCGCAGCCGGTCATACCTGATCCTTACAACCTCAGCACTCCTGCTGGTCGGGAACGAGTCGAATTCTTCATCTAGTTCGTCAGGGGGAACACCTTCCGCATACGAAAGGCGGGTGTCCATGTGAGGAGGGTACCGAGGGCGGAATCGGTATTTCCATAGTCCAATGACAGCAAATCCTAGAAGGATCGATGGTACGATCAGCTCCGGCATTAGTACCATGGTCATGAAAGTGACTACAAACATGCTCGAGTAAATGGGCGTGTTCCAGTTCCGCATACCCTCGATCAGCCGGTTCATGGACACGAGCCAAGCCAACACGTTTGTGAGCCGGAAGAAATTGGCTTTGCTCTTCCTCATGCTCCACATATGAGAATCATGATCCAGCATGTACTCAACCACTTCCCTACCCAACGACGGCTCGGTTCGGCTCAGCCGAGAAGCCACCACATTCAAGGCTTGGTACCTTAAGCTGTCTAGTTGGTTCACGGACAAGGGTTGTACGTAGTGCATTTTCGGTAGTAACGGCATTGTGTACATATGAAGCATGTTTATCATGTTAGCACAAGAGAATCTAACAGCCAAATGAAGCTCACCCATTTTCTTCATACCAGAAGGATGCAACACTAGGAGAGGGTATGCATGGGTGTAGACCCGATCCGATTCGAGCGTAGACAACCGGATCCGGACTTTGCCGATCCGTGAGTCGCGGCCACCCACTCCACCGCCGGTCGGGTTTTTATCCACCCGTGAATTGTCGAAAACGCCGATCGTGATGACCGTGCACGGGTCGAAAACTTCCCAAGTGTACTGCTCGTTCCATTTCGGAGCTAGACTATCCACAACGGTTCTGGACCGGACCCATTTCTGCCCGTATTTCGCCACGCAATAGGCGTCGGTTGACCCGCCTTTACCTTCTTTGATCTTCATAGGCATGAGATTAGAAGCCCCCAAAATACCCATTTCAAGAACACCAATATGAGGCTTCCAAAGCTGTTTGGCTGTTGGCCTAACATCACTACTATACATTGTAGCTTCATCAAGCACATGATACCCGCCGTCTAGCGTGGCCCGAATATGGATCCGAGAAGCGAATCTCACAACCGATTTCACCTCATTTGGGTTACCCATATGCCCATCAAGATTATACCACCTTGAACCCACTTCCTTGGAATCCAACCGCCTAGTAATAACAGAAACAGGCAACACAACCCGGCCCACAACCTCCTCACGGTTAGGCCCAACCCGATCCTCAACTGACAACATAACATAATCCTCAAACGGCTCAGCAACCACAAACATCAAATCCTCATTCCAAAATGGGTTAGAAAGACTCCGGTTTGCCATAGCCGGAGCCACCCGGGTTTTCAAAACCTGGTTCCCCACTTGCACTTTAACATTAAGCTCAGGATACCGCATTAAAGACGTCCCCTTGTCACCCAAAACAACATCCTGTGCCTCAATAACCGAAACCCTCAAGTACCATAGTTTAGGAGACAGATATATCTTGGATT
Organism: Smallanthus sonchifolius; assembly: GCA_023525975.1. Classification (NCBI taxonomy): domain Eukaryota; kingdom Viridiplantae; phylum Streptophyta; class Magnoliopsida; order Asterales; family Asteraceae; genus Smallanthus; species Smallanthus sonchifolius. Next base: position 67,403,810 of record CM042021.1, on the reverse strand, counting down.
GAATCGAACAAAGACCATCCAAATGCACATTCGCAGCCTTGGAATGCCAAGCCTCCGAAAACGCCTCATCAGCTTGAGTCCCGAACCAGATCGCCACCATCACTTCCCCACCTTTCGCCCTATCACCTCTTTTATCATCCATTCTGTACCATTGTGGCGCTAGTTGACTATCCGGTGGGACCCTTTTGGGGACTTCATTTAAATCAAACCAAACACGACCCAAGAAATCATCCTTATCCCTCTCCTTAACAAATATCTCCACCATCGATGACTGAATCGTGTCTTTAGAAAATGCAAAAACCTGGTCCCACTCAGCGTTGTTCAAAGCAACCCTTTTTGTAATCCCTCTGTAGTTTCCAAGCTTCACCTCCGCCACCACCTCCCCGCCGCCGACCACCGGGATATCCCGCCCTTTCACCACCCGTATGTAAAGATACTGCATTTGCTCCACCAAGTCATACGTTGCACTTGTCTTGTCTTTGTTCAACAAACCCCCACCAAGATGGGGGTTTGTTTCTTTTAACGAGTACTCATTCGACCCACCCGAAAACAACCCCACCCGACCACCAACGCTGCCGGGTACGGCGGTGTTGTTCATGGCAGGGACAGGGACAGGTGGACCCGGGATGGAGGTGATGACAACAGGCTTTAGATCACCCTTTCCAGGGTCGGGTTTGTTGGTCAGGTTCGGGTGGGTGACTTTCTTGTTTTCTTGAACTCCAGCCGTTTGCTGGTGGTTCTGAACGACGGTGTTCGTGTTCGTACTCTGCTGGTGGAAGTTCTTGCTTTTCTTGGACACCCCACCGGACACCACCACCACCCCTCCGCCGCTTTTGACATGCTCCTTGTCCGACAAGTACAGCTTGAAGGTGATCTCCCCTCGCACGTGCGAGAAGAGGCTTCTTTTATCAAGCGCGTGAAGCTGGGGATTAACCTCCTCTTGCCTCTCCCGGGCAATGCTTGTGCCGGAGACCCTAACTTTCCCCAAAAAATTGCGGCTGTTGTTTGACCGCTTCTCGTTGAACACGTTGACCTCGATAGTTCTGTAAGGGAGGTCTGCGACGTCGTTTACATGGAACACGAGCTTCTCGTTCCACACAGGGTTTAAGTCTTTGTATTTGACTTGGGTTCTTTGCCTTTGACCTTCGAACTCAACTTCCACAAAGGCGGAAGATGAACCCTCTCCGTCTTTAGGCATCAAGTTGTGGGCCCCCAACACTTCCACTACAAGCTTCTCTTTACTCATCTTCAATTCAAACTGTTGTGTTTCTTGGGGGTTTTTAGAGAGAGAGAAACAACAATGGTGGAAAAGGAGTGAGTGTAAACTAAAGCGACAATGTAGTGGCTCAAGAACATATGAAAAAACAACAGGTAGAGAGAGATTTGAAAGCAACTGATGGGTGTCTCACATAGAGTGTGTGGTGTATACAGAGAATGGTCTATATAGAAAGAAATGGTTGTTTAAAAAGCTTTGACTAGTTGCTTGTTATCGTTTGATATTTGGTTAATGTAAACAACACAAGGTAAGCTCACCCGCTCGTTAAGTGGTTCATTGGCTCGCTCGTTAGGTTAGTTTAAAGTAAATAAAATATTGTAATGAGTTAAATACGGTTTTAGTCCCTGTGTTTTGACAAAAACAATTATTTCATTTCAAAAGTTTAAATTTGACTTTTTTATTCCAATAGATTTTGTTTTGTATCAATTAAAATCCAATCCACTAATCTCGTTATAATTTTTCTGTTAAGTATGTATAAAAATACTATAATACCTCTGTTAATAAAAAAGAAAAATATATAAATCCCTCTTTACTTTAAAAACTCTAACGACTCTTCCCTTTTCCCCCCAATTCAAAACCACACTAACATCATCTGCCTCCACCACCTCCACCGCCCCCTTCACCTCCGGCCGCCACCTCCACTGTTATGTGCCACAACCTCATTGTCTCGTCAATGCCTAGTGGACACATTCACACGTATATGCATGCAAGCACTTTGTTATTTTCTGTTTAGTCTCATATTTTACTATTATTGTCACATGTTTTTATTTAATTTAATTAAGGGTGTGAGTGGGTGATTGTTACTCATGATCAACCATGCATGCAGCTAGTGGTAGAAGTTAGTTATAGGGTTAATTGTAATCCTTATTTAAGGAACTTTTGTTTTAGTAAAAGAAAAGCAGAAAAATGATCTAAATATTCTCTCTAAATTTCTATCTTGCATCTTACTATTTTCTTTTGACCAACGATTAAACGTTGGAACCACATCAGTGGTATCAGAGCCGTCGTGATCCATGGATACCGAGGAGGAATTCTACCGAGCAGTGAACGAAAAGTTGGCTCGGCATTAAGCTCCACTCAACCACATCCACAAGACCCTGAAAATTATTCTCGCCATGGTTCATTCCATAGGGGTTCAAGTTGTTCGAGTCTCACCACCTGTTCCGGCAGTCACACTACCACCCGCTTCCTCTGCAGCGCCGCAACCAAAAACCACACCACCGTCCGCTTCCTCTGCAGCACCGAAACCAACACCATCCTTGGGTATTACCGGGCCTCCATTGTCTCCTATTCAGGCATCAAAAGTTACTGTTGCGGTCATTGCTCCCATTCCGACTAGTGGAGGGATAACTGTTTCCGACACCGCACCACCTGTCCCGCTACTCACACCACCCCCCATTTCCACTGCAGCGCCACCACCGCAAACCGCACCACCATCTCCGTTTGTACCAACACTAGCCCCTGACCCTACCATGATGGGGTGGTCCGATGCTTGCATTTGGCCCACATGTTGAATCTGATGGATCTAAGTCAAAATCCCAAAACACCACCACGTCAAATTCAAGGTAGATTGGTGTATGGAAGAACTAATTTGGCATGGACTTGTTCCATGGTCCTGCTAGATTTACAGGTCCTTTCATATGCTCACTTGGAGATGGTCTATTCGGGCATGTTGGTTTGAGTTTTATGGAAGACCCTTGGGAAACCGAGTGGCACCCGCCGTGGAGCTTCTCTAAGACTTATCCAAATACCTCCGGAAGAACCGAGTGGCGGCCGCCATGGGGATTCTCCATGATGTGTCCGGATTCTCAACCTTGCGGACAAGGTTTCTTAAGGGGAAGAGATTGTTATGTGCCACAACCTCATTGTCCGGTCAATGCCTAGTGGACACATTCACACGTATATGCATGCAAGCACTTTGTTATTTTATGTTTTAGTCTCATATTTTACTATTATTGTCACATGTTTTTATTTACTTTAATTAAGGGTGTGAGTGGGTGATTGTTACCCATGATCAACCATGCATGCAGGTAGTGATAGAAGTTAGTTGTAGGGTTAATTGTAATCCTTATTTAAGAAACTCTTGTTTTTAGTAAAATATGAGCAGAAAAATAATCTAAATATTCTCTCTAAATTTCTATCTAGATCTTACTATTTTCTTTTGGCCAACGATTAAACGTTAACCACATCACACTGCCACCTTCACCTCCGGCCGCCCAACCCTATTTCCCAGTACTCTGCATCGCAACTTTTTTCTTCTTTAACCGGTCCACTTCAATCGTTCAATCCAAAAAAACCACTGGAGAGTTTTTTTATCAGTCCACCTTCAACCATCCAACTCAAAAAAATCGACTTTTTTGGGCAAAATACGAAGCTTCTCGGGATGATAATGGCTTTTGGTTTATTGTGGAAATCAAATTGATTGATTTAATGGAAGCTTCTCATTCATAGATGATGACTTTTTTGGTCCATCTGGTTCAAATCAATGTTTCTCATTCATAGATATCTAAGATAATGACTTCTCATCTCATTCATAGATAATGACTTTTTGGTCTGAAGGAAAAGAAAAAAAAAAGAACGTAAGTGACAATCTCTGGTGGATTTGCAAGGCTCCGACAGAAGAAACCGGCAGAAGGGAGGCGACGATTGTAGAAGAAATTGGAATCATCGAAAGGGGGTGGGAGTTCAGCAGGTCGTCGCCGTCGCCGTGGTCTGTCTCAGAACCATCGCCGCCGTAGAAGAAATTGGAATCATCTGCTATGGAGGAACCCTAGGTCTGTCTCAGAACCACCACCGTAAGCCCTTCCCAGTCTCCCCCTCCTCCTTTCTCGGCTGCTGGAGACGCGACCGGAGTTGGAGCCCGCCGAAGGTGGCTGCCGCTCCCCTCCTTCCCGTACTCTCTCTGGTCACACACATAGGTGTGTTCTTGTGAAGATGGAGGCTGATGTTTGATTTTGTTTTGAAAAAATAAAAATGGGGAAAAATAATATCTTATATTTTTACTTTTTTTAAGAGGGTTATTTATATTTTTATTTTTTGTTTAATTTATATTTTTATTTTTATTAAGAGGGGTATTTTAGACTTTTCAAAAAAGTTAACAGAAAAATTTGGATGGAGTTAGTGGATCGGACTGTAATCGATACAAATCTGAAACTATCGGACTAAAAAGACAAATTTAAACTTTTGGACTAAATTGGTTATTTATGTCAAACCACAGAGACTAAAACCGTATTTAACTCTATTGTAATATATATAATTATAATCCTAAATTATGGTAATTTTTTTAAGAGTAAATAACAAATTATGTTATTTAATTATTACCCATATTTTAGTATACGCCATTTAACTAAGGAAATTACAGTGCATGTCCTTTATGTTTAAAACTACTTGCACGTTACGTTTTTTGGTCTAACGACCGTTAAATTTTACGGTTAAGTGTGGTCATGTGTCATACATATAAGGATATTTTGGGGTTTTCACACATAAAAGTACTATTCTTGTAATTTGGTTCTATGATTTTGAAAAAAAATTACAAGTATGATTTTGGGGCTTTGATATAAATATCATATAATAATTACAAAATAAACTCCATATTAAGATAGTATTTTTACGGTTGTTTATTATCTAATTATTTTTACGGTTGTTTATAATCTAATCAACAGAGAAAATAACACTTGTAGTTTAAAAATCACACATACCTTTATGTAAACCACCCCCTCTGGCACCGTCATCACCAACCCTCTGGTTCGTTGTCAATGATTAGACTTAACGGAAAATTTTAACAGTCGTTAGGGCAAAAGACGTAACGTGTAAAAAGTTATAAACATAAAGGACATGCACTGTAATTTTCTTAGTTAAATGACGTATACTAAAATTTGGATAATATTTAAGGAACGTAATTTGTATTTTGCTCTTCTTTTAATAAAATATCAAGTAAAAAATATATTCAAAAAGATGAGACGAAATAAGGAGCGATTATCTATATATAATCCTATTCCTAAAATTCAGTATCTACTAATTTCAGTATTATGAGAATGTTAATTTATTTTTTTATATATTAATACTATAATAGAAACTCGTGTTTTATACAAGTTAAATAAATGAAATATTAAATTATTATTAATAAAGATTTATAAATTATAAATGAAATACTAAATAATAATGAATATTTAAAAATTAATAAAGAAAATATTAAATAGTTACTAAAGAAATATAAATAGTGAATAATTATAAAGATAAAGAGAAAAAAATTGTTGTTCACATACTTATTACATGTGGCGCAACTATTAAGTAGTTATTAGACATTGACGTGTAAAAAATTTAAAAATTAAAAGAAGTGTCGAGTAAAACTCAGAACTCAAACATTTCAAGTCATTTGTTGTTTTAAGGTCATCCGTAGTGGTTTCACACTCCCCTCTCTCACGCCCCAACGTCATTGCACATCAGCATAGGGGCAATCGCTGTCCTGAATCACTAAGGTGAGTAGAGTTTTCACGCCCCGCATTAATGAGTAATTTTTTTTCTTTTATCTTGTTAATTTTTATAAACAATTGATATTTTTTTAAAACAATTATTTATTAGTTGAAATGTTGATCCAAACACGTTAAAAAATCACTTACGTGACCAAAAATAGTTTTTTGAAAACAATTACGTTTTTATTAAAATTTATAACTGGATTTTCAGAAAAATAAAATAAATAAGTCCGTATGTTTTTTTTTATAAATAATTAATAAACATTAATTATTTGAGAAAAATTAAATTAAATATTAAACTAAATATTTAATTAAAAAAAATAGTAAGGTGTAAACATTTGAATCCCGTTTCACACTACCACTACACACTCTAAGCATGTATCTATGTAAATAGGGAGAGAGAGTAAGATAGAGATGTAACAATGGATTTGAGTATTTTAGTTGCACAGGGGGAGATAGAGTGACGTCTGGAAACTAGACAAGACAGGGAAAGAGAATTGGATTTTGGGGAAGGGGCTGGTTTTGGTCATATAATCCACTCGCTCTCGTATTCGGTGTTCAACGCACGCGCTTATTTACTTGCAGCTTTTTTCAAAGTACTATCCTTTTAATGCAATATGGTACAATAATTTAATGATTTTAATGCTTCCATAAACCTTAAATGTATTTTAAGACTAAAATTAATTATTTTTTAATCTTAAACATAAACCACATTTAATATAATATATTACCTAATAAACAATTGTAATTAATATCTGATTTTGTGTTGACTCAAATCAACGGCTTATAGATAATATATAATCGTCGTATCAGTAATAGGTACGGAATCGATTAGCATTAAGATTTTATCGATGAATATGTTATTGTACTTATTTTGACGATATATTATAATTCTTGATGATGGCAAAATAATGAAAATAGATTAAGTTACTTCTATCTTCGGTTGTTTTTAATGGATTTGACCGGCATTTTATGATAATGATAGTGTATCATTCTTTCAATCTTTTCTTTAATTTTCCATTATTATTATTTATTTATTAATGCCTCTTTAAAGAAGAACAAATATACTTGCATAGAAATATACCTTCATTATTTCTTCATGAGCATCATGAACATCAAGATAATTCGGCTAGCCGGAAACAAATACACTATTGAACTGAATCCTAAAACAACCTAAGAATCATGTATTATTTTCTATGAAAGATTCTTAGAAGAATGTGATTTTCTCCCCAAATCTCTAAAAAGAAAGAGATTTGTATTTATAGGGTGTTTTTTTTGTTTTCAGTAATTGTAAATAGTTTTTAAAGATATGTTGTCTACTAATTAGGTGAGTTTTTATAAGACAAATTGATTTTTAATAATTCAAACTATAACTTATTGGCTGATAATAATTCAAACTAACTGTTTGTCTGGTGATAATCTCAGCTTTCACTTTTGTTGTCAATGTCACCCCCAGTAGCATAATCATCATATATTTACACTTAATTTAAACTCGATTTCGCTTGTATTTTTCTCCATTTCATTTAAAATCGTTATTTTAAACGAAAATAAGTGTAAATCTATGATTATTATGCTACTGTGACTGTCATTGACAACAAAAGTGAAAGTTGAGATTATCACCAGCCAAACGGTTAGTTTGGATTATTATCGACCAATGAGTCATAATTTAAATTATTAAAGACCAATTTGCTTTTTTATAAAGACATACAACTATTGCTGGTTGCCAGATTTGAAGCTAACCAAAATCTTTAGTTAAAATCATGTACCAAATTGTTTGGTGTTTATGAGACATTTGTTAGGTCTTTAACAAACACAAATCTTCTTTTACGGTTGTAATTTTCACATCTCCTCGTGCGTAGTTGTGTGGACTGTCTTTTAATCTTCAGTAGTGAGAATGAGAGATTAGCTCAGAACTAACCAACTGTTGGTCCACTCTTTTTGAATTTCATATTCACCATATCTGTATAATGAAATTAAAAAAAAGTGACATGTAACCTGGTTGCGTAAGATTGGAACATCGTGTGAAATTTAAGTAACTTTAATGAGAAATTTTTTTTAAGTAACTAAAATGGAACATATGTAAATTTTAGTTAGTATTCGGTAAAATTACCCACTAAGTTATATATAATATACCTTATACTTTTGTGTCCGTATACTTTAATATCAAATCGAGTAAACTACAGCTCTCGTCCTTTAAGTTTATACCAGCTGATAATTTTCGTCCTTAAACTTTAAGTGTAGCACACGAGAGCAATTTAGTTATTAAATAAAAAAACAACAAAAAAAATAAAAAATAGAAAAAAAACTATATAAATATATATATATATATATATATATATATATATATATAATATAGATATTAGAAGGGTAAGATAGTCTTTTTACCTAAAAGTCTTAAAATTAAGACTTGTACAAGTTTTAAAGCTTGAGTACAACCCATTGCTGCACCCTATCCTCCTAATTCACATTTGAGTCATAAATTAGGTGTAATTACCAAGCCTTTCAGGTACCATGTGTCTACGATTATGCACATGTATGCTTTTTATCTTCTTCAATTCTAGCTAATAAATGTATCTGATACAGCTCAAGACCTCTTGGAAATGAAGTGTAGGTCCCTCGGGTGTGGTGGATCGTCACATTCAAGTGGGTCTACTAGTCGGACCGGGTGCGGAATACCCGTGACTAGGTGGAGGGTCTTACGAAACAAAGTAAACCGACAAGATAATCACTATAAACGTTCGTCTATTATAAACACTTGAAGGTTACATAGAGAACTTCTGAGATTACAAAGTTCTGCGTATTTGCTAATCTGAATGCGTACTTATCTACTGTCAACCATTCCTATTTATACACGACCTGATGCCTGTGCACTTAGCAAGTGCGCAGGGCAATTTGCTCATGCGTACTTATCAAGTACGCAAAGATATTCTTGCGTACTTGCTAAGTACGCAGGAACTACTTCCTGCGCACATACAAGTGCGCAAAACACTTAGATAAAATTACAACAATCAATATGTAAAAGTAAATACAACTCGATTACTAATACATACAGACACTTACTAACAAAGACAAATACATACATGAAAGTACTAAACTAAGACTCTATCTATCCATAATCTCTCCAGAGTGTTTGTCACAGGAGAGTGCTTCAACAGTAGAACTTTTGGATTATTAACTTCTTCAGATCTTCCCAAGTCATCCAGCTGAGAGCGTTTGGCGTCTTAGTCCTCTGAATGTTACTCCACCAACTCAGTGCCTCGTTGGTGAAAGAGTGAGCCACATACTTAACAGCCTGGTCGGGTCGACATTCGTTTATGTTGATTACGCCGTTCATCCTCTCTATCCATTCAAGCGTAGCCACTAAATCCTTGTTCCCATCAAACTTGGGCGGGTCACCGTCCTTAAATCCCTTGTAGGTATACCCTCGGGTGTTAAGTACCTCAGTCACCTCATCCCCATCACTATCATACACTTTCTCCCCATGGTTCTTTTCTTCCTCTTCCTTGCTCTTTTTCAGTGCCTCAGATAATAGATCAGGCAATACGTCCTTCAGAGTTAGTACAACCTCACGGGCGATAGCATCCCTGACTTAGGGTTCCAGTCGTAGGGAGCCTTAATTGCCGTCTCCCGGTGGTGTCACATTTGTTTCATGCACACTCTCAATGTGTTCCACGTGCACACTTTCCTCTTCCTTCAGTCTTCGGTTCACTAGTGGTCTACCTACTCGGCCAGTGCGTAAATATCTCCCATGGTACAATTTAATTATAGCTTTAGAAAATTTGTAAATACAAGACCCGATAGGTCGGGGGGACATCTTCAAGTAACCGTCAAACGAATCACTAGCGGTGCCATACGCCATTTGACGAACCGCAGCGGTACACTTTTGCGCATATGTAAAACCAATCCGACCTCTCGCATAAACCCGTTGGCGGAACCAAGGCACCTCTCTCTCGGTATCATTTTTAATTTTTAAAAATAAATTCCGGCTTATTCGAAACCGGGTACTAAAGTGCACCTCATCTTAAGTACACCATTCGTCAAAGTAGTCTTTGTGTAGAAGTGTATTAGCAGTCGTCCGATCACGATTAAGACGAGCCATTCATTTTAAAGGTTGTGAGGATCCAGCTTCTTCCCACCACTGAAGCGCCGCCATTGAGAAATCACAGAACATCATATTCCGGGCTTGGTCGCTTGAAGATGAAGACTTGGTATTTTAGATAAATAAATGATATCTTATTGTTTTTCGCGAGTTCTCAAAATATTTGGAGTTCTTATTTGAACCTAATTGTTATGTCTTCCAAATCAAAAGAAGTTTGTGAATCAATTAAACGTGTTTATATATAAGTAAGCACGTCTTTACATATACGTAAGCGCTTTATAACTCGTGGAATCCATACGTATATGTAAACGCATGTTTACATATACGTAAGCGTGTTATAACTCGTGGAATCCATATACGTGAATGTGTGTTTACATATATGTAAACATGGGTCGATAGAAACAAAAAAATGTCAATATCCCACATTAGTTCCTACTGTTTAAGTATATGTATTCAAGGATAAACAAATATTATAAATTGTATTTTTGGTAATATGTATCCCTGTGTTATGTAATTAGTAATTTTTGATATTTTTTTAACATGCATTTATTTTTTATTTGGTTACTTATATGTAATAAATGAATATGATATGTGTATTAAAATTAACTATTAATACCTTATATTTACATATATGTATTCACTTACAAGAAAATATATATACTGTAAATATGTATGCATGTGTTTGCATAGTAATGTAACTATTATATATTTGATTATTTTTTAATGTTTGTATTATCCTTGAATGAGATTTCATCAAAGCAAGAATTCTTATGTTTGTTTGTATTTTTGATATTCCTCCCTGAATTTTGTAATTGATAATAAACGTATAAAAGGGAGAAAATTTAGGGATTATGATGGAAAATATTAAATATAATATGTTAAAAACATGGAACTTTACACAAATACCCTTTTGTATAAAAAGGAAATGGTTAATATGTAAATTATTTGATTGGCTAATATGAGTTTTTTGGTTTTCGCCTAAATATATGGTTTTCTCTTGATCCTCTCCCTATATATATATATATATATATATACTAGCTTAGAACCCGTGTCTACACACGGGGTAAAAAATATTAATACATAAAATTCTTAAATCTTTATATATATATTTTACAGGTTTAAAAATGTATTACATATACTAAGGATAGAAAACAAAATTCAAAATATGTAAAAGTTTTATTAGTATAATTATGTAAGGCCCATTTCCAGGAAAAAACCTCACTCGTTGGATTTACTCATAAACATAGTCATAATTCACTGATCATTAATTAAAAACATTCAAACACAGCGGAAGCTTTCATCATTCAATTACATAATCATAGCATAACATCGGAAGTCTTAACATTTAAACGTAAAACATTGTCCAACATAATTTAAAGTGGGATGTCTGTCTCGTGCCGGGTAACCTTCACGCCTTCGCACGCCCTTTATTCCTGCTACATGAAGTGCATACTAAAAGTCAGCTAAAGCTGGTAAGTTCTAGTTTAAAGCAATTAGGTAAAAACGTTATTTCTCCATAAGTATAATTATATATATGTATGTTTGTACTTCTTAGGTTTACTGCTTTCATATACATTCATAATAAGTACGTATATAATTATATGCATGCTTATTTCTGGGTGAACATTCATTGGTCATACACATATGGGTGATCAACCCTTCATAATTACTACGTATGTCACAAAGACAAACGCCATAAGAACTACCATCGTAGCCCATTTCGTAAACCGTCCGGCCCTAGAAATCGCCCGTCATATCATAAATCCGTCTGAAAACCTTTGTTCGTCCGCCTAACCCGTCCTACCGTCGTAGTCCGTAATATTCGCCCGTCTACCCTAAGGCATCCGTTTTCCACTTGAGCTAGTTATACAGTCATGCATCGATTGAGGGACTTACTCCACCATTGTGGCCATAGTTTAGTCTACCTTTCTAGACTTTCATTTCTGGCTGCATAATAGTCGAGTGGTCGTCTGTCTACCGTAGTAGCCGTTAGCATCGAAGCGTCCATAACATTCACATATATTCATAACATGCAATGTATATTATATATAAAGAAAGATTTCATTCTTATATGTTATATCATACTTTCATTTCATTATTCATAACATACTTGTCATATTTATAATCATCATGTATTAGCATGTAACACACATAATATTCATATCATATTATGTATACACTTCAGCCCCAAAACATTGAAAACACTTGCACATAACACATAAGGGGCACATAGAACTCACCTGATTATCTTAAAGTTTAGCTCACTTGGTAATAACTTCAAGATAGGTGGATGTTAAGGAATCTGTTAAGGATTACAACTAGTCAAATTAATATCAAGTCATTTTGGTTGAAATCCTATGCCCGAAATCTATTTCGACCGAAATCTATTTCGGTCGAAATCTTTCCGACCGGAAACTAATCACTTGAAAAATTCTTTATTCTTATATTCTTTTGTTCGAAAACTTCTTGTCCCAAAACTATTTCGATCGAAATGTTCTGTTCGAAATCTATGACGTCAGAATCACTTTTCGACCGAAATGTTCTGTTCGAAATCTATGATGTCCGGATCACTTTTTGACCGAAATTTATGTTCGAAATCTATGATGTCCGAATCACTTTTCTGTCGAAAACAGTTTTCGGACCATTCATCCGACTTTTCGGACGATGCATCTGATTTTGATCAACTTCTTCGTTTTTTATCCAAGGTTCGATCTTTTTACGTCCAAAACTTGTATCTAGCTTCCATGAAGCTAGATACATGTTTTTTATGCGATTCCATACGTAAAAATCTCGCCTTTTGATTCAAAACCTAATTAATCCCTAAAAACCCATTTCTTAATTAAAACTCATATTCCAGCCAAATGGTTAGCTGTTTTCGTTTCCTTCTCGTTGCTAGATGCTGCTGAGATGTGGAGTGATGATTCCCCAGACTTTGAGCTTGATCCCGAGCTTTCTCTCTCTAACACGTTTTCACCTTTCTCTCTCTAAGTTTACGAAGAAGATGACTAGTGAAGGAGGGTTTTTCTGAGCTGGTCTTTATATAGTTATGAGAATGAATATGAAGACGACACGTGGCATAAAAAACCTTTATTTATTATATAGTATAGATAAAATCTTTTTCACATATTTTCTTTATATAAATAAAAATTTAATTTTTATTAAATAGTTCACCAATTTTATAAATTATAAAATTTTGGAATGTTACATTGTTTCTCATTTAATTTGATTTTATACGAATTATACAACTCTTAGATTTGAGGTTTTGGCTTTCGCTAAAAATGCTTTTCAATTTACTTTTTTTTAACGGCAATTTGGATCACTGAAGGGCCACTGACCCACCCGATTATCTTCACCTTACTCAGGAGGAAACCCACCATAGGTGAGAAAAAACCCCTGGCCCAACCTGGACCCTTTTTTTTGTCACAAGTGAGACTTGAACCCAAGACCTCCCTATTTTTAGTGAAGTCTTGGTTATACACCTTTGCCACTAGGTTAAGCTAGTGGTTGTGCTTTTCAATATACTAATTTAACAACTTTCTCCTTTAGTTGCTTTATCATAAACATGATATTAATTTTAAGAGCATGTGGTATACTCCAGTGAGTAAGGGTTTAGTAAGGGGAAAAGTGGTTGTCACGTGACGCCACGTCTTATCTATCAACTCTCACACCAACCTCACTTGACAAGGGAAATACCCAAGTGAGTGGGGTGGTGTGAGCATTAAATGCATTTTCTAGTTTATTAGTAAAATTATATATTAATTTTATTTAAATAAAATTACATTAAATAAAATATCAATAAATAAAACTACATAAATTAAAAAAAACATAAAAAAACTGATATTAAATTAAAATACATGATCTTTAGAACGTTCGTAAATATGCTCAATCAAGTTCAACTTTAATGCGTCATGAATATCCCGGTGTTGTATTTATTGACGGCTTTTTTTGCTTTTGATCTTCATCAATTTCTTCGTACGTGGGCTCCTCTTAATTTGGGTTATATTGACAAATTGCCACTTCTTGGTCCACCAAACTCATATTATGCAAAATTATACAAGCATACATTATGTTCCTAATTCTCGTTTGAGACCAAGATTGAGTCGGTCGTTCGATAATATGTCACTTATTCTACAAGAGACCAAACGCTCCTTCGATATCTTTCATTGCCGCATCTTGAGCTTTTTTGTAAGTTGTACGTTTAATACCTTCGGGACACGTACGAGACTTGATGATTGTAGCATATTCGGGATATATTCCATCAGCAAGATAATACCCACGTTGGTAAAGTGTCCCTCTAAGTTCAAAAGACTAGTCAGGTGCGGTTTCGTTTATTATATCGTCAAATATAGGCGATTGATTAAGAACGTTAATGTCATTGTTGGAACCCGCAATGCCAAAGAACGCATGCCAAATCCATAAGTCATATGAAGCCACAGCTTCAAGCATAATACTAGGAAGAGGATGATCCCCGCGTGAAAACTGACCTCGCCACGCTTTGGGACAATTTTTCCACTCCCAATGCGTACAATCGATGCTACCTAGCATCCCAACAAAGTCATATTTAGCTTCATGGGCCGCATATAATTGTTGAATGTCGCTAGCCGAAGGTTTACATAAATATCTCCTATGGTACAATTTAATTATAGCTTTAGAAAATTTGTAAATACAAGACCTGATAGTTCAGGGGAATATCTTCAACTAATCGTCAAACGAATCACTAGCGGTGCCATACGTCATTTGACGAACCACAACGGTGCACTTTTGCATGGATGTAAAACCAATCCGACCTCTCGCATCAACCCATTGGCCGAACCAAGGCACCTCTCTCTCGTTATCATTTTTAATTTTTAAAAATAAATTCCGACTCATTCGAAACCGGGTACTAAAGTGCACCTCGTCGCAAGTACACCATTCGTCAAAGTAGTCTTTGTGTAGGAGTGTATTAGCAGCCGTCTGATCGCGATTAAGACGAGCCATTCATTTTAAAGGTTGTGAAGCGCCACCGTTGAGAAAGCACGGAACATCATATTTCGGGCTTCGTCGCTTGAAGATGAAGACATTTTTATAAAAAAATGCATAAAGTTGTATGAGAGTGGTGTGATTATTTGTGAAATGTATTAGGTAAAGGAGGTATAATTATAATGGTTTATTTAATAAAAAAAAATTGACTTTTTTTTTAAAATTACCGTTGGCCAACGGCCATATTTAAAAACAATAGCCGTTATATTATATTTTCTTGCCTCTCCTTCCCGTGAAGATACTCACGTGTAACCCTCACCACCCCCTCACGAAAACGAGGGGGCGGTGTGCCATACCACATCACGGCGTGAGCATGTGTAAGGCCCTAAACCAGGCACCCTACAGTTGGTTCTCATAATCGGTTTAGCTCTTTAAAAACATCTAACTTTCATTTACATAAACAGCGGAAGTCTTTCTCATTTTAGTTTTTCTTTTACACTCGTTAACTTTCATAACGTTACCCGATGAATGCATGCGCACCAACCCGAGTAACACCGCTCCCAAGCCAAGATACATCGTCTAGCAGAATCTAACATGCATACAAAGTCAGCTACGCTGAGTGAGTTCTAATAGTTAAATTTAACAAAATCCAACTCGTCTCATTTATTGTTTATCTCCACTCGTGACCCTCTAGTCCTTATAAAAATATTTTTGTCATTTATTAAAAGATAGATAACCCCTGTTATCTTATAATATCCCAAAAGATTCACCACCTTAGACTCACCCCACCATTTTAACCCAGTAAGTCTCTCCGACATAGATCGAACTTACCACTCTAACAACTCAAAGTTTACCACACATATTAACTACATACTGGTTATCTCATCCATCCTCTAGACACCGACTTACCAGCCCTAATCAGGACTCTCATAACCCGACTGACTCAACAGTTATACACAATGTACTCAGCCCGACACAACGGTCAATCTAACTCGACACACCAGATTCATTCCATCTATTTATCACATCAATATCATCTCATACACAATTAATATAACTCAACACTTGCATGTAGTTTAACATATATATTTGCACACAAACACATACCTCATCACTGCACCCTCGTCAGGGTTATCCCTATTGGGATAATCGTCATAAGCTCCGCTATACCATTGTTACAGGGCCCGCCACTAAACATAGCGGCACACTCGTCATCTATGATAACTACCCAGCCACCACACGGTGACTATATCATCTACTATACGTTGACTGACATGTCACACGTACAATGATGACCTCGAAGGACTCCGTCCTCCACATCACTAGTAGCCGTAAACACGAACAACAATGCAAGCACACAAAGAAACACATATATACACATGACACTATCTGGACATGTACTACGAATCACCACCATTTTCGGATCACTTACGTGTGTAATCCAACACTTACTTAGACGTATCCTCATAACGTCTAGACACATTATCCATCCCTTCACGAATAGGCATTTATACGACTCACAATCACCATACTGACTTCTAGTCCGTATACACTATGGACACCACATAAACCCATGCACACACGGTACCCGCCGTGTCACGAGGACAATGACACAATACACACAACATCAAACACATGACGCATAACAGCATACTAACATCTACCCGACTTGTTAATGAACCACGTACGGGTTCCCATTCTAACTCTCCTTATATAACCATTACATGTTTAACTAAATTCCTGACTCATCCCGACGAACTCATAAGATGACACACACAGATCATCACACTCTTGTTCACCCATCCTAGGGATCCCATAATGACCCTTAGCTTCATTATTACATAAAGGTCTCATAAAACACTTCAAGTTAATTCATCACTCATAATACGTTCGTTTAATAAAACAAGTGAGTATGTACGATAGCCCCAAAACAGTAAAACGTTTAAAAGAGGGGATTAGAAACTCAGAGGTTATGCTGAGTCTCAGTCCTTGCTCTGCTACTCGTCCGTTTCCACTCGAAACCCGAACCTGTCAATACATGATCACATGATTAGAAACGTTCTAGTTGTATGTTGAACAACATAATAATTTCTCAACGTTCATCTCCTCTTCTCATTGGCACATCCCCATTAACCCTAGTTTCATGTGTTTACTCGACACGGACCGTCATGCGCTTGGAACTCGTATACGGGAACTGGGTTACGTGCATTCACGTACACGTGACCATGCAAAGCTCCAACCCCACAAAACACGCATACCCGAACCAGGTTCTCTCTACGTGCATGCGAGCCATGCAACCCCAACTCAACACGAACTGCTCCCGAGTTCGCCCATGCACCATCACGGTACCACCATCCTCGCTGAACAACACTCCGGTGGTCACCACACCATCCTCCGTTTCCCCATCGTGCACCCCTACACGTACACCTCCAATCGATCATCTTCATCATGCACGGCTAACCAAACGAAACCATCCTTCACCGCCATGCACCTTTCCCTACACGGTTGCCACCACCACACTGCCACCACGGCTTTCCATGGCTGTTGCCAAACACCACCGCCGCGTCACTCCCCCCCTCTCCGGCTTTACAACCCCCTCCAACGGGTTCTCACCCTTGTCGGCGGTCACCACCGACTGCTACCTCCCAGAACCACCATGGCCGAACCCCCTTCTTCCGTCTCCTCTGCCATCTCTCGCCACCACAGCCCCCCAAACACTCTAATCGGGTTTTTCATGAAATAACGAAATCAAAGGAAATAAGAACGGGATTGAGTGATACCTTACACGTTAAGAAACCCAAATCCCGCTCGTTGCCGCCGTAGCACCGCCGCGAGACCACCTAGCCCTGCTTCTCTCTCCCCTGTGTCTCTCTTTGCCGTCGTCGAACACCCCCTAGGCCGAATGGCCTAGGGTTTCCCCTTAACTCATATTTAAACCTTTAGGGTTTACACTCAAGTCCTCGGGTTTCCGTTTGGTGCTCATTCAATCCTCTCCATTCTCTTTTTAGCTAACCAGGTCCTCCTAATTCCATGCATACGGTTTTACGTGAAACCCTTCGTCAGCTGTCGCATTTACAAGAGACTTCGGTCACCTGCTTGCTCAAATAATAAATGCGTAAATTTTCGGGATGTTACAACATGGCTCACGGAATGTGTTCACGGGACCATACCACATGATCTAAGTATCTTGTTGAAAAATGGTGGTGGAGATGATGAAGTTGTTCAATTTAGGAGGTTGTGACCGTTGAAGTTATTATAGAAAAAATGTAATTTATGAATTTTTAGATCCGATCTATTTCGTGGCTAGGTAAAGCGATTTGCATGTGTTTATTTCTAGAGAGAAAATAAACTTTAAATCTGAAACTTGCAACTGTCATTGTACCCATGGCCGATTTGGAGAACAAATTTGATTATAACACATATGCGGATTTTTCAGTTGAAGATGGTGGTGGTGGTGTCAATTGTGGTGTTCCAGTGGGTGGACAACAATGGTGGATGAGCAGGGATCGATGAGAGAGAGTGTGAGGGTAATATATATATATACACACTAGAAACCTGCACGATGCGGCGGCAGCAAAAATTTACAACGCAGTACTCGTTTTCTGTTAGTTTATCAATCATGTAATGATATATTGTGATGCGGGTTATGGAAGCAATCAAATGGCTCACAAAAAACTTTATGATTAATCAAAAACTACAATTGAACCAAAGGTTCAAGAAACCAAGTTTCTTTATTTTCAAACTCTAAAATTCAAAATCCTCCTTTACGTCTCAATCCCAAGAGGTTTTAAACAACTTGATGGAAGGGATAAACACCAACTAAACACAATTCAAATCTATGAGATAAACAAAAACCAAATATTTATTATTTGAATTGTTTTATTTGATTTTTGTTATCTCATAGATTTGAATTGTGTTTAGTTGATGTTTATCCCTTCCATCAAGTTGTTTAAAACCTCCTGGGATTGAGACGTAAAGGAGGATTTTGAATTTTAGAGTTTGAAAATAAAGAAACTTGGTTTCTTGAACCTTTGGTTCAATTGTAGTCTTTGATTAATCATAAAGTTTTTTATGAGCCATTTGATTGCTTCCATAACCTGCATCATATTGTATATTACTTATGTTACATTTTTAAATCCAAAAAAATAAAGGTTTTTTTAAACAAATTTACATATAGGATTTTGAGAAGTGTACATATTAGTATTGTTTGATTGTTTCTTTTAGTCCCCTCCTCAACACCAAGCCCATTTCAGTAATTTTAAACCCGCGGTACTCGTTTTCTGTTAATTTATCAATCCTATCGTAATATATTGTATAGTATTTGTGTTAGTTTTCTTATTTGTAGCATCGAAGTGGTCTATATATGCCATGAGCCTTAAATATCTTAATTAAATAATAAAATTACACGAATAAGAAAATATGTCATAAACATAGTACTTTAAGAATAAAAATCTCAAACACATGAATAGGAAAATATTAGTTACATTTTTTGAGAATGTTCCTATTATAGTAATTCCCCGCATATTGTGCAATTTTAGAACCATATAATCACAACATGAAACCTCAAAACCAATTAGAAGTACTAAATGTAAAATTTGTAATACTATTCATCACTCCTTTAGCTGTGGCAAATGTGGTGGTATGAGGGAGTTATCTTACATAATACATAATGAATCTCAAATATGGATTGAACCCTCCCCTGTTTAACCAAAAAGTGCCTAAATCTTTAAGAGTTAATTTCATGACTATAAGATTTAAGAGTAAATAAAAAATTGTACGTCACGACGACATATGGTGACAAACTGAAAACACATACAAAAAGTGCCTTCGTATAGTATTAGATGTTAATAGTAAACCAAAAGATGTATGTCATGTAACGGCGGAGACCCGATCAATATTGTTAGTACAATATTGCTGTTCTTTGGACTTCTATTTTTTACTGTTCTTTAGCCTTCTATTTCAATGGGAGCTCCGCTTCGTCTGTTTAAATATACAAGTAATGTGTGACATTATATTCTAATCACTGTGTATGTAAATAAAATTATTAATTTTGACCTGTCTGGTGAATTTGCTTAAGGGTTTATCCTTAACGGGTCATGAACCTTTGACCTCGAATAGACAGAATTTGTGTAGAATCCTATTTGCAGATCCAGTTGTTTTCCTGCAAAAAAAAATGACATTTTAGTATGGTCCCTCCTTATTCATCCAGTAGCTTTTCAATCAAAAGCATATCTATTCTTTTTAAGGGTACCAAATTCCGTTCTTTCTTGTGACTAAAACTCCCTAGCATAAGACATTTATCATATTGTTCGAAACGACCTTAACATTCATATATCAAACAATCAATGACTATAACAAAAGGTGTTAATCGTGGGTTTTTGTTTTCAACTGATTCAGTCTCAAACCGGACCGTAACCCGAATACATACTTGGGGTCTTTATAGTTTGAAAAAGAAAATATATTTCTTTTAACCTTACCCATTGTTTGTGTTATTTCCAGTAGTCCTTTGTCCAAATGCCGCATATTAGCCTACCCAACCAAAATCACCCCATACCTCCTTAACTTTGATACACAAACTGCGTCATTGTCAACGCCACACACCACAGCAAACCATTCTTCCAACCTGTTTAAATAATTTCCTCAAACATACATTATAAAAAAAAATTTAGATAATTGAAAAAAAAGTAGGGTATTAAACCAGAACTTCAACTGCTAGCAGTAACAACAGAAGCATCAACTCGGTCTTGACTCTTGAGATTTACGTCTTCTTTGAGACAAACCACTCCTGATTCTTGTTATATTTTTATTAAGTTGTGAACATTAATTAATTATAAAATCTTTGAAGTAATAAGGCAGCGAGCCAAAAAGTATCCAATTACAAAAACTAAACATATTAATCATAATTAACATAATCACAGTTTAAAAATGTTCAGTAGTATCATTTACAATTGCCATATATCTGCCAGATTTTCATCAACGGTTTAAAAATGTTCTAAAAAATATACAAATAGGAAATGTTGGTTTTATGTTACAATATCTACAAGAGTTGCAAGACTTAAAGAAGCCTCCTTTCAAAGAAAGAAACTGGTTGACTTTGAGGTCAACACCACCAAATTTTGACTTTAGAATTATCATATTAGGATATTTTAGGCACAGTTAAAAGTTAATTCAAGATGTAGACAATTAGGAATATGAGCGTCCTAGTTTACAAATATAAGTGAAGCTTATATTGCTAGAAGACATAGATTAGTTTCTTGTACTAAAGAGCCTATTTTCACGTTAATTTTTGCTTCATTTTCATTCATTTTCACAACAATATCCTTAAACAAATTAAACATATTATGGATAGAATATGATGGAATAGGAAGTTCATTGACAGCGGCAGTGCAGAATACATACCCATGATATGTTACAAGTTATGCACCATTGCATGTATTTCATTGTCTATAATTGATAGAGTTTTGAAATCATGCAAGGAATGTGTGTATATGCATGGGTGTTTCAAAATATAGCCGAGTGTCATGTCAAAAGATGCATTTAGTAAATATGACCGGATTTGACCCGAAATACTATTTGCTCAATTTTTAAATGTTAAATAAGACTACAAAAAAATATCATCACAACAAGAATTTATTTTTGAATAAAAGTGACGCTTTACTTGGTTGTATGCATTAAAATTTCTCTTTTGGACAACCTATTAGAAAGACCTAATATTACATAACACATCCCTATTGTTTGGAGTGAAAGGATTAAGCCGGTAGTAGTATGAAGACTCGTAGACTCTGTATTGCATAACACATCCCTAATTTGTCTTCAACAATGAAAGGGTTGGAGAACAGACCACTGGAACCTTTTCCGGTAACTAACTACGGCTACCAAATTTTCGTTTATTAAAGGGGTGACCTGATGGAGATGTTCGCTAATGTCCGGCTACCAAATTTTCCCGCCATATTATAGCCGCAGCCTCCCTTTTATCCAACCTAATACACCACATGATCTGCAGTTCTGCACTCTCTGTAATCAAATCAACTTTTTGCAAACATTATGTAACATTTCTGCTTTTCGCGTACTTGTGACGTTTACCATATTCGTGAATCAATGAAGCTTGAAACCCTTATCATAGATCGTGTTCACATCATACTTGAAACATACCTATTTCATGCACATTATACTTATTACATGGTAACATGTTGACTGTAACGCTTGGAATTGCCTTAAATTGCAACTTGGACCGTTAAACTGTTTAAAAACTCGTTTACCGACACGAAAACTCACCCACTACTAATTCAAAGGCAATGTATCAACCATATGTGCCTAACATAGTTATTTAACTCATTCCAGTTGTCACATAATTCAAATTGATGCCCTAGTACGTTAGTTAGTGCCTATACGTATCCGTTCGCCTTCTAAACCTGCAGTTTGACTCCGTACCGTCCACAACCACCAAATATATAATTTAGTGTCATAAAGGATGTATTTGGCACAAGTATTATGTGCAAAATCCAGACTTACACTTGTGCAACTTTTTAGGGTTTTTAAGATACTTTTTGATTAAAACGAAGTTAGATCATGAAAGTTTAAGTCTTTCAAATGTATTTTTTTAGAGATAAAGGTCAATTCTGACTTTTTGACAGAATATTTGTCATTACTTTCCAGGACCATATCTCTCATTCTACAAATCCCATGTTCAATTTTTTTGTAAATCAAAGTTTATTGAATATTCTTTAAAACCATATATAATTGACATTCTAACTCTTTGTAATACTTCTTAAAATGACAAATCAATACAGAAAAGTCTATTCTGAACCTCTGATCTTGTGTCACGATTTTGGGATATTTAAGTTGCCCAAATTAAATAGATTTATTAACAAACGTTGTTCATTATAACCTAAATTAAATATCTGGAGAATCTTAAAATTTTTGGAAATTGTTTAATATTTTTAAAACATGCCTAAAGTTCAGCAACACAATCTATCAAAATCTGAATTTTACAAAACTAACCCTAATCTTTTAACATTTGAGCATCCTTAATTCTTTGACTTTCTTTTCTTAAAAATATTTTATTCATAATCTAAGGTGTTGCATGCATTAGAACCCTATCCAAACCTACGATGTACGTATATGACAAATGAACGGTTCTTACTAGGAAAGACGCGGTAATCTAAACTAGTCCTTGCGACTGACCCCTCTTTCCTGGAAATCTTTTCATTGGATGTACTAATCTAGGTGGATTATCATGTTCTATTATGTAACCACCTATCCTCCTTCGTCGTTCCCATTCAAACTTTCTTTTTGCGTAACGATAATTCCTTAAACTTATTCAATTCTTAAATTCTATAGGGCATGTTCACTAAGGTTGTAAGGCCCCAAACCCGGGAGGCCTCACTTGTTGGATTTACTCATTCACAAACAGTTCTTAAACATGAATATCAAATAACACAGCGGAAAATTTCATTCAAACATAACGTCATCATTGTTCATACATGCGGAAGCGTAAACATTGTTTAAAACATAAATACATCATAACTAAACATAACGGGATGCCAGTCTTCATAGTCAGTCGGGTAACTCCTCTCGCTAGCCAAGCATCACCATCCATCCTCATAACCTGCCTTAACCTGAATGTGCACACTAAAAAGTCAGGTACGCTGGTGAGTTCTAGTTTTAACATAAAACTTTAACTTCAAATAGTTTGCCAAAAACATAACTTCATACTTCATTTAATAAAAAGCGTACGTAAAGTAATGCAATAACAAAACATAACACTTCATAAACATAAGTCAACGAACATATCGAATCTGCGCCTTCTTGTAACCGTCAAATCCAAACGTTACATACTGGCTGAATAACCTAAAGATCACCACCACTAGGCCCATCAATCACCGTACTGTCCTTCGGGTGAAGAACTCCTAGGGCCCGATACTTAGGTTATTCAACACTACTTCAAGCACGGCATCACAAGGATGACACGTACCAAACTTCAAGCACTGCGTCCCGCAGGGCACAAGTACCAAACTTCAAGCACGACTACCCCGTAAGGTAAATCGTACCAAACTTCAAGGATCACGATAATCCCCTTGACGACCGTCATCGCCCCAGTTGTACAACAGTTGGCCAGCCACAAAGGCCCCTAAAAGGTAAAGGCCCATAACATACTTCTCATCCCTTGACCTTCATTCCCTAAGGAATATTGGCAGATTCGTTCGTTTGTGACTTTCATAAACCTTCGCTTCTTTTACTTCAAAAACTTCAGTTAAAGCATTCGTACGTTTTATTAAAAAACATTCATTCATTCATTAAAACACTTCATAAACTTCTTTTGGCAAAATATTTCTTAAACACTTCCTTTATAACCTTTCCTTCTAAAACATCATTCATAAACATCATTTTATAAAACGTTACATACAACCTTCATAAACATCGTTTTATAAAATCGTTACATCGTTATGTATGCACACCAGCCCAAAAACATTATTAAAACATTTAAAAGAGGGCTTCTAGAACTCACCTGTTAAGCTAATTTGGGTTGTCCTAAACAAGGTCCAACAACGTCGCTTCCGATCTGAATTGATTAGTTAAATACACATCAGACCAATACCGACTCTAACGGTTTAACCATACTTTACTTAACCAGCCTGATGCCTGCGCACTTAGCAAGTGCGCAGACCCTGCTGCCTGCGCACTTAGCAAGTGCGCAGACCCAGCTGCCTGCGTACTTGATAAGTACGCAGTGCCCCTCTTCCTGCGTACTTGATAAGTACGCAGGACCTGCTCCGTGCGCACTTGGTAAGTGCGCACGATCTGTTTCTTCGCAAAACCCTAACTTTCGCATTCAGGTCTGATCACGTCAAGATCTCGAACCTGTTTGCATCCAAAACGTTTGTTTTTCATTAAGGAACTCAAATCTATGTTTATCTTTCAGTTTCATCTGTAAAAACGTTGCCTTTTCAATCAAAACAAAAAAAAAAACCAATAACGAACTAAAACTCAGATTTAGGTCGGATCGTTACCTGAATCGACTTCTCATGAGTTATGGAGTAACACTTTGCTGAAATCTCGGGTCGATCCGCCAACTTTCTCTCTCTACGGTTTCTCTCTTTAGAACTTGCAAATGAGAGAAATGGTGATGACCTTGGCTATTTATAGGGGAGGCTCCCCTTCTAGCCCATCCGGCCCGGCCCGTCATGCCTCGTTCGTTTATTCCGTTATTATAACTGTCGTTTTATTTTTGGGATGTTACAGAGGTTGATACACTCGCCTCTTCTCTAATCATCAAGGTGAGATCATAGTCCCCTTTTTCTTTATTCTTTGGGGTGGAACATGTAACAAGCAATAACAAAAAGACCTTTTTAGTACAATTCAAACAATTGGCAAAGGTTTTCATACTCGACGTTAAAACATTATTTAACTATGGACAACATGACTGCATAAACACGTTAAGGCCCTCTTTTTCAAACACATACACAATCATCAACTTGTTACAAGCCGACGGTAGTACAATTATAGCGCTATAGGTGTAACAAACCCACCCATCTTCCCGGTTAGGGGTTTGGGTGATTAAAATCCGACACATATGCTTAGGTTAACCCGTGGGGGGTTGAACCGGAGAGGGTATGTCATTAGGTTTGGTTGTGGCTTCATGTTGTGACGTTTTACTAATGTGAGTATGTGAACTATTGCAATAAATTGTATACATCTTTCTATGTTTATTTTATAAAAACCTATGCATCTCACTATAATATCCCAATTTTTAAAGAAATACAAGTTGAAGGACTAAAATGATCATTTGATGAAACACTAGGGGTTTAAAGTGACATTATATTAATGTATAAGGGGTTAAAGTGCAATTGATTCAATGTTCAAGGGCTAAAAATGAAAATTGTGAAAATGGTAAGATGTCGGACCGACATCAGAGGGTATATCGGTCCGATATGTAGGGAGCAAGGATTCATCCGGGAAGTGCCACGTGTCAAAGTCTGACGCGTGGAAAGCCGATAGCGGACCGACATGGGATCCATTGCGGTCCGCAAGCCATAATAAACCATAGCGGACCGAAGCAACAAAGCATAGCGGTCCGATACGTAGCCACTAAACAAATTTAAACCTCCTCAATTGGATGTCGGACCGACATCCATTTCCATATCGGTCCGACATGGACCCGTCGACCAGCCTATAAATAGTTGGACATGTTGAACGGTTTTAGGACATCTCACACATCAAAAACACTTCACAAAACACACACTTAACCTCCGTAAGCGTGCCTAGAAGCCTCGATTCGCTTAGAGAAGTTCGATTTCTAGTCTTTCGACCCCAAATACGCAAGAGATAGTTCTGAGGTAAGGTTCTGACTAGTTCCTAATGACTTGGTTATTTCCACTAAGCTAGGAACTTATGATTAAGTAACATTATAATGACTTAGGACTGTAATCCAAGTCGTTGTGCTAGCTACATTAGCACGTAAAGATTAATTGAAAGAGAAGGATAATAGAGGTGAGTTCTATGATGCCCCTTTTTAAACGTTTTTAAATGTTTGGGCATGATGCACGTGTTACGAATGTTTTAAGATACTGTATGCCATTGATTTAAATCCATGAGCCTGTATCCATGATGTTGCAAGAGAAATGTTTAGGTTATAAATTAAAAGGTAACCATCCAAACAGGGATGTACTTATATAGCAAACATAATGTTCTGTCTAAGGAAAGAGTGGTGTATAAATCCCTCCTGGACCCGTCATTCTTTCCTGGGAATATATCTATTGAAGGTACTACTCTGGAAAGATAATCACCTTGTAATGTTTTAAAAAAAGAGAAGATTATGGTTTGACATGTAAAAATGTTTTAAAGACTTGTCCTGGTTTACCAAGATAAGTAATGATGAAAGGATGTCATTGACAGTGATTGCATTGGCATGGAATGTTTTGATCATTTGGTATGTAAAGGAATGTTTTTTTTGTCAAATCCCACATAATATCTTGCAACTTATGGGCAGTGATTACTATATCTCCGAAAGGGGACGAATTGAATGCGGACTGTTACATTCCTTCGTGGTGTGTAACGGGAGAATGGACCTTTATAAAAGGTTATGGAAAGTGGTGAAGACCACTTAAGAGGTTTACGAACCTCGATAAAGATGTGAGTTGTGCAAAGAATTGTCACACCCTAACCGACGACGGAATACGTCGGGGCGGGACATGTAGCCTGTTCATGAGCACAAGGTTGACTAGATTTCAATATTTAATCATCAGTTTCATTTCAAACAATTCAAACACAACCAAATTCAAGAAGGTACATAAAATGAAATACATAATCCTTTATTTAAAATTATCTAGGTCCAAAACTTATGTGTAGCAAGTCTTAATCAAAATCACACATTAGTACCTGAAACATGAATAAAATAAGGTCAACTAAAAAGTTGGTGAGCATACACAAGTTTGTATATAGATAGTATATAGGTTATGAATAAACAAATCCTTACATAACATGATAAAATAAGGCATTTATGGAGAGCAGCTATTGTGTAACTAAGTACAATCAAACCTTTGTAACTAGCATGCAAATTGTGTTGTCGGTAACAATCACCCCAATCTGGGTGGGTTTGTCAGACTCAATAGATCTATCATTGTTTACCGTCGGCTTGAATAGTTAATGATTGCACATAAATTGCACACAAAAGTTAGCACAACTAGCACTCAGGCATAAAGTTCAAATTGCACACATGAATGTAAATATGATTTGTATTTATGTAGTTTGTGTAAATGTAAGCAATAGTTTGTATAGTGTTCATGTTCCACCCCAAAAAGTGTAAAAGAGTAAAAGGGGCTATGTAATACTCACTTGATTCAAAAGACGCAGCTAACACGAGAGACTAGATAGTAATAAGATCTTTGTAATGCACAACGTTAACGTAGATTGGAATGTATATTGAATTAATAGTGTGCACAATAGTCTATGTCTAAGTCTAGGGTTGAATTGGATGTGTGTATAAAGTTAGTGGTTTGTTCTCGAAAGGTATTGCATAAAATGAAAGGTTTGAAATGGATATTTTTAGAACATTTTGATCAAGGTTTGATTTTGAATAACTAAATAAATAAATTACAAAATTATTATTTATTTACTTAGTTATAAAAATAATGTAGGTATTAGGGGTAATTAAGTATAACTTAAATAAATGATTCTTAAATTAAATTAAATAAATAATTTTTACCTTATTTATTTATTTATAAAATATGTAACCTTGTCTTTTAGTTTTAAAAATATATCGGGTGTTTAATAATTATTTTTTTTTTATAAAATAAAAGTTTGAAACGAATAGTTAAAATGAAGTTAGGGTTTTGGTTTGAATAACTAAATAAAATTAAATAGTTGTTATTTATTTATTTAGTTATAAAAATAGCGTGAATTATATTAAGTATAAATTAAATAAATAATTTTTCTTTATTTATTTGTTTATAAAGGTGTAAAAATATTGCTGTATAAATTTAAATAAATAATTTTTACTGTATTTATTTTTGTATAAGGATGTGTAAATATAAAATTTTATAATTTAATATTTATGTATAAAAATCAAGAAATGTGCATTTAACCTTTTGGTGTAAATTATAATAAATAAATTTTTCTATTTATTATTATTATTTTTTTTTAAAATAAGAACTTGATTGCTTTAATTAAAATTGATATTTTATAAATTTTATAAAAATCAATTGTGTTTATTTAAAAATTAATTTAAATATCTAAATATTTAGTATACAATTTTTAGCCATAAATTCATGAAGTTATATTGAAAATTTATGAATCGGATTTTATTCTGTTAAAATTATTATCTGGTATATAAAAATATTTTTTATATAAATTTTCGGGTCTTAAAAACGGTTTAAAAAAAACAAGCAGGCCACAGGGACTCGAACCCGGGTCTGCTAGGGAGTCCGGTAAGTGTATTACCACCGGACCAGTTGCGCGTCCTTGCTACAGACTGATTCGAATTTGTTTTAACATGTGACTGAGAGGGGACCGGGTTCAGGATAGGTTCCACGCGCAAATGGTCAGGGTTGTGGGTTTCGAACCCATGTCACTCGATCCAATGGTGCATTGACCTAGCCAGTTGGACCGAGTGGTCCGCTGGTATAACGTGTAAACCCGAAATTATTAAACAAGTATTAGATCGAACGAAATTCCCACATTCAAACCCGTATGAACAAGTCTCACGAATTCCACCTTCAATTGAATCCGATTGAACCTGTTTACATGAATTGGTATGGGGCTTTCGATGTACGGTCGAAAACGAATTGAACCACGTAAAACTTACTTGAAATGGTTTGGGCACAATTGCAGTCGGCTACGGTTTCAGTCTCGAGGTTCTTGAGACTCGATCGACGTCCAGGAGTGAAATGGGATGCGATTATCGGTTCAGAGAGGTTGTAAGGGACTAGGCGGAGGTGTACGCATGATTTAATTCGTTTAATTTCACGCGGATTAGCTGTTTTGGTTTTAATTTGACCGAAATGGATGGGGAGGCTTGATTCCGTGTAATTTCATTGAATTGAGAGTGAATCGGGTCCTGTTAATGGTTTAGGTACATACGTGATTGATCTGCGAGGGATTTACGAGATTTAGACGCGTTAGTTTTTCTGAATTGAATGCAATTGATACGGATTTGACTATGCAAAGTCAAATCCTTTCAAAATTCGAATTTGACCACGAGTGTGAACGAATTGA
This sequence comes from Smallanthus sonchifolius, assembly GCA_023525975.1. Lineage (NCBI taxonomy): Eukaryota > Viridiplantae > Streptophyta > Magnoliopsida > Asterales > Asteraceae > Smallanthus > Smallanthus sonchifolius. Next base: position 67,374,292 of record CM042021.1, on the reverse strand, counting down.
TTTGTTGATTGGGCTTGGATTGGGTCGTTTTTTTTGTTTGAGTAACCATGAGGAGTCCCAATCAACCAGAAATCATTGAAGGCAGCCTTGGATTAGCACGATTTGGGCTGCTTTGACTTTTGAAAGTCAACAGGATCATGGAAGGTCAAAATTGATGTTTAAAAGTCAAAATTGAAAGTGTAGGTTTAATTGCTTGAGAGTTCAAATGGTTTAGGGCCCAATCTAATGTAAAATCACTTGTAAATTGGGTGTAAATGTGTATGTATATGTACACATAAGTCTAATTATATATATATATATACACATATAGGGGTTCTAAAATAAGTGCGGGTGGAAATTGTGAAGCTGTATTTGATAAAATTAGGGCTTGATATAACCATTTCACTATGATTGAAAGTCATACATGCTTTATTGTATCAAAATGAAAACATGAAAATCAGAAAGGTTACAGTATCCCCATGTTGAGGGAATTTCGTCCCGAAATTTAGCTAGTTGGGGCGACTACATCAGCAAAGAGGTGGGGGTACTTGCGCTTCATTTGGTCCTCTCGTTCCCAAGTAAACTCAGGACCACGATTTGATTCCCAAAGAACTTTGACAATAGGGATACGGCTTCGCTTGAGCTGCTTGATCTCACGATCCATGATTTCTACCGGTCTCTCAATGAAGTGCATCGTTTCGTCAATGCGCACGTCGTCAAGAGGTATATGGAGATTCTCATCAGCAAGGCATTTCTTCAGATTAGACACATGAAATGTAGGATGCACATTGCCAACTGATGGAGGTAACTCGAGTTTGTAAGCCACTTTTCGAATCCTTTCAAGGATCCTGAATGGACCCACGTAGCGAGGTGCTAACTTGCCTTTCTTTCCAAAACGGATCACACCTTTCCACGGAGACACCTTTAGAAGAACAAGGTTACCGACTTGGAATTCCAAGGGTTTTCGTCGTTTGTCGGCATAACTCTTTTGCCGACTCCTCGCTACTCGAATGTTGTCACGGATTAGAATGATCTTGTCGGATGTTTCTTGGATTAGCTCGGGACCGGTGATTTGTGCTTCACCAATCTCGTTCCAACAGATAGGAGAACGACACTTACGACCATAGAGAGCTTCAAATGGAGCCATGTTGATACTCGTGTGGTAGCTATTGTTGTAGGAGAACTCAATTAGAGATAAATGTGAATCCCAATTGCCACCAAAATCAATTACGCTTGCTCTAAGCATGTCCTCTAGAGTTTGAATTGTACACTCGGTCTGACCATCAGTTTGGGGATGGTAAGCCGTGCTCAAATTCAATCGTGTGCCAAGAGCAGTTTAGAGAGATTGCCAGAAACGGGAGGTGAACCGAGTATCTCTATTGGATATTATGTCTAAGGGAACACCGTGGCGGCTCACAATTTCGTCAATGTAAATTCGAGCCAATTTCTCAACCCGATAGTCTTCACAAATAGGCAAGAAATGAGCAGATTTGGTGAGGCGGTCAATGATCACCCATATGCTATCATAACCACTTGAAGTGCGAGGGAGTTTGGTAATGAAGTCCATAGCTAAATTTTCCCATTTCCACACGGGAATTTCTGGTTGTTCAAGCAAACTGGAAGGACGTTGGTGTTCAGCTTTGACTTTGGAGCAAGTTAGACATTTGGCAACATAGAGAGCAATGTCTTTCTTCATACCGGACCACCAGTATTGATGGCGAAGATCTTGGTACATTTTATCCGCACCAGGATGGATAGAATAACGAGTCTTGTGGGCCTCGTTCATGAGAAGTGTACGGAGATCATCATGATCGGGAACCCAAATATGGTTCAAGTAATAAAGTAAGCCATTGGGTTTTGATTCGAGCTGAAGTTCAACACCGCACGACATTTCCTCGTACATGTTACCCTCGGTGACCGAGACGTGTTGAGCTTCTAGGATACGATTCTGCATGTTGGTTTGAATTTGGACACAATGAATCATGACATGGTCCTTTCGACTCAAAGCGTCGGCGACAACATTCGCTTTGCCGGGATGGTAACGAATCTCGCAGTCATAGTCGTTAAGGAGTTCAACCCAACGTCGTTGCCTCATATTGAGTTCTTTCTGGTTGAAGATGTGTTGGAGACTTCATGGTCGGTGAACACTACACATTTTGTGCCATAAAGGTAATGTCTCCAAATCTTCAATGCGAACACAACCGCACCCAATTCGAGGTCGTGCGTTGTATAATTCTTCTCATGAATCTTAAGTTGCCTCGATGCATAAGCGATTACCTTGCCTCGTTGCATGAGGACACAACCAAGACCTTGGTTGGAGGCATCACAGTAGACGACTAGGTCATCATTCCCATCAGGGAGAGTCAAAATAGGAGCATTGCACAACTTTTGCTTGAGAGTTTGGAATGCTTCTTCTTGCTTTGGTCCCCATTCATAAGGTTTACCCTTGTGGGTCAAAGCGGTGAGTGGAACAACAATCTTAGAGAAATTTGAAATGAAACGACGATAATATCCCGCAAGACCAAGAAATGAACGAACTTCGGTGGGGGTCTTAGGGGCATTCCAATTCTTAACAGCTTCGATCTTAGCCGGGTCAACATGAATTCCTTTTTCGTTGACAATATGACCCAGGAATTGAACCTCCTTTAGCCAAAATTCACATTTGGAGAACTTGGCATATAGTTTCTCTTTCCTCAAGAGGTCCAAAACCAACCTAAGGTGTTGCTTATGATCGGATTTAGTCTTGGAGTAGATTAAGATATCATCAATGAAGACGATCACGAATTTATCAAGGTACGGTTTGCACACACGATTCATGAGGTCCATGAAAACCGCGGGTGCATTGGTTAGCCCGAAAGGCATAACCATGAACTCGTAGTGACCATACCTTGTTCGGAACTAGTTTTTGGAATATCTTCCTCTTGTACACGGAGTTGGTGATAACCAGATCGAAGATCAATCTTCGAGAAGCAAGTAGAGCCTTGAAGTTGATCGAAGAGGTCATCAATCCTAGGCAAAGGATAACGGTTCTTGATGGTAAGCTTGTTGAGTTCGCGGTAGTCAATACACATGCGGAATGATCCATCCTTCTTCTTGACGAATAAGATGGGTGCACCCCACGGTGAATGACTTGGACGGATGAAGCCCTTGTCGGAGAGTTCTTGGAGTTGACTTGCAAGTTCTTGCATTTCAGAAGGTGCAAGACGGTATGGAGCTCTAGCCACTGGATTAGCTCCGGGTACAAGGTCAATGCGAAATTCTACTTGCCGAATGGGTGGAAGGCCGGATAAGTCTTCGGGGAATACTTCGGGAAAGTCCCGGATGATGAGGATGTCTTGAATATTCTTCTCTTTGACATCCTTTTGAATAATATGGTCTAGGAAGGCTACGTACTTCTTTCATAGGTACTTTTGGACAGTAGTGCATGACATTAACCTGAGTCCTTTGCAAGGTTTTTCACCAAAGACTTTTAACGTTTCTCCTGACGGAAGGGGTATTCGGATGCTTCTCAAAACAGATGACTTCGGCATGGTGATTTGACAGCCAATCCATGCCTATGATGATATCAAAACTTCCTGGTGGCATTGGCGCAAGGTTGATTGGAAATGTATGATCATTAAGTTCTAGAGAACAGTCGTGGATAATGGAGTCAATTATAAGGGAGTCACCGTTTGCTACTTCGACAGTGAAGGTTTTCTCTAATTTGGACCGCGTTTTTGCAAGTAAGGGTTCAAAGTTAAGTGACACAAAACTTTTATCTGTACCGGTATCAAATAAAATGGAGGCATATTGACTATTAACAAGGAACGTACCGTTGACCACATCATTGTTGGCTTGAGCTTCATTGGCGTTTATGTTGAAAGCACGCCCACGAGCTCCGCCTTGTCTAGCATTGATGAACTTCGGGCACTGGTCACGGAAATGATTTGGGTTGCCACATTCATAACAAGCACTCCCATTTGCTATAGCGGGAACACCTTGATTAGTCACTTGTTGGTTGGTTCGGGTTGGTGGGTTGACTTGGCCTGCAAGTGCTTTGGCTCTACAAACATTGACCGTATCGCCATATTTCCCACAGTGAGTGCAAAGGCGATAGGGAATGTTTTGGAGATGGTGATAATTGCATGTGGCACAGAGTGGGTAGGTCCCCACATATGGCTTCTTGACTGGTGCTTGAGCCATGGGAGCAACTTGGTTAACAAGCATAGCAGGAGTGACTACAGCAAAATTTCTAGACTTTCTTTTTTTATTATGGTGGTACGGTTCAATTTTGGCTTCTTTGATGTGTATAGGAGTGGTTGTGGTGTCGGGAGCTTTCTTGGTGACTTTCCTAGTCAGAGTACCTGCTTTCACATGGTTGTCGGTCAAAGTAGCAAATAGTCGGATAGCATCTTCGAGTGTTGCGGGATTTCTCCCTAAGACAGTATCCTGAATCTGCCTGGGTAATCCAACGATGTACTTTTCAATGCAGCGGGATAAGGGTGTGACCATATGGGGCACCAGGAGACTCAGTTCATGAAACATGGTTGTATAAGCCAGACTTTCACCACTGTCTTGGGTAAAATCCCAAAACTCAGCTTCCAGCTTCCTCACTTCATTCCGAGGACAGTACTCTTCGGTCATTAGTCTCTTAACCTCATCCCATGGTAAGGCCATGGTTGCCTCCATACCCCTAGTTCTCTTTCCCCCATTCCACCACGTGAGTGCCCGTTTTTGAAAGACACGTGTGGCATGACGAACATGAAGGTTATCGGGGCAGTCACTATTGAGGAAGGTGCCCTCAATACTTTTGAACCATTGAAGGAGTCCCGTAGCCCCTTCGGTACCATAGAACCTAAGAGGATTACATGAGTTGAAGTGTATGAAGGTGCATTGCGGTGGGTTGGCACCACCACCAACATTAGTTCCATGGGTACCACTAATGGCTCCATTAGCTTGGGTGAGTTGAGTTACAAGTTGTGCAAGGATAGCAGCAATGTCGGTGTTGTTGTTGGTTACGGTAGCACGACGGGGAGGCATTCTACAGATTTGTACAACACAAGAAGAGATGTAAGAACTTATGAAAGTTGATTGAATTTAAAAGATAAGATAACAAATAAAATAGTAAATCATAGTTTGGATTGTACTCAAATAGTGATATAATCACTTGAATACTATGACACATTAAGGTTAATTAAACTCATTTAATTTTCAAGGAGACATGATTTAGCCTATAAGTAAACACTCATTCCGGGAATTCCCAGGAAAGCAAACGGGTCCCTCGGTTGATTGGGATTTATACGAAATGCTTTCCTAGACAGAAAACCTAGAATACAGGTGTCACTCTTCCAGATTGCACGTGTCCTCTAATAATTAACAAAGTTTAAAACCTTAACGAGGAAATAAAGAAATTTTTATAGATGTAAATCCATGAAGTTTCCACATGCTAAGAAAGTGATGATAGAGAAATAGGTAAGAAGGTTATGAGGCTTTAAGGTATAGGTAGGGATATTATTTATTTGATTATTATTTAATTATAGTTTAATAAGTCATGAATTTTAGCAAGTAAGACATCAAAATTAAATAATAACTAATCATAGTAAGCATGTAAACACCTTGCATGTAGCACATATCACATAATCATGAAGCATGGCATAAGTGGGTGTCCTAAAGTTATAGTCTAGGTCAAGAGTGTCTAATAACCTAGTTCCCTATAACCAAGGCTCTGATACCAATCTGTCACACCCAACCGACGGCGGAATACGTCGGGGCGGGACATGTAGACTGTTCATGATCACAAGGTTGACTAGATTTCAATATTTAATCATCAATTTCTTTTCAAACAATTCAAACACAACAAAATTCAAGAAGGTACATAAAATTAAATACATAATCCTTTATTTAAAATTATCTAGGTCCAAAACTTATGTGTAGCAAGTCTTGATCAAAATCACACATTAGTACCTGAAACATGAATAAAATAAGATCAACTAAAAAGTTGGTGAGCATACACAGGTTTGTACATAGATAGTATATAGGTTATGAATAAACAAATCCTTACATAACATGATAAAATAAGACATTTATGGAGAGCAACTATTGTGTAACTAAGTACAATCAAACCTTTGTAACTAGCATTCAAATTGTGTTGTCGGTAACAATCACCCCAATCTGTGTGGGTTTGTGAGACTCAATAGATCTATCATTGTTTACCGACGGCTTGAATAGTTAATGATTGCACATAAATTGCACACAAAAGTTAGCACAACTAGCACTCATGCATAAAGTTCAAATTGCACACATGAATGTAAAGAGGATTTGTATTTATTTAGTTTGTGTAAATGTAAGCAATAGTTTGTATAGTGTTCATGTTCCACCCCAAAAAGTGTAAAAGAGTAAAAGGGGCTATGTAATACTCACTTGATTCAAAAGACGCAGCTAACACGAGAGACTAGATAGTAATATGATCTTTGTAATGCACAACGTTAACCTAGATTGGAATGTATATTGAATTAATAGTGTGCACAATAGTCTATGTCTAAGTCTAGGGTTGAATTGGATGTGTGTATAAAGTTAGTGGTTTGTTCTCGAATGGTATTGCATAAAATGAAAGGTTTAAAATGGATATTTTTAGAACATTTTGATCAAGGTTTGAGTTTGAATAACTAAATAAATAAATTACTAAATTATTATTTATTTACTTAGTTATAAAAATAATGTAGGTATTAGGGGTAATTAAGTATAACTTAAATAAATGATTCTTAAATTAAATTAAATAAATAATTTTTACCTTATTTATTTATTATAAAATATGTAACCTAGTCTTGTAGTTTTAAAAATATATCGGGTGTTTAATAATTAATTTATTTTTTATAAAATGAAAGTTTGAAACGAATAGTTAAAATAATTGAAGTTAGGGTTTTGGTTTGAATAACTAAATAAAATTAAATAGTTGTTATTTATTTATTTAGTTATAAAAATAGCGTGAATTATATTAAGTATAAATTAAATAAATAATTTTTTTTTATTTATTTTTTTATAAAGGTATAAAAATATTTCTGTATAAATTTAAATAAATAATTTTTACTTTATTTATTTATGTATAAGGATGTGTAAATATAAAATTTTGTAATTTAATATTTATGTATAAAAATCATGAAATGTGCCTTTAACCTTTTGGAGTAAATTATAATAAATAAAATTTTCTATTTATTATTATTATTTTTTTTAAAATAAGAACTTGATTGCTTTAATTAAAATTGATATTTTATAATTTTTATAAAAATCAATTGTGTTTATTTAAAAATTAATTTAAATATCTAAATATTTAATATACAATTTTTAGCCATAAATTCATGAATTTATATTGAAAATTTATGAATCGGATTTTATTCTGTTAAAATTATTATCTAGTATATAAAATTATTTTTATATAAATTTTCGGGTCTTAGAAACGGTTTAAAAAAACAAGCAGGCCACAAGGACTCGAACCCGGGTCTGCTAGGGAGTCCGGTAAGTGTATTACCACCGGACCAGTTATGCGTCCTTGCTACAGACTGATTCGAATTTGTTTTAACACGTGACTGAGAGGGGACCGGGTTCAGGACAGGTTCCACGCGCAAAAGGTCCGGGTTGTGGGTTTTGAACCCATGTCACTCGATCCAATGGTGCATTGACCTAGCCAGTTGGACCGAGTGGTTCGCTGGTATAACGTGTAAACCCGAAATTCTTAAACAAGTATTAGATCGAACGAAATTCCCACATTCAAACCCGTATGAACAAGTCTCATGAATTCCACCTTCAATTGAATCCGATTGAACCTGTTTACAGGAATTGGTATGGGGCTTTCGATGTACGGTCGAAAATGAATTGAACCATGTAAAACTTACTTGAAATGGTTTGGGCACAATTGCAGTCGGCTACGGTTTCAGTCTCGAGGTTCTTGAGACTCGATCGACGTCCAGGAGTGAAATGGGATGCGATTATCGGTTCAGAGAGGTTGTAAGGGACTAGGCGGAGGTGTACGCATGATTTGATTCGTTTAATTTCACGCGGATTAGCTGTTTTGGTTTTAATTTGACCGAAATGGACGGGGAGGCTTGATTCCGTGTAATTTCATTGAATTGAGAGTGAATCGGGTCCTACTAATGGTTTAGGTACATACGTGATTGATCTGTGAGGGATTTACGAGATTTAGACGCGTTAGTTTTTCTGAATTGAATGCAATTGATACGGATTTGACTATGCAAAGTCAAATCCTTTCAAAATTCGAATTTGACCGCGAGTTCGAACGAATTGATTTGTTGATTGGGTCGTTTTTTTTGTTTGAGTAACCATGAGGAGTCCAATCAACCAGAAATCGTCGAAGGCAGCCTTGGATTATCACGATTAGGGCTGCTTGACTTTTGAAAGTAAACCGGATCATGGAAGGTCAAAATTGATGTTTAAAAGTCAAAATTGAAAGTGTAGGTTTAATTGCTTGAGAGTTCAAATGGTTTAGGGACCAATCTAATGTAAAATCACTTTTAAATTGGGTGTAAATGTGTATGTACATGTACACATAAGTCTAATTATATATATATATATATATATATATATATATATATATATATAACATATAGGGGTTCTAAAATAAGTGCGGGTGGAAATTGTGAAGCTGTATTTGATAAAATTAGGGCTTGATATAACCATTTCACTAAGATTGAAATTCATACATGTTTTATTGTACCAAAATGAAAACATGAAAATCAGAAAGGTTACAAGAATAAATATTATGTTTGGGCAAGGGCGTATGTGAAAGGTAAAAGTGAAGTTTTAAAACGTGTCATATACAAACCATTTGAATGGATCAAAGATATGTTGATTTAAAGTCAAAACTCACCAGCATAAGCTGACCCGTGTTTAAACATGTGTGTCAGGTAAGAGTATGGTCTCAAGCAGTAAGGGTAAGGAGGCATCATGAGCAGGCTATCTGGCATCCAAGCTAAAAGACTGGAATTAGTATTATGTTATACTTTCTTAGAATGTACTCAAAGACAAGTTTATAAATAAATAAATACATAGTGCTTTAAAAGTCTTCCGCCGTGTATGTTTATCTGATTACTATATGTTCGACAAGTGACTGGCATTCCGGGGTGATCAGGGATGTGGGTGTCACAAGTTAGTATCAGAGCTATAGTTTAAGAGATTTAGATACTTGCCCAAGTGTCTAGACATAACTAGGATTAAGGGACCGTAAGAATGCCAGCAGAAATGCCAGTCAAGATATCCTGATTCCAAGGGTAAAAGAAAAAGGTATAAGTATTTAGTAGGAACATAATAGAAAGATAACTAGAGCACCAAAAGTGGCGTAAATGATTAATTTCGTTGTGGCCACTGTTATTCATGTTTACAATACACTTGTGTTCTGAGCTATCAGTCTCTCATGTGAATACTAAAACACTCCATATCTTTTGTAGAAAAAATGGTCGGTAGAGAAAAGGGTAAAAGAGGAGGAAGGGTTAATCCCAATACTCCCAGAAGACAGACGCGGTCTACCGCAAATGCCGAACCTGAAATAGAAAATAGGGATCATGTAGAAGTAAATGAACTAGTAGTTGAACCCCAAATGCAAAATGCAATAGATACAGCTGTGGCTAAAGCCTTAGATACGGCTTTGCCTATCTTATTAGCCAGCCTCGAGGAAAGTAGAAAGAAAAATAAGACAGATGAAATTGTTAAGAATGTAGAAAACGACGATCATTCCGAATATGAATCCGACGATTCTTTTGAAGTCAGACCAGTGAAGAAAGGAAGGAAGGGATGCTCCTACAAAGCATTCAAGGATGGAAGTCCTCCAAAGTTTGATGGTACAAAGGATGCCACGGTCACTCATCAGTGGATCCGGGAGATTGAAGTAGTAATCAAGATCAGTGAATGCAGAGAAGATTAGAAGGTGAAATACGCCGCTCACTCATTCGTATCAGAGGCATTATGTTGGTGGGAGAACCTGGTTATAGCTATGGGTGAGAAGGCTATCGGCCGTATGTCTTGGGAAGAGTTGAAGAGGTTGTTAATAGAGGAGTTTTGTCCAGATAACGAAATGGACAAACTCGAGAGGGATTTTCTTAGGCTAGAAGCCGGTAGTATAAATCGTCTAGAGTATACTACAAAATTCAATAGGATGGCCCATTCGGTACCTCATTTAGTAACCCCTGAAGCGGTACGCATTACAAGATATGTACAAGGGTTACCATCTGAGATCTGAAGGTTAGTGAAAACTTCAGAGTTAAAAAGATCTAGATCCGCCGTACAACTTGCTTCAACTAAGTACGATGAGGTCTATGGTTCCCGCCCAGTGGAATCGAAAAGAAAGTGGTCTGAAAGTTCTCAGGGCCATAAGAAGAAGAACGATGGTGGATGGAAGAAAAAGATAACTACTAGTGGTGTCCCTACATGTACCACCTGTGGTAAGAATCATGTCGGGGAATGTAGATTGAAGTCCGGCACATGCTTCAAATGTGGCAAGGCAGGGCATTTGGCGTACAACTGCCCTATCAAGCCTAAATTTTTTTAAATGTGGAGAAATTGGGCATAGAATGTTGGTATGCCCAACTCTTAAGATTAAGAATCCCGAGCCTTTGAAGGTGAAGGAAGGTGAAGCCTCCAGAGCTAGGAGTAGGGCTTATACCCTAACAACTGAAGAGGCTAAGGCATTGCCAGACGTAGTATCTGGTAGGTTTCTTGTTAATCACGTGCCTGCTACTGTATTATTTGATTCCGGTGCTAGCAAAAGTTTCGTATCCTTAGAATTCTATCCTTCCTTAGCTAGACGTACGATAAGACTAGATGAGACCTTTGAAGTTGAAACAACTATCGGAAAGAAGATGAAGGTGGCCGAAGTCATTCAAGATTGTTTCATCGATCTTGAAGGGCATAGATTTTCTGTTAGACTATATCCAGTGATCCTCAAGGGATTTAATGTAGTCTTAGGAATGGATTGGTTGGCAGTAATTGATGCCCATATCATTTGCTACAAGAAAGCAGTCCAGATACAGACTCCGGACAGCAATTGGATCACAATTCATGGTGATAAGATAAGATCAACCATTAGGATCATTTCTATGATAAAAGCCATGGAGTTTATGAGTCGAGGTAGTGAGGCCTACTTCGCTTACGATATTGATTCCAAAGTGAAAACTAAGGAATTAATGGATATGCCAGTAATTTGTGACTTTCCTGATGTATTTCCTAAAGAATTACCAGGAATACCTCCTGAAAGAGAAGTGGAGTTTCGAATTGACTTAGTGCCTGGTGCTAAGCCTGTGGCTAAGGCACCTTATCGTTTAGCTCCATCAGAAATGAAGGAACTGATGTCTCAACTACAAGAGTTGTTAGACAGAGATTTCATCTGACCGAGTATCTCACCTTGGGGTGCTACGGTGTTATTCGTGAAGAAGAAGGATGGTAGTATGCGTATGTGCATAGACTACCGAGAGTTGAACAAACTTACTATCAAGAATAAATATCTGTTACCAAGGATCGATGACCTATTCGATCAATTACAAGGAGAACTGGTTCTCCAAAATTGATCTAAAGTCAGGTTATCATCAGTTGAAGGTAAGAGATGAAGATATTCCAAAGACAGCCTTTTGTACGAGATATGGACATTATAAGTTCTTAGTAATGTCACTTGGTTTGACTAATGCCCCTGCTGCATTCATGGATCTCATGAATAGGTTTTGTCGACCAATGTTGGACCAATCTATGATCGTGTTCATTGATGATATTCTAATTTACTATAAGAATAAAGTGATCATGCATTTCATCTCAAGGAAATGCTAGAGACACTTAGAAGAGAGAAAATGTATGCAAAATTTTTTAAGTGTGCGTTTTGGCTCTGAGAAGTTTAGTTCTTGGGTCATGTGAAAAACGCAGAAGGAATTCTTATAGATCCTTCAAAGATAGAAACTGTGATGAAATGGAACCCTCCAAAGAAACCTACAGAGATACGCAGTTTCTTAGGTTTGGCTGGTTACTATATAAGATTTATTCAGAATTTCTCCAAGATTGCTACCCCATTAACAAAACTCATGAAGAAGGAGACAAAATTTATATAGAGAGCAGAGCAAGAAAATGCTTTTCAAAGGTTAAAGGAGAATTAACTCAAGCTCCGGTTTTGTCTTTACTAGATGGGACAGAGGATCTGGTAGTTTACTCTGATGCTTCGTATCAGGGACTGGGGTGTGTATTAATGTAAAGAGGCAAGGTTATAGCCTATGCTTCACTGCAACTCAAGCTAACTACCCAAATTATGATTTAGAGTTAGCCGCAGTAGTATTTGCACTTAAATATGGAGGCATTATCTATATGGAGTTAAGTGCACAATCTACACAAATCATAAAAGCTTAAAGTATTTCTTTGAGCAAAAAGATCTAAATATGAGGTAGCGAAGATGGTTAGAGCTGATAAAGGATTATGAATGTGAAATCATGTACCACCCAGGAAAATCCAATGTGGTGGCATATGCTCTAAGCCGTAAGGAAGAGCATCCTCCAATCAGGGTGAAGTCATATAAGATAGTTATAACTCCTGACTTTATGACTCAGCTCAGAAATGTCCAGATAGAAGCATTGAAGGCAGAAAATGTTAAGAAAGAATGAATGGCTGGACAAGAGAAATATTTAGAAGAGAATGAGTATGGAGTTAAAACTCGATTCGGTCGTATGTGGATACCACACATGGGAGAATTCATAGTTAAAATTCCAGATCATAAGTCATGATATTCAATTCATCTGGGTACTACAAAGATGTACCAAGATCTACGCCAAGATTATTGGTGGCCCGGTATGAAATTCGATGTCATGAAATATGTGGCTAAATGCTTAACTTGTTCCCAAGTCAAAGCAGAACATCAAAAGCCTTTTGGCAGATTACAACCACTAGATATTCCAGAATGGAAGTGGGAACATATTACTATGGACTTCATAACTAATCTACCAAAAACAGCTAAAGGTTATGAGACCATATGGGTGATAGTTGATAGGCTAACTAAGAGTGCTCACTTCTTACCGATACGTGAGACTTACTCTTCTGAGAGGTTAGCCGAAGCATTTATCAAGGAAATTGTTTCAAGGCATGGAGTGCCAGTTTCAATTGTATCTGACAGAGACAAGCATTTCATATCGCGTTTCGGGAAGAAGTTCAACGAAGAGATGGGGACTAAGTTATTGATTAGCACAGCGTATCATCCTCAAACGGATGGTCAAAGTGAAAGAAAGATTCAAATGCTTGAAGATATGTTACGTTCTTGCATTATTAACTTCGGTGGAACTTGGGATAGTCATCTATCTTTGTTAGAATTCTCGTATAACAACAGCTATCATGCAGGTATTGGCATGCCGCCATACGAGATGTTGTTCGGAAGAAGATGTAGAACTCCCATTTGTTGGGGAGAGGTTGGACAGAAAGAACTTGGAAGCAACGAAATTGTCCAAGAAAAGAGTGTAAAGTTAGATCAGATTAGAGCTCGCCTAAAAGCCGCACGGGACAAACAAAAGTCTTATGCAGATAAGAGGCAAAGACCAATAGAATTCCAAGTTGGAGATTACGTTCTATTGAAAGTATCTCCATGGAAAGGAATCATTAGATTCAGAAAGAGAGGGAAGTTGATTCCAAGATTCATTGGACCATTTAAAATTATAGCTCGAGTAGGGAAAGTCGCGTATAAACTGGAATTGCCTAAGGAATTGAGTGGAATCCACTCGTCCTTCCACGTATCGCACTTACGAAAGTGTCTGGCAGACGAAACCTCTCATGTGCCACTAAATGATATTGAAATAGATGAAAGATTGAATTATGTCGAGAAGCTAGTGGTTATTGTAGGTCCCTCGAGTGTGGTGGATCGTCACATGCAAGTGGGTCTACTAGTCGGACCGAGTGCGGAATACCCGTGACTAGGTGGAGAGTCTTACGAAACAAAGTAAACCGACAAGATAATCACTATAAACGTTCGTCTATTATAAACACTTGAAGGTTACAAAGAGAAGTTTTGAGATTACAAATTCTGCGTATTTGCTAATCTGAATGCCTATGATTGCGTACTTATCTACTGTCAACCATTCCTATTTATACATGACCTCATGCATGCGCACTTAGCAAGTGCGCATGGCAATTTGCTCATGCATACTTATCAAGTACGCAAAGGTATTCTTGCGTACTTGCTAAGTACGCAGGAACTACTTCCTACGCACATACAGGTGCGCAAAACACTTAGAGAAAAATGCAACAATCAATATGTATAAGTAAATACAACTCGATTACTAACACATACAGACACTTACAAACAAAGACAAATAAATACATGAAAGTACTAAACTAAGACTCTAACTATCCATAATCTATCCAGAGTGTTTGTCACAGGAAAGTGCTTCAACAAACTCCCCCTTGACAACAGCTCTGGATCATCTTCGATCTTTAGTCTTGAGTCTTCGGTCTTCAGTCTTCACAGCTATGCATCTTTAGCTTCCATCTTCTTCTTATAGTCAAGGCAGAACTTGATCACCTTGTCATATTTAGAAGCAAGGAATTTCATCCTCTAGTCAGTATGCATGCAATACCTGTCTGCTAGTGCCTCCAGATCTTTCACAGAGAAGTTAATGAAGCAGACTTCATCAAATACTCTGATTAGTTCCCTCGGCACTAAGCATCCACTTTCTGACCATACCTTTCCAATCACCACAGCCTCACCCGTCTTTGGATCTACATACCAGTACCACATGTCACCAAGAATATCCTTAGATAACTTGCTCAGGGGAATCTTAGTTTCACATAACACTGGCTTGTATACCAGTTTCTTTAAGTACTTCTTAGTCACAGGATGTCTAGCTTTCTTATCCGCGTGATTAGAATGACCCAGCAGCTCTCGGTTTGCTAGGTTCACAAGGTCGTATTTGGGTAAGGAGTTGAACGCTTAACTGGTTGGTTTTAAGTATTGAACCCCCCAGATCTTTTGATTGCGAACAACTGCTTATCCTCCTCGAACCTACAGCCAAGATCATCCCTGTTGCCCCTTGTTTGTCTATGATAGACGTCTTCTGCCAAACAAGAGCTGGACCCTTAGATGAAGTAGAAGGCATATTTTTTTCTTTTGGTGCCTCCGGATCCACAGGTGTAGGGTCAACTGGGGAGGCTTCAGTCGAGGCTTCCACATTACTAGCATGCTCGACTGAACCTGTGTCGAGCTGAGCTTCGAAGGATGGAAATTCAAAGATCTCTCCATCTTCTAACTCGTATTCTCCTTCCCCGTCACCCTTGGGAACTTCTATCACTACATCCTCATCATCTTCATCCCAATCATCACCATAGTCGATCTCTCCTTCTTCTAGATTAAAGAGAGCATCGATCTGTGCTTCCTTGGAATAGTCAGGCTCTAAGTATAAGATCTCATCATCAGATAGATCCTTAAGCACATCAGCCACTGACTTTCCTTTGTCACCACCACCAGAGGTATCACCACCCTCTTGATGAGTAGACTCCCCCTAAGCCATTGGAATAGCAGAGATGGGCACAATTGCTAAAGCTTGGTGCTCACCTCCACTAGGACCGGATTCGGGATCCTTGCCTTTGTCGTCTTCCTTAGTCAAGTCAACAGGATGACAAGCCTCATCACCAGTAGTTTTCTCCCTCTCTTTCTCCTTCTCTTTCTCTTTCTCCCCCTGAGCATCAAGCTTCTTGGTCAGATCAGCAATTAGTTTGACCATCAACTCATGCTCTCTCTGTTGAGTATCAAACCTTAGCTCTAGAGATGACCTGTGACCCAGAATAATTTCATTTGTTCTGATTAGAAGCTCGTTCTGGGCCATGACGTTCTTCAGTCTCTCATCAGTCCCTGTTCTCTGGATTCTTAGAATCCTAACTTCATCCACCAAAAAATTAATCTGTGCTTGTTGAGCGTCAGATTCCTCCTTTGACTTCCGAATAGTTTCCAATAATCCAACAACTTGGGTTTCCAGAACATCTATCCTTGCATCATTAGGATCAGGATGTTTGGATGATGACGCTTCGACATTGTGAATTGGGGAGGAGAAGATGGTGTCGAAGTCAAACCCTTGAGTAAATTCCCCATAGTTGAAGGGTTGACTTATCGGTTCGGTGGTTGTTGGGATTGTGGATGTGATGACGGTTGTAGGTGTTCTGGAAGGGGTGATGGTGACTGAATCCGTGAGAATTGGAGTAGTCACCGCCACCTGGGTAGATGTGATAGGGAGGGTCACTGTCACACCCCGTCTAAGGCGGAAACACGGGTTATGACAGTTGTATGAAAATCAAGAACACATTGTTTAATAAGAGAAACTTACTACGCATTCATCATTTCCAAAATATATAGTTTACATGACATTTAGTTTCAAAATACAAATTGAGATTTTCTAACCAAAGCCATCCTAACAAAAGATTGTTTTTCCTAAAATCTCCTTGTATTTGTATGCCATGCACTTCTAGTTCCTTCATGGATTACCTGAAAAATATGCTAAAAGTGGTCAGCTATAAAGCTGGTGAGTTCGTAGGTTTAAGTATAAGGTAGAAGTATAGATATTTGAACAACAATTTCAAATGAATAGTTGTTACGGTATATTGACTAGATGTGTATGAGAATAAGATACTATAAACATTGAGCCCGCAACTAAACCTGATGACCTAGTATGTTTGCCCCTGCTTAATGCCTTCTCACGGAGCATTAATTCTTGTTTCTAGAATCGGAAATAAACATTCACCACGTTTTCTACTGTTTTAAACGTGTCAGTTAGAAGGATGAATGGGGCGTCACCCCGATAGATCTATCAATATTTAACCGTCGGCTTAGTAAAGTTAACTAGTTGCGTTTCTTGAAAAAGGGGACTTGAGAAGTGATAATAATTCTAGTTCAGCTCAAGTTATATAGTCAAATAGACAAGCGAATAATCAATATAGTAAATAGTGAAAATAGATAGAGCATATTTTCCCCCAAAAGTTTAAGAGAAAAAGGGGCTACGAAGACTCACCTAGTGTTGGTGAATTTGCGTTCTTGCGGTCGAAGTACGTCCTACTCGGGTCCTACAATGGTGGGACTCTATGAGTTTTATGGACTTTATATTAGATTAAGGTGTCATTTTGTATAAATGTTAGTTCTTGTTTTCTTGTATTTTACACGCTTGGATTTACGACGGCAATTGCCAAGACATATAAGATTGACTTGTAATGGTAACGAGGTTTAGAAAAAAAAATGTCAAACTCTCACTAGGGTTTTAGAAATATAGGATGGATGAAAATAAGTAGATGTCACATATGTTTAAAGAGTTCTTTTAAAGGTTTCATTCTTGAAATTTCACAAAC
Source organism: Smallanthus sonchifolius (assembly GCA_023525975.1). Lineage (NCBI taxonomy): Eukaryota > Viridiplantae > Streptophyta > Magnoliopsida > Asterales > Asteraceae > Smallanthus > Smallanthus sonchifolius. The sequence goes on along the minus strand of CM042021.1, from coordinate 67,356,985 downwards.
CGTTTTAATAATAGATTTAACGTTTTGATGGTTAAACTTAGCAAAACTCATACTTTATAATAAAATTATATGTTTTAAGTTTTTATAAGGTTTTAAACCCTCAAATATTCTTGAAGAATATTATTCTTAAAAACTAGTCGTTTCACGACGGTTTTTCGATGGATTAATCTTACAAAAATACCATGGTCATGATTCTTGATAAAAATAGTAGTTTGATGACTCACATGGACTTATTTTATTTACAAGAAGAGTTTCAAAAGTTGGTCGAGTCAATAATGTGTGTTTAAAGATATTTTTATTAATCGTTTCGGTCGTAATTGCTCAAAATAAGTTAAAATTTTGAAAGTATAGCTATCCATCTCCAATCCTTATGAAATTTGGTTTATGGACTTGATAAAATATTATAAATTTATTGGAATTTTTGTAAACTCATTTGAAATAGTTTAGTATTTTTCCAAAAATCATTTGAGATAGACTAATTTTGAAAGGATAGCTATTTATGTCCAAAAATTATGATTATTATTTTATAATAACCTTATGACCAGTAGGTCACTTGGTAAAAATTTGAGAATTTTATAAAAAGTCTAAATATAAAAACGACCTTTGTTTCCGTAAGATTTATTTTATTAATATAGCTAACTAACTCCAAAATCATGAAATTTAATATGGAGCCTTTTTATAGTAGGTCGGAGTTGTTTCCAAAATATGGGAATTTTTAGAGGTCGAGAAGTTAAAATCATATTTTTGGGTTAAAAACCGGGTTTTTAAACGGTGTTTATCCTTGTTTAAGTTGTATGTGACTATATTAAACCTATTTAACACATCCACCCTTTTAAATATTGTGTTATAATAACTTAAAAGACTTGATTTTGGTGTTTACCCAAACTATATTATGTCCATAAGCATTGTTAATAGTGTAAGAACATGAAAAATAAAGTGCATAATAAGTAAATACAAGGATTTAAATGGACTAGTTCTTGAGTGTTGAAGGTATGTTTATGGTTTGGCTCTAGTCATAGATTACCACTTGTTTACACAAGTATGATGGTATCATAACACCCATAAACCTTTTTGTTATCAAGATCAAGATCTAGAGAAAAGTAAAGCAAAAACATAAAGTATTTGGACTAGTTCTTTGATCTTTGAAGGTGTGTTTATGGTTTGACCTTAGTCATAGATTACCACTTGTTATCACAAGTATATGGTATCATAAAACCCATAAACCTTTTAGTTATCAAAGACCAAGCTCTAGAAAAAAAAGAATATAAAGTAAAGACATGAATACATGGACTAGTTCTTTGATCTTTGAAGGTGTGTTTATGGTTTGACCTTAGTCATAGATTACCACTTGTTATCACAAGTATATGGTATCATAAAACCCATAAACCTTTTTGTTATCAAAGATCATGATCTAGAATAAATGAAAGAAGGAAAGAAAGATAGAAACTTTAGATGAAAGAATGCTTACAAGCTTGAATGATTCAAGGCTTTGAGAGTTGGTCTTGCACCTCCCTTGAGCCGAGATTTTAGAGGGAAAGAAAGAGTGAGAGAGTTTGTGAAAGGTGCAAGTGAAAATGGGAGGATTTGGTCTTGTATTTATAGGGAAACAAGAGCATGGTTTGTGTATTAAAATATTGATTCTTTAGATTACATTGAGATAGAGTTGTAAGAAAAGAATGGGAGGTGGAGTATTTGGGATTCTTGGCCGAAAATGGGGGATGGGGGTGGAGTGTGTAGGTGATTTTTGTAAGTGATTGGAATGATGGTGTTTTTGTAGGTGGGTTTTGTACAAAAGTTCATGGAATGGTAGATTTTTATAAAAATGGTGGTGTTTTATAAATGTGATGAGAATTCTAGTCTTTCATAAGTGTGTGTGTAAATATACAAGTGTTATATAAAATAGATGAGATGTATTTATATAATTATGTAAGAAAGATTTATAGAAATTATTTATATAAGTATTTATATAAATATGACATGGAATTGATTGAATTAGGATTTCTAAATCATGTACACATGATATAGTCTTATAAAATATAGATGGACATAGTTTGGGTAATATTACCAAGTTTAATGAGATTAGTGTAGTAATTAGACATAGTTTGATTAATTAGACCAAGATTAAGGTATAATTAGGGTAATTAGTGTGAGATTAGACTTAATTACACTATGATTAGTGTATAATTAAGTAATTAATGTAGGATTAGACATAGTTTGACCTAATATAGGTGATTTTATGTCATAGTTTCTAGATTAGAGTCTTGAACTCTCATGTTTTCATGGAATTGGTGTAGAATAGATGGTAGACATAGTTTGTTGACCTAGTTTCATGTTAACTAAGTATTATTGGATGCACAAAGATTGATTAGGTATATGAATAATGTACAGACTATGAACCTGAAAATTGGGTAGGTGTCACAGTCTCCCCCAGTTAAGAGAATTTCGGCCCGAAATTCAACTGGTACTTTCTTTGACTGATTCGTCTTTGAACAAGTGCGGGTATTTGAGCTTCATATTGTCCTCTCGTTCCCATGTATATTATGGACCTTGTTTGGAGTTCCATCTTACCTTGACTATCGGAATTCGGCTTCGTTTGAGCGTCTTTACTTCTCGATCCATAATCTCCATTGGTTCTTCGATGAAACGTCACTTGTCATCAATCTGAACTTCATCCAAAGGAATGTGCAAGGACTCATCTGCTAAGCATTTCTTGAGGTTCGATACATGGAATGTATTATGTACACCGTTGAGTCCTTGTGGCAGTTTAAGTTTGTAGGCCACAGGGCCAATCCTATTGATGATTTCGAAGGGTCCGATATAACGAGGTGCAAGCTTGCCCTTTTTACCAAATCGGAACACTCCTTTCCATGGTGATACTTTCAACATGACCTTGTCACCTACGTTAAATTCTAGAGGCTTTCGACGATTGTCAGCATAGCTTTTCTGGCGATCTCTGGCAGGTTTAATTCTTTCTTTTATGAGGGCGACCTTGTCAGTAGTCTCCTGTATAACCTCTGGTCCTGTTATCTGACTGTCGCCAATTTCGGTCCAGCAGATAGGAGATCGGCACTTTCTTCCATAAAGAGCTTCAAAAGGTGCACACTTGATACTTGTGTGGTAACTATTGTTATATGAAAATTCAATTAAGGGTAGGTGGGAGTCCCAGCTTCCACCAAAGTCTACCACGCAAGCCCGAAGCATATCTTCTAGAGTCTGAATTGTTCTTTCGCTTTGCCCGTCGGTTTGGGGATGATATGCTGTGCTTAGATCGAGTCTAGTTCCAAGTGATTTTTGTAATGACTGCCAGAATCTTGAAGTGAATCGTCCATCTCTATCAGAGATAATGGAGATAGGCACTCCATGTCTTGTCACCACTTCATTGATATATAACTTGGCTAGTTTCTCCATTTTGTAATCTTCACGGATAGCTAGGAAATGAGCTGATTTGGTTAGTCTATCTACAATGACCCAGATGGAATCGTGACCACTGGATGTTCTTGGCAGTTTTGTTATGAAGTCTATAGATATTTGCTCCCACTTCCATTGGGGAATCTCTGGTTGAGTTAGCAATCCAGATGGTTTTTGGTGTTCAGCCTTGACTTTTAGGCAGGTTAGACATTTGTTAACATACACAGCAATGTCTTTCTTCATACCTGGCCACCAATAGAACTCTTTGAGATCTTTATACATCTTGTCGGCTCCTGGGTGAATTGAGTATTTGGACTTATGAGCTTCATCCAGTATTAATTTTCTTAGCTCATCAGATTGTGGAATCCACATTCTATCCTTAAAGTAAAGAATTTTATCGGACTTTGATTCCAAGTGTTTCTCGGCACCCCAAAGTAGTTCGTTCTTTAGATCACCCATTTGTACGATTTCTTGTTGTGCTTCAAGGATTTGTGCCTTTAAGCTGGTTTGAACTATCATCCCTAGTGCCCGTACTCGGATAGGTTTCACTCTTTCCTTGCGACTTAGAGCGTCGGCCACAACGTTGGCCTTCCCTGGATGATATCGTATTTCACAGTCGTAATCATTCAATAATTCTACCCATCTTCGCTGGCGCATATTCAACTCCTTTTGATCAAATATATGTTGGAGACTCTTATGATCGGTGTAGATTAAACACTTTGTACCATAAAGGTAGTGTCTCCAAATTTTCAATGCAAAAACCACCGCTCCTAGTTCTAGGTCATGAGTGGTGTAGTTCTTTTCATGAATCTTGAGTTGTCGTGAAGCATAAGCGATTACTTTATCTTTCTGCATCAATACACATCCAAGGCCCTGATGGGATGCATCGCAGTATACTATGAAATTTTCAGTACCTACGGGTAAAGCTAGAATAGGTGCGTGACACAACTTCTGCTTTAGTAGAGTGAAAGCTTCTTCTTGCTTTTGCCCCCAATCAAATTTTCTATCCTTTTGGGTTAGCATAGTTAAAGGTTGGGCAATTTTTGAGAAGTTTTCGATAAACCTCCGATAATACCCTGCTAATCCCAGAAATTGTCGGATCTCAGTGGGCGTCTTTGGAGCTTCCCATTGCTTCACTGCTTCAATCTTGCTTGGATCAACATGAATACCCTTTTCATTAATTATGTGGCCAAGGAACTGTACTTCTTTCAACCAGAACTCACATTTTGAAAGCTTTGCATATAGTTTTTCTTTTGTGAGTAGCTCTAAGATCATCTTGAGATGTTGTTCGTGATCTTCTTGGTTCCTTGAGTAGATTAGAATATCATCAATGAATACTATCACGAACTTATCTAAATAAGGTTTGCAAACACGATTCATCAGGTCCATGAAAACTGCCGGTGCATTGGTTAATCCGAAGGGCATTACTAAGAACTCATAATGCCCATACCTTGTTCTGAAAGCAGTCTTTGGTATGTCATTCTCTTGAATCCTTAGTTGATGATACCCGGATCTGAGATCAATTTTTGAGAAATAAGTAGACCCTTGTAGTTGGTCGAAAAGATCGTCGATCCTCGGAAGAGGGTATCGATTTTTGATGGTTAGCTTATTAAGCTCTCGGTAGTCAATGCACATTCGAAACGATCCATCTTTCTTCTTGACGAATAGGACCGGTGCTCCCCAGGGTGAGAAACTTGGTCGGATAAATCCTTTCTCCAACAGTTCTTGTAGTTGACTTGATAGTTCTTGCATCTCTGATGGTGCTAATCGATAGGGAGATTTAGCAACTGGTGCAGCTCCAGGGATCAAGTCGATTTGGAATTCGATTTGTCGTACTGGAGGAAGTCCCGGTAAATCTTCACGGAATACATCCGGGTAATTCCTAACAATAGGAATGTCTTGGATACGGTTTCCTTCCCGCTTCTTTTCTACTACATGAGCTAGAAAGGCGTAGCACTGCTTCTTCAGGCATTTTCGAGCCTTTATGCATGATATGATCCTTAATTCCTTCCCTGGTCGCTCTCCTTGGATGATAAGCGTCTCGCCATTTGGTAACGGAATCCGAATAGTTTTCTGGTGACACACTATTTCGGCTTGGTGATGTGAGAGCCAATCCATACCGATAACGATATCAAAACTTCCGAGTTCAATAGGGAGTAAGTCTAAAACGAATGGGTGGTTCTCAAGAGTTAGGGTATAACCCTGGATTATATTCTTAGCTTCGAGGAGTTTACCGTTAGCTAATTCTATGGTATAGGTACTTTGTAAGTTACTAGTAGGTAGTTCGAGTAATGGTGAAAAATCAGTGGATACAAAAGACTTATCAGCCCCCGTGTCGAACAAAATAGATGCATATTGGTGGTTAACAAGAAACGTACCCGTTACGACGTTCGGGTCTTGTCGGGCCTCATTAGCTGCTAACATAAATGCTCGTCCTTGAGCTCGATTCCCAGCATTTCCCTGTTTTTATGCAAGCTCGGGGCAGGTGTTCCTCATGTGATTTGTGCTACCACATTCGTAGCATGCCCTGGTACCGGTGAATTTGCAGATATTAGCCAGATGACCAAACCTTTTGCACTTGGTGCATTGAGTACAAGCTCCATTGTGGTGTAGGGGACACTTGTTGCACTTGGGCAAAGGTCCAGTGTAAGTCCTTCTTTCAGGAACAATCGCCACAAAAGCTTTGGCAGTTTTGGGCTTTTTGTCAGCACTGAACTTCTTCTCAGCCCACTCTCTCTTCCTAGAGGAACCTTTCTTCACCAGAACTCCAGATCTCACCATCTCATCAGTCAATTGGCCAGCTAGAAGAATTGCAGCCTTCAAAGTGGTTGGTTCATTTGAGGTAACCATCCCACGTATCTGAGGAGCAAGGCCCCAGATATAGCGGTCAATCTTCTTTTCTTCAGTGGGTACCATGTGTGGTACTAGGCAAGTTAATTCATGGAATCTGTTAGTGTATGCTTGATGTTCGGCACCTTCCATGGTTAAGTTCCAGAATTCAGACTCCAATCGCTGCATCTCGTTCTTAGGACAGTATTCTTCTAGCAGTAAAGCTTTCAATTCCACCCAAGACATTTGTCCAATTGCTTCAGTACCCCTTGCTTGAACTTGGGTATTCCACCATGTTAGAGCTTTGCCATAGAGAGAACAAACAGCGTACTTCACTTTCTGGTTGTCAGCGCATTCACTAATGTTGATGACTGATTCCATCTTTTCAATCCATTTAAGTATTCCAAGGGCTCCTTCATGTCCATGGAACTCTTTTGGCTTACAGGCACTAAAGGCTTTGTAGGAACATCCCCTTCTAGCTCCGTTTCCAGTACCTCCTTCTCCCTCATTTTGATGGCTCATTTCGCTATCAGTTCCGTTGGAAGTATTTCCACTGCGTATGGCATTGCTGACTTGAGTAACTATGTTGGGTAGCACGTCATTAAGTTGTTGGGCAAAGATTTGCGCCACGGTAGGGTTCTCGTTGTTGTTATCGGTGGTGTTGTGTGTTTCTCGTCTTGGAGGCATTTTCTAGATTCACATTAATACGCAAGTATTATAGGCAATTATAAATATGCTATAACATTAGTTATCATAACATGTAATCATAAAAATACAACACGTAGTCCTTGAAGTTTCATAGTTCATACCTGATTCTTGAAATACATAGTGCTTAATTCTTGAAATACATAGTACATGATTCTTGAAATACATAGTGCATAATTCTTGAAATACATAGTACATAATTCTTGAAATACATAATTCTTGAAATACAGAGGGTCCTATTATAGACGAGAGCATATATGCTTATCGTCTAGTACATAGTTCTAGATAGAGTAGTAGTGGCTAGTCAAAGATCACCTCCTTTAAGTGAGGTAATGTAGAATCAAGGAAACGAACACCATCAGCGTCACGATTGTGCCCCATTTGCGGTTCTGGTCCCGTGCCTCTTGTGCTTCTTCTCGTGCTGCCATGAGCTGATCCTTGTCAGCCATCCTGTCCTGATCCAGCAGATCCGTAGACTCGATGATCCCTAAGATAGAGTAGTTATGTTCCGTCACGTGACCCCAAACAGTCGCTATCCGATCCGACAACTCCTGACGCTCCTCTTCTTGTCTAGCCTTCCACAGCTGATACTCCTCTAAGTAGTCTGCAGGCGCCTCAACTCTACGTGAGGGTTCTCCAGACTCACGGAGGGATGATGGAAACACTACGCGGCAATCTTCGAACTTCACTCTTTTCCCTAGCCAGTTAGTTTTTCGGGCCATTGCCCTAGTGCCTCGACGTGGTGTCTCCGGGTTGCGGTCCCTCATGGTAGGTGGTATCGGCTTCTTTTGGGAAGAGGCGTCGTCAGATAGCTCAACAGAGTATCCGGTCACTGGGTGAGTGTTATCACTACTCGGCTCATAGCCTGACATCCGCACATGGCTTCCCCTTGGGTCAGAGATCTCTTGGATGTTAGGTGGTGACTCGGGGATCTCAGAGGGTTCTTCATCGCTGCTTTCTGCCGGTAGGAATCCGTTCTCGTACATAGTCATGGTTGAGGTGGCTAAAATATAAGAAGAAACGTGAGTGTGAATTATATATATGTACTAAGTTCTACATGCAATGCACACTATAGTTTAGAGCTTAAAGTTATAGTCTAGGTTTTCTAATAACCTAATTCTCTATAACCAATGGCTCTGATACCAACTTCTGTCACACCCCATCTAAGGCGGAAACACGGGTTATGACAGTTGTATGAAAATCAAGAACACATTGTTTAATAAGAGAAACTTACTACGCATTCATCATTTCCAAAATATATAGTTTACATGACATTTAGTTTCAAAATACAAATTGAGATTTTCTAACAAAAGCCATCCTAACAAAAGATTGTTTTTCCTAAAATCTCCTTGTATTTGTATGCCATGCACTTCTAGTTCCTTCATGGATTACCTGAAAAATATGCTAAAAGTGGTCAGCTATAAAGCTGGTGAGTTCGTAGGTTTAAGTATAAGGTAGAAGTATAGATATTTGAACAACAATTTCAAATGAATAGTTGTTACGGTATATTGACTAGATGTGTATGAGAATAAGATACTATAAACATTGAGCCCGCAACTAAACCTGATGACCTAGTATGTTTGCCCCTGCTTAATGCCTTATCACGGAGCATTAATTCTTGTTTCTAGAATCGGAAATAAACATTCACCACGTTTTCTACTGTTTTAAACGTGTCAGTTAGAAGGATGAATGGGGCGTCACCCCGATAGATCTATCAATATTTAACCGTCGGCTTAGTAAAGTTAACTAGTTGCGTTTCTTGAAAAAGGGGACTTGAGAAGTGATAATAATTCTAGTTCAGCTCAAGTTATATAGTCAAATAGACAAGCGAATAATCAATATAGTAAATAGTGAAAATAGATAGAGCATATTTTCCCCCAAAAGTTTAAGAGAAAAAGGGCCTACGAAGACTCACCTAGTGTTGGTGAATTTGCGTTCTTGCGGTCGAAGTACGTCCTACTCGGGTCCTACAATGGTGGGACTCTATGAGTTTTATGGACTTTATATTGGATTAAGGTGTCATTTTGTATAAAAGTTAGTTCTTGTTTTCTTGTATTTTACACGCTTGGATTTACGGCGGCAATTGCCAAGACATATAAGATTGACTTATAATGGTAACGAGGTTTAGAAAAAAAAATGTCAAACTCTCACTAGGGTTTTAGAAATATAGGATGGATGAAAATAAGTAGATGTCACATATGTTTAAAGAGTTCTTTTAAAGGTTTCATTCTTGAAATTTCACAAACCGTTTTAATAATAGATTTAACGTTTTGATGGTTAAACTTAGCAAAACTCATACTTTATAATAAAAGTATATGTTTTAAGTTTTTATAAGGTTTTAAACCCTCAAATATTCTTGAAGAATATTATTCTTAAAAACTAGTCGTTTCACGACGGTTTTTCGATGGATTAATCTTACAAAAATACCATGGTCATGATTCTTGATAAAAATAGTAGTTTGATGACTCACATGGACTCATTTTATTTACAATAAGAGTTTCAAAAGTTGGTCGAGTCAATAATGTGTGTTTAAAGATATTTTTATTAATCGTTTCGTTTGTAATTGCTCAAAATAAGTTAAAATTTTGAACGTATAGCTATCCATCTCCAATCCTTATGAAATTTGGTTTATGGACTTGATAAAATATTAGAAATTTACTGGAATTTTTGTAAACTCATTTGAAATAGTTTAGTATTTTTCCAAAAATCATTTGAGATAGACTAATTTTGAAAGGATAGCTATTTATGTCCAAAAATTATTATTATTATTTTATAATAACCTTATGACCAGTAGGTCACTTGGTAAAAATTTGAGAATTTTATAAAAAGTCTAAATATAAAAACGACCTTTGTTTCCATAAGATTTATTTTATTAATATAGCTAACTAACTCCAAAAATCATGAAATTTAATATGGAGCCTTTTTATATTAGGTCGGAGTTGTTTCCAAAATATGGGAATTTTTAGAGGTCGAGAAGTTAAAATCATATTTTTGGGTTAAAAACCGGGTTTTTAAACGGTGTTTATTCTTGTTTAAGTTGTATGTGACTATATTAAACCTATTTAACACATCCACCCTTTTAAATATTGTGTTATAATAACTTAAAAGACTTGATTTTGGTGTTTAACCAAACTATATTATGTCCATAAGCATTGTTAATAGTGTAAGAACATGAAAAATAAAGTGCATAATAAGTAAATACAAGGATTTAAATGGACTAGTTCTTGAGTGTTGAAGGTATGTTTATGGTTTGACTCTAGTCATAGATTACCACTTGTTTACACAAGTATGATGGTATCATAACACCCATAAACCTTTTTGTTATCAAGATCAAGATCTAGAGAAAAGTAAAGCAAAAACATAAAGTATTTGGACTAGTTTTTTGATCTTTGAAGGTGTGTTTATGGTTTGACCTTAGTCATAGATTACCACTTGTTATCACAAGTATATGGTATCATAAAACCCATAAACCTTTTAGTTATCAAAGACCAAGCTCTAGAAAAAAAAGAATATAAAGTAAAGACATGAATACATGGACTAGTTCTTTGATCTTTGAAGGTGTGTTTATGGTTTGACCTTAGTCATAGATTACCACTTGTTATCACAAGTATATGGTATCATAAAACCCATAAAACTTTTAGTTATCAAAGATCATGATCTAGAATAAATGAAAGAAGGAAAGAAAGATAGAAACTTTAGATGAAAGAATGCTTACAAGCTTGAATGATTCAAGGCTTTGAGAGTTGGTCTTGCACCTCCCTTGAGCCGAGATTTTAGAGGGAAAGAAAGAGTGAGAGAGTTTGTGAAAGGTGCAAGTGAAAATGGGAGGATTTGGTCTTGTATTTATAGGGAAACAAGAGCATGGTTTGTGTATTAAAATATTGATTCTTTAGATTATATTGAGATAGAGTTGTAAGAAAAGAATGGGAGGTGGAGTGTTTGGGATTCTTGGCCGAAAATGGGGGATGGGGGTGGAGTGTGTAGGTGATTTTTGTAAGTGATTGGAATGATGGTGTTTTTGTAGGTGGGTTTTGTACAAAAGTTCATGGAATGGTAGATTTTTATAAAATGGGTGGTGTTTTATAAATGTGATGAGAATTCTAGTCTTTCATAAGTGTGTGTGTAAATATACAAGTGTTATATAAAATAGATGAGATGTATTTATATAATTATGTAAGAAAGATTTATAGAAATGATTTATATAAGTATTTATATAAATATGACATGGAATTGATTGAATTAGGATTTCTAAATCATGTACACATGATATAGTCTTATAAAATATAGATGGACATAGTTTGGGTAATATTACCAAGTTTAATGAGATTAGTGTAGTAATTAGACATAGTTTGATTAATTAGACCAAGATTAAGGTATAATTAGGGTAATTAGTGTGAGATTAGACTTAATTACACTATGATTAGTGTATAATTAAGTAATTAATGTAGGATTAGACATAGTTTGACCTAATATAGGTGATTTTATGTCATAGTTTCTAGATTAGAGTCTTGAACTCTCATGTTTTCATGGAATTGGTGTAGAATAGATGGTAGACATAGTTTGTTGACCTAGTTTCATGTTAACTAAGTATTATTGGATGCACAAAGATTGATTAGGTATATGAATAATGTACAGACTATGAACCTGAAAATTGGGTAGGTGTCACAGTCACTATCACAGGAACCTCCTCTGTGATTGAAGTGACTGCCACGCCAGGTTATACCTGTGGGCTCCTCCGTCTTTGGTATAACTGCTGTGAAGGTGGGGTGGAAGCTGAATCAGAATTCGCAGCTGAAACTTGTACCTGCTGCTGAGGACTCACCACCACCTCCCTAGGAATAGATTGTTGTTGCCTATCCCCCTGTTCTTATGTATACTTTCATGTCTTTGCCTTTGAATAGCAGCGTCAGAGTCAGAATCTGGCTCATATTCGCTGCTAGAGGACTGTCGCTTTCTCTTTGAGGACGACTCAGGAAGGGTGACATTCGTCGTTCTCCTCGGGTGAACCTGCGATGGTGCATCATCGGAATCAGAAGAATCAGACTCTGTCTCTTCCGAGTCGGATTCCTCAGCACCATCATTACCTTCTTCTTTGTCTCCACCATCCGACGATCCATCTTCACTTTCAACTTCCTCCTCTTGTTGTTGTTGTTGTTCATCTGAATGCTCAATCAATTCTGGCTCCGAATCGTGACTATACCATCTCCAGTCACCTGGTGCCACGTACGCTTCATTTATAAGGTGGCCAAAGAGTGCTGTGTGCTCACGGGTAGGATCTACACTGCTTGGCTTTAAAAATTGTCCAAACACCCTTTTGTCCACCCTTTTAACTTGCAATCTCTCCCCGGTAGCAGGTAGGTTTGGCAACGCATCGTTTATCAGAAGTTGCACAAACCTAGGGTATAACAAGAACCTGAACCTCTCAGCCGTGTTGATCTGGTCATTAATGGCTTTGAATATGTAGCGTGAGAAGTTGTAGCCCTTATTGAGAGATAAGCCAAGCATGGCTGCAGCCAGGTCATGACCCATTGCATCCTTTCCAGCTTTTCTTGAGGAGATGCACATGATCATGACATGGGCAAAATATCTCCATTGGTCAAGCACCCACATTTTCTTATACGAAGCATAGTCTCTCGCACCGACATATCCCATTCGTTGCCTCCAACAGCCATCCACAAAGTAGTCTGGATAGGCTGTCGGGTCGGTCGAGAGATCTCGGAATTGCAGGACCCTTCTAATTGTATATTCAGAGAAGGCGATGTCATGACCAGCCACGGTAGCCCTTATAACATTGGGGGTTACTGTGCAATCATGCTCCGAAGTCTTCCAAAATTACTCCAGATAAGGTCTTGAAACGATCGGGTCAGCTGAAATAGCGTAGCTGATTCTAGAACGGTTCAAGAAATCTACTATCTCTCGATACTGAATCGCTGCACCCTTCCATTCCGGTTGAGTATTAGCTAACATATTGAATTCGTTCGTAAACGCCTGAGCCATAATCTGCAAAAACACACAGAAAACATAATCAGAACAACAAGTTTCATTGGAAATGAATAAACATGACGCAGTATAGTAGTTACTCTTTGAACTGATATTTCAGACTTAGAAATTTTTCCAAGTGTTGGTCCTGCGTACTTAGCAAATACGCAGGAATTTCCTCTTGCGTACTTAAGTACGCATGAGTTGCTTCTTGCGTACTTGTTAAGTGCACAGGAAACACACTTGTTCAAATTTTTCAGAAATCAAAAATTCAACAGATGTTCAAACATTGGGTAGATTAGGTCACCACAAGGTCGGAATCAGTGATTACGACCCATGGAACCAACATCAACACGAAATCACTGCTATATGGTCCAATTTTGACCTAAACGACCTCCCAGATGAACCGTCGGCCATCGAGGGTCTAAGATCAATATCAAGGGATTAAACAGACTGATTAAGGGTCGATCACTGGTTCTAATCAAGTTTTAATTATAAGGTTTTACCCAAACAACCCATAATTTGACTAAAAAGCTTGAATTAAACCCTAAGATTTTCAAATGTTCAAATCGGTCCAAAATAGCGATTTTTGTGGATGGATTGGCTCAAGATTCTCACCGATTGATTGTTACACGATGATGATACTAGAGATGGGACAAGAAATCGGTTAGGAACACTCGGATTTTTGAGTAAAAATTGCAGAGGGAAAATGAACAGACGATGAGTTTGAATGATAAAAGTCTCAAATTTTTCTAACTCCTGTATATATACCCAACACCAAACAGTCGTGCGTACTTGTTAAGTGCGCAAGCTTTAACTCCAGCGTACTTACAAGTGCGCAAGACTTAACTCTTGCGTACTTGATAAGTACGCAGGGCTTAGTTCATGCGCACTTGTCAAGTACGCAGAATCCCTTAAGTGTGCAAACTTTCAACTCAAATTATGAAGATTTCAAGTCAAATAACGAACAAGATAAAAAATATTCAATTAAGAGGATTCAAAATCAATTCTGGAAGATTAAACACAAATATTTTTGGCTTTTCTGATTAAGATTGAACTGTTCATAAACTTAAAATCTTTTTGATATTTTCTAGATGGAAATATACACGTATTTACACAAACTATTTACTTTTTTTTTATAAAAGACACGAGCAAAGGATCATATCAGGCTAACTTATAGCAAAACGATACAATATAAACATCAAAGAATATGGGATCATGTCATGGATTACTATTTATTCATACATAATAAGCACATAAACAAGTAATTCAAGTTGACAATATTATAAGATTTGAAACTATAAGCATCTTTGTATCACGTTCTTATGTATTAAGGTATTAATTATAAGATATACAACGTGTACCCACTGATATGCTACAATAATGTAAATTGCATTATCTCAAGGCATCTAAGATTTTCCCAATGATTTTCTAAATTTTCAGAATGAAATTACATCAATTAGCACAGGAAAAATCAAGCAGAATCCATAAGGATTATCAGGAATCATAAGATTCAGAATCGAGTGATTCATTTGTCTTGGTTTCATTTGATTTTCTTCATTGAATATCGGTATGATGATTCGGGATAATGAATATGGTGTTTGAATAAGGTAAGGGAATCCAACTTTTATCTGGATTTGATTTCAATGAATCAGGAGTGATTCAAGGGTGAATACATGCTCAACGGTTGATGTAGAGACATGTCTTGATTCAATCTCTCCTTGCATACTTGTGAGTATGGGCAGTGAGATGAACCGCATTAGTTGTGCTAAAGACATAACCCGAAACTGATCTCAAAAGAAAATTATTGCCAAAATCTAACATCCTTTATCTGATAATGATCTTTTCTATTCTTTTACGGGCACACACACTAGCAAACTTGGGTTCAAATCACAGTTGTAATTTTAGATTAAGTTTCCACATTACTAGTGATTCAAAGACGCATACAGCCTACTGACAATTCAAATTACTTGTAAGTAAGCAGATTAAAAACATAATAATTTAAACAATTAAGTAAGCATGACGCAATCATTTTCCATATGAGCAGTCTGTGACGTTTAGATCATTTCTGATGTACTATCATTTCCTATTTTCTCAAGTTAACTTTGAAATTTTCTCCATTTTCTATTTTGTTTTTGATTTTGTAAAATATTTTGAAAATTAAAAGAACTATACAGAAAATTTAAAAGAAATAAAATTTAACTTTCATGAATTGAATTGATTTAAGAAAACAAGTTTTCACTCAGGATTGAACATTCCTATCAAGTTGACAAGATGATTAAAACGGGATCGATCAAAAGCCTTTGTGAAAAGTTCAGCAAGATTGTCATCTGTGTGAACTTTTACAAGTTCAATTAAATGCTTTTCAGCACAATCACGGATAAAATGATGGCGAATTTCTATATGTTTAGTTTTGGAATGTTTCACCGGGTTATTTGTGATGGACATTGTGGCATTGTTGTCAATGAATAAAGGAGTTCCAGTGAAGTTTAAGACGTAGTCTCTCAATTGCTGCTGAATACACAATATCTGAGAACAACCGCTCGCCGCAGCAATGTATTCTACTTCACAAGTTGAGACAGAAACCGTTGACTGCTTCTTACACTGCCAGGAAACCAGTCTGTCTACTAACAATTGACATCCGCCAGAAGTTGACTTTCTATCAAGGTTACAACCGCCATAGTCTGAATCAGTGTAGGCTTTGAAGTCGAATGACTGTTGCTTAGAGTACCAAATACCCAATCGAGGTTTCCCTTTCAAGTATCTGAAAATTATCTTCACGGCTATCATATGTGACTCCTTCGGTTGAGACTGAAACCTTGAGCACAAGCACACAACAAACATTATATCGGGTCTTGAAGCTGTGAGATACATAAGTGATCCGATCATCCCACGGTACAATCTGCAATTCACATCCTTTCCGTCTTTGTCAGGATGCAGACCATGATTGACTGGGATAGGTGTGCCATAAGTACTGCTATCATTCATCTTGTATTTTGACAAGATGTCCTGCACATACTTTGTTTGATTTAGATAAATCCCATCCTCTCTTTGACTGACTTGCAGACCCAGGAAGAATGACAATTCACCCATGTTACTCATTTCAAACTTGGACTTCATCACCTGTTCGAATTCCCTACACATCCTTTCATTGGTAGATCCAAAAATAATGTCGTCGACGTAGACTTGTACAAGAAGAATGTCACCTCCTGCTTTCCTAATGAAGAGGGTCGAGTCAATCTGTCCACGGTCGAAACCATTAGACAGTAGATGTTTAGATAATGTCTCATACCATGCCCGCGGTGCTTGATGAAGACCATAAAGTGCTTTGTCGAGCTTATACACTCTATTGATATTATGCGGATCTTCAAAGCCGGGAGGTTGAGTGACATAGACCTCTTCATGAACTTTTCCATATAGGAAAGCACTCTTCACATCAAGTTGATGGACCTTGAAGCCGACATATGTGGCATAAGCCAAGAACAGTCGAATAGCCTCAATTCTAGCAACTGGGGCATATACTTTCGTGTAATCCAAGCCCTCTTGTTGATAAAAACCCTGAACCACCAATCTTGCTTTGTTCTTCACAACCACATGACGATCATCCGTCTTGCATTTGAACACCCATCTGGTCCCAATTGGCTGAAAGCCTTTTGGCAAGTCAACCAAATCCCACACGTGCAACCTTTGGAATTGAGACAATTCATCTTGCATCGCCTCAATCCAACAGTTTTCAGTGAGAGCCTCCTTCACATCCTTCGGCTCTAACTGGGACACGAATGCAGCATGCAGACATGTTTCCATGACACCAGTGTCAAGTATCTCCGAGTAAAGACTAGTGTTCTCAGTGATAGTTCGATGACGAGTCTGAACACCGGCAAGAGGATCACCAATAATGTTGTCAACTGGATGATTCGTATGCACTCTCGCCTCTGGTACATTCGGTTCCTGAATTTCTGAATCGAGATTCGTGCTTAACTCCCCCATTTCTTGTGTTCCAGAAGAAGATGATTCAATGTTAATTGGATCAGCTGGAGCTTCATTTCCTACAGTTGTGTTAGGATTAGCTTGAGCGTCATCTCCATTAACATGAATATCTTCACTGTTATCACCATTAAGAGTTCCAGATGCAGATGCAGCATTGGAATCAGGAGTTACAATCGGTACAGTAGCACGAGTAGAGAAACTGGAGTCAACGCCGCCACCCAATAATTCATAAACATTTGCTGCGTCAACTGCAGATAGATCAGGAAGATTGAATAGCGCATCATAATCAAAACCCCAAGCTGGACCTGTTTGTTCTGGTGGAATGCTGTGTTTACTGCAATCCACTTCAAACTTGTACACTCTCTTGCAAGGCGAGTTGGCAACGTATCCTAAGAAGATGCCTTCCACCGCTTTTGCATGAAACTTAGACTGGCGGTCTTTGTACTGTAGCAACAAGGAACAGGGACTACCAAAAGGAACTAGGTAATCAAGATTGGGAAGTCGATTGTTGATCATCTCGTAACAAGTCTTGTTGTGCCTCTTCACAACCAGAACTCTGTTTAAGACATGACAAGCTGTATTAACTACTTCTGCCCAGAACGTGACAGGAAGCTTTGCATCCGACAGCATAGTCCTTGCAGTCTCTATCAATGATCTGTTCTTCCGTTCTGCAACGCCATTCTGCTGCGGTGTGTACGGGGCGTTTAATTCATGACGGTTCCCTTCTTGAGACAGAAAAGTTCCATCAAATTATTCTTGAACTCAGTTCCGTTATCACTCCTTATTCTTCTAACTTTCAGCTTGCAAAGAGATTCCAAGCTCAGGATCAAGTATTGAAGAATATCAGCAGTCTCGTCCTTTGTACCTAAAAAATGCACCCAAGAAAAACGTGAGAAATCATCAGTTACAACCAGACAGAACGACTTACCTCCAATACTCCTGATACTTATGGGGCCAAACAGATCTATGTGTAATAGCTCCAAAGGGGTATCAATGGAGTTTTGGAGCTTGGGCTTGTGAGACTTCTGCTGCTGTTTGCCCTTTTTACAAGGCATACAGTCATCTGAAATGGTAAATCTCAGCTTAGGAACCCCAGTTACCAAACTGTTTCGGACAAGATGGTTCATTTTACGATACGAAATATGTCCGAGTTTCCTATGCCACAAGATAGACTCAAGCTCTGTCGTTTTGGTTAGCAAAAAAGTAGCAACTGAAGAGGTGGTTGTTGCCACGCTCATATCAATCTGATAGGTGTCGTTTGTCCTTGGCGCTCTCATTAGAATCCAGTCTTTAGGAACTTCAAAACCAGGCTTGAGAATCAAGCATTCATTCTTATCAAACATCACCGAGTACTCCTTGTCGCACATTTGGGAGACACTCAGCAGGTTATGCTTCAGCTGCTCACAAAAGTTGACTTTGTCAAAACTGACACAACCATTTGATACCATGCCTTGACACGTGATACTACCGCCTTTCTCTCCAGCAAAGGCCACATAGCCGCCTCTGAATGGTTTCACATCTTGAAGCAAGGCCATGTTTCCTGTCATGTGCCGGGAGCATCCACTATCTACATACCAGCGGTTAGAGATAGTTCCCTGCGGACGTCCTTGCACGAGTCACAAAAATAATTAGTTAGATTTGGAGACCCAAGCTATAGTGGTCTTGGGTCGTCGTTCCTTTTCAAAATAAACTACATCTTTTAACTCACAGTCGTGATGACTGTTCAAAATGGATAAATCTTTAAAAGAATTAGCGCTAGGAGATTGAGAATTTTTGAATTTGTTAGTCCAGGACCTCTTCTATTTCTTAACTGGAACAATAGACTTATGGTCAACAACAGCAGGTGAACTAGTGGAAGCTTCACCTGATTGAACTCCAGTCAGCTGTTCTAGCTTTCTCAATCTCTTATTCCTTTTCCTCCTCTGTGGCTTAGAGATTTTCACCATAGGTTTCTCACCAGTAGGTATACTAACAGAGGTAGATACACAAGGTGTAGCGGGTTGCTTTACCTTCCTTGAAACAAATGGTTTAGCCTCAGAGGTTATCTTTGGCTTTACCATTGGTTTTACTGGTGGTTTCACCACATTTGCTTATGGACTTTTGGGATGGTTCACTTGTGGTGACTTAGGGATGACAGCCGGTTGTGAAACAATAGGCCGTTTCCCTTGGTTCTTAGAAGGGCAGTTCACAAAAATGTGACCAATCATACCACAGTGAAAACAAGTTCTCTTGTCTGTGTAAGTTCTCTTGTAAGGCTCATTAGATCTGGCATTAGATGACTCAGCATGACAAGTAGGAGGAGTTGGTTTGTGAATAGAAGTTTGACCCGATACAGATTGGTTCTTGGGAGTATAGTATTTTTGCAAATTTTCTTTGTAACCAAGCCCAAAGTGAGCTGAAAAAGCCTCTTTCTTTACTTGATTAAGATTTTTATACCCCTCATAAAGCATTACCTTTAATTTATCATTAGATTCAATGATATCGGGTTCAGTTAAAATACAGTTATCACTATTAGTGATAATGTTTTTCTTGACTTTCTGTTCAGATAACAACTCCTCAGATACTACTCCTTCAGGGCAAGTGTTAATCGACCCATCATCAGAAGCAGTAAAAAACTCCTCATCAGATGCGGAGTTGGCCTTACTTGAGGAATCATCCCTTTTAGAGGAATCATCCTTTCCTGAGGACTCATCAAGACAAGTTAGATCAATGTCTATTAAGCTGTTAACAAACTTCCCGCTAACTGGTGGAGGAATGGCATTAGTACCCAACCCTAAGCCGTTCACTTGCCTCACTACAGATTCGTAGTGTTCCACCACAAAATGAGAGTTTTTCAACTTCTCATTAGAACATTTCAACTGCAAGATTTCATTTTGCAGCTTGTTAATTTAATTGTTCCTTTTCTCCAACCCCTTGTATGCAATATCCAAGTGAAGCTGTTGATCGCTCATTTTTAGTGAATACTCACGTTTTTCCTTTTTCAACGTTTCAATTGAATCTTTAAAATGTTTTTCATTTTCTTTATAACTTAGAGCTGCAATGTGAAGGGGTTCGACCTTGTCTTGAAGCTTGGAATTTTCAAGTTTTAAGCCTAGACATTTAGAACAAGAAATAACAAAAAAATGATTAGAATCTACCTTAGTTGATGAACTTGTTGCCTCTCCAATAGCCATGAGAGCAACAGAAGTAGTAGATTCCCCTTGATCAGCTACAAAAGCTTCCTTTTCTTCAGCTTCCTTATCCTCAGCTTCCTTTTTCTCAGCTTTCATCAACTCCATGATCTCAGCCATGAGACCAACCTGAGTTTCTGCAATGATGGCATCTTCCAGATGAACACCCCAATCAAAGCTGTCATCCTGTTGAGCTACCAGTGCATTGGAAGAACCACCGTGGCTTTGATTGTGGTTGTTAGTGTTGTTGTAACCATGGCTGTTTCCTTGGCTAGGTCTGGTGAAACCCGAAGCCGGTGCTCTGTCTTTCTAACATTCACGATCAAAGTGTCCAAAGTTTAGACACTTATAACATTTGGCCTTGGATTTGTCAAAACCAACCTTGGCATTAGAATGCCTGCCAATGAACTTTCATCCAGTTCTGTTCAGGAAACGCTTGGCTCTCCTCAGTATCATGGCCATATTCCATTGAATATCCATGTCCTCCATGTCATCAGGATCCACTTGATTAAAATCTTCTTCAATTGTCTCGGGATCTGTAAGCTTGTCACCTATGAAGTTCTCGTAGGCCAGCATACAAGATGAAAATAGTGCTACATGATCTTCGGCTGTTTTGGCTATAGCTGATTGGTTAGCTGAAGTTGTAGCGGGAGGATTTCTTGAGGTATGTTGTTGATGAGATCCAGAACCTGATCCAGATGCATAGCATGCATGACCACCACAACCATTTGAGTGGTCTTCTTCAGTAGAGTTTCCAGAGAAAAGGGCAATTCCAGAGCCCGAAGATGTGGTTGTAGAAGACGTCCCATGATACATAGAAGGGTCTTGTATCTGAGGTCTTCCTGAGCTCTCCTTCTTTCTAAGGTTCATGTTATGAGCTTGAACCTTTCCAATTTCCTCCTCCACTGTCATTTCATAGAATTTTGGATTCTCTCTCATCAGGGTTGTGTACATTTCAAATCTGGGTGGCAAAGCATCCAGAAACTTTTCCACCAACTCTTTAGCGGGATACTTGAGCTCAAAGGCTTTCAATTCTGTCTGCAGATGATAGAATCTAGAGATGAGGTCATCTAAAGACTCATTCTCCAAAAATCTGAAGCATTCATACTGCTTCCTGAGTAGATCTCGTTTACTCTTCTTTATATCACTATTCCCCTCAAATTTTTTCTGTAGCGCCTTCCAAAGATCCTTAGAGTTGTCATAACCTCTGAAGCTGTGGAACAACTCCCGATTTAATTCCATAGTGATTGAACCAAGAGCCTTCTTCTCTCGATCATAAACTTTCTTTTCTTCTTCATCGAGTTTAGAGATAGGCTTAGGCAGTTCATCATCAAGATAGATGTGTGTGGGATGCTTATATCCTTCTAGGATTGGTATCCATAACGAGGAATCGGTGTATGAAATGTAATGCTCAAAGCGTGCCTTCCAGTTAGAATAATCATTTACATTTAGCAGCTTTGGCGGTTTCTGAGGAGTACCGATCTCATTGTCATAGTTTAAAAGGTTTCCAAGGTTCTGAAGATTCGACATGGTGAACACAGTCAAATTTTAGAAAAATCAGAGACACTTGCGCATTTGATATTGGCCTTGCGCACTTAGAGGAATGGTCTTGCGTATTTAAGATTTGCTCTTGCGTACTTGATAAGTACGCAGGGGTAAATGATAAGTACGCAGGATATAACTTAAGTACGCAGCAAGACTATACTTTTTGCCAGATATGGTAAGTACGCAGAACACCTTTTCACCAACTCTCACCAAACTATTCCGGTCACTGGAAAACACACCGGAGATGGCAAAAATCGGACGGATGAACAATCAAAATGAGCCAAAGGGTCAGAAACTTGTTTCTAACCAACTTTTGATGCTCAAAACACTCAAAATACACAACAAAAGTCGGTTTTTGAGTGATTTTTGCTTCTTAAATAGTGGTCAAGAGCTACCCCTATTTTATCACAAAAATCAACAAAAACACCTCCTTTTTCTTGTAAAACTATGTAGAAAACTCTCCAAACTCACTCACAAAACTCGAAATCAAGAGCAAAGCTCTGATACCACTTGTAGGTCCCTCGGGTATGGCGGATCGTCACATGCAAGTGGGTCTACTAGTCGGACCGGGTGCGGAATACCCGTGACTAGGTGGAGAGTCTTACGAAAAAAAGTAAACCGACAAGATAATCACTATAAACTTTCGTTTATTATAAACACTTGAAGGTTACAGTGAGAAGTTCTGAGATTACAAAGTTCTGCGTATTTGTTAATCTGAATGCCTATGATTGCGTACTTATCTACTGTCAACCATTCCTATTTATACATGACCTCATGCCTGCACACTTAGCAAGTGCGCAGGGCAATTTGCTCATGCGTACTTATCAAGTACGCAAGGGTATTCTTGCGTACTTGCTAAGTACGCAGGAACTACTTCCTGCGCACATACAAGTGCGCAAAACACTTAGAGAAAAATGCAACAATCAATATGTAAAAGTAAATACAACTCGATTACTAATACATACAGACACTTACAAACAAAGAAAAATACATACATGAAAGTAATAAACTAAGACTCTAACTATCCATAATCTATCCAGAGTGTTTGTCACAGGAAAGTGCTTCAACAGTTATACTCGACTGGAAAGAAAAGAGGTTATGAAATAAAGTGATCAAGCAAGTAAAAGTTAAGTGGAAACATCGAAAGGGATCTGACGCCACATGGGAAACAGAAGAAGAAATGATGCAATCTTATCCCTACTTATTCGAGTAAGTGTCCGGTTTCGAGGACGAAACCTTTGTAAGGGGGTAGATTTGTAACATCCCAATTTTTAAAGAAATACAAGTTGAAGGACTAAAATGATCATTTGATGAAACCCTATGGGGTTAAAATGACATTATATTAAAGTATAAGGGGTTAAAGTGCAATTGATTCAAAGTTCAAGGGCTAAAAATGAAAATTTTGAAAATGGTTTGATGTCGGACCGACATCAAAGGGGATATCGGTCTGATAAGTAGGGAGCAAAGAATCATCTAAGAAGTGCCACATGTCAGCTGACTAATCGTCAAAATCTGACGCGTGGAAGGCCGATAGCGGACCGACATGGGATCCATTGCGGTCCGCAAGCCGCAATAAACCATAGCAGACCGAAGCAACAATGCATATCGGTCCGATACGTAGCCACTAAACAAATTTAAACCGCCTCAATTGGATGTCGGGCCGACATCCATTTCCATATCGGTCCGACATGGACCCGTCGACCAGCCTATAAATAGTTGGACCTGTTGAACAGTTTTAGGACATCCCACACATCAAACACACTTCACAAAACACACACTTAACCTCAGTAAGCGTGCCAAGAAGCCTTGATTAGCGTAGAGAAGTCAGGTTTCCAGTCTTTCGACCCCAAATACGAAGGAGATATTTCTGAGGTAAGGTTATGACTAGTCCCTAATGACTTTATTATTCCCACTAAGCTAGGAACTTATGATTAAGTAACATTATAATGACTTAGAACTGTAATCTAAGTCATTGTGCTAGCTACATTAGCACGTAAAGATTAATTAAAAGAGAAGGATATTAGAGGTGAGTTCTATGATGCCCCTTTACAAACCATTTGAATGGATCAAAGATATGTTGATTTAAACTCAAAACTCACCAGCATAAGCTAACCCGTGTTTAAGCATGTGTGTCAGGTAAGAGTATGGTCACAAGAAGTAAGGGCAAGGGGCATCATGAGCAGGCTATCTGGCATCCTAGCTAAAAGACTGGCTTTAGTATTATGTTATACTTTCTTAGAATGTACTCAAAGACAAGTTTATAAATAAATAAATAAATAATGCTTTAAAAGTCTTCCGCTGTGTATGTTTCTCTGATTACTATATGCTCATGAGTAAATCCGATAAGTGACCGACATTCCGGGTGATCCGGGATGTGGGTGTCACACTCACCAACTTTGTTAGTTGACTCGTTTTATTACATGTTTCAGGAAATACCGCGTAAGGATAGACTTAGGATTTGCTCACATAGGATGGCTTAGTTATCAATTGAAGACTTATGATTTATTTTTAAGTTGTTTTGTTTGATCAAGATTGTTATCTTTGGATATTTTGAGACACATGTAATCAATTTAATGTTTATGAAATCTTAATAGTAATTTTCTTTATTTCCTTGTGTTCTCTTATTCAATTTCGTAACACGTGCATCATGCCCAAACATTTCTAGAAATCTAAGTATTACAAATTGTCTTGATTTGTCATTTTAGGGAGCATTACAAAGAGTTAGAATGTCAATTATACATGGTTTTAAAGAATATTCAATAAAATTTTATTTGCAAAAAGATTGAACACGATTGGATTTGTAGATTGAAAGATATGGTCCCGAAAAGTAATGACAAATATTCTGTCAAAAAGTCAGAATTGACCTTTACCTCTAAAAAAATACGTTTGAAAGCCTTAAACTTGTCAAAACATTACGAGAAAGAAGACTCTTTGAACTTAGATTTGGTTTAAAAACAACCCTTTTCGGATTAAGGATGACCAAGATATGGCCGTCCCAAGTTGAGACAAGTATTCTGTCTAGAATCCAGACTTGCACTTGTGCAACTTTTTAGGGTTTTAAAGTGAGTTTTTGGTTATGAAACATTAATGTAAGCTCGTTTAAAATTTAAATCATGAAGATTTAGGGTTTATGAGTTTGAGGGATTATGATCATAAAATCACAAAAGAAAAAGAAAGAGATTAGAGGTGTAGAGAAGATAAATTCAAAGAACGAAAGAAACCGAATCGAAAAGGGTGATGCGACTTACTTGTTTGCTTCTTTCTTGATCCTTTCTTGCTAATTGTGAAATCCAAGAGTGATAGGGCAGGGATTTTTGAAATTGAGAGCTTGGAGGAGTTTAGCAAAGATTAAAGCACCCTAGACCTCCTATTTATACTAGAGATTGAAGGGTTGTATACTAGGAAAGAACTTGGAGTAGAAGCCAAGGGTTTCTAACCCTAATGCAGCCTCCAACCACCCCTTACCAGCCAAAATTTCAAAATTATGGTTTAGGAATGGACAACTAGGTCCCTCAAGTATACAAGTGGTGCATCGGTGCACAAAAAGTTTGGTTTTCGTAATTCGGAGTTTAATTAAGGAAAGTTTTGTAAATGAAAGTTGTTTTATTTAATGAAATGGATATGTTAGTCATTTTAAAACATAATTTAGTGTCATAAAGGATGTATTTGGTGGTTGTGGACGATACGGAGTCAAACTGCGGTTTAGAAGGCGAACGAATACGTATAGGCAGTAACTAACGTACTAGGGCATCAATTTGAATTATATGACAAATTGAATGAGTTAAATAAATATGTTAGGCACATATGGTTGATACTGCCTTTGAATTAATAGTGGGTGAGTTTTCGTGTCGGTAAATGAGTTTTTAAACGGTTTAACGGTCCAAGTTGCAATTTAAGGCAATTCCACGCGTTGCAGTCAACATGTAACCATGTAATAAGTATAGTGTACATGAAATAGGTATGTTTCAAGTATGATGTGAACACAAGCTATGATGAGGGTTTCAAGCTTCATTGATTCACGAATATGGTAAGCGTCACAAGTACGCAAAAATCAGAAATGTTACAGTCTCCCCTAGTTAAGGGAATTTCGTCCCCGAAATTCAACTAGTAGAGACAGTGATAACTAGGAAAGGATAGGTTATGATATACGTTGACTAGGGCTAGTCCTTGATCTGATGCGTAGTCCCACTTCTAATGCACCATCACTGTTTATATATAGGGTGTACCGCAGCTAACCCACCACACTTTTGGCGCCTTGGAAGCGTACTAGCCACCTATCAAGACTACCACTAACATAGATAATGTTGGGTGGCATGATTCGAGTTCAGGAATTGGTTATGGGTAGCTACATCGTAGAATTTCACTTCACACCAATGTACCTGTAAATTCACGATTACGTTCGCGACCGCAATCGTCAATTTACCTTACACGGGTGTGATATGTCCTTCTACTATGTACCTATAAAGTGATGATATTAATGTAGACGGAGGTTACGAATATTATCGAATGGCAGTGAAAACATGGTGTTTTGAGACTTAGGAATCATGATTAAATAGGTATCTTATGCATATTTAGCAGTAGTGTATAAAGTGTGACATTCACATAGCAATCCACAAAATGAATCTTGAATAAAATACATCCAAACATAGTGTAAATTTTTGAGCAACCATGATTCATTGATAAAAGAAATCAACCTAAGTCTCAAGATATAGTCATCGAAACAAACATAGAATTCAAGTTTTGATGAACCAAGGTAACAAATTAAGAAATCAAATAAGTAACATAGTTATCATGTCTCCCATAGTTAAGGGGATTTCCTCCCAAAACTTAACCAGTGGGGTTTGCGTTGTCTTGGGTGGCAGGGTCTTCACGAGCCTCAGTTGTTCAAATGACAAAAGTGCGAGCACGAGCACCTTGATTGTTGTTAAGCTTGGAACAACGGTGCTTGAAGTGATCGGTTGTACCACACTCAAAGCAAGCCCTACCATTGATATTAGAAGGGACCATGGCGTTGTTGGCAGCAACAGGAGTAGACATGCGGCAAGAGGTGTATATATGCCCATTTCTTCCGCACTTGGTGCACTTACGACACGGTTGTGTAGAAGGGTGATCATACTGACACTTTGCACACAGAGGGTAAGGTCCACTGTATGGCATCTTGGTAGAAATAGGGGCAACTTGGGTAATAGGAGTGGCAAGAGTTACTATAGCAAAGCCCTTGGATGTCTTTTGTTTCTTGTGATGGTACTCAGGCTCCTTCACTACTTCTTCATTGATCCTCTTGTCATTTTTCCTGAACAAGATCACAGACTTAACTATAAGGACATAGACAAACGAATAACAACTTCAAGTGTTGTGGGGCTACTTCCCATGACGGTACCCCAAATTTGAGGTGGAAGGCCTCCAATGTAACGATCAATTTTCCGAGTCCGGGGTGTAACCAGATGCGGGACTAGGATGCAGAGTTCATGAAAGCGTGTAATGTAATCTTCACTTTCTCCACTATCCTGGGTAAGATCCCACAGTTCGATTTCTAACTTCTTCATCTCATTGCTGGGACAAAATTCTTCGATCTTGATTTCCTTGAGTTTATCCCAAGTCATAGCAAGAGCTTCTTCCTTCTTGTTGTTGGGCTCCAAATTTCTAGGAATGTAGATGACTTCTTCCTCGGGTCGTGGGTAGTGCGGGTTAGTAGTATCCAACAGTAGTTCGAGGTCTTCCTTCTTGCGGCCTTCTTGATCGGGCTTGGGCTCTCCGACGTGTGACAGCGGATCCGAGTCTTCATGAGTGTGTGTAACGTGAGGGTTGTGGAAGAGATACAGAGAAAGCACAGTAATTACATGTACGCACATAATTCCTAATAATGGGGCACTTAGGTTATAGTCTAGGTTATTGCTAAAGGAACCTAATTCTCTATAACCAAGGCTCTGATACCAATCTGTCACACCCCCGCAAGCTGCAGAAACACGGGAGTGCAACGAAATTGAATAAGAGAACACAAGGCAATAAAGAAAATTACTATTAAGATTTCATAAACATTAATTTGATTACATGTGTCTCAAAATAACTAAAGATAACAATTTTGATCAAACGAAACAACTTTAAAATAAATCATAAGTCTTCAATTGATAACTAGGCCATCCTATGTGAGCAAATCCAAAGTCTATCCTTACGCGGTATTTCCTGAAACATGTAATAAAACGAGTCAACTAACAAAGTTGGTGAGATGCATCGGTTTTTATAAAATAAACATAGAAAAATGTATACAATTCATGGCAATACTTCACATACTCACATTAGTAAAACGTTATAACATGAAGCAACAACCAAACCTAATGACATGCCCTCTCCGGTTCAACCCCCCACGGGTTAACCAATTGTTTGAATTGTACTAAAATGTATTTTTGTTATTGCTTGTTACATGTTCCACCCCAAAGAATAAAGAAAAAGGGGACTATGATCTCACCTTGATGATTAGAAAGGAGGCGGGTGTATCAAACTTAGTGAACGTGCCCTATAGAATTTAAGAATTGAATAAGTTTAAGGAATTATTTTTACGCGAAAAGAAATTTTGAATGGGAACGATGATGGAGGATAGGTGGTTGCATAATAGAACATGATAATCCACCTAGAGTAGTACATCCAATGAAAAGATTCCCAGGAAAGAGGGGTCGGTCGCAAAGGACTCGTTTAGATTACCGCGTCTTTCTTAGCCAGAACCGTTCATTTGTCATATACGTACATCGTAGGTTTGGATAGGGCTCTAATGCATGCAACACCTTTGATTATGAATAAAATGTTTTGAAGAAAAGAAAGTAAAAAAATTAAGGATGCTCAAATGTTAGAAGATTAGGGTTAGTTTTGTAAAATTCAGATTTGGACAGATTTAATTATGTATATATAAACACGTGGGCTATTTAATTAGTTTAGGTGTTTATTGGGTCTGTTTGTTTTATTTTTACTTGGCCTGTAAACTTATTTAGATAAAAGCCAAATCTTAGATGTTAGGTAAGTGGGCTGACTCAAGCCCAAGTTCAGTGGTATATGTCCAGACTTATAATAGGTTATTAGGTTTAGGTTTACCAGAAACAAGTGAACAACACAGCCGCAAAGTCTGGTTCTTTCAAATGGAAGAATTTGAAATCACCTACATCTACCCTCCGAACGAGATTGATCGTGTGGAGAACGAGTTCCTAAACTTCAAGGCTGACAACAAGAGTCATCGCCAGTACACTTCAAAATTCAACTGGCTCAACTCGTACCTCACCTGGTAGAGACTGAAGAGCGATTGATCAAGTACTATGTTAGGGCCTGCCCCAAAGGGTCCGTGTTCATGTGAAATCAAATCTACCCTCGACCTTCGAGTCGGTAGTAAATCTGTCTGGAATCGTCTATGACGATTATGCTAATGAGGACCCAGTTCCAGAAGCACCAAAGCGAAAATGGGAGAACACGTTAAAAGGCAATGGAAGGGGAAACTACACCGCGGAGGTCAAGAAACCAAGGGCAGAAGAGTATGAAGTTTGTAAGAAATGTTCAAAGAAACACCAAGGCGAATGTTTAGTTGGCTCAACCATGTGCTATAAGTGCAGGAGAGCTGGGCACTTCTCTAAAGAATGCCTGAAGGATGTCAAGTGTCAAGTATGTGGAATATTTGGACATCTAACAAAGAACTGCAGGAAAGCCGGACAATCTGGTTAGAGAAAAGAGAAAGAACAGGAACAACCAAAGGCTAGGACTCGGGCCTACGCCTTAACTGAGGAAGAAGCAAGAGTAAACCCTGATGTCGTGTCAGGTATGTTCCTAGTTAATGATGAACATGCTGCTATTTTATTTGATTCTGGTGCTAGCAAAAGTTTTATATCAAACCACTTCTCTCGCAAACTAGACTGCTCAATTGACACCATAATAAGGGCTTTTAGTGTAGAAACCGTCGTGGGTAGAAACTCATCAGTATTTCAAGTAACTGAGGATTGCATGATAGAAATAGAGGGCCATAAGTTTCCTTCCAGATTATTCCTTCTCACCTTAGAAGGATTCGATATAGTATTGGGCATGGATTGGTTAGCTGCAAACGAAGCTCAAATCATATGTAAACGAAAGATGATACATCTTAAGACTACTGACGGCAGTCTGATTATAATTTACGGGGATTGGAATTGCAAAATGCCGAACGTCATCTCGATGATCAAGGCCGAAAGTTACATGAGGCACGGTTGCGAAGCTTATCTGGCATATGTTATTGATGATAGAATGAAAACAAAAGAACTCGAGAATGTACCCGTGGTGTGCAATTTCCCAGAAGTGTTACCAGAGGACCTACCTGGCTTGCCGCCCGATCGGGAAATAAAATTTCAGATTAACTTACTGCTAGGGGCTCAGCCCATTGCCAAAGCACCCCACTGATTGGCTCCGTCAGAAATGAAAGAATTGATGTCTCAATTGGAAGAGCTAACAGAGAAAGGATTTATCATTCTGAGCATCTCTCCATGGGGCGCTCTGGTATTATTTGTAAAGAAGAAGGATGTCAGTATGCGAATGTTCATCGACTACCATGAATTGAACAAACGAACAGTAAAGAACAAATACCCACTACCTAGAATAGACGACCTCTTTGATCAATTACAAGGCACGAGTTGGTTCTCTAAGATCGATCTCAGGTCGGGGTACCATGAATTGAAAGTAAGAGAGGAAGATGTACCAAAAACTGCGTTTCGTACGTGTTACGGACATTATGAATTCCTCGTTATGTCCTTCGGACTAACCAACGCACCTGCAGCATTCATGGATTTAGTGAATAGAGTATACCGTCCAATGTTGGATCGGTCGGTTATAGTTTTCATAGACGATGTTCTCATCTACTCAAAGAACGAATCATCATTGTCACCTAAGGGAAGTATTGGAGATTCTGAAGCAGGAAAAGTAATATGCAAAATTCTCTAAATGCGCGTTCTGGCTTAGGGAAGTACAATTCCTAGGTCATGTCATAAACCCAGCAAACATTATGGTGGATCCTGCAAAGATCAAAATGGTAAAAGAATGGAACGTCCCAAAAACTCAACAGAAATACAAAGTTTTCTTGGATTGGCAGGCTACTATCGGAGATTCATGCAAGATTTCTGTAGAATAGCCTCACCACTGACGAAGCTGACACGTAAGGAAGTAAAGTATGAATAGGGTCCAAACCAAAACAATGCGTTCAAAGAATTGAAGACACGATTAACCCAAGCTCCAATCTTGACCTTACCTGAGGGAAACGAAGACTTGGTAGTTTACTATGACGCTTCGGGTCAAGGATTGGGTTGTGCACTTATGTAAAGAGTAAAAGTTATTGCTTATGCATCGTGACAGTTAAAGATTCACGAAGTTAACTACCCGACTCACGATCTAGAGTTGGCGGCAGTAGTTTTCGCGTTAAAGATATGAAGACACTATTTGTACGGAGTTAAATGCACCATCTTCTCCGATTACAAGAGCCTGAAATATTTATTCGAGCAAAAATAATTTAACATGAGACAAAGAAGGTGGTTGGAACTGCTAAAAGACTATGACTGTGAAATACTGTACCATCCAGGCAAGGCAAACATAGTGGCTGACGCCTTAAGTAGAAAGGAAGATTCGACACCTATCCGGATCAAAGCATGTCAAGTGATCATAACACCAGACATAGTGAATGAAATAGTGAAAGCACAAGATGAAGCACTGTTGGAAAGGAATGTGAAACTAGAAAGGATAGTAGGGCAACAATCAAATTTGGGGACTAATGCATACGGGGTACGAACTCGGTTTGACCGGATGTGGATACCTAAGATTGGTAAACTTAGGGCTAAAATCCTTGATGAAGCCCGTAAGTCTCGCTACTCTATTCACCCCGGGACAAACAAAATGTATCAAGATCTGCAGAAAGAGTATTGGTGGCCTGACATGAAGAATGATGTGACCGAATATGTGTGCAAGTGCCTAACTTGTTCCCTAGTCAAGGCCGAGCACCAGAAACCATGCGGTAAAATGCATCCCTTGCCGATACCGGAATGGAAGTGGGAGGATATCACAATGGACTTCATTACCAAGCTTCCACGAACAGCTAAAGGCAATGATACCATTTGGGTGATCGTCGACCACTTGACCAAAAACACTCACTTTTTTACCAATACGTGAGGCTTCATCGTCAGAGAAGTTAGCAGAGATATTCATCAATGAAATCGTAAGCAGACACGGTATGCCATTATCGATTGTGTCATATAGGGACACTCGATTCACATCAAGGTTTTGGAAGAAATTCAACGAATCGATGGGCACTAGACTAAACATTAGCACTGCTTACCACCCTAAAACAGATGGCCAATCAGAAAGGACCATCCAGACCTTGGAGGACATGCTCCGGGCCTGTATCATTGATTTCGGTAGGAGCTGGGACAACCATTTACCATTGGCAGAGTTTTCATATAACAACAACTATCACTCAATAGTCGGCATGCCGCCATTTGAGATGCTGTATGGGAGAAGATGTAGAACCCCAGTTTGTTGGGGAGAAATCGGACAAAAAGACTTTGCATGTCACAAAGTTGTCAAAGCTACTTCAGAGAAGTTTGACCAGATAAAAGCTCGAATGAAAGCCGCTAAAGACAAACAGAAATCGTACGCGGATAAGATAAGAAGCGATTTAGAGTTTCGAGTAGGGGACATGGTACTGTTAAAAGTATCACCATGGAAAGGAATCATTCGATTCAGGAAAAGAGGCAAGCTACGTCCAAGGTTTGTCGGACATTTCAAAATCTTAGCAAGAGTTGGTCAGGTTGCTTACATACTTAACGTACCCGATAAGTCAGTGGAATTCACCCTACATTCCACGTGTCGCACTTACGCAAGTGCCTTGCCGACGATACGGCTCACATACACTATGACGAGATTGAAGTGGATAACAGTTTGAACTATGTAGAAGAACCAATAGTTATTCTTGATCGAGCACAGAAACGACTACGAAATAAGTCCATTCCTTTAGTTAAAGTACAGTGGAAACATAGAAAAGGGTCAGAGGCTACGTGGGAGAAAGAGGATGAAATGAAGGGACTGTATCCGCAGTTGTTTAACTAGTAAACAGTTTCGAGGACGAAACCCCTTTAAGGGGGATAGACTTGTAACATCCTGAAATAATAGAAACGAATAAATAATGGCAGGAGCGGGATTAAGATAAAAGGAAGAGGGAACGGGCTCGGACTTGGCTCCAATGGGCCAAATGGGAGCCCAACTATATAAAGACCAGCTCAGAAAAACCCTCCTTCACTAGTCATCTTCTTCACAAACTTAGAGAAAGAAAGGTGAAAACATGTTAGAGAGAAAGCTCGGGATCAAGCTCAAAGTCTCGGGAATCATCACTCCACATCCCAGCAGCATCTAGCAACAAGAAGGAAACAAAAACAGGTAACCATTTGGCTCGAATACGAGTTTTAGTTAAGAAATGGGTTTTTAGGGTTTAAATGGGTTTTGAATCAAAAGACGAGTTTTTTACATATGGAATCGCATAAAAAGCATGTATCTAGCTTCATTAAAACTAGATACAAGTTTTGGACATAAAAAGATCGAAGCTTGGATAAAAAACGAAGAAGTTGATAAAAATCAGATGCATCGTCCGAAAAGTCGGATGAATAGTCCGAAAACTGTTTTCGACCGAATAGTGATTCGGACATCATATATTTCGAACAGAAAATTTAGGTCGAAAAGTGATTCGGACATCATAGATTTCAAACAGAACATTTCGGTCGAAAAGTGATTCGGACGTCATAGATTTCGAACAGAACATTTCGATCGAAATTGTTTTTGGACAAGAAGTTTTCGAACAAAAGAATATGAGAATAAATAATTTTCAAGTGATTAGTTTCCGGTCGGAAAAGATATCGACCGAATTAGATTTTGGTCGAAATAGATTTCGGGCATAGGATTTTGACCAAAATGAATTGATATAAATTTGACTTGTTGTAATCCTTAACAGATTCTTTAACATCCACCTATATTGAAGTTATTACCAAGTGAGCTAAACTTTAAGACAATCAGGTGAGTTCTATGTGCCCCCTATGTGTTAAATGTTTTCAATGTTTTGGGGCTGAAGTGTATACATGATATGATATGAATATTATGTGTGTTACATGCTAATACATGATGATTATAAGTATGACAAGTATGTTATGAATAATGAAATGAAAGTATGATATAACATATAAGAATGAAATCTTGCTTCATATATAATATATATTGCATGTTATGAATATATGTGAATGTTATGGTGTCACACCCTCAAATTTATTCACTTAATAAATAAATATATAAATAATGGTTGTAACGATTGGTAACTTTACACAATAGCGGAAGCTAAATCCATATAGATCAAAATCAACTTGAGGTTTGACAGTCATACGTCTTCGACAATACCCCGTTTTACAACTGTTCTAAAATTCAGATTACCTACTTGTCTAAGGTTGGGTTTCCACAATACCCCGTAGGTGTCAGGCGTAAGAGGATCAAAGTAAGATTCCATCCTATTACAGGAGTTAGTGCATAGCACTTCCGATGTAGACTTCAAGTAAGTGTGATACTGAATTGTAAGATAAACCTGAGATTATGTTGTGATCTTCGATAATAGTTATACAATTACTGTGAGTGTTGATCGTTGCAAGGAGAAACCTGGAATTTACATGTTTCCAAAGGATATGTTTCAGAAAGTACAAACGGATGAGGGAGATCTTCATCGTTCAAGATCCATTAAAAGTTGGGTACGTCAAATTCGAGTTTCTCTCGTTCCTACCGAACTGCGAGAATGGTATATGAATATATAGTAGGGCAATGAGAAATGTTGAGGTCTGATTCACGCTAGACCAAAAATCGTCACGTGCGTTGATCGATAAAAAATAAAATCGAAAAGAAATAACCTATAGCGCAATCTCAAAATTTGAAGCGGTACTCCATAAGGAATTTCCATGTTCAGTCTAAATACTGAAGTCAAATCACCAAGAATAGATCTCTTCAAAGTTTTGGTTAACAATTGTTGTGCCAATGAAATTTCGATAAGGGTTTTGGATTTATTAGAATTCGAAGATAAAGGAGTTGATATACATTTCCACATCACTTGTGGTAGTCCGTCACATCACCTGATGCCTTTTGGCTCAACCCTTATGGTTATGATGATTTCGATCATTAATCGAGTGACTGAGAATTAGGATTAGGGATACGGATTAATCATAAACTTTGGCTCGGACAGTAAGACTCACTAGAGTTCTTATGCACTGCAAATTATGATTACGTGTGCACCCGTAATAATAATTTACTTTGCATGGTCCTTATAGTGTTTCTCCTATCCCAAGCTCTCAGTTAAATGGGATCTGAAATGTTCATTAGATCGTGTTGCGCTCTCGCACAGGAGTGTGTATGTTCTATCGGATTACTCTTAATCATGTGTACCAATACTCATGAATTAGTCGACTAAGGCTATTGTTGGATGGAGTTAATGGAAGAGAGACAAAACCTGTGTCTTCTAATAACAGGACGTGTGTGGTGGAAGTAAGACACTATGTTAGGGCAGAGATCCTCAAGTTTGTGTCAAGCAAATCACGCTCCAAGTTTGTTTGTACGTGTGGATCCATATGATCCTAATGAGTCTATGGGTCTCTTGCCTAGTAAAGATCTCTCCCGTTCAGTCCTGCTTATCCACCTCGGGTTCCCTTCTGCTTAGGCAGTCCCGTCTGCCATATTTCATGGCGAAAGTCCTAGTCATCCAATCGAGCGATTCATGAAGGAGAGTATATATACTTCAGAAGTAGTTGTAAGTGTGGTGCAAGTATAGGTACAGGCTCAGGTACGAGTTTAGCTTATTGTGATGCTAAGGTCGGTGACTGGCGATTGCTACCGTCGTCGCCCAAGCTCTGCTCGTAACACGATCTCCTAGGGTTACAGTGTTCTGAGTACCCGTCATCCTTGATTCGTAATCCGAACAGTGACACTTTGTTGAGAAACGTTGTAGGTGTTTATTATTTCCACATTGTTGTCTGTGTTAAGTGTTCGTTACGTGTGCCATGTAATTGTATTAAGTATTAGTGTAGCTAATGATACCCAAGTGTAACTACATACACTAATGGTCTAGTCAAGTTGTTCGGCAACGGTTGGAATTTCTATACTCAAGTCTTGGATGTTCTTAGTGTAATGTAGGTCTTAGAAATCTTGGTACATAAATGAGTCTGGTTAGAGCCTAGGTGACGCTAATGAAACCTAATTCGCTAAAACCATTGGCTCTGATACCAATTTGTCACACCCCTAAATTTATTCACTTAATAAATAAATAAATAAATTAAGGTTGTAACGATTGGTAACTTTACACAATAGCGGAAGCTAAAACAAAGACTACTAAGGTGTTGAACACCATTAAAATACTAACATGAATTAGTACATAGATCTAAATCCATATAGATCAAAATCGACTTGAGGTTTGACAGTCATACGTCTTCGACTTCTAGGGTTTAATCCGAATAGTTAACCTATTCCAACCGTGCCATCAATATGTTCCTGAAAAACATACTTAAAAGTGTCAACACAAAGGTTGGTGAGTTCACTATTCACAAGCAAAAGTTGTGCAATGCTCCTATTTTGACTCTACCTGATGGGAATGATGATCTAGTTGTCTACTGTGATGCTTCTAACCAAGGTCTCGGTTGTGTGCTCATGCCACGAGGCAAAGTAATCGCCTATGCATCAAGACAACTCAAGATTCACGAGAAGAATTATACGACGCACGACCTCGAGTTGGGTGCGGTCGTATTCGCATTAAAGATTTGGAGACATTACCTATATGGCACAAAATGTGTGGTGTTCACCGACCACAAAAGTCTCCAACACATCTTCAATAAAAAAGAACTCAATAAGAGGCAAAGACGTTGGGTTGAACTCCTTAATGACTATGACTGCGAAATTCGTTATCATCCCGGCAAAGCGAATGTTGTGGCCGACGCTTTGAGTCGCAAGGACCATGTCATGCTTCTTTGTGCCCGAATCCAAACCGATATTCAAAACCGCATCTTAGAAGCTCAACACATCTCAATCTTCGAGGGTAACATGTACAAGGAAATGTCGTGTGGTGTTGAACTTCAGCTTGAATCAAAACCCAATGGATTACTTTATTACTTAAACCGTATTTGGGTCCCCGATCGCGATGATCTCCGTGCATTTCTTATGAACGAGGCTCACAAGACTCGTTATTCTATTCATCCTGGTGCGGATAAAATGTACCAAGATCTTCGCCAACAATATTGGTGGCCTGGTATGAAGAAAGACATTGCTCTCTATGTTGCCAAATGTCAAACTTGCTCCAAAGTCAAAGCTGAACACCAACGTCCTTCCAATTTGCTTGAACAACCGGAAATTCCTGTGTGGAAATGGGAAAATTTAGCTATGGACTTTATTACCAAACTCCCTCGCACCTCAAGTGGTTATGATAGCATTTGGGTGATCATTGATCGCCTCACCAAATCTGCTCATTTCTTGCCCATCCGTGAAGACTATAGGGTTGAGAAATTGGCCAGAATTTATATTTACGAAATTGTGAGCCGTCACGGTGTTCTCTTAAACATAATATCTGATAGAGATGCTCGGTTCACCTCCCGTTTTTGGCAATCTCTCCAAACTGCTCTTGGCACACGATTGAATTTGAGCATGGCTTACCATCCCCAAACTGATGGTCAGACCGAGCGTACAATTCAAACTCTGGAGGACATGCTTAGAGCATGCGTGATTGATTTTGGTGGCATTTGGGATTCACATCTATCCCTAATCGAGTTCTCTTACAATAATATCTACCACACGAGTATCAACATGGCTCAATTTGAAGCTCTCTATGGTCGCAAGTGTCATTCTCCTATCTGTTGGAACGAGGTTGGTGAAGCACAAATCACCGGTCCCAAACTAATTCAAGAAACATCCGACAAGATTGTACAAATCCGTGACAACATTCGAGTAGCGAGAAGTCGGCAAAAGAGTTATGCCGACAAACGACGAAAACCCTTGGAATTCCAAGTCGGTGACTTTGTCCTTCTAAAGGTGTCTCCGTGGAAGGGTATGATCCATTTTGGAAAGAAAGGCAAGTTAGCACCTCGCTATGTGGGTCCATTCAAGATCCTTGAAAGGATTGGGAAAGTGGCTTACAAACTGGAGTTACCTCCATCACATGGCAATGTGCATCCTACATTTCATGTGTCTAATCTGAAGAAATGCCTTACTGATGAAAACCTCCACATACCTCTTGACGACATGCACATTGACAAAATGATGCGCTTCGTTGAGAGACCGGTAGAAATCATGGATCGTAAGGTCAAGCAGCTCAAGCGAAGCCGTATTCCTATTGTCAAAGTTCGTTGGGAATCTAAACGTGGTCCTGAGTTACTTGGGAACAAGAGTACCAAATGAAGCTCAAGTACCCCCATCTCTTCACTGATGTCGTCGCCTCCACTAGCTAAATTTCGGGACAAAATTCCCTCAACATGGGGATATTGTAACATTTCTTATTTTCATTATCTGTATTTCAGTTCAATGTAACACATTTCAAATCCAATTCTAATACACTGATTTGTTCTATTCGTACTAACAATTAAATACTATGTTTCAATGCAAATCCACAAATTTTACACGAGTATTTCATATTAAATTCTGCAATAAGTTCATATTTATACAAATCTGTCAATACTGAAATTTACAAGGACTGATTTGGTAAATAACCAGAAACCCTAGTAGGCACGGTCGCGCCTTGTTTTGGCACGGTCGCGCCTCCTATAGGCACGGTAACGCCTCACGTCAGTTAAAACGTAAATACAGTTTTAAACGCAGAATCGTTTGAATTCGTAACCGATATACACATCATTACCAGTAACGAAAACAATTAATCGATTAATGCCCACAATTACGTCCAATAACTCCAAGAAATTCAATTAGTCTAAAAAAAAACCGAAATCCTTTCATTTGAACCAAAACTTGTCTATACTGATTGCAATTCCCAAAGCAAACGCATCATCGACCCTCTCTGAAGCTCCCGAGAACACTGAGACAGCCGGAGTTGCAGCAGAAGACGCCGGAAATCAAACCTGTCGTCACCGGAACTCGTTCTATCCGTACGCCAGTGATTCATCATCATTCCGGGTAATTGAAACCTCCTACACTTTCGTTTTAGTCCATAGATCAAAAGCCTCAACTTGATTTGGGCTTACAATATCCAATTTAACACGAACCCGAATCTAGGGTTCATTCTAAATTGATTTAATCGAATCATACTTTGTACATGTTTTAAATACAATTAACATATACAAATAGACTCAAAATCACCTAATGGATAAAAGCCCTATGAATTCCCACATTAACAATATAAGATTTAAGCAATTCGTTTCTGTTTTGGAATAGACACGGTCGCGCTAGTCTTCTAGCGTGGTCGTGCTTCATGAGACACGGTCGTGCTAATCCCAGCGCGGTCGTGCCTCACGCACTCAGACCCGGTCATGCCCCTTGGCTAGACTTGGTCGTGCCTCAGAACCCTAGACACGGTCATGCCTGGCCCAGACACGGTCGTGCCTAGTGAACAGCTTTGTTATGCCTTTTGTTTGATCAACACGGTCGCGCCCTGACTAGCACGGTCGCTCCCGTGGTCCTTGCACGATCGTGCCTTGTCCCAAGCATGGTCGTGTGTGTGAAAATCTTGGCAGAATACTAAAATTTATATTTTAAAAACAATAAGCATTTTAAATAAATTTTCAAATAAAAATAATTGATTTTATAAAGATTTATATTAACCTTATTTAAAAAGATTAAATTCCCTATTCTAAAATAAATAGAAGTTATTTAAACCTACAAGATTAAATTTATACTCATTATTAAACCCTACATCTAGATATTATTTATACAACCCATTCACACATATTTATAAAAATAGATTAACAAAAGTTATTTACTAAATTTATATTTAATATAAAACGCTCGATACATTTTTATCACTAAATGACTAAGTACATATTTTTATAAATACATAAATAGATAAAGTATCAATTATTTATTTAATCTATATTTAAATAAAGATTGTTTATTTAGGTTATACTTAACAAAACTTAACGCCTACAACTCCAACTCTTTGAACACACGTCCAATTCAACCCTAGACTTAGACATAGACTATTGTGCACACTATTAATTCAATACATATTACACTCTAGGTTAACGTTGTGCATTACAAGGATCTCCTTACTATCTAGTCTCTCGTGTTAACTACACCTTCGATTCAAGTGAGTATTACATAGCCCCTTTTACTCTTTTACACTTTTGGGGTGAAACATGAACACTATACAAACTATTGCTTACATTTACACAAACTAGACAAATACAAATCCTCTTTACATTCATGTGTGCAATTTGAGCTTTATGCCTGAGTGCTAGTTGTGCTAACTTTTGTGTTCAATTTATATGCAATCATTAACTATTCAAGCCGATGGTAAACAATGATAGTTCTATTGAGTCTGACAAACCCACCAAGATTGGGGTGATTGTTACCGACAACACAATTTTGCATGCTAGTTACAAAGGTTTGATTGTACTTGCTTACACAATAGCTACTCTCCATTAATGCCTTATTTTTTCATGTTATGTAAGGATTTGTTTATTCATAATCTATATGCTATCTATATACAAACCTGTGTATGCTCACCAACTTTTTAGTTGACCTTATTTTATTCATGTTTCAGGTGCTAATGAGTGAGTTTGATCAAGGCATGCTACACATAGGCTTTGGACTTAGTTAAATTTAAATATAGACTATTATGTATTTCGTTTATGTACTTGTTTGAATTTGGTTGTGTTGAATTATTTGAAGCTAAATTTGATGATTAAAATATTGAAATCTAGTCAACCTTGTGCTCATGAACAGTCTACATGTCCCGCCCCGATGATTCTGCCGTCGGTTGGGGTGTGACATTACCTACTTGTCTGAGGTTGGGTTTCCACAATACCCCGTAGGTGTCAGTCGTAAGAGGATCAAAGTAAGTTTCCATCCTATTACAGGAGTTAGTGCATATCACTTCCGATGTAGACTTCAAGTAAGTGTGATACTGAATTGTAAGATAAACCTGAGATTATGCCGTGATCTTCGATAATAGTTATACAATTACTGTGAGTATTGATCGTTTTAAAGAGAAACCTGGAATTTACGTGTTTCCAAAGGATATGTTTTAGAAAGTACAAACGGATGAGGGAGATCTTCATCGTTCAAGATCTATTAAGAGTTAGGTAAGTCAAATTCGAGTTTCTCTCGTTCCTAACGAACTGCGAGAATGGTATATGAAGATCTAGTAGGGGAAATAGAATTGTTAAAGTCTGATTCATTCTACACCAAAAATCGGTCACATGCGTTGATCGATAAATAACAAAATCGAAAAGAAATAACCTATAGCGCAATCTCAAAAAGTTGAAGCAGTACTCCATAAAGAATTTCCATTTTCTGTCTAAATACTGAAGTCAAATCACCAAGAATAGATCTCTTCAAAGTTTTGGTTAACAATTGTTGTGCCAGTGAAATTTCGATAAGGGTTTTGGATTTATTAGTATTCGAAGATAAAGGAGTTGATATACATTTCCACATCACTTGTAATCCGAACAGTGACACTTTGTTGAGAAACGTTGTAGGCGTATATTATTTCCACATTGTTGTCTGTGTTAAGTGTCTTAAGTATTAGTGTAGCTAATGATACCCTAGTGTAACTACATACACTAATGGTCTACTCAAGTTGTTCGGCAACGGTTGGAATTTCTATACTCAAGTATTGGGTGTTCTTAGTGTGATGTAAGTCTTAGAAATCTTGGTCACTAAATGAGTCTGGTTAGAGCCTAGGTGAAGCTAATGAAACCTAATTCACTAAAACCATTGGCTCTGATACCAATCTGTCACACCCCTAAATTTATTCACTTAATAAATAAATAAATTAAGGTTGTAACGATTGGTAACTTTACACAATAGCGGAAGCTAAAACAAAGACTACTAAGGTGTTGAACACCATTAAAATACTAACATGAATTAGTAC
Organism: Smallanthus sonchifolius; assembly: GCA_023525975.1. Taxonomy (NCBI): domain Eukaryota; kingdom Viridiplantae; phylum Streptophyta; class Magnoliopsida; order Asterales; family Asteraceae; genus Smallanthus; species Smallanthus sonchifolius. The sequence goes on along the minus strand of CM042021.1, from coordinate 67,315,276 downwards.
ATTGATCTAAATCCATATAGATCAAAATCGACTTGAGGTTTGACAGTCATACGTTTTCGACTTCTAGGGTTTAATCCGAATGGTTAACCTATTCCAACAGTGCCATCGCTATGTTCCTGAAAAACATACTTAAAAGTGTCAACACAAAGATTGGTGAGTTCACAAGTTTAATTGTCTTAGTGTAAAGTAGTTTTCTTTGAAAACATTGATAAAGTGCATGTGGCCATAACACGAAATGCTTTTCCTTGAAAACATTTAAAATGCGTACACGGCCATAATATGAAACAGTTTTTCTTGAAAACATTGACTAAAACATTTGCACATGAATGAATGGCAAAACCATTTATATGTAAACGATTGACAAAACCAATTTGCATGAAAATGATCTCAAGTTTCAAGTATTCAAGTTTCAAGTATCCAAGTTTCAAGTATTCAAGTTTTCATGTGCACAAAAACCTTTTCAAGTATCAAGTATATGCATGTGCACAAAAACGATTTCAAGTATACATTAAATGAAACCAAGTAATCGTATCAAGTTTGACCTATGAAGTTGACCCAACATAGCTAGCTAGGCATATGAATTATTTTACATGAGTGTTAACCAACCTAAACATAGGTGTTTCGCCCCTCGCCCATTCCCCACGGGCTCAAGAGTTAAGACAATGCACAGTCATCGAGCCATACCGACCCTTGGTTAGCGCGACTAACAATGACTGGGTGTGTCAATCACAATAGTACTATTCACAATATCCCGGCTATGCGAGTTAATGGTTAATAAACTGTTCACGTAGGGGACTTTACGAGCTCTTCCACGATTGTCTCATGTAAACATAAATGGTCGGTCAAGATTCCTTGTTTCTACGTATAAAGCAAATATGTTTCATGTTTTCTCAAATGTATCGAATAATGTTGTTCCCAAATGTATTAAACAACGATGTTTCCAATTGTATCAAACGACAATGTTTCCAAATGTATCAAACAATGATGTTTCATGTTTTCAAACACGTTATGCAAGTATGTTTCTCCCCCGATGTTTCTAAAACATTTAAAAGTAAAAAGGGGGAAGTGAACTCACCTAATGAGCTTTCAATGTGTAAGTGCTAGCCAGGCCGATGTGTATGCAAGACTGTCCTAACCGTGACCTAAATAGTGACGGTTATCTTATGACTTAAATATGTTGTGTTAGGGTTTTGATAGGAATTTCTCTTATACCGTGTTATCAAGTTAACCTTAGTTTGTCTAAATTTCCAGAATTTTAGGTCGTTCGTGCGTTGTCCTTTTGATTAATCAAACGAATTCGTTTAGTCACGAAATTTAATACCAAGATACCTATATATTAGGGTTACAGGGATGCATGAATCACCAATTTATGACATGTTTAATTATTTTTAAAAATTCATTGGGACAGGAGAGGTCAGCAGTGTTCTTTTTTAGAGTACCTTAGGAATTTCTTTTTAGTTGACTGACTTAAGCCCATTATCATGACCCGAGACCTTACGAATTTATGTTTTTACTTAAAATACTTACTTTAGGAAGTGGAATCAGATCATTTGGACTTTTTATGAAAAAGTTTATGCATTTGACATGTTGACCAACTTTCTGCTAAAAAAGTCAGGCTTGACACATTTTCTTGTTTGACCATTTTGGGGTGTCAAAACCCAACAAAATCACATGAGAACACTTGGGTTGGATTTATTACTCAAAATACGTAGTTTTAGACCTAGAATTCATCAATCTTGGACATGAATTGACTGAGTTATGACCCTCCAAAGTCGGGTTTAAGTTTCTGCCAGCACATTGTTTTACTTGTAGAACACTCAAAGTTACCAACCACTTTTGTTTTGTACTTGTTTGACTCATGTATAGCATAATAAATGATGATTATGTATGGATAACTTGTTCATATGTCCAAAAGTCCAGATGTGTCTTTGTTTTATGATAAATAAGTCCAAGATCCAACTTATGTCTAAAATAAAAAAGTAGGGTTTCTTCATGTTTAGTTTTTCATGTAGTTTCTTGTTAGATCTATGATTTTAAGTTCATATACACTTTGATTTCATATTTTACATATTTATATGTTTAGATTCCATATCCATGTAAGTTAGAACTTAAAGACTTGATTTTAAAGAACCTAAAAGCTTGATTTTTACATATATGCTCAAAATCACCAACAATCAATCTTCTTGACCAACTTCTTCTATAATAAAATGTTTGTACCAAGTATTAGATCTTATTTAAAACCTTTATTTTGTTCATAAATTATGACCATGAGTTTTTAAAGAAATCTCAAGTTCAAAGGTCTTAAAACCATGTTTTAACTAGTTTTTGAGCATAAACTCTTGGATGGTGCCTTTTTCATGATGATGCTTGTATTTTTCTTGTAAGAATAAAGAAAGAAAGAGGATGAAAGGGTTTTTCACCTTTATCAAGCAAGGATAAGGTAATAGAAGGTAGTTCCAAGGCTTGAAACTTGCACACTTTTGCTCCTAGATCTTGTAACACCTTGAAAGCACTTAAATCTTCTTGATTCTTGGATGGATTCTTGAATTTCAAGCTTCTTGTGTGTGTGTAATGTGTGTGAACATGATATAGAGAGAGAAATGAGGGTGAGAGTATTTGAGTGTGATTGATGATGGTAGTGGATAGATAGGAAAGACTTTCAAGACTTGGAGTGTATAAGAAGTGAAGGAAGGTATGGTTCATGTCTTTCTTAATTTCAAGGGTTTAGAAAATGGTGTAGGGTGGCCCCACAAGATACATTCAGATGAAATTGGATAAGGAGGGTGGGGTTGGGTGTGTTTAAGAGTTTAAAGGGTTAATGGTGTGGTTAATTAGGTCATTTGGTGCGTTAATCGAGGTTAGGGCTCGAAACGGTAATTTAATGCGGTTTTCGATTCTTTAATGACATTTTAAATTATAGTTAACTAGTTTATGACTAGTTCAGTGAAAAACACTTAATTCATGTATTGTATGGGTTATAGATATGTTTTATTGAGTGTAGTTACGTTCTGGATTGACAGTAGGCGGTGAAACCTTCGATTTACGTTGTTACGATTCGTTTTATGAAATGTGGTCTTTAAAATATATATTTGAATTTATAAACATATATTTCATGTATTATGGATCTTTGGACATATAGGTTAGTCACCAACGTTCGCATTAGTCGAGTTTTACGTAAACGTGACCAGGTAATTCCTAAAATTACCAAAGTAAGAAATGAATTAATGCATGGCTTTTGCGAGGCTTTAGGACCTAATTCGTGCTATTAAGTCAATCACGAAACTTGAAAATGTAAACGCATTTAAGTTATGAAAGGATATTGTCCTGGAAATGTCGGGTGTCACATATGGACGCTTCGATGCTAACGACTATTATGGTAGACGGACGACTACTCGACTATTATGCAACCAGAAATGAAAGTCTAGAAAGGTAGACTAAACTATGGCCACTATGGTAGAGTAAGTCCCTCAATTGATGCACGACTGTATAACTAGTTCAAGTGGGAAACAGATGCCTTAGGGCGGACGGGCGAATATGACAGTAGGACGGTTTAGGCGGAAGGACAACGGTTTTCGGACGGATTTATGATATGACAGACGGTTTCTAGGGCCGGACGGTTTAAGAAATGGGGTACGGCGGTTGTTCTTATGGCGTTTGTCTTTGTGACATATGTTGTAATTATGACGGGTTGATCACCCATATGTGTATGACCAATGAATGTTCACCCAGAAATAAGCATGCATGTAATTATATACGTACTCATTATGAATGTATATGAAAGCAGTAAAGCTAAGAAGTACAAAATACGTACATATAAATATACTTATGAAGAAATAACGTTTTTACCTAATTGATTTAAACTAGAATTCACCAGCGTTAGCTGACTTTTAGTATACACTTCAGGTAGCAGGAAGAAAGAGCGTACGAAGACGTGAAGGTTACCAGACACGACACTGACATCCCACTTTAAATTATGTTAAGACAAAGTTTTACGTTTACATGTTAAGACTTCCGCTGTTATGCTATGATTATGTAATTGAATGATAAAAGCTTCCGCTTTGTTTGAATGTTTTTAATTAATGATCAATGAATCATGACTATGTTTATGAGTAAATCCAATGAGTGAGGTTTTTCCTGGAAATGGGCCTTACATAATTATACTAATAAAACTTTTACATATTTTGAATTTTGTTTTCTATCCTTAGTATATGTAATACATTTTTACATCTGTAAAATATATACATAAAGATTTAAGAATTTTATGTATTGATATTTTTCACCCCGTGTGTAGACACGAGTTCTAAGCTAGTATATATATATGAATATATATATATATATATATATATATATATATATATATTTAAATATATATTGGGAGAGTATCAAGAGAAAACTCTATATTTAGGCGTAAACAAACAAAACTCATATTAGCCAATCAGATAATTTACATATTAATCATTTCCTTTTTATACAAAAGGGTATTTGTGTAAAGTTCCATGTTTTTAATATATTATATTTAATCTTTTTCCATCTTAATCCCTAAATTTTCTCCATTTTTTACGTTTATTATCAATTACAAAATTCAGGGAAGAATATCTAAAAAAAAACAAACATAAGAATCTTTGCTTTGATGAAATCTCATTCACAGATAATACAAACATTAAAAAATAATCAAAGATATAATAGTTACATTACTATGTAAACACAGGCATACATATTTACAGTATATATATTTTCTTGTAAGTGAATACATATACGTAAATATAAGGTATTAATAGTTATTTTAATAAACATATCATATTCTTTTATTACATATAAGTAACCAAATAAAAAATAACTGCATGTTAAAAAAAATATCAAAAATTACTAATTACATAACACAGGGATACATATTACCAAAAATACAATTTATAATATTTGTTTATCCTTGAATACATATACGTAAACAGTAGGAACTAATGTGGGATATTGACATTTTTTGTTTCTATCGACCCATGTTTACATATATGTAAACACACATTCACGTATATGGATTCCACGAGTTATAACACGCTTACGTATATGTAAACACGCGTTTACGTATACGTATACACGCTTTCACGTATATGGATTCCACGAGTTATAAAGCGCTTACGTATATGTAAAGACGTGCTTACTTATATATAAACACGTTTAAGTGATTCACAAACTTATTTTGATTTGGAAGCCATAACAATTAGGTTCAAATGAGAACTCCAATATTTTGAGAACTCGTGAGAACTTACGAAAAACAATAAGATATCATTTATTTATTTAAAATACTAAGTCTTCATCTTCAAGCAACGAAACCCATAATATGATGTTCCGTGCTTTCTCAATAGCGGCGCTTTAGTGGTGGGAAGAAGCTGGATCCTCACAACCTTTAATATGAATCGCTCGTCTTAATCGTGATAGGACGACTGCTAATACACTTCTACACAAAGACTACTTTGACGAATGATGTACTTACGACGAGGTGCACTTTAGTACTTGGCTTCAAATGAGGCGGAATTTATTTTTAAAAATTAAAAATGATATCGAGAGAGAGGTGCCTTGGTTCCGCCAACGGGTTTATGCAAGAGGTCGGATTGGTTTTACATCCATACAAAAGTGTACCGCTGCGGTTCGTCAAATGGCGTATGGCATCGCTAGTGATTCGTTTGATGATAGGAGATATTTACGTAAACCGTCCGCTATAGTTCAATTGTATTTACAAATTTTCTAAAGCTATAGTTAAATTATACTATAGGAGATATTTACGTAAACCGTCGGCTAGCGACATTCAATAATTATATGTGGCACATGAAGCTAAACACGGCTTTGTTGGGATGCTCGGTAGCATCGATTGTACGCATTAGGAGTGGAAAAATTGTCCCAATGTGTGGCGAGGTCAGTTTTCACGCGGGGATCATCCTCTTCCTAGTATTATGCTTGAAGTTGTGGCTTCATATGACCTATGGATTTTGTCACACCCCAACCATGTAACATCCTAAAAAAATAATAATAAAAAAATAAAAACGACACTTAAAATAATGGGTTAGAATGCGAGGAACGAATGGAATAAACGAATGAGGCATGATGGGCCGGGCAGGGATGGGCCTGGCGAATTTGGGGTGGCGAAAATAGGGGAGTCCTCCCCTATAAATAGCCTAAGTCACCATCTTTCTCTCATTTGCAAGTTCTAAAAGGAGAAAGTTGGCGGATCGACCCGAGATTGAAGAATCGTGTTACTACATAGCTTGGGAGCAAGACCTCCGAATCAGACGCTCGATTCTAGTAACAACTCGTTTCAAATCTGAGTTTTTTGTTTAAAGTTGGATTCCCGGGTAGTTTTGGGAAAATGTTAGGTTTTTATGAACCAAATGAGAAAAGGAATATAGATCTCGAATCATGAGAGGAAAATACCCGTTTTGAACGGTAAAAAGTCCAAACTTGATGAATCAATCGATCCAGATCTGAATCCATGCAAAAATTGGGTTTTGGGGTAAGAACCGAAGGTTTACGGTTAGGGTTCTCGGGAAGGATTCACGGCTGGGATTCCCGGGTAGGGTTCACGGCTGTGACACCTAGTATTTCAGGTCAATATCCATATTATAAACGCACGTTCATATTTTATATTTCTTGAGGAGTCTAGCAAAGGAACACGCATCACATTTTAGTAATTTTAAGAATTACTACGAAATAAACAATTATAACCCGCAACGTACGTCCGTTGGTGATTAACAAGATTTTATTCAAGTAAAGTCTAGAGACACACTTTAATGTAAAAACATAAATATTGGTGAGTAAACTTTTAAAAGTTGACATAAAAATGTTTGTTACATGACTATAAGTTATTTTTTTTATGTGTATACATGTATATTATAGGTAAGGTAATAACTATGTCGGGTTTAACTAGTAAACTATTGAGACTAGTCAAACAACACAAAAATCTATAGAGTTAAGTGATCATTAAAAGTTCTACACTGGGTTTTATATTATGGGATCACTTACCGGGTTTACGCTAACTAGAACCAACCTAACTAACCATTGGATTCCAACTACATGATTTGACAAGTCCCAACCCCCCCACCCACTCCCCTATTTGGCCGAGATTTGGCCAAGTGGGGCCACCCCCTTGTCACTTCCATTTGCTCCATAATTAGTATCATATGCACCATGTTCATTCAAGTGTAAATCTATTCAAGAGTCAAATCCATCTCTTCATGTCATGTTTGTAATAATGAAGGTGAAACCCACACTCCACTCCAATTTTTATGTCAAATTTTCATGATGGTGATTATGTTGATATGTGCACTCCACCTCCTTGTATATATACAAGGCTAACCTACCCAATTCAAGCCTCACAAATCTTTATCTTTTTCTCGGTTTTAACCAGCCCCAAAACCAAAAAATACCCAAAATCCCGTAACTCAGTTTCTGCCAGATTTTTGTCAAACTTTGCAAGACCATATCTCCTTTGTTCCTTTGCCAAATCAGTCCATTATTTTCTAGAATGAAGCTCTATGTTAATAAGGAAGAACCTAAGTGGAATCACTCGAATCCATGGGGTATTCGACCCCCAAACAGCCTGCGCAAGAGGCCACTCGTGAAGGTCGAATCTGGACACCTCTTTTCATTTTCTTGTTTTGAGGTACCTACACAACTCTAACTCTAGAAATTCTTTTTCACATCTCCTCTGGTTTCAATAAATTTTATTTTAGAAGAAAACCCCAAGTAATTTGGTCTTCTAAAACCATCTAAAAGTCTACTAGAAGTACGCCTAAAATATGAGTTTTCAAGAACAAAATAAAACATGAAAGTCTTGATGGGTTTTGCTTTATTTCTTCATGAGTCATGTTTGAATACATATATTTATACACGTACATGTTCATACATAAAATACCAAACTAGAAGGACCATGGACATGACAAGGACACATCAAATATAAATTACATATATATATACTATCACATAAAATAACACTTGGATGATGGTGTTCTTCATAAACCCTTCATTCCATTCATGTGTTATGTTGAAGGATACATGTTCGTGAAGTTATATGATCATGTGTGACTTACCTGAGGTAGTGTCCTATGATTCAACAAAACATACGAACGATTATCATCAACATATGAATATGAAATGTGTTACTAAAATATATATACATAAACAACGATCACTTATGCAAGTTCATACATTTATAAAAGTATAATATCAATGTATGTGTATACATGAAGTGTATGTATGTGTAGATACATAAATCCTAGAAGCATGTTGACGAGTTCGTCTAAAAATATGTGTTTATGGATAAAAATTGTGATATATATATATATATATACATATGTTGGTGTACGGTTTTGGTTAAATCATGGAAATGTTCTAAGAATTAAAGATTAGTATCCTAATATGAACTTTTGATATATGTACATGTGGTCAAAATATATATATATATATATATATATATATATATATATATATATATGCATGATAAAGAAGCAAAAGGGTTAACTGATAGAAAAGATGGTAACATATATGTATTTGATAATTTATGTACATGTACACATGTGATGACATAACCGCATGAAACATATAGATAGGATCGGTTAAAAATAAGTAACCTCATGACATCATGGAACATATGTGAATATATGTAGTGATGTAGAAATAGATGTACGCATGCAAATGATAAAAATAAATAAAGATGAATACGTGACGAACGTAACTAAGTTAATAATTATCGTTCGGAAAATAAGTATTTGCATGTGGACGTAGTAACGTGGATTGTACGTACGGAGAATAATTAACATGCATAGGATATACTTGAACGATATTTGAGGTTGTATATAATTATTTTTAGGAAATAATTATATGTTTATACGTGAACTATAATGTAAATATATTATAAGTTGTTATAAAAATAATATTTATTTTTGGTACACTTAATAAGTCATCAATATGGAAACATGATATTTTTTTGGAAAATATGTAAGCGTCTAGACTGGAAAAATAATTATCAATGAGTCGTCACATGAAAAAACTGTTTTACTAAACAATACTTAACGAGATTCGTTAAGTCTGGTAAACAACTTGCTTTTAAGTGGTAGTCTTAACACAATAGTACCCTTGTGTGATTAGGGTACGGATAGACAGGAACTTTTAGCACACTGTTATTTGCTAGGTGTAGAACCAAAGACTGATTGCTACCAAATTATTCTAAGTACAATTGCTGCTGATAGGCTTATCAGCAGCAGTCAACACTTGTTGCTGCTGATAGGCTTATCAGCAGCATTCAACACTTGTTGCTGCTGATAGGCTTATCAGCAGCCTTCAACACAAGTTGCTGCTGATAGGCTTATCAGCAGCCTTCAACACAAGTTGCTGCTGATGGGCTTATCAGCAGCAGTATTCTCAACTTTGCTGCTGATAGCTTTATTCACTGAAGACCAAACGTTGCAGCTGACTATCCATGCCAAGCGTCTCTGACAACTTTCTGCAAAAGCAACTGCCACACTCCAAGCAGAAGGAACCTCAGTGGTGCAACCAATAAAGGACCTTGTTGCGCGTCTCCAAGCATGCAAACAATGATGCCTAAGAAGACGCTTCAATAAAGTTATCTAGATTAGCCTTTGCGTATAATTTAGATTAATAAACAAGATCAACGGTCTGTGTTCGATCTGATCCTCAGAATCAAGGGTTTGTCTTGATTCTGAGTTACTATAAATACTGTGTAACCACTTCATTGTAAGTGTGCTTCTTCTCAGAGTTTTCATCTGTAATCGTTTATTCACTAAGCTTAATACAACAGTGATCTTACTAGTATTCTTTCTGTCTGTTCGATTACATTTGTGTAGTTGTTATTGTTTCCGCCAATATCAACTAGAATAGAATCACCTTGTAATCTCACGATCCTACAAGTGGTATCAGAGCTTTGGCTCAAGATTAAACAATTTAACACTTGTTTAATCACTTTCTGATTCTATTCAAAACTCTATTCTTGATCAAGTCACATCAAAACAAAATGGCACAAAGCAACGGGCTTGAAGACATCCTGAAGCAGCAATACGAAAACTTTGTCTGCAATGAAGGTGAGTCACTAACCAGAGTGTATAACAGGTACATTTACTTGGTAGGAGAGCTGCAGTGCTCTAAGGTGAAACTGGAGAATGAAGACATTCTCAAAAGGTTCATCAGATCTCTTCCTAGTTGCTGGACACTTTACACAGTGTCAATAAGAAGAACTGAGAATCTGAAGACTATGCAGATGACCGAGCTCTTTTGTATGCTAAAAGCCTATGAATTAGAAATAATTCAAGCCAAAGAAAGAAGCTCAAGCCATCAATCAGCCTCTTCCAGCACCTCTCCCGCGCTTCACTCTGACCACTCAGGTCCTAGTTCAAGCGACTACTATCCTACCAGACAAGCACACCAAGCTCAGCCAAGACACCAACAACAGCAACAAGTCAATCCTCCAGCACAAACTGCAGCCCGTGCAAAAGTTGGAACTACTGACTTTGACTGGAGCTTCCAGCCTGAGGATCTTTCTGCCAACAATCAAGCTCTCATGGCAGACACATTAGAGGTATCCTCTCTAACTTCAGACACATCAGAGGTACCACCAAAGGTATATGAAAATCTATGTACTCAAGAGTGCATTGATAAAGTCCTTGGATATAGGAAACATAACCAGAAGCTCATAGATCAAAATGAAGAATTTCACCAAATGAAATCTGATTTTAAAAAGGTTGAAAATAGTTACAAGGAAAAGAATGATTGTTTAAAGAAAGAAATTTCATCATTAAAACATGAACAAACAAACCTTGAAACTCAAATTGATGATATTCTGGTTAAGTTAAAAGCTGCAAGGGATGAATTGGCAGACCAAAAGGTCCATGTGGAAAAATATGAATTTGCATCCAAAAAGCTGCAAAGACTTTTGGATATTCAAATCCATGAAAATGTAAAAACTGGTTTGGGATATCATGCCAACCAGTATAAAACCGTCGCACCTCCTGCTGATTATGTTGCCATATACGAACCAAGCTTCAATGTTAAACATCTTGACACTGCAAACCAAAATCTTGATCCTTCAACGGATGAACCCTTCGTTGAAGAATGCACTACCTCATCGGAATCTGAGTCAACCTACTTAGACCATGATGAAACCAGTGCATCCTCATCTGAAGCTATTCTGAATAGAGTGGCAGTTCCTGCTGTTCTTCCAGCTGTTCCAGCCCCTGTACCATTCAAACAGATCAAGATCAGCTATCCTCCAGGTGGAAGAAAGCTAAAAAGTGCAAAGGAACAGACATCAGGACCTACAGACCCCAACCCTCAGTCAAAGCCGATCCCAAAAAGGAAGGTATTTGATATACGTCGTAAGCCTGAAGAAAAAGTTCCATATGTTCAAAAGACACTAGAAGAAGCCACTTTTGAACATAACAAAGCTCATCCCTGGAACTTCAAAGATTTGTTTCAAAGAAAGGACTATGTGCACTTTCACAGGGACAAGATAGCACTATCTTGCTTTGTGTGTGGCAAATACAATCACACAGCCAGCACCTGCTTTCACTACCTTGATCACCAAAGAAACTCAAAGCAGCATGCCTTTGAGAAAACAAACAGAAACAAACAGGTAAGAAGCTATGATGCAAAGGTAACAAAGTTCAGGAAGTCTCTATCCCCTCAAAGAGTGAAGATGCAGAAACCTCAACAAACTTGCATCATATGTGGGGAATCAAACCACTTTGCTGCAACATGCAAGTTCAACCCTTTTAATCAAGTTGCAAATCGTCCATCTGTGTTCAGCCCATCAGCAGCAAACAAAATCGCTGCTGATAAAGTAAAGTCCAGGAAACCAAAAGCAAAGCCTTCAGCAGCAAAAGTCTCTGCTGCTGACAAAGGAAAATCAAAAACAACTGCATCAGCAGCAACAAAATCGACTGCAAATAAGCCAAAATTGTTAGCAACAAAATCTTCTGCCGACAATGTAAAGAAAGCTAGAAGACCACCAGCACAGCAATGGAGGGTCAAACAATCTCCAAGCATAACAAGTGATTCCATTGACTGCAAGCTTGCTGACAATGGCAAATTAGCAACTATTATCTACAATGCTGCAAGCTACAATGTTCCTCCCACTAATTAGATATTTCCCATGTGCAGAGAAAAAGAGAATTGTCCTATCCAAGGTTCACACAAATGAGCAATATGCTGATTTGTTCACTAAACCTTTTGATGAAGCAAGATTTCGATATCTAGTTGAATCAATTGGCATGATGAACTTTGAATAAGACATGTCTCAAATTTTTATCTTTCCTTGTAAATATGTCTATGTCTTTGTTCTTAATAAAATGTTAATATCAGCAGCACTTTTTCACTGCTGACAGGTTTACTCTTCAGCAGCAAAGCCTTTGCCACTGATCTCTTTAAGTTATCAGCAGGAACAAGTTTCCTGCGGATAGCTTTAAGGCGGTCAGCAGCAACATCTTTGCTGCGGATGAATACATCCATCAGCAGCTACCAAATCTGCTGCTGAAAGACTTAACTATCCGCAGCAACCAAGTTTGCAGCGGATAGCTCACCATCAGCAGCAACCAAGTTTGCTGCTGATGGGTAAAACAAGTCTACATTAACTTTTACCCACGGTAAAAACTACTCTCAGTCTTTACCATGACTGCTCGAGTGTTTTACAGCTGTAACAGTGAAAAGTAAAAAGGGTTGTACTGTACAAGAAAATTTGCTTTTTCCCTCGTCTGCCGTTATATCAAAATCCCAAACGTCCCCACAACCTCTTCATATTCAATTTCAAACCTAACTTCCATCACTTTCTCTCCCGTCCCCACAGCATTCCAAGCCCTCCATACTTAACCACCATTCAAACACCCTTCCCTCTTCCCTCCAAATCCATAACAATGGCAGGCGCGGACATAAACAACCCCAACGACAAGTTTTCCCCATATCACAACCTAACTGCATACCTAATCAAGGGCAAGAAATCCGAAGGATTCGATGATATGATCGACTTCCTTTGTCGGTCCAAAATCCGCCATGCCCTAACAGTCAACCCAACCATCTACACTTCCCACATGGAAAATTTTTGGAGCTCAGCCGTGTATTCCACTGAACAGGGCACTCCTCAAATCAAAGGCACAGTAGACGGCAAGGAGATAATCATCACTGAAGCCAAGCTCCGCCAACACCTCAAGCTTCAGGATGAAGGGGACGCCATCTCTTACCCAAGAGACGTATACATGAGGACCTTTGTATCCATAGGGTACACTGGAAATCAAACAGAGTATACAATAGAGAAGGCACTCATGGGTCCCAAATGGAAGTATCTCTGCCACACTCTTCTCCAATGCATATCCCAGAAGAGGAGTGGATGGAACCAACTTAGCTCCGGACTTGCGTCGGCAGTTCACGGTATGATAACAGGGGCAGGTTTCAATTTTTCCCACCTCATTCTTGAAGGTTTGAGATACAACCTTCAAGAAGGGGTGAAAGCACAGTTCTTCATGTACCCAAGATTCTTGCAGGAAGTGTTCAATATTGAGCACCAAGATCTTTCAAAAACTGCAAGAATCTACTCAATACTGGGACATAAGAACAACATTTTTCAGAGCATGAGAACAGTTTCATCAAAGTTCTCAGGGGCCGATGTTCCATTGTTATCTACAATGTTGAACACGCAAAGTGCCCAGGGTGACAGTTCAGCAAACCCAGCTGATACTGATCCCACACCCTCCTCCTCACTGCCACAAATTCAAACTACTGTTTCCCTTGATCGAACCCCTGTGCATTCTACTGAGGATGCACAGGCACATACATCACTCTCCCACAGTTTGATTGCTCAACTGGAACACAGGGCCCCAGTTGCAGCCAAGTATACAAGAAAGAGGGGCAAGAGAACTCCTTCTTCTCTTGCCTCCAAGGCCCAAACCCAAGCCAACATCCCTCACTCAGAATCACAACATTCTAGTGAGAATATCATAAGGGAATGCCACATTGTTAGAGAGACTCCTTCGGAAGTCTCTCTATTAGGATTAGGATCACTTCCCGGATCCATAGATCAGCCCTTTGAGCCATTCCTATCTTCCTTGAACTTAAGTGTTGAGGAACCTGACCAAAGTGATGTACCTTCTCCAACTACCACTATTCAGGAGGTACTGATTGGTCTTGCTTCCAAAACACCCAACCCAAGTTCTTCACCCTTGGAGGTCCACTCTGGGAGTATTGAAAGAGTGGATGTGGACGAGGCTGTCACTACTGCTGGTCCATCAACTGACCAGGAGGACAGTGACAACATCATTAAGACCTCAACCACGGCAACTCATGGTGAGGGTGTTTCCTTGGAAACTCCCTTCACTGAGAGGAATCCCAGGCGCCAAGAAACCATGGGTGATGGGGATGCTGAGGCTAGGCCTACGGCCCCATCTAGGTCCAAGGATTCCACAACTGTGGATGAGGACAGACTGAAACTTCATAACTTGGAATTGACGGCCAGGGTGGCTATGCTAGAGGCTGAAATGTCCAAACTAAGACACCAAGTCGCTATGCATGCAGCCCATAAATGCCCAACTCTAGCCACTCCCTCTCTTGTATCAGTAGGCACCCAAACGGATGCTTACCTGTCTGCTGATGCAACCAAAAAGGGGGAGATGGTTTCTATGGAAGAAGATACAGACAGTCTGGACGACTGGATTCAAGAGCAGTTTGTTCTTCAAAGCTCACAATACAAGCCAGCTTTTGTCCAAGTTCATGACTTGCCACCCCCAGATAACGAAGACGAAGAGATATCTGAAGACTGGCAGTTGGTCGTCAGGGCTGTCGATGAAATGCTGAATGATGCTGAAGACACAGAACAAACAAATGCATCATTCAGCATCCTTCCACAAGCAGCAGCCATCATAAGTCATACATCTGCCCCCCACTTCCCACTGACATCCACACAGCTAGAGTTTGATATTATACTAGCTTGGGGGTACGATGGGAAAACTGAGAGGTTTTGGATAGGTCGGGAGTTTAGCGGAGTAGAAGAGCTAGACTGGGATTTAATTCATCCATTTGAAATCCTTGACCTATATGATCTCATCTGCATCAACAACTCATCAGACCTCTCAGCAGACCTTTCCATTGACTTGTTCTATGACTTGATGGAGGACAACCTACCCAACTTCATAAGACTAATCAAAGAACTAAAACGGGTAGAGTCTCCTGAGTCATCTCAGGCTGCAGAAAGAAGACTGTCTCCCAACAATCTTCAAATCACAAGGAGCAGTCTTCTCAATGAAGAAGAAGTTCTGAGCCTGAAAAGACTCCTGTACAAGACAATGGTCAAGGACTTAGATGTGGTTGGATGGTCTAGCAATAAGTCCTTTGACCATAATCTTCTTCTAAGCAACAGCACCTCTCTCACCATCAACACCAGGGACATTCTTCAGCTACCCTCAGACTTTCTACTAAAGATCTACCAACTAAGATTCAACATCTGCAACATCAATTCATCAGAGAGTCAGGGAATGATGCAAACTGTCAGAGCCCATCTTGTAAATGAAGGTTGGATTGAGGGGTATGAGTCTGTGTCAAACTCTGACACTGACTCCAACTCATCTTCTCCCAGAGTTGACATTAATTCTGCAGCCTATGGGTTAAGATCATCAATTAAGGATCAACTAAGAGAGATAACAGATCATGAGTCCCAAACCAACCAACCAAATGTGCTTTCCTTGTCAATCTCCGAAGATGCCGATGAAGCCGAGGCTGAGATTCCAACAGTTCCACAATCAACTGTTGCTGTGATCAGTGAAGCCAGAGCAGAGGCATCCAATTTTGATAAAGGAAAGGGCACTATGACTAAAGAGGATGAAGAGAGATTGCTAAAAGAAAAGAAGGAGAAAGAAGAAAGGAGAAGAAAGAGAGAAGAAGAAGAGATGGCTGAAGAGATGGCTTATCAAACGAAGCATCAAGAAAGAAAGACAGCCTTACTCCTAAGACAACAAACAATCCAGCTGTATGCCAAACAGCTGGATGAGATGAAAGTTAAAATCCATGCAGGGTCTCAAGTTGAGGAAGATGAAAAACTTGCCAGACAGCTGCAGGAAAAGTTTGCCAAGGAAGAAGAAGAAGAGAATGAAAAGAAGAAGAAGGAAGATGCTAAGTTTAGAATCACTGATTCTAAATTAGCAAAAGAATTAAGAGAAGAGTGGACTGAAGCTCTGATCTCTCAAGGTGAGGATGCAGACTACCTTGAGAAACTTTCAAACAAAGAGATTTACAGAGCCTTCATGGGTCAGCAGGGTCAATTGGCTAGCAAGAAAAAGGCTGAAGAAGAAGAAAAAGCCAAGCTACAGTCCAAGAAGACCATTGCACTGAATAAAAGAACCCATGAAGAAAGGAAGGTCATGATTGACTTCCTTAAGGCTAGAGGAGACAGTGGAAGGAGGCTAGGTCCAATGAATTTCATGAACCTGCAAGCCCTCTACTTCAAGGTTAAAAAGGATGAGGAAGAAAGACTAGGGAAGAAAGGCTCCAAGAAAAGGGTACTTATCAAAGAAGAAGAAAAACCAAAGACAAAGAAACCCAAGCCTTCTCCCTCACCTACCTCTTCCTCAGTCCATCATCCTTCCACTCTCCTCCCCAAACCTTCCACTCCTCCACCCAACAAGTCCAAATCATCCCACCCAGCTCCCACTCATCAACAGCCTCCCTTGAAGAAATCAAAATCCTCATCTAAACCTGAAGACTCAAGAGACATTGTTGAATGGGTCTACAATCCACAGGGTCAAAGGTTTGAGATCTTCAGGGGGAGAACTGAAAGAAGAAGATCTACATACAGGTCTGTTGATGAGGTTCTGCAACTACCAGATTCAGACCTAAGAAGAATTTTGGAGCTGGGTGAAGCTCATGAGCCTGCAAATGAGAGAGGGAAACATCTTATGCTAGCAATCAGACATTACTTCAACCCTAGCAAAGATGTGGTCATGGATATCAAACCACTCAAGTCCCACTCTCCATTTGTATCTTGGTCCTACAATGCTGACTTGGATGAGTTCACACTAACTGATGCCAAGAAGCAGCAGATGAGATGTTCAAGCAAAGCAATCTTCAAAATGCAACCCAAAGACATCAAGACTCTGTCTGAACTTCCACTGAACAATCCCAGCAAGGATCCAAGAGGATATGAGGTTGAAAGGATAGTCAGACACATGCAAAAGCTTCAGCAGCAAAGTGATTAGAAGAATTTTGGTTGCATCAGTCTAGGGGGAGTTTGTAGAACCAAAGACTGATTGCTACCAAATTATTCTAAGTACAATTGCTGCTGATAGGCTTATCAGCAGCAGTCAACACTTGTTGCTGCTGATAGGCTTATCAGCAGCATTCAACACTTGTTGCTGCTGATAGGCTTATCAGCAGCCTTCAACACAAGTTGCTGCTGATAGGCTTATCAGCAGCCTTCAACACAAGTTGCTGCTGATGGGCTTATCAGCAGCAGTATTCTCAACTTTGCTGCTGATAGCTTTATTCACTGAAGACCAAACGTTGCAGCTGACTATCCATGCCAAGCGTCTCTGACAACTTTCTGCAAAAGCAACTGCCACACTCCAAGCAGAAGGAACCTCAGTGGTGCAACCAATAAAGGACCTTGTTGCGCGTCTCCAAGCATGCAAACAATGATGCCTAAGAAGACGCTTCAATAAAGTTATCTAGATTAGCCTTTGCGTATAATTTAGATTAATAAACAAGATCAACGGTCTGTGTTCGATCTGATCCTCAGAATCAAGGGTTTGTCTTGATTCTGAGTTACTATAAATACTGTGTAACCACTTCATTGTAAGTGTGCTTCTTCTCAGAGTTTTCATCTGTAATCGTTTATTCACTAAGCTTAATACAACAGTGATCTTACTAGTATTCTTTCTGTCTGTTCGATTACATTTGTGTAGTTGTTATTGTTTCCGCCAATATCAACTAGAATAGAATCACCTTGTAATCTCACGATCCTACACTAGGATTTCATCGGACACTAGGTGAGTTCACGGCCCCCTTTTCGCTTTTTAATGTTTTGTAAACCGCGGGGGAGAAACATACTTACATATTATGTATTACATTATTGTTTAATACATTTGGAAACATTGTTGAGAAAACATTGCAAACATTTTTTATATGATAACAAGGAAAGAAGACACTAACATTATGTTGTACATGAGGAACAATAGAGCGCTAAAAGTCCCGGAACAACATTAACATTTTGTAACCATTAGCTATGGCCTTAGCCTGGGATTCTATGAATAGTACTATTGGGGGTGACGCCCCGGGTCATGGTTAGTCGCGCTAACCGGGACTTGAAGGGTCATTGGCCGCATATTGTCTTATTCTCGTGGTATAGCGAGGGAGGGGCATTCATTTGTCATGGTTTGGTTATGGTTTCATGTACGAACATAGGTATTTGTAAGACTAGCTAGCTTATGAAGGGATCAATAACACTTGTTTTGTTTATCATATGCGTTTAGAATTATTTGTACTTATTTTATGATGGTAATGTCATGTGTTTTTGGTGAAAACTACTTATTTTATGACGGTTAAGTCATGGATACGTTTTCGGGGAAAACTACTTATTTTATGATGGTTAAGTCATGTATACGTTTTCGGGAATAAGACTTATTTTTATGACGGTTAAGTCATGTATACGTTTCCAGGGAAAACTACTTATTTTATGACGGTTAAGTCATGTATACGTTTCGAGGAAAAGCTACTTATTTTATAACGGTTAAGTCATGGATACGTTTTCGAAGAAAAACTACTTATTTTATGACGGTTAAGTCATGTATACGTTTTCGGGGAAAACTAGTTATTATTTATGACGGTTAAGTCATGTATAGTTTTTTGGGGGAAACTACCTATTTTATGACGGTTAAGTCATGTATACGTTTTCGGGGAAAACTACTTATTATTTATGACGGTTAAGTCATTTATCGTTTTTCGGGGAAAACTACTTATTTTTATGACGGTAAAGTCATGTACATGTTTTCGGGAAAAACTACTAGCAGTGAAATAACTAACTCTGTGAACTCACCAACCTTTGTGTTGACACTTTCAAGTATGTTTCTCAGGTAACCCTTAGCCTTGGCGCAGTTGGAATAGGCTAGCTATGTTGGATCAATTCCCAGTAGTTGGAAGGAAATAGATTATCAAGTCTCAAGTCTATTGTTGATCTAGAAGAACTTAGAACATTGTATTACTTAGTCTTAATAATTGTGTATGTATTCAAGTCTTAGAAATCACTATTACAGCTTTCGCAATCGTGTAATGAACCAATCGTTGCAACATTTATTTATTTATTAAGTAAATAAACTTGGGGGTGTGACAACGGCTCGAGAGAAATGGAAGCCGAGAACCCCAGGTTCACGGCCCATCTAGTTCCTGGTAGTAAGCTACCGAGAACCTTCCTTAAGCCAAGAACTCCCCTTAGGCCGTGAACTCCTAAAGTCACGGGAAAGAACCATGTACCCTGGGTTCTCGGTAAAGAGGGTTAAAACGTAATGAGATGTATGTGAAGCTAAGACTAGGTTGCGTACGTACAGGTTAGAAGATCTTTTAGAGACCTTTGACCGTGTTCATCTCAGGTGAGTTCTAGAAGCCCTCTTTTAAATGTTTTAAATAATGTTTTCGGGCTGGTGTGTATACGTAACGATGTGACGGTTTTATAAAAACGATGTTTTGATGATTATGATGTTTTATAAAACAATACTTATGAATGATGTTTTGAAATAAAGGTTATGAACGATGTGTTTATGAAATGTTTTGCCAAATGAGGTTTACGATGTGTTTACAAACGAATGATATTAAAAAAAACGTACGAATGCTTTAACTGAAGTTTTGATGAAAAGAAGTGAAGGTTTATGAAAGTCACAAACGAACGAATCTGCCATTTATTCCTTAGGGAATTGAGGTTATGGGTATGGGATGTATGTTATGGGCCTTACCTTTTAGGGCCCTATGTGGCTGGCCACTGTTGTACAACTGGGGTGATGACGGTCACCGTGGGGATTATCGTGATCCTTGAAGTTAGGTACGACTTACCTTATGGGGTAATCATGCTGGAAGTTAGGTACGACTACTACTCGGAGTATCGTGCTGGAAGTTTGGTACGTGTCATCCTTGTGATGCCGTGCTTGAAGTTTGGTATGTATATCCTATGAGGTATCGTACTTGAAGTTGGAATTGACGGTTACGAGAAGGCACAGATTCGATATGTTTGTTAACTTATGTGTTATGATATGTTATTGCATGTTTTACGTACGCTTTTATTTAATGAAGTTAAATGTTACGTTTTTGGCAAAATATTTGAAGTTAAGGTTTTATGTTAAAGTTAGAACTCACCAGCGTAACTAACTTTTTAGTATGAACATTCAGGTTAAGGGCAGGTAAGGATGATGAACGGTGATGCTTGGCAAGCGATGAAGAGTTACCCGACTAACGATGAAGATTGGCATTCCATTATGTTTTGATTACATTTATGTTATGTTTAGACAACGTTTACGCTTCCGCATGTTTGACTATGTTACTTTTATGTTTGAATGAAAGTTCTTCCGCTGTGTTATTTGATATTCAAGTTTAAGAATTGTTTGTGAATGAGTAAATCCAACAACTGAGGCTTCCCGGGTTTGGGGCCTTACAAGTTGGTATCAGAGCAATAGTTTGAGATTTTTGGATACTCCTAGTGTCTGAACTTAAACTGTGAATGAGACCGAAAGCGGATGCCAGTACGGGTAACTCGAGCCACAACACTAGGTATGAAGGTAGTATATATATTTACGTATATAGTATGCCTTATAAAGTGATAAGTTAGGAATTGGGTTCTGATGAAATCATAAAGGTGGTCAAATGGAAGTCAAGAGGTAGTGTAATGGTTAATTATAGATAACCGGTGTATATTAACATTTTACAGTACTTGTTGAATTCTATTTGTTAACTAGCATGATGACATTGGATTCCTTGTCTTATAGAACGAAATGGAGAGAAGAGGAAACACAAGGCGTGGTGGGGGCCGTACCGGTGGCCGAGGTAGGACTCCTGCTCGTCAGGAGTACAGTGAAGAGGGAAGTGTTCACACTGAACCAGAAGTTAGTGTCCATGGGACTGAGCGGACTCATGTTGAAGAACAACAGTTCACTTTCGAACCGGAAGTGAAAGCGGCCCTGGCATGCGAATTCACTGAGATGATGAGGTCTTCTTTGCTAGATCTACTGGCTGAAGCATTGAAAAAGGCTAATGGGGTGGGCGGGTCTAACCCGACAATTGGTGCCCTGAACAATGAGGCTGTCAACGCACCACCTACTCGCGGTTGCGACTACAAGTCCTTTAAGGCATGTGACCCGCCGGTTCTGACTGGGAAGAAAGACACAGTGGCTACGCTTGATTGGGTGATCCGTATGGAGGCCACCATTCGTCTGAGCGAATGCCGAGCAAACCAAGTTGTGAAATTTGCTGCTAACTCCTTGAGGGAGGAAGCATCTCATTGGTAGGAAGGCGTGCGCCATGCGAAGGGGGATGAGGTGGTTGACTCAATGATGTGGACTGATTTGAAAACTCTGGTGATAAAGAACTTTTGCCCGAGAAACGAGATCGAGAAAGTAGAGAGGGAATTTATGGGTATTAAGGCCGGAAGCGTGACCCACAGGTAATACACCACTCGGTTCAATAAATTGGCACGCCTGGTGCCACATCTTATCATGAATGAAGAGAGGAAGATTGCCTGCTACATTCAAGGACTACCAGACCAGGTCCGCACCTATGTTAAGGCAAACGCCCCTACAACCTACGATTCGGTGGTGGAATTAAATGGCGTGGTATTTGATGATTTGGCGCTGAATGTCGTTGCCATTGATGAACCCAAAAAGAAGTCAAGTTTTCCTGCTAAGCGAGCGGGTGGAAAGTTATTTAGGGCTAGGGAAAAACATGACAGGGTGGGCGAGACAGCGGTATATGGAAAGTGTGGGGGAATGCATGCCGGTGAATGTCGGCTGGGATCGAATCTATGCTTCAATTGCGGCAAGACGGGACATTATTCCCGTGAATGCCCTCAAGGCTTCAAGTGTTTTAACCATGGAGAGAATGGCCACATGAGTAGAGAATGCATCAAGCGGAGGATGGGCGAAGCTGGAAAAGGTAAAGGCTCGGAAAAGAAAAAGGAGAGGCCTCGATCGAAGACTCGAGCGTATGAACTGACGCAAGAATAGGCCAGGGTAGACCCCGATGTGGCGTCAGGTACGTTCATACTTGACAACACTTTTGTTTCTGTGTTATTTGATTCGGGAGCCAGTAAGAGTTTTATATCTGCCACTTTCTATAAGCGGGTGAAATACTCAGTCGGTAACCTAGAAAGAGCCTTTAGCGTAGAAACCGCTGAGAGTAGAACCGCAAGGGTAACCAAAGTAGTTGACAATTCCACGATAAAAATAGAAGGCCATAGATTCCCCGTCAGGTTGTTTTTTATGGTTTTGGGAGGGTTTGATGTCGTGTTGGGTATGGATTGCCTACCTGCCAACGAAGCACAAATTATATGTAAACGAAAGATAATCCGACTCAAGGCTCCAGATGGTAGCGAAGTCGAAGTGTTCGAAGATCACGACGCTCTGATGCCTAACATCATCTAGATGATTAAGGCAACGAATTACGTGAGGCACGGATGCGAGGCATATCTGGTGTACATGTTTGACAACTGTAAGGAAGTGAAGGAAGTAGATGATGTACCCGTGGTACGTGAGTACCCGGATGTGTTTCCAGATGATTTGCCTGGGATACCACCCGACAGAGAGATTGAGTTCCGAATCGACTTAGTACCAGATGCCCAGCCCATGGCTAAGGCTCCGTATCGACTAGCACCAGTGGAGATGAAGGAACTAATGGCACAACTACATGAGATACTGGAGAAAGGATTTATCCAACCGAGCATCTCGCCTTGGGGTGCTCCGGTGTTGTTTGTGAAGAAGGATGGTTCGATGAGAATGTGTATTGATTACCTAGAGTTGAACAAACGAATGGTGAAGAACAAGTACCCTTTACCAAGGATCGACAATTTGTTTGATCAATTACAGGGCGCAAGTTGGTTCTTAAAAATCGACCTTCGATCCGGGTACCATCAGTTGAAAGTGAGGGAAGAAGACATACCGAAAACCGCGTTTCACACGCATTATGGACATTTCGAGTTCCGCGTGATGTCCTTCGGATTGACGAACGCCCCCGCGGCGTTCATGGATTTGATGAATAGGGTGTGTCGACCGATGCTGGACCGATCGGTAATTGTGTTCATCGATGATATCCTCATCTACTCCAAGAGTGATGGTGATCGCGCATGTCACTTGAAGGAGGTGTTGGAAGCTCTAAAGAAGGAAAAGTTGTATGCTAAGTTCTCCAAATGCACGTTCTAGCTTAAGGAAGTCCAATTCCTAGGTCACGACATTAACTCGAATGGCGTTATGGTTGACCCAGCAAAGATAATGACGATAAGGGAATGGGATATTTCTAAGACGCCAACTGAAATTCGCAGTTTCTTGGGATTGGCAGGCTACTATCGAAGATTCATCCAGGATTTCTCAAAAATAGCTTCGTCGTTGACCCAGTTGACTCGGAAGGAGGTAAACTACGAATGGGGTTCGACCCAGGATGAGGCGTTTACGGAATTGAAGGAGAAGCTAACCCAACCTCCAGTCTTGGCCCTTCCCGAAGGCAATGAAGACTTGGTAGTATACTCTAACGCTTCTGGTCAGGGGTTGGGGTGTGTGCTAATGCAACGCGGGAGAGTGATCGTGTATGTATCACGACAATTGAAAGTTCATGAAGTTAATTATCCGACTCATGATTTGGAACTTGCTGTTGTTGTGTTTGCATGGAAAATCTTGAGGTACTACGTTTACGGGGTGAAGTTTACCATATACTCCGATCACAAAGTTTGAAGTACTTCTTCAAACAAAAGGAGCTAAATATGAGGCAGAGGCGATGGTTGGAACTTCTGAAGGATTATGACTGTGAAATCATGTACCATCCTGGAAAGGCGAATGTGGTGGCTGATGCTCTAAGCCAAAAGGACGTGCCTGCTCCTATTAGAGTGAAAGCTTGCTAGTTGGTGGTTACACCGGTTGTGATAAGGGAAATTGAAAAGGCTCAAGATGAGGCACTTAAAGAAGAGAATATAAAGAAAGAGAGAATGGTTAGCCAAAAGGACAAGTTGGAATATAACACCCTTGGTGTTAGGACACGTTTTGGTCGGGCATTGATACCTCTGGGTGGCGAGCTTAGAACCAAAATCTTGGATGAGGTTCATAAGTCCCGCTACTCTATCCATCCCGGTACCAACAAAATGTACCAAGATCTGAAGAAGGAATACTGGTGCCCTAGAATGAAACATCAAATGACGAAATACGTAAGCAAGTGCTTGACTTTCTCTCAAGTTAAGGCCGAACACCAGAAACCGTATGGGAAGATTCAACCACTTGATATACCATAATGGAAGTGGGAACATATTACCATGGACTTCATAACCAAGCTACCTCGCACAGCTAAAGGTCATGATACCATTTGGGTAATCGTGGAATGTTTAACGAAGAGTGCTCATTTCCTACCTATTCGTGAGACGTTCTCGTCGGAAAGGTTAGCGAAAGTATTTATTAATGAAGTAGTAGCACGGCATGGGATGCTTTTGATGATTGTATCTGACCGGGACACACGATTCACATCGAGGTTCTGGAAAATATTTCATGAAGCAATGGGCACGAGACTTAATATCAGCATGGCATACCACCCGTAAAAGGATGGTCAGTCTAAAAGGACAATTCAAACGTTGGAGGACATGCTCCGTGCTTGTATTATCGACTTTGGCGGTAGTTGGGACAGTCACCTGCCGTTAGCCAAATTCTCCTACAACAACAGTTATCACTCGACAATAGGTATGCCGCCTTATGAGATGTTGTATGGGAGAAGGTGCAGGACCCCGGTATAATGAGATGAGATTGGACAAAAGGAATTGGGGAGTCTCGAAGTCGTTAAAGAGACGTCAGAAAGGTTTGACCAGATTAAGGCACGAATGAAGGCCGTCCAAGATCGTCAGAAATCCTACGCGGATAAACGGCGAAGGCCTATTGAATTTTATATTGGGGAAAAAGTGATGTTGAAGGTATCCTCTTGGAAGGGAATCATACGATTCAGAAAGCGGGGAAAGTTAAGTCCGAGATTTGTCGGACCATTCAAGATATTGGTACGGGTTGGTGAAGTCGCTTATCAGTTGGAGTTGCCGAAAGAGTTAAGTGGGATTCATCCGAAGTTCCATGTATCACACTTGCGAAAGTGTTTGGCAGATGAAACGGCTCACGTACCACCTACCGACATCGAGGTTGATAACAGCCTTAACTACATCAAAGAGCCCGTGGCCATGACAGACAGGAAGGAGAAACGTTTACGTAATAAAGTTATTCAATTGGTTAAAGTCCAATGGAAGCACTGGAAGGGATCAGAATCTACTTGGGAAATAGACATGGAAATGAGGGAGTTGTACCCTCAACTGTTTGACTTATGATAGGTTTCAGGGACGAAACCTATTGTAAGGGGGTAGACTTGTAACAACCCAAAAAAACGATACTTAAAATAACAGGTTAAAATGCGAGGAACGAACAGAATAAATGAACGAGGCATGACGGGCCAGGCCGGGATGGGCCTGGCGAATTTGGGGCGGCGAAGATAGGGGAGTCATCCCTTATAAATAGCCTAAGTCACCATCTTTCTCTCATTTGCAAGTTCTAGAAAGAGAAAGTTGGCGGATCGACCCGGTAGTGAAGAAGCATGTTACTACATAGCTTGGGAGCAAGACCACCGAATCAGACGCTCGATTCAGGTAACACCTCCTTTCAAATCCGAGTTTTTTGTTTAAAGTCGGGTTCCCAGGTATTTTTGGTAAAAGCTTGGATTTTTATGAACCAAATGAGAAAAGGATTATAGATCTGGAATCACGAGAGGAAAATACGCTTTTTGAATGTAAAAAGTTCCAAACTTGACGAATCAATCGGTCCAGATCTGAATCCATGCAAAAATAGGGTTTTGGGGTTAGAACCGAAGGTTCACGGTTAGGGTTCTCGGGAAGGATTCACGGCTGGGATTCCCGGGTAGGGTTCATGGCGGGTAGGGTTCACGGCTGGGATCCCGGGTGTAGTTCACGGCTGAAGTTCACGGGCCTAGTTCTCGGGTCATGATCTCGGGAGAAATGGAAGCCGAGAACTCCAGGTTCACGACCCATCTAGTTCACGGTAGTAAGCTACCAAAAACCTTCCTTAAGCCGAGAACTCCCCTTGGGCCGTGAACTTCTAAAGTCACACCCTAGGTTCTCGGTAAAGAGGGTTAAAACGTAATGAGATGTATGTGAAGCTAAGACTAGGTTGCGTATGTACAGGTTAGAAGATCTTTTAGAGACCTTTGACCGTGTTCATCTCAGGTGAGTTCTAGAAGCCCTTTTTAAATGTTTTAAATGATGTTTTCGAGTTGGTGTACATACGTAACGATGTGACAGTTTTCTAAAAACGATGCTTGATGATTATGATGTTTTATAAAACAATGCTTATGAACGATGTTTTGGAATAAAGGTTATGAACGATGTGTTTATGAAATGTTTTGCCAAATGAGGCTTACGATGTGTTTACAAACGAATGATTTAAAAAAACGTACGAATGCTTTAGCTGGAGTGTTGATGAAAATAAGTGAAGGTTTATGAAAGTCATAAATGAACGAATCTGCCATTATTTCTTAGGTTATTGAGGTTATGGGTATGGTATGTATGTTATGGGCCTTACCTTTTAGGGGCCTTTGTGGCTGGCCAACTGTTGTACAACTGGGGTGATGACGGTCACCATGGTGATAATCGTGATCCTTGAAGTTAGGTACGACTTACCTTACAGGGTAATCGTGCTGGAAGTTAGGTACGCCTACTCCTCAGAGTATCGTGCTGGAATTTTGGTACGGGTCATCCTTGTGATGCCGTTCTTTAAGTTTGATTCGTATATCCTATGAGGTATCGTACTTGAAGTTGGAATAGACGGTTTCGAGAAGGCGCAGATTCGATATGTTTGTTGACTTATGTGTTATGATATGTTATTGAATGTTTTACGTACGCTTTTATTTAGTGAAGTTAAATGTTATGTTTTTGGCAAAATATTTGAAGTTAAGGTTTTATGTTAAAGCTAGAACTCACCAGCGTAGCTGACTTTTTAGTATGCACATTCAGGTTAAGGGCAGGTAAGGATGATGAACGGTGATGCTTGGCAAGCGATGAAGACTGGCATTCCATTTTGTTTTGATTACGTTTATGTTATGTTTAGACAACGTTTACGCTTCCGCATGTTTGACTATGTTACTGTTATGTTTGAATGAAAGTTTTTCCGCTGCGTTATTTGATATTCAAGTTTAAGAACTGTTTGTGAATGAGTAAATCCAACAAGTGAGGCCTCCCGGGTTTGGGGCTCTACAAACCAACGACGGAATACGTCAGGGCGGGAGATGGAGACTGTTCATAAGCACATGATCAAACTAATATTTCATATATTAATTAATCTCAAATTTCCATAACACTTGTTCGAACAAAACATAAGCAAACGTACAAAAGGAACAAAGTACACCAACAATGTTCAATTTATTTAACTATGTCCTCAATCCTATGTGTAGCATCGTGTATATGATCTCAAATGTTAGCACCTGAAACATGATGAAAACAAGGTCAACTAAAAATAGTTGGTGAGCATACATAGGTTTTGACACCACGAATAGTTTCAAAGGTTTGTGTACAATTCATATGAAACATGGCATAATAAGGCAATTATGGAGAACCACTAAAGTAAAACTGGGTGTACAATCAAACTTTGTGATTGAAGGGCATAACACTCAATGTTATCCTAATGTAATGTTAGCAACAATCACCCTACCTGGGTGCATTTGCCAGATACAATAGATCTATCATTTTACCGTCGGCTTGTAAAGAGTTAA
The DNA here is from genome assembly GCA_023525975.1 of Smallanthus sonchifolius. Taxonomy (NCBI): domain Eukaryota; kingdom Viridiplantae; phylum Streptophyta; class Magnoliopsida; order Asterales; family Asteraceae; genus Smallanthus; species Smallanthus sonchifolius. The sequence goes on along the minus strand of CM042021.1, from coordinate 67,287,262 downwards.
AGATTGCACTTGTATGTATGTATGTATATAATTGTAGTTTAAACTCATAGTGTTTAAGCATAAGGCACAATTTGCACACATGTTCATAATGTAGAATTGTATGGATTGCAAATAGTTTCAATGAAATCATTTTTCACCCCAAAAATGTAAAAATGTAAAAGGGACTATGTAAACTCACCTTGAAATGAGTAGCTTCGAATGTCACACAAGTATGTTGTTTGTTGCACAAAAGTTCAAGAAAACCTCAAGGTCAACCTAAGTTTGATGGTATATGGATCAATAGTTTGTACATGTTTCATATGGAAATAAGTAAAGGAAATAAGAATGGGACGGCTGGGATCTTAGGGTTTTTGAACGAACGAGCGAGCGAAGAAAATATACGAATCTTAACAGTAACTAGAGTGAAAATATATAGATGAAATTACATGAAATGTTGTTTTATGGGTTTTATTTATAAAAGGGACTTTAGGTGGCGTCAATAGATATTAATTGTTAAGTAAATATCCTACTAAACGGTTAGGCTAAAATAGTCATCATTATAATACAGTAATGTTTAAAAATGTATCCTTTGAAATAATTAATTGAATAAATCTTGCAAAAAGGTAGTATTTTTATTATTTATGATAATCAAATTAAAAGGACCGTTTAACAATTAATACCCTATTACTAGTAAGGGTATTAATAATATAGTAAATATATTAAAATGTATTATTAGTAGACTATTATAGTTCATGGCGTTTTATATATTTACTTTATATATATATATATAACCTTTCGATTAATAGAATTCACAACGACACAAATTATATATAGACTAATAGGGTTCATATATTTCATGTTTAAGCGTTTGCAGTTAGAAAGGCTTTTATAGTATATTCATATATATATATATATATATATATGCTTTTATTCGCTAAAATGTTATTATTTATAAACTCTTGAACTAAAATGAGGAATTGCCATAATAATTCTTGTTTTACTCGTAAAATATACACATATATATCTATTTATATATTCGTAAAATCAAAGCATTTCTCTAAGATAAGGTATAGATGTCAAAATTATGTATGGACTTTGTTATAAACAAAAACATGTACTTTACCCCTTTTAATTCTAATAGAATATATGTGTGTTAATATATTTACACATATATTTATATAGGAGAGTGTGTATGAGAGGAAAAGAGTCTAGAACACAACAAAAATATTGAACAGGAAATAGCCCTCCCCATGAATGGAACCCTTGACTTTGTCTGAAGGGTGAATGTGTCTTAACCACACGATCTAGGCAAGTGCCTTGGTAAGGAAAGATTTCGTTTCCCATTTAAGCCATTGGTTCCCCAAACCCCTTTCTTCCCCAAAAGTCCAATTCGAAAAACCCTGGATTCAATCACCCCAAAACGCTAACAGATTCGCAGGGGTTTCGAACTAGAACTGAAATCGAGCATGAGGAGATGGATTATTACCTAAAAACCGGGCCGATTGGACGAAGAAAGTGGGTTCCTGCTGTTTGTTCCTGATCGCGACGGGGGAAAGAAAGAAACAGTTCCTTTTTGTTTTGAAGCTCGAAATCGTGTAGTTAGTTGGTAGGGATTACAAAGGATGATTAAATCATACATTACCGCTTTGATTCGACGGTTTTAATCAAGATTTAAGCATGTATTCATGGTTTTCAAGCCATAACCGAATTTCTAGAAAAATGCTTTAAAAACAATTGATTTCTCAGTCAATAATGATGATTTCAAATCCATAACGGTTGAGAATGAATGGCAAAATGATTTGGGAGAGTTGCATCTCATCAATAAACGGATTTGGTGACTTTGGAATCCGATTTTGACTTTCTTTGAGTCAAAATTGGTTTGAAAGAGTTTCAGGGTTCAAGGTTTAGAACGATGAGGGTTAAAATGAAATAAGTGGGGGTTCAAAGGCATTGTGGGGGTTATTTGGCATGGAGGAGGGGGGGGGGGGGGGTCACATCCCTCAAATTCCACTAATGGAGTTTTACCGTTTTGGAAGGTGATAAACCACGATCTCAGTCATTAGTTACACAGAACGACTCTATATGAATTTAAATAAAATAATAATGCTGCTCATAGTCACGAGACAATAAAAGTTTAAGTTTGAAAACGTTGTGGAAGCGTAAATAAAATCCAAATGCAAGAATATTAAAATGCGCAAAACACCGCTCCCAAACCAAAGTAAATGATAGAAATAAATAAGTTTGAAATTGTTTGCGAAAACCATGCTCAGACCATGCATCCTAATCTTGTGTGTACCTTAGCGAATTGAGAAAGACATGCTCAAGTGTCAACACAATGGTTGGTAAGTTCATAGAAATGTAAGTATATAAAAAATTCGATGTTTGCTAGATAATGTAATTAATGTATACCGATAGATAGCTAGTCTATGTCATGCTACTACACGTGTTTGAAACCGAAGCTGACTATTTGTGTTTGTTTGCCTTTTGCCATGTCTACCGAACAATGGCAAATGTCTAGGCTAATCTTACACCCGTTGACCTCCAGTCAAGTTAGCGTGACTAACTCAGGTGGGGCTTGTCAAAACCCAGTAGTACTACTTAAAATCACCTCGCTATGTTCCAATACTAACGGTTCGAGAAAGTAAGGACTTTTTGGTATGTTTGCACTTTAGTAAGCAAGCGATAATACAATAATACAAAACCCAAAATGTTTGCGTGCATGCTTTCTCCCCTAAAAAGGAAAGTAAGTAAAGATAGGGGTCATGAAACTCACCTGAGTGTGAATGCAAGTGAAAGCTAAGAGAAAACTATAGAACCTCTAACTGCCACCTAAAACCATAGGTTTATAAGTGTGTGTTCGTGCAAGTTGATATGAACCCTTAGTATCCAAACAATACTATTGTTTAAGTGTTTAGAAAAGGTTTGCAAGTTTGACTCATGTTTGACCCGACGACCCATTGGTGACATGTTGTATTAGATTATGTTTGTTCAGTATAACACTTCTATAGTATACACAAATGATCATGTTGTAGCACTTAGCAACAAATCCTATTTGTTCTAACAAGCTAGCAAGTTTTCATAAATAGCAGGTTTCCATAAATAGAAAGTTTCCATAAATAGTAAGTATGTTCGGGATTCGTGTTTCTTGGAATTATCATTGTTAATATGTTTGTAAGATTACTATAACATGTTCTAGATCATCACATCACATAACAATTTCATAGAACTTAACATGTACGCCATAATTCCAAATAAAGTTTCTATCTTTAGTAACCTATGAGAGATATGCACGATTTCAAGCATCCAACACATTGCAACATGTTATTATGTCCTAACTAACATGTACCAATCATTAAACCATATCATGCATGTCTAAATAGCAAGTTATGAATACTTTTGCAAATTAAAGTTTCCTTATTTAGCAAGTTTGTAAAACCATGTTATGCATTCAGAATCTGATTTCACAATTCATCTACACATGTAACAAGTAGCACATAAACCTCATCACCTCATGCAATCCAAGTCTAACATGCAAGTTTCAAAACATTAAAAGTTTCCTCTTTTAGTAAGTTTGCAAAACCGAGCTTGGTTTTCGAAATCAAATTTCACATATCACTTATACATGCATCAAGTAACATATGAACATCCTCATATCATTCAAATCACGTCTAGTATGCAAGATAGAATTTCTAAAAAGTTTCCTTTATAAGTAAGTTAGGGTTTTTAAGATTGTTTAACGAGATTCAAAGCACCAAATCCATCACATATAATCTATCTGACATGATTATAACCATAACAAGTATCAAACATCTCTAACATACGATTCTACACCATTACATAATCAAAAAGTCTCATTATCTAACAAGTTACTAATCATATGAAGCTAGGGTTTTCCAAATAACCATAAAATCAACAAATACATGCAAAACAATGATAAAGCTAGCATCTTTATTATAAAAATCCATGTTTAGATGAACTAGGGTTTTGATCTAAAATTTAGGAATCAGAAAGTGACGGAATTTAACGAAACGACTTACGTAGGATTGTTAGAAACGTCGAGAGGAGTCCGAATACGCGTTCAATTTCAAGATCGGAGCTCAAACGAGTGGTGTATGGTGGTGATTTGGTCACGGCGATGGGAGGGAGTAGGGGAGGGGGTCGACGACATTAGGGAGAGAGAAAGAGATTAGTGTTTAAATTTTATAAAAATCTTTTTTATTTAATTGCAAGGGTTTTAAAATGGGTTTAGATAATCATGGGCTCAAATAAATGGGTTTTTAAATTATCTAATTAATCCATTATATAAAAATGTTTTTAAATAATTATTTTTATAAAATTTATTTATAAAAATCACTAAAACAGTAAAAGTCATAAAGTTCTGCGTAAATGTACGCGATTTCACGAAAGTCTACAATTTACGCATAAAATCAAATAACTTTTAAAAGCACATAATTTATATAAATTATAAATTATTAAACGTTCGACTATTATTATTTAATTATCACCAAAGTTCGGGGTTCGACTCGTGCGACTCGATAATTCTACGTGTTTGTGCGAACTGACACATCTAACTAATCATAGTTAAATGTAATGCATGAGTGAATGTTTGAGATAACTGAGTTTGAATAAATAACTGTTTGAAATAACGATGTTTGTGTTAACAGAGTTAACCTGAAAATGCTGGATGTCACCGGGGGGGGGGGATTCAAGACTCATATTAACTAATAAAAATCCCCCTTTTTTGTTTTAAATTTATGTTGATTACTTTATAAAATTGTGTTTATGAAATTTATAAAATTCTAGATGTTATATGTTTAGTTTGAATATTTATAAACGAATATGTTCCATTTTTATAAGGACTACAAATTGTGTAAATGGTTTAACAAATATATATATATACATATTTATTTTTAAATAATTAAATGTAAATGTCTAAAAGAATAAAATACATGATTAGTGCTCATAAGTTTTATATTATTACAAATGGGTATGTTTAATAAAATCAGATGTATCTATATATGTTTACATATATTTTCATAATTAAATACATATATATATATATATATATATACACGATAAAAGTAGGAGGTGTAGTTACATGTTTAAAACTCACATGTTTTATCTTGATATGTATTTATTATAATAAAATGTTTATTTATATATATATAAATGCACTTTCATGTTTTACATATAATAGAGAAGAAATATGTAATGCAAAGGTTGGAAATTTGAATCGGTACATGTTAGTAATCAATGTGACCTATTGTGTTTGAACAAGTATGAGATTGAAATGAAATGTCATTATTGTATAAATTACAATAAAATAATATTAGAAAATCATGAATGTTACAGATTTGGCATGCGTTCTTTGGCGTTGCGGGTTCCAACAATGATATTAACGTTCTTAATCAATCGCCTATATTTGACGATATGATAAACGGATCCGCACCTGACTCGTCTTTTGAACTTAGAGGGACACTTTAACAATGTGGGTATTATCTTGCTGATGGAATATATCCCGAATATGCTACAATTGTCAAGTCTCTTACGTGTCCCGAAGGTATTAAACGTACAACTTACAAAAAAGCTCATGATGCGGCAATGAAAGATATCTGTGACACCCACATCCCAGATCACCCGGAATGCCGGTCAGTTGTCGGATTTACTCATGAACATATAGTAAATAGAGAAATATTCACAACGGAATACTTTTTAAAAATAACATTTCTTTATTTATAAACTCGTCTTAGTACATTCTTAAAGAAAGTACAACATAATCCTAATGCCAGTTTTCAACTTTTGATGCCAGATAACCTGCTCATGATGCCTCATTGCCATTTCTGCTTGAAGCTACATTCTTACCTGACACACATGCTTAAACAGGGGTCAGTTTACGCTGGTGAGTTCTAAGTTTAATCAAAGTATCTTTGATCCATTCAAATGGTTTGTATATGACACGTTTCTAAACTCCACCTTTACCTTTCACATACGCCCTTGCCCAACATAACATTTATTCTTGCACAACTTATATCTTATCGGGGTTCGTAAACCTCTTAAGTGGTCGTCACCACTTTCCATAACCTTTATAAAGTTCCATTCCCCCGTTACATACCACGAAGGAATGTAACGGTCCACATTTAATTCCTCCCCTTTCGGAGATATAGCAATCACTACCCACAAGTTGCAAGATATTATGTGGGATTTGACAAAACATTCTTTTAAAGACCAATGTGGTCAAAACATTCCATGTCAATGCAATCACTGCCAATGACATCTTTTCATTACTTATCTTGGTAAACCAGGACAAGTCCTTAAAACATTTTACGTGTCAAACCATAATCTTTTCTTTCTTTAAAACATTACAAGGTGATTATCTTCCCAGAGTAGTACCTCCGGCAGATATGTTCCCAAGAAAGAATGACGGGTCCAGGAGGGATTTATACACCACTCTTTCCTTAGACAGAACATTGCATTTGCGAGTTAACTACATACTGGTCGAATGTTTACCTTTTATTTTATAACATAAACATTTTTCTTGCAACATCATGGATACTGGCTCATAGATTTAATCAATGGCATACAGTATCAAAAACATTCATAACACGTGCATCATGCACAAAATATTTAAAAAACATTTAAAAGGGCATCATAGAACTCACCTCTAACTTTCTTCTCATTCAAATAATCTTTACGTGCTAATGTAGCTAGCATAACGACTTGGATCACAGTCCTAAGTCATTATAACGTTACTTAACCATAAGTTCCTAGCTTAGTGGAAATAATCAAGTTATTAGGAACTAGTCGGAACCTTACATTAGAACTATCTACCGCATTTTGGTGTCGAAAAGCTGGAAACTGCACTTCCCTACGTGAACCGGGGCTTCTTGGCTCGCTTATCGAGGTTAAGTCTGTGTTTCTAAGTGTGATGGGGTTGTGTGAATGCTCTAAAATCGACCAACATGTCCAACTATTCATTGGTTGCCTGCCGGATCCACAGCGAACCGCTATCTATTTACATGTCGGTCCGCTATCCAAGTAAGGCGGTGTAATTTGCTTAGCGAGCATTTAACGGACCGTTATACTTCTCAAGTTGATCCGCAAAGAATTGATTGCGGCTAGCGGACCGCAACGAGTTCCATATCGGTCTGATATCGATCCTCCACGTGTCAGTCTTCAGTGATTAGTCACCCGACACGTGTCACCTCCTGAGTGATCCCTTCCCCCTTACATAACGGGCCGATATCTCTACAGATGTCGGTCTGCCATTTGTCTACTTTCATAAATTTTCACTTTTAGTCCCTGAACTTTGATTCAATAGCACTTTAACCCTTTATACTTTAATATAATATCATTTAACCCCTAGGGTTTTTATCAATTGACAACTTTAGTCCCTCCACTTAAATTTCTATAAAAATTGGTGTGGTACAAATCTACCCCCCTTACAAAGGTTTCGTCCTTGAAACCGGACATTTACTCGAATAAGTAGGGATAATATTGCCTCATTTCTTCTTCTGTTTCCCATATGTCGTCAGATCCCTTTCGATGTTGCCACTGAACTTTTACTTGCTTGATCACTTTATTTCGTAACCTCTTTTCTTTCCAGTCGAGTATAGCCACTGGCTTCTCTAAATAATTCAATCTTTCATCTATTTCAATATCATTTAGTTGCACGTGAGAGGTTTCCTCTGCCAGACACTTTCGCAAGTGCGATACATGGAAGGTCGAGTGGATTCCACTCAATTCCTCTAGCAATTCTAGTCTATACGCAACTTTCCCTACTCGAGCTATAATTTTAAACGATCCAATGAATCTTGGACTCAACTTCCCTCTCTTTCTGAATCTACTGATTCCTTTCCATGGAGATACTTTCAACAGAACGTAATCTCCAATTTGGAATTCTATTGGTCTTCGCCTTTTATCGGCATAAGACTTTTGTCTGTCCTGTGCATCTTTTAGACGAGCTCTAATCTGATCTAACTTTACACCTGTAGCTTGAACAATCTCTTTACTTCCTCCCCAACAGATGGGAGTTCAACATCTCCTCCCATACAACATTTTGTATGGCGGCATGCCAATACTTGCATGATAGCTGTTCTCATACGAGAATTATTCCAAAGGTAGATGACTATCCCAACTTCCACCGAAGTCAATAATGCAAGCACGTAACATATCTTCAAGTGTTTGAATCGTTCTTTCACTTTGACCATCCGTTTGAGGATGATATGCCGTGCTAATCAATTAGTTCCCATCTCTTCGTGGAACTTCTTCCATAAACGCGACGTAAAACGTGTGTCTCTGTCAGAAACAATTGAAACCGGCACTCCATACCGTGAAACAATTTCTTTAATGAATGCTTCAGCTAACCTTTCAGAAGAGTAAGTCTTACGTATGGTAAGAAGTGAGCACTCTTAGTTAGCCTGTCAACTATCACCCATATGATATCATAACCTTTAGCTGTTTTTGGTAGCTTAGTTATGAAGTCCATAGTCACTTCCATTATGGAATGTCTAGTGGCTGTAATCTGCCATAAGGTTTTTGATGTTCCTCTTTGACTTGAGAGAAAGTCAAGCATTTAGCCACATATTTCATGATATCAAATTTCATACCGGGCCACCAATAATCTTGGCGTAGATCTTGGTTCATTTTTGTAGTACCCGGATGAATTGAATATCGTGACTTATGATCTTCGTCCCGAATTTTAACTCTGAATTCTCCCATATGTGGTACCCACATACGACGGAATCGGATTTTAACTCTATATTCATTCTCTTTCAAGTATTTCTCTTGTCCAACCATTCATTCTTTCTTAACATTTTCTGCCTTCAATGCTTCTATCTGGACATTTCTGAGCCGAGTCATAAAGTCAGGAGTTACAACTAACTTATATGACTTCACCCTGATAGGAGGATGCTCTTCCTTATGGCTTAGAGCATCTGCCACTACATTAGCTTTTCCTTGGTGGTACAGGATTTCAAAATCATAATCCTTTATCAGTTCTAAACATCTTCGTTACCTCATATTCAGATCTTTTTGTTTAAATATATACTTTAAGATTTTATGATCTGTGTAGATTGTGCACTTAACTCCATATAGATAATGCTTCCATATTTTAAGTGCAAATACTACTGTAGCTAATTCTAAATCATGAGTTGGGTAGTTAGCTTCATGGGGTTTGAGTTGTCATGAAGCATAGGCTATAAACTTGCCTCTTTGCATTAATACACACCCCAGTCCCTGATACGAAGCATCATAGTAAACTACCAGATCCTCTGTTCCTTCCTGTAAAGATAAAACTGGAGCTTGAGTTAATTTTTCTTTCAGCTTTTGGAAAGCAACTTCTTGCTCTCTTCCCCAATTAAACTTTGTCTCCTTCTTTGTAAGTTTTGTTAATAGGGTAGCAATTTTTAGAGAAATATTGAATAAATCTTCTATAGTAACCAGCCAAACCTAAGAAGGATCTACTGTAGGTGTCTTTGACGGGTTCCATTTCATCACCGATTCTATCTTGGAAAGATCTACAAGAATTCCTTCTGCGTTTATCACATGACCCAAGAACTGAACTTCTCAGAGCCAAAACGCATACTTAGAGAATTTTGCATACAATTTCTCTTTTCTAAGTGTCTCCAATACTTCCTTGATGGCATGCATGATCACCTTCATTCTTGGAGTAAATTAGAATATCGCCAATGAACACAATCACAGATTGGTCCAACATTGGTCGACATACCCTATTCATGAGGTCCATAAATGCAGCGGGGGCATTAGTCAAACAAAATGACATTACTGAGAACAAATAATGTCCATATCTCTTACAGAAGGTTGTTTTTGGGATATCTTCATCTCTCACTTTCAATTGATGATAACCCGACCTTAGATCGATTTTGGAAAACCAGTTTTCTCCTTGTAATTAATCAAACAAGTCATCGATCCTTGGTAACGGTATTTGTTCTTTATGGTAAGTTTGTTCAACTCTCGATAGTCTATGCACATACGCATACTACCATCCTTCTTCTTCACGAATAATACCGGAGCACCCCAAGGTGAGATACTTGGTATGATGAAACCTCTGTCTAAAAACTCTTGTAATTGATACATTAGTTCCTTCATTTTTGATGGAGTTAAACGATAAGGTGCCTTGGCTACATGCTTAGCACCAGGCATTAACTCAATTCGGAACTCCACTTCTCTTTCAGGAGGTATTCCTGGAAATTCTTCTGGAAATACGTCTGAAAAGTCACAGACTACTTGCACGTCTTTTAATTCCTTAGTTTTCACTTTGGAATCAATAGCGTATGCCAAGTAGGCCTCATTTCCTTGATTCATAAACTTCATAGCTTTCATCATAGAATTGATTCTAACGGCTGATCTTATCTTATCACCGTGGATTGTGATCCAATTGTCGTCTGGAGTCTGTATCTGAACTGCTTTCTTGTTGCAATTGATCTGGGCATCGTTTGCTGCCAACCAGTCTATTCCCAAGACTACATTAAATCCTTAGAGGATCATCGGATATAGTTTAACGGGAAATTTGTGCCCTTCAAGATCGATGAAACAATCTTGAATGACTTTTGCCACCTTCATCGTCTTTCCAATAGTCGTTTCTACTTCAAATATTTCGTCTAATCTTACGGTAGGTCTAGCTAAGGAAGGATAAAATTCTAAGGATACGAAACTTTTGCTAGCACCGGAATCAAATAATACAGTAGCAGGTACGTAATTAATAAGAAACGTACCAGATACTATGTCTGGCAATGCCTTAGCCTCTTCGGTTGTTAGGGTATAAGCCCTGCTATTGGCTTTGGTGGCTTCTCCTTCCTTCACCCTTAAAGGCTCGAGATTGTTAATCTTAAAAGTCAGGCATTCCAACATTCTATGCCCAATTTCTCCACACTTAAAACATTTAGGTTTGATAGGGCAGTTGTACGCCAAATGCCCTGCCTTGCCACATTTGAAGCATATGTCGGACTTCAATCTACATTCTCCGGAATGATTCTTACCACAGGTGGTACATGTAGTGACACCACTAGTAGTTATCTTTTTCTTCCATCCACCATCATTTTGCTTCTTATGGCCCTAAGAACTTTCAGACCACTTTCTTTTTTATTCCACTGGGCGGGAACTATAGACCTCGTCATACATAGTCGAAGCAAGTTGTACGACAGATCTAAATCTTTTCAACTCCGAAGTTTTCACTAACCTTCAGATTTCAGATGGTAACCCTTGTACATATCTCTTAATTCGCACAGCTTCAGGGGTTACTAAATGAGGTACCAAACGGGCCATCCTATTGAACTTTTTAGTATACTCATGGTGAGTTATACTACCGGCTTCTAACGTGAGAAAATCCCTCTCGAGTTTGTCTATTTCGTTATCAGGACATAACTCCTCAATCAATAATCTTTTTAATTCCTCCCATGTAACACCCCAATTTTCAAGGAAATATAAGTATAAGGGTTAAAATTGTCAATTGATAAAACCCTAGGTGCTTAAATGACAATATGTTAAAGTATAAGGGATTAGGTTGCAATTGGATCAAAGTTCAGGGACTAAAAATGAAAATTGGATAAAGTAGGCAGATATCGGACCGACGTCTCACGGGATAGCAGTCCGCTATGTAGGGGGCAAGGAATCACTCGGGAGATGACACATGTCGGGTGACTAATCGCTGAAATCTGACACGTCGAGGATTGATATCGGACTGATATGGGATCTGTTGCGGTCTGCTAGCCGCAATTCATCCATTTCGGACCGACATGAGAAGTATAACGGTCCGTTATGTGCCCTCTAAGCAAAATACACCGTCACACTTGGATAGCAGACCGACATGTATAAAGATAACGGTCCGCTATGAACCCGTCAGGTAGCCTATAAATAGTTGGACCTTGTGATCAATTTTAGAACATCTCAAACACCAACACACCTCACAAAACACACACTTAACCTAGGGAAGCGTGCCCTGAGCCCCGGTTCGCGTAGGGAAGTCCGGTTCCCAGCTTTTCAAGCATAATACACAGGAGATAGTTCTTAGGTAAGGATTCGACTAGTTCCTAATAACTTGGTTATTTCTACTAAGTTAGGAACTTATGATTTAGAGATGTTATATTGACTTAGGACCTGATCCAAAAGTCGTTGTGCTGCTCACATTATCACGAAAAGGCTATTTAAACGAACATGAAGTTAAAGGTGAGTTCTATGATGCCCCTTTTAAACGTTTTAAAATGTTTTGGGCATGATACACGTGTTATGAATGTTTAGATACTGTATGCCATGGATTTAAATCATTGAGTCATGATGTTACAAGGAATGTTTTATGTTGTAAAATGAAAGGTAACCTTCCGACCGGTATGTAGTTATCTGGCAAATGAAATGTTCTGTCAAAGGAAAGAGTGGTGTATAAATCCCTCATGGACCCGTCATTCCTTCCTGGGAACATATCTGTTGGAGGTACTACTCTGGAAGGATAACCACCTTGTTTTTATTAAAGGAAAGATGATGATTTTGATATGTGAAATGTTTTAAGACTTATCTTGGTTTACCAAAATAAGCTATGATGAAAGGATGTCATTGGCAGTGATTGCATTGATATGAAATGTTTTGACCATTTTGGTCTGTAAAGGAATGTTTTCCATGTATGGCCAAATCCCACATAATATCTTGCAACTTATGGAATGGAACGCGGACCATTACATTCCTTTGTGGTATGTAACGGGGGAATGGCCTTTATATAAAGGGAATGGTAAGTGGTGACGACCACTTGAGAGGCTTACGAACCTCGATAAGATATAAGTTGTACAAGGTTAATGTTATGTTTGGATAAAGTTTACGTAAAACGAAAAGATGATATGTCAAAGATATTTTGATTAAAACCTAGAACTCACCAGAGTAAAGCTGACCCGTGTTTAAGCATGTGTCAGGTAATGGTATGGTTTCAAGCAATAAAGGAAAGGAGGCATCATGAGCAGGCTATCTGGCATCCAAATCTAGAGACTTGCATTAGTATGATGATGTACTTTCAATAGAATGTACTAAGACAATTTTTGTAAATAAATAAGGTTTTAAAGTGTTCCGATGTGTATGTTTTCTCTGATTTTTATATGTTCATGAGTAAATCCGACAAGTGACCGGCATTCCGGGTGATCCGGGATGTGGGTGTCACAAGTTGGTATCAGAGCTAGAGTTTAAGAGATTTGGATACTTGCCCAAGTATCCAGGCTTAAACTAGGATTAAGGGACCATAGGAATGCAAGAAGAGATGCTAGTCAAGATTGCATGATGCCAAGGGTAAAAGGAAAAGGTATGAGTATTTAGTGGGAACATAATGGAAGGATAACTAGAGCACCGTAAGTGGCGTAAATGATTAATTTCGTTGTGGCTACAGTTATTAACGTTTACAATACACTTGTGTTCTAGCTATCAATCTATCATGCGAATACTAAAACATTCAATATCTTTTTGTAGAAAATGGTTGGTAGAGGAAAGGGTAAAAGAGGAGGAAGGATTAATCTCAATACCTCCGGAAGGCAGATGCGGTATACCGCAAATGCCGAACCTGAAATAGAAAATTGGGATCATGTGGAAGTAAATGAACCGGTAGTGGAACCTCAAATGCAAAGTGCAATAGACACGGCTGTAGCTAAAGCTTTGGATACGGCGTTGCCTATCCTATTAGCTAGCCTAGAGGAAAGTAGAAAGAAAGATAAAACAGAGAATGTCATTAAGAATATAGATGACGATGAAGTCTACGAATACGAATCTGACAATTCTTATGAAGTTAGACCAGTAAAGGAAGGAAGGAAGGGATGTTCGTAAAGAGCATTCAAGGATGGCAGTCCTCCAAAATTTGACGGTACAAAGGATGCCCCAGTCACTTATCAGTGGATCCGGGAAATCGAAGCAGTGATAAAGATTAGTGAATGTAGAGATGATCAGAAGGTGAAATACACCACTCACTCATTCGTATCAGAGGCGTTATATTGGTGGGAGAATCTGGTCATAGCTATGGGAGAAAAAGCTATTGACCAAATGTCTTGGGAAGAATTGAAGAGATTACTGATTGAGGAGTTTTGTCCTGACAACGAAATGGACAAACTCGAGAGAGATTTTCTCAGGCTAGAAGCCGGTAGTATGACTCATCGAGAGTATACTACAAAGTTTAACAGGATGGCCCGTTTGGTACCCCACTTAGTAACCCCTGAGGTTGTACGCATTAAGAGATACGTACAAGGGTTACCATTTGAAATCCGAAGGTTAGTGAAAACTTCGGAATTAAAGAGATTTAGATCCGCCGTACAACTTGCTTCGACTATGTATGACGAGGTCTATAGTTCCCGCCCAGTGGAATAAAAAAGGAAATGGTCCGAAAGTTCTCATGGCCAGAAGAAGCAAAACGACGGTGGATGGAAGAAGAGGATAACTACTACTGGTATCACCACGTGTACCACTTGTGGTAAGAATCATGCCGGGGAATGTAGATTGAAATCCAGCATTTGTTTCAAATGTGGCAAGGCAGGACACTTGGCGCTCAACTGTCCTGTCAAACGTAAGTGTTTTAAGTGTGGAGAAAGTGGCATAGGATGTTGGAATGCCCAACACTTAAGATTAACAATCCCGAGCCATTAAAGACAAAGGAAGGAGAAGCCTCTAAAGTCAAGAGTAGAGCTTATACTATGACAACCGAAGAGGCTAAAGCATTACCAGTTGTAGTATCCGGTCGTTTCTTGTTAATCACGTACCTGCTACTGTATTATTTGACTCCGGTGCTAGTAGAAGCTTCGTATCTTTAGATTTCTATCCTTCTTTAGCTAGACCTGCTATAAGTTTAGACGAAATCTTTGAAGTAGAAACGGCTATTGGAAAAACGATGAAAGTGACAGAAGTCATTCAAGATTGTTTCATCGATCTTGAAGGACACAGATTTCCCATTCAATTATATCCAATGATCCTCGAGGGATTCAATATAGTCTTAGGAATGGACTGGTTAGCAGCAAATGATGCCCAGATCATTTGCAACCAGAAAGCAGTTCAGATATAGACTCCTGACAGTAATTGGATTACCATCCACGGTGATAAGATAAGATTAGCCGTTAGAATTATTTCCATGATGAAAGCCATAAAGTTTATGACTCGAGGCAATGTGGCCTATTTGGCATACGCAATTGATTCCAAAGTAAAAACTAAGGAATTAGAAGACGTGCCAGTAGTCTGTGATTTTCCTGATGTCTTTCCACAAGAATTGTCAGGAATACCTACAGAAAGAGAAGTGAAGTTAATCGACTTAGTGCCTGGTGCTAACCCTGTAGCTAAGGCACCATATCGTTTAGCTCCATCAGAAATGAAGGAACTGATGTCACATCTACAAGAGTTGTTAGATAGAGGTTTCATCAGACCGAGTATCTCGCCTTGGGGTGCTCCGGTTCTTTTCTTGAAGAAGAAATATGGTAGTATGCGTACGTGCATAGACTACCGGGAGCTGAATAAGCTTACCATAAAGAACAAATATCCTTTACCTAGGATCGATGAGTTGTTCGATCAATTACAAGGAGCAAGTTGGTTCTCAAAGATCGATCTTAGGTCAGGTTATCATCAATTGAAGGTTAGAGATGAAGACATTCCAAAGACGGCCTTTCGTACAAGATATTGACATTATGAGTTTTTAGTCATGACATTTGGTTTGACTAATGCCCCTGCTGCATTCATGGACCTCATGAATAGGGTTTGTCGACCAATGTTGGACCGATATGTGATCGTGTTCATAGATGAGATTCTAATTTACTCAAAGAATGAAGGAGATCATGCATGTCATCTCAAGGAAGTGCTGGAAACTCTGAAGAAAGAGAAATATGCAAAATTCTCTAAGTGTGCGTTTTGGCTCCGAGAAGTTAAGTTCTTGGGTCATGTGAGAAACGCAAAAGGAATTCTGGTAGATCCTTCAAAGATAGAAACGGTGATGAAATGGAACCCGCCAAAGACACCTACAGAAATATGCAGTTTCTTAGGTTTGGCCGGTTATTATAGAAGATTTATTCAAGATTTCTCCAAAATGGCAACCCCATTAACGAAACTTATGAAGAAGGAGACAAAGTTTGTGTGGGGAATAGAGCAAGAAAACACTTTTCAAAAGCTAAAGGAGAAATCAACTCAAACTCCAGTATTGTCTTTATCGGAAAGAAAAGAGGATCTGGTAGTTTACTATGATGCTTCATATCAGGGATTGGGGTGTGTATTAATGCAAAGAGGCAAGGTCATAGCCTATGCTTCACGGTAACTCAAACCCGATGAAACTAACTCTCCAACTCATGATTTGGAATTAGTTGTAGTAGTATTTGCACTTAAAATATGGAGACATTATCTGTATGGAGGTAAGTGCACAACCTACACAGATTATAAAAGCTTGAAGTATTTCGATAAGAAAAAAGATCTAAACATGAGGCAGCGAAGATGGTTAGAGCTTATAAAGGATTATGATTGTGAAATCCTGTATCACCTAGGGAAAGCCAATGTAGTGGCAGATGCTCTAAGTCGTAAAGAAGAGCATCCCCCTATCAGGGTGAAGTCATATAAGTTAATTATAACTCCTGATTTTATGACTCAGCTCAACCATGTTCAGTTAGACGCATTGAAAGTAGAAAATGTTAAGAAAGAGAGAATGGCTGGATAAGAGAAATACTTGGAAGAAAACGAGTATGGAGTTAAGATTCGATTCGGCCGTATGTGGATACCACAGATAGGTGAATTCAGAATTAAATTTTTATATGAAGCTCATAAATCTCGATATTCAATTCATCCACGTACTACAAAAAATGTACCAAGATCTATGCCAAGATTATTGGTGGCCTGTTATGAAATTCGATATCACGAAATATGTGGCTAAATGCTTAACTTGTTCTCAAGTCAAAGCAGAACACCAAAAGCCTTATGGCAGATTGCAGCCACTAGATATTCTAAAATGGGAATGGGAACATATCACTATGGACTTCATAACTAAGCTACCACAAACAGCTAAAGGTTATGATACCATATGGGTGATAGTTGATAGGCTAACTAAGAGTGCTCATTTCTTACCAATATGTGTGTAGAAATAAAGACTGATGGCTACAAAGTTCTCTAAGTACAAACTGTTGCGGATAAGCTTATCTGCAGCGGATACTTGTTCTTCTGCTAAATAACAAATCTGTTGCGGATAGCCTTATCTGCGGAAGACCAAAGTTGCTGCTGATAGGCAAATCATCAGCAGTTGTGTACAGTTGTGTCTTGCTGCTTATCAACAACATTGCTTCTGATAGTCATTCCCTCTGAAGATCAAACTTGCAGCTGACTGACTTCGATAAAGCAACCATTACCACTGACAACTTTCTGCTGCAACACTGACACACTCCACGCAGAAAGAATGTTACTAGTGCAAGACAATAAAAGACAACGACGCTCTTCTTCCAAGGACTCAAGCAACGATGCCTAAGAAGACGTTTGAGTAAAGATAACTTTTGTAGTATTTATTGTCGTTACATGTAAAATAGCTTCAATACATGATCAACGGCTTGTGTTAGATCTGATCCTTAGAATCAAGGGTCTGTCTTGATTCTAAGTTACTTTATAAGTAGTACTTAGAGTCATTGTATACAAGTGCTTTCACTTAAGAGTTTTCACTGTAATCTTGTAATCATTGAAGCTAAATTCAAATTGCATTTATCAGTATTCTTCTTGTTTACTTGTTTACATTGCTTAGTTATGATTGTTTCCGTCAATCTCAACTAGAATAGAACCATCTTGTATTCTCCGATCCTACAAGTGGTATCAGAGCTTTGGCTCACAGATTAAACAAACTCACACTTGTTTAATCATTCTCTGGTTCTATTCAAAACTAACTCTTTGTTAAAGTCACCCATTATCACAAATAAAAAATGGCACAAAACAATGGACTTGAAGATATTGGAAGAATCAACAGACCACCAAGACTTGTGTCTGGAGAAGACTATGATATGTGGAAAAACATAATGGAAAGCTTCTTCTGCTATCAAGAATATGGGTTGTGGAAATCCATTAAAAATGGACCATACATACCCATGGTGGCCTTCGCTGATTCCGGAGGTACACTGGTTCCCAAAGAATCCTCCAAATACTCTGATGAAGACCTCAAGAAAATGGAGGTAGATTTCAAGGCCTTGGGAGCCATCCAGATGTGCTTACCAAATGAAGTTTTTCACAACTTCAGAGGATACAAAAGTGCAAAGGAGCTATGGGAGGCTCTTGAGAAGATGTTTGTTGGTTCAGAGGAAGTAAAAGAAAACAGAATAGACATCCTAAAGCAGAAATATGAAAACTTCATCTGGAAGGAAGGTGAGTCTATAACTGTTTTATTTAACATATATACTTATCTTGTAGGTGAGCTGCAATGCTCAAAAGTGAAGCTGGAAAATGAAGATATTCTCAAGAATTTAATCAGGTCTCTACCCAGTTGCTGGACACTGTACACAGTGTCCATCAGAAGAACTAAGAATCTGAAGACTCTACAGATGACTGAGATTTTTGGTATGCTAAAGACCTATGAATTACAGATGATTCAGGCCAAGGAAAGAAAGCTCAAGCTACCAAACAGCCTTAACATCCACCACCACCTCGTCTGCCTTCCACTTTGACCACTCAGGTCCTAGTTCGAGCCACTATTATCCTCCTGCACAAACTGCAGCTTGTGCAACTGTTGGAACTACTGACTTTGACTGGAGCTTCCAGTATGAAGATATTCCTGCCAACAATCAAGCTCTCATGGCAGACACATCAGAGGTACCACCTCATGTATATGAAAATCTATGTACTCAAGCTTTTATTGATAAGGTCCTTGGATACAGGAAACATAACTAGAATCTCATAGATCAAAATGAAGAATTTCATCAAATGAAATCTGAATTTAAAAAGGTTGAAAACAATTACAAGGAAAAGATTGATTGTTTAAAGAAATAAAACATGAACAAACAAACCTTGAAACTCAAATTGATGGCTTTCTGGTTAAGTTAAAAGCTACAATGGCCGAATTAGCAGACCAAAAGGTCCATGTGGTAAAATATGAATTTGCATCCAAAAAGTTGCAAAGACTTTTGGATGCTCAAATTCATGAAAAGGTAATTGCTGGTCTTGGATTTCAAGCTGAACAACCCTACAATGCTATTCCTCCACCCCGCTGACTATGTAGCCATTCATGAACCAAGTTTCAATCTTTCCAACCTTGACATGACCAACCTAAATCTTGACCCTGTTGTCCAAGAAACCTCTGTGCAAGAATGCACTACTTCATCCGAGTCTGAGTCAACATGCTCAGACTCCACTGAAACCTATAAAGTTTCATCACCACCTACCTGTGAAGTTATAAAAGCCAACAATCCAAGCCATTTCATCCCTTCAAAAACAGTACCAGTATCTCAACCAACCAAACAAATCAGAATCAACTATCCTCCAGAAGGAAGACAGCTAACAGTTGAAAAGGGACAGTCGTCAACCTCCACCAACTCAAAGCCTCAATCCAAATCACA
Organism: Smallanthus sonchifolius; assembly: GCA_023525975.1. NCBI lineage: Eukaryota > Viridiplantae > Streptophyta > Magnoliopsida > Asterales > Asteraceae > Smallanthus > Smallanthus sonchifolius. The sequence goes on along the minus strand of CM042021.1, from coordinate 67,267,763 downwards.
ACAAAGGAAGGTGTTTGACATATGTCATGCACCTGGAGAGAGGGCTCCAAATGTTCAAAAGACATTGGAAGAAGCCACATTTGAGCACAACAAAGCTCACCCCGGGAACTTCAAAGACTTGTTCAAAAGAAAGGACTATGTGTACTTTCAAAGGGACAAACTGGCGAAATCATGCTTTATGTGTGGGAAATACAATCATACTGCCAGCACCTGCTTCTATTACCTTCAACAACAAAGAAACCTAAAGCAACATACCTTTGAGAAAACAAACAAGAACAAAAAGGTAAGAAGCTTTGAAGCCAAAGCAACTCAGTTCAGAAACTCTCTATCCCCACCAAGAAAGCATCTGCCAAGACCTCAACAATCTTGCATCATCTGTGGTGAATTAGACCACTTTGCTGCAAATTGTAAGTTTAATCCTCTCAAACAGGTCCTTTATCAAATTCCTCCTCAACAAAAGCCTATCAGCAAGATGAAGAAGGGTAGGCATACTTCGGAAGTTAAACCATCAGTAGCAAACAAAACTTCTGCTGATCAAGAAAGACTCAAGCAACCAAAGAAAAAGCCTTCATCAGCAGCCAAGATTGTTGCTGCCCAAGTTAAACCATCAGCAGCCAACAAAAATGTTGCTGATCAATTAAAGCCTAAGCGACCCGAAGACAAGTCTTCAGCAGCAACCAAGATTGCTGTTGCTCAAGTAAAACCATCAGTAGCAACAAAATTTGCTACTGATAAGCCAAAGTCCTCGGTTGCAACATTTGCTGCTGACAAAGCAAAGAAAGCTGGGCAACCACCAATTCAGCATTGGAAAGCCAAAATTCCTCCAAGAATCATCATTGGTTTCGTTGAATGCATACATGCTGATACTAATAATTCGAGAACCCTTTTTTACAAGGATGCAAGCTCTTGGATTCCTCCCACTAACTACATCTCTCACATGTGCAGGGACAGCCAGTACAAGAATAACACGTGGGTGGTAGACAGTGGTTGTTCCAGGCACATGACAGGCAACAGATCCATCCTCTCCAACTTCAGACATTTCAATGGAGGATATGTTGCCTTTGGAAGTGACTCAAAAGGAGGATCTATTACTGGACAAGGAACTGTGTCAAATAAAAGATAATTATTTTAACCAAAGTTCATACCAATGAGCAATATGCTGATTTGTTTACAAAACCGTTTGATGAAGCCAGATTTAGATATTTAGTTAAATCTATTGGTATGATGAACTTTGATTAAAATCTGTCTCTAAAATTTTGTTTTGTAAATGTGTTTGTCCCTTGTTGTAAATAAAAGTTATAAGTCAGCAACAATTTCGTCTTTTAGCTGCTGACAGGTTTGCATCCATCAGCAGCAATTGAGTTTGCTGCTGACATACTTAACCATCCGTAGCAACCAAGCTTGCAGCAGATAGGCTTAACCATGCACAGCAACCAAGTTTGCTGTTGATGGGTAAATCTAAGTCCAAATTAACCTTTACCCGCTGTAAATATTACCTTCAGTCTTTACCATGACTGCTTTAGTGTATTACAGCTGTAACAGTAAAACGTGAATAAGGTTGTACTGTACAAGTCATTTTGCTTTTTTCCCTCCTCTGCCGTTATAACACAAATCAATTTTCTTCACCACCCCTTCACATTCAATTTCACCCTAACTCCCATCTCTTTCTCTTAAGCCTCCACAATATTCAAAGCTTTCCATCCTTAACCACCCTTCAAAAAAACCTTCCTCTTTCCCTCCAAACCCAACAAAATGGCAGAGGTCGACATAAACCATCCTAATGACAAGTTTTCTCCCTGCCACAATCTCACTGCATACCTAGTTAAAGGAAAGAAGTCCGAAGGGTTCGATGATATGATCGATTTTCTTTGTCGATCAAAGATATATTTTTCACTAAATGTCAACCCTACCATATACATCCCTCATATGGAGGATTTTTGGAACACCGCCGTCTACTTTACTGAACAGGGGATTCCCCAAATCCAAGCCACGGTAGACGGCAAAGATATCATCGTCACTGAAGCTACTCTCAGAAAACACCTCAAGCTTCAAGACGAGGGGGCCGCCATTTCATACTCAAAAGGAGAATACATAAGGACCTTTGTATCCATAGGGTACACTAGAAATCAGAACGAGTACACAATCGAAAAGGCGCTGATGGGCCCTCCATGGAAGTTTCCATGCCACACTCTTCTACAATGCATATCCCAGAAGGGAAGTGGATGGCATCAACTGAGTTTTGCTCTCGCCTCTGCTGTTCATGGTATGGTTTCTGGACAGGGTTTCAACTTTGCACATCTCATCTTTGAAGGTTTGAGATATAACCTTCAAGAAGGAGCAAACCAATCATTTTTCATGTACCCAAGATTCTTGTAGGAAGTCTTCAATAACGAATTAAAAGATCTTTCAAAATCTGCAAAAATCTATCTTATGCTGGGACATAAAAATAACATTTTCCAAAGTATGAGAACTGTTTCCAAAAAGTTCTCAGGGGTCAATGTTCCATTGTTATCTACAATGATGAACATACAAAGTACCCAGGGTGACAGTTCAGTAATCCTAGCTGATACTGATCCCACACCCTCCTCTTCACATCCTGAACAACAATCTGCTTCCACTGTTCGAACCCATGTGCATACTACTAAGGATACACAGGCACAGAAATTACTTACACCTGTTTTGGATGTTATCGTTCAACTGGAACAAAGGACCCCAGTTGCGGCAAAATATACTAGAAAAAGGAGCAAGAAGACTCCTTCTCTTCTTGTCTCAAAGGCCCAATCCCAACCTAAAAGCCTTCATTCAGAATCCCAAAATTATGATGAGAATATCAAAAGGGATAGCCACATTATTACAGAGACTTCCTTGGAAGCTTCTCTATTAGGATCAGGATCACATCCCGGATCCATAGAACAACCCACTGAGCCATTCCATTATTTTTCTTCTCTGAACTTAAGTGCAGAGGCACCTTGTCAAGATGATATACCTTCTCAAACAACCACTATCTCAGAGGTATTGATTTACTTGGCTGCTAGTGCACCTAACCCAAGTTCTTCACCCAAGAAGGTTCACTCTAGGAGTACTGATAGAGTGAATGTGGATAGGGCTGTCACTTCTCCTGGTACATCAACTGACTAGGAGGACAGTGATAACATCACTAAGACCATAACCACGGCAACTCACAGTGAGAATGTTTCCTTTGAAACACTCTTCACTGAGAGGAATCCTAGGTGCCAAGAAAACCAGGGTGATGGGGATGCAGAGGCTAGGCCTAAGGCCTCATCTGGATCCAAGGATTCCACAACTGTGGATGAGGATATACTGAAACTTCATAACTTGGAATTGACGGCCAGGGTGGAAATGCTAGAGGCCGAAGTGTCAAAACTAAGGCACTAAGTCTCTATGCATGAAGCCCATCAATGCCCTCCAGTGACTACTCCCTCCCTTGTCTCAGTGGGCACTCAAACTGACCAGACTTTGTGCACTGATGCAACCAAAAAGGGGGAGATAGTTGCTATGGAAGACGATGCTGACAGCCTCGACGAATGGATATAAGAGCAGATAGCCTTTCAAAGTTCTCTGTTCAGACCTGCTTTCTTTCAAGTTCATGACTTGCTAGACACAGTAGATGAAAAGGAAGAAATCACTGAGGATTGGAAGTTAGTTGTCCGAGCTATTGATGAGGAGTTACAGAATGAAAGTCACCATGAAGACACGCCTCCATCATTCAGGATGCTTCCTGAAGCCGCAGCCATAATAAGTCAAAACACTGCCCCCCCAATTCACATTGTCTTCAAATAAGCTAGAATTTGACTCCATACTAGCTTGGGGGTATGATGGTTCAACTGAGAGATTTTGGATCGGAAAGGAGTTCAGTGGGGTAGAAGAGCTGAACTGGAATGCACTAAATCCACTCCAAGTTCTTGAACTGTACCTATCCAGCTACACCAACACCTCTACAGATCTCTCAGCAGAACTTTCAATCAGCAGGTTCCATGACTTAATAGAGGAAAATCTGCCCTGGTTTGAAACACTATTAGAAGAAGCAAACATGGTGGCCTATCCTAAAGACCGTGCAGAATCTTCAACAGCAGTAGAACAAAAACTGGCTCCAAGAAGACTTGACCTGATCAGGAGCAGTACTTTAACAAAAGAAGAAGCTGTTTGCTGGAGAAGATTTCTGTACAACACAGTGGTCAGAGACTTGGAAGTGCTAGGATGGTCAAAAATTGGCTCTTCTGACTTCACATTCTTCCTGAGTAATGGATCATCTATCTTAATCAACATCAATGAGATCCTACTCTTAAATTCAGACTTCCTGCACAAGGTCTTCATATGCAATGTAAATTTCTTAGAGAGTCAAGCAATGATAAAAACCATCAAAGCTAAGCTTGAAAAGGAAGGACGACTTGAAATGGATGACTCCAACTCTGACTCAGACCTATCCTTTCTTTCCTCTCCAACTGTCAGATTAAACACAGAAGAAGAATCCAGAAGAAGAGAAAAGGAAAAGATGAAGAAAGAATGGAAAGCAGTGACAGGTCTTGAATGGGAAGAAGATGAAGAAAGTGTCCTTCCCTTGTCCATTCCACAAAATGCCAATGAAGCTGAAGCTGAGATCCCAACAGCATCTCTTACATCTGCTGTTGTGGTTCATGAAGTAGAAGTAGAGGCGTCCAGCAAAGGCAAGGGGAAGAGACCTATGACAGAAGAAGATGAAGAAAGGTTATTGAAAGAGAAGAAGGAAAGGGAGGAAAGAAGAAGAGAAGAAGAGGAGATGGCTGAATTAAGAAAGGCACAAGAAAGAAAAACTGCCATACTCCTTAGAGAATAACAAATCCAGCTCTATGCTAAGCAGCTAGATGATCTGAAAGTCAAGATTCCTACAGCTTTTCAAATTCAAGAAGATGAAGCTCTAGCTCTTCAACTGCAGGAACAATTCAATAAAGAAGAAGAAGAAAGAGAGAAGAAGAAAAAGGAAGAGGCTAAGTTCAAAATAACTGATTCTTAACTAGCCAAAGAAATGAGAGATGAGTGGATAGAGGCTCTGATTTCTCAAGGTGAGGATGTAGGCTACCTTGAGAAACTATCAAATAAAGAAATCTACAGAGCCTTCATGGGACAGCAAGTTCAATTGGCAAATAAGAAAAAGGCTAAAGAAGAAGAAGAAAAAGCCAAACAGAAATCCAAGAAGACCATTACCTTTAACAGAAGAACCCATGAAGAAAGGAAGGTTATGATTGACTTCCTAAATGCTAGAGGAGAGAATGGAAAAAGGCTGGGTCCCATGAGTTTTTTGAACCTGCAAGCCCTTTACTTTAAAGTCAAGAAGGAAGAGGAAGAAAGACTGGGGAAGAAAGGCTCAAAGAAGAGGGTGATTAATCAAGAAGATGAAAGGAAACAATAGAAACCCAAGCCATCTCCCCCATCCACCACTTCCTCTATTCAACAACCTTCCACTCTCAATCCTAGACCTCCCTCCTCTGCACCCACAAAGTCCAAATCCTTCCACCCAGCTCCTCCTCATCAGCAGCCTTCCAAGAAGAAAACCAAACCTACCAACACACCAGAAGACTCAAGAGAAATAATTGTCTGGTTCTATAACAGTCAAGATAAATGGTTTGAAGTTTTCAGGGGAAAGGAAGAACTGAAAAGATCTATCTATAAATCTGTTGATGTGGTACTGCAACTCCCAGACTCAGAACTAAGAAGAATGATGGAGTTGGGTGAAGCCCATGAGCCAGAGAATGAAGGTGGGAGACATCTTTTGCTAGTGATCAAACATCACTTCAACCCTAGTAAAGATGTAATCATTGATGCCAAACCTCTTCAAACCCATTCTCCATTCACTAGTTGGTCCTTCAAGGCTGATACCAACGAGTTTATCTTGATTGATGTTAAAGGACAGAAAATGATATGTTCAAGCAAGGCCATCTTCAAAATGCCAAGAAAAGACATAAAGACTCTATTTGAGCTTCCTCTAAACAATCCCAGCCAGGACCCAAGAGGCTATGAGGTAGAAAGGATAGTCTGCAACATGGAAAAGCTTCAGCAGCAAAAGCAGTAAGAGAGTTTTGGTAGCATAAGTCTAGGGGGAGTTTGTAGAAATAAAGATTGATGGCTACAAAGTTCTTTAAGTACAAACTGATGTGGATAAGCTTATCTGCAGCGAATACTTGTTCTTCTGCTAAAGAATAAATCTGCTGCGGATAGCCTTATCTGCTGAAGACCAAAGTTGCTGCTGATAGGCAAATCATCAGCAGATGTGGACAGTTGTGTCTTGCTGTTGATCAACAACATTGCTGTTGATAGCCATTCCCTCTGAAGATCAAACGTTGCAGCTGACTGGCTTCGATAAAGCAACCATTACCACTAACAACTTTCTGCTGCAACACTGACACACTCCACGCAGAAAGATTGTTACAGGTGCAAGACAATAAAAGACAACGACGCTCTTCTTCCAAGGACTCAAGCAATGATGCCTAAGAAGACGTTTGAGTAAAGATAAATTTTGTAATATTTATTGTCGTTACATGTAGAATAGCTTCAATACAAGTTCAACGGCTTGTGTTAGATCTGATCCTTAGAATCAAGGGTTTGTCTTGATTCTAAGTTACTATATAAGTAGTACTTAGAGTCATTGTATACAAATGCTTTCACTTAAGAGTTTTCTCTGTAATCTTGTAATCTGTGAAGCTAAATACAAATTGCATTTATCAGTATTCTTCTTGTTTACTTGTTTACATTGCTTAGTTGTGATTGTTTCTGCCAATCTCAACTAGAATAGAACCATCTTGTATTCACCAATCCTACAATGTGAGACTTACTCTTCTGAAAGGTTGGCCGAAGCATTTATTAAAACAATTGTTACAAGGCATGGAGTGCCAGTTTCAATAGTATCTGACAGAGACCCACGTTTCATGTCACGTTTCTGGAAGAAGTTTCATAAAGAGATGGGAACTAAATTATTAATTAGCACGACATATCATCCTCAAACGGATGGTCAAAGTGAAAGAACGACTCAAACACTTGAAGATATGTTGCGTGCTTGCATTATTGACTTCAATGGAAGTTGGGATAGTCATCTTCCTTTGGTAGAATTCTCGTATAACAAGAGCTATCATGCAAGTATTGGCATGCTGCCATACAAAATGTTATACGGGAGAAGATGTAGAACTCCCATCTGTTGGGGAGAGAATGGACAGAAAGAACTTGGAAGCAAAGAAATTGTCCAAACAACCTGGGTAAAGTTAGATCAGATTAGAGCTCGCCTAAAAGCCGCATAGGATAGACAGAAGTTTTATACAGATAAAAGGCGAAGACCAATAGAATTCCAAGTAAGAGATTACGTCCTGCTAAAAGTATCTCCGTGGAAAGGAATCATTAGATTCAGGAAAAGAGGAAAGTTAAGTCCGAGATTCATTGGACCATTTAAAAATATAGCTCGAGTAGGGAAGGTTGCATATAGGCTGGAATTGCCAGAGGGATTGAGTGGGATCTACTCAACCTTCCATGTATCGCACTTACGAAAGTGCCTGGCTGACGAAACCTCTCATGTACCACTGAATGACATTGAAATAGATGGAAAATTGAATTATGTCAAGAAGCCAGTGGTTATACTCGACTGGAAAGAAAAGATATTACGAAATAAAGTAATCAAGCAAGTAAAAGTTCAGTGGCAACATCGGAAGGGATCTGAAGCCACATGGGAAACAGAGGAAGAAATTAGGCAGTCTTATCCCTACTTATTCGAGTAAGTGTCCGGTTTCGAGGACGAAACCTTTATAAGGGGGGTAGATTTGTAACACCCCAATTTTCAAGGAAATATAAGTATAAGGGTTGAAATTGTCAATTGATAAAACCCTAGGTGCTTAAATGACATTATGTTAAAGTATAAGGGGTTAGGTTGCAATTGCATCAAAGTTCAGGGACTAAAAATGAAAATTTTAGAAAGTAGGGAGATGTCGGACCGACGTCTCAGGGGATAGCGGTCCGCTATATAGGGGGCAAGGAATCACTCGGGAGGTGACACGTGTCGGGTGACTAATCGCTGAAATCTGACATGTGGAGGATCGATAGCGGACCGATATGGGATCTGTTGCGTTCCGCTAGCCGCAATTCATCCATTTCGGACCGACATGAGAAGTATAACTGTCTGCTATGAATATAACGGTCTGCTATGAACCCGTTGGGCAGCCAATAAATAGTTGGACCTTGTGATCGATTTTAAAACATCTCAAACACAAACACCTCACAAAACACACACTTAACCTAGGGAAGCGTGCCTCGAGGCCCGGTTCGCGTAGGGAAATCTTGACTAGTTCCTAATGACTTGGTTATTTTCACTAAGCTAGGAAATTATGATTTAGAGATGTTATATTGACTTAGGACCTTATCCAAAAGTCGTTGTGCTGCTCACATTAGCACGAAAAGGCTATTTAAATGAATAGGAAGTTAAAGGTGAGTTCTATGATGCCCCTTTTAAACGTTTTTAAATGTTTTGGGTATGATACACGTGTTATGAATGTTTAGATACTGTATGCCATGGATTTAAATCTTTGAGCCAATATCCATGATGTTGCAGGGAATTTTTTATGTTGTAAAATGAAAGGTAAACTTCCGACCGATGTGTAGTTATCTGGCAAATGGAATGTTTTGTCTAAGGAAAGAGTGGTGTATAAATCCCTCCTGGACCCGTCATTCTTTCCTGGGAACATAACTGTTGGAGGTACTGCTCTAGAAGGATAACCACCTTGTTTTTATTAAAGGAAAGGATGATGATTTTGATATGTGAAATGTTTTAAGACTTATCTTGGTTTACCAAAATAAGCTATGATGAAAGGATGCCATTGGCAGTGATTGCATTGACATGAAATGTTTTGACCATTTTGGTATGTAAAGGAATGTTTTGCCATGTATGGCCAAATCCCACATAATATCTTGCAACTTATGGAATGGAGCGGGAAACGTTACATTCCTTTGTGGTATGTAACGGGGGAATAGCCTTTATATAAAGGGAATGGTAAGTGGTGACGACCACTTGAGAGGTTTACGAATCTCGATAAGATATAAGTTATACAAGATTAATGTTATGTTTGGATAAAGCTTACGAAAAACGAAAAGATGATATGTCAAAGATATTTTGATTAAAACCTAGAACTCACCAGCGTAAAGTTGACCCGTGTTTAAGCATGTGTCAGGTAATGGTATGGTTTCAAGCAATAAAGGAAAGGAGGCATCATGAGCAGGCTATCTGGCATCCAAATCTAGAGACTGGCATTAGTATGATGATGTACTTTCAATAGAATGTACTAAGACAAGTTTTGTAAATAAATAAGGTTTTAAAGTCTTCCATTGTGTATGTTTTTTCTGATTTCTATATGTTCATGAGTAAATCCGACAAGTGACCGGCATTCCGGGTGATTCGGGATGTGGGTGTCACATCCCATGACATTCGGCCAATAGCCTTTTCTCCCATATCTATGACCAGATTCTCCCACTAACATAACGCCTCTGATACGAATGAGTGAGCAGCGTATTTCACCTTCTGATCTTCTCTACATTCACTGATCTTGATTACTGCTTCAATCTCCCTGGTCCACTGATGAGTGACTGTGGCATCCTTTGTACCATCAAACATTGGAGGACTGCCATCATTGAATGCTCTGTACGGGCATCCCTTTCTTCCTTTCTTCACTGGTCTAACTTCATAAGAATCATCGGATTCGTATTCGTAGAAATCATTGTCGTCTACATTCTTAACAGCTTCTTCTGTCTTATCTTTCTTTCTACTTTCCTCTAGGCTGGCCAATAAGATAGGCAAAGCTGTACCTAAGGCTTTAGCCACAGCTGTGTCTATGGCATTTTGCATTTATGGCTCTACTACCGGTTCATTCACTTCTATATAATCTCTATTTTCTAGTTCAGGTTCGGCATTTGCGGTAGAACGCGTCTGCATTTTAGGAGTATTGGAATTGACCTTTCCTCCTTTCTTACTCTTTCCTCTACCGACCATTTTCCACAAAAGATATGGAGTGCTTTAATATTCGCATGATAGACTGATAGCGAGAACACAAGTGTATTGTAAGCATTAATAACTGTGGCCACGACGAAATTAATTATTTACGCCACTTTCGGTGCTCTAGTTATCTTTCTCTCATGTTCTTACTAAATACTCATACCTTTTTCTTTACCCTTGGCATCAGGCTATCTTGACTGGCATTTCTACTGGCATTCTTATGGTCTCTTAATCCTAGTTTAAGTCTAGTTACCTAGGCAAGTATCTAAATCTCTTAAACTATAGCTCTGATACCAACTTGTGACACCCACATCCCAGATCACCAGGAATGCCGGTCACTTGTCGGATTTACTCATGAATATATAGTAATCAGAGAAACATTCACATCGAAAGACTTTTTAAAAATAACATTTCTTTATTTATAAACTCGTATTAGTACATTCTTAAAGAAAGTACAACATAATCCTAATGCCAGTTTTCAACTTTTGATGCCAGATAGCCTGCTCATGATGCCTTCTTGCCATTTCTGTTTAAGGCTCCATTCTTACCTGACACACATGCTTAAACACGGGTCAGCTTACGCTGGTGAGTTCTAAGTTTAATCAAAGTATCTTTGATGTAACATCCAAGAATTTTCTAGCATTATTTTTATTTTTATTTTAGAATTTAACTAATGATACCTCACTTCTATCCGAGTTTGCTCATCTTCGAACGACACCTTAAATTCTTTTATTTTAAACATGTATCAAATAAAAGTTCAAATATTTCAACTCCAATGTATATATAACATATTATATTCATATTTATACTCTACGACAAGTCTAATAAAAAATAAAATGTCATGAACTAAAAGATATTTTGCCTCCTTGGTATTTAAATATATATATTTACTTATAAAACTATAAATATATATGTAGTTTCCTGTATCATAATAAACGAACCATTTATACAAATGACAATTTTTATAAAAAAAATATATTAAGCGAAACTTTCCTTTTATAAAAGTTATTTTTATAAAATATGTTTTGATAAAACTGATAATGATGAATTGTTATATATAAAAACTATTCACAATTTAACTAGTTTGAACCCCCTAACCATTTGAACTCTCAAGTTGAAACCTCATCCATGAATTCGAACCCACTAACCTCAAGTTTGACTCTACTCATTCCAATTTGATTTATTTGGACTTTAAAAGTCAAAATACCCAAAATTGTACAAAATCTAAACTATTATCGGTAAATTCTAACTGTTGTGGATTTCCCATTTGTACATAATCACTTACAGACCACACCCTAGCCATTTAAAGTTTTAATTCGATTAAATACAGGCTAAGTTCTGAACCTTGAACAGTTTGACTTTCTTGAGTCAAACATTTTGCAATTCAAATCCAAATCAAGGTATTAAAACACGTTTAACATCCGTAAATCAAGCCATGATGAACCTCGCTTGTACCTGGTCCATAAACATGACCCAAATCATTACCTAATTCATCGAAATTAATGGGATTGATTCAAAATTCAAATCCCGTGTCCATTTCAAATAAATTCTTATCAAGTTGAATGATTCTGGTAAAATTGAAGCATACAAATAATTCCCACACACTCACGACACCTCCCTTTTACTCTCGTTGCTCTCAAACCCGTCCTCTTTCACTCCCTCTCGATCGTGATCAGACACAGAGGAGGAATCCCTCATTTTCGCAACCAACCAGGTCCGATTCTCAGGTATTCAATCAAGTCCCTACTCATTTTTACACCGCGATTCGAAGCCCTAAACGTGGCTTGACATTCTGTACTTGTTTGTGTTGATCTGGGGACTAGGGTTCGATTTCATGATTTGGGGAAGGAGACACAATCGGGTTTTTATGATAATGGTATTAATTGCTAATCTCTAATCAAAGTAAAGGGGTTTGGTCCGGTGGTAAACCTCCATGTAGGCTTCGACCAGGTCATGGGTTCTACTCCGGCGCCCCCATTTGTTTTCTTCTGTGTTCATTTTTCTCTTATATTCTTGTTTAACACTCACTATCACACACTCATATATACATATATATATTTATGTATATATATAAACATTAAGAATTTTATAAACTTTAAGATTAAGTAAAAATTAAATTTTTATAAACGATGGTATCATTATGTGGAATATTATTCTCTTTGATCATAAAGTTTAGCAAGTTAATAAATCTCGTTACTTTGACAATAGTAGTATTCTATTTCCAAAATAAATATATATATATATATATATATATATGATTTATAAAGATAACAGTATGATTTTATTGCTAGGTTATTACTAATAACATATATTTTTACAATTTTGTAATAACGTTTTAGTGTTGCTAATATCATGAGATTTCATAATTATTCTAAACATATTAATACTACTATCTCAAATATTAAGGTTCTTTTAAATTGGCTCTCTTAAACAATAATACAAATAACTAATTTATCATTTCAAATTACCACATATTATAATATTCCATTTTAATAACTATGGTCTTAACACGATATATTTACAATTTATATTTATCGTCGGCGCCTAAATCTTTTATAAATAAAATCTATAAGGCACTATTTCATGTGATCTCATTTATATGTATCGCTATAGGTATCTTTGAAATTCGTATCTTTAATATCCTTCCGATTGTTTGTTCACTCCAAACCCTAAAATCCCAAATCATTCCGTTCCTTTTTCCTCTAATCATTTCTATGTATTAAATATACATGACTTTTTATTTAGGGCATCGTTAACCCGGATCACTTGTCCACACAACCTAGTTCAATTTTGAATCGCAACATCAAGGTGAGTTTTACATAGCCTCTTTTTCACTGTTTTTTTACATTTTGGGGTGAAACATGATCACAACTTACAATGATTTACATAAACTACACAATACAAATCCACTTTACAATTTGTGTGCAATTTGAGCTTTATGTTTGAGTGCTAGGTGTGTTAACTACTTATTTGCAATTACATGTACAATCATTAACTAACCAAGCCGACGGTTAACAATGATAGATCTATTGAGTCTGACAAACCCACCCAGATTGGGGTGATTGTTACCGACAACACAATTTTTGCATGCTAGTTACAAAGGTTTGATTGTACTACCTGGTTACACAATAGTGACTCCCCATAAATGCCTTGTTAATCATGACTTGTATGGATTTGTTTACACACAACACTTTGATACTATTTAGAGTCAAAACCTATGTATGCTCACCAACTTTTTAGTTGACCTCGTTTTCATCATGTTTCAGGTACAAATGTTTGAGTTGAACAAGCTTGCTACACTTAGGACGTGGACCTAGATATTTAAAAGAAAATGTTATGTATTTTTCATTTTTCATGTACATGTCGAATCTTATCGAAATGAAATGTGATGATTAAGCATATTACAATCTAGTCAACCATGTGCTCATGAACAGTCTACATGTCCCGCCCAGATGTTTCCGCCGTCGGTTGGGGTGTGACATTTGATCCATTCAAATAGTTGTATATGACACGTTTCAAAACACCACCTTAACCTTTCACATACGCCCTTGCCCAACATTACATTTATTCTTGCACAACTTATATCTTATCAAGGTTCGTAAACCTCTTAAGTGTAACACCCTTAATTTAAACACCAGCTATAATAAACAATTTACACAAGCGGAAGCATTTATCCCAAGAATTTTTTATTTATTTATTTTTTCGCGTGTCGCGAAAATCATGAACCCTCCCTTCGCGTCCAAAGAATGCTGGTCCGAGAAACTAGGTCTTCGCGTGTCGCGAAGACCAGGTCCCTGGTTCTCGCGTGGTGCGAAGACCCCCAACAAACAGAAAGTTTCCAGACCTATGAAGTTTTTAACACTTAACTAATTTTTTCATTTTTATCCCATTTTGCCATAAAATTTTCCCAACACTTAAATATGGGTTCTAACATTTAAAATAACATACTTTTGCATCAAAAACTACAATTTCAAGTATCCTTTTACATCCATTAGTGTATACGAGAATCCAACATTCGCCATACACTTGACCTTGACTATGAGCTTTTCCTACATAACACCACATATATCACCATTAGTAATGAAAATAAAACATAACAAACAAGTAAAATTCTTCTTGCTTCACCCATTTGACCCGTTTCCACCCAATTTGTCAATAGGCTGCATATCACTTGCATATTACCTACAAGTTTCATTCATTTCATTTTATATTCATGATTAACACATTTCCATATCCATTATGGCACATAGGCCATTACTTCATCACCACATTTCCATTATGATTCTTAGATCATAACTTCATATCCACATATCCATTATGGTACTTAGACCATAACTCCATATCCACATATCCATTATAGTATTAATACTATAATTACATTCATTCACTTATTCGTACACCTCTATACACAATTATACACACAATCATACCACATAACACATTATGCAACTTAACACATTATGCATACAACATTGCATATAACACCATTTATCATCAATTACTAAGTAAGTGCAAAAGCACTTACCTTGTGGATTTGAAGGTCCCGATTCCACTTAACGTTTTGCAATTTGATTACCTAAACACATTTATCTAGTTTAGTAATCCATCATACACCAAAATCACATTTTAATTGGGTTCACTACCCAATTTCCTATTTCCAACCCAAACTGACTCGTTTGAGTTATACTCATATCCAAACACCCTTTTTCACCCCAAACTCACCTACTTGAGTTTCATTATCCTTACTCTAACACTAATTTTTCATTCAATTTTTATCATTAGGTTAATTTGGTGTTTGTTCAAGTGTCTAATATCATATAAACATATAATCATCATTAATTCATCATAATCCAAAAACCCCCAATTTTTCCCATATGAACCCTAACTTCTCATAATCAAAATCAAAGGGTTCTAGGATGTTATTCACCATTCTTTACCTTTAGTTTAGCTATATTTCCAACAATCTAACATTAATTATCAACATGTATCATAAATTTTGGATTTTTACAAAACGCACCAACTAACATATCAATGGTGAAATAAAAAGGAAGATAATCACTTACTTGATGTTAGGAAAGTGATGTGCAAGCTAAACCTTCACAATTCAAGCTTCAATTGCACGAATCTTGCTTCAACACTCTTTTCTCTCTTTTTCTCTTGAAAGCATCGACCCCCACTCCAACTAAAAATCTGAATTTTGACTCCTCATTAGTCAAATATGGCAGATTTTCTATGTTACACATTCAGTCCCTCAACTTTCATTTCACCCATTTTCATTCCAAAACTACACAAAAACTAACATAAATCCATACAAACTTGAAACCCACTTGTTTCAACTTATTTCTAAAATATTTTTTCCACCATAATATTATTTAGAACATTTATTTATTTTATAACAAAACCCGAATTTTGGTTCGTTACAAATCACCTCCCCCTATTTGGGTTTCATCCCCGAAACCCGACTTTACACAAAGAGGTTCGGATAATAATTGAGCATCTCTTCCTTAGTTTCCCAATTCATTTACGCTCCCTTCTTATGTTTCCACCTCACCAAAACTTGGCTAATCTCTTTATTGTGTAAACGCTTCACTTTTCTATCCAATATTGCCACCGGTTCTTCAACATAATTCAACTTATCATCCAAGTCGATATCATCCAGTGGAACAAAAGTAGACTCATCTGCTAAACATTTGCGCAAATGAGACACATGAAACGTGTTATGAAGTCTACTTAGTCCCTCCGGTAGCTCCAAACGATAAGCTACCGCACCCACCCTTGCTATCACCTTAAACGGTCCGATGAAACATGGACTCAACTTCCCTCGCTTCCTAAACCGTATCACCCCTTTCCAATGAGAGACTTTCAAAAGCACAAAGTCTCCCACTTGGAACTCAATCGCCCGCTTCCTATTATCCACATAGGATTTTTTTGGCGATCCTGAGCCGCCTTTAAGCATGCCATTATTTGGTCAATACTACTAATAGTTTCCTTGATCACCTCTTTGCAACCAAGTTCCCGTTAATCAATTTCACCCCAACACACGGGTGTTCGACATTTACTCCCATACAACGCCTCAAAAGACGGCATACCAATGCTAGAATGGTAGCTGTTGTTGTAAGAAAATTCCACCAACGGTAAATGGTCGTCCCATTTTCCCCCAAAATCTAAAGCACACGCTCGTAACATATCTTCGAGCGTTTGAATCATTCGCTCGCTTTGACCATCCGTTTGTGGATGATAAGCGGTGCTAAGATTCAATCTAGTCCCCATATCCTCATGGAATTTGTTCCAAAAACTAGAAGTAAACCTCGTATTCCGATCTGATACAATCGTCACCGGTACACCATGTCATGACACTATTTCCTTCACATAGATTTGCGGCAATATATCCGATGAATACGTTTCCTTTATAGGAAGGAAATGTGCACTCTTTGTCAACCGATCTACTACTACCCATATCACATCATAACTCTTTCATGTCTTGGGTAGTTTAGTGATTAGATCCATGGTTACATTCTCCCATTTCCAAAGCGGTATTTCAAGCGGTTGAAGCTTTCCATACGGCTTTTGATGCTCCGCTTTTACCCTTAAGCATGTGAGACATCTTTCCACATACTTAACTATATCACGCCTCATACCCAGCCACCAAAAATGACAACTCAAGTCATAAAACATCTTTGTGGCCCCCAGATGGATAAAATACTTGGATTTATGCGCTTCAATTAAAATAGTTGTCAAAACGCTTGACAACCTAGGAATCCAAATCTTATCAAAACATGTCTTTAACCCCGAACTATTTTCCCCCAGCTTGTCAACATATGTAACCATCCGTTCTTTCTTCAAATCCCCACCAAGTGCTAACACTTGTGCCTCCCGAATTTCATCAATAAGAGATGATGAAATTGTCATCTTGAATGACTTCACCTTGATAGGTGCATGACTTGTAACATCCCAAAAACAGTAATTTTGTAAATAATAACGCGATAGAGACTTAATCATCATAAAACGAAAGAAAAACGGATGGGCTTGGGTTCGGCTCCAACGGGTCGAGCGAGCCCAGGTATAAAAGGGTCAAGACAGCACTAGAACTCTCATTTCCACCATAATTTGCAACCTAGAGAGAGAAATGAGAGCTTGGGCCTAGAGAGAGAAAGTGACGGATCAACCCGAAATTGAAGGAGCACGTTACTACTGAGCTCGTGAGCAAAACCACCGAATCAGAATCACAATCCAGGTAACGATTCAACCTTAAACTGAGTTTTTCTTCGTTTTGGGGTTTCTCGGGTTTTAGCTAAATAGGAGACGTTTTTATGGATGAAATTTGAAAATAAGCTTAGAACTAGCATCTAGAATGAAAACCGCACCTTTTGATCAAAGAAAATTGTAAGATTGGTATGATCAGATTAACATGCAAAGACTTCGGACTTGTCCACGAAGCAGGTCCTGCGTACTTATCAAGTACGCAAGAAGGAAGATCCTGCATACTTACCAAATACGCATGAGGAAGATCCTGCGTACTTATCAAGTACGCAAGAAGAATTTCTGCGTACTTGTCAAGTACGCATGAGCAAGGCTCTACGCACTTACTAAGTGCGCAGGCAGCAGACCAGTAAGTAAAGTCAGTATGTTTAGAATGATTAAACTATTAGAGTCGGGATTGGGTCTGATGTGTATGTAACTACCTAATTCAGATCGTACGTGACGTTGTTGGACCTTTGTTTAGGACAACCAAGACTAGCTTATCAGGTGAGTTCTATGTGCCCCCTTCTATGTTATGTGCAAACCTTATTAAATGTTTTGGGACTGAAATGTATACACTAAATGAATAAATGATATGAATACTAATGTGATCATACGTGATATACTAATATATATTTATATATATATGAGAATGAATTATGAACAAGGAATGAAAAGTATGTTTACAAAGAATGAATGAAAGAATGGCATAACGTAAATAAATGAAATCTTGCTTTATAATTATTTATATTGCATGTTATGAATGTATGTATACGTTATGGATGGAAACGAAGCTAACGGCTACTTCTGTAGACGGACGACCACGAGACTATTTTGCAACCGGGAAAGATACGTTCCTTCGCAAGCTAGGACGTACGAAAGGCATTAATGGGTGGTCGAAGTAAATGCTAAAATAGTATTACGGTTGCATAAACAATAGTTCACGTGGGAAACGGATGCCTTAGGGCAGACGGGCGAATATGATGGACTACGACGGTAGGACGGTAAAGACGGACGGCCGAAGGTTGGCCGGACGAAAGTTAAGGCGGACGGTTTCAAGGACCGGACGAGTAAAAGGGCTACGACGGTAGCTTAAGGGCGTATGTCTTTGTGATATACGCAGTAAAAAGACGGGTTGATCACCCCTATGTGTATGACCAATGAATGTTAAAGAAAGTAAAGGTGAATGCATATCTATGTAATCACGTAAGAATGATGAAAGAAAAACAAAAGTTTTGAATACGTATTTATATAAAAGTATATGTATATATATATATATATATAATTATGCATACTTATAAAGAAAAGAATGTTCATACTTAATAGTTTTAAACTAGAACTCACCAGCGTTAGCTGACTTTTAGTTTACATTTCAGGTAAAGGAAGGAAGGGTCGTGCGGAGGCGTGATGGTTACCCGGCAAGCGACTGACATCCCACTCTTGATTGTTAATTAAAAATGTTGTGTTTTTAATTGTTAAGACTTCCGCTGTTATGTCATGTGATTCGAATGATGTTTGTTTTCGCTATTCTCGAATGTTTTAATGTAAGTTCAGTATTTATGACTATGTTTATGAGTAAATCCAACAAGTGAGGTTACCCGGGAAAGGGGCCTTACAAGTTGGTATCAGAGCAATAGTTTGAGAGATTCAGACTGTCACACACCGACCGATGGCGGAATCATCGGGGCGGGACATGTTGACTGTTCATAAGCACAAGGTTGACTAAATTGAAATATATTAATTATCAAACTTCATTGCAACATTCATGACAAAACAAATCCAAGAAAGCAACATAATTGAAATACATAAGTTCCTTATTTATATTAACTAAGTCCAAGCCTATGTGAAGCACATCTTGATCAAACTCACACATTAGTACCTGAAACATGAATAAAATAAAGTCAACTAAAAATTTGGTGAGTATAACACAGGTTTGTATTTAGAGAGCATATAGTTTGTAAAACAAATCCCGACATAACATGATAAATAAGACATTTATGTAGAGCAGCTATTGTGTAACCAAGTACAATCAAACCTTTGTAACTAGCATGCAAAATTGTGTTGTCGGTATTAATCACCCTACCTGGGTGGGTTTGTCAGACTCAATAGATCTATCATTGAAAACCGTCGGCTTGAATAGTTAATGATTGCACATAAGTTGTTCACAAAAGTTAGCACACCTAGCACTCAGGCATAAAGCTCAAATTGCACACATGAATGTAAATAGGATTTGTATTTGTGTTGTTTGTGTAATTGTAAATAGTAATTTGTATAGAGTTCATGTTTCACCCCAAAAGTGTAAAAGAGTAAAAGGGGCTATGAAATACTCACATGGTTCAAGGTGTAGCTAAACACGGGAGACTAGATTGTAATTTGATCCTTGCAACTCACCACATTAACCTAATGTATAATGTATATTTGAATTATTAGAGGGTATAATAGTCTATGTCTAAGTCTAGGATTGAATTTGTTATGTGTGACAAGTGTTGGAGTGGCAAGTATTAGTGGTTCGTATTTGAATGAAATGTTTCTTAAAATGAGGAATTTAAAAAAATAGTTTTAAAATAATTAAACTAAGTTTTGAGTTCGAATAACTAAATAAATTAAATAATTATTATTTAATAATTTAGTTATAAAATTAGTCGTGTGATTTATCTTATTTAAATAAATAATTTATTTATTTATCTATAAAGATATGTAAAAATATAATATTTATTTATATAGGTGTGTAAAAAGTAATATATATTATGTTATAATAAATGACTTATATTTATTTATTCATCCTTTGGAAAATAAGCATTTTGATTGTTTTAAATAAAATTAATCTTTTATAACTTTTATAAAATTAATTGTTTTTATTTAGAAATTAATTTAAATGTTTAAAGTTTTGATTTAAAAGTTTAATATGCAATTTAACAGTTTAATTCGGATTAAATCGGAATTTATATTGAAATTTAATGATTCTACTTTTATTCTGTTATAAATGTTTCAAGGTTTATAAAGATATTTTTTATAAAAAATTTTTGAGTTTTAAAAATGGTATTTAAAAATATAAATAGGCCACCCGGTTCGATCCCGGGTGGATCCTGTGTGAGTGTTGCGTGTATACTGCTGGACCAGGGGAGCTATTCGCGTATAAGACCCGTTCAGGTATCTGATAATCCGTAACGAAAAGGTATCCGGGTCTGATGTTCAAGCTTCGCGCAAAAAGGCTGGTTTGGTGGGTTTCGAACCCACGTCACCTGGTTTGGCGTCGCAGTGACTTGCCGGCAGGACCAGGTGGTTTCGCTGGATTATATAAATACCAAAAATTTAAAAACACAAATTCGGATCGAAACCCAAATCCGTATGAGCGCCAAGAAACCTAGAATTTAAATTGGTTCGATTCTATATTGTTAGTATAAATTGATATAGGGCTATTGATCAGGGTTCGATTACGATTCTAATGATGTAAAACATACACGTTGAGATTGGGCAACAAGTGCTGACGGCTACGAGGTTGGTTTCGACTGTTCTTCGTGATCGAGAGGATTCCAGAGATGAAATGCAGATTCGCCATAGGTTGGGAGAGTTTGTGAGGTGGTATACGCGTGAGGGTGGGTGGTTTAATTCGTTCAATTTTATTCGAATTAACCAATTCGATTTCGATTTGGCCGAAACGTTTTTGCGGTGCTGATTTCACGTTATTCCATTGAATTGGGAACGAATTGAGTTTGATAGCAGTCCAGGTTCACTCGAGGTCGACTGGAGCATGATTTCAGGGATTGAATACGCGTTATTTACACGAATTAAACTTAAAATGATACGGTTTGACTTTCAAGAGTCAAATTCGTTTGAATTTGAACCTTGACCGCTAAATCGATCAAATTGGGTTGTTGTTTGGGCCGAGATTGGATCGATTCTTGTCTGGGAAATCATGAGGAGTCAATTCAAAAGAAATCCGTCGATGGCTGACTTGAATTGTCACGGTTTTGGCCCCTTTGACTTTTGAAAGTCAAACAAGTCAAGGAGGTCAAAATTGGAGTGTGGGGTTCCAATTTAGGGTTTAATTGTTTTGGGGTTCGAGCAGCCATGAAATTTCTTGTTAATGGTATAAATGTATCTATGTGTGTATGTATTTGATTGAAATTTTATATAAATGTATACCCGTAAACGAGTTTGCGGATTTGTTTTGAGGTTTAATATTTGGTACGAACAGTTTAAACCAGTGCACTAGAATTTGGAATTTAAACGAGTTACATTGAATTTCAAACAGGTTGAAAATCAGAAATGTTACAGTATCCCCATGTTGAGGGAATTTTGTCCCAAAATTTATCTAGTTGGGACTACAGAATCAACAAAGAGGTGAGGGTACTTGAGCTTCATTTGGTCCTCACGTTCCCAAGTAAACTCAGGACCACGTCTTGATTCCCAACAAACTTTGACAATAGGAATACGGCTTCGCTTGAGCTGCTTGATCTCATGATCCATGATTTCTACTGGTCTCTCAACGAATTGCATCGTTTCGTCAATGTGCACATCGTCAAGAGGTATAAGGAGGTTCTCATCAGCAAGACATTTCTTTAGATTAGACACATGAAATGTAGGATGCACATTGCCAAGAGATGGAGGTAACTCGAGTTTGTAATCCACTTTCCCAATCCTTTCAAGGATTTTGAATGGACCAACATAGCGAGGTGCTAACTTGCCTTTCTTTCCAAAACGGA
Organism: Smallanthus sonchifolius; assembly: GCA_023525975.1. Taxonomy (NCBI): domain Eukaryota; kingdom Viridiplantae; phylum Streptophyta; class Magnoliopsida; order Asterales; family Asteraceae; genus Smallanthus; species Smallanthus sonchifolius. The sequence continues at coordinate 67,245,800 of CM042021.1, read as the reverse complement.
TCACACCCTTCCACGGAGACACCTTTAGCAGAACAAGGTCACCGAATTGAAATTCCAAGGGTTTTCGTCGTTTGTCGGCATAACTCTTTTACCGACTCCTCGCTACTCGAATGTTATCACGGATTTGAATAATTTTGTCGGATGTTTCTTGATTTAGCTCGGGTCCGGTGATTTATGCTTCACCAATCTCATTCCAACAGATAGGAGAACGACACTTGCGACCATAAAGAGCTTCAAATGGAGCCATGTTGATACTTGTGTGGTAGCTATTGTTGTAAGAGAACTCGATTAGGGATAAATGGGAATCCCAATTGCCACCAAAATCAATTACACAAGCTCTAAGCATATCCTCAAGAGTTTGGATTGTACGCTCGGTCTGACCATCAGTTTGGGGGTGGTAAGTCGTGCTCAAATCCAATCGCGTACCAAGAGCAGTTTGGAGGGATTGCCAGAACCGAGAGGTGAATTGAGCATCTCTATCGGAGATTATGTTTAATGGAACACCGTGACGGCTCACGATTTCGTCAATGTAAATTTGGGCCGATTTCCTAACCCGATAGTCTTCACGGATGGGTAAGAAATGAGCAGATTTGGTGAGACGGTCAATGATCACCCAGATGCTATCATAACCACTTGAGGTGCGAGGGAGTTTGGTAATGAAATCCATAGCTAAGTTCTCCCATTTCCACACGGGAATTTCCGGCTGTTCAAGTAACCCGGAAGGACGTTGATGTTCGGCTTTGACTTTGGAGCAAGTTAGACATTTGGCTACATAGAGAGCAATGTCTTTCTTCATACCGGGCCACCAATATTGTTGGCGAAGGTCTTGGTACATTTTATTCGCACCAGGAAGGATAGAATAACGAGTCTTGTGGGCCTCGTTCATGAGAAATATACGGAGATCATCACGATCGGGAACCCAAATACGGTTCAAGTAATACAGTAAGCCATTGGGTCTTGATTCGAGCAGAAGTTCAACACCACACGACATATCCTCGTACATGTTTCCCTCGTTGACTGAGACGTGTTGAGCTTCTAAGATACGATTTTGAATGTCGGTTCAAATTTGGACACATTGAAGCATGACATGGTCCTTTCGACTCAAGGCGTCGGCTACAACATTCGCCTTACCGGGATGGTAACGAATCTCGCAGTCATAGTCGTTAAGGAGTTCAACCCAACGTCGTTGCCTCATATTGAGTTCTTTTTGGTTGAAGATGTGTTGGAGACTTTTGTGGTCGGTGAACACCACACATTTAGTGCCATAGAGGTAATGTCTCCAAATCTTCAATGCGAATACAACCACACCCAATTCAAGGTCTTGTGTTGTATAATTCTTCTCGTGAATCTTAAGTTGCCTTGATGCATAAGCGATTACCTTACCTCGTTGCATGAGGACACAACCAAGACCTTGGTTGGAAGCATCACAGTAGACAACTAGATCGTCATTCCCGTCAGGGAGAGTCAAAATAGGAGCATCGCATAACTTTTGCTTGAGAGTTTGGAAGGCTTCTTCTTGCTTTGGTCCCCATTCATAAGGTTTACCCTTGTGGGTCAAAGCGGTGAGTGGAACAGCAATCTTAGAGAAATTTGAAATGAAACGAAGATAATATCCCGCAAGACCAAAAATGAACGAACTTCGGTGGGGGTCTTAGGGGCATTCCAATTCTTAACAGCCTCAATCTTAGCAGGGTCCACATGAATTCCTTTTTCGTTGACGATATGACCCAGGAATTGAACCTCCTTTAGCCAAAATTCACATTTGGAGAACTTGGCATATAGTTGCTCTTTTCTCAAGAGGTCCAAAACTAATCTAAGGTGTTGTTCATGTTCGGATTTAGTCTTGGAGTAAATTAAGATATCATCAATGAAGACGATCACGAATTTTTCGAGGTATGGTTTGCACACACGATTCATGAGGTCCATGAAAACCGCGGGTGCATTGGTTAGCCCAAAAGGCATGACCATGAACTCATAGTGACCATACCTTGTTCGGAAGGCAGTCTTTGGAATGTCTTCTTCTTGTACACGGAGTTGGTGATAACCAGATCGAAGATCAATCTTTGAGAAGCAAGTGGAGCCTTGAAGTTGATCGAAGAGATCATCAATTCTAGGCAATGGATAACGGTTCTTGATGGTAAGCTTGTTGAGTTCGCGGTAGTCAATACACATACGGAATGATCCATCCTTCTTTTTAACGAATAAGACGGGTGCACCCCACGGTGAATGACTTGGACGGATGAAGCCCTTGTCGGAGAGTTCTTGGAGTTGGCTTGCAAGTTCTTGCATTTCAGAGGGTGCAAGACGGTATGGAGCTTTAGCCACTGGGTTAGCTCCGGGTACAAGGTCAATGCGAAATTCTACTTGCCGAATGGGTGGAAGACCGGATAAGTCTTCGGGGAAGTCCCGAATCATGGGGATATCTTGAATATTCTTCTCCTTGACATCTTTTCGGATAATATGAGCTAAGAAGGCCACGTACTTCTTTCGTAAGTACTTTTGAGCAGTAGAGCATGACATCAATCTGAGTCCTTTGCAGGGTTTTTCACCAAGGACTCTCAACGTTTCTCCCGACAGAAGGGGTATTCGGATGCACTTCTCAAAACAGATTACTTCGGCATGGTGATTTGACAGCCAATCCATGCCTACGATGATATGAAAACTTCCTAGTGGCATTGGCACAAGGTTGATTGGAAACGTATGATCATTATGTTCTAGGGAGCAATCATAGATAATGGAGTCAATTGTAAGAGAGTCACAATTTGCTATTTCGACGGTAAAGGTTTTCTCTAATTGGGATCGTGTCTTTGCAAGTAAGGGTTCAAAGTTAAGTGACACAAAACTTTTATCGGCACCGGTATCAAATAAAATGAAGGCATATTGACTATTAACAAGGAACGTACCATTAACCACATCATTGTTGGCTTGAGCTTCATTGGCGTTTATGTTGAAAGCACGCCCACGAGCTCCGCCTTGTCTAGCATTGGTAAATCTTGGGCATTGGTCACGGAAATGATTTGGGTCGCCACATTCATAACTAGCACGCACATTTGCAATAGCGGGAACACCTTGATTAGCCACTTGCGGGTTGGTTCGGTTTGGTGGGTTGACCTGGCCCGCAAGAGCTTTGGCCTTACACATATTAACCGTATGGCCATATTTCCCACAATGAGTGCAAAGGCGACATGGGATGCTTTGGGGATGATGATAGTTGCATGTGGCACAAAGCGGGTAGATCCCAACATATGGCTTTTGGACTGGTGCTTGAACCATAGGTGCAGCTTGGTTAACGGGAATGGTACCATAGCATAGTTTCTAGCCTTTCTTTTCTTATTATTGCGGGAGGGTTCAGTTGTGGCTTCTTTGTTGTGGGTGGAAGGAATTGCGGTGTCAGAAACTTTCTTTGTGCCCTTTTTAGTAAGAGTCCCCGCCTTCACATGGTTATCGGTTAAAGTGGTAGATAATCGGATAGCATCTTCTAGTGTGGCGGGATTTCTCCCTAAGACGGTATCCTGAATCTGCCTAGGTAGTCCACCGATGTACTTTTCAATGCAGCGGGATAGGGGCGTGACCATGTGGGGCACAAGGAGACTCAGTTAATGAAACAGGGTTGTATACGCCAGACTTTCACCACTGTCTTGGGTAAGATCCCAAAACTCAGCTTCCAGCTTCCTCACTTCGTTCCGGGGACAAAACTCTTCGGTCATTAGTCTCTTAACCTCATCCCATGGTAAGGCCATGGTTGCGTCTACACCTCGGGTTCTCTTTTCCCCATTCCACCACGTGAGTGCCCGTTTTTGGAAGACACTTGTGGAATGACGGACACGAAGGTCATCAGGGCAGTCACTATTGAGGAAAGTGCCCTCAATACTTTCAAACCATTGAAGGAGTCCCGTAGCTCCTTCGGTACCATAGAACTTGAGAGGATTGCACGAGTTGAAATGCTTGAAGGTGCATTGAGATGGGTTGGCACCACCATTTCCTCCATTACCACCATTAGCCCCATGGTTACCATTGGTGGCACCATTAGCTTGAGTGAGTTGAGTTATGAGTTGTGCAAGGATAGTAGCGATGTCGGTGTTGGTGTTGGCCACGAGAGCACGACGAGGAGGCATTCTACAGATTTGCACAACACAAAAAAAATACGTAAGAACTTATGAGAATTGCTTGGATTAAAAAGGGCAAAATAATGAAATGAAATAGTTAATCATAGTTTGGATTGTACTCAAATAGTGATATAATCACTTGAATACTATGACACATTAAGGTTAATTAAACTCATATAATTTTCAAGGAGACATGCTTTAGCCTATAAGTAAACACTCATCCCGGGAATTCCCAGGAAAGCATACGGGTCCCTCGGTTGATTGGGATTTATGCGAAATGCTTTCCTAGACAGAAAACCCAGAATACAGGTGTCACCCTTCCAGATTGCACGTGTCCTCAAATAATTAACAAAGTTTAAAAACCTTAACGAGGGTATAAAAAGATTTTTATAGTTTTAGATTCATGAAGTTTCCACATGCTAAGAAGATGATGATAGAGAAATAGGCAAGAATATTATGAGGTTTTAGGATATAGGTAGGGATATTGTTTTATTTAATTTATTATTTAAATATAGTCTAATAATTCATGAACTCTAACAAATAAGGCACCATAGTGAAATAAATATTAATATAATAAGCATGTAACACATAGCATGTAGCACATAATCACATAATCATGAAGCATGGTATAAGTGGGTGTCCTAAAGTTATAGTCTAGGTCAAGGGTGTCTAATAACCTAGTTCCATATAACCAAGGCACTGATACCAATCTGTAACACCCCGACCGATGGCGGAATCATCGGGGCGGGACATGTTGACTGTTCATAAGCACAAGGTTGACTAAATTGAAATATATTAATTATCAAACTTCATTGCAACATTCATGACAAAACAAATCCAAGAAAGCAACATAATTGAAATACATAAGTTCCTTATTTATATTAACTAAGTCCAAGCCTATGTGAAGCACATCTTGATCAAACTCACACATTAGTACCTGAAACATGAATAAAATAAAGTCAACTAAAAAATTGGTGAGTATAACACAGGTTTGTATATAGATAGCATATAGTTTGTAAAAGAAATCTCTACATAACATGATAAATAAGGCATTTATGTAGAGCAGCTATTGTGTAACCAAGTACAATCAAACCTTTGTAACTAGCATGCAAAATTGTGTTGTCGATATCAATCACCCTACCTGGGTGGGTTTGTTAGACTCAATAGATCTATCATTGAAAACCGTCGGCTTGAATAGTTAATGATTGCACATAAGTTGTTCACAAAAGTTAGCACACCTAGCACTCAGGCATAAAGCTCAAATTGCACACATGAATTTAAATAGGATTTGTAATTGTGTTGTTTGTGTAATTGTAAATAGTAATTTGTATAGAGTTCATGTTTCACCCCAAAAGTGTAAAAGAGTAAAAGGGACTATGAAATACTCACATGGTTCAAGGTGTAGCTAAACACGGGAGACTAGATTGTAATTTGATCCTTGCAACTCCCCACGTTAACCTAATGTATATTTGAATTATTAGAGGGTACAATAGTCTATGTCTAAGTCTATGATTGAATCGGTTGTGTGTGACAAGTGTTGGAGTGGCAAGTATTAGTTGTTCGTATTTGAATGAAATGTTTCATAAAATGAGGAATTTAAATAAATAGTTTTAAAATAATTAAACTAAGTTTTGAGTTCGAATAACTAAATAAATCAAATAATTATTATTTAATAATTTAGTTATAAAATTAGTCGTGTGATTTATCTTATTTAAATAAATAATTTATTTATTTATCTATAAAGATATGTAAAAAAATAATATTTATTTATATAGGTGTGTAAAAAGTAAAATATATTATGTTATAATAAATGACTTATATTTATTTATTCATCCTTTGGAAAATAAGCATTTTGATTGTTTTAAATAAAATTAATCTTTTATAACTTTTATAAAATTAATTGTTTTTATTTAGAAATTAATTTAAATGTTTAAAGTTTTGATTTAAAAGTTTAATATGCAATTTAACAGTTTAATTCGGATTAAATCGGAATTTATATTGAAATTTAATGATTCTGCTTTTATTCTGTTATAAATGTTTCAAGGTTTATAAAGATATTTTTTATAAATTTTTTTTGAGTTTTAAAAATGGTATTTAAAAATATAAACAGGCCACCCGGTTCGAACCCGGGTGGATCCTGTGTGAGTGTTGCGTGTATACCGCTAGACCAGGGGAGCTATTCGCGTATAAGACCCGTTCGGGTATCTGATAATCCGTAACGAAAAGGTATCCGGGTCTTATGTTCAAGCTTCGCGCAAAAAGGCTGGTTTGGTGGGTTTCGAACACACGCCACCTGGTTCGGCGGCGCAGTGACTTGCTGGCCGGACCAGGTGGTTTCGCTGGATTATATGAATACCAAAATTTTAAAAACACAACTTCTGATCGAAACCCAAATCCGTATGAGCTCCAAGAACCCTAGAATTTAAATTGGTTCGATTCTGTATTGTTAGTATAAATTGATATAGGGCTATTGATCAGGGTTCGATTACGATTCTAATGATGTAAAACTTACACGTTGAGATTGGGCAACAAGTGCTGATGGCTACGAGGTTGGTTCCGACTGTTCTACGTGATCGAGAGGATTCCAGAGATGAAACGCAGATTCGCCAGAGGTTGGGAGAGTTTGTGATGTGGTATACGCGTGAGGGTGGGTGTTTTAATTCGTTCAATTTTATTCGAATTAACCATATCGATTTCGATTTGGCCGAAAAGTTTTTGCGGGGCTGATTTCGCGTTATTCCATTGATTTGGGAACGAATTGAGTCTGATAGCAGTCCAGGTTCACTCGAGGTCGACTGGGGCATGATTTCAGGGATTGAATACGCGTTATTTACACGAATTAAACTTAAAATGATACGGTTTGACTTTCAGGAGTCAAATTCATTTGAATTTGAACCTTGACCGCTAAATCGATCAAATTGGGTTGTTGTTTGGGCCAAGATTGGATCGATTCTTGTCTGGGAAATCATGAGGAGTCCAATTCAAAAGAAATCCGTCGATGGCCGACTTGAATTGTCACGGTTTTGGCCCCTTTGACTTTTGAAAGTCAAACAAGTCAAGGAATGTCAAAATTGGAGTGTGGGGTTCCAATTTAGGGTTTAATTGTTTTGGGGTTCGATCAGCCGTGAAATTTCTTGTTAATGGTATAAATGTATCTATGTGTGTATGTATTTGATTGAAATTTTATATAAATGTATACCCGTAAATGAGTTTGCGGATTTGTTTTGAGGTTTAATATTTGGTATGAACAGTTTAAACCAGTGCACTAGAATTTGGAATTTAAACGAGTTACATTAAATTTCAAACAGGTTGGAAATCAGAAATGTTACACAGACATCCCTAAATGTCTGGACTCAAGCTGATTATGGGACCAACGCACGGATCTCAGGATGGGTAACCAACGCCAACGCCAGCACGGTAAGTAAGTACTAAAGTTAATGCACTTGGATAAGAATAAATACCTTAACTTAGAACTAATAGATGTCAAAGTCACAACCGATTTGAAGAGTTTTGAACCCGAAAAGCAATGTAAATTAGTAATCACAAACCGGTCACTGTAATTAACAATTTACCTTGCTCGTACTGTTCTAAACTATGATCTGAAGGAATGACATTGATGTATTCCCTTTATAACTATCAGGAAACTAAGAACTATGGCTGGTGGAGGAAGAACAGGACGCCGAGGCGGTCATACTGGCCGAGTCGGTAGACCTCCTTTGAATCAACGACACGAGGAGGAAGAGAGTGTGCACGCAGAACACACTGAGGGTGTGCACGAAACAGAGGTGACCCCGACTGGGAACAACAGTCAAGGGCCTCTACAGTTAGAACCAGAGGTCAGGGATGCTATTGCCCGTGAAGTTGTACTCACCCTGAAGAAAGTATTGTCTGATCTATTATCAGAGGCACTAAAGAAAAGTAAAGAGGAGGATGAAGGAGACCATGAAGAGAAAGTGTATGACAGTGATGGGGATGAAGTGAACGTGAGATCAAGCAATCGTGGGTTTACTTACAAAGGTTTCAAGGACGGAGACCCACCCAAGTTCGATGGGAACAAAGATTCAGTGGCTACGTTCGAATGGACTGAGAGGATGAACGTTGTAATCAACATCAGCGAATGTCGACCGGACCAGGCGGTTAAATATGTTGCTCATTCTTTCACCAATGAAGCACTAGATTGGTGGAGAAATATTCAAAGAACAAAGTCACCAAACGCTCTTGCCAGAATGACATGGGAAGACCTGAAGAAGCTCATAATCCAAAAGTTCTACCCACAGAACGAGATTGATCGTGTGGAGAACGAGTTCCTAAACTTCAAGGCTGGCAACAAGACTCATCGCCAGTATACCTCAAGATTCAACGAGCTGGCCCAACTAGTACCACACTTGGTGGAAACTGAAGACCGTCTGATCAAATACTATGTCAAGGGTCTGCCGCAAAAGGTCCGGGTCCATGTGAAAGCTAACCTACCCTCGACCTTCGAGTCAGTAGTGAATCTGAGCGGAATCGTCTACGACGATTATGCCAATGAGGACCCGACACCTGAGACACAAAAGAGGAAGTGGGAGAACCCGTCTAGAGGCACCGAAAAAGGGAATGTAGCAACTAAAGTTAAGAAACCAAGTTCGGATGAATATGAAACTTGCAGGAAATGTGGAAGGCAACATCTTGGCGAGTGTCGAATTGGCACCACCAAGTGCGGGAAGCCGGGTCACTTCTCCCGAGAATGCGTAAAAAACATCAAGTGTCAAGTATGTGGATTGTTTGGACATCTGACAAAGAACTGCAGGAAGGCCGGCCAATCTGGTTCGGGAAAAGAGAGGGAAAAAGAACAGCCGCAGGCTAGGACTCGAGCCTACGCCCTGACTGAGGAGGAAGCAAGGGGAAACCTTGATGTTGTGTTAGGTATGTTCCTAGTTAATAACGAACATACTGCTATTTTACTTGACTCTGGTGCTAGTAAAAGTTTTATATCCAATGCATTTAGTCGTAAACTAGGATGCACTATCAACACAATAGTAAGGGTCTTTAGCGTACAAACTGCCGTTGGTAAAAATTCGGCAGTATTTCAAGTAACAGAGGATTGCATCATAGAAATAGAGGGTCATAAGTTCCCTTCTAGATTATTCCTTCTCACCTTAGGAGGATTCGATATAGTATTGGGTATGCATTGGCTAGCTACTAACGAAGCTCAAATCATATGTAAACGTAAGAGGATACACCTCAAAGCTCCTAACGTCAGTCAAATTACGGTTTATGGGGATTGGAATTGCACGATGCCGAACGTCATCTCGATGATCAAGGCCGAAAGTTACATGAGGCGCGGTTGCGAAGCTTATCTGGCATATGTTATTTATGATAGAATGAAATTGAATGAACTCAAGAATGTACCCGTGGTGTGCAACTTTTTGGAAGTATTCCCTGAGGATCTACCTGGGTTACCACCCGATCGGGAAATAGAATTTCATATTGACTTATTGCCAGGAGCCGAGCCCGTTGCCAAAGCCCCCTACAGATTGGCTCCGTCAGAAATGAAAGAAATGATGTCTCAACTAGAGGAACTAATAGAAAAAGGATTTATTAGACCGAGCATCTCACCGTGGGGCGCTCCGGTACTATTTGTAAAGAAGAAGGACGGCAGCATACGCATGTGCATTGACTACCGCGAGTTGAACAAGAGGACAGTAAAGAACAAATACCCACTGCCTAGAATAGACGACCTTTTTGATCAACTGCAAGGTGCGAGTTGGTTCTCAAAGATCGATCTTAGGACGGGTTACCATCAGTTGAAAGTAAAAGAAGAAGACGTACCAAAGACCGCATTTCGCACGCGTTATGGGCATTATGAGTTTCTCGTGATGTCCTTCGGATTGACCAACGCGCCAGCATCATTCATGGATTTGATGAATAGATTATGTCGACCAATGTTGGATCGATCAGTGATAGTTTTTACAGACGACATACTGGTATATTCGAAAAGCAAGGGTGATCACCACTGTCACCTAAGAGAGGTTCTGGAGGTGCTAAAGCAGGAAAAGTTGTACGCAAAATTCTCCAAATGCGCGTTCTGGCTTAGGGAAGTCCAATTCCTAGGTCATGTAATAAACCCTAACGGAATCATGGTGGATCCTGCAAAGATCGAGACAGTAAAGGAATGGAACGTCCCAAAGACACCAACAGAGATACGAAGCTTTCTGGGATTGGCAGGCTACTATCGAAGGTTCATTCAAGATTTTTCAAGAATAGCCTCGCCACTAACTAAGTTGACACGGAAGGAAGCGAAATATGAATGGCGTCCAACCCAAAACAACGCGTTTGAGGAACTTAAGGCACGATTAACCCAAGCTCCAGTCTTGGCACTACCTGAGGGAAATGAAGACTTAGTAGTCTACTCTGACGCTTCGGGTCAGGGTTTAGGTTGCGTACTTATGCAACGAGGAAAGGTAATTGCTTACGCCTCGCGACAACTAAAGATTCACGAGGTTAACTACCCAACACACGATTTAGAGTTAGCAGCAGTAGTTTTCGTGTTAAAAATATGGAGGTACTATCTGTATGGAGTTAAATGCACCATCTACTCAGATCACAAAAGCCTGAAGTACTTTTTCGGGCAAAAGGAAATAAACATGAGGCAAAGGAGGTGGTTAGAGTTACTGAAGGACTATGACTGTGAGATATTGTACCATCCAGGCAAGGAAAATGTGGTGGCTGACGCTTTAAGCAGAAAGGAAGAATAGGAACCTATACGGATCAAAGCGTGTCAGCTGATTATAACACCAGATTTGATGAGTGAGATATCAAAGGCACAAGATGAAGCACTATTAGAAAGATATACAAAACGGGGAAGAATAGTAGGACAACAAGGGAATTTGAATGCAAATGCATACGGTGTACGAACTAGGTTTGGCCGAATGTGGATACCCAAGATTGGCAAGCTTAGAGCCAAAATACTCGATGAGGCCCATAAGTCTCGCTATTCTGTCCACCCCGGGACGAACAAAATGTATCAAGACTTGAAGAAAGAGTACTGGTGGCCTGGCATGAAAAATGATGTGACCGAGTACGTGAACAAGTACCTAACGTGTTCTCTAGTTAAGGTCGAGCACCAGAAACCATGCGGTAAAATGCAACCTCTACCAATACCGGAATGGAAGTGGGAGGAGATCACGATGGACTTCATTACCAAGCTACCGCGAACAACTAAAGGCAATGATACCATTTGGGTGATCGTCGACCGCTTGACGAAAAGTGCTCACTTCTTGCCAATACGTGAGACTTCTTCGTCAGAAAGACTAGCAGAAGTATTTATCAAGGAAGTTGTGAGCAGACATGGTATGCCGCTGTCGATTGTGTCCGACAGGGATACTAGATTCACGTCAAGGTTTTGGAAGAAATTCAATGAAGCAACGGGCACTAGACTGAACATCAGCACCGCTTACCACCCCCAAATCGATGGACAATCGAAAAGGACCATTTAGACTTTGGAGGACATGCTCCGGGCCTGTATCATTGACTTCGGTGGGAGCTGGGACAGCCATCTACCATTGGCAGAATTTTCATACAACAACAGCTATCACTCGACTATTGGCATGCCGCCATTTGAAATGTTGTATGGAAGGAAATGTAGGACCTCGGTTTGTTGGGGGGAAATTGGACAAAAGGATTTTGCAAGTCTCGAATTGGTCAAAGCTACTTCCGAGAAGTTTTATCAAATCAAGGCTCGAATGAAAGCCGCAAAGGACAGACAGAAATCATACGCGGATAAGAGAAGAAGGGATTTAGAGTTTCAAGTGGGGGACATGGTACTGTTAAAGGTATCACCATGGAAAGGAATCATCCGATTCAGAAAACGTGGCAAACTAAGTCCAAGGTTTGTCGAACCTTTCAATATATTAGCGAGAGTGGGTCAAGTTGCTTACAGACTCGACCTACCTGTTGAGCTTAGTGGAATACACCCTACGTTCCACGTGTCGCACTTACGCAAGTGCCTAGCTGACGACACAGCTCACATACCTTACGACGAGATCGAAGTGGATAACGGTCTAAATTATGTGGAGGAACCATAGCCATTATTGACCGATCTGAGAAACGACTACGCAATAAGTCGATTCCTTTAGTCAAAGTACAATGGAAGCACAGAAAAGGGTCAGAAGCTACATGGGAAAAAGAAGAAGAGATGAGGGGACTATACCCTCAATTGTTAACGTATAAACGGTTTCGAGGACGAAGCCTCTTTAAGGAGGGTAGACTTGTAACTTCCCAAAAATAGTAATTTAGTAAATAATAACGCGATAGAGACTTAATCGTTATAAAACGAAAGAAAAACGGATGGGCTTGGGCTTGAGCTTGGCTCCAACGGGCCGAGCGAAGCCCAGGTATAAAAGGGTCAAGACAGCACTAGAACTCTCATTTCCACCACAACTTGCAACCTAGAGAGAGAAAGGAGAGCTCGGGCCTAGAGAGAGAAAGTGACGGATCGACCCGAAATTGAAGGAGCACGTTACTACTGAGATCCTGAGCAAAACCTCCGAATCAGAATCACAATCCAGGTAACGATTCGACCTTAAACTGAGTTTTTCTTCGTTTTGGGGTTTCTCGGGTTTTAGCTAAATAGGAGACGTTTTTATGGATGAAACTTGAAAATAAGCTTAGAACTAGCAGCTAGAATGAAAACCGCACCTTTTGATCAAAGAAAATTATAAGATTGGCATAATCAGATTAACATGCAAAGACTTCAGACTTGTCCAGGAAACAGGTCCTGCGTACTTATCAAGTACGCAAGAAGGAAGATCCTGCGTACTTACCAAGTACGCATGAGGAAGATCCTGCGTACTTATCAAGTACGCAAGAAGAATGTTCTGCGTACTTGTCAAGTACGCATGAGCAAGGCTCTGCGCACTTACTAAGTGCGCAGGCAGCAGACCAGTAAGTAAAGTCAGTATTTTAGAATGATTAAACCATTAGAGTCGGGATTGGGTCTGATGTGTATGTAACTACCTAATTCAGATCGTACGTGACGTTGTTGGACCTTTGTTTAGGACAACCAAGACTAGCTTATCAGGTGAGTTTTATGTGACCCCTTCTATGTTATGTGTATACCTTATTAAATGCTTTGGGGCTGAAATGTATACACTAAATGAATAAATGATATGAATACTAATGTGATCATACGTGATATACTAATATATATTTATATATATATATATCAGAATGAATTATGAACAAGGAATGAAACGTATGTTTACAAATAATGAATGAAAGAATGGCATAACGTAAATAAATGAAATCTTGCTTTATAATTATTTATATTGCATGTTATGAATGTATTTATACGTTATGGATGGAAACGAAGCTAACGGCTACTTCTGTAGACGGACGACCACGCGACTATTTTGCAACCGGGAAAGATGCGTTCCTTCGCAAGCTAGGACGTACAAAAGGCATTAATGGGCGGTCGAAGTAAATGCTAAAATAGTATTACGGTTGCATAAACAATAGTTCGCGTGGGAAACGGATGCCTTAGGGCAGACGGGCCAATATGACGGACTACAACGGTAGAACGGTAAAGACGAACGGCCGAAGGTTGGCCGGACGAAAGTTAAGGTGGACGGTTTCTAGGACCGGACAAGTAAAAGGGCTACGACGGTAGCTTAAGGGCGTATGTTTTTATGATATACGCAGTAAAAAGACGGGTTGATCACTCCTATGTGTATGACCAATGAATGTTAAAGAAAGTAAAGGTGAATGCATATCTATGTAATCACATAAGAATGATGAAAGAAAAACAAAAGTTTTGAATATGTATTTATATAAAAGTATATGTATATATATATATATATAATTATGCATACTTATAAAGAAAAGAATGTTCATACTTAATAGTTTTAAACTAGAACTCACCAGCGTTAGCTGAATTTTAGTATACATTTCAGGAAGGAAGGAAGGGTCGTGCGGAGGCATGATGGTTACCCGGCAAGCGACTTACATCCCACTCTTGATTGTTAATTAAAAATGTTGTGTTTTTAATTTTTAAGACTTCCGCTGTTATGTCATGTGATTCGAATGATGTTTGTTTTCGCTACTCTCTAATGTTTTAATTTAAGTTCAGTATTTATCACTATGTTTATGAGTAAATCCAACAAGTGAGGTTACTCGGGAAAGGGGCCTTACATGACTCGTCTTTCGACTAAGTGCATCCGCCACTACATTCTCTTTACCCGAATGATAGAGTATCTCACAGTCATAGTCCTTGACCAATTCAAGCCACCATCTTTGCCTCATGTTGAGTTCCTTTTGGTCAAAGAAATACTTGAGGCTTTTGTGATCCATGTAGATCGTACACTTAGCCCCATATAAATAATGCCTCCAAATTTTGAGTGCGAAAACCACGGCCGCAAGCCCTAAATCGTGAGTAGGGTAGTTCACCTCGTGAGTCTTCAATTGCCTAGACGTTTAAGCAATCACTTTCCCCCTTTGCATAAATACACACCCCAACCCCGAATACGCGGCATCCGAATACACAACAAAATCTTCGGTACCGTCCGGCAAGGATAGAATAGGTGCCTTAGTTAATTTTTCCTTCAAGAGTTGAAAGGCGGATTCTTGCTCGGAACCCCATACAAACTTAGTCTCTTTACGCGTCAACTTCGTCATCGGCAAAGCAATCCGAGAGAAGTTTTCAATAAACCGTCGATAATAACCCGCCGATAATAACTCGCCAACCCCAAGAAACTTCTAATCTCCGAAGGCGTTTTCTGCGATGACCAATCTTTAACCGCCACTATCTTGGATGGGTCGACAGTAATCCCTTTCTCATTAATCACATGACCCAAGAATTGGATTTCGCGCAACCAAAATGCGCACTTAGAAAATTTTGCATAAAGCTTTTCCCTTTGAAGACCTTCAAGAATCTCACGCATGTGACAAGCATGATCACCTTCGCTCCTTGAATAAATGAGAAGATCGTCAATAAACACAATGACTGAACGGTCGAGGAACGGTCTATACACCCGGTTCATAAGCTCCATGAAAACCGCGGGAGCGTTGGTTAAAACGAAAGGCATAACGGTAAAGTTATAGTGACTGTAACGAGTGCGGAAAGCCGTCTTAGGAATGTCGTCTTCTTTCACTTTCAACTGATGATACCCGGACTTCAAATCAATTTTAAAGAACCATGACGCCCTTTGCAATTGGTCAAAGAGGTCGTCAATCCAGGTTAACGGGTACCGATTCTTCACCGTCAACTTGTTCAATTCCCGATAATCCATACACATCCTCATGTTTCCATCCTTCTTTTTAACGAAGAGAACGGGTGCACCGCAAGGCGAGACGCTTGGGTGTATGAAACCTTTATCAAGTAGTTCCTGTAATTGCTCCATTAGCTTTTTCATTTCCGGCGGTGCCAACCTATAAGGTGCTTTGGCTACCGGCTTAGCACCCGGTATCAAATCAATCCCAAACTCTACCTCCCTCTTCGGAGGAACCCCCGGTAATTCATCTAGAAACACATCCTCAAACTGATTCACAACCGGAACATCACGAATATCTTTCACTTTCTCGATTACATCCTCAACAAAAGCCATGTAGGCCTTGCACCCACGCGCCATGTACTCTGTTGCCTTAACATAAGAACATAATCTTACCTTACCTTTCTTTTCACCTTCTATGTAAATGGACTCACCCGACGGGGAGTCGAGGTGTATCGCCTTAGGTCCACATAAAATATTCGCTTTGTTCCTTGACAACCAATCCATGCCCACAATAACATTAAAATCCCCCATGGTCATAGGAATTAAATTAATAAGGAACGTTTCACCCCCCGCCCTTAACTTGCAATCCCTATAAATATCAAACACTAGGAAACTCTTATCATTTGCTGCCTCGATTTCTAAGGGTTCATCTAACTTGCTACTTAGAAAAAGAGAATGCTTAACAAATTTCAAAGACACAAATGAACGACTACCCCCGAATCAAATAGAACTAGTGTAGGTAAAGATTTAATCTTGAATATACCTGACACCATCTCCGGGTTATTCTTCGCCTCTTCCGCCGAGATGTGGAAAGCTCTACCCTTTGGCTTTGGTACTTCAACCTTCCTTTCACTTCCACATTGCTTCAGCTCGGGGCAATCCGCCCTATTGTGCCCGGGCTTGTAACAATTGTAGCATATACTGATTTGGCTTGGACATTGATTAGCCATATGCCCTGGCTTCCCACATTTATAACAATTTGACGTACCCTTCCTACACTCCCCAAAGTGCTCCTTTCCACAAACCTTGCATCCCCGTGGAGAAAATTTGTTAAATGGCTTCTTGCTTGGGCTCCCGCCCTTTATCTTCTTCGCAACTTGTTCCACAATTTCACGCTTTCTCTTTTCACCTCTTGCTTCTTGCCTCCTCAACTCCACCTCCCTTTCCCGACACCTATTTATCAAATCTACAAGTGTGGTAAAAGAGGATGGATATATGCTATCTCTTAACTCCACAGTCAACATAGCATAAAATCTGTCAATCTTCGCCTTCTCGGTAGACACCACGTCCTGACAGAACTTGGCGCGATCAAAGAAAGCCCCTGCTAATTCATCTATTGACTCAGTCGTTTGCCTCATGAGGAGGAACTCCTCAGTCATCCTGTCAACTGCGGCTTGTGGGCAATGGTATTTTAGAAAAGTCGTCTTAAACTCCTCCCAAGTCATGTAGGTCACACCCATTTCACCCCCTCTCCTTTCGGAGATTTAACAACCACTCTTTTGCCCTCCCAATTAACAATGGCACGCTAAACATTACCATGTCCTCGGGTTTGCACTTTGTCGTCTCAAAATTCAATTCCATATCCACCACCCACCTGCGGCTAAGGATCGGGTCCACTTGCCCGTTATACTCCTTGGGCTTGATTACCATAAACTCTTTAAGAGTACAACCTTGTGGTTCCTTCTCCTTCTCTTTCGATACCTCTTCGAGAGTGAGTTTAATAGCCCCTCTCATTTCTTCCATCAACAATGATGTGGCTTGCTCCAAAGCCTTGGCCACTTCTTCCTTTATCGCTTCATGGGTTCTTGGATCCAACGACTCTTCATTCGCATATGTCATCTCTAGCTGAGAATTTAGAATAAAACACCTTAATACCCTTATACTATCAATACCTTAGGTAACCATCTTACATTTACCCTTATATGTATTAAGTGTATATATATATCTTCCTATATACCTACATATATATATATATAATCACCTTCACCAAATCCTTGCAAATGTTCATTGTTAAATGGTTATCATAAGAACCCTTGCACATATTGTCTTATTAATCACATTGGTCAGACATGTTTAATAATACAATATGCCCAATTGTAATTATCATATCCATACAACAAATCACAAGACAAGTTTTGTCTTACACAATCACCTTGTCATTCATACATACATATACACATATGAAACAACATTAATCATAACATTACTAACCTCTCACTTCCGAAAGCTCCGAGTCTTAGTCAAGTCCTTCTTCGATTCTCGTATCATTTCCCCCATATCACGAGCATCCAGTTTGAGTTTGGTGCCACTCATACCAAATCCCTCAAACCATTGCTCTGATACCAAGTTGTAACACCCTTAATTTAAACACCAGCTATAATAAACATTTTACAAACGCGAAAGCATTTATCACAAGAATTTTTTTTATATATATTTCCGCGTGTCGCGAAAATCATGAACCGTCCCTTCGGGTGTCGCGAGGTAGTCCAAAGAAGGCAGGTCCGGGAAACCAGGTCGCGAAGACCAGGTCCCTGGTTCTCGCGTGGCGCGAAGACATCTAGCAAACAGAAAGTTTCCAGACCTGTGCAGTTTTTAACACTTAACTAATTTTTCCATTTTTAACCCATTTTACCATAAAATTTTCCTAACACTTAAATATGGGTTCTAACATTCAAAATAACATACTTTTGCATCGAAAACTACAATTTCAACTATCCATTTACATCCACTAGATGGACTTCTAATTACACCCTAAATCGCCAAAAAGTGCATACGAGAATCCAACATTCGCCGTAGACTTGACCTTGACTATCCCGGAGCTTTTCCTACATAACACCACATATATCACCATTATTAATGAAGATAAAACATAACAAACAAGTAAAATTCTTCTTAACTCACCCATTCACCCATTTGACCCATTTCTACCCAATTTGTCAATAGGCTGCATATCACTTGCATATCACCTACAAGTTTCATTCATTTCATTTTATATTCATGATTAACACATTTTTGTTTCCATTGTGGCACATAGGCCATTATTTCATCACCACATTTCCATTTTGATTCTTAGATCATAACTTCATATCCACATATCCATTATGGTACTTAGACCATAACTCAATATCCACATATCCATTATAGTATTAATACTATAACAACATTCATTCACTTATCCGTACACCTCTATACACAATCATACCACATAACACATTATGCAACTTAACACATTACGCATACAACATTGCATTTAACACCATTTATCATCAATTACTAAGTAAGTGCAAAAGCACTTACCTTGTGGATTTGAAGGTCCTGATTCCACTTCACGTTTTGCAATTTGATTACCTAAACACATTCATCTAGTTTAGTAATCCATCATACACAAAAATCACATTTTAATTGGGAACCCAATTTCCTATTTCCAACCCAAACTGACCCGTTTGAGTTATACTCATATCCAAACACCCTCTTTCACCCCAAACTCACCTACTTGAGTTTCATTATCCTTACCTTAACACTAATTTTTCATTCAATTTTTATCATTAGGTTAATTTGGTGTTTGTTCAAGTGTCTAACATCATATAAACACTTAATCATCATTAATTCATCATCTTATCATCATAATCTAAAAACACCCAATTTTTCCCATATGAACCCTAACTTCTCATAATTAAAATCAAAGGGTTTTAGGATGTTATTCACCATTCTTTACCTTTAGTTTAGCTAGATTTCCAACAATCTAACACTAATTATCAACATTCATCATAAATTTTGGATTTCTACAAAACCCACTAACTAACACATCAATGGTGAAATCAAAAGGAAGATAATCACTTACTTGATGTTAGGAAGGTGATGTGCAAGCCAAAACCTTCACAATTCAAGCTTCAATTGCACGAATCTTGCTTCAACTGCACGAATCTTGCTTCAACATTCTTTTCTTTCTTTTTCTCTTGAAAGCATCAACCCCCACTCCAACTAAAAATTTGAATTTTGACACCTCATTAGTCAAATATGGCAGATTTTCCATGTTACACATTCAGCCCCTCAACTTTTATTTCACCCATTATCATTCCAAAACTACACAAAAACTAACATAACTCCATACAAACTTGAAACCCACTTGTTTCAACTTATTTCTAAAATATTATTTCCACCATAATATTATTTAGAACATTTATTTATTTTATAACGAAACCCGGATTTTGGTTCGTTACATTAAGTGGTCGTCACCACTTTCCATTACCTTTATAAAGATCCATTCCCCCGTTACATACCACGAAGGAATGTAACGGTCCGCATTCAATTCGTCCCCTTTCGGAGATATAGCAATCACTGTCCATAAGTTGCAGGATATTATGTGGGATATGACAAAACATTCTTTTACAGTCCAATGTGGTCAAAAACATTCCATGTCAATGCAATCACTACCAATGACATCTTTTCATTACATATCTTGGTAAAGCAGGACAAGTCCTTAAAACATTTTACGTGTCAAACCATAACCGTCTCTTTCTTTTTTAAACATTACAAGGTGATTATCTTCCCAAAGTAGTACCTCCAACAGATATGTTCCCAGGATAGAATGACGGGTCCAGGAGGGTTTTATACACCATTCTTTCCTTAGACAGAACATTCTGTTTGCTAGATAACTACATACTTGTCGGATGTTTATCTTTAACTTTGTAACATAAACATTTTTCTTGCAACATCATGGATACTGGCTCATAGATTTAAATCAATGGCATACAGTATCTAAGACATTCATAACACGTGCATTATGCCCAAAATATTTAAAAACATTTAAAAAGGGCATCATAGAACTCACTTCTAACTTTCTTCTCTTTCAAATAATCTTTACGTGCTAATGTAGCTAGCATAATGACTTGGATCACAATCCTATGTCATTATAACATTACTTAACCATAAGTTCCTAGCTTAGTGGAAATAACCAAGTTATTAGGAACTAGTCGGAACCTTACCTAAGAACTATCTACTGCGTATTGGTGTCAAAAAGCTGGAAACCGGACTTCCCTACGCGAACCGGGGCTTCTTGGCACGCTTACCGAGACTAAGTGTGTGTTTCTAAGTGTGTTGGGGTTGTGTGAATGCTTTAAAATCGACCAACATGTCCAACTATTTATAGGTTGCCCGCCGAATCCATAGCGGACCGCTATCTATATACATGTCGGTCCGCTATCCAAGTATGGCGGTGTAATTTGCTTAGCGAGCACATAACGGACCGTTATACTTCTCAAGTCGGTCCGCAAAGAATGGATTGCGGCTAGCGGGCGGCAACAGATTCCATATCGGTCCGATATCGATCCTCCACGTGCCAGTCTTCAGTGATTAGTCACCCGACACGTGTCACCTCCAGAATGATCCCTTCCGCCTTACATAACGGACCGATATCTCTACAGATTTCGGTCAGACATCTGTCTACTTTCATAAATTTTCACTTTTTGTCCCTGAACTTTGATTCAATAGCACTTTAACCCCTTATACTTTAATATAATGTCATTTAACCCGCTAGGGTTTTTATCAATTGACAACTTTAGTCCCTCCACTTATATTTCTTTAAAAATTGGGGTGTTACAATATCGAACGAGCGTTTGGTCTTTTGAAGAATAAGTGACATATTATCGAACAACCGGCTCAATCTTGGTCCCAAACGAGAATTAGGAACATAATGTATGCTTGTATAATTTTGCATAATATGAGTTTGGAGGACCAAGAAGTTGGAATTTGTAAATATAACCCAAATGAAGAGGACCCCATGTACGAAGAAATTGATGAAGATCAAAAGCGAAAAAACCGTCAAGAAATACAACACCGAGATATTCATGACACACTAAAGTCGGAATTGATTGAGCATATTTACAACGTTCTCAAGATCATGTATTTTAATTTAATATCAGTTTTTTATGTTTTTTTTAACTTATGTAGTTTTATTTATTGATATTTTATGTAATGTAATTTTATTTAAATAAAATTAATATATAATTTTATTAATAAATTAGAAAATGCTATTAATGCTCACACCACCCTCATTCACTTGGGTATTTCTATAAAAATAAAAATAAAATTTTTATTTATATAAATAAAATATGTAAAAAAGATTTTATCTATACTATGTAATAAATAAAGGTTTTTTTATGCCACGTATCGTCTTCATATTCATTCTCATCATTTTTTTCCGCATCTCTCTCCTATTAAATACATCTTTATCTTTTAATAATTATATATTTTTAAAGAAAATACTAATTATACTAATAAAACTTTTACATATTTTGAATTTTGTTTTCTATCCTTAGTATATGTAATACATTTTTACACCTGTAAAATATATACATAAAGATTTAAGAATTTTATGTATTGATATTTTTCACCCCGTGTGTAGACACGGGTTCTAAGCTAGTGTATATATATATATACATATAGGGAGAGGATAAAGAGAAAACCATATATTTAGGCGAAAACCAAGAAAACTCATATTAGTTGTAGGTCTCGATTCGATGCGTGACGGATCTCTAGACTCGCGGTACGACACGGTGATAACGTGCGGAATACATGATCAACGTGCAACGTGTAACTTAATCAACAACACGGTGAAAATAAACGCTTTGTATTACTATAATCCTTGATTACAACAGTTGTCTCCAAAACACACACTTACACCTTTTTCTTCTCTAGTGTTCTAGTGTTCTATGGAATATGAACTTGTAACTCCTATTTATAGGAACACACAACACCTTAAGCGAACTTAACAAGTTCGCCTCAAAGATAAGTTCGCCTCTCTATGAACTTGAATAATATTCCTTAGGCGAACTTAACAAGTTCGCTCCTAAAGATGCTTAGGCTATGAACTTACACAGAATTTTATCAACAGTTACAAAACATGTACTAACATACTCCCCTTTTACTGTTGCTAACAATTCTATCAATTACAAGTCAACGACTCTAAGACTAAGACATAATATCTTCAAGCTCGTTGTCACCAGAATATGCTCCAACAGACTCCCCCTTGACAACAGCTTTAGAAGATTGTCATCCGTCTTCAAATATCAACAAACACTATGTATTCTTTGTCTTATTCATCTACACTTTCTCTTTCTATCTAGAAGAAAACTTAGGAGAAGGACCCCTTGTCAACTTCTATCTGCAATATTCAGTTTTTGCAAAGGAGAATAACCAAGAATAACCAACAATTAAGATTTCCATGGAAGCTGGAAAAATAAAATCTTTTTGGTTTTTCAAACATAAGAAAGACAAAATATTTTTGGTTTTTCTTTGTACAAAGTAAAATGTAAAATACAAAATCACATCTTTTTGGTCGAACATCACGAGTTAGAAGATCATATCAGTAAAAACAATGCATCAATCACACATTTTTTGATAAACATCCCTAAGCATTCTAAGGGTATCCTATCCAGATTCATCATTTCTTTATATCAGATAAGATCAAATATTTTAAGCTTCAACCAAAACATATAATGATACGCGAAGAACTCCAAAGAAGATGGGATCAGATCATAGCATGCTTATAATATAAATTAGATACGAATTTGCCACACATAACATGTCAATCTAAGTTGTCAATATTATAAGAATTGAAACCATCAGTATCTTTGTCCCATGTTCTTGTGAATTAAGGTACCATTTATTTTGTAATACAACGTGTACCCCACAAATATGCCAACAGAAATTTAAATGTGCACTATCTTCAAGACATATAAGATCATTGCAAGATAATATTCAATCTCCAGGATGACCTATACATATAAACACAGGAAAATATCAAGCAAAGAATCAGAATGATTCAGAATCGAATGATTCAAATGTCTTGGTTTGGATGAAGTATCATGATTCATAGTAACAGAAAGATTGTACCAATAGAATTCTTCAACATAAGAATGATCAAGGAATCGATTGATTCAATGACATAGGGTAGCGAGATCCAACTGTTATCTGGATATATTCAATGGAATCAGGATAATGATCCAAGGGCTAGTATATGTTCCAACAGATATTGTTAGAAACATATCTTAGTCTAACTACACGTTGCATATTTTTCGGTGCATGGGCAGTGAAGTGAACTGAAAAATTGTGTTTAACGACATAACCGATACTGGTCTCATGAAGTACTTTAGATCTTATATTCTTTATCTGATAATGATCTTTTACACACACACCCGGCATACCATGGGTTCAAATCACAATTGTCACAAAGATCATTATGTTATCACACTATTAATGGACCAAAGATACTCATAGCCTATTGACAATTCAGACTACATACTAGTATCCAAATTAAAATATAAGCACCAAGCATCAATTTTTGTTAAGCATAAGCAGTTATGAAGCTATCATTTCCCATATTGTGCAGTCTAAGAAGTTCTGATCAAAACATTTGTCACAAATATATTAGATAAGCATCATAAAGTCCAACTAAGGTCATGTGTGACTGAAAATCTACTGATGTACTATCATTTCTCCTTTAACTTCAAGTAATGTCGATTTTAACTTTTTCAATTTGTTTGGCTTTTTCAAAATCTTTTTCATTTTTTTTTTTTAGAGAAAACATTTTACTTGGTTACTCAGGATTAAGCAATTCAATCAATTAAAAACTTAAACCGATGTAATCCTGTAATTGAATGTCTTTGCCTTTGTCACCAACAAAAATTTGTACTCCCCCTGTCCTATAGACTCCCCTTAACTAGTCAAATGGTTGCATCAACGACTTTATGCTCACCATTGTCATCCTAAGTTTCAGGTTGTCTTTTGGACTTTGTAAAACTCTTTCCAAAACATTGTGTGTGACATATTCTCCCCCTTGAGCATCAAGTCGTTGAATCAAATAGATTCGTAGTTATCAACAACTCTTTACTCTTGCAGATGTCATTCCCTGTCATGTGAAGTGTTTAAACATTTTTGTTCATTTGAAAAATGTGTAGATTGTGAAAGCTCTTGTTGTTTTAAAACTTTTCTCAATCTTCTGTTTCTCCTTCGTCTTTGAGGTCTAGAAAGCCTAACCTCAGATTTTGAATTACCCTTTGGTGTATCATGAGGTTTAACCACATTTGGGTTAACATAAGGCTTACCAAGAGTTCTTACATTTTCTGGAGTAACATGTCGGTTACCTTTGACGTTGTGAGGACAAGCAATCCGAATGTGACCCACAAGATCATAATAAAAGCAAGATCTCTCCTCACAATATTCTCTCATATAAGGAATCTTCACACGATAAGATGCACTTAAAGAAGATTCGCCTACATGAACTTCTTTTGGCTTTATTTTCTCTTGAACTCCAGATTTTTCAACAGGTTTTGATTCAGGCTTCATCTTCTCAGGAAATACATGCTTCTTCCCTTTATTTTTGTAAAGACAGGTCACCACAATGTGTCCCATCTCATTACAATGAAAGCATGTACGCATGTCTTTATAATCTCTGACATATGGAACTCTCCTTGAATTTGAAGAACGTCCAAATGTATTATTTCCAGATGAATTAGAATCAACCTTTGAGACTTCTTTCTTAACCGCTTTCGGTATCCCCTCTACCTTAGCTTCATCAAAATATTCATTATCACTCTCATCAGAATACACCATATCTTCACCTGTGACTGGATTCACTTTCAACACAGTCTTAGGATCTAAATCCTCATCTTTTATAATCTCAGGTGTAACAGAATAATTTTCGTTGAATGGTGGAGGAACATAACCAATACCATTAGTTCCCTTCCCCTCTTCTGTATTATTAAAATATCCCAGTAAGAATGATGAATTTCCAAAGCTTTCTAACTTTCTATGCAATCTGATCACCTCTGCTTTAGATTCAGCTAGTTCCTTATCTTTCTCAGCAAGATCATTATTTTGTTTCTCAATTTCTGCAAAGGACATATCCAGGTGATATGCTTGCTCTTTGATCTTCAAAGTCAGAGAACTTATATCCCTCTTCAGTGATTCTATCTTTTCAATTCACACATTCTCATTATCCTTTAATTTCTGGTTTACCGTGTGTATCGATTTCATATCACAAATGAGGTTTACGTTTTCATCCATAACCCTCATCATTTTATCCTTTACTGAAACACAGTTAGAATAAAACGTTTCAAAGTTAGAAACTACCTCAAGTTTTACTTCTGAAGAAGATGCACCAGGAGCCATGAAAACGTCATCATCAGCTTCACCCTTTTGATCAACAATGATAGGCTCTGCATCAGTTTCTAATTCACTCAGATCATCTTCAACTGTCTGAAAGCTTTCTTCAGTCATCACATCAGTCTCAGTAGATTAAGTACTTTCACCAGAACGAATACTCTCACTATCAGTTAAATCTGCAGAAGAATCACTTTGAGAATCACCCTGCTTCTCCAATACTTCTTTGATCAAGACCACAAACGCTTGAGAAGTTGCTTCACCCTTTTTCTTTAATGCTTCCCATAGATCTCTTGAAGTTGGACACTTCCCGAGACTATGAATGATTTCTTTTGGTAAAGACATCGTTAAAGTTTCACATGTTTTCATCTCATGATCAAACTTCTGCTTTTCTACTTTAGTAAGAGTTGTCACTGGTCTAGGAACATCACGAAATTCCAGAAAGTCAAAAGTAGAATGCACATATCCTTGTGTTATTTGTTTCCAAAAATTTTCATCAGTTTCTGATACGAACTGTTCGAACCGGACTTTCTAGCTACGGTAATCTGATATGCACAAAAGCTTTGGTGGCATAGTTCCAATCTGATTATCAACATAAGAAATTGTCAAACATTCTATGTCCTAACATTAGCCAATCAGATAATTTACATATTAATCATTTCCTTTTTATACAAAAGGGTATTTGTGTAAATTTTCATGTTTTTAATATATTATATTTATCTTTTTCCATACTAATCCTTAAATTTTCTCCCTTTTATACGTTTATTATCAATTACAAAATTCATGAAGGAATATCTACAAAAAAAACGAACATAAGAATCCTTGCTTTGATGAAATCTCATTCACGGATAATACAAACATTAAAAAGTAATCAAAGATATAATAATTATATTACTATGCAAACACACGCATACATATTTACAGCCATTAGTATATATATTTTCTTGTAAGTGAATACATATACGTAAATGTAAGGTATTAATAGTTAATTTTAATACACATATCATATTCTTTTATTACATATAAGTAACCAAATAAAAAATAACTGCATGTTAAAAAAAATATCAAAAATTACTAATTACATAACATAGGGATACATATTACCAAAAATACAATTTATAATATTTGTTTATCCTTAAATACATATACGTATATAGTAGGAACTAATGTGGGATATTGACATTTTTTGTTTCTATCGACCCATGTTTACATATATGTAAACACACGTTCACGTATATGGATTCCACGAGTTATAATACGCTTACGTATATGTAAACACGCGCTTACATATGCGTATACACTCGTTCACGTATATGGATTCCACGAGTTATAAAGCGCTTACGTATATGTAAAGACGTGCTTACTTATATATAAAAACGTTTAATTGATTCACAAACTTATTTTGATTTGGAAGCCATAACAATTAGGTTCAAATGAGAACTCCAAATATTTTGAGAACTCGTGAGAACTTGCGAAAAACAATAAGAAATCATCTGTTTATTTAAAATACTAACGTTACTATTAAAATACAACAATTTTATACTGATTAATATGTGTAAAAATACATGTACTCGTATATTATAAACATTACACATGCAAACATGGTAAAGGTTTACACATGTGTACATGAGAGACTTACACATGAGAAAATGTTTATAATATACGAGTACATGTAAATTTACACATATCAATTCTTAAAAAAATGTTGTATTTGAATATTAATTCTAGTATTTTAAACTAATAAATGATTTTTTAATGTTTTTAGCGAGTTCTCGCGAGTTCTCAAAATATTTAGGAGTTCTCAAATGATCAATTCCCTACATCTATATATATATACATATATATAGGGGTGAGTTCACTAGAAAACTCATTTTCATGAGAAAACAAAAAAACTTCTCATTAAAGGTGCTGCATATGTGTAGTACACCCAAAAGCCTAAACCTCCCACCCCACCCCCACCCCCACCCAAAAACCTAAACCCCCCACCCCACCCTCAGCCATAAACCTAAACCCCCCACCCTACCCCCACCCCCAAAAACCTAGACCCCCCACCCACCCCTCCTAAAAACTTAACTTAAAAGTTAAACTAAACCCAAAAAACCACCCTAAAAGCTAATTATGCTACACATATGTAGCAAAACGTTGATTTTTTTTAAAGAGAACTATGTGGGGAACAAGGTCTGCGAAGCGGTTTTTTAGTTTTTGATTTATATTTTGAGTTATGATTTTTTATTATTTTTTTTACTTTTATTAAATAGTTTTTTGATTTTTCATGAACAATAAGTTTTCTTATGATTATTTCCTATATATATACTATATATAATACATTTGAAAAACACAATTTAGTAATTTTATCATTTTTAGAAATTAAGTTATACAACTTTTACAACATAAGATACAACCATTTAAAGCTAAATTTATGAAATAGCAGTTAATAAATCGCCCTTTTCCTTTGTGTTCATTACACTTATGACTTCCCCCCATAAACTTCCTCCACCGCCAGAAAAAATCCAAATAAATCACCGAAAATCCACCGACCCCCACCTGGCCACCGCTCACCTCCACCGCCGATAACCTTCACTTCCTCTCTTAATTAAATCTTCAGAGAACATGAAAATTACGATTTCAGATCTTCGTCTCCGCCTTCTCCTTTGATCTCGGTGCCATTCAAGAATAGCAACAGTAGCGGTTGAAACGGTAGGGTTTGGGTGCTGTTGGTGGTGGCGGCGGCGGCGGTGTTTCAGGCGTGTTGTTGGTGGCGGTGGATGCGATGATGTTAATGGAGGTGGGCAGTGGTGATGACAGAAGGTGTAATGGTAGGGTTGGGATGGAAATTATACCTTCGATTTTGATTTAAATGCATGAAATGATGCGGTCGTAACACAGGAAGCCCAAGATCCAACTGAAGCTGGGTAGGCCAGGTGCAGCGAACAGGCGTCAATGGGCCGGCCCAGGAGAGACATCCAAAGCCGCAACGTTATAATCTTTGAAGAAGTCAAAGCCGTAACTTCAGCATGCATGCACGTAGACTTAGGCATCATCCATGTATAGTTAGTTAGTCCATGATCTCTTCCATGATCATAGTGCACGTTTACTTTCAGTTGTTGAATTATTGTTTGCATTTTTTTTATTTAAGCAAGTGATTAATAAAACGAAAGCATCAGAAAATTGCCCCAAGTTTGAGTCCTTTCTCCTGCTATTTTCTCTGGAATTTAACCCACTTACGGGTCCCAACATTTGGTGCTTTCATTCTTCCTTCTCCATGCCTCCCCGGAAAGATTTATCCTCTGGCGAAGACCCCATGGCCTCCATGGTTGAAGGAATGAACAAGGTTCTCCTGAATCAGGAGACCGCCTCTTCCAGTTTCGAAACCCTTCACTCCACCCTTAATACCCTTGTTGAATCCATCAACAGAAACACCGCAGCCATTACTTCCGGTCCGTTACCCAAACAACCACCACCATTCCGACCGTTACCGGCAGACTCCGAAGTTCGCCCTCCCAAGATTCATCTACCACTCTTTGATGGAACAAACCCGCTGGACTGGATCTTCCAAGCGGACAACTACTTCACGTATTACTCCTTTCCGAGTGAGCAACGTATTACGGTGGCTGGGCTTTACTTTACCGGCGAAGCGATTAGTTGGTACAAGCATTTGGCCAACAATCACCTGCTTGGTACCTGGGAGACGTTTACTAGAGCACTCGAACTTCGTTTCGGGCCAT
The DNA here is from genome assembly GCA_023525975.1 of Smallanthus sonchifolius. Taxonomy (NCBI): domain Eukaryota; kingdom Viridiplantae; phylum Streptophyta; class Magnoliopsida; order Asterales; family Asteraceae; genus Smallanthus; species Smallanthus sonchifolius. Next base: position 67,216,559 of record CM042021.1, on the reverse strand, counting down.
CGGAGTAGGAGAATCACCAGGCAGCGCTCTTCAAACTCAAACAAACATCGACGGTACAAGCCTATCAAGCCGAATTTGAGAAAATTAGTAACTGTGTTATTGGCCTATCGGCGGAGGCCCTGAGAAACTGCTTCATTTCAGGACTCAAAGCGGAAATTCAGACGGAATTGGCTCTACATAAACCCACTACCTTTCACCAAACCATCGGTCTCGCTCGACTTATTGAAGACAAACTAGCCTCTCTACCCTCCGCAAGACCACCCTACAACCCCCGTTCCTTCTCCCACTCTACCACATCCACCACAAAACAACCAAACCTCACTGTCCTTTCTCAACCCTTACTACCATCTCCATCTAAACCACCAACCAACCCTCAACCCAAACCCTTGCCTTTAACAAGGCTATCACCCGAAGGACTCCAGAAACGACGCGCGGAAGGCTTATGCTTTCGCTGTCCGGAGCGCTATTTTCCAGGCCACAAGTGTAATCCTCCTCAATTCCTGCTCATCCTAGATAATGAGGATGCCATCGATCACACATCCCTCAACACCACTGAAACACAGCCTCATGATGAGACGACACAACAGCCACCCGAATTTTTTGGGTTATCCACCGCCGCCTTCTTCGGGTTGCAATCACCGACAACCCTTCGCCTCACCGGGCTACTGCAGGGCCATACTGTCACCGTCTTAGTGGACTCAGGGAGCACTCATAACATTCTCCAGCCACGCATCGCGTTCCTCCTCCACCTACAGACCCAGTCAATCAACCCCTTCTCAGTAATGGTGGGCAATGGTGAGAAAAAAATTTTAAAATGGTGTGTATGGAAAATAAAAAGAGGAAAATGGGAAAGTCAAAAAAAAAAAAAGGAAAATGGTTGAGCCTCTATTCCCAATAGCGGCTTAGGATAAGTTAAAAGGGAGCCGCCATTGCCAATCGCGGCTTAGGAGCAACCAACATAACCCCGTTTAACCTCCGTTAGTTATAGTATTTAACCCCGTTTAACCTCCGTTAGTTATAGTATTTAACCCCCGTTTAACCTCCGTTAATTATTTTAATGTAATGTAAGATTATTTGACATCTAATAATATTAAGATAATGAAATAAAAAACTATAATACTATCAAGAACACAAGATACAAGACCTAACATTCCTCAAAATATTAAACTGGTTAACATAATACACATACAAAGTAACACGAGATACACGACCTAACAGCACTAATTTGGTCGGTTTGGGCAATTGTTGATCATGTGACCCGGTTGTTTACAGCCAGAGCACAGACGCCCTGTCCTTTCCTGTGCATAGGTGTTATCCATCTCGTTACGCATCCTCCTCGTACGACGTCTTCCTCTTAGTATGGTTATCTTATTTGCGTCCCTATAAAGTGTCCATCCGGCGCCGTTCCAATCTTCTTTATGACTCACCGGATGATAGATGTTGTTGTATTGAGCACGGTATGTGTCTGTGTGAAACCTGCTATTCACAATACTTTTTGGATCTTCTTGTAGATAGTGGCAAACTGCAATTGCATGGCTACAAGGGAACCGGTAAATTTGCCACTTACCACAAGTGCAGGTTTTCTTCTTGAATTTGACCGTATAAGGACTATCGCCGGTTTCATCGGAGGTCTGTAGGCATGTTTTCACCATGAACACTTGCTCAGGTACTGAATAAGGGAATACTCTATGTTCTCGAGCCCTTATTTCACGACCATGGAACAATGTCCACTTGCGGTCCGGAAATTGGGTTGAGCAATTATACGCCTGTTGGTAGTTTATGACGTATTGGTGAACCTCTCTTGTAAACGTATTGGTGAACCTCTCTTGTAAAGGTATAATCTTACATTACATTAAAATAATTAACGGAGGTTAAACGGGGGTTAAATACTATAACTAACGGAGGTTAAACGGGGTTAAATACTATAACTAACGGAGGTTAAACGGGGTTATGTTGGTTGCTCCTAAGCCGCGATTGGCAATGGCGGCTCCCTTTTAACTTATCCTAAGCCGCTATTGGGAATAGAGGCTCAACCATTTTCCTTTTTTTTTTTTTGACTTTCCCATTTTCCTCTTTTTATTTTCCATACACACCATTTTAAAAATTTTTTCGCAATGGTGACCACCTTCTGTGCACAGGCTACATTCCTCAAGTGTCCTTAATATTGAACAAGCAGGTATTCCACATCCCATTTTATGTTCTTCCAATCGCAGGTGCAAACATTGTCCTAGGTATGGACTGGCTCGGCTCATTGGGGCCCGTTACCGCTGATTTCTCAGTACCAACAATTACCTTCACCGAGGATGACCACCTATGCATTCTTACAGGTGAATCCTTCAACACCCTAGTTTCGCCGAGCTCTCTAACCACATTGCTAAAACATGAATCTGTGGCATCACTACACACATTGGTTTTTCACCATCAACCCACTCCCCCACCTCCTCGTCCCATAATGTCCCATAAAAATCCTATCATTCAATCCCTCCTACAAAAATATAACCTCCTGTTCGACACCCCCACGGCCTTCCCCCACCTCGTAAACATGATCATTACATTCCCACCACACCCGACAACAAACCCGTCAATGTGCGAACTTACCGGTACCCCCCACTACCAAAAGCAGGTTATGAGCGATTTGATAAAAGAAATGTTACGTGAGGGCATCATCCAACCGAGCCAGAGTCCCTACTCGTCTCCGGTTCTTCTCGTGCAAAAAAAAGATGGCTCCTGGCGCTTTTGTGTTGACTATCGGGCATTGAATGCCATCATAGTCCGGGATCGCTTCCCTATCCCAACTGTCGACGAACTTTTGCATGAATTACATGGCACAACGGTTTTCTCAAAGAATGATTTACGCGCCGGGTTTCACCAAATTCAGGTAGCCCCATGTGACGTAGGTAAAACGGCTTTCTGGACCATTGATGGCATTATGAATTTTTGGTAATGCCTTTCGGCCTAACCAATGCGCCGTCAACCTTTCAATCAGCCATGAACTATCTTTTTCGTCCTGTTTTACGACGGTTCGTTTTGGTATTTTTTGACGATATCCTCGTTTATAGCCCATCCATAGATGCACACTATGACCATCTGAAGTTTGTTATGGAAACACTCATGAGCAATCATTTCCATGCAAAAGATTCATAGTGTATTTTTGGAGCCACTGAACTACCATTCTTGGGCCATATCATCTCGGCAGAAGGGGTCAAAGCCGAGCCAGAAAAGCTAGCTACCATTCAATCTTGGCCAACCCACAGTTCCATGACTACCTTACGCGCATTCTTGGGCCTCACCGATTATTATCGCAGATTTGTCAAAGATTATGCCTGTATCGCTGCCCCCTTAACCGACATCCTCAAGTTACCAAAGTTTACTTGGTCAGCCAAAGCAGAAGACTGCATGCAACATCTCAAACATGCCATGGTACATCTAATCACTCTCGCAATGCCGGACTTCTCCCAATCATTTGACATCACCACCGATGCTTCCGGCTCCGCGATTGGCGCGGTTTTAGCCCAAAAGGACCGCCCTATCTGTTTCTTTAGCAAGAAGTTGTGCCCTCGACTGCAAACTCAGTCCACTTACACACGAGAACTCTATGCCATCACTGAGGCAGTTAAGAAATGGCGGCAGTATTTGTTGGGATGTAAGTTTCTTATCTTCACCGACCACCACACTTTGAAGCATTTGCTCACTCAAACAATCCAAACCCCGGAACAACAAAAATGGATATCCAAGCTGATGGGTTATGAGTTTGAAGTGCATTTTAAACCAGGGAAGGATAACCGGGTCGCAGACGCCTTGAGCAAAATCGAACAACCGGTCTTACTTGCTCTATTGGCCCCAACTGCAGTTTGGTTAAACACCATTCTGTTGGATTTTATGGACCGACCCGATGGACAACGCGGCTGACCGAGCTATGATCCGTAAGAGTTACACCTAGGGCAATGAACATTAAATCCACTTAACCCGCTTAACTGGTAATTACGAACTGTTAGCGAGACGATATATATTTATATATATTCGTTAGACGGGAATTATTATTTATACTAGTTTATAAATAATAATTATATATATTGTTTTAATCTTTCATTAAAACATTAAAACGGGTTTGGGCTTTTACATCTCGTATTGGACTTTAGGCTGGAAACAATTAGTAGGGTTTATAATTATTATATATAATTATAATATAAGATGATATAAAAAACCAACCACAATTACAGCCGCAAAGGAATTGAAGAATACGATTTTCCTGGTTGACTACTTTTTGGTCAATACATATTCCTAGCCGCAAATTCCTTGAACAAAAGCTAGAAGCCGTTTTCCTTTTCTTTCTTGGAATATTTCCAAGCTGCTAGCGACACAAAGGCAGCCTTAAGCCGCCGTCGTCCGTGCCGCCCCGTTGCTCGCGTGCGTTTGTGATATAGCATCCGTTCGTTGTACCTCGGTGTCTCAACCGGTTAATCATTAACCACTAAGGTATAATTAATATCATAAGTAGATTAATTGTTTTTTTGTGTTTGCGTGTTCATAACCAGATCCTGTTCGGTTTGTCAGTGCTGTTAAATAGGTTATGATTTTATTTTCCGCTGCGTATTTATTAATTAACTGAATTAATTAATTTCTCTATCAAAACCCGTTTTTTACAAAAGTCAAACTGATCACCATTGAATCTCAACATTGGTATCAGAGCCTGGGTTATAACACGCAAATCGGAACCGGTCTGGTTTCACCGGTTAGATTAATCACAAACTTTAACTATCTTAAAGTTTCTGATCTGATCTGTTTTTTAGGGCAATGTTTTTATTTATTAATTTGGTCGATTTTTTAATTTATTTGACCAAATATATTGTCCGTATGTGATTGTGTTGAATATGTAAATTTGGCCCGACCCATGTGATTGAGTTGTTTGTGTATATTATTCAGTTTTTGGTTTTATGGTTTTGGCCCACTTTTGATGGCTCAAAGTTGTAATAGAATAGTTTTTTTATTTTATGTAATATAATAAAAACCCGAAAACAAATCTGAAGACGCAACAGGAATCATGGATTCAGTAGTAGTCATCCTAGACGACTAGATGCACGGAAGTCCATCCTTGTGGTTGTTTTAATTTTGTGGACCCCGTGACTCGTTTGGTCTTGCTAACTGGTTCTAGCAAGATCAAACAAACTTGGCCCTAAAAGATTTATATATTTATTTGCTTTATGGTTGCTTTTAATTTTTTTATAACTTAAGATTATTATAAACCAACCAAACACCAAACGTTTTAAAAGGAGTTTTAAAATGTCACAATCTGTCACCACAAGTTCTAATTTTACAACTCGTAGAATTTTATAAAAGTAACAAATGACTTGTTTTTATAAAATAAATAACCGCTAAAGTTTTGTAATTTAAACTAAATTTAATTTCAAAACTTATAACTTAATAGTTTTCAACTTTTAACTTTAACTGAACTTTAACTGGTTATTCAAGTCGTGACAAACTTATTTTTAATAGGTTATTTAAAATTAAGCGTCCTGAGATATGAAAGGGTTCATCAAATTTGTCATGACTTTAAATAGTAAAGCTGGCTTTTACATCACACGTATGATTTAATCATTCGTTGTGTTTGACCTTATTCGGTAAACACTAAAATTGGAACCCATATTTAAAACCAATGGTCTATGCTATCCTATTATAAGGAACACTTAGAGCATAAAACGAAACATCGGTGTTTGGAGCCACAGCACCACACTAGATGCGTAGTTTATCCTTCCAAGGCGCAAGGGTTTCGTTGACACATCCGGCCCTTCCGCAAGTACCTGTTTTAGGACGACTATTACTTTTCTCTCTTGTTACATGACCCAGCTGTCAAGAGATTAAAAGTGGGCATAGATGAGGCTAAACGTATCAATGCATAGACATGTCTTGTCTTAGCGGCCTCATACACGAGAGTTGTGCATCTTTCCACAATTGACACTAATTGTCAGTCTAGTTACCCACTTACTAATGTTGTATGCCGCAGCTACCATTAGTGACTGATTTAGCTAGATTCTCACTCCGTATTCTAATTTCTGTAATTGGGTCATAAATTAATAAGGACTTTTCACTTTCTTTATACTAATTTATTTTCTTTGCTTATCTTGACAGATGTCTACTGAAAATAATAATACTAATAACTCCTTCGCTCTCAAGTCTATCATTGAGAATGAAAAGCTGGATAACACCAACTTTCTCTCATGGCAGTGCAATCTGAGAATAGTTCTCAAGATGGCCAAGAAGCTCTATGTTCTCTATGCACCAGTCCCTGAGGCACCCGATGGTAACACGGCTGACGCTCGTAAGGCCTGGGAAAAACAAAGAGATGATGCCACTGAGGTGGCCTGCCTTATGCTAGCCTGCATGTCCCGTGAGCTCCAAAAGAGCATGGAGGACCTGAGTGCCTTTGACATGATTGAGCAACTTAAGGGCATGTTCCTGAAACAAGCCCGACAAGAACGCTATGAAACCATGTCTCAGCTCATTCATTGCACGATGCAAGAGGGCACGCCTGTTAGTGCTCATGTACTTAAGATGAAAAGGTACATCGACCAGATGAACAAACTTGGATATCCCATGAAGGATGACATGGCTACTGATTTCATCTTAAACTCTCTCCCAAGCTCATATGCTCAATTCGTAATGAATTTCAACAAGCATGGCTTGGAGAAGACAGTGGCCGAGCTACATGGTATGCTCAAAACGACCGAGATGAATATCCAAGGAAAGAAAAATCAAGTTCTGATGGTCAGATCTGCTGGTGTTAAAAAACCTAAGCCCAAGAAAAGAGGTTATAATAGCAAAGGAAAGAAGAAGGTTAATGTTGCTGCCAAGCCTGCCACCAACAATAACAAGAAAGCTTCAAAAGCACCCCCCTGAGGAGCGCCAATGCTTTGAATGCAACAAAATGGGACACTGGAAACGTAACTATCCTGAATATCTAGCCAAGTTGAAGTTGTAGAGGGCCAGTGGTGAGGGCATCTCTTCAGGTATTCTCATTTATGTTATTGAAATTTTTACTGTTTCTAGTAACACATGGGTATTTGATACTGGATGTGGATACCACATCATTAATGTCATGCAGGAGCCTAAAAGTTAGAGGAAGCTGAAACAAGGCGACATGGAGCTCATCGTTGGTGATGGGAAAAGAGTACCAGTTCTTGCAACTGGAACATATCATCTCTCATGTCCTTCTGGCCTTGTGGTTGTTTTAAACAATTGTTTGTTTGCACCTGGTTTAACCAGAAACATTATTTCAGTTTCTTTATTGTTTGAACAAGGATTTAAGTACGTTTTTAATGGTATTGCTATATCTGCCTACTTAAATGATATCTTTTATTTTGAGGCTAAACCTCAAAACGGTATTTATGAGATTGACGTTCAAACTGACAATAACATATATAATCTTTCTAAACGTATCAAATCTGGCATTAATGATACTTTTCTATGGCATTGTCGACTTGGCCATATAAGCAAGACACGCATTAAAAGACTCTAATCCCAGGGAATTCTTGAACCTACCGGACATGACTCATTTGATAATTGAGAGTCTTGTTTAGCTGGCAAACTCACAAAGGACCCCTTCACTCATGTTGGTGAACGAGCCAAGGATCTGCTAGGCCTTATACACACTGATGTGTGTGGCCCTTTAAGAACGATGTCTAGAAATCATGAAAGATACTTCGTTTCATTTATTGACGATTATAGTCGATATGCTTATGTCTATCTTATGAAACATAAGCATGAAACATTTGAAAAGTTCAAAGAGTTTCAAAACGAAGTAGAGAAACAACTCGATAAATCTATCAAGACACTTCGATCAGATCGAGGTGGCGAGTATCTCAGCTTAGAATTTCTTAATCATCTGAAGGAGCATGGAATTATTTCTCTGCCCACTCCTCCTGGCACACCCCAACTTAATGGCGTGAGCTAGAGGAGAAATCGAACCCTACTTAATATGGTTCGATCGATGATGTGTAGAACTAACTTGCCTCAATCCTTCTGGAGTTATGCTCTTATGACCGCCGCCCGCCTTGTAAATCTGGCACCGACTAAGAAGGTAGACAAAACCCCATATGAGATATGGCACGGGTCTAAACCCAATTTGTCTTACCTTAGAGTATAGGGATGTGATGCATATGTCACCAGCGATTTTGATGATACGCTCGATCCCAGAGGCGAAAAAGTTGTTTTCGTCGGTTACTATAACAAAAGCGGATATTATTTCTATCATCCTGATGCAAAAATTGTTTCCATCAAAAGGAAAGGACGCTTTCTCGAGGAAGATCTTCTAAATCGAGGAACCGGAAATAATATTATGGATCTTGAAGAAATTTAAGAAACACAAACAACCGCTGAGGAAGTCGGAGCGTCTGATCAACAAGAAGTTGTTGCTGATGAATCAGACATAAACACAAGCGTTCGCAGAAGTAGCAGGTTTCATAAAGAACCTAATAGATACCTATGGCATCTTGAAGCTTCTAAAGTCCTGTTAGTAGCTGAGTCAAATGACGAACCTACAAACTACAAATCTGCTATCTCAGATCCTGAATCCGAGAAATGGCTTGAAGCCATGAACGCCGAGATGCAATCTATGAGTGATAATCAGGTCTGGGACTTGATTGAGCTACCCCCCGGTTCTCGGGCAATAGGGAGCAAATGGATTTTCAAAAGAACCGACATGCATGGTAATATACAAACCTATAAAGCACGGCTAGTTGCAAAGGGTTTCACTTAAACTCAAGGTATTGACTATGATGAAACTTTCTCACCCGTTGCTATGATCAAATCGATCAGGATACTGCTTGCCATAGCCGCGTACCATGATTACGAGATATGGCAAATGGGTGTTAAAACCGCTTTTCTTAATGGACATCTCTCTGAAGATGTCTACATGGTTCAGCCTGACGGTTTTTTGATCCAAAGTATCCTAGTAGGGTCTGCAAACTGAATAAGTCCATTTATGGACTTAAACAGGCATCTCAAAGCTGGAATTTTCATTTTGATCAGAAAATCAAAGAATTTGGTTTTGTCAAGAATGAAGATAAGCCTTATGTTTACAGAAAGGCTAGTGGGAGCACTATATCATTTCTCATCTTGTATGTAGATGATATACTGATCATTGGAAACAACATCCCTGTGCTTGACAAAGTCAAACAATGGTTAGGATCTTGTTTTGCAATGAAGGATCTTGGAGAAGATGCTTACATTCTAGGAATCAAGATCTACAGAGATAGATATAAGCGGCTTCTAGGGCTAAGTCAGAGTACTTACATAGACAAAATGATGACACGCTTTAGGATGGAAAACTCCAAGAAAGGAGGTGTTCCGATGACTAAAGGCATTATGTTGAACAAATCGCAATCTCCTTCCACGGACATTGAAATTAAGGAAATGGAAGCAATTCCATATGCCTCAGCGATTAGTTCTATCATGTATGCTATGTTGTGCACTAGACCTGACGTCTCGTATGCTTTAAGCATGACCAGCCGTTTCCAGCAAAGTCCTGACATTGCCCATTGGACTGCAGTCAAGAACATCCTGAGGTACTTAAGAAGGACCAAAGACATGTTCTTAATATTTGGAGGAGTGAAAGAAGAGCTCACTGTAAGGTGTTACACTGATGCTAGCTTTCAAACTGACCGAGATGACTCTCGCTCACAGTCGGGTTTCGTATTCACTCTTAATGGAGGAGCTGTCTCATGGAAAAGCTCCAAGCAGAGTGTAGTGGCGGATTTAACCACCGAATCTGAGTATATAGCCGCATCAGATGCTGCTAAGGAAGCTGCTTGGATGAAGAAATTCATTACTGACCTCGATGTGGTTCCGAGTATTCGCCAACCAATCGAGATACTTTGTGAAAACACAGGTGCTATAGCTCAAGCCAAAGAGCCCAGATCTCATCACAAAGCCAAGCACATTCAAAGGAAGTTCTACTATATACGGGAAATTGTGGAACGTGGTGACATCATGATAAACAAAGTAGACACAGATCAAAACCTAGCGGACCCGTTTACTAAGCCCATAACTCAGGACAAGCATGATCTTCACAGATATGCTATTGGTCTTAGATTTGCTAGTGATATGTTTTGATTTAATATTTTGAATGTGTGAATAATTAAACAGTTGTACTTTTGAATTCTTTTGGTTTACTGATTTAAATGCAATTCTGAATTCTTATAACTGTGTTCGATTTTAATACGTTTAATCCATGAATCTTGTATTCTTAATTATCCATAGTCGGTCAGACTCGTGGGAACGTCTCTGAATTAAGACTTTTCTGAACTTCGGCTCAAGGAGTTGACTCCGAACTTCACAGGCCTCATTTTGAATGACGTTGGATGTAACTCGCATCAAATCATCTTCATGGATCTTTGTCATAAGATGTTTTGCTATTGGTATACTCATTAGTATCCTCTTACCTGAGATACGTACTAGAACTGCCGTTTACCAAGAACCATTCTTTAATCACTTTTAAACGCTGTCGCGTAACTGCCAGTAATAAAGACTTTGATTAGGAATAGTTCTGAAGTTAAGTGGGAGTTGTATGTAGTCAATAAGGGATTCTGTTCTCTTACATTATATGTAACAGATAGGCATCGTGGCGCCCTCGTTGATTCAAACTGGTGAAGTGTAAGGTCTTACCCAAACTTACTGTGTGTTTGATTGGACCACTTTGATTCTTGATCGAGAATAATAATAATTGAACGCCATATAAGAATGAACTAAATACATGTCTCATTGATTCAATTGATGTTTTATACGAAAAGGATGAATGACAACTATTGTCATAAGTCTATTGTCTTGCTTTAGTTAGCTGTTACTAACACCGAGATATTTGGTTAATGACTTTAAAGCATCATACCTTGTTAGGGACAACCATGTGCAGCTAGAGCGCCGCTGACTGTTTGCGTTGATTTATCGTGGATCGTCACAGTGGGAGATTGTTGGATTTTATGGACCGACCCGATGGACAACGCGGCTGACCGAGCTATGACCCGTAAGAGTTACATCTATGGCAACGAACATTAAATCCACTTAACCCGCTTAACTGGTAATTACGAACTGTTAGCGAGACGATATATATTTATATATATTCGTTAGACGGTAATTATTATTTATACTAGTTTATAAATAATAATTATATATATATTGTTTTAATCTTTCATTAAAACATTAAAATGGGTTTGGGCTTTTACATCTCGTATTGAACATTAGGCCTGGAAACAATTAGTAGGGTTTATAATTATTATATATAATTATAATCTAAGATGATATAAAAAACCTACCACAATTACAGCCGCAAAGGAATTGAAGAACACGATTTTCCTGGTTGACTACATTTTGGTCAATACATATTCCTAGCCGCAAATTCCTTGAACAAAAGCTAGAAGCCGTTTTCCTTTTCTTTCTTGGAATATTTCCAAGCTGCTAGCGACACAAAGGCAGCCTTAAGCCGCCGTCGTCCGTGCCGCCCCGTTGCTCGCGTGCGTTCGTGATCTAGCATCCGTTCGTTGTACCTCGGTGTCTCAACCGGTTAATCATTAACCGCTAAGGTATAATTAATTTCATCAGTAGATTAATTGTTTTTTTGTGTTTGCGTGTTCATAACCAGATCTTGTTCGGTTTGTCACTGCTGTTAAATATGTTATGATTTTATTTTCCGCTGCGTATTTATTAATTAACTGAATTAATTAATTTATTTGTCAAAACCTGTTTTTTACAAAAGTCAAACTGATCACCACTGAATTCTAACACATTCGTCATTACCATGCTGAGAACGAGGGGCAGACGTTAATGAATTCGGTGCAAAACGACCCCTCTTCGTTTCCCCACCATACAATTCGGGATGGCTTACTTCTCTTACATGGTAAACTCTACATTCCCAAGCTCACTGAATTACGCAACCACCTGTTAGATGAATTTCATTCCTCTACTTTGGGGGGTCACTCCGGTATTGGGGCTACAACCCGTCGTCTATCTCAGATCTTTTCATGGTCCCATTTAAAAAAAGACGTCACATCCTTTATCCAAAAGTGTGCAGTGTGCCAAACCACCAAACCCCAAAATCACAAACCATATGGCTTATTACAGCCACTAGCCGTCCCCTCCAATACATGGGAGGATATATCACTTCATTACACAATTGCCACCATCTCAAGGGAAGTCCGCTATTTGGGTTATCGTGAGTTTTACAAGCTCCATGGCCTTCCTAAATCCATCGTCTCAGACCGAGACCCCCTGTTTCCTTAGCCGTTTTTGGAAACAACTATTTCAGCAATTGGGTACAAGGCTTCACCATTCCAGTGCATACCACCCCAAAGGGACGGTCAGTCGGAAGTCGTTAACCGGTGCCTCGAAGCCTATTTAAGAGCTTTTGTACACAACGAACCAAAAAAAATGGTTTCAATACCTTTACCTCGCAGAGTTTTGGTATAATACCTCACATCACTCATCGATCAACATGACCCCCTACCGAGCGGTGTATGGTCGCAACGCAACTGCTATTCATGATAACAACATCACAGGCTCATCTACAGCGTCGATCTAGGCATCCCTAGAGCTACATCAGAGACTAATGGAGCTGCTAAAACAGTCACTAGAGCGCTCAAAAGAAGCAATGGTTACACAGGCAAATCGGCAACGCTTACAAAAGGAATTTCATGTTAACGACTATGTGTATCTCAAGTTACAAAAGTACAGGCAGATATCCGTTGATAATCAAAAGATCGCATCATCGAAAAGATCGGACCGGTTGCCTTCAAATTGGAGCTACCACCGGCTTCCAAAGTCCATCCGGTCTTTCACGTGTCACTGCTGAAGCCAAGCCTGCAGGAACAAGTATCCAACGACATCCCTGGGGACCTGGTTAATGACGGAGAAACGAACGCTTACAACCCAGAGGCAATCGTTAATTCACGAGTGACTGATCAAGGAACCGTCCAGCTACTTGTCAAATGGATCGGCAAGGATTTATCAGAAGCAACATGGGAGGATGAAGATGAGTTTTCCTTGCAATATACAGCTTTTCAACACGACCTCGAGGACGAGGTGATTTTTCAGGAACCGGGTATTGATGTGGTCGTAACACAGGAAGCCCAAGATCCAACTGAAGCTGGGCAGGCCAGGTGTAGCGAACAGGCGTCAATGGGCCGGCCCAGGAGAGACATCCAAAGGCCGCAACGTTATAATCTTTTAAGAAGTCAAAGCCGTAACTTCAGCATGCATGCACGTAGACTTAGGCATCATCCATGTATAGTTAGTTAGTCCATGATCTCTTCCATACGTTTACTTTCAGTTGTTGAATTATTGTTTGCATTTTTTTTATTTAAGCAAGTGATTAATAAAACGAAAGCATCAGAAAATTGCCCCAAGTTTGAGTCCTTTCTCCTGCTATTTTCTCTGGAATTTAACCCACTTACGGGTCCCAACATGAAACCACCTAAATCACATCCCCACTTCTTATAGATTAAATCGGTTCCAGCATCCTCTGTTTCATTCCTCACGGAAATTTTCTTTTCGTTTCCGTTGGAGAAAATTTCCACTTTCCGCCGATTCATTTCAATCTTCCACAGTTATATCATAGGGTTTCTCTCCAATCACATGTTAAATTAAACGATTCAATCGTATTATTCGATTACACGGAAGAGACGATAATTTATTTTTTTGAATAACTCGATATATGATTGATTCTAAACTGACATATTTGAAATTTGCTTTTTGTGTTTACATTCAATGTAGTAATCATCAATTCTGCTTCATCCGGTGACGGACCCAGAAATCTTTTCTATGGGGGTCGGAAATTTTTGAAGTCGTTTGTTTATCGCTAAATATAAAAAAAATTTCAGTCTAGTTCAGGTCGGGTCAGGTCACTTAGTACACACATTGTCACTAATTACAATTAGCAAATATCACATATGGCATAGTATTATTGCAAAGTAATATGATAAGCAAAATATAAAAGTTAGAGAGAAAAACGAGTTACATGAAATCGTGAGCAGGCACCGACGCAATGCTGTGAACAGTGAACCGACTAGCAGGGCGAGAATTGTAAATTCGTGATTAGCGAAGAGGCCTGAATCGTGAGGAGGCATGGCGAGAATCGTGATTAACAAATTATCTTTCTTCAGATTGAGTGAAGCATGAATATGAAATGTCGAGACGTTGATGGATCAGGATTGTCGCTACTTAGATTTTTTATTAGGTTAAATTATTTAAAAATTTAAATGGGTAACATGTCAACTAAATGTGGACTTAATTGTCTAAATGGGTTAATTAAATGTGATTGTAATAGTTTAAACGACTAAATTTTAGTCCAAATGACCAATTAAGTTATTAGTTTAAATGGGGGTCTGTTAAAAATTATTTCTTTTTTGGGGTCGGTCAAAATTTATGGTGCTCGGTGTCAAAATTTCTCGGGGGTCGGTCGAGATTATACAGCATATATAACGGATAGAAAAAATATTTCATGGGGGTCGGCCGACCCACCTACCAAAGGGTAGGTCTGCCAATGGTTGCATCTATTTGAATTTGTTTGAGTTAGATTAACTATGCTAAGTTTGTAGATTAACTTGAGCCGTTAATTGTCTTCATGATGTTTTAGGAATTTTTTTGCAATTGAAGGAAGATATTAGATTTGCCATCTGTGGTGATGACATAACCGAGATTGTTAGTTTTTGTGTATTGTTGTATACAAATTAGGTATTCGAGAGGTTCGAGTTATGCCTTTGTTTTTACATATTTTATCATCTATATACTATAGTAGTGAGGTAAAGAAAACTGGAAGTTTAAAGTTGTGTTTTATTGTACAAAGCCTGAATCTGTAATGACGTGTATGAGTTTACAAATCAGCGGATTGAATTTTGATTATTTGAAGCCATCTTCTTGTTTTAGAGTTCATTGTTTCTTGCTACTTTTTTAGTGGATATGACCCTTTTGACCCGTACGGATTAAAATAAAATTTGGGTGCCTTATGACCCGTTTCACATGTTCATGTTTCTTGCTAATTTTTTATTGGATATGACCCGCTTGACCCGTTCAATTTTTTTGGCTAATTTTTTTAGTGGATATGAAGATCTTGACCCGTTCATTTTTTTGCTAATTTTTAGTGGATCCAATTCCACCCAGAATTTAAAGCTAGCTTCATGACATTATTAACTGAAAAAGGGCCAAGAAAGAAGAAGGTAACTCTTCCAGATTCCCAGTGTCATCTATACATTTTCTGAGATCTTATTCGCGTGGGTTTTTCGATATTTTTTTGTAGACGTTGGATGAACTTAGAGAGGACGAGACGAAATTGTTAAAGGAAAGAAAGCAGTTGAAACGAGTAGGTAAATTCGAGTTGTAAACCGGTTGACTTTGACTTTTTATGGGTATTGTATGCGGATTTTAGTTTCTTTATTTGATGTAGCAAATAGCAAGCCTACAAGCTACATGCTAGAAACAAAGAAAGGACAATGAAAGGTTGAAGGATATGAAGGTAAAACAAACACCCTTTGATTTGGATAAAGATTTAATCATTAGTGACAAGAAATATTTATGATTAAATAATAATACTAATAAATTAAATATGATGTCTTTGGGCAAGTTTGACAATTGGTCAAGTTGTCAATCAGGGTGCAGGTTTAAATGGGTATTTTTAGTATGGATCTTCTGAGCCTTCGTTTCATTGAACTTATTTTCTCAACGAAATGGTGAGCACAATAATCGTAATATCAAATAGTTTATTGAAGCTTTATCTATTTTTTTATATTTTTATATTTTTTTTTCTTAATGTATATATTACATGGCAGCACAGAAGCTCTAGAATTTGTTCAAACCAAGTTGATTCCTTTTGGGAAAGTGCAGATATATATTCAAAAGCTCAAAATATGTGTTTTTCATTGAAGAAAATCATTTTTTAAGTTTTTATTATATTAATTCCTTAACAGTTTGGTTAATAAACGACTTACCTTCAAGCAGGATTTTATGGCTCTATAAGTTATGAGGTACCAAAAAAATCACATATGTTTCATCTACTTAGCTTGGAGTACCACATGTTGCAGACGACTTAAGCATGCACTCCAAGTTATAAGGGACTAGAAAGGATAGTACAGTAGGAAACTGTAATTAGACAATGATTGAGTAAGAACTTGCCAAGGTAAGCTTTAACCATTTGCTTTTGTTCATATTTAAATTGTTTGCTCAGTTAATAATACGACTATTTTATTATATTTAACTCATATTTAAAAACATGTTTAATTGCTTCCCAAACATGTTTAACTTAATAAATAATTAATTTGTTATACGATTACAAAACCAATATTATTATAAACAATAGACATATCGTTATAATAAAGCGATTTAGGTGGTTTCATACCTTTAAATACACTTCAGATGACTTCTGACATGCCAGTTGACCCGTTTCCTTTATAGTTAAATCTTTCAATATAACCCATTTGACACGTTAAAGATAAAAATAATCCAAATCTTCAGATGTATATGAAAATAAGTCGAAAAATGGGCTGCTATTACAGCTTAGTGAGATCAACGAACCAAGGTTTTATTTATTTTACATTTTTTTACTTTTTAGATTTATTTTCAAAAAGGGTATTTTTAGCATCTATTTCATACCACAATGTGAGTAGATGGATAAACTTGCACCATCTTTAGACACATCTTGAAAATTTGATGATAATTGCATTATTTAGTGTGCTTATTTTGTCATTTGATTTGAGCAGTTAATGATGGCTAAACGGAAGCATCTGATTTCACAGGTAATCGAATAAAGTAACTCTCTTTTGTATGTATATGGTGTCAACTGTATTTAAAGTTGGCCTGGTTGTAAGTGAGTGTGCCTAAATTGTAAATTATATCTTATTTTACTAAAATTGCTTCCAATGGCCTCCTCATTTAAGGTATGTGCATACTTTGTAAACAATTCCGAATAAAGTATCAACTGCAATTACTATTAACAGTCTTTGGGAATTCAGTAGTATCGACTCCTTTTTATATAAATTATAAATTTAGTATGTCAATCAGATTATAACCAATTTAACCTGCTGAATAACAAATGTTTGTGATTTTTTTGCAGAAGAAGACAACCGGTTCTTCTCAATCCGTTCCCATCAGTTGAGTAAAAACTTCTTTCTAGACAGTGGGGCAGAGCTGTTGTTAATGGATTTAAAATGTATGGATGGATCAAGGAGTCTCAACTTAGATGGCTACGTAGTGCTTCTAAGGTATAACATGCATAAAGTGTAAGGGTGGCAATTTCGACCAATTTACTAATGAACGGGTCAGTTTGTTAGCTGTAAGGGGTATGAGTAAACTGAGTACCCGCATTGTAAATTATCGCCGCCGTAGAATCACGCTGGTTTCCTACTAGTATATATATATATATATATATTGAATTACTTGAAAATATAAACAAGACGGAAGTACTAGGAAAAAAAAGTCTAAATTAAATAAATGATTTTTAATAAGATTTAAGACTTGGGAAAAAAATGAGAACTTAACAAGTTGAGGGGTTTAAATATAAATTTTGAAAGGCGATAAGAAGGTTAGGTGTAGACATGTATCTTCAAATTTTGCTAAACAATTCATCAGTATGTGTGTGCACTTGAAAGAGGCTCAAGAAGAGGAGGAAGACGACGACGATGATGGTTAGTGAAGAAATTACCATATTTAGAGTCTAAATCGAAGTAATAATGGGTTTTGTATTATCATCTTGTTGAAGAAAGCTAAAGATAAGATTTTTAACTTAATTTCTTGTGTATTTAGGGTTGAGTATTGAAAGAGATGGTAAAATAATAACAAAATTTATGTTAAAATAGGCTAATCTTACTTCCTAAATAGTTATATTATGATATGAACACATAACCTCCATTGTTGAAGATAAACTCATTGTAGAATTGGGTGGAAGTTTAGGCTTTCATGATGGATTTAATTTGAATGAATCATGTTGATAGTATTTAGTTGTAATAACTTCCATGTTGCATAAACATGATTATTTATAACTAATGAATGATTGTATTAGTTTATGGATTAATTTAAATTTCAATTGAACAAGACATGGAGATTAAGTTTTCATGCACATTAAGTGTTTGTGTAAGGTCTGGGAATTCAAATAGGATCTTCAATAATGCGGATTCAACATAGTGTTGAATCAGGCGGAATCCAAAACAACACAGACAGTAAGAAGTATGACGTGCTCGGTATGGTCTATAAAAACTAAATAAAAAGTAACCTAGACACTCTAATTAAACTCTAGAAATCCTCTAAACTAAACCACAATGACAAGCAAATGTACCTATCAACTGTAATATAGACTAATGGAAATCCGGATATCGAACCCACGAGACACTAAAAATAACTAAACTAGACTCCGACAAAGAACTAAAAGATTTGGTTTGGGGGGAATTCTACGAACTAGGTATAAAATAACTAAAAGCAAATGCAGATTAACCAATGACAACTAACTATTATGCAGAAGATTTGGATGAAATCAAGAATCGGGAAAGCACTACCTAGATAAGAATCCTAATTGTGAATCTCGGATTTCTCTCGATTATGGAAACTATGATGGAACTGGGGTTCTAAAGAATGACACCCTTAGACAACCTAGTGGATCCCTCATCAATCTCTGGGTGTGATTGGAAGGAAACTCTAAAGAATGTATAACGATTACCAGTTGGGTGGATTACCTTTCAGTCTCTACAACAATACTAAAGTACCCACAAGATATATCACCTTTTAGTCTGTCTATCTCAATACATTCGAAGAATGCAAGGGGTAACCTGAAAACTGTCGATAAGACACGGACTATCAAAGATACTAAGAAGCCTAGGGAAACCTCCTTTCAGAGCCTTTACACCTGGACACCTAACACCAAAGACTAACCGACTACCCCTCACCTTTCAGCTATCGAAGTAGGTAGAATATTTAAGTCCTCTAAACTCTCAATGATCATTCCTATGGATTGTGATATCAATAAACCATACACAAGTCACAAACACACAGTAAGTGACGTAATCATACATCAATAACTGAAAGACATTCAAAAAGACACATGTGGAACAATAATTGATCATAAATCAGAGATAAATACGCATACACATCAAATCAATTGCAATCAAGTTTGCTACTTTAACACTAATCCATCAAAAAGAATCCAAAAACCGAAAGATTACCAAATATTCAACAAATATTCATCAAAACCTAGGTAGCTACTAGAAGTTTAGCAAATAACCATGATCAAAACCAGAAAACAAATCATAAAAGTCATGAACATAGTCTCAATTAAACTAATGGACCACAAGAGAATGAAGATCATGAACCGAACGATTAATATCTAACTAATAAGCTCTCGAAAGCTTCAATCTTTTGCTCTAATCGCTTCATCTGCTCCCAAAATCGCCTAAAAGCTCCCTTCAGATGGCTAAAAGTTGAACCCCTGTGATAATGGCATTCAAAATTTTAAATAATTCAATTTTTAGGGTTTTGCCGGATTTTAGGAAGTTCGCGTGTCGAGAAATAAGGAAAGAACTTCTTCGCGTGTCGCGAAGGCCATATTAGTTGGGCCCGATTCTCATGGTCTTGGCGTGTCGCCAAGACCTAAATCGAAGTAATAATGGGTTTTGTATTATCATCTTGTTGAAGAAAGCTAAAGATAAGATTTTTAACTTAATTTCTTGTGTATTTAGGGTTGAGTATTGAAAGAGATGGTAAAATAATAACAAAATTTATGTTAAAATAGGCTAATCTTACTTCCTAAATAGTTATATTATGATATGAACACATAACCTCCATTGTTGAAGATAAACTCATTGTAGAATTGGGTGGAAGTTTAGGCTTTCGTGATGGATTTAATTTGAATGAATCATGTTGATAGTATTTAGTTGTAATAACTTCCATGTTGCATAAACATGATTATTTATAACTAATGAATGATTGTATTAGTTTATGGATTAATTTAAATTTCAATTGAACAAGACATGGAGATTAAGTTTTCATGCACATTAAGTGTTTGTGTAAGGTCTGGGAATTCACATAGGATCTTCAATAATGCGGATTCAACATAGTGTTGAATCAGGCGGAATCCAAAACAACACAGACAGTAAGAAGTATGACGTGCTCGGTATGGTCTATAAAAACTAAATAAAAAGTAATCTAGACACTCTAATTAAACTCTAGAAATCCTCTAAACTAAACCACAATGACAAGCAAATGTACCTATCAACTGTAATATAGACTAATGGAAATCCGGATATCGAACCCACGAGACACTGAAAATAACTAAACTAGACTCCGACAAAGAACTAAAAGATTTGGTTTGGGGGGAATTCTACGAACTAGGTATAAAATAACTAAAAGCAAATGCAGATTAACCAATGACAACTAACTATTACGCAGAAGATTTGGATGAAATCAAGAATCGGGAAAGCACTACCTAGATAAGAATCCTAATTGTGAATCTCGGATTTCTCTCGATTATGGAAACTATGATGGAACTGGGGTTCTAAAGAATGACACCCTTAGACAACCTAGTGGATCCCTCATCAATCTCTGGGTGTGATTGGAAGGAAACTCTAAAGAATGTATAACGATTACCAGTTGGGTGGATTACCTTTCAGTCTCTACAACAATACTAAAGTACCCACAAGATATATCACCTTTTAGTCTGTCTATCTCAATACATTCGAAGAATGCAAGGGGTAACCTGAAAACTGTCGATAAGACACGGACTATCAAAGATACTAAGAAGCCTAGGGAAACCTCCTTTCAGAGCCTTTACACCTGGACACCTAACACCAAAGACTAACCGACTACCCCTCACCTTTCAGCTATCGAAGTAGGTAGAATATTTAAGTCCTCTAAACTCTCAATGATCATTCCTATGGATTGTGATATCAATAAACCATACACAAGTCACAAACACACAGTAAGTGACATAATCATACATCAATAACTGAATGACATTCAAAAAGACACATTTGGAACAATAATTGATCATAAATCAGAGATAAATACGCATACACATCAAATCAATTGCAATCAAGTTTGCTACTTTAACACTAATCCATCAAAAAGAATCCAAAAACCGAAAGATTACCAAATAATCAACAAATATTCATCAAAACCTAGGTAGCTACTAGAAGTTTAGCAAATAACCATGATCAAAACCAGAAAACAAATCATAAAAGTCATGAACATAGTCTCAATTAAACTAATGGACCACAAGAGAATGAAGATCATGAACCGAACGATTAATATCTAACTAATAAGCTCTCGAAAGCTTCAATCTTTTGCTCTAATCGCTTCCCCTGCTCCCAAAATCGCCTAAAAGCTCCCTTAAGATGGCTAAAAGTTGAACCCCTATGATAATGGCATTCAAAATTTTAAATAATTCAATTTTTAGGGTTTTGCCGGATTTTAGGAAGTTCGCGTGTCGAGAAATAAGGAAAGAACTTCTTCGCGTGTCGCGAAGGCCAAATTAGTCGGGCCCGATTCTCATGGTCTTGGCGTGTCGCCAAGACCTAAAACTAATTCTTCGCATGGCGCGAAGGACCAAAATTCCACATTTTTGATTTTTCTTATTTTCTTTTTTCCACTTTCCTTATGTGCTCATTTCCTCCAGGATTTAACCTTGATTTCTACTTCTTCTTCACACGAGTACCTGTAAACACGACCCAGACTCAGTACGAACCAAAAACGAATAAAAATGAATATACAACTAACTAAAACGCATATAAAACAATAGGATAAATGCATGTGTTTTGCAACACATCAAACATCCCCACACGTAACCTTTTTTTCATACTCGAAAAAGAATCTGCAATGGAATCATAACTGAAAAAATAGCTTTCACAATCTCATTATATCATTAGTTCAAATATAATCACGCGTTAACTGCAGTCATCGGTATTTCTGTCCGATTAAACCCAACCACCAACTAATCAAGTCCCCAATTGTGTTTTATTATCACATTACAAAGCTATCACTCTATATATGGGTCCCTGTCACACCCCGCCAAGGCGGAAACGCGAGGTGTAACGTTCATGGTTTCCAAAGCATATGATTACCGCAAACACATACATGATAAATGGATACATAACAAGTTTAAAGTTTTACATTTCAAAAATGTAAATTGGGTTTACAAAAGTGAAGATTTCGCAAATATGACTCTATTACAATGAGTTATACAAGAGAAATCCCCCAAATAGTTGTATCCATCGTGCATGCATGTAATCTACATTGCTAACCTTGCGATCACGTCAATTTCCTGAAAAACATACTTAAAATTGTCAACACGAGGTTGGTGAGTTCACAGGTTTAAATCAAATAGATCTTTGTAAAATTCAATTGTTCGTAAATAGTTCCAGTTGCATGTGATAATCAGAATAAGAATTGTTGACCCATTTGTAAACTAGCTAGGAATACAAATAATATGTTCCTACATGAGCCGTAACCAAACCATGACAATTGTTCTTCACCCCTAATTCGTTATCCGGTTCTATGCGGCCATAAATCCTCCAGATTGTGGTTATCGCGACTAACCATGACCGGGAGACGTCACTCTCCATAGTACTATTCATAGGACCCTAGGCTACAGTTAATGGTTACTAAATTGTTCCAGGGGACTTTAGCGGCCTAAAATCGTTTAACTCATGTAAACATAAAAGTCGAGTCTTATTCTCTTGTTATCACATAAAAATAGTTGTAAGTATGTTCTTCCCCCAAATATTGAAAACAATAAAAAGGGGCCGTGAAACTCACCTTGAGTTTGTGTATGCTTGCAATGATAATTGTTCTAGTCAACTTGACTATTCGTACCCTAATTACAAAAGGGTAATTCTTGTTATGACCGAATGTCTCATATGCAAATTGTTCACCGACTTAGCAAATCTGATTGCTTTTGTTTAAATATCTTTTTAGTTTTTTCAACACTTGTTTCGTTATAAAATAGTTCTAAGTTACTGCCCAATGGGACTGATGAACAGGTATCGAAACTTTCTTAGTTTCGATTGAACAGAACATATGTCGAAACTTCCTAGTTTCGATTGAGCAAAACAGGTATCGAAACTACCTAGTTTCGATTAAGTAATAGGTATCGAAACTACATAGTTTCGATTGAGTAAACAGGTATCGAAACTACCTAGTTTCAATTGAGTAATAGGTATCGAAACTACCTAGTTTCGATTGAGCAAACAGGTATCGAAACTCCTAGTTTCGATTGAGTAAACAGGTATCGAAACTATAGTTTCGATTACTAAAATTTTGATTGACAGAATCAGTTTCAAAACTTTATTCATACATGTACGCATATATTCATGTTTTAATCTTGAATTCGACACACTTTTCTGGTTATTTTTCTTACGTTCGAGTAAACTGTATGTTTAGCTACGGTTTTAAAGAAAATAATATGAATAATATTGAGTTTTTACCTCTAAACAGAGATGATGATTTTTGAGAGAAACAGAGAAGATGGTCTTGAATTCTCTTGGTTAGAAATCCTTGGAAGCTCCTTATAATACCGAAATATGGTGGATTTTGCCTTAAAACTTGACTTCGATTTGAAGAGAAATGGGGAAGATTGCCGTAAGAAATGAGAGATAAAAAGGAATTATGAGAAAGGTGATTGAAGTGGTATGGTTTATATCAGAATTCTCACTATTAAGGTATGGGTTTCTCTCTGAAACTTGGTTAAGAAAGTCAAGGAGTTGGGGGGAAAAGACCCACTTGTCTCGGCCGATTGATATATTTGGGTTTAGGGTTAAAGGAAACGTATTCTTCAACCTTGTCCCCATATCCTCATGGAATTTCTTCAAAAAACGAGAAGTGAATCTCGTATCACGATCCGATATAATCGACACCGGCACACCATGACGTGACACAATTTCCTTCACATACATTTCCGCCAATCTATCCGAAGAATACGTTTCCTTTATAGGAAGGAAATGTGCACTCTTCGTCAACCGATCCACTACTACCCATATCGCATCATAACCCTTTCGAGTCTTTGGTAGTTTAGTGATCAAATCCATGGTTATATTTTCCCATTTCCAAAGCGGTATTTCAAGCGGTTGAAGCTTTCCATACGGCTTTTGATGCTCCGCCTTTACTCTTAAGCACGTGAGACACCTCTCAACATACTTAACAACATCACGCCTCATACCCGGCCACCAAAAATGACACCTCAAATCATAAAACATCTTCGTGGCCCCCGGATGGATAGAATATTTGGATTTATGCGCCTCGACAAGAATAGTTGTCAAAACACTTGACAACCTAGGTATCCAAATTCTATCA
This sequence comes from Smallanthus sonchifolius, assembly GCA_023525975.1. NCBI lineage: Eukaryota > Viridiplantae > Streptophyta > Magnoliopsida > Asterales > Asteraceae > Smallanthus > Smallanthus sonchifolius. The sequence goes on along the minus strand of CM042021.1, from coordinate 67,192,256 downwards.
AAGCATGTCTTCAAACCCATGCTATTTTCACCAAGCTTATCAACATAAGCAACCATCCGCTCTTTCTTCAAGTCACCACCAAGTGCTAACACTTGAGCCTCCCGGATTTCATCAATAAGAGATGATGAAATTGTCATCTTGAATGACTTCACCTTGATAGGTGAATGACTTGACTTTCTACTAAGCGCATCCGCCACAACATTCGCTTTACCCGGATGATAAAGTATCTCACAATCATAATCCTTAACCAATTCAAGCCACCGCCTTTGCCTCATATTGAGGTCCTTTTGGTCAAAGAAATATTTGAGACTTTTGTGATCCGTGTAGATCGTACACTTAGCACCATACAAATAATGCCTCCAAATCTTGAGCGCGAAAACCACGGCTGCAAGCTCTAAATCATGGGTTGGGTAATTCACCTCGTGAGTCTTTAATTGCCTAGATGCATAGGCAATCACTTTCCCCCTTTGCATCAAAACACACCCCAACCCCGAATGCGAGGCATCCGAATAAACAACAAAATCCTCGGTCCCGTCCGGCAAGGATAAAACAGGCGCCTTAGTCAACTTTTCTTTCAAGAGTTGAAAGGCAGATTCTTGCTCGGGACTCCAAACAAACTTTGTCTCTTTACGAGTCAACTTCGTCATCGGCAAAGCAATCCGAGAGAAGTTTTCGATGAACCTCCGATAATAACCCACTAACCCCAAGAAACTTCTAATCTCCGAAGGCGTCTTCGGTGATGACCATTCTTTAACTGCCACTATCTTGGATGGGTCGACTGTAATCCCTTTCCCTTTAATCACATGACCCAAGAACTGGATCTCGCACAACCAGAATGCACATTTGGAGAATTTAGCATAAAGCTTTTCTCTTTGAAGTACTTCAAGAATCTCACGCAAATGACAAGCGTGATCACCCTCGCTCCTCGAATAAATGAGAAGATCGTCAATAAACACAATGACCGAACGGTCGAGGAACGGTCTACACACCCGGTTCATGAGATCCATGAAAACCGCGGGTGCATTGGTTAAACCGAATGGCATAACCGTAAACTCATAGTGACCGTAACGAGTGCGAAAAGCTGTCTTATGAACATCCTCTTCCTTTACTTTCAACTGATGGTACCCGGATTTCAAATCAATCTTTGAAAACCACGACGCCCCTTGCAATTGGTCGAAAAGATCATCAATCCTAGGCAATGGGTACCTATTCTTCACTATCAACTTATTTAATTCCCGATAATCCATACACATCCTCATGCTTCCGTCCTTCTTTTTGACGAAGAGAACGGGCGCACCCCAAGGTGAAACACTTGGGCGTATGAAACCCTTGTCAAGCAACTCTTGCAATTGTTCCATCAACTCTTTCATTTCTGGCGGTGCCAATCTATAAGGCGCTTTAGCTACCGGTTTAGCACCCGGTATCAAATCAATCCCGAACTCTACTTCCCTCTCCGGAGGAACCCCCGGTAACTCATCAGGAAACACATCTTCAAACTGATTCACAACCGGAACATCGCGAATGTTCTTTACTTTCTCATTCACAACCGCAACACAAGCCATGAACGCCTTGCACCCACGCGCCATGAACTTGGTTGCCTTTACATAAGAGCACATTCTTACATTACCTTTCTTTTCACCTTCTATGTAAATGGACTCGCCCGATGGGGAATCGAGTCGTATCGCTTTAGGCCCACATAGAATATTCGCTTTGTTCCTTGCTAACCAATCCATCCCCACTATCACATCAAATTCCCCCATAGACATAGGAATTAAATCGATATGGAACGTTTCACCCCCCGCCTTTAATTTGCAATTCCTATAAACATCAAACACTAGGAAGCTCTTATCATTGGCCGCCTCGATTTCCAAAGGTTCATCTAACTTGCTACTTATAAAAGAAGAATGCTTAACAAATTTCAAAGACACAAACGAACGACTAGCCCCCGAGTCAAAAAGAACTAGTGCAGGTAAAGAGTTAATCTTGAATGTACCTGTCACCACTTCCGAGTCATTCTTTGCTTCCTCCGCTGAGATGTGGAAAGCTCTACCCTTAGGTCTTGGCATCTCTATCTTCTTATCGCTTCTACCTTGCTTCAACTCGAGACAATCCACCCTATTGTGCCCGGGCTTGTAACAGTTATAGCACAACTGAATTTGGCTTGTACATTGATTAGCCATGTGCCCCGGCTTTCCACATTTATAGCAATTCAAGGATCCTTTCTTACAATCCCCGAAATGATCTTTTCCACAATTTTTGCACGCCCGAGAAGAGAACTTGTTGAACGGCTTCTTGCTAGGGCTCCCGCCCTTTTATCTTTTTCACCACTTGTTCAACGATTTCACGCTTCCTCTTCTCGCCTCTAGTTTCTTGCCTCCTCAACTCCACTTCTCTTTCCCGACACCTATTTATCAAATCCACAAGTGTGGTAAAAGAAGATGGAGATATGCTATCTCTGAATTCCACAGTCAACATAGCATAAAATCTGTCAATCTTCGCCTTCTCGGTCGACACCACGTCCGGACAGAACTTGGCGCGATCAAAGAAAGCTCCAGCCAACTCATCTATTGACTCATTCTTTTGCCTCATGAGGAGAAACTCCTTAGTCATTCTATCAACCGCGGCTTGCGGGCAATGATACTTCAGAAAAGCCGCCTTAAACTCCTCCCAAGACATGGAGGTCACACCCAAAACACCCCTCTCCTTGCGGAGATTCAACAACCACTCCTTTGCCCTTCCAGTCAACAAAGGCACACTGAACATCACCCTATCCTCGGGCTTACATTTAGTAGTCTCAAAATTAGACTCCATATCCACAATCCACCTGTGGCTCAGAATCGGGTCCACTTGACCGTCGTATTCCTTCGGTTTAATCACCATGAAATCCTTGAGAGTACAACCTCGGGGTTCCTTATCTTTCTCTTTCATGACCTCTTCAAGAGAGAGCTTAATAGTTCCCCTCATTTCCTCCATCAAGAGATTTGTGGCTTGCTCAAACGCCTTGGCCACTTCTTCCTTTATCATATCTTGGATCCTTGGATCCAATGGTTCATTACTTGCATCTTCTGCCATCTCTAAACTGAGAAAATGAACCACAAACACCTCAATACCCTTTCACTTTCAATACCCTAAGTTTCGATACCTGTTCATCAGTCCCATTGGGCAGTAACTTAGAACTATTTTATAATGAAACAAGTGTTGAAAAAACTAAAAAGATATTTAAACAAAAGCAAACAGATTTGCTAAGTCGGTGAACAATTTGCATATGAGACATTCGGTCATAATGTAACACCTTAGGCAAATCCCACATCGGCCGTGGACAGGAGAGATCCTTGGTTCATAAGGAATGTCCTGCCTCTTAAATCAACAACGCGTTTTGGGGCTTAATGTAGTGGATGAGAGGAGAACTCCACAGTTAAGCGTGCTCAGGTGGAAGTAATCCAGGGATGGGTGACCCCCTGGGAAGTTTTCACCTGGGCAACCAAAAACAAATCCGTGATCTTTTAGTGGGCAAAGCGGACAATATTGTTGGTATGAGGGGTCGGATGTTACAAAATTTGTAACGAACCAAAATCCGGGTTTCGTTTTCAAATAAATAAATAAATATTTAATAAATATTATGGTGAAAATAATATTTATGAAATAAGTTGAAACAAGTGGGTTTCAAGTTAGTAATGGGGTTACACTAGTTTTTAACTAGTTTTGGAATGAAGTGGGTGAAATTAAAGTTGAGGGGCTAAATTTGTAAATATGGCAAATCTGCCATATTTGACTTGGTGAAGTCAAAATTGAGCTATTTTGTTGGTGTGGGTCGTTCATCTCAAGAGAGCAAAAAGAGAAATCGAGTTTGAAGCATAAATCGTGCAATTGAGGCTTGTTTTGTGAAGGTTTTGGCTCACACAACATCTTCATAACATCAAGTAAGTGATTCTCTTCCTCTTGATTTCACCATGAATGTGTTCTTGGTGGGTTTTGGGTGAAATCCGAAATTATGTATGCATGTGATGAAATGGTGTTAGATTATTGATAATTTAGCTAAACTAAAGTTAAAGAATGATGATTAACATCCTAGAACCCTTTGATTTTGGTTATGAGAAGTTAGGGTTCATATGGTGGAAATTGGGGGTGTTTGGATCATGATGCTAAAATGATGAATTAATGAAGATTAAGTGTTTTTAAGATGTTAGACACTTGAACAAACACCAAATTAACTTAATAATAATTTTTGAAAGAAAAATTAGTGTTAAGATTAAGATAATGAAACTCAAGTGGGTGAGTTTGTGGTGAAAGAGGGTGTTTGGTTATGAGGATAACCCAAACGGGTCAATTTGGGTTGGAAATGTGGAATTGAGTTGTGAACTCAATTGTAGTGGAATTTTGATGTATGATAGATTACTAAACTAGGTGAATTTGTTTAGGTGATCAAATTGCAAAGCTAGAAGGTGTTGCGGGATCTTCTAACTCAAAAGGTAAGTGCTTTGCACTTACTTAGTAATGATAGGTGGTGGTGTTGATCATGTTTGAATTTCATGTTGGTTATTCAAATATCTTATAGGTGTTTATTGGTATGTGGATGAATTTAGTTAATAAACCTATATGGTGTAAGAATTGACTTGTGTGGTAAAAGCCAAGTTTGTATGCATAATGTAGTTGACTATGTGGTATATGGTCAAACTAAAATGTAGAATATGTTGAATTGGTGTAAATGACTATGTGGTATATAGTTAAGCTAAAATGTGGTATGTGATAAAGTATAGTAATTGACTTATGTGGTGTAAAGTCAAACTAAATGTGGTAATTTGAGGAAAGTGGCTTATGTGGAATATAAGTCAACCATTGTGGAAAAATGGTGAAGTCGGTGTAAATTGACTTATGCGGAATATAAGTCTAACCATTGTGGAAAAATGGTGAAGTCGGTGTAAATTGACTTATGCGGAATATAAGTCTAACCATTGTGAATTAATGGTGAGATTGGCGTATATGGACTTATGTGGTATATAAGTCAAACCATTGTGGAATAATGGTGAATGTGGTGTAATTGACTTATGTGGTATATAAGTCAAGTGTAAGGGACCTTAGTTGACCAATTGGGTGTGAACGGGTCAAATGGGTGAAAGGGATGAAAACAAGTTGTAAATACTTGTTTGTTAAGTCTAGCACATTACTATGGTAATATGTTAATGAAATGCTAATGTATGGAACCATAATTGACCAAATAGACGCAAACGGGTCAAATGGGTTAAATAGGTGAAAAGGGTGAAAACAAGTTGTAAATACTTGTTTGATATGTTTATATCATTACTAATGGTGAAATATTATTGTGGTTATGCAGGGAAAGCTCCGAGGTAGGTCTATGTCAATGTTCAAGGGTGAAGGATTCTCGTATGCAATTTTTGTGTTTTTGAGGATTTATGTAAAATCCTTGTAAAGTGGTGTGTTTGACACTTGATTTATGTTTTGGTGAATATGAAATGTCATATGTTTGTTTTTGGTCAAAACCCAAGTGTTGGGAATTTTTAGTGTCTTGAAGGTTTAAAAAAAAAGATGGAAATTTGGCTAAGTATGAAAACTGCAGAAAAAGCTGGAAACTTTCTGTGAGAAAGGCTTCCTCGCGGGCCGCGACGGGGTGGCCTATGTTTCTCGCGGGTCACTTGAGGTAAAAAAAAAAAAAAAAAATTTCTGGGATTAAGACTTCCGCGCGTTAAAGTATAGTTTTTAAAAGTGGTGTGTTTCAACTTGGTATCAGAGCAATGGTTTGAGGGATTTGGTGTGGTGGCACCAAACTCAAACCGGATGCTCTTGATATGGGGGAAAATGATACGAGAATCCATGAAGGAGTTGACTAAGACTCGGAGCTTGCGGAAATGAAAGGTTAGTAATGATTTGATAAAATGATAATATATATATGGTGTATGTATATATGTACGATGAATGTTGTTAAGGTGTTATGTGTGCCGAAACTTGTTTTGTGACTTGTTATATGGAGATGGTAATTACAATTGGGCATGGCGTACTATTAAACATGTCTGGCCAATATGTTTAATAAGACGAAATGTGCAAGAGACTTTATGATAACCATATAACAATGAACATTTGCAAGGATTAGGTGAAGGTGGTTATATGCGTATGTATGTATGTATGTATTTGGATGATTAGATGGGGGTAATACATATACACATAGATAAGATATAGTGCCTTAACAAGTGGGTAGATTAAAGACCTATAAGTAGGTAGAACATCTACAACTTAGTTAAAAAAAAAAATTTGGTCGGGGAGACTAAGGGGCACTTGTGTAAGAAAAAGAAATGGTGGATGAAAGTCATCTTAAGGACTCAAGTATGTTAGAGTCTAGACGTCTATCACCTCGTGGGTGGTGAAGAACATGGAATAGGTTGGAAGAAAAAGAATGCATCAATCTAGCGGAGAATGGCTAGAGCTTTCTATCATGTTGTATCAATCTTCCTTCAAGGAAGATAGGGCTCTTTGAGGTGATCCTTAGGAAGAACAGTGTGAAGCCTAGAGAGCGGGAAGAACTTCGGTTGGTGAACCGAAGTGGAAGGAAAACCTTGTTTTCACAAGAGGGTTCGTGGTGTGCGAACCAAAGGAGTTAAAGGGTGAGAGTTAATAGCTGATTAATTAACGATGAATCACTATGATGGTCTTGTCTTTTGAAGCAATCCATTGTGATTGGTAGAGGGCGTATTACGCACGATGAGTCGACTCCGGGACGTGGCGGAGGATTGGTGAATTATTCTTCGTGAGGAGAAAGGCATAAGGGCGTGAAGGCACATGCATCGAGGGAATTCATGAGATGACGTTGAATTACCATCGATTACAAGCCATGGTGGGTGGCATAGTGGAAGAGTTCCTTCATGTGCAGTGGACAGCAGAGGTAATCAATAAGATTTCGGGCAAGTGTTTTATGACTGGTTGAAGTCGCTCGAATCTTGGAATCATCGAAGAAATGTAGATAGATCGGGTTTCTCGATGCTAGCTGTTGACGTTATAAAGGGGATCCTTGCGTATAGGGTACAACTCAGGTGGAGTCAATTATTAAATGCGCAAGAAAAGGTTGAACACAGGAGATAAGTGGAAAACGAAGAGTAAATGAGAAGTGGCTTCGTGAAAGCCGAAACATTCTAGCTGAGCTAGAAACCCTTTATGGGAAGAAATGCCGGACATTGCTATATGTCCGGAGGATAACACAAATGGTGAGAAAATTTGAAATTTGCTTAGGCCTATGGGTCACGCATTTCTAATCACCATAGTCGTGACTGAAGCTTTTCGATCGTTGTGTTTGATGAAAGGCTAAGCAGATCGGTGGATTCGGGCGATCATCATTAAGGGTGTCTTAATGTTGATGTTTACATGTTTTAATAACATGAGGTTGTGGATGAAACGATCACATGGATTTTGATCCGATGATTGTAAAAGAGGTGTTGGGTTACTTAGTAACCATATCATTGTCTAGTATGATAAAGGGGTGACGTGTTAATCTGTTCTCTTTAGAGACAGTGAAACACGAGGTATACGAACTGGTGTATATACATGGCTTGCGCCATTGACATCAACCGGGGATATAAAAGGGATACTTAGTATTCCAGTTGAGAAAGAGGATTTGATAAGGGTCATTGAACCTGTGTGCTTTGTTCTAAAGCACATAAACTTTTCGGTGGAAAAGGAAAATGGAAGAGTGCGTATTGTCACTGACAGTCGGTGGTAGGATAAAACTGACTAAAGGTCTCTCGGTATGTGGACTTTTTTTTGGTCAAGGGGTAAATGTTGAAATGTACATTGTACGCAAACGGTGATATACATAGGTGAAATATGTATATAAAGGGGTGAAATGTACATAGGTGGAATGTGTACATAAATGGTGGTTGAAGTCCTAGAACTTCATAAATGATGTTGGAAGTCTTTTGGACTTCACAATCGGTGTTTAAAAGCGAAGTTTTCGAACTTCAAAGGTGGATTCGGTGATTGAGATCCTTAAATCTCAAAGGATGACTTATGATTAAGTCAATGGAGATACTTAGGGTGTTTGGGTCACGGATAGGGATCTTCCTTCCAGTGTTGTAATAGAGGATTCAAGTAAGGAAGTTGTGGTATCCTTACTTGAGGAGGTCGCATGCTTTATCGGTTAAGAATGGGTGAGTTGAAGACTCGAGCTTCAAAGGGGGTTATGTATGGGCATTGGGATCCTCGAACCCCAAGAGGTATGAATTTGAGACCTTGAGTCTCAATGGGTTGATTGGTAAGGAAGTTTTGAAATTCCCATGTAAGAGGTGGGTGACGTGGGATTAGAACTTGGATTTCCTTAGTTGTCAAACGTGTTGACTACTCGTATAAAGTGGTTCAAAAATCCAAGTATCCCATGGTTAGGAGTGTTGAAATTCAAGTGGAAACTTGACGTTATAAAAGTTTTCCTTGAAATGAGTGGACTCCATAATACATTTTTACGTGACCATACATGAAAGCGTTAGGAGGATAGAACTGTTGTTATTTCATATGGTGAAGATGAGATAAATGATAAACGTTTCGTCTAAATGAATCAGTGACTATCTTAGATAGTGGGCGAACTAATTGGTGCAAAAAGTAGACAAACTGCATATCGTTGTCAAAGGAACCATTAAAGTCGGAAGATAACCTTAGGGGAGTAGCGAGGGCGTATAGAGTTACTACATTAAAGTGAAGTCGTTCATGATGACAATTTCATCGTCTCTTATTGACGGAATTTGAGAGGCTCAAATGTTAGCACTTGGTGGTGACTTGAAGAAAGAGCGGATGGTTGCTTATGTTGATAAGCTTGGTGAAAATAGCATGGGCTTGAAGACATGCTTTGATAGGATTTGGATTCCTAGGTTGTCAAGTATTTTGACAACTATTTTGGATGAAGCGCATAAATCCAAATATTCTATCCATCTGGGGGCCACGAAGATGTTTTATGATTTAAGGTGTCATTTTTGGTGGCCGGGTATGAGGCGTGATATTGTTAGGTATGTGGAGAGGTGTCTCACAAGCTTAAGGGTTAAGGCTGAGCATCAAAAGTCGTATGGAAAGCTGCAACCACCCGAAATACCGCTTTGGAAGTGGGAAAAATGTAACCATGGATTTGATCACTAAACTATCAAAGACTCGAAAGGGTTATGATGTGATATGGGTAGTAGTGGATCGGTTGACGAAGAGTACACATTTCCTTCCTATAAAGGAAACGTATTCTTCGGATAGATTGGCGGAAAAGTATGTGAAGGAAATTGTGTCACGTCATGGTGTGCCGGTATCGATTATATCGGATCGTGATACGGGATTTACTCCTCGTTTTTGGAAGAAATTCCATGAGGATATGGGGACTAGATTGAATCTTAGCACCGTTTATCATCCACAAACGGATGGTCAAAGCGAGCGAACGATTCAAACGCTCGAGGATATGTTGCGCGCGTGTGCTTTGGATTTTGGTGGTAGTTGGGACGACCATTTACCGTTGGCGGAATTCTCTTACAACAATAGTTACCATTCTAGTATTGGTATGCCGCCTTTTGAGGCATTGTATGGGAGAAAGTGTCGAACACCCGTGTGTTGGGGTGAGATTGGTCAACGGGAGCTTGGTAGTGTCGAAGTGGTCAAGGAAACTAATGATAGTATTGACCAAATTTAGAGCACGCTTGAAGGCGGCTCAAGATCGCCAAAAGTCCTATGCGGCTAATAGGAAGCGGGCGATTGAGTTTCAAGTGGGGGACTTTGTGCTTTTAAAAGCCTCTCCTTGGAAATGGGTGATACGGTTTAGGAAACCGGGGAAGTTAAGCCCACGTTTCATTGGACCGTTTAAAGTGATGGCAAGGGTGGGTGCGGTAGCTTATCGATTGGAGTTACCGGAGGGACTAAGTAGACTTCATAACACGTTCCATGTGTCTCATTTGCGAAAATGTTTAGCGGATGAATCTACTTTTGTTCCATTGGATGATATAGAAATTGATGAAAAGTTGAACTATGTGGAAGAACCAATGGCAATCTTAGATAGGAAAGTGAAGCGGTTGCGAAATAAAGAGATTAGCCAAGTGTTGGTTCGATGGGAGCATAGAAAGGGGGCGGAAATGACTTGGGAAACCGAGGAAGAAATGCTCAAATTCTACCCGAACCTTTTTATGTTAAGTCGGGTTTCGGGGACGAAACCCAAATAAGGGGAGGTGATTTGTAACGAACCAAAATCCGGGTTTCGTTTTCAAATAAATAAATAAATATTTAATAAATATTATGGTGAAAATAATATTTATGAAATAAGTTGAAACAAGTGGGTTTCAAGTTAGTAATGGGGTTACACTAGTTTTTAACTAGTTTTGGAATGAAGTGGGTGAAATGAAAGTTGAGGGCTAAATTTGTAAATATGGCAAATCTGCCATATTTGACTTGGTGAAGTCAAAATTGAGCTATTTTGTTGGTGTGGGTCGTTCATCTCAAGAGAGCAAAAAGAGAAATCGAGTTTGAAGCATAAATCGTGCAATTGAGGCTTGTTTTGTGAAGGTTTTGGCTCACACAACATCTTCATAACATCGAGTAAGTGATTCTCTTCCTCTTGATTTCACCATGAATGTGTTCTTGGTGGGTTTTGGGTGAAATCCGAAATTATGTATGCATGTGATGAAATGGTGTTAGATTATTGATAATTTAGCTAAACTAAAGTTAAAGAATGATGATTAACATCCTAGAACCCTTTGATTTTGGTTATGAGAAGTTAGGGTTCATATGGTGGAAATTGGGGGTGTTTGGATCATGATGCTAAAATGATGAATTAATGAAGATTAAGTGTTTTTAAGATGTTAGACACTTGAACAAACACCAAATTAACTTAATAATAATTTTTGAAAGAAAAATTAGTGTTAAGATTAAGATAATGAAACTCAAGTGGGTGAGTTTGTGGTGAAAGAGGGTGTTTGGTTATGAGGATAACCCAAACGGGTCAATTTGGGTTGGAAATGTGGAATTGAGTTGTGAACTCAATTGTAGTGGAATTTTGATGTATGATAGATTACTAAACTAGGTGAATTTGTTTAGGTGATCAAATTGCAAAGCTAGAAGGTGTTGCGGGATCTTCTAACTCAAAAGGTAAGTGCTTTGCACTTACTTAGTAATGATAGGTGGTGGTGTTGATCATGTTTGAATTTCATGTTGGTTATTCAAATATCTTATAGGTGTTTATTGGTATGTGGATGAATTTAGTTAATAAACCTATATGGTGTAAGAATTGACTTGTGTGGTAAAAGCCAAGTTTGTATGCATAATGTAGTTGACTATGTGGTATATGGTCAAACTAAAATGTAGAATATGTTGAATTGGTGTAAATGACTATGTGGTATATAGTTAAGCTAAAATGTGGTATGTGATAAAGTATAGTAATTGACTTATGTGGTGTAAAGTCAAACTAAATGTGGTAATTTGAGGAAAGTGGCTTATGTGGAATATAAGTCAACCATTGTGGAAAAATGGTGAAGTCGGTGTAAATTGACTTATGCGGAATATAAGTCTAACCATTGTGGAAAAATGGTGAAGTCGGTGTAAATTGACTTATGCGGAATATAAGTCTAACCATTGTGAATTAATGGTGAGATTGGCGTATATGGACTTATGTGGTATATAAGTCAAACCATTGTGGAATAATGGTGAATGTGGTGTAATTGACTTATGTGGTATATAAGTCAAGTGTAAGGGACCTTAGTTGACCAATTGGGTGTGAACGGGTCAAATGGGTGAAAGGGATGAAAACAAGTTGTAAATACTTGTTTGTTAAGTCTAGCACATTACTATGGTAATATGTTAATGAAATGCTAATGTATGGAACCATAATTGACCAAATAGACGCAAACGGGTCAAATGGGTTAAATAGGTGAAAAGGGTGAAAACAAGTTGTAAATACTTGTTTGATATGTTTATATCATTACTAATGGTGAAATATTATTGTGGTTATGCAGGGAAAGCTCCGAGGTAGGTCTATGTCAATGTTCAAGGGTGAAGGATTCTCGTATGCAATTTTTGTGTTAGTGGTGTGTTTGACACTTGATTTATGTTTTGGTGAATATGAAATGTCATATGTTTGTTTTTGGTCAAAACCCAAGTGTTGGGAATTTTTAGTGTCTTGAAGGTTTAAAAAAAAAAGATGGAAATTTGGCTAAGTATGAAAACTGCAGAAAAAGCTGGAAACTTTCTGTGAGAAAGGCTTCCTCGCGGGCCGCGACGGGGTGGCCTATGTTTCTCGTGGGTCGCGAGAGGTAAAAAAAAAAAAAAATTTCTGGGATTAAGACTTCCGCGCGTTAAAGTATAGTTTTTAAAAGTGGTGTGTTTCAACTTGGTATCAGAGCAATGGTTTGAGGGATTTGGTGTGGTGGCACCAAACTCAAACCGGATGCTCTTGATATGAGGGAAAATGATACGAGAATCCATGAGGGACTTGACTAAGACTCGGAGCTTGCGGAAATGAAAGGTTAGTAATGATTTGATAAAATGATAATATATATATATGGTGTATGTATATATGTACGATGAATGTTGTTAAGGTGTTATGTGTGCCGAAACTTGTTTTGTGACTTGTTATATGGAGATGGTAATTACAATTGGGCATGGCGTACTATTAAACATGTCTGGCCAATATGTTTAATAAGACGAAATGTGCAAGAGACTGTATGATAACCATATAACAATGAACATTTGCAAGAATTAGGTGAAGGTGGTTATGTATGTATGTATGTATATGGATGATTAGATGGGGGTAATACATATACACATAGATAAGATATAGTGCCTTAACAAGTGGGTAGATTAAAGACCTATAAGTAGGTAGAACATCTACAACTTAGTTAAAAAAAAAAAAATTTGGTCGGGGAGACTAAGGGGCACTTGTTTAAGAAAAAGAAATGGTGGATGAAAGTCATTTTAAGGACTCAAGTATGTTAGAGTCTAGACGTGTATCACCTCGTGGGTGGTGAAGAACATGGAATAGGTTGGGAGAAAAAGAATGCATCAATCTAGCGGAGAATGGCTAGAGCTTTCTATCATGTTGTATCAATCTTCCTTCAAGGAAGATAGGGCACTTTGAGGTGATCCTTGGGAGGAACAGTGTGAAGCCTAGAGAGCGGGAAGAACTTCGGTTGGTGAACCGAAGTGGAAGGAAAACCTTGTTTTCACAAGAGGGTTCGTGGTGTGCGAACCAAAGGAGTTAAAGGGTGAGAGTTAATAGCTGATTAATTAACGATGATTCACTATGATGGTCTTGTCTTTTGAAGCAATCCATTGTGATTGGTAGAGGGCGTATTACGGACGATGAGTCGACTCCGGGACGTGGCGGAGGATTGGTGAATTATTCTTCGTGAGGAGAAAGGCATAAGGGCGTGAAGGCACATGCATCGAGGGAATTCATAAGATGACGTTGAATTACCATCGATTACAAGCCATGGTGGGTGGCATAGTGGAAGAGTTCCTTCATGTGCAGTGGACAGCAGAGGTAATCAATAAGATTTCGGGCAAGTGTTTTATGACTGGTTGAAGTCGCTCGAATCTTGGAATCATCAAAGAAATGTAGATAGATCGGGTTTCTCGATGCTATCTGTTGACGTTATAAAGGGGATCCTTGCGTATAGGGTACAACTCAGGTGGAGTCAATTATTAAATGCGCAAGAAAAGGTTGAACACAGGAGATAAGTGGAAAACGAAGAGTAAATGAGAAGTGGCTTCGTGAAAGCCGAAACATTCTAGCTGAGCTAGAAACCCTTTATGGGAAGAAATGCCGGACATTGCTATATGTCCGGAGGATAACACAAATGGTGAGAAAATTTGAAATTTGCTTAGGCCTATGGGTCACGCATTTCTAATCACCATAGTCGTGACTGAAGCTTTTCGATCGTTGTGTTTGATGAAAGGCTAAGCAGATCGGTGGATTCGGGCGATCATCATTAAGGGTGTCATAATGTTGATGTTTACATGTTTTAATAACATGAGGTTGTGGATGAAACGATCACATGGATTTTGATCCGATGATTGTAAAAGAGGTGTTGGGTTACTTAGTAACCATATCATTGTCTAGTATGATAAAGGGGTGACGTATTAATCTGTTCTCTTTAGAGACAGTGAAACACGAGGTATACGAACTGGTGTATATACATGGCTTGCGCCATTGACATCAACCGGGGATATAAAAGGGATACTTAGTATTCCAGTTGAGAAAGAGGATTTGATAAGGGTCATTGAACCTGTGTGCTTTGTTCTAAAGCACATAAACTTTTCGGTGGAAAAGGAAAATGGAAGAGTGCGTTTTGTCACTGACAGTCGGTGGTAGGATAAAACTGACTAAAGGTCTCTCGGTATGTGGACTTTTTTTTGGTCAAGGGGTAAATGTTAAAATGTACATTGTACGCAAACGGTGATATACATAGGTGAAATATGTATATAAAGGGGTGAAATGTACATAGGTGGAATGTGTACATAAATGGTGGTTGAAGTCCTAGAACTTCATAAATGATGTTGGAAGTCTTTTGGACTTCACAATCGGTGTTTAAAAGCGAAGTTTTCGAACTTCAAAGGTGGATTCGGTGATTGAGATCCTTAAATCTCAAAGGATGACTTATGATTAAGTCAATGGAGATACTTAGGGTGTTTGGGTCACGGATAGGGATCTTCCTTCCAGTGTTGTAATAGAGGATTCAAGTAAGGAAGTTGTGGTATCCTTACTTGAGGAGGTCGCATGCTTTATCGGTTAAGAATGGGTGAGTTGAAGACTCGAGCTTCAAAGGGGGATTATGTATGGGCATTGGGATCCTCGAACCCCAAGAGGTATGAATTTGAGACCTTGAGTCTCAATGGGTTGATTGGTAAGGAATTTTTGAAATTCCCATGTAAGAGGTGGGTGACGTGGGATTAGAACTTGGATTTCCTTAGTTGTCAAACGTGTTGACTACTCGTATAAAGTGGTTCAAAAATCCAAGTATCCCATGGTTAGGAGTGTTGAAATTCAAGTGGAAACTTGACGTTATAAAAGTTTTCCTTGAAATGAGTGGACTCCTTAATACATTTTTACGTGACCATACATGAAAGCTTTAGGAGGATAGAACTGTTGTTATTTCATATGGTGAAGATGAGATAAATGATAAACGTTTCGTCTAAATGAATCAGTGACTATCTTAGATAGTGAGCGAACTAATTGGTGCAAAAAGTAGACAAACTGCATATCGTTGTCAAAGGAACCATTAAAGTCGGAAGATAACCTTAGGGGAGTAACGAGGGCGTATAGAGTTACTACATTAAAGTGAAGTCGTTCATGATGACAATTTCATCGTCTCTTATTGACGGAATTTGAGAGGCTCAAATGTTAGCACTTGGTGGTGACTTGAAGAAAGAGCGGATGGTTGCTTATGTTGATAAGCTTGGTGAAAATAGCATGGGCTTGAAGACATGCTTTGATAGGATTTGGATTCCTAGGTTGTCAAGTATTTTGACAACTATTTTGGATGAAGCGCATAAATCCAAATATTCTATCCATCCGGGGGCCACGAAGATGTTTTATGATTTAAGGTGTCATTTTTGGTGGCCGGGTATGAGGCGTGATATTGTTAGGTATGTGGAGAGGTGTCTCACATGCTTAAGGGTTAAGGCTGAGCATCAAAAGCCGTATGCAAAGCTGCAACCACTCGAAATACCGCTTTGGAAGTGGGAAAAATGTAACCATGGATTTGATCACTAAACTATCAAAGACTCGAAAGGGTTATGATGCGATATGGGTAGTAGTGGATCGGTTGACGAAGAGTACACATTTCCTTCCTATAAAGGAAACGTATTCTTCGGATAGATTGGCGAAAAAGTATGTGAAGGAAATTGAGTCACGTCATGGTGTGCCGGTATCGATTATATCGGATCGTGATACGGGATTTACTCCTCGTTTTTGAAAGAAATTCCATGAGGATATGGGGACTAGATTGAATCTTAGCACCGTTTATCATCCACAAACGGATGGTCAAAGCGAGCGAACGATTCAAACGCTCGACGATATGTTGCGCGCGTGTGCTTTGGATTTTGGTGGTAGTTGGGACGACCATTTACCGTTGGCGGAATTCTCTTACAACAATAGTTAACATTCTAGTATTGGTATGCCGCCTTTTGAGGCATTGTATGGGAGAAAGTGTCGAACACCCGTGTGTTGGGGTGAGATTGGTCAACGGGAGCTTGGTAGTGTCGAAGTGGTCAAGGAAACTAATGATAGTATTGACCAAATTTAGAGCACGCTTGAAGGCGGCTCAAGATCGCCAAAAGTCCTATGCGGCTAATAGGAAGCGGGCGATTGAGTTTCAAGTGGGGGACTTTGTGCTTTTGAAAGCCTCTCCTTGGAAATGGGTGAAACGGTTTAGGAAACAGGGGAAGTTAAGCCCACGTTTCATTGGACCGTTTAAAGTGATGGCAAGGGTGGGTGCGGTAGCTTATCGATTGGAGTTACCGGAGGGACTAAGTAGACTTCATAACACGTTCCATGTGTCTCATTTGAGAAAATGTTTAGCGGATGAATCTACTTTTGTTCCATTGGATGATATTGAAATTGATGAAAAGTTGAACTATGTGGAAGAACCAATGGCAATCTTAGATAGGAAAGTGAAGCGGTTGCGAAATAAAGAGATTAGCCAAGTGTTGGTTCGATGGGAGCATAGAAAGGGGGCGGAAATGACTTGGGAAACCGAGGAAGAAATGCTCAAATTCTACCCGAACCTTTTTATGTGAAGTCGGGTTTCGGGGACGAAACCCAAATAAGGGGAGGTGATTTGTAACGAACCAAAATCCGGGTTTCGTTTTCAAATAAATAAATAAATATTTAATAAATATTATTGTGAAAATAATATTTATGAAATAAGTTGAAACAAGTGGGTTTCAAGTTAGTAATGGGGTTACACTAGTTTTTAACTAGTTTTGGAATGAAGTGGGTGAAATGAAAGTTGAGGGGCTAAATTTGTAAATATGGCAAATCTGCCATATTTGACTTGGTGAAGTCAAAATTGAGCTATTTTGTTGGTGTGGGTCGTTCATCTCAAGAGAGCAAAAAGAGAAATCGAGTTTGAAGCATAAATCGTGCAATTGAGGCTTGTTTTGTGAAGGTTTTGGCTTACACAACATCTTCATAACATCAAATAAGTGATTCTCTTCCTCTTGATTTCACCATGAATGTGTTCTTGGTGGGTTTTGGGTGAAATCCGAAATTATGTATGCATGTGATGAAATGGTGTTAGATTATTGATAATTTAGCTAAACTAAAGTTAAAGAATGATGATTAACATCCTAGAACCCTTTGATTTTGGTTATGAGAAGTTAGGGTTCATATGGTGGAAATTGGGGGTGTTTGGATCATGATGCTAAAATGATGAATTAATGAAGATTAAGTGTTTTTAAGATGTTAGACACTTGAACAAACACCACATATACTTAATAATAATTTTTGAAAGAAAAATTAGTGTTAAGATTAAGATAATGAAACTCAAGTGGGTGAGTTTGTGGTGAAAGAGGGTGTTTGGTTATGAGGATAACCCAAACGGGTCAATTTGAGTTGGAAATGTGAAAATTGAGTTGTGAACTCAATTGTAGTGGAATTTTGATGTATGATAGATTACTAAACTAGGTGAATTTGTTTAGGTGATCAAATTGCAAAGCTAGAAGGTGTTGCGGGATCTTCTAACTCAAAAGGTAAGTGCTTTGCACTTACTTAGTAATGATAGGTGGTGGTGTTGATCATGTTTGAATTTCATGTTGGTTATTCAAATATCTTATAGGTGTTTATTGGTATGTGGATGAATTTAGTTAATAAACCTATATGGTGTAAGAATTGACTTGTGTGGTAAAAGCCAAGTTTGTATGCATAATGTAGTTGACTATGTGGTATATGGTCAAACTAAAATGTAGAATATGTTGAATTGGTGTAAATGACTATGTGGTATATAGTTAAGCTAAAATGTGGTATGTGATAAAGTATAGTAATTGACTTATGTGGTGTAAAGTCAAACTAAATGTGGTAATTTGAGGAAAGTGGCTTATGTGGAATATAAGTCAACCATTGTGGAAAAATGGTGAAGTCGGTGTAAATTGACTTATGCGGAATATAAGTCTAACCATTGTGGAAAAATGGTGAAGTCGGTGTAAATTGACTTATGCGGAATATAAGTCTAACCATTGTGAATTAATGGTGAGATTGGCGTATATGGACTTATGTGGTATATAAGTCAAACCATTGTGGAATAATGGTGAATGTGGTGTAATTGACTTATGTGGTATATAAGTCAAGTGTAAGGGACCTTAGTTGACCAATTGGGTGTGAACGGGTCAAATGGGTGAAAGGGATGAAAACAAGTTGTAAATACTTGTTTGTTAAGTCTAGCACATTACTATGGTAATATGTTAATGAAATGCTAATGTATGGAACCATAATTGACCAAATAGACGCAAACGGGTCAAATGGGTTAAATAGGTGAAAAGGGTGAAAACAAGTTGTAAATACTTGTTTGATATGTTTATATCATTACTAATGGTGAAATATTATTGTGGTTATGCAGGGAAAGCTCCGAGGTAGGTCTATGTCAATGTTCAAGGGTGAAGGATTCTCGTATGCAATTTTTGTGTTTTTGAGGATTTATGTAAAATCCTTGTAAAGTGGTGTGTTTGACACTTGATTTATGTTTTGGTGAATATGAAATGTCATATGTTTGTTTTTGGTCAAAACCCAAGTGTTGGGAATTTTTAGTGTCTTGAAGGTTTAAAAAAAAAAAGATGGAAATTTGGCTAAGTATGAAAACTGCAGAAAAAGCTGGAAACTTTCTGTGAGAAAGGCTTCCTCGCGGGCCGCGACGGGGTGGCCTATGTTTCTCGCGGGTCGCAAGAGGTAAAAAAAAAAAAAAATTTCTGGCATTAAGACTTCCGCGCGTTAAAGTATAGTTTTTAAAAGTGGTGTGTTTCAACTTGGTATCAGAGCAATGGTTTGAGGGATTTGGTGTGGTGGCACCAAACTCAAACCGGATGCTCTTGATATGAGGGAAAATGATACGAGAATCCATGAAGGACTTGACTAAGACTCGGAGCTTGCGGAAATGAAAGGTTAGTAATGATTTGATAAAATGATAATATATATATATGGTGTATGTATATATGTACGATGAATGTTGTTAAGGTGTTAAGTATTTACAACTTGTTTTCACCCTTTTCACCTATTTAACCCATTTGACCCGTTCACACCCAATTGGTCAACTAAGGTCCCTTACACTTGACTTATATACCACATAAGTCAATTACACCACATTCACCATTATTCCACAATGGTTTGACTTATATACCACATAAGTCCATATACGGCAATCTTACCATTATTCCACAATGGTTAGACTTATATTCCGCATAAGTCAATTTACATCGACTTCACCATTTTTCCACAATGGTTGACTTATTTTCCACATAAGCCACTTTCCTCAAATTACCACATTTAGTTTGACTTTACACCACATAAGTCAATTACTATACTTTATCACATACCACATTTTAGCTTAACTATATACCACATAGTCATTTACACCAATTCAACATATTCTACATTTTAGTTTGACCATATACCACATAGTCAACTACATTATGCATACAAACTTGGCTTTTACCACACAAGTCAATTTTTTTACACCATATAGGTTTATTAACTAAATTCATCCACATACCAATAAACACATATAAGATATTTGTATAACAAATCATGAAATTCAAACATGATCAACACCACCACCTATCATTACTAAGTAAGTGCAAAGCACTTACCTTTTGAGTTAGAAGATCCCGCAACACCTTCTAGCTTTGCAATTTGATCACCTAAACAAATTCACCTAGTTTAGTAATCTATCATACATCAAAATTCCACTACAATTGAGTTCACAACTCAATTCCACATTTCCAACCCAAATTGACCCGTTTGGGTTATCCTCATAACCAAACACCCTCTTTCACCACAAACTCACCCACTTGAGTTTCATTATCTTAATCTTAACACTAATTTTTCTTTCAAAAATTATTATTAAGTTAATTTGGTGTTTGTTCAAGTGTCTAACATCTTAAAAACACTTAATCTTCATTAATTCATCATTTTAGCATCATGATCCAAACACCCCCAATTTCCACCATATGAACCCTAACTTCTCATAACCAAAATCAAAGGGTTCCATGGTGTTGTTCACCTTCCTACACCTTTAGTTTAGCTAGATTATTAATAATCTAACACCATTTCACCACATGCATACATAAATTCGAGTTTCTACCAAAACCCACCAAGAACACCTCAAGAATGAGAGGAAAGGGATGATCAACACTTACTTGATGTTAGAAAGGTGATGTGTGAGCCAACACCTTCAAGTTTCAAGCTTCAAATGCACGATTTTGACTTAAATCCCGTTTTCTCCTCTCTTCTTCTTGTTCCCGTCGACTCCCACACCTCAAATGGGTCCAATTTTGACTCCAAGAGAGTCAAATATGGCAGATTTGGTCATTTACACCTTTAACCCCTCAACTTTCATTTTACCACTTTTCCTTCTAAACTAGTCAAAACTAGTATAACCCCCGTTACCAAATTGAAACCCGCTTGTTTCAATTTATTTCAAAATATTATTTCCACCATAATATTTATTAAAATGCTTTATTTATCTGAAAACGAAACCCGGATTTTGGTTCGTTACAAATCACCTCCCCTTATTTGGGTTTCGTCCCCGAAACCCGACTTCACATAAAAAGGTTCGGATAATGTTTAAACATTTCTTCCTCGGTTTCCCAAGTCATTTCCGCTCCCTTTCTATGTTTCCACCTCACCAAAACTTGGCTAATCTCTTTATTGCGCAAACGCTTCGCTTTTCTATCCAAGATTGTCATCGGTTCTTCAACATAATTCAACTTTTCATCCAATTCAATATCGTCCAAAGGGACAAAAGTAGATTCATCCGCCAAACACTTCCGCAAATGAGACACATGAAATGTGTTATGAAGTCTACTTAGTCCCTCCGGTAGCTCCAAACGATAAGCTATCGTACCCACCTTTGATATCACCTTAAACGGCCCGATGAAATGAGGACTTAACTTCCCCCGTTTCCTAAACCGTATCACCCCTTTCCAAGGAGAGACTTTTAAAAGCACAAAGTCCCCCACTTGGAACTCAATCGCCCGCTTCCTATTATCCGCATAAGACTTTTGGCGATCTTGAGCCGCCTTCAAGCGTACTCTAATTTGGTCAATACTATCATTAGTTTCCTTGACCACTTCGACACTACCAATCTCCCGTTGACCAATCTCACCCCAACACACGGGTGTTCGACACTTTCTCCCATACAATGCCTCAAAAGGCGGCATACCAATACTAGAATGGTAACTATTGTTGTAAGAGAATTCCGCCAACGGTAAATGGTCGTCCCAACTACCTCCAAAATCCAAGGCACACGCTCGCAACATATCCTCGAGCGTTTGAATCGCTCGCTCGTTTTGACCATCCGTTTGTGGATGATAAGCGGTGCTGAGGTTCAACCTTGTCCCCATATCCTCATGGAATTTCTTCCAAAAACGAGAAGTGAATCTCGTATCACGATCCGATATAATCGACACCGGCACACCATGACGTGACACAATTTCCTTCACATACATTTCCGCCAATCTATCCGAAGAATACGTTTCCTTTATAGGAAGGAAATGTGCACTCTTCGTCAACCGATCCACTACTACCCATATCGCATCATAACCCTTTCGAGTCTTTGGTAGTTTAGTGATCAAATCCATGGTTATATTTTCCCATTTCCAAAGCGGTATTTCAAGCGGTTGAAGCTTTCCATACGGCTTTTGATGCTCCGCCTTTACTCTTAAGCACGTGAGACACCTCTCAACATACTTAACAACATCACGCCTCATACCCGGCCACCAAAAATGACACCTCAAATCATAAAACATCTTCGTGGCCCCCGGATGGATAGAATATTTGGATTTATGCGCCTCGACAAGAATAGTTGTCAAAACACTTGACAACCTAGGTATCCAAATTCTATCAAAGCATGTCTTCAAACCCATGCTATTTTCACCAAGCTTATCAACATAAGCAACCATCCGCTCTTTCTTCAAGTCACCACCAAGTGCTAACACTTGAGCCTCCCGGATTTCATCAATAAGAGATGATGAAATTGTCATCTTGAATGACTTCACCTTGATAGGTGAATGACTTGACTTTCTACTAAGCGCATCCGCCACAACATTCGCTTTACCCGGATGATAAAGTATCTCACAATCATAATCCTTAACCAATTCAAGCCACCGCCTTTGCCTCATATTGAGGTCCTTTTGGTCAAAGAAATATTTGAGACTTTTGTGATCCGTGTAGATCGTACACTTAGCACCATACAAATAATGCCTCCAAATCTTGAGCGCGAAAACCACGGCTGCAAGCTCTAAATCATGGGTTGGGTAATTCACCTCGTGAGTCTTTAATTTCCTAGATGCATAGGCAATCACTTTCCCCCTTTGCATCAAAACACACCCCAACCCCGAATGCGAGGCATCCGAATAAACAACAAAATCCTCGGTCCCGTCCGGCAAGGATAAAACAGGCGCCTTAGTCAACTTTTCTTTCAAGAGTTGAAAGGCAGATTCTTGCTCGGGACTCCAAACAAACTTTGTCTCTTTACGAGTCAACTTCGTCATCGGCAAAGCAATCCGAGAGAAGTTTTCGATGAACCTCCGATAACAACCCACTAACCCCAAGAAACTTCTAATCTCCGAAGGCGTCTTCGGTGATGACCATTCTTTAACTGCCACTATCTTGGATGGGTCGACTGTAATCCCTTTCCCTTTAATCACATGACCCAAGAACTGGATCTCGCACAACCAGAATGCACATTTGGAGAATTTAGCATAAAGCTTTTCTCTTTGAAGTACTTCAAGAATCTCACGCAAATGACAAGCGTGATCACCCTCGCTCCTCGAATAAATGAGAAGATCGTCAATAAACACAATGACCGAACGGTCGAGGAACGGTCTACACACCCGGTTCATGAGATCCATGAAAACCGCGGGTGCATTGGTTAAACCGAATGGCATAACCGTAAACTCATAGTGACCGTAACGAGTGCGAAAAGCTGTCTTATGAACATCCTCTTCCTTTACTTTCAACTGATGGTACCCGGATTTCAAATCAATCTTTGAAAACCACGACGCCCCTTGCAATTGGTCGAAAAGATCATCAATCCTAGGCAATGGGTACCTATTCTTCACTGTCAACTTATTTAATTCCCGATAATCCATACACATCCTCATGCTTCCGTCCTTCTTTTTGACGAAGAGAACGGGCGCACCCCAAGGTGAAACACTTGGGCGTATGAAACCCTTGTCAAGCAACTCTTGCAATTGTTCCATCAACTCTTTCATTTCTGGCGGTGCCAATCTATAAGGCGCTTTAGCTATCGGTTTAGCACCCGGTATCAAATCAATCCCGAACTCTACTTCCCTTTCCGGAGGAACCCCCGGTAACTCATCAGGAAACACATCTTCAAACTGATTCACAACCGGAACATCGCGAATGTTCTTTACTTTCTCATTCACAACCGCAACACAAGCCATGAACGCCTTGCACCCACGCGCCATGAACTTGGTTGCCTTTACATAAGAGCACATTCTTACATTACCTTTCTTTTCACCTTCTATGTAAATGGACTCGCCCGATGGGGAATCGAGTCGTATCGCTTTAGGCCCACATAGAATATTCTCTTTGTTCCTTGCTAACCAATCCATCCCCACTATCACATCAAATTCCCCCATAGACATAGGAATTAAATCGATATGGAACGTTTCACCCCCCGCCTTTAATTTGCAATTCCTATAAACATCAAACACTAGGAAGCTCTTATCATTGGCCGCCTCGATTTCCAAAGGTTCATCTAACTTGCTACTTATAAAAGAAGAATGCTTAACAAATTTCAAAGACACAAACGAACGACTAGCCCCCGAGTCAAAAAGAACTAGTGCAGGTAAAGAGTTAATCTTGAATGTACCTGTCACCACTTCCGAGTCATTCTTTGCTTCCTCCGCTGAGATGTGGAAAGCTCTACCCTTAGGTCTTGGCATCTCTATCTTCTTATCGCTTCTACCTTGCTTCAACTCGGGACAATCCACCCTATTGTGCCCGGGCTTGTAACAGTTATAGCACAACTGAATTTGGCTTGTACATTGATTAGCCATGTGCCCCGGCTTTCCACATTTATAGCAATTCAAGGATCCTTTCTTACAATCCCCGAAATGCTCTTTTCCACAATTTTTGCACGCCCGAGAAGAGAACTTGTTGAACGGCTTCTTGCTAGGGCTCCCGCCCTTTATCTTTTTCACCACTTGTTCAACGATTTCACGCTTCCTCTTCTCGCCTCTAGTTTCTTGCCTCCTCAACTCCACTTCTCTTTCCCGACACCTATTTATCAAATCCACAAGTGTGGTAAAAGAAGATGGAGATATGCTATCTCTGAATTCCACAGTCAACATAGCATAAAATCTGCCAATCTTCGCCTTCTCGGTCGACACCACGTCCGGACAGAACTTGGCGCGATCAAAGAAAGCTCCAGCCAACTCATCTATTGACTCATTCTTTTGCCTCATGAGGAGAAACTCCTTAGTCATTCTATCAACCGCGGCTTGCGGGCAATGATACTTCAGAAAAGCCGCCTTAAACTCCTCCCAAGACATGGAGGTCACACCCAAAACACCCCTCTCCTTGCGGAGATTCAACAACCACTCCTTTGCCCTTCCAGTCAACAAAGGCACACTGAACATCACCCTATCCTCGGGCTTACATTTAGTAGTCTCAAAATTAGACTCCATATCCACAATCCACCTGTGGCTCAGAATCCGGTCCACTTGACCGTCGTATTCCTTCAGTTTAATCACCATGAAATCCTTGAGAGTACAACCTCGGGGTTCCTTATCTTTCTCTTTCATGACCTCTTCAAGAGAGAGCTTAATAGTTCCCCTCATTTCCTCCATCAAGAGATTTGTGGCTTGCTCAAACGCCTTGGCCACTTCTTCCTTTATCATATCTTGGATCCTTGGATCCAATGGTTCATTACTTGCATCTTCTGCCATCTCTAAACTGAGAAAATGAACCACAAACACCTTAATACCCTTTCACTTTCAATACCCTAAGTATCCATTACACATTCACTATTATATGTATTAAGTATATATATACCTACCTATATACATACATACATACATATATAACCACCTTCACCTAATCCTTGCAAATGTTCATTGTTATATGGTTATCATAAAGTCCCTTGCACATTTCGTCTTATTAAACATATTGGCCAGACATGTTTAATAGTACGCCATGCCCAATTGTAATTACCATCTCCATATAACAAGTCACAAAACAAGTTTCGGCACACATAACACCTTAACAACATTCATCGTACATATATACATACACCATATATATATATTATCATTTTATCAAATCATTACTAACCTTTCATTTCCGCAAGCTCCGAGTCTTAGTCAAGTCCTTCATGGATTCTCGTATCATTTCCCCCATATCAAGAGCATCCGGTTTGAGTTTAGTGTCTCGCACACCAAATCCCTCAAACCATTGCTCTGATACCAAGTTGAAACACACCACTTTTAAAAGCACAAAACTTTAACGCGCGGAAGACTTAAACCCAGGATTTTTTTTTATATACCTGTCGCGTACCGCGACTAATACGTGCCACCAAGTCGCGGCCCGCGAGAAGACCTTTTTCACAGAAAGTTTCTGCAGTTTTTCAGCAGTTTTCACACTTAACCAAATTTCCATATTTTACCAAAATGTTTGACACCAAACCTTCCCAACCATGGGTTTTTACCAAAAACAAACATATGACATTACATATTCACCAAAACAAAAATCAAGTGTCAAACACACCACTTTACAAGGATTTTACATAAATCCTCAAAAACACAAAATTTCAACTTGCTCTGATACCAAGTTGAAACACACCACTTTTAAAAAAAACTATACTTTAACGCGCGGAAGTCTTAATCCAAGAAATTTTTTTTTTTTTTACCTCTCGCGACCCGCGAGAAACATAGGCCACCCCGTCGCGGCCCGCGAGGAAGCCTTTCTCACAGAAAGTTTCCAGCTTTTTCTGCAGTTTTCACACTTAACCAAATTTCCATCTTTTTACAACTTTTACCAAAATGTTTGACACCAAACCTTCCCAACACATGGGTTTTTACCAAAAACAAACATATGACATTACATATTCACCAAAACATAAATCAAGTGTCAAACACACCACTTTACAAGGATTTTACATAAATCCTCAAAAACACAAAAATTGCATACGAGAATCCTTCACCCTTGAACATTGACATAGACCTACCTCGGAGCTTTCCCTGCATAACCACAATAATATTTCACCATTAGTAATGATATAAACATATCAAACAAGTATTTACAACTTGTTTTCACCCTTTTCACCTATTTAACCCATTTGACCCGTTTGCGTCTATTTGGTCAATTATGGTTCCATACATTAGCATTTCATTAACATATTACCATAGTAATGTGCTAGACTTAACAAACAAGTATTTACAACTTGTTTTCATCCCTTTCACCCATTTGACCCGTTCACACCCAATTGGTCAACTAAGGTCCCTTACACTTGACTTATATACCACATAAGTCAATTACACCACATTCACCATTATTCCACAATGGTTTGACTTATATACCACATAAGTCCATATACGCCAATCTCACCATTAATTCACAATGG
Organism: Smallanthus sonchifolius; assembly: GCA_023525975.1. Classification (NCBI taxonomy): domain Eukaryota; kingdom Viridiplantae; phylum Streptophyta; class Magnoliopsida; order Asterales; family Asteraceae; genus Smallanthus; species Smallanthus sonchifolius. The sequence goes on along the minus strand of CM042021.1, from coordinate 67,165,449 downwards.
TTAGACTTTACACCAAATTACCACATTTAGTTTGACTTTACACCACATAAGTCAATTACTATACTTTATCACATACCACATTTTAGCTTAACTATATACCACATAGTCATTTACACCAATTCAACATATTCTACATTTTAGTTTGACCATATACCACATAGTCAACTACATTATGCATACAAACTTGGCTTTTACCACACAAGTCAATTCTTACACCATATAGGTTTATTAACTAAATTCATCCACATACCAATAAACACCTATAAGATATTTGAATAACCAACATGAAATTCAAACATGATCAACACCACCACCTATCATTACTAAGTAAGTGCAAAGCACTTACCTTTTGAGTTAGAAGATCCCGCAACACCTTCTAGCTTTGCAATTTGATCACCTAAACAAATTCACCTAGTTTAGTAATCTATCATACATCAAAATTCCACTACAATTGAGTTCACAACTCAATTCCACATTTCCAACCCAAATTGACCCGTTTGGGTTATCCTCATAACCAAACACCCTCTTTCACCACAAACTCACCCACTTGAGTTTCATTATCTTAATCTTAACACTAATTTTTCTTTCAAAAATTATTATTAAGTTAATTTGGTGTTTGTTCAAGTGTCTAACATCTTAAAAACACTTAATCTTCATTAATTCATCATTTTAGCATCATGATCCAAACACCCCCAATTTCCACCATATGAACCCTAACTTCTCATAACCAAAATCAAAGGGTTCTAGGATGTTAATCATCATTCTTTAACTTTAGTTTAGCTAAATTATCAATAATCTAACACCATTTCATCACATGCATACATAATTTCGGATTTCACCCAAAACCCACCAAGAACACATTCATGGTGAAATCAAGAGGAAGAGAATCACTTACTTGATGTTATGAAGATGTTGTGTGAGCCAAAACCTTCACAAAACAAGCCTCAATTGCACGATTTATGCTTCAAACTCGATTTCTCTTTTTGCTCTCTTGAGATGAACGACCCACACCAACAAAATAGCTCAATTTTGACTTCACCAAGTCAAATATGGCAGATTTGCCATATTTACAAATTTAGCCCCTCAACTTTAATTTCACCCACTTCATTCCAAAACTAGTTAAAAACTAGTGTAACCCCATTACTAACTTGAAACCCACTTGTTTCAACTTATTTCATAAATATTATTTTCACCATAATATTTATTAAATATTTATTTATTTATTTGAAAACGAAACCCGGATTTTGGTTCGTTACAAATTTTGTAACATCCGACCCCTCATACCAACAATATTGTCCGCTTTGCCCACTAAAAGATCACGGATTTGTTTTTGGTTGCCCAGGTGAAAACTTCCCAGGGGGTCACCCATCCCTGGATTACTTCCACCTGAGCACGCTTAACTGTGGAGTTCTCCTCTCATCCACTACATTAAGCCCCAAAACGCGTTGTTGATTTAAGAGGCAGGACATTCCTTATGAACCAAGGATCTCTCCTGTCCACGGCCGATGTGGGATTTGCCTAAGGTGTTACATTATGACCGAATGTCTCATATGCAAATTGTTCACCGACTTAGCAAATCTGTTTGCTTTTGTTTAAATATCTTTTTAGTTTTTTCAACACTTGTTTCATTATAAAATAGTTCTAAGTTACTGCCCAATGGGACTGATGAACAGGTATCGAAACTTTCTTAGTTTCGATTGAACAGAACAGATGTCGAAACTTCCTAGTTTCGATTGAGCAAAACAGGTATCGAAACTACCTAGTTTCGATTAAGTAATAGGTATCGAAACTACCTAGTTTCGATTGAGTAAACAGGTATTGAAACTACCTAGTTTCGATTGAGTAATAGGTATCGAAACTACCTAGTTTCGATTGAGCAAACAGGTATCGAAACTCCTAGTTTCGATTGAGTAAACAGGTATCGAAACTATAGTTTCGATTACTGAAATTTTGATTGACAGAATCAGTTTCAAAACTTTATTCATACATGTACGCATATATTCATGTTTTAATCTTGAATTCGACACACTTTTCTGGTTATTTTTCTTACGTTCGAGTAAACTGTATGTTTAGCTACGGTTTTAAAGAAAATAATATGAATAATATTGAGTTTTTACCTCTAAACAGAGATGATGATTTTTGAGAGAAACAGAGAAGATGGTCTTGAATTCTCTTGGTTAGAAATCCTTGGAAGCTCCTTATAATACCGAAATATGGTGGATTTTGCCTTAAAACTTGACTTCGATTTGAAGAGAAATGGGGAAGATTGCCGTAAGAAATGAGAGATAAAAAGGAATTATGAGAAAGGTGATTGAAGTGGTATGGTTTATATCAGAATTCTCACTATTAAGGTATGGGTTTCTCTCTGAAACTTGGTTAAGAAAGTCAAGGAGTTGGGGGGAAAAGACCCACTTGTCTCGGCCGATTGATATATTTGGGTTTAGGGTTAAATAAATCAAATAATTAGATTTAAGTGTAACTTAATATTGATTAGAGTTTTTAAATGGTAAATAAATTCAGTTTGGGTTCTTCACGGTATTACAAATTTATCAAGTTTATGGCTCGCTAACAAAAAATATTGAAATCTTGAATTGTATAATTTGTTGAGGTGATTATTTGTAGGTATACGTACCTAAAGGTGACGCTACACGATAGCATTTTCGAAAGAGTTCGTTAGTTTACTTTTACGTATATTATATGATTTATTCTAAAAATAAATTATTGACCAATCGTAAAATTTGTGTAGCATATACGTCTGGATATTTTTCTGGTTATTTAATTTAACCACTCTCGTTCGTATTAGTCGGTTTATATGACACGTGAACCGGTAACTCCTAGAATTACCAAAATATGAAATGAGACAATGTACAGTTTTTGTTAGACCTTAATGTCCTTGTTTGTGAAATTAAATAAATCACAAAAACAATTAAAATGTAAACTTGTTTATAGTATGTACGGATATTGACCTGAAATGTCGGGTGTCACAGTCCCACACTTAGGAAGTCATAGCTCAGCCTAATCCCATCTCAAGGTATGTCAAGGCTCGGGTTAAACCATATAGATTTCCCACCAATATAAACAAGAATTTATATGTTTTCAGAATTGATTTTTATAGATCATGGATGAATGATTATTAGCATTTATTATGATAAGATTGAACCTTACCTAGTGGTGGTTCAATCAAGCTGTAACTCGACGTGTGGCACATAGGTTGCATGTGACACCCGACAATTCAGGTCAATACCCGTACATGTTATAAACAAGTTTACATTATAATTGTTTTTGTGATTTACTTAATTTCACAAACAAGGACATTAAGGCCTAACAAAAACCGTACATGGTCTCATTTCATATTTTGGTAATTCTAGGAGTTACCGGTTCACGTACCAGGATAACCCGACTAAATACGAACACTAGTGGTAAAAATTACACTTAAATCAAATGGTTTGATTTATTTAAATCCCAACCCACTTGCTTGACTTTCTCGACCGAAAGTCAGGGGAGCCATTCCCCCACTTGCTAATTCACTCAAATTCAGATAAAAACCATACCTCCTCAATCGAAATCCCACAATCCCTTTCATACTTCTCATTTTCTTACGGCAAATTCCCAATTCTCCTTCAAGTCGAAGTCCAGTTTAAGGTAAAAATCCACCGTATTTCGGTGCTATAAGAAGAGTTCCAAGTGTTGTCTCAAGAATCAAGATAAGGAGCTCAAGATCATTCTCTGTTTCCCTGAAAATCATCATTCTCTGTTTGAGGTAAAAACTCGATATTATCCATTTCATTTTATTTAAAATCGTAGCTGAGCATACAAAAGGTTCAATCGCAAGTAAGATAACAAGAAAAGTGTGTCAAATTCAAGATTTGAACATAAAAATATACAGGACGAATTCTGTCAATCAAAGTGCAGTAATCGAAACTAGGAGTTTCGATACCTGTTATTCAATCGAAACTAGGAGTTTCGATACCTATTCAATCGAAACTAGGAGTTTCGATACAAGTTTACTCAATCGAAACTAGGAGTTTCGATACTAGTTGTTCAATCGAAACTAGGTAGTTTCGATACATATTGCTCAATCGAAACTAGGTAGTTTCGATACCCTTCTTGCCAATCGAAACTAGGTAGTTTTGATACCAGTTTTTGCTCATTCAAAACTAGGAAGTTTCGATATCTAATCTGCGCAATCGAAACTAGGAAGTTTCGACATCTGTTCATCAGTCACTTTGGGCAGTAGCTAAGATCTGTTTTATAACAAAACAAGTATTGAACAACTTACGTATAAGACGGGTAGTTTAACACATTAGTACCCTTGTGTGATTAGGGTACGGATATACAAGAACTAGCACAAGTTGGTTTGCTAGGATTTCATCGGACACAAGGTGAGTTCACGGCCCCCTTTTAACTATTTACTGTTTTGTAAACATCGGGGGAGAAACATACTTACTTATTATGTTTTGAAAACATGAATTACATTGCTTACACATTTGACAATATGAACATTTTGGTTTAACTCCTTGTGAGTTTCACTAATCCCCTTTTTCTAAGTTTTTGAAATGATTTGGGGTGGAAACATACTTGTAAAAGAGTTCTGATCAAGGTAAAATGATCAGGTTTTACACAAAAGAGTTCTGATCAAGGTAAAATGATCAGGTTTTACACAAAAGGGTTCTGATCAGGTTAAAATGATCAGGTTTTACACAAAAGAGTTCTGATCAAGGTAAAGTGATCAGGTTTTACACAAAAGAGTTCTGATCAAGGTAAAATGATCAGGTTTTATACAAAAGTGTTCTGATCAGGGTAAAGTGATCAGGTTTAAAGTAAAGAATTCTGATCAGGTTAAAATGATTATGTTAAACATTGGAGTTATGACGATTAAGTCATGGTAATGTTTTCAAAGGAAAACTACATATTTTATGACGGCTAAGTCATGGTAATGTTTTCAAAGGAAAACTACTTATTTCATGACGGATAGGTCATGGGCATGTTTTCAAAGGAAAACTACTTATTTTATGACGGTAAAGTCATGAACAGGTTTTTGGGGAAAAACTATAAGCACTAATATAACTAACTCTGTGAACTCACCAACCTTTGTGTTGACAATTTTAAGTATGTTTCTCAGGTGACCTCTAGCCATGGCGCGGTTGGAATAGGCTAGCTATGTTGGATCAATTCCTAAAGACTGGAAGGACGTAGAATATCAAGTCTCAAGTCTGTCATTGATCTAGAAGAACTTAGATCACAGTATTACTTAGTTTTAGTAATTGTATATGTAATCAAGTCTTAGAAATCATTATTACAGCTTCCGCTATCGTGTAATGAACCAATCGTTACAACCTGTATTTATTTAATAAGTAAATAAAATATGGGGGTGTGACAGATTGGTATCAGAGCAATGGTTTTAGCGAATTAGGTGTCCTTAGTGATACCTAGGCTCTAACCGGACTCATTTAGGGACCAAGATTTCTAAGACTTGCATCACACTAAAAACACCCAAGACTTGAGCATAGGAATTCCAACCGTTGCCGAACAATTTGTGTAGACTATTAGTGTATGGAGTTACACTAGGGTACCATTAGCTACACTAATACAATTACATGGCACATGTAGTGAACACTTAAACACATACAATAATGTGGAAATAATAAACACTTATAACATGTTACTGTTCGGATTACGAGTCAAGAATAACAGGTACTCAGCATACTGCAACCTTAGAAGATCGAGTTACGAGCTGAGCTTTAACGACGACGGCGGCGATCGTCAGTTACCGATCTTGGTATCACAACAGGTTGAACTCGTACCAGAATCTGTACCTATACCTGCACCACAACTACTCCAGCTATGGAGGCAACTATCTTTCTAACGTATTTGTGATATAAATACTCTCATTCATAAGTTGTCGGATCGGATGCCTAGACTCTCGCCATGATATATGGCTGGCATGATTGCCCAGACAGAAGGGAATTCAAGGTGAATAAGCAGGACTAAATGGGAGAGAACTCCAAGGGTCAGGAGACCCAGACATACATCAGGATCATGTGGATCCATGCATATATACAGACTTGGAGCAGGAGTTGCTCGACACTCGTTTGAGGATCTCTGCCCAACACATAGTGCCTGAATTTCACCATACACATTTTTTTTAAGAGACACTGGTGGTGCCTCTCTACCCTTAGCCTCATCCGACAACTGCCATATTCAGCAGATTCATGAGTATTGGTACACATAATTAACAGTAATCCGATAAAACAATACACACTCCTGTACAAATGTGCAAACGCAATCTAATGATCGTTTCAAATCACTTTTGATTAAAAGCTAGGGATAGAAGAAACACTATAGGGATCAGGCAAGGCAAATCATCATTACGGGTGCACACGTAATCATAATTTGCAGTGCATGGGAACTTTAGTGAGTCTTGCTGTCTAAGCTGATGATCAACTCATGTTCTCAATCACTTGATTAAGGATTAGATCTTAACAAATCAAACTTCTCAATTTGGTGCTCACAAAACAGTCTCCTAGGTTTGGAGGAACGAGAGAAATTCAAATTGAATTCAACCAATCCTTAGTAAATCCTGAATGACGAAGAAATTCGCACATTCACTCTTTAAGATTCTACTTGTCAGGAATGCTGCAAATTGAGCGTTACAACAACTAACACTTACAGTAATTGCACAACTATTGTGGGAGATTATGGCATAATCTCAGGATCCATCATACAGTTCAATCTCATAATTGCTTGAAAGTTACGCCAAGAGTGTTATGCACTAACTTCAGTAATAGGGCAGGGTATTATTCTGACCCGCATACACATGGCACTTATGGATATTGTGGAAACTCGTCATGAGACAAGTAGGAAATCGGACATTTCAGAATGTCGGTCAAACAGGATTGCTCTCGCATCCATTGACATTCAATATACCTTTAAGTCTAACTATTCTCTCGGTAATGGATAAGCCGGGTTTGATGCTCGAGCGAATGCCAAAGAAACCTAAGTGTGGACTAACGACTATTGTCGCACTAACCAAAACGACATGCAAAACCCTTAAAGGAGTCCCAAATGCGGAATCTCATGCTAATCTCATTAGCTCATGATATGCATAAAGGACGTAAACTCGAACTATTCACAATAGGCCACTGTCCACAAAGAGTTGAGAAGAATAATTTATTACTCTTTTATACTCGCACTTCCCCAAAGTTCATCTTGTTGGATGGATCCCAGATTTAGCCTAGAAGAGAGGTGTGATTGCATCTTTCACTCCTAGTTTTCTATAATTGGGAAGCTCTAGAGCATCTATTGTTAAGAAATGATCTCTTAGAGTAGACTCAGTTAGAATACAAAAGTCTCGACGTTCAACACTCACTACCTCCAGTTTATCCTTGTGCTAAGGATTTTGAGGCTATAACCTGAATGAGTGGAATACGTAATGGTATGTCACCAAAGTACCATTCAAACCCTAAGGAAGTGCAGATACACTGAATGACTACAAAATGGAAATTGTGATACTCCTAAAACATCTCAGCCAACTCAATGGGTGGACAAGCCCAAAGCCCATTTTGGGGAAAGCACTAATTCGATGAGACCATTCTCACAGTATTACCATTCATTCCCTCAGCTAGACGGAATATGAATATCCCAAACAAACATCAAACTTCGTATGGCTTACATACTTTGAAGGTATGGTAGTCGAGACATGAGTTTACATATCAGGACGCTACAACCCAAAGGCTAGTCTGCCTCGAAAGGTAGGGCGAGCAAAGGTGTAAAGTGGTGATTAGACTCGAAGTTCGCAAATAAGAGCTCCCAAGGAACATCAATTCCTAGTTCCATGAAGGCACATGGAGAGGAAAATCATAGAAAAGATGAAACCTGAAATAAGAGAAAAGTCTTAGTCCGGGAAAATGCTTTCGAAAAACATAAGAGGGACAAACATAAAGTTTCATTTTCATACTTTTTCATTTCTACCCAATATACAACAAAAACTTAGACACCTCGCCGAGTAATTCTTTCATAAGACTGAGTTTCTCACCATGGGGAGTTCCGGTCCTGTTTGTAAAGAAAAAGGATGGAACCTTTAGAGGGTGCATCAATTATCGGGAGTTGAACAAGCTGACAATCAAAAACCGGTATCCTCTTCCTCGAGTAGACGATTTGTTTGATCAAATTCAAGGGTCCAGTTTCTATTATAAAATTGATCTACAATCAGGATATCCTCAACTGAAAATTCAGGAAGAAGATATACCAAAAATGACTTTTAGGACTCGTTACGGTCACTATGAGTTCCTAGTTATGCCATTTGGCTTGACTAATGTACCGGCCGTTTTCATGGATCTAATGAACCGCGTGTGCAAGCCATACTTGGATAAATTCGTGATTGTATTTATCGATGACATATTAATATATTCACAAACCAAGGAGGAACATGAATATCATTTAAAATTAATCTTGGAACTACTCAGGAATGAGAAGCTTTATGCTAAATTCTCTAAGTGTGAGTTTTGGATCCAAGAGGTTCACTTTCTCGGACATGTCATCAATAAGAATGGTATCCATGTGGATCCATCTAAGATTGAAGCTATCAAAAAACTGGGAAGCACCAAGAACTCCGACTGAGGTGCGTCAATTTTTGGGTTTGGCCGGATATTACAAACGATTCATCGAGAATTGTTCGAAAATAGCCTTGCCTTTAACCACATTAACCCAGAAAGAAAAGAAGTATGATTGGAGTGACCAGCAGGAGTCAGCTTTCCAATTACTGAAGCAGAAGCTGTGTAGTGCACCGATCTTATCCCTTCCGGAGGGAATCGACAATTTTGTTGTGTACTGCGATGCATCACACCAAGGACTTGGTTGTGTGTTAATGCAAAAAGACAAGGTCATCGCATATGCCTCACGACAACTAAAAGTGCACGAAAAGAATTATACGACTCATGATCTGGAATTGGGTGCTGTCGTGTTTGCACTCAAGATTTGGAGACATTACTTATACGGTACAAAATGTACTATTTTTTACAGACCACAAGAGTCTCCAGCACATCTTTAATCAAAAAGGAACTTAACATGAGACAACGTCGTTGGGTAGAACTACTAAACGATTATGATTGTGATATCAAGTATCACCCTGGTAAGGCAAATGTCGTAGCAGATGCCTTGAGTCGTAAAGAACGGGTTAAAACTCTCCGTGTTCGTGCCCTAGGATTGACAATTCATGCGAGTCTCACGATTCAAATCCGGATGGCACAACAGGAGGCAATCAAAGAAGAAAACATTCAGAGTGAAGCTATACGAGGAATGATCAGACAATTAGAGCCAAAATCAGATGATACTTTATACTTTGCAAATAGAATTTGGGTGCCATGTTTTGGTAACTTACAGGAGTTGGTTATGGACGAAGCCCACAAGTCCAGGTACCCCATTCACCCAGGTTCGGATAAAATGTATAAGGATCTGAAAGAACTCTACTGGTGGCCGAACATGAAAAGAGAAATTGCTATTTACGTCGGTAAATGCCTGACATGTTCAAAGGTAAAGGCAGAACATCAGAAACCGTCGGGATTGTTATAACAACCCGAGATACCTCAATGGAAATGGGAACAAATTTCAATGGATTTCATTACAAAGTTACCCAGAACACCTAGCAACTATGATACTATATGATAATCGTCAGTCGTTTGACGAAATCCGCGCATTCCCTACCAATAAAGGAGATAGATAAAAGTAAGACGCGTGCAAGGCTAAATATTAAGGGAATTAAGGCTAGGCATGGTATGCCAGTTTCCATTTTCTCTAAAAGGGACAATCGATTCATGTCAAGAACCTGGCAGTCTGTACAAGAAGCCTTGGGCACACGCCTTTACATGACCACTGCATATCATCCCCAGATGAACGGTCAAAGTAAAAGGACCATTCAAACTTTAAAACGTGTGCTCCGTGTGTGTGTAATCAATTTCAGAAAAAATAAGGATACTCACCGCCGTTGGCTGAGTTTTCATATAATACCAGCTACCATACGAGCATTAAGGCAGCTCCGTTTGAAGCTTTATATGGTCGTAAATGCCGCTCACCGTTATGTTGGGCGGAAGTTGGTGAAAAACATTTGACAGGCCCTGAGATGGTCCAGGAAACCACTGATAAGATTTTCAAAATTAAGGACCGTTTGAAAGCGGCCCGAGATAGACAAAAGAGCTATGCTGACAACAGACGAAAACCATTAGAATTCCAAGTGGGAGACAAAGTCATGTTAAAGGTCTCACATTGGAAAGGGGTTGCAAGATTTGGCAACCGTGGCAAGCTTAACCGTAAGTGCATTGAACCATTTGAACGAGAGGATCAAATGAAAAAAAAAATACCCATCCTTGTTTAAGGATACAACAGTTCAAGAGGACACAAATTGAATTTCGGGACGAAATTCTTTTAACATGGGGAGAATGTGACACCCGACAATTCAGGTCAATACCCGTACATGTTATAAACAAGTTTACATTATAATTGTTTTTGTGATTTACTTAATTTCACAAACAAGGACATTAAGGCCTAACAAAAACCGTACATGGTCTCATTTCATATTTTGGTAATTCTAGGAGTTACCGGTTCACGTACCAGGATAACCCGACTAAATACGAACACTAGTGGTAAAAATTACACTTAAATCAAATGGTTTGATTTATTTAAATCCCAACCCACTTGCTTGACTTTCTCGACCGAAAGTCAGGGGAGCCATTCCCCCACTTGCTAATTCACTCAAATTCAGATAAAAACCATACCTCCTCAATCGAAATCCCACAATCCCTTTCATACTTCTCATTTTCTTACGGCAAATTCCCAATTCTCCTTCAAGTCGAAGTCCAGTTTAAGGTAAAAATCCACCGTATTTCGGTGCTATAAGAAGAGTTCCAAGTGTTGTCTCAAGAATCAAGATAAGGAGCTCAAGATCATTCTCTGTTTCCCTGAAAATCATCATTCTCTGTTTGAGGTAAAAACTCGATATTATCCATTTCATTTTCTTTAAAATCGTAGCTGAGCATACAAAAGGTTCAATCGCAAGTAAGATAACAAGAAAAGTGTGTCAAATTCAAGATTTGAACATAAAAATATACAGGACGAATTCTGTCAATCAAAGTGCAGTAATCGAAACTAGGAGTTTCGATACCTGTTATTCAATCGAAACTAGGAGTTTCGATACCTATTCAATCGAAACTAGGAGTTTCGATACAAGTTTACTCAATCGAAACTAGGAGTTTCGATACTAGTTGTTCAATCGAAACTAGGTAGTTTCGATACATATTGCTCAATCGAAACTAGGTAGTTTCGATACCCTTCTTGCCAATCGAAACTAGGTAGTTTCGATACCAGTTTTTGCTCATTCAAAACTAGGAAGTTTCGATATCTAATCTGCGCAATCGAAACTAGGAAGTTTCGACATCTGTTCATCAGTCACTTTGGGCAGTAGCTAAGATCTGTTTTATAACAAAACAAGTATTGAACAACTTACGTATAAGACGGGTAGTTTAACACATTAGTACCCTTGTGTGATTAGGGTACGGATATACAAGAACTAGCACAAGTTGGTTTGCTAGGATTTCATCGGACACAAGGTGAGTTCACGACCCCCTTTTAACTATTTACTGTTTTGTAAACATCGGGGGAGAAACATACTTACTTATTATGTTTTGAAAACATGAATTACATTGCTTACACATTTGACAATATGAACATTTTGGTTTAACTCCTTGTGAGTTTCACTAATCCCCTTTTTCTAAGTTTTTGAAATGATTTGGGGTGGAAACATACTTGTAAAAGAGTTCTGATCAAGGTAAAATGATCAGGTTTTACACAAAAGAGTTCTGATCAAGGTAAAATGATCAGGTTTTACACAAAAGGGTTCTGATCAGGTTAAAATGATCAGGTTTTACACAAAAGAGTTCTGATCAAGGTAAAGTGATCAGGTTTTACACAAAAGAGTTCTGATCAAGGTAAAATGATCAGGTTTTACACAAAAGTGTTCTGATCAGGGTAAAGTGATCAGGTTTAAAGTAAAGAATTCTGATCAGGTTAAAATGATCATGTTAAACATTGGAGTTATGACGATTAAGTCATGGTAATGTTTTCAAAGGAAAACTACATATTTTATGACGGCTAAGTCATGGTAATGTTTTCAAAGGAAAACTACTTATTTCATGACGGATAGGTCATGGGCATGTTTTCAAAGGAAAACTACTTATTTTATGACGGTAAAGTCATGAACAGGTTTTTGGGGAAAAACTATAAGCACTAATATAACTAACTCTGTGAACTCACCAACCTTTGTGTTGACAATTTTAAGTATGTTTCTCAGGTGACCTCTAGCCATGGCGCGGTTGGAATAGGCTAGCTATGTTGGATCAATTCCTAAAGACTGGAAGGACGTAGAATATCAAGTCTCAAGTCTGTCATTGATCTAGAAGAACTTAGATCACAGTATTACTTAGTTTTAGTAATTGTATATGTAATCAAGTCTTAGAAATCATTATTACAGCTTCCGCTATCGTGTAATGAACCAATCGTTACAACCTGTATTTATTTAATAAGTAAATAAAATATGGGGGTGTGACATTGCAGTTCTAGTAATGAAGTACTTAAGAATCTAACCCAGTGGTGTTTCAATCAGGCTGCAACCCGACATGTGACACGTAGGCGAAGCTTACATTCCAATTTTAATTAAGTTCTTAAGATTCTGACCCAGTGGTGTTTCAACCAAGCTGCAACTCGACGTGTGACACGTAGGCGAAACTTAATCTCTCAATTCAGCTCATATGGATGGAATTATGGAAGTTAGGGCAATTTTCAAAACATATAAATTCTTAAATCTAACGTGGTACCCATCACCCTATATTGATAGTTTTAGCTTTACTATTTCCCCCAAGATGATAACCCACAAGATATCCTGATTTAATTATCCAATTAACCTATTTAACAGTCTCAGGATATTTAAGCTTTCAAAGTCGGCTGGGTCTACCAACACATCACAAATTAGACGCGTTTTCTATCCTTATTATATTATTATTCAACAAGCAGTTCTCAGTTCTACCTATCATTTTCCATGTATTTGCATTTAATTCCAAGGACATTTTTTTGAATTTTTTTTTCAAATTTTACCTACAAATACAAAAATAGACTCAAATTACAAACCTAGACGACTGTCTCCCATCCCACACATTACACATTGTCCCCAATGTGGCATTAGAAACAACTAAAAATAAAATAAAATAAAATAAAAGTACAAAGAAATAAATTGGAAAAGACTTAGCTGGTTAATTTTGCAGTAACCCTTGCAAGCTTTGTTCCTTCAAGTCAAACTCATACAACCGTATAACATTTCATTAGCGGTTGCAATCAAAACTCTTGAGGGTGCCCTTTACATTTAGATCGAGCTCGGATTTTTATTGTTCGAATGGAGATTGAGTACGAACAAATCGATCCAAACCTACAAAATAAAACTCAAGCAAACCCCAAACAACATCAAACCGACTCAATGCAAAAACTCGATAAAGACAAAAATACTCAAATTACTAGACACGACTCAAAATACAAAAGTCGGGAAACATACCTGATTGGCGACAATCACATAGACATGAAAGTCAAAGTGAGGCAAAATTGAACGCGAACGTCTTTGAGGTGTCCCATGGTGGTTAAGGTTTGGTGAATGGGAAAGTAAATGATGAATGGGTGCTGAGTGATGGAAGGTGGAAGGTGATAAATGGTAATGGTAGGTGAAGGTGAGTGAAAATGGTGAATGGTGCCGGGTACAATGGGATAAAAGGGAGACAATGGGAAGAAAATACGAACTTCACGTGTCGCGAAAAAGAAGAAGACCCTCCTCGAGTGGTGCGAGGCGGAGAGTTTGACCCCGGTCAACTTTCTTTATCCTTCATGTGTCACGAAGATGGGATGGTAGGTCTTCGCGTGGTGCGAAGACCCACTTTTCATAGAAAGTTTCGTTGAATTTTTTACTTAGATATTTTTTGGCCATCCAATCCCACTTTCTCCCAATAACCTCTAGAATGTGGTTCCAACATTAAATCATATAAAAACTTACCTGGTAATGTGTTCTTGATGATTTTTCCTCTTCCGAAAAGCTTACGAATTCCCTGAAAAATAAAAGAAAACAAACCACGTAAACCCAAAACACAAAGATAACACGAAAAACACATGATGACTTATACAAAATATACACTCAGGATCTAACCCGGAGAAACAAACAAACCTAATCAGGAGGCTTCTCCTTAATCCTCCTTGGCACTGCCTTCTTCCTACGTGGCACACCAATTATCCTTAGCAAACAATTACCAACGATCCTCAAATAGCCACCAATACTTTCTTTCAGATCTGCCCACCGGTACTTAAACCTACAAGGCTAAAAAATAACTTGTAACATATATCCAAGCAATCGCTCACCCCTAACGATCCCTACACTTGGGGTTTGCACTATCCTCGAGTCACATACTTCTCCTATCTCCCGCATCTTCTTACGTGGGGGCCTAGACTTAGGAGGCGACTCAGTATCTCCCTCTATAGAATCATAGACTATAACAGGCAAAGGTTCAGGAAGTGGTATCTCAAATGTCATGTTCTCTGGCTCCTCCTCCACATCTACTGGGGCCATTGCAATCTCTTCCATCCCCACAGTTGTGGTTTTCACTATCATCCCCTCAAATTCTGCCATCATATTCTGCAAATCATCAGGCATATCATCCACGTCTTCAACCGGTGAATCCAGTGACTCTTCCAAATTAAGCATCCAGTCTGATAACTCTCCTGGACTTGGCGAGGGCCATCCAATACTACTCTCAACTGGATCACTCGGGGACTCTCCAACCTCACTCTCTCCTAGACAATAATCCTGAGGACCATCCCTGAAAGGCATGAAAGTATCAATAAAGCAAACCGAATCATCCTGATCACTAGAATCCTTCACGAATTTCATGGCACCAAAAGTAACATCCTCATCCCCTACATGAAGTGTGATCTTCCTATCAAAGACACCAATCAATGCCTTGGCGGTGCGCAAGAAGGGGCGTCATAAGATGAGTGGGACCATATAATCAACCTCCATATCAAGAATAATGAAATCCTGGGGGAAAACAAATTTTGTCCACCTTAACCAACAAGTTTTCCACCACTCCCCGCGGATATTTGACCGAACGGTCCGCCAAAAATATGCTCATGCGCGTCGGCTTCGGATCTCCTAGGTCTAGCTGCTTATAGATAGAATATGGCATCACGTTGATGCTAGAACCTAGATCGGTAAAGCGTGGTTTACAGTTAAACCGCCAAACAGACACGGGATGGTGAGATGACCCGGATCTACCAATTTCTCTAGCAGCTTGTTCTGAACCACTGCAGAACACTTTTCATTAAGAGAGACTATCGAGACCTCCTCCAGCTTCTTTTTATTAGAAAGCAGATCTTTCAAGAATTTAGCATATTTAGGCATATGCTGGAGTGCCTCGACAAACAGAAGATTGACCTTGAGTTGTTTGAATAAATCCACAAAGCGTCCATAATCCTTCGCAAGTTTATGCTGCATAAAGAGAGCGAGATATGGAACTCGACTAGGATAAACCTTGGGAATCTTCTTCTCCCCTTCACTCTTCTCCTCTACATTTTCCTTCTCAGCAGGAGACTCACTGCTTGACGCGGTACTTGCTGGGACTCGCCTCTCAAGCGTCCTCTTAGGAGGCTCCATCTCAATCTCCTCATCCACTGGCTCTTCATCGTCCACCTGTGACTTCTCACTCTCTTCTCCTCGACCGCTGCGGGTCGTAACTTCCATCACTGTTGCCTTAGAGCTCGAAGGTGGACCTCCTTGCTTGTCACTCATATGCTTAGCAATGTCTCCCACTGTGCACTGCAAATCTTGGAATGCAGATTGCTGATTTCTCAACAAGGTTTCATGCACATCTAGCCTTTGTTGGGTCTCATTATCTCTCACAATAAGCTCAGCAAGCATCTGAGTTTGATTCTCCAACATCTTCTCTATTTTCTTGTCTCTATCACTGTCCCCTGAACTTGTGCCTGCATTTCCACCATTGAACTGATTCTGGCCCGATTGAAACCCAGATGGGTTCCCGCCAGATCTCCATCCCGAGTTGTATGAATTACCAAAGGCGTTGTTAAATCCTTGGTTTTGGTTCCCTACGAAATCTACCTGTTCATGTTGACTGACAGGGCAATCTATGGTGTCGTGGCCGCCTCTACACACCTCGCATCTTTTAGCACTCTTCTTCATCTCTTTAATCTCCCTTGCCATAGCAGCAAGTACAGTTGCCACGCTAGTATCAGGTGCGACCTGATGAACACCTCTAGCAGATGAGGTGGGTGTCCTAGCACTAGGAATGGAATTCCTAGTAGATGGTTGTTGTTCTCGGGTAGAGCAAAACTCTCAAACAACTCCTCACACTCCTCGGGCTCCTTCCTTTCCATGATATGCCCACCTTCAGTAGTGTTGAACATTTGCTGCTTCTCGAAAGTTAGGCCATTATAGAATTTCTCTACGAGTGCCCAATCAGATAAACCGTGTTAGGGGCACTTACTTAGTAGAGTGTTGAAACGCTCCCACGCCATATGATATGGCTCGTCCGGATCCATGCGAAAAGAGTGAATTTGGTCCCTTAGACGACCGGCCTTAGACGGTGGATAATACTTTTTCAGGAACTTGGACTGTAGATCTACCCAAGAGGTAATGGAATCCTGAGGCAGGGTATCCAACCAAGCGGCGAAATGTCCAGAGAGCGTGAATGGGAAAAGAAGCAAATAGATTGCGTCCTCAGTGGCACCAGTAATGCGAAAGGTATCGCAAATACGAGTGAAGCGAGACAGATGTCCCGGTGCATCCTCATCCTCAAGCACATGGAATTGAGTTTAGTTAGTGATGGTATTCATAACGTACGATGGGATTTACCAATTATTAGCATTAGGCATGTTTGGGCGGGTTCAGCAGAGTGTTGAATCAGGCGGAATCCAAAAGAACACAAACAGTAAGAAGTATGATGCGCTCGTTATGGTCTATAAAAACTAAACAAAAACTAACCTAGACACTCTAATTAAACTCTGGATATCCTCTAAACTAGACCATAATGACATGCAAGTGTACCTATTAATTGTAATACATCTTAATGGAAGTCCGGATATCGAGCCCACAAGACACTGGAAATAACTAAACTAGACTCTGAAAAAGAACAAAATGATTTGGTTTGGGGGGGGGGGGGGGGATTCTACGAACTAGGTCTAAAATAACTAAAAGCAAATGTGGATTAACCAACCACAACTAACTATCACAAGAGATTTGAATGAAATCAAGAATCGGGAAAACACTACCTAGATAAGAATCCTAATTGTGAATCTCGGATTTCTCTCAATTATGGAAACTATGATGTAACCGGGTTCTAAAGAATGACACCCTTAGACAACCTAGTGGATCCCTGATCAAGCTCTGGGTGTTACCAGAAGGAAACTCTAAAGAATGTATAACGATTACCAGTTGGGTGGATTACCATTCAGTCTCCCCAACAATACTAAAGTACCCACAAGATAGATCAGCTTTCAGTCTCTCTATCTCAATACATTCGAAAAATGCAATGGGTAACCTGAAAACTCTTGATAAGACACGGACTAGCAAAGATACTAAGAACCCTAGGGACACCTCCTTTCAGACCCTTTACACCTTGACACCTAACATCAAAGATTAACCGACTACCCCTCACCTTTCAACTATTGATGTAGGTAGAATATTTAAGTTCTCTAAACTCTCAATGACCGTTCCTATGGATTATGATATCAATAAACCATACACAAATCACAAACACCCAGTAAGTGACCTAATCATGCATTTATAACTGAAAGACATTCAACAAGACACATGTGAAACAATAATTGATCATAAATCAGAGATAAATACGCATACACATAGAAAAAATTGCAATCAAGTTTGATACATTAACATTAATCCATCAACATGTTAGGACATAGAATGTATGACAAAAGCTTTGTAATAGTTTAGGTCTTATTGTCTTTATATTTTTATGTAATTGTATAGATTTTGTCTAAGTGATAGAACAAGTTCTGCTAGAGGCGAACTTGTTAAGTTCGCCTAGTCTCATGTGAGGCGAACTTGTTAAGTTCGGCTAGTCTATTTGAGGTGAACTTGTTAAGTTCGCCTATTGCAGAGTTTGTGTTTATAAATAGGAGTTTACAGAATCTGTTCTAAAACAGAGCAGCGAAGTAGAGAGACTTGATTGATCGTATTCTGTAAACTCTATGTTTTGGTGAAATGCAAAGAGAAAGTTTATTTACATGTTGTTTCTATTGTCAATTAGTATACAAACGTTAACACGGTAGGATTCCGCACTCCGTGTTAATGAGACGTCCTATCACGAGATAGATCTAAGATGAGTCATGTGGACCTACAAGCGGTATTAGAGCTTTTGTTCATGATTTGTGTTTGATTCTTGGTGATTAGAGACGTTTTTGTGTACAATTTGACAAGAAATTGATCATTTTTAGAAGTTTTTGTATCCATGGAGTTTTCAAGTTCTTGAAGCTGATTTTACTGCTGAATTCGTGGATTTGAGGTGGATGTTGGTGAAATTAATCCGATAGAAGTGTTCTAATTCATTAAATACTAAATCCTACGGTCCAATTTCTTCCAATTCCTTCAAATCTGTGAGAAATGATGATTTTCGGCGCTACGAGTTCGTGTTTGGGTTGCTGAGTTTGTTACAGCTGAAGCAAGCGAACTTGCTGATATTTGTTGCAGGCGAACTTAGCAAGCGAACTTATCAAGTTCGCTTCTCTCAGTTTAAGTGAACTTAGTAGGCGAACTTAATCAGTAGGCGAACTTACCGGAGTTTCTTGGTTAAGCGAACTTATCATGTTCGCTTGATATCAAATTCGCTTATTTGGCTTTGAAGCGAACTTATTATCTTCGCCTAAGGGGAGTATTTGTTCAACACTTGGAAATTTTTTTTTCTGAAAATGGCAAATATGGTGCAAGTGACTAATATGTTAAATTACGATAACGAGATTGGTACATCTCAAAAACCACCCAAATTGTTAAGTCTTGCAGATTATTCTAACTGGAAAGATCGGTTTGATCAGTTCGTGTCTTTTACTGATACAAGTTTGTGGATTCCAATCTTGGAAGGCTATACACATTCGACATATATTGGATGGGAAAGGATGATGTTCCTAAATCGGTATTTGCGTTAACCATAGAAGAAAAATTACTGTTTGATAGGGAAAAGAAGGCAATGGCTAGTATCTCAATGTCTCTTCCTAAAGAAATTTATCATAGCTTTAAACAATTCAGGACTTCTCAACAATTGTGGGAAGCATTACAAAAGCGGTGTGAAGATAGTTTGAATGTTAAGAAAAGCATAAAATAATTATTGAAGAAGCAATTCTTAGTATTTAAGCACTTTCAAAATGAATCTTTAGATGATCTTATAACGAGATTCTATCATTTGCTGAGTGAATTGTCAAGTGCTTCAGTGGTTTATGAGACATTACCATCTAAATTTGATGTGTATACGGTTTTGATAAAAGAAAATGTCAAGTATAAAACTATATCTCTTGAAGAGGTTCTTGGCAAGATTCAATCACATGATTTGAATAAGAAGAAGAAGGAAAACAATATGGAGCATATTCAAGATCCTTCAATGTATTTTGCTAAGTATTCAGGCAAAACTGGTGCAGGGGTTGCGTTCTTTTCTGTTGATACTGAAGATGTTTCTAATGATCATTGTTCTGGGGTTCCAAGTCATTCTGGTTTCTCTGCAAATACTGCTTCTTCATCATCTGGAACACATAATATGAATCACAGAGTTGCTGATGATTATTTAGCGATGTTTTCTTCCTTTATGGCTTCTTATGAAAATTTTACTAGAGGAAAGATTCATGATCCAGATGTTATTGAGGAGGATTTCAGACAGATTGATCCTGTTGATCTGGAAGAAATGAACATTCAATGGAATATGGCTATGCTGATGAGACAAGCAAAGGATTTTTTGAAGAAGACTGGAAGAAAGTATATCGGTTCTAGCAGTCGTTCACGTATGGGATTTGGTAAAACCAAAGTTCGTTGCTATAATTGTCAGGAGTATGGTCATTTTGCCAAAGAATGTGTGAAACCAAAAGTTGAATTTGATTCTCAGGAGAAGCCTAATAACTTTCAGAACAATCGTAATAAGTCACATGGCTCCTCTGGCTCTGGAAATTCTAATCATGCATCTGCATCATCTGCTTTGGATGCTCAGAATGATGAAAATTATGACTGGGGTATTCATCTTGAAGATTTGGTTAGTACTGTAAGTCAAGCTTTTGTAGCTGAGATTCATTCTGCAAAATCTGAAGAGTCAACTGATGATGATAGCTCAAGTGATGGTGGGAATTTGCCAAGTGCTGATGAAGAGCATGATCAAGTACAAAATGTCGAGTCTGATATTGCATCTGGTGTATCTTAAGATGATATAGTATTAACTCAAAATTCTTCTGATGGTGCTGATTCTGAAAATATTCCGATTGCAAAAGTCTTCATGGCAGATATGTCAGATCCTTCAAAGGTAAAAGATTCTGTCTGTCACATTTATTGCTCTAATTGCATCAATATAAAAGATAAAATGCAAAAAGTAATGGATGATAACACAAATTTAATTTGTGATATGAAATCGATGCATTCAGTTAATCAAAAATTGAAATATAATGATAAATTGTGTATAGATAGAATTGAGTCTTTGAAAAGAGATTTGAACTCTTTGGGATTGAAATATAAGGAACAAACATATCATCTGGATATGGCTTATGCTGAGATTGAAAGCCAAATGAAATTGTCGCTCAGAAGAACAAAGAAATTTCTGATAAAGAATCTGAAGTGATCAAATTACATAGAAAGCTGGAAAATTTTGAAAGTTCATCTGTGGTATTTTTTTTTTGTGTCATATCGGTGTGTAATAACGAGATGACCGTCACAATTACAAACTAATGGCCGGTAGACGGGCAACAAGCTGCGCCGCTACCCCCTTCTGAATAGCAAATCCTACTCTACTAAACACAAAGTTCCCCCCATAAATATATGCGGTGTTACTGCTGACCACCCGCTGAACCCTCTTAAGGAACCGCACCGCATCAGGGGCGAGAGCGCCAAAGGTGTCAAAGGCAAACAGTACGAACACATGCTGATTCACGAGGCAAGCTTTTTCGTGCTTAGCTACTTTACCCGCCTCTGCCTTGTTTATCGCCTGACCCGCCTTAAACCCATGGTCCCTTATCCCAACTAGGGGGGACACACCTGTCAAATCAACACATGCGTGTTTCCCTCCTTCCCATCCAAAAACAAGAATGTCAGCGGGCCGAAGGGTTGATCTCCCATCTAATGGGTCGGTCAAGAAGTTCACCGGGGCTTCCTTTTTAGCCGAGATCCCTGCCCGCTTAAGGACATCAAAAAGCACATCTCGAACTAGGTTATGTTGGTATTTGAAGCCCGGTAATTCTATGCAATGGACAGCATGCTCCCCAAAAGAATCCAAGCAAGCCTTCCGACAAACGGGACACGGGTCATCAACCGGGAAAAGGGGTACCATCAGCCGGTATTTGAGGATAGCCCGATATTCCACTGGCGACATGCATTGCCCTAAACCTTCGATGGGAACAACTGACAGGAAATCCTGAGCACGGGGGGCTCGCAAACACTCGAGCACGGCTCGCTGCCGCGGGGACAAAGCGAACTTCTCTTCAAATGTCTTGACAATTTCACTATATAAAGCATTCGCCAAAATTTTCTGGGCTTTAAGGGGGCGGTGTCTTTAATATAGAAACCGTCAATATCAAGATCGGGAAGAGAACTATGCAGAGTGTCCAACGCACCCCTGTAATCAGAGTCAAACAACCCACCACCACATTCTCAAAGAATGTGGTCTTGAAGAACCCAAGATTGGGCCTTTGAAGCCACAAAAGCGTAGGAAGAGGCGTCCCCAGCCGAGCAAATCCCAACACCCCCAAAGCGGGTCAGGAGGGAAGCTAACCTCCATTGGAGGTCTCCAAAAAAGGCACCCCCACAAACAACAATGTCCTCAATCGTTTTCCGAAGACCTGTGTCAAAAACAGAGACGGCTTCCCCGACATAAGAAGGCTGACAAGTCCTAAGCCCAAACAGCAGTTTAGCAACCCCCATGCACGAACGAAGCAGGAGGAGTTCGCTCTGAGGGTTCCGAAGGCGTTTGAGGCATCCCATCAGGTCAACCGCACGTTTGGCTCTTTTGAGGGCCAAACCACTAATAAACTCCCCATCTTTGCTGACAGCACCACCTAAGAGTTTCACACCATGCACCGGCCTACCAATTTCCCGCGGAAATAAGCTCTCTCGAGTCTTCACCCCGTCGCATGTAGGCCAAAAAACTTCAGTTTTTTTGATGTTGACAAGGAGGCCCAAAGAGGGGCCCTCCACTCTAATGATGTCTAAAGCCTTGGCAACCTGAGTAGCATCTCCAATAAGGGTCCCATCATCCAGGTACATTGCGTGGAAAAGAAGCTTGCAGCGATCTCTGATCCGGAGGACAAGGGGGTGTAAAACAAGGGCAAAAAGGAGAGGCCCTAAGGGACCCCCCTGCTGAACCCCCGTGGAGGACCAAATATAATCATTCCCCACATAAAGTCTAGCTGGCTGGCCATATAAGAAATCAACCCAAGCAGAGATAGATGGACACATTTTCCTCACCTCATTTAAAAGAGCAGTTCTATCCACAAGATTAAAGGCATTCGAGAAATCGACGGTAAGCATAGCCAGCGACCCGTCTCGGTGGTGCGCATTCACGAACCTGTTCGCACTATGAAGAACCGCCTCAGCCCCGTTTGGAACCCCGACCCCAAACTGGAAGTCACCAAGGTATTTGGCCATATCCCTCCCCACCCCCTTCATAGCAACCTTGGAGACTACTCTCCTCCAGATTGAACCCACTGTAATAGGCCGGATCCCATTATCGGGCTTGAGAAGGGGCGTAAGGGGAGCAGATGCAACGAATTCCGCCAAACTCCTTGGGCAACCCCCCCTCAAACATAAGTTAACCATTGCTGCAATCGCCCTGAGTAGACTAGCCGCAATCACGGACCCTTCCCCACAAAGGGCGTCCAAAAGGTGCTGAGCGCTCAAACCATCTCTCCCACATGACGTACCTTTAGGGAAAGATTTGATACACACTAGCACACTGTCAGTCTCTACGACAAGGGGAGGGTCGGTCGGTAAGAAAGCTGGCATGGTAGACGTGGGCATACACGGGTGCTTATCCTCGAGAGCCTTCGAAGTTTTCTTATCGAGTGGTGCGACCCCCGAAGAACATAGAACCTTAACTGCAGCGGTAAAATGACCATCGGCAACCTTACGTAAACACTGCTTGATAGAACTCGTATCCTCGGTTTTATTTTTATCAGGCCCTTTCTTAAAACACTCACAACCTTCCTTCACAGGCTGAGCAAACAAAGACTGAATGAGAGTGCCAAACCCCTCACGGTCACCCCATTGAGCCAGCGCCCGCTGTATGCTGAGACATTGACCGTTCTTCCTGTTGCCCGACCTCTTATCTTGGCGGCTGACCGGCGTAAATACACGTAAAATACACCGAGGTAATAGAAGAACTCTAATCCAAGCATCAACCGAATCAGGCATAGCCACCACATTATCCAAAGCTGTGGTCAAGGCTTGGGCAAACGCCATGCGACAACTAAAGGGGATGCTCTTAACCGTTTTAACAGGGAGAGAAAAAACCCGGTCAAGAAGAGCAACATCAACACATACCTCTCCAGACGAGGAAGCCTCCGTAGCGACAGACGGTCTAGGGACTCCCACAATAAAATCCTTCTCACCCCCTTCCCTTGGCATAGACCGAATAGCCTGATCTTCATGGTGACACGCCCGACTGAAGGAATGAAGGCGCATGCACTCCCAACACAACCATTGATCAGATAACCTCAGGGCTTCATAAGTAGAGGTAAAAAGATTAGGGTCTTCAGCAATAGCACGCCTCAAGGTATATTTCCTATCATCCGAACCAAAATGGTGACTTTTAAAATGAGCAATGAGTCTTCGGATCCCCTTAGACCCAGCCACACCATCGGGGCAACAATGGAACCCCTTGAAGGGGCAAGGCCAAAAACCATTAGACATGGCCTAAAAAAGAAACCGACTAGCGAACAACATCAACCAAGACACTTAGGCAATGTCTCCACCTCCCAACGAGAAGGAAAAACAAAAGAAACCTAACACCCGATGGTTCAAAGGCTTTTTGAACCCGAGCTCATTGAAAACTTATTCCGGGCATTTCATCGAACACCTTGCGGGCGCAAGCACCATGGGAGATCAAAGAAGGTGAAGAAGATTACAATGTTGATGACTGATGATGAAGATGACAAAATTAAGCATATGTGTTATTGGAAGTGAGCTTGTTCAGAAGTATGTCGGTGAGGGTGGTTCGCGAGCTATTTCAGGTTTTATGAGAAATTTTGGTTTTAAAATAGTAGTTTTTTCTTGACTGGTGACAACAAATCTGTCTCTTTTAGAATGGTTGACAGATGGCACGGTCGAAGAAGGCATGTATTGTTTTCTTTGATGAAGTTGATGCAATCGGGGGGTGCACGGTTTGATGATGGTGTAGGTGGAGATAACGAGGTTCAACGGACCATTCAAAGAGGGTTGCTGGAATTGGATTACTTTAATGCTAAGGCTGATCCTACAAAGAGGGTTGCTGGAATTGGATTTGTTCCTCCACCATTCAATGCAAATTATGTGGTTGAACCAGAAATTATTCATGAAGAGGAAATTGATCCAAAGACGGTGTTGAAAGTAAATCCAGTAACTGGTGAAGATATGATCTATGATTCTGATTTTGAATATGAAGTTTTTGATGATAAAATGGTTGAAGGCATACCTAAGGAAGTGCAACTTGATGAATCAAAGGTAGTGAAAAATGTTACCCGTGATAGATGCATTTTAACAGAACCTGATGTGGTGAAAGTTAATCAACCTAAACTTTCCAAAATGTTACAATCAAGTGGTTTTGTTGCTGCTGGTCATCAGAAGAAGAATTTATCAACGGTGACTAAACAAGTTTTTGTTCAAAAGAAGTCAGTCAACTGTTCAGTAAAATCTTCTGAAGATTGTTCATCGGAAGGGTCATCAAATTCAAGAAAAAACTCCTTATATAAAAAATATCAAGATAGAAGAGTTTGCTTTCACTGTAATGAGGCTGGTCATATTCTGATTCACTGTCCTTATAAGAATCAAGGCAAATTAAAGAGTGTTTCCTCACAACAACGAGTGGTGTCGATTCTGAAAAGACAAAATGTGGGAAAGCCTACGTCTAGTGTTGAAAAGAATGTGCCTTGTCAATCATTTGTTAAATCTTCGGGATTTAAGCAACATGATAAGCATATTTCTAAACTAGTTGTTTTTCAAAAGAAGTTTGAGATTCCACATGTTGGAATTCCAAAAGGTTCTCAACCTGAGGTCAAACTTTCTAGACCACAACGAAGAAGACGTAACAGAAAACTAAAGAAATTTTTGGAAATACCTGAATCTGATAATCATAAATCTAATAATGTTTTTCCAATTAATCATACTATGTCTTCATTGAGAAGGTCTAATTGTGAATCTTATGTTCCAAAGGTTGATGACAATGTTGATTGTGAATTGCTTGAAGTTGTTTATTTTGATTCATCTGGACGACCCAAGACCATAATGGCTTGGGTTCCAATTTCTAACTAATTTTTTTTGTTTATGTAGGGACAACCAAGGAGGACTATCAACAATACGTGGTATGTGGATAGTGGTTGTTCTCGACATATGACAGGGAATATTCGTTTGCTGGAAGATGTTATTCAAATTTATGGTGGTTGCTTTTGCTGGAAATAAAGGCGGGTACATAACTGGTCAGGGTACTTTGAAGAACAATAAAGTCAAATTTGAGAAAGTGAACTATGTGGAGCAACTTGAACACAATCTTTTGAGTGTATCTCAAGTGTGTGACAAGAAATTTTCATTTCATTTCAATGATTCTAGGTGTTATATCTTGAAACCGGGCTTTGTGATTCCTGACAAATGGATTCTAATGAAGGCTCCGAGGAAAAATGACACATATGTCCTAGACATGAGTGTTGCTACTACAACGGATTCAATTCCTACTTGTCTACTCTCGAAGGCGTATGAGTCGGATTCTATTTTGTGGCACAGGAAACTTGCTCACATCAATTATCGGAAAATGAATTATCTCATGAAGAATGATCTGGTTTTTGGTGTTTCGAAATGAAATTTTCAGTTCCCGATGACTGTATTCCTTACAAGAAGGGGAAACAACACAAGAAGTCCCACAAATCTAAATCAAAGAATTCAATTGTGACTCCTTTGGAGCTACTGCATAAGGATTTGTTCGGACCGATTAGTATCATTGGCGGTAAATCTTACTGTCTGGTAGTAGCAGATGATTTCTCTAGATTTTCATGGGTTAAGTTCCTTGCTTCTAAAGCCGAAACCACATAGTTGGTACAATTCTTAATCCTGGGTTTAGAGAATTTGTTCAAACAGAAAGTCAGAAGAATTAGGAGTGACAATGGCAGCGAGTTTAAAAATAGCAAGATGGGTTTATTTTGTCTTCAAAAGGGAATTCATCATGAATTCAGTGTGCCATATGTACCTCAACAAAATGGTGTTGCTGAACGAAAGAACATGACATTGGTTGAAACGACATGTACGATGCTTGCTGATTCTAAGTTTCAGTAACTTTTTGGGCCGAGGCTGTGAATACTGTGTGTCACGTTTTGAACAGAGTTTTGACCGTTAAGCGACACAACAAGACATGCTATGAGTTGCTTAATAATCGTAAGCCGAATCTGGAATATTTACTACCTTTTGGTAATCCATGCACCCTGTTGAAAGTTATAGATGTCCCAACCAAGTTCAGTGCTAAGGCTATTGAAGGGATCTTTCTGGGGTACGTTGCAAATTCTCCTACCAAGAGGGTTTATAACAAAGATACTCGTCAAGTTGAAGAATTGTTTCATATTGAATGTTCTAATCGGTCTTTACCTCAAATGGCGATTGGACCAGACTAGGCTTTTGATTATGACAATTTATTCAAGTCTTTTCATTTACCTTCTATTATTTCTCCTGAGGAAGCTGCTATATTATATGATTCATGTCAGAATGCACAGAATAGTGGTTTTCTACCGACTGTGGTTCCACATTCATCTGTTCCTTCTACATCTGCTCCAGATCCTAATGTTGCTTCTTGTTCGAGAACACAAGAGTCTGATAGTGAGGATGAAAATGTTATTTTCCAAGATTGTTCTGCTGATCCTTGGTTAGCTGATGAATCTTCTAATTTGACACATGCTCAGGGGGAGATTCCTACAAATCTGGACTCAGAGATACCAGTTATTCAAGATCTGTCTTATAAATCTGATACAACTCAAGTTGATGTGTTGCCGGTTCCTGAGGTTGCATCAATCAAGGAACTCAAAGCTCATCCGATTACAAATATCATTGGTAATTTGCGTGATGGAGTGCAAACGCGTTCTATTATTGACAACACTTGCTTGTATACATGTTTTAAGGATACTGGTGTTTTTGATGTCTGCTCACATTCCTGTTTTATTTCTCAGGTCGAACCAAAGAATGTCGAAATGGCATTACATGATAATAATTGGATAGAGGCCATGTAGGAAGAACTTGCTCAGTTTGACAAACTCAAAGTTTGGAATCTTGTAAATCTTCCAAAGGGTGTGTATCCAATTGGTACGAAGTGGGTGTTTAAATGCAAGAAAGACGATCGAGGTGTTGTGGTGAGAAAAAAAGGCAAGATTAGTTGTACAAGGTTTCAATCAACAAGAAGGAATTGATTACACCGAGGTTTATGCTCCTATTGCTAGGCTTGAAGCTATACGGCTGTTTCTTGCTTTTGCTTCATACAAAGGATTTAAGGTGTTTCAATTAGATGTAAAAAGTGTTTTCTTATATGGTAAAGTCAAGGAGGAAGTTTATGTGTGTCAGCCGCCAGGGTTTGAAGATCCACTTAATCAGTCTAAAGTTTTCAAGCTTGATAAAGCTCTCTATGGTCTTCATCAAGCTCCTCGAGCGTGGTATGAAACGTTGTCTACACATCTTATGGATAATGATTTTGTTCGTGGACATATTGACTCGACTTTATTCATTAAGAAAGCAGGGGGAGAATATCTACTGGTACAGATATATGTAGATGGTATTATTTTTGGCTCTACAAATGAAGGGTTGTGCAAGGAGTTTGAGAGTATTATGAAATTGAAGTTTGAGATGTCAACTAGGGGAGAGTTATCATTTTTCCTAGGTCTTCACGTTAATCAGAAGGAAGATGGTTTCTTTATTCATCAGTCTAAGTATGTACAGGACATCTTGAGTCGGTTCAATATGGAGGACTGTACCCCATACGATACTCCGATTCCGGTCAATCATAAATTGAATTCTGACCCGGATGGAAAAGAAGTTGATTGCCGACTCTAGGGTGCAATGATTGGATCTCTCATGTACTTAACCGCTTCAAGGCCAGACATAATGTTCGCTGTGTTTATTTGTTCCAGGTTCTAAGCAATACCAAAAGAGTCTCACTTGATTGCAATAAAGAGAATCTTTCGTTATCTAAAAGGAAAACAAAGATTGGGACTATGGTTTCCACATGGTTCTAACTTTTAATTCGATGCATACACTGATTCTGATTTTGGTGGTTGTTGTTTGGATATGAAATCTACTACAAGTGGTTGCCAGTTCTTGGGAAATCGTCTAGTTTCCTGGCAATGCAAAAAGCAAACTACGGTCTCCATTTCAATATGTGAAGCAGAATACATTGCTGCTGCAAGTTGTTGTTCACAAATCTTGTGGATCCAACAGCAATTAAGAGACTACGGTTTGAATTTTACAGGAACCCCCATGTTTATTGATAATAATGCTACAATGTCATTCACAAATAATCCTGTTAAGCACAGTAAAACAAAGCACATTGAAATTAAATATCATTTTATTCGTGATTGTGCAGATAAGAAGTTGATTGAGCTGGTAGAGGTACATACATATGATAGTTTTGCTGATATTTTTACCAAGGCATTTGATTGTACCAGGTTTGAATTTCTGATCAGAATGATAGGTATGATCAATCCCGAATAAAAGTTTTTCAAAAACAAATTTTCATGGGAGATTTTGTTTTAAATTTCTTTTATTGCTTTATTACATTTCTGCATTTTAAATTTCAGTCAAAAATTGTTATTTATAAAAATTCAAAACAAAATGAAAAATTTAAAATTGACATCATTTGAAGTTAGAGAAGAAATGATAGTACATCAGTGAATAGTTCATTACACATGACCATAGTAGACCTTTGATATATGATAGTTTAAAGTAAATTGATTTGATCTAAATTTCAAAGTCTGTATAAATAAGAAATGATAGTGTTTTGCATGCTCTAATCTTGATAATATGTTTTAATTTGAATATGAATTTGAAACTTGAATTGTCAATAGACTAGAAGCGTTTTTGAACCAATAGTAGTGTGAAAATTAAATATGATATGATTACATCTGTGATTTGAATCCATTATATGTCTGGGTTTGTGTAAAAGATCATTATCAGATATAGAATATATGGTTTTAAGAATTTCATGAGACCAATATCGAATTATGTCTTTAGCACAATCTCTTTCAGTTCACTTCACTGCCCATGCCCCGAAAAACATGCAATGTGTTGCTGAACTAAGATATGTTTCTGACATCATCTGTTGGAACATATATTCACCCTTGGATCAGTTAGATACATCATCTATTCTGATTTCATTGAAATTTATCCAGATAATAGTTGTATCCTCCTACCTGAATCTATTGATTCTCATTATAAAGTTAATTTATTAGAATCTTTTGATTCTGAATCATCCTGATTCTCATATCCTTTGGGATATGCTATTCTATACTTGTGCTAATAGAGATAATTTCATCTTGGAGATTGATCTAATCTTGCAATAAACTATGTATGTCTTGAAGATAGTGCAAATTTAAATTTCTGTTGGCATATATGTGGGGTACACAATGTTTTTCATCTAAATGGTACTAACTCACATGAATTGGGAAGAAAAATGGTTATAGTTTCAAATTATATAATATTGACAACTTAAGAGTTCATGCTCTGTATTACAAATTCGGAATGAAAAATTGAGCATTTCATAACCTGATCTTGTTTACTTTGAAATTTAACGTGTATTATTTCAAGTAATATTCAAATTGATTGCAAAAATTACATAAGATGAAAAAGATTTGAGTTACATAAGAATGAGTTTGATTGTTTCATATCATAGGTTACCTATAGTTGATAATAGACTGTGTGATGAATTACTCATATACTGATATGATCTTCTTGTTCATGATGTTAATCCAAAAATATATGTTTCCGTTTGCTCAGATAAAAACCCAAAAATATAAATCATCTTCAACTGTCTGAAAGCTTTCTTCAGTCATCATATCACTCTCGGTAGACTGAGTACTTTCACCAGAACGAATACTCTCACTATCAGTTAAATCTGCAGAAGAATCACTTTGAGAATCACCCTGCTTCTCTAATACTTCATTGATCAAGACCACAAACGCTTGAGTAGTAGCTTCACCCTTTCTCTTCAATGCTTCCCATAGATCTCTTGATGTTGGACACTTCCCGAGACTATGAATGATTTCTTTTGGTAAAGACATCGTTAAAGTTTCACACGTTGTCATCACTCGATCAAACTTCTGCTTTTCTACTTTAGTAAGACCTGTCACTGGTTTAGGAACATCACTAAATTCCAGAAAGTTAAAAGTAGGATGTACATATCCTTCTGTAATTGGTCTCCAAAAATTTTCATCAGTTTCTGATACGAACTGTTCGAACCGGAATTTCCAGCTACTAAAATCTGATATGCACAAAAGCCTCGGTGGCATAGTTTTAATCTCATTATCATCACATGAAATTGACATTTTGAAATTTTTACGAAAATATCTGGAAAAAAAATTTCCCGCCAAAAGACTCTTTTTAAAAAATATCAAAAATTCAAAATTTCAAAAATGATTCAAAACAACCATATACTTTTTTTAAGAACACTAGCGAACTAGGTAAGTTCGCCTGATACTGTCTAAGCGAACTTAATAAGTTCGCCTGAACCTCACTGATCGAACTTGACCCCAAGCGAATTTGATATCAAGCGAACCTAATAAGTTCGCTTAAATAAAAAAATCCAGAAAATTTAGTAAGTTCGCCTAAAAAATTAAGTTCGCATGAATTAGGAGAAGCGAACTTGACAAGTTCGCCTGCAGACCAATTCAGCAAGTTCGCTTGCTTCAGCAGAATCAAAACTCAGTAACAGATTCACCACAAGAAAACGAACCCAATTTCACCAAAAATCTTCATAATTCACTGATTTGAAGGAATTAGACCAAATTAAACCGTAGGATTGTGTGATTTCTCAATTAGAACCTTTTGTATCGGATCAATTTCTTCAAAATCCACTTCAAAAACACCAAATCAGAAGCAAAATAAGCTTGAAAACCCCATGGAAATGAAAATTTCAAAGATGATGAATTTCTTGTCAATTTGCATACAAAACAGTCTAATATCACCAAGAATCACGAGCATAAGCTCTAATACCACTTGTAGGTCCACATGGCTCTTCTACGGATCGTTCTCGTGATAAGACGTATTGTTAACACGGAGTGCGGAATCCAACCGAATCAGCAATTGTATACACAAAATACAATAGAAACAATCACGTAAATAACATCCAAGCTTGTATTCCAACAATCATAGAGTTTACAGACTCAATCAGACAATTCGTTCACTTCTGTTCAACGCTCCGTAAACTGACTCTGTAACCTCTATATATAGACATCTGATCTGTATTTGTAGGTCCCTAATTCGGTGCGTGACGGATCTTTAGACTCGCGGCACGACACAGTGATAACGTGTGGAATCCATGATCAACGTGCTCGTGTAACTCAATCAACAACAACGGTGTAAATAAACTCTTTGTATTTCCACCACAATATCAGGTTACAAGATTACAGAATCTGTCTACTCTGATATCGTCTCTTCTCTCTTCTCACTCTATTTCCTGTTTCTGCTACACTCTGCTATTTATAGCCACTGATCAGCATTAGGCGAACTTAACAAGTTCGCTTCACTGTGCTTAGGCGAACTTATTAAGTTTGCCTCTAATAGGCTAAGCGAACTTAATAAGTTCGCCTCTGATAGACTTAAGCGAACTTATTAAGTTCGCCTCTGATAGCCCAGGCGAACTTATTAAGTTCGCCTCTGATAGGCTAGGCGAACTTGTTAAGTTCGCCTCTAGCAGAACTTACATAGAATTTTATCAACAGTTACAAAACATGTCCTAACAGACTCCCCCTTAACTGTTGCTAACAATTCTATCAAATACAAGTCAAAGACTCTAAGACTAAGACATAATCTTCAAGCTCGTTGTCACCAGAATATGCTCCAACAGACTCCCCCTTGACAACAGCTTTAGAAGATTGTCATCCGTCTTCATATATCATCAAACACACTGTAGTCTTCGTCTTGTTCATCTGCACACTCTCTCTTTATTTCTGGAAGAAAACTTGGGAGAAGGACCCCTTGTCAACTTCTGTCTGCAATATTTAGTTTTTGCAAAGGAGAACAACCAAGAATAACAAACAATTAAAATTTCCATGGAAGCTGGAAAAATAAAATCTTTTTGATTTTTCAAACATAAGAAACACAAAATCTTTTTGGTTTTTCTCTGTACAAACTGAAATGTAAAACACAAAATCACATCTTTTTGGTCGAACATCACGAGTAAGAAGATCATATCAGTAAAAACAATGCATCAATCACACATTTTGGATAAACATCCCAAAACATTCTAAGGGTATCCTATCCAGATTCATCATTTCTTTATATCAGATAAGATCAAATCTTTTAAGCTTCAACCAAAACATGTAATGATACGCGAAGAACTTTAAAGAAGATGAGATCAGATCATAACATGCTTATTACATACGAATTTGCAACACATAACATGTCAATCTAAGTTGTCAATATTATAAGAATTGAAACCATCAGTATCTTTATCCCATGTTCTTGGGAATTAAGGTACCATTTATTTTGTAATACAACGTGTACCCCACAAATATGCCAACAGAAATTTAAATGTGCACTATCTTCAAGACATATAAGATCATTGCAAGATAATATTCAATCTCCAGGATGAATTATACCGATAAACACAGGTAAATATCAAGCAGAGAATCAGAATGATTCAAATGTCTTGGTTTGAATGAAGTATCATGATTCATTGTAACAGAAAGATTGATCAAGGAATCGATTGATTCAATAACATAGGGTAGCGTGATCCAACTGTTATCTGGATATATTCAATGGAATCAGGATATTGATCCAAGGGCTAGTATATGTTCCAACAGATGTTGTCAGAAACATATCTTAGTTCAACACCACATTGCATGTTTTTCAGGGCATGGGCAGTGAAGTGAACTGAAAAATTGTGTTTAACGACATAACCGATACTGGTCTCATGAAGTACTTTAGATCTTATATTCTTTATCTGATAATGATCTTTTACACACACACCCGGCATACCATGGGTTCAAATCACAGTTGTCACAAAGATCATTATGTTGTCACACTACTAATGGACCAAAGATACTCATAGCCTATTGACAATTCAAACTACATACTAGTATCCAAATTAAAATATAAGCATCAAGCATCAATTTTTGTTAAGCATAAGCAGTTATGAAGCTATCATTTCTCATACTGTGCAGTCTAAGAAGTTCTGATCAAAATATTTATCACAGATATATTAGATAAGCCTCATAAAGTCCAACTAAGGTCATGTGTGAAAGAACATCTACTGATGTACTATCATCTCTACTTTAACTTCAAGTAATGTCGATTTTATCTTTTTCAATTTGTTTGGCTTTTTCAAAATCTTTTTAAAAGAAAGTAAAACAAACGAAAATAAACCTTCCATGAAAACATTTTATGAAAAACATTTTACTTGGTTACTCAGGATTAAGCAATTCAATCAATTAAAAACTCAAACCGATGTAATGTAATTGAATGTCATTGCCTCTGTCACCAACACAGTCTAGTACTCCCCCTGTCCTGTAGACTCCCCCTCAACTAGTCAAATGGTTGCATCAACGACTTTATGCTCACCATCGTCATCCTAAGTTTCAGGTTATCATTTGGACTTTGTAAAACTGTTTTCAAAACATTGTGTGTGACATATTCTCCCCCTTGAGCATCAAGTCGTTGAATAAAATATATTCACAGTTATCAACAACTCTTTACTCATGCAGATGTCATTCCCTGTCATGTGCTAAGAACCACCACTATCAACAACCAAAATGGTATTAATAGTCCCTCTTGGTAAATCCTACACATCTAACAAGAAACATTAATTTGAAATTGGGACCCAAGCCATGGTAGTCATGGGTCTTCCATCTGTATCAAAATAATAAACCTCACTCCACTCACAATCGAATCTCTCATCGATTTTCGGAGATTGTTCCGACGAGTCAGAAACAGAAACTTTAGATTTCCAAACAAACTTCTTTTCATTAAGTTCTTTTTGCGTAAAATGTGAAGTGTTTAAAGATACTTGTTCATTTGAAAATTGACTTGATTGTGAAAACTCTTGTTGTTTTAAAAGTTTTCTCACTCTTCTGTTCCTCCTTCGTCTTTGAGGTCTAGAAAGCCTAACCTCAGATTTTGAATTACCCGTTGGTATAGCATGAGGTTTAACCACATTTGTGTTAACATAAGGCTTACCATGAGTTCTTACCTTTTCTGTAGTAACTTGTCGGTTACCTTTGTCTTTGTGAGAACAATCCATCCGAATGTGACCCACAAGACCACAGTAAAAGCAAGATCTCTTCTCACGATAATCTCTCGTATAAGGAATCTTCACACGATAAGATGCATTTGAAGAAGATTATCCTACATGAACTTCTTTTGGAGTTTGAGACCGAACAAACTTTTTCTCAATAGGTCTTGATTCAGACTTCATCTTCTCAGGAACTACATGCTTCTTTCCTTTGTTTTTGTAAGGACAGTTCACCACAATGTGTCCTATCTCATTACAATGAAAACATGTACGCCTGTCTTGATAATCTCTGACATATGGAACTCTCCTTGAATTTGAAGGACTTCCAAATGTATTTTTACCAGATGAATTAGAATCAACCTTTGAGTCTTCTCTCTTAATCTCTTTCGGTATCCCCTCTACCTTAGTTTCATCAAAATATTCATCATCACTCTCATCAGAATACACCATATCTTCACATGTGACTGGATTCACCTTCAACACAGTCTTAGGATCTAAATCCTCATCGTTTATAATCTCAGGTGTAACAGAATAATTTCCATTGAATGGTGGAGGAACATATCCAATACCAGTAGTTTCGTTCCCCTCTTTAGTTGTATCATGATAATGTCCTAATAAGAATGATGAATTTCCAAAGCTTTCTAACTTTCTATGCAGTTTTATCACCTCTGCTTTAGAATCAGCTAGTTCCTTATCTTTCTCAACAAGATCATTATTACGTTTCTCAATTTCTGCAAAGGACATATCCAGGTGATATGCCTGCTCTTTGATCTTCAAAGTTAGAGAATTTATATCCCTCTTCAGCGATTCTATCCTCTCAATACACACATTCTCATTATCTTTTAGTTTCTGATTTACCGTGTGCATCGATTTCATATCACAAATGAGGTTTACATTGTCATCCATAACCCTCATCATTTTATCCTTCACTGAAATACAGTTAGAACAAAACGTTTCAGAGTTAGAAAGTACCTCAGCTTTTTCTTCTGAAGAAGATGCACCAGGAGCCATGAAAACGTCATCATCAGCTTCACTCTTTTGTTCAACAATGACAGGCTCTGCATCAGTTTCTAATTCACTCAGATCATCTTCAACTGTCTGAAAGCTTACTTCAGTCTCTACATCACTCTCGGTAGACTGAGTACTTTCACCAGATCTAATACTCTCACTATCACTTAACTCGGTAGAAGAATCACTTTCAGAAACACTCTGCTTTACTACTTCTTCTTTGATCAAGACCACAAACGCTTGAGTAGTAGCTTCACCCTTTTTCTTCAAAGCTTCCCATAGTTCTCTTGAAGTTAGACACTTCCCGAGACTATGAATGATTTCTTTTGGTAAAGACAACGTTAAAGTTTCACGCGTCTTCATCTCTCGATCAAAATTCTGCTTTTCTACTTTAGTAAGAGCTGTCAATGGTTTAGGAACATCATAATATCCCATATAGTCATAAGTAGGATGCACGTATCCTTCAAATATGGATGTCCAAAAGTTTTCATCAGTTTCTGATACGAACTGTTCTAACCGGACTTTCCAGCTACGAAAATCTGATATGCACAAAAGTCTCGGTGACATAGTTCCAATCTCATTATCATCACATGAAATTGACATTTTGAATTTTTTGCGAAAATATCCGGAAAAAATTTCCCGCCAAAATACTTTTTAAAAAATTTTGAAAATTCAAAATTTCAAAAATGATTCAAAACGACCATATAAGCTTTCCCTAAAAAATTTGAACAAGATGAATTTTCCCGCCAAAATACTTTTTTTTTTTAAGAACACTAAGTTCGCCTGTGAACTTGACCCGAGCGAATTTGACCCAAGCGAACTTGTTAAGTTCTCCTGATCATCACCAAGCAAACTTATTAAGTTCGCCTAATACTGAATGAAGCGAACTTATTAAGTTCGATTATAAGTTCGCCTGCAACATAACGTTAAGTTCGCCAGGTTCAGCTGTTCAACCCAAACACGAACCAAAAATTCCGAAAATCATGATTTCTTGCTTAATTGATGGAATTTGATAAAATTGAACCGTAGGAATGTGTAGAAACTGATTTGGAACACTTCTATCGGATCAATTTCATCAAAACAATTCAAAATCAATCCAAATTTGTCAAAATTCTTCCATTTTTATCAAGAACACGAATTCATCAAAAATCTTCAAAATCTCTGAACTTTGATGTTGATTGGACACGAAAACACCACGAATCTTTTGCTAATCAAGAGCAATGGCTCTGATACCACTTGTAGGTCCCTAATTCGGTGCGTGACTGATCTTTAGACTCGCGGTACGACACGGTGATAACATGCGGAATCCATGATCAACGTGCTCGTGTAACTCAATCAACAACAACGGTGTAAATAAACTCTTTGTATTTCCACCACAATATCAGGTTACAAGATTACAGAATCTGTCTACTCTGATATGGTCTCTTCTCTCTTCTCACTCTATTTCCTGTTTCTGCTACACTCTGCTATTTATAGCCACTGATCAGCATTAGGCGAACTTAACAAGTTCGCTTCACTGTGCTTAGGCGAACTTATTAAGTTCGCCTCTAATAGGCTAAGCGAACTTAATAAGTTCGCCTCTGATAGACTTAAGCGAACTTATTAAGTTCGCCTCTGATAGCCCAAGTTCGCCTCTGATAGGCTAGGCGAACTTGTTAAGTTCGCCTCTAGCAGAACTTGTTAAGTTCGCCTCTAGCAGAACTTACATAGAATTTTATCAACAGTTACAAAACATGTCCTAACAGACTCCCCCTTAACTGTTGCTAACAATTCTATCAAATACAAGTCAAAGAATCTAAGACTAAGACATAATCTTCAAGCTCGTTGTCACCAGAATATGCTCCAACAGTATTAGTTCGCCTCAAAGATGCAAGTTCGCCTCTAATAGGCTAGGCGAACTTAACAAGTTCGCTTCTAAAGATGCTTAGGCGAACTTGTTAAGTTCACCTCTCTATGAACTTATACAGAATTTTATCAACAATTACAAAATATGTCCTAACACGCTAGAATAATAAAATAATAAAAAAATTAGCCCTAAAATTGGGGTTGTTACAGTCTCCACTACTTATTGAAATTTCGTCCTGGAAATTTAAGTTGATGTTATTGTCTAGGGTAACCATATTAACATAAAATCATGTAGCAGATAATTTGTCAAGTAAGTATTTAAAATGGCACATAGTAACCATAGGTACCACGTATAACCATAATTTGTCTCGTGAAAGGATTTAGGCTAATTGTGAACTATTGCGCTTTCTGTTGTGATCGGTTGGTCAAACAATTGAGGATACTTCTTTTTCATTTCGTCCTCTCGTTCCCACGTGAATTCGGGTCCTCTTTTTGAGTTCCTTTGATCTTAACAATCAGGATCTTGCTTCTTCATAGCTTCTTTACTTGTCGTCCCATTACTTCTAGAGGTTCTTCGATGAAACGAAGCTTGTCGTCGATGCGCTTCTCTTCGGGGTTATAATTAAGGAATTATCCGCTAGACATTTCTTCAAGTTTGACACGTGAAAAGTGTAGAAGCATGTTTTTGTAACTATAGATTAAATTCTATGTATCGGTGTACGTGGCTAGTACGCATGAGGTTGTTCCTGAGTACTTAGTCTGCACACCAGTTTGGTCCGGTGTACTTAGTAGTACGCAAGGCTTTTGCCTTGCGCACTTGTCAAGTACTACGCAGGTAATGTTCCTTCCCCTATAAATAGAAGACTTGTCTTCATTTGTAGGTTGAACTCTGGAACTAGGTTGAGAGGTGTCCGGGTCGGGACGAGCTCTCCTGACCCCTGGACTGTGAGCTTAGATGAGAGATGTGTGCTCCTTCAGTATGTAGTCTATAATACGGGATGACTTCTATGTTATGGATTACGTATCGTTTCATTATCTTTTATTTATATTCGTGTTTCTCTGTCTCGTTTCTTGGTTCCCACACAAATCCGTGTATTTCCGCTGCGCGACGAGGCTCCCGGGACCTACAAGTGGTATCAGAGCCTAGGTGTTCGTTGATTTGTGTTCCAGTTTTGGGTTTTAGGGTTTTTGAGCAGATCTGAGTTATAAAAGTTCGCTACTTTTTCTTGCAAAAATCCTCAAATCTGAGTTTGTTATCACTTCATTTGATGTTTGGAAGGCTAAGGGTTTGTTAGATGATGTTTTCTAAGCTTTTGGAAGCATTAATTTCTAAGATCCATCACTTTTCGAGCATTCTCCTCAAGATCCGTCAAGAACACTGATGTACTAAACAAGTACGCAGAATCACCTTTTCTGCATACTTGCTAAGTGCGCATGGGTTAGCCCTGCGTACTTAGTAAGTACGCATGAGAAGTGACCTGCGTACTTAGCCAAGTACGCAAGAGTATTTCTCTGCGCACTAAGCAAGTACGCATGGGTACTTGGCTTTGGGTATTTAATAAATACCCATGAACACCCTTTATGTGCATATTTACTAAGTATGCATGAATTAGCATATGGGATTAAAAAAAGGAGTTTTTAGGCGGGAAAACTTTTATTAGCCAAATTTTTTTGGGATCGATTGTACGCGTGTTTCGGGCCATTTGTGAGATGACGGTAATTTGGTTTTTCTTGACCAGAATTTGTATACCATGTGGCTTGGCGAAGCACGGACGAGATTTTTGTTGGATGATACCACTTGTCATACATCGTTTAAGTGTTCATACCTGAAAATGTGGGCTACGAGTATCCGGGATACTTATTTAATAGGGTATGAATGTTGAACTAATGGGAGCAATTGGGTCGTCATCGGTTAAAGGTCTCGTTCTATTTGTGAAGATGTGGCTGCTTTGGGTCTTTTAGAAAAATCTTGTTTAGGTATTCAAACCTGAATATGTGGGCTACGAGTATCCGGGATACTTTTTTAATAGGGGATGAATAGTGGAACAACTTGAACCCAAGGATTTGCTCTTTTGGATCTTTGCAAAGGAATAAAAGAATAAAATCCTGGAGTTGGCTAGTTGTGCTTTTTGAGGATTTGAGTGAAGTGATGATGAAGCTGGTCATAGTTTACAGAGAAATGAGGTGGATAAAAATAAATGTATCATCAACCGTGATTTCTCGTGTAAACTATATTTTTCGTGCTAATTGGTCAAACCTGTGTTCAAGATTTGATGTGATTCAATTATGATGGGATTTCTCATTTGGGATCTGGGCGGTATCCAGATAGACAACCTAGTTATGGAACTTCACCGCGGTGTATACTGATTAGGAGGTGTGAACCAGGAATGAAGATCTAATTGAAGAATGTTGGACTTTGGATATAAGGTGATCACTGCTAAGCATGATTTTGTGTTTGATTCTATCAAGTGTTTTCAGGATGAAGTTGGATATCCGTTAGATTATTAGTTGAAGATGGAACCTTTTATCATTGGCCGATGGGATAGGAAACATACCCTTGTTTCTTGTCTAGTAAGATGGAGCTTAAACTGAAAGGGGATATTGGAAATGAACATCTTCGTGAATTTGGTTGACTCGTGAAGATACATGATAGAGTTGGACACATCTGGTGTGAAGAATTAAGTTTCTTTTACTGTAATTCCTATGGGAGCTGATTAGTTTGATGCAGGTTATTGGAAATTCAAACTCTCTATCATATGCCAGCTGATTTGGAGTTGTCTTAGTCAACTATTGTTACCTGGTTAGGAAGACATTGTCAGACTCAGAGTTCTAAGTCAGGGTGGGGCAAGCTACTGCTGAGAGGATGAATTACAATGAGTTGCGTTGGCTTAGTTGGTTCTTATTGAAGCACTTGGTTTGGTCTACAATGAAAGCTATAGTTAAGAGGGAGTCGGGTTTGTTAGATAACTCGGAAACTGAAGACTGAAGTTTGAAGATTTGAAGATATCAAGTGGAATGCCAGAAGATCAAGTCTAGCCAGAAGACACGTGATGTCATTAGTTTAGAGGGAGTCTGTTAGGACATTCTTTGTAAACTGATGATTATCAGTGTTAGTGATAGATAGAATTTGATGCTATAGCTAAGAGGGAGTTTGTAGAAGCATGTTTTTGTAACTATAGATTAAATTCTATGTATCGGTGTACGTGGCTAGTACGCAGGAGGGTGTTCCTGAGTACTTAGCCTACACACCAGTTTGGTCTGGCGTACTTGTCTAGTACGCATGACCAAACCCTGCGTACTTGTCAAGTACGTAGGTAATGTTCCTTCCCCTATAAATAGAAGACTTGTCTTCATTTGTAGGTGGAACTCTGGAACTAGGTTAAGAGGTGTCTGGGTCGGGACGAGCTCTCCCGACCGCTGGGCCGTGAGCTTAGATGAGAGATGTGTGCTCCTTCGGTATGTAGTCTGTAATATGGGATGACTTCTATGTTATGGATTACGTATCGTTTCATTATCTTTTGTTTATGTTTGTGTTTCTCTATCTCGTTTCTTGGTTCCCACACGAATCACAGAACAGGTCCGTGTATTTCCGCTGCACGACGAGGCTCCCGTGACCTACAAGTGGTATCAGAGCACTTGTAGGTCCCGGGAGCCTCGTCGCGCAGCGGAAATACACGGACATGTTCTGTGATTGGTTGGTCAAACAATTGAGGATACTTCTTTTTCATTTCGTCGTCTCGTTCCCACGTGAATTCGGGTCCTCTTTTTGAGTTCCATTTGATCTTAACAATCGGGATCTTGCTTCTTCGTAGCTTCTTTACTTGTGGTCCCATTACTTCTAGAGGTTCTTCGATGAAACGAAGCTTGTCGTCCATGCGCATCTCTTCGGGGGGTATAATTAAGGAATAATCCGCTAGACATTTCTTCAAGTTTGACACGTGAAAAGTGTCGTGAATACTACTAAGCTCCTCAGGTAATTCAAGGCGGTAGGCTAGTGTGCCAATTCTTTCCAAAATTATGTACGGTCCATATACCTAGGACTTAGTTTACCTCTTTTCCCAAACCGAATAATACCTTTCCAAGGTGAAACTTTTAGTATGGGAGATCTACACTTCCTTCCATATAATGCCTCAAACGGGGCAACTTTAATACTCGTGTGGTAACTATTGTTGTAAGAGAATTCTGCTAAGGGTAGATGAGTATCCCAACTACCTCCGAAATCTATGACACATGCCCTAAGAATGTCTTCCGGGTTTGAATTGTACGCTCAATTTGGCCATCAGATTTTGGGTGGTAAGCGGTACTTAAATCCAAGCGTGTTCCTAAGGCTTGTTGAAACGTTCGCCAAAATCTTGAGGTAAAGCGACTATCTCGATCGGATATGATTGAAACAGGTACTCCATGTCTGGATACTGTTTCATCTACGTATATTTTAGCTAACCTTTCCATCTTATAATCCTCCCTTATTGGAAAGAAATGAGCGGTTTGTCACTCTAGTGGTTTTGGGTAATTTAGTGATGAAATCCATGGTGATTATTTCCCATTTCCACTCAGGAATCTTGGGTTGCTGTAGTAAACCAGAGGGCTTTTGATGCTTAGCCTTAACCTTGGAACAGTTGGGGTTGTTACAGCAGTGGAGCAGGAAGCCGTTGAAGTGGGACAGCGAGACGCACGGACAGGCGAGCGCCTGGATTCATTTGCAGCTCTCACCATCGTTAACACGATGTTGCTTGCATTTGTCCTTTTTAGAGGGTGG
The DNA here is from genome assembly GCA_023525975.1 of Smallanthus sonchifolius. Classification (NCBI taxonomy): domain Eukaryota; kingdom Viridiplantae; phylum Streptophyta; class Magnoliopsida; order Asterales; family Asteraceae; genus Smallanthus; species Smallanthus sonchifolius. The sequence continues at coordinate 67,122,891 of CM042021.1, read as the reverse complement.
TTCTCTTAGATTCCCTATTCAGCCTATTATGGGCGAGCTATGCCCACAGGATATTTGAAGTTTTAAACTTGTTCTCTTTTGTGAAGAAGCGGAGACTCCTAGAATATTTTGTACTTCATACAATCTATTTTATCAAGTTTATTATCTTTTTATATTTTATGGTTGATTTGTGATGTGATGTGTTATTTTGTGTACATTGTTGGTTGTATGTTACATATAATCTAACTCTTGCTAACATTATGATATGAAGAGACATGTCGCCCCGCCAAGCAACAATGATGGTAGCACAGATGGAGGCCCTGATTAATCAAAGAGTAGTTGCTGCTGTTGCAGCCTTGTCAAACAATCAGAATGCAGGAGGACAAGGACAAAATCCCCGAGTATGCACCTACAAGCTTTTCCTTGACTGCAAACTGCTCTCTTTCAATGGGTGGGATGGAGCAGTTAACCTAGTATGGTGGATCGAGAAAGTTGAATCTACTTTCGAGATGTGTAACTGTCCAGAAATTTCAAAGGTAAAATTTACTACTGGAACCTTTGAGGGACAAGCCCTCACCTGGTGGAAATCTAATGTCCAAGCGATGGGTTTGGAAGCAGCGAATGCTATGCCATGGGCAGACTTCAAGAAGCTGTTGAGGGATGAGTACTGTACACGAAACGAGATCCAGGATCTTGAGAAAAGTTTTGGAACCTGAAAATGAATGGACCAGAAGTGGTGGATTACACATCGAAATTTCATGATTTGGCAGGATTGTGTCCTCACATGGTGACACCTGAAGAGAAGCGTATTGAGCGTTATTTGTGGGGACTAGCCCGCAAGTCCATGGTATGGTATCATCTTATGAACCTACAACAATCCGGCAAGCAATCCGATTGGCACACAACCTGACGTCCCAGGCCGTTCGTCAGGGACTCTTTGACAAACCCGCTGACAACAAAAGAAAGTGTGAAGGTAGTTCTTCAAGGTCATTTAATCCGCCACCATCACCAAAAAGGCAAGAGACTACCCGAGTCTACACCATAGGTCAAGCTGACAATAAGCCAAGGAAATTTTACACGGGAAACCTACCAAAGTGCAATCAATGCAATTTTCACCACAATGGCACGTGCGAAGAGGCAAGGTGCCAAAAGTGCAAGAGGATTGGCCATGCTGCCACGGATTGTAGGATGAGAGGACCAGGTCCAAACACTCGAGCAACCCGTGCTTGTTACACTTGTGGGCAGAATGGACATTTTTCAAAGGATTGCCCAAAGAACGGGAAGCCAGGAAACAACAACAACGCCAAAGGGCGAGCCTTTGTGATTGGAGCAGGAGAAGCCAAACAGAACTTCGACACCGTCACGGGTACGTTTCTTCTAAACAACGATTATGCATCTATCTTGTTTGATACTGGTGCGGAAAGAAGTTTCATGTCTAGTGAGTTTAGTCCATTACTTAGTATCGAACACTGTGCTAGATAATGAGTATAACGTAGAACTAGCTGATGGTAAATGTAGGATCGTGAAATTACAAGATGGTTCTGTTCTTAGTTGAGATTGGCGAAAACAATAACAGCTACACAAGTATAATCGAGTAAACAAAATGAATACTAATAAGAACACTGTTGTATTAAGCTTTGTGAATAACCGATTACAAATGAAAACTCAGTGACGAAGCACACTTATAATGAAGTGTTTACACAGTATTTATACTAACTTAGAATCAGGATAGACCCTTGATTCTAAGTATCAGATCTAACACAGACCGTTGATATGATGAAAATAGCTAACTATTACACGTTTTGTCTATATCTAGTTAACTTTATTGAAGCGTCTTCTTTATGCATAATTGCTTGCATGTCTGGAGAAGAGCATTGTCGTCCGTCATTGGTTACACCATTGAGGTTCCTTCTGCTTTGAGTGTGTCAGTCGCTTTTACAGAAGGTTGTCAGTGACGCTTGGCATGGATAGTCAGCTGCAACGATTTGTCTTCAAGGAACACAGCTATCAGCAGCAAGAATGAGAATGATGCTGTTGATAAGCCTATTAGCAGCAACAAGTGTTGAATGCTGCTGATAAGCCTATCAGCAGCAACATGTGTTGAATGTTGCTGATAAGCCTATCAGCAACATTTGTACTTAGAATAATTTAGAAGCAATCAGTCTTTGGTTCTACAAACTCCCCCTGGACTGATGCGACCAAAATTCTTCTAATCACTTTGCTGCTGAAGCTTTTGCATGTGGTTGACTATCCTTTCAACTTCATAGCCTCTTGGATCCTTGCTGGGATTGTTCAGTGGAAGTGCAGACAGAGTCTTGGTGTCTTCATGTGGCATTTTGTAGATAGTTTTGCTTGAACATTTCATCTTCTGCTTCCTTACATTAGTTAAAGTGAACTCGTCCATATCAGCATTATAGGACCAACTTACAAATGGAGAGTGGGACTTGAGTGGTTTGATGTCAATGATCACATCTTTGCTAGGGTTGAAGTAGTGTTTGATGGCTAGCACAAGAAGTTTCCCACACTCATTTGCAGGCTCATGAGCTTTACTCATCTCCAAAATTCTGCCAAGATCTGAATCTGGCAATTGCAGAACTTCATCAACAGATCTGTGGATAGATCTTATTCTTTCAGTTCTCCCCCTAAAGATCTCAAACCTTTGATCCTGTGGATTATAGACCCAATCAACTATGTCTCTTGAGTCTTCTGGTTTAGGTGTGGGTTTGGATTTCTTGAAGGGAGGCTGTTGATGAGTGGGAGCTGGGTGGAATGGTTTGGACTTTTTTGGGTGGAGGAGTGGAAGGTTTTGGGAGGAGAGTGGAAGGTTGTTGGACTGAGGAAGAGGTAGGTGAGGAAGAAGGCTTGGGTTTCTTTGCTTTTGTTTCTTCTTCTTCCTGAATAGGTACCCTTTTCTTGGAGCCCTTCTTCCCCAATCTTTCTTCCTCATCCTTCTTGACTTTGAAGTATAGGGCTTGCAGGTTCATGAAGTTCATGGGACCTAGCCTCTTTCCATTCTCTCCTCTAGTCTTAAGGAAGTCAATCATGACCTTCCTTTCTTCATGGGTCCGTTTATTGAAGGCAATGGTCTTTTTGGACTTTTGTTTGGCTTTTTCTTCTTCTTCAGCCTGTTTCTTCTTTGCCAATTGACCTTGCTGACCCATGAAGGCTCTGTAGACTTCTTTATTTGATAGTTTCTCAAGGTAGTCTGCATCCTCACCTTGAGAAACTAGAGCCTTTACCCACTCCTCCCTCATTTCTTTGGCTAGTTCAAAATCGGTTATTCTGAACTTAGCTTCTTCTTTCTTCTTCTTCTCCAATTCTTCCTCTTCTCTGTTAAATTGTTCCTGCAGTTTAAGAGCAAGAGATGCATCTTCTTCAATCTGGTCAACTGCAGGAATCTTTCTTTTCAGTTCATCCAGGTGTCTAGCATATAGCTAGATGGTTTGTTCTCTGAGGAGAATGACTGTTTTTCTTTCTTGAGCCTTTTTAATGTCAGCCATCTACTCTTCTTCTCTTCTTCTTCTTTTCTCTTCCCTCTCTCTTTTCTCTTTTAGCAATCTCTCTTCATCTTCATCTGTCATAATTCCCTTTCCCTTGTTTATATTGGATGCCTCTGCTTCGGCTTCACTGACCACAACAGCAGATGATGATGCTGCTATTGGGGTCTCAGCCTCAGCTTCATTGGCAAATTGAGAGGTGAACAAGGGAAGGTCACTGGCTTCATCCGATTTGCACTCAAGACCTGTGAATTCTTTCAGCATTTCTTTGATAGTTAATCTTGACTCATATGTTGCAGCAAAGATGTCTACTCGAGGGGAAGCTGAGTCAGTATCAGTGTCAGAGTTTGACGCATATACTTCCTCAGTAATTCTTCCTTCTTGTTCAAGATGGGCTCTGATAGTAGCTATCACTGCCTGGCTTTCAAGGGAGTTGACATTGCAGATATTTTCCCTGAGTTGAAAGATCTTGTAGAGAAAGTCTGTAGGAAGTGATAGGATGTTCCAGGTGTTGATGGTGAGAGTGGAGCCGTTGCTCAGTAAGAAGGTGTGGTCAAGAGACTTAGTGCTTAGCCATCCCAGCACATCTAAGTCTTTGACAATGAAGGAGTACAGAAATCTTCTTAAGCAGCAAACTTCTTCTTTAGTGAAAAGACTGCTCCTTATAATTTCAAGTCTTCTAGGAGTCAGTCTTCTTTCTGCTGCTACCGAAGATTCAGGATAAGCTACCCGTTTTGCTGTTTGTATGAGTATTTTGAAGATGGGTAGATTATCCTCCATCAAGTCATAGAACCTGCCAATGGCAAGTTCTACTGAGAGATCTGATGAAATGTTGATGCAGTTAGTTAAATACAGTTGTAGGACTTGGAGGGCATTGAGAGAATTCCAGTTTAGCTCTTCTACTCCACTAAACTCCCATCCAATCCAAAATCTCTCAGCTGATCCATCATACCCCCAAGCTAGAATGGAGTCAAATTCTAGCTTCTGTGAAGTTTGAAAGAGTTGGGGGGTAATGGATTGACTTATGATGGCTGCTGCTACAGGGAGGATGCTGAAAGCTGTATATTTTTGTTCTTTGTCTTCAGCTTCATTCAGCACCTCATCAACAGCCCTGACGACTAACTTCCAGTCTTCAGTTGTTTCTTCTTCTTCGTTATCTGAAGCTGGCAAGTCATGGACCTGTACAAAAGCTGGCTTGAAAAGTGTACTTTGAAAAACAGCCTGCTCTTGAATCCAATCATCAAGACTGTCTGTGTCTTCCTCCATTGGGACCATCTCCCCCTTTTTGGTTGCATCAATGGACAAGTAAGCATCAGTTTGGGTGCCCACTGATACAAGAGAGGGAGAAGGTACAGATGGGCATTGATGGGCTTCATGCATAGAGACTTGGTGTCTTAGTTTGGACACTTCAGCCTCTAGCATAGCCACCCTGGCCGTCAATTCCAGGTTATGAAGTTTCAGTCTGTCCTCATCCACAGTTGTGGAATCCTTGGATCCAGATGGGGCCTTAGGCCTAGCCTCTTCATCCCCATCACCCATGGTTTCTTGGTGCCTGGGATTCCTCTCAGTGAGGGGAGTTTCCAAGGAAGCATCCTCACTGTGAGTTGCCGTGGTTGAGGTCTTAGCAATGTTGTCACTGTTGTGACACCCAGTAATTCAGGTAAATATCCATATTACATAAATGCACGTTCAAAACATGTATTTCCGGAAGTTTTATTTTGACTAAGTAAAGTCAAGGAGTCTAGTAGAGAAACTTATATCAAAATAGTAATCTTTATGAATTACTAGGAAAATAAGCAGTAATAACCCGCAAGGTACGATCGTTGGTGATTAACAAGAATTTTATTCTAGTAAAATTCTAGGGAAACGCTTTAACATAAAAACATAAATATTGGTGACTAAACATTTATAAAAAGTTGATTTATAAATAATTGTTACATGACTATATGTTATTTTATGTGTACACACGTATTATATAGTTAAAGTGATAACTATGACGGGTTAACTAGTAAATTATGGAGACTAGTCAAACCACACAAAAACATATAAGATATGCGATCGTTAAAAGTTTTACACTGAGTATTAGATCACGGGATCACCCATCGGGTTTACACCACTTAAGAATCGACCTAACTAACTATTAGACTTCAACTAAATGACTTGACAAGACCCAACCCCCACCCCATACCCTATTTCGGCCAAAGTAGAAGGTGGGGCCACCCACCATGACTTCTTCACTTACCCACCCCATCCCTTGTGTCATAACCATGCTCATTCAAGTGTAAGACAAGCTAATGGTCAAATCAATCACATTCTCCATACTTTTCAATGAGTAGGATGACACCAACACTCCACCCTCACCATCTCTTCCATAAAATCGATGCATGCATACACACTTGCACACTTTACACTTCAAAATCCAAGAACCAAGTCTTTAGGAGCTTAACTAGGAGCTTAAAGAGTCAAGGGAGTCTTGGAGCACAGAAGTCGGGTTTTGGTAGTATCAAGAGTCTCTACCATCCTTCTAATCGTTGTTCTTCACCTAGCTTGTCTAGTGGTAAGAAACCGACACTACACTTTATTGTCTTTATTTTTAGTTTAAAAGCTCGTTGTTCATCCTAATAATCAAATAGATTTGAAAAACTAAAGGGTTTTATAAGTTTAACTTTATTATGTTTAAAAACTAGATTTTTATATAAAAAGATGCATGTGGTTCGAAAATAGGCTTATATGCATAGATTATTGATTTGAAATATTGGTGAGATATTTGTTATTTTGATTTCATGATACTAAGTTATGAGTTAAACTAAAAGATTTGTGTAAATATATAAAAAGGATTGAATTTGTAGAAACATATGTGTATGCATATTAGTGATTCTATTAACTTGAAATGGTAATAATACTTGGATAAGTGAAAAATACATACATATATATATATATATATATATGGGCCGAAAATGTGTAGTTTACATATACATCTTTTGTGTTTCAAGTATTTGATGAAAAAAATGTGAAATTTGAAATAAAAAAGCATGATTAGTGTATCACAAAGTAAACATTCGAAATATAAAAACTAAGACTTGTTTATATATATGCATGCTTGGACGAAAATTGAAAGATAATGTGTAGTTAGTTATATAAAACATGTATTGTAATGATAATAGAGAAATATACATGATCATAAGGTTGAGTTGAAGATGTGTATAAATGCATATAGAAATCGGGATAAATGGGTATATTCATGTAGTTGAATGATCAAAAGTATATAAACATAAAATAACAAATGTATTTATGTCTTGCAAACATGCCACGAAAAATGTTACATACTTTAAGAATTGGGAATTTGTAAGTTGTGGGTATGTATTTGACATGAAATATTGATATGATTTAATGTCTAGAACATTAGTAAATATAAGAGTCATATAGGCATATATTATTATGGGATAGTCATATTCAAAATTAGGCGCATGAAATTAAAGACGCCCGGTTAAAAAGGGTAAATAATATTATGTTATCATGAAACATGTTTGAATATATGTTGAATCGTTGGACTATATTTATATTTGTGTGCATAAATTAGTACGAATAAATGCATGTTAAACATAAACAAATTAATAAATATCGTTCGGAACAAGAAATTGTATGTGTACATAGAGATAGATATACATAGAAAATACGTGAACGTTACTTGTATAATTATTGGAAAGAAGTAATTATGTGTTTATACATGGACTATAATATAAATATATTATAAGACGTTACAAAAATAATATTTATTTTTGACAAACATAACGAGTCACCAATATGGAAATATAATAGTTTTCCGGAAAATAAATAAAGCGTCTAGACTGGAATAATAATCACCAACGAGTCGTCATGAGAAAACAATGTTTTAATTAAACAAAGACGAACTTAACAGGAATAGTTAAGTCGGGTGAACAACTTGCGTTTAAGACGGGTAGTCTTAACGGGTATAGTATCCTTGTGTAATTAGGATACGGATAAGCGGGTCTGCTTTATTTAAAGAATTGCTAGCACATACTTATATCGAGGTGGGTATCACTAACCCCCTTTTTCTAGGTTTTTGAAATGTTTTGGGGTGAAACATACTTGTAAAAGAATTTTGTATGTAAATGAATGAACTAATAATCTGACCGTATGTGTGTATTGAGGAAAAAATAAAGCGCTTAAAGTCCTCTGAATAAATTAGTAACCATTAGCTATGGACTTAGCCCAGGATTATATGAATAGTACTATTGGGGGTGACGCCTCCGGTCATGGTTAGTCCCGCTAACCTGGGGTCCAAATGGCCAAATGATCGCATATTATCTTACTCGCAGAAAGGCGAGGGGAGGCACTAAATTGTTGGGGTTTGGTTACGGTCTCGTACATTACATACATTTTTGTATTCCTTGCAAGTTTACAAATGGGGTCAATTGATCGGATTAGTATTCGGATTCATTGGTATTACATACAAAGAGTTTTGATAAGGTTATCAGGTTTAAACATTTGGTTTATGATAACTCTTTATAATAATTTGTGAACTCACCAACCTCGTGTTGACATTTTTAAGTATGTTTTCAGGAAATTGAACGTGGTCTCCAGGCTAGCAATGTAGGTTACATACATACATGAGGATACAGCTTTTGGAAGGATTTCACTTGTATAACTCATGGTCTTGAGTCATATTTGTGAAATCTTAAAAACTAAATTATCTTTTGGGATGTAAACGTTTAAACTTTGATTATGTATCCAATATCATGTATGTGTTTGCGGTAGTCATATGCTTTGGAAACCAGTGAATGTTACGCCTCGCGTTTCCACCTTGGCGGGGTGTCACAGAACTTGGTATCAGAGCCATTGATTATATCGAACTAGGAGTCTAAAACGGAACCTAGTCTATAATTTGAATGACTCACTAAAACGTTTTCATTTCATAAGCATTGCATAACTGGTCATCATGTCATATGGATATTGTAGTCACACTATGTCACACACTAACCCCACTTAAACTCCATAGTTAAGAAACGTCTTACACTAAAATGGCGGAATTCACTGGAGAGACCATGCCCAGAGGACCAAGGATCAACTTATCATACTGGGAATGGCTTTGCCAAGTAGTTCAAATGTGGAGGGTGGAGGAGGACCTTCCTGCGACCTATGACTCTGTCGGATTAACATGCGAATCACAACCAGTACCGCTCACCGGGGAGTGCGCAGAATGCACCATCCCTCTACTTGTGTCCCGAAGCAGTAAGCAGGGGATAGAGATTGATCTCTTGGAAAGGGATGTGAAATCCATCCGAAGGGACTTGGTAACTCTTCCAACTTTAGTGGAAAATGTTAATGGGATAGCGGAGGATCAGAGATTAATCGACCAGTCTCTTCAGCATGCATCCAGTCACATGATGGAGTTCGAGAAGAGATTGGAGGAGATGGAGAGGAGGACCACCGCAGCCGAACGGAGGGCAGAGGTAGCCGAGCAGAGGGCGATAGATGCTGAACTCCGGGCTACTCTAGCTGAGGCACGTGTGGAGCAGATGCTGACCTCAGCTACCGTTCCGACATGAACGCTTTCCTATTTCTAGACCAATTACGGGCGGGTTGTGCCTGTAACGCATTATGTAGTTTGAAACTTTGGTACTGATGTGGTCATGTGAACCCATCCCTTTTGTATCCTTGTCTTTTGGAACAATGTACTATGTATGTTTTAACTATGTATGTGATGGTTTATGTTGTGATGATGGTTGTTTATGTTTGATGTTGTTGTATCCTTATGTCATGTTCTATCATTATTATTATATAATGTTGTTTCTTTTTAAATGTCATGTTAGAAAGAACGTCATGGCACCTAAGCGAAGGACACCACGTAACACTACTGGTGACAACAACGAGACGATTTCCCCAAACGTGGAACAACTCATAGCACAGCGAGTAGCTGCCGCCATGGAGCAGTATGAAGCAAATCGAAATAGTGGCGGAGGAAATGGCAGCGGTACCGACGGAGGAGGTGCAGGAGGTAGCGGTACAGCCGGAGGTTCCGGGGGTTCCGGAGGTAATAGAATAAATAAGCCGTAACACATAGTCATGATCCGAATTAATAACGTTATGACTTGTGATTCTACAGATGCTCCAAATAGGAAGTGCACCTACAAGGCCTTCCTATCCTGCAACCCCTGCAGTTTCAATGGCACCGAGGGTGCAGTAGGTCTAATGAGATGGATAGAAAAGATGGAGTCGGTGATTGATATTAGTTAATGCACCGCTGACTGCATGGTGAAGTATTCTACATGCACGCTCACTGATAAAGCCTTAACTTGGTGGAATACTCAAATGAAGACTTTCGGGAGAGAGACAACGTATCAATTGTCTTGGGAAGACTTGAAAAACATGATGATTGAGGAATATTGTCCTCGAAACGAATTGCAAAAGATTGAAACTGAGATGTGGAACCTACAGATGATAGGAGATGATGTGGCGGGGTACACCGACCGTTTCAATGAATTGGCGATTCTAGTACCGTATATGGTCACACCAGAACATAAGCGCGTTGAGAGGTATCTGTGCGGCCTTGCGCCTCAAATTCGTAGCATGGTAACATCATCTATTCCAATAGATGCCAAGAGTGCTACAACTTTAGCATTCAAGCTAAGGGATGATGCGGTACGTAATGAATTGTTTGTGAGGAAGGAGAACGAGGAAGGTAGATCTGGGGAGAAAAGGAAATGGATGGGAAATTCAAGTAACAAATCTGGAAAACAAGGGTTTAAGAAACAAGGAACTGTGAAGGCTTTTGTAGCCAACACAATGGAAAGGAAGGAGTATGACAAGGGCCTACCGAGGTGTAAGAAGTGCGGAAATCATCATACCGGTGAATGTATCAAATGTGGAAAGTGTGATAGGTTTGGCCACACCACACAAGCTTGTCGAGTTAACAACTGAATGGGGAAATTTAAACCAGGATGTTTCATATGTGGTGACCTGAAGCACTTCAAGAAGGATTGTCCCAAGTGGAAGAATCAGACGAACGCTCAAGCACATGGGAGGGCATTTGTGATGGGTGCAAACGCACGCCAGGACCCAAACATCGTCACTGGTACGTTCCCGATAAATAACCACTATGCCTCTGTACTTTTTGATTCGGGTGTGGATATGAACTTTGTGTCGAATGATTTTAAATCCTTACTCGGTATTAAGGCCAGCAAACTAGATCAAAGTTATACAATTGAATTAGCAAATGGGAAATTAATAGAAACCGGAGAGGTCATTAGGGGTTGTACTTTATGTTTAGAAAACCATACATTCAGTATAGACCTTCTACCCGTCGAACTAGGGAGTTTTGATATTGTTATTGGCATGGATTGGTTATCAAGGTATCGTGCCGAGATCGTATGCTTCGAGAAGATTGTACGTATCCCACTACTAAGCGGAGAAATTCTTTCAATTCAAGGCGAAAGGTGTAGAATGATGTTGAAGATGATAAACTGCATGAAAGCTCATAAGTATCTACGCAAGGGTTATTGTGCATTCCTGGCTCACATCGTCGAGAAGAAACCCGAGGAACGTCTACTCGATGACATACCAATCGTAAGGGATTACTCTGAAGTATTTCCCGAGGACTTACCAGGATTACCACCATCAAGACAGGTCGAGTTCCAGATCGACCTAGTACCAGGAGCCGCACCAGTTGCACGATCTCCGTATCGTCTAGCCCCTTCCGAGATGCAGGAACTATCGAGCCAACTACAAGAATTACGTGACAAAGGTTTCATAAGACCGAGTTTCTCACCATGGGGAGCTCCGGTCCTGTTTGTAAAGAAAAAAGATGGAACCTTTAGAATGTGCATTGATTACCGGGAGTTGAACAAGCTGACAATCAAAAACCGGTATCCTCTTCCTCGAATAGACGATTTGTTTGATCAACTTCAAGGTTCCAGTTTCTATTCTAAAATTGATCTACGATCAGGGTATCATCAACTGAAAATTCAGGAAGAAGATATACCAAAAACGGCTTTTAGGACTCGTTACGGTCACTACGAGTTCCTAGTTATGCCATTTGGCTTGACTAATGCACCGGCCATTTTCATGGATCTCATGAACCGCGTGTGCAAGCCATACTTGGATAAATTCGTGATTGTGTTTATCGATGACATATTAATATATTCATGAACCAAGGAGGAACATGAACATCATTTGAAATTAATCTTGGAACTACTCAGGAATGAGAAGCTTTATGCCAAATTCTCTAAGTGTGAGTTTTGGATCCGAGAGGTTCACTTTCTCGGACACGTCATCAATAAGAAGGGTATTCACGTAGAACCAACCAAGATTGAAGCTATAAAAAACTGGGAAGCACAAAGAACTCCGACTGAAGTGCGTCAATTTCTGGGTTTGGCAGGCTATTACAGGCGATTTATCGAGAATTTTTCAAAGATAGCCTTGCCTTTGACCACGTTAACTCAGAAGGACAAAAATTTTGATTGGACTGATAAACAAGAATCAGCTTTTCAATTGCTGAAGCAGAAACTTTGCAGTGCACCAATCTTATCCCTTCCCGAAGGAACTGACAATTTCATCATGTACTGCGACGCATCACACCAAGGTCTGGGATGTGTGTTGATGCAGAGAGAAAAAGTCATAGCGTATGCATCCAGGCAGCTGAAAGTCCATGAGAAAAACTATACGACTCACGATCTGGAATTGGGTGCTGTCGTGTTTGCACTCAAGATTTGGAGACATTACTTATACGGTACAAAATGTACTATCTTTACAGACCACAAGAGTCTCCAGCACATCTTTAATCAGAAAGAACTCAACATGAGACAACGTCGTTGGGTAGAGCTACTGAATGATTACGACTATGATATCAAGTATCACCCTAGTAAGGCAAACATCGTAGCAGATGCCTTGAGTCGTAAGGAACGGGTTAAAACTCTCCGTGTTCGTGCCCTAGGATTGACAATTCATACGAGTCTCATGACTAAAATTTGGATGGCACAACAAGATTCAATCAAAGAAGAAAACATTCAGAATGAAGCTTTACGGGGAATGATAAAGCAGTTGGAACCAAAGTCAGATGATACTTTATACTTCATGAATAGAATTTGGGTGCCATGTTTTGGTAACTTACGGGAGTTGGTTATGGACGAAGCCCACAAGTCTAGGTACTCCATTCACCCAGGTTCGGATAAAATGTATAAGGATCTGAAAGAACTCTACTGGTGGCCGAACATAAAAGGAGAAATTGCTATTTATGTCGGTAAATGCCTGACATGTTCAAAGGTAAAGGCAGAACATCAGAAACCGTCGGGATTGTTACAGCAACTTGAGATACCTCAATGGAAATGGGAACAGATTTCAATGGATTTCATTACAAAGTTACCCAAGACGTCAAGCGGGTATGACACTATATGGGTAATCGTCGATCGTTTGACGAAATCAGCTAATTTTCTACCCATCAAAGAGGCGGATAAAACCGAGAAACTTGCAAGGCTTTATATCAAGGAAATTGTGGCTAGGCATGGAGTGCCAATTTTATTATCTCTGATTGAGACAGCAGATTCGTGTCTAGAATCTGGAAATCATTACAAGAAGCCATGGGCACACGTCTTGACATGAGCACGGCATATCACCCACAAACAGATGGTCAAAGCGAAAGGACCATTCAAACTTTAGAGGATATGCTCCGTGCGTGTGCAATCGATTTCGGTGGAAATTGGGATACTCATTTGCCGCTAGCTGAGTTTTCATACAATAACAGTTATCACACTAGCATCAAAGCCGCTCCATTTGAGGCTTTGTATGGTCGAAAATGTCATTCACCGCTATGTTGGGCAGAAGTTGGCGACAAGCATTTAACCGGTCCTGAGGTTATTCAGGAGACTACTGACAAGATCTTCAAGATCAGAGATCGTCTAAATGCCGCCCGTGACTGGCAAAAGAGTTACGCGGATAACAGACGAAGACCATTAGAATTCCAAGTTGGGGACCGTGTCATGTTGAAGGTCTCACCTGGGAAAGGAGTTACAAGATTTGGCAACCGTGGCAAGCTTAACCCTAGGTACGTTGGACCATTTGAAATATTGGTTAGGGTTGGCCCTGTAGCATACAAGCTCAAGTTGCCACAAGAACTAAGCAATGTACATGATACGTTTCATGTGTCAAATCTCAAGAAGTGCTTATCAGACGACACATTAATTATACCGCCTGATGAGATTCACATAGATAACAAGCTGCACTTCGTTGAGGAACCCATTGAAGTCTCAGATTGGAAGGTTCAGAAAACAAGGCGTAGCCGGGTTAAATTGGTTAAGGTACGTTGGAATTCAAAGCGCGGCCCCGAGTATACGTGGGAGCGGGAAGATAAAATGAAAGCCAAGTATCCGTCCTTGTTCACGAACACTCCAAGTCAAGATGACAAGAACTGAATTTCAGGACGAAATTCTCTTTAACATGGGGAGAATGTGACACCCAGTAATTCAGGTAAATATCCATATTACATAAATGCACGTTCAAAACATATATTTCCTGAAGTTTTATTTTGACTAAGTAAAGTCAAGGAGTCTAGCAAAGAAACTTATATCAGAATAATAATCTTTATGAATTACTAAGAAAATAAACAGTAATAACCCGCAAGGTACGATCGTTGGCGATTAACAAGAATTTTATTCTAGTAAAAGTCTAGGGAGACACTTTAACATAAAAACATAAATATTGGTGACTAAACATTTATAAAAAGTTGATTTATAAATAATTGTTACATGGCTATATGTTATTTTATGTGTACACACGTATTATATAGTTAAAGTGATAACTATGACGGGTTAACTAGTAAATTATGGAGACTAGTCAAACCACACAAAAACATATAAGATATGCGATCGTTAAAAGTTTTACACTGAGTATTAGATCACGGGATCACCCATCGGGTTTACAACACTTAAGAATCGACCTAACTAACTATTAGACTTCAACTAAATGACTTGACAAGACCCAACCCCCCACCCCATACCCTATTTCGGCCAAAGTAGAAGGTGGGGCCACCCACCATGACTTCTTCACTTACCCTCCCCATCCCTTGTGTCATAACCATGCTCATTCAAGTGTAAGACAAGCTAATGGTCAAATCAATCACATTCTCCATACTTTGCAATGAGTAGGATGACACCAACACTCCACCCTCACCATCTCTTCCATAAAATTGATGCATGCATACACACTTGCACACTTTACACTTCAAAATCCAAGAACCAAGTCTTTAGGAGCTTAACTAGGAGCTTAAAGAGTCAAGGGAGTCTTGGAGCAGAGAAGTTGGGTTTTGGTAGTATCAAGAGTCTCTACCATCCTTCTAATCGTTGTTCTTCACCTAGCTTGTCTAGCGGTAAGAAACCGACACTACACTTTATTGTCTTTATTTTTAGTTTAAAAGCTCGTTGTTCATCCTAATAATCAAATAGATTTGAAAAACTAAAGGGTTTTATAAGTTTAACTTTATTATGTTTAAAAACTAGATTTTTATATAAAAAGATGCATGTGGTTCGAAAATAGGCTTATATGCATAGATTATTGATTTGAAATATTGGTGAGATATTTGTTATTTTGATTTCATGATACTATGTTATGAGTTAAACTAAAATATTTGTGTAAATATATAAAAAGGATCGAATTTGTAGAAACATATGTGTATGCATATTAGTGATTCTATTAACTTGAAATGGTAATAATACTTGGATAAGTGAAAAATACATATATATATATATATATATATATATATGGGCCGAAAATGTGTAGTTTACATATACATCTTTTGTGTTTCAAGTATTTGATGAAAAAAATGTGAAATTTGAAATAAAAAGCATGAATAGTGTATCACAAAGTAAACATTAGAAATATAAAAACTAAGACTTGTTTATATATATGCATGCTTGGACGAAAATTGCAAGACAATGTGTAGTTAGTTATATAAAACATGTATTGTAATGATAATAGAGAAATATACATGATCATAAGGTTGAGTTGAAGATGTGTATAAATGCATATAGAAATCGGGATAAATGGGTATATTCATGTAGTTGAATGATCAAAAGTATATAAACATAAAATAACAAATGTATTCATGTCTTGCAAACATGCCACGAAAAATGTTACATACTTTAAGAATTGGGAATTTGTAAGTTGTGGGTATGTATTTGACATGAAATATTGATATGATTTAATGTCTAGAACGTTAGTAAATATAAGTCATATAGGCATATATTATTATGGGATAATCATAATCAAAATTAGGCGCATGAAATTAAAGACGCCCTGTTAAAAAGGATAAATAATATTATGTTATCATGAAACATGTTTGAATATATGTTGAATCGTTGGACTATATTTATATTTGTGTGCATAAATTAGTACGAATAAATGCATGTTAAACATAAACAAATTAATAAATATCATTCGGAACAAGAAATTGTATGTGTACATAGAGATAGACATACATAGAAAATACATGAACGATACTTGTATAATTATTGGAAAGAAGTAATTATGTGTTTATACATGGACTATAATATAAATATATTATAAGACGTTACAAAAATAATATTTATTTTTGACAAACATAACGAGTCACCAATATGGAAATATAATAGTTTTCTGGAAAATAAATAAAGCGTCTAGACTGGAATAATAATCACCAACGAGTCGTCATGAGAAAACAATGTTTTAATTAAACAAAGACGAACTTAACAGGAATAGTTAAGTCGGGTGAACAACTTGCGTTTAAGACGGGTAGTCTTAACGGGTATAGTATCCTTGTGTAATTAGGATACGGATAAGCGGGTCTGCTTTATTTAAAGAATTGCTAGCACATACTTATATCGAGGTGAGTTTCACTAACCCCCTTTTTCTAGGTTTTTGAAATGTTTTGGGGTGGAAACATACTTGTAAAAGAATTTTGTATGTAAATGAATAAACTAATGATCTGACCGTATGTGTGTATTGAGGGAAAAATAAAGCGCTTAAAGTCCTCTGAATAAATTAGTAACCATGAGCTATGGACTTAGCCCGGGATTATATGAATAGTACTATTGGGGGTGACGCCTTCAGTCATGGTTAGTCGCGCTTACCCGGGGTCCAAATGGCCAAATGATCGCATATTATCTTACTCGCAGAAAGGCGAGGGGAGGCACTAAATTGTTGGGGTTTGGTTACGGTCTCGTACATTACATACATTTTTGTATTCCTTGCAAGTTTACAAATGGGGTCAATTGATCGGATTAGTATTCGGATTCATTGGTAATACATACAAAGAGTTTTGATCAGGTTAAAATGATCAGGTTTAAACATTTGGTTTTTGATAACTCTTTATAATAATTTGTGAACTCACCAACCTCGTGTTGACATTTTTAAGTATGTTTTCAGGAAATTGAACGCGGTCTCCAGGCTAGCAATGTAGGTTACATACATACATGAGGATACAGCTTTTGGAAGGATTTCACTTGTATAACTCATGGTCTTGAGTCATATTTGCGAAATCTTAGAAACTAAATTATCTTTTGGGATGTAAACGTTTAAACTTTGATTATGTATCCAATATCATGTATGTGTTTGCGGTAGTCATATGCTTTGGAAACCAGTAAATGTTACGCCTTGCGTTTCCGCCTTGGCGGGGTGTGACAACTGTCCTCCTGGTCATTTGATGGACCAGCAGTGGTGACAGCCTCTTCCACATCCACTCTTTCATAACTCGTAGAGTGGTCCTTCAGGGTAGAAGAACTTTGGTTGGGTGTGTTGGAAGCAAGATCAATCAGTACCTCCGAGATAGTGGTAGTTGGAGAAGGTACATCATCTTGATCAAGTTCCTCAGCACTTAAGTTCAGAAGAGAAAGGAAGGGCTCAGGGGGCTGTTCTACAGATCTGGGAAGTGATCCTGATTCTAATAGAGAGACATCTAAAGAAGTCTCCCTAATAATGTGGCTTTCCCTTATGATATTCTCACCATAATGTTGTGATTCTGAGTGAGGTTTGTTTGGTTGGGTTTGGGCCTTGGAGGCAGGAGAAGAAGAAGTTCTCTTGCCCCTTTTCCTAGTATATGTCGTTGCAACCAGGGCCCTGTGTTCCAGTTGAACGATAACATACAAAAGAGGTGTAAGTAATTTTTGTGCCTGTGCATCCTTAGTAGTATGCACAGGGGTTCGAATGGTAGAAACAGATTGTTGCTCAGGATGTGAGGTGGAGGGTGTGGGATCAGTATCAGCTGGGATTGCTGAACTGTCACCCGGGGTTCTTTGAATGTTCAGCATTGTAGATAACAATGGAACATTGACCCCCGAGAACTTTTTGGAAACATTCCTCATGCTTTGAAAAATGTTATTTTTATGACCCAACATTATGTAGATTCTTGCAGGTTTTGAAAGTTCTTTTAGTTCTTGATTGAAAACTTCCTGCAAGAATCTTGGGTACATAAAGAATTGCTGCTTTGCACCCTCTTGAAGGTTATATATCAAACCCTCAAAAATGAGGTGTGCAAAGTTGAAGCCTTAGTTAGTGACCATACCATGGAAGGCGGAGGCAAGTGCAGAGCTCACCTGATGCCATCCACTCCTCTTTTGAGATATGCATTGGAGAAGAGTGTGGCAGAGATACTTCCATGGAGGGCCCATCAGCGCCTTCTCGATCGTATACTCGGACTGATTTCCAATGTATCCAATGGAGACAAAGGTCCTCATATATTAGTCCTTCGAGTATAAGATCGCTGCTCCCTCATCTTGAAGCTTAAGATGTTTTCTGAGTGTGGCTTCTAAGATGGTGATATCCTTGCCGTCTACTTTGGCTTTGATTTGGGGAATCCCCTGTTCGGTAGAGTAGACGGCGGTACTCCAGAAATCCTCCATATGAGGGATATATATATGGTAGGGATGGTGGTGAGTGCAAAGTAGATCTTTGATCGACATAAGAAATCGATCATATCGTCAAATCCTTCGGATTTCTTTCCTTTGGTGAGGTATGCTGTTAGGTTATGGTATGGGAAAAACTTGTTATCTGGGTTGTTGATATCTGCCATAGTCGTTTGATTTTGGAGGGATGGTTTGAGTATGGTGGAGACTTGAGAATATGGAGAATATGGAGAATATGGGGAGCTTTGAATGTGGTGGGGACTTAGGGTTGAATTGAATGTGAAGTGGTGGTAAAGAAAATTTGATTTGTTCTTATAACGGCAGAGGAGAGAAAAAGCAAAATGACTTGTACAGTACAACCTTATTTACTTTTTATTGTTACAGCTGTAATACACCGAGGCAGTCATGGTAAAGACTGACGTTAATATCTTTTACAGCGGGTAAAGGTTAATTTGAACTTAAGTTTACCCATCAGCAGCAAACTTGGTTGCTATGGATGAATAAGCCTGTCCGCTGCAACTTTGGTTGCTGCGGAAGGTTAAGTTTTTCAGCAGTAAACTTAATTGCTGCTGATAGATTCAATGATCTGCAGCAAGAATGTTGCTGCTGACAGCCTTAAAGCTATCCGCAGGAAACTTGTTCCTTCTGATAAGTTAAAGCAGTCAAGGGCAAATTCTTTGCTGCTGAAGATCAGACCTGTCAGCAGCCAAAAAGGATGCTGCTGAGTTATAACTTTTATTTACAACATAAGACAGACATATTTACAATGAAGGATAAACGCACTCAACTGAACCGATGATGATGCTTGGTGGTTTCTTTACCTTCCATTGTTGAGTTGGTGGTTTTCCAGCTCTCTTTGTCTTTTCAGCAGCAGACGTTGTATTTGAGGATTTTGGCTTATCAGCAGCAGATTTTGTTGCTGCTGATGGTTTTACTTGAGCAGCTGCAGACTTTGTTGCTGCTGAAAGCTTTCCTTTTGGTTGCTTGGGCTTTACTTGATCAGCAGCAGTTATTTTGGCTGCTGATGTCTTAGAAACAGATGTATGCTTATCCTTCTTCACCTTATTGATAGGCTTTTGTATAACTGGGGTTGGAAGAAGAATCTGATTAAAAGGATTAGACTTACAATTTGCAGCAAAGTGGTCTGATTTTCCACAGATAATGTAAGATTGTTGAGGTTTTGACAACTGTTCCTTTGGTGGAGAAAGAGATTTTCTGAATTGAGTTGTCTTAGCTTCAAAACTTCTTACCTGTTTGTTCTTCTTTGTCTTCTCAAAAGCATGTTGCTTGAGGTTTCTTTGCTGCTAAAGGTAGTAGAAGCAGGTGCTGGCAGTGTGGTTATATTTTCCACAGACAAAACATGATTTTGCTAGTTTATCCCTTGAAAGATACACATAATCCTTTCTTTTGAAAAGGTCTTTGAAATTCCAAGGGTGAGCTTTGTTGTGCTCAAAAGTAGCTTCTTCCAATGTCTTTTGAACATATGGAACCCTTTCTCCAGGCGCATGACATATGTCAAACACCTTCCTTGGCTGGACTGAAGATGAGGACTGGCCCTTTTCAGTATTTAGCTTCCTACCTTCTGGAGGATAGCTAATTTTGATTTGTTTGAATGCTGTAGGAACTGGTACTGAAATGGCTGGTACTGGTGCTGAATGGATAATGGGGACTTCATCTTTAGTCAGAATGACTTTAGGGGCAGAGGGAGATGAAGTAGTGGATTCTTGTACCAAATATGAAGCTTCACTTGTTTCAGTGGAGTCTGAGCAAGTTGAATCAGACTCTGATGAGGTAGTGCATTCTTGTACCAAAGGTTCATCCTTAGAAGGATCAAGATTTCTGTTGGCCATATCAAGATTTGCAAGATTGAAGCTTGGTTCATGGATGGCAACGTAGTCAGCAGGAGGTGCAACGGCTTGATATTGTTCAGCATGATACCCCAGACCAGTTTTTACTTTTTCATGAATTTGTGCATCCAACAGTCTTTGCAGCTTTTTGGATGCAAATTCATATTTGTCGACATGAACTTTTTGTTCTACCAATTCTGCTCTGGTAGCTTTTAATCTGGCCAGTAGATCATCAATCTGAGTTTCAAGATTGGTTTGTTCATGTTTTAATGATGAAATCTCTTTCTTTAGGCAGTTAATTTTTTCTTTGTAATTGTCTTCGACCTTTTTGAATTCAGATTTCATTTGATGAAACTCTTCATTTTGATCTATGAGGTTTTGATTATGCTTTCTATAGCCTAAAACCTTATCAATACAGGCTTGGGAACATAGATGTTCATATACCTGAGGCGGTATCTCAGTTGTGTCTACCATAAGAGCTTGGTTGTTAGCAGGCAGATCTTCATACTAGAAGCTCCAGTCAAAGTCAGATGTTCCAACAGCTGCACAAGCTACAGTTTGAGCTTGAGGAGTAGCTTGTTGCTGTTGTCTAGGTTGGCTAGGTTGGCTTTGTCTTGTTCGATCCTCAGCAGGGTTTGCCCTAGGTGCCTTGCATTCTCTAGCAAAATGACCCAGTTGGTTACAGTTGTAACATCTCAATTTACTTTTATCTAAGCCAACTCTGGTGTTAGAGCTGTTGCTTGGAATGGGTCTTCCGGTTCTAGAGTAGAACCTTTTTGCTCTTATAGAGAGCATGACATAGGAGTGCTGTATATCCATTTCTTCTAGATCATCAGGATGGAAGCACTCAAGATCCTCCTTAATAAAGTACATGTTGCTTGAGTTTTCAGAAACAAAACCAGCGGAGGTTGAGGCTTGAGAAGGAGCTTCAAGAAGAAATGGTGATGTATTTGTTGTAGATGTGGGAGTTTGAGGATGTGTGACTATGGGAGGATAGTAGTTGCTAGTACTAGGACCTGAGTGCTCAGAGTGAAAAGCAGAAGAGGTGGTGGTGGATGTTGAAGCTGTTTGGTAGCTTGAGCTTCGTTCTTTTGCCTGAATCATCTCTAGCTCATAAGTCTTCAGCATACCGAAGAGCTCAATCATTTGGAGAGTCTTCAGATTCTCAGTTCTTCTAATGGACACCGTGTAGAGTGTCCAGCAGCTAGGTAAAGACCTGATGAACTTTTTGAGAATATCATCATTCTCCAGTTTCACCTTTGAGCACTGCAGCTCACCTACAAGATAAGTAAATCTGTTATATAAAACAGTTAGGGACTCACCTTCCTTCCATACGAAGTTTTCGTACTACTGCTTCAGGATGTCCCTTCTGTTTTCTTTAACTTCTTCTGAGCAAGCAAACATCTTCTCAAGAGCCTCCCAGAGCTCTTTGGCGGTTTTGTAAC
This sequence comes from Smallanthus sonchifolius, assembly GCA_023525975.1. Classification (NCBI taxonomy): domain Eukaryota; kingdom Viridiplantae; phylum Streptophyta; class Magnoliopsida; order Asterales; family Asteraceae; genus Smallanthus; species Smallanthus sonchifolius. Next base: position 67,101,235 of record CM042021.1, on the reverse strand, counting down.
TTCAGAAGTTATGAAAAACTTCATTTGGAAGGCACATTTGGATAGCTCCTAGTGCCTTGAAGTCCACCTCCATCTTTTTTATAACCTCTTTCGAGTACTTGGAGGGATCTTTTGGAACTGATGGTCCTCCAGAGTCAGCAAATGCCACCATGGGAATGTAGGGTCCATCCCTGATGGATTTCCACATTCCGTACTCCTGATAGCAGAAAAAAATTTCCATGCGATTTTTCCACATGTCGTAGTCTTCTCCAGACACCAATCTTGGTGGTCGGTTGATGCTGCAGATTTCTTCAAAACCATTGCTTTGTACCATTTTTGTTTCGTGGTTTTGGGTGACTTGATCAAAGAGAGAGAGTTTAGAATAGAACCAGAAGTGATTAAACAAGTGTTAGTTTGTTTAATCTGAGCCAAAGCTCTGATACCACTTGTAGGATCGTGAAATTACAAGATGGTTCTGTTTTTAGTTGAGATTGGCGGAAACAATAACAGCTACACAAGTATAATCGAGTAAACAAAATGAATACTAATAAGAACACTGTTGTATTAAGCTTTGTGAATAACCGATTACAAATGTAAACTCAGTGAAGAAGCACACTTACAATGAAGTGTTTACACAGTATTTATACTAACTTAGAATCAGGACAGACCCTTGATTCTAAGTATCAGATCTAACACAGACCGTTGATCTGATGAAAATAGCTAACTATTACACGTTTTGTCTATATCTAGTTAACTTTATTGAAGCGTCTTCTTTATGCATAATTGTTTGCATGTCTGGAGAAGAGCATTGTCGTCCGTCATTGGTTGCACCATTGAGGTTCCTTCTGCTTTGAGTGTGTCAGTCGCTTTTGCAGAAGGTTGTCAGTGACGCTTGGCATGGATAGTCAGCTGCAACGATTTGTCTTCAAGGAACACAGCTATCAGCAGCAAGAATGAGAATGATGCCCCTGATAAGCCTATCAGCAGCAACAAGTGTTGAATGCTGCTAATAAGCCTATCAGCAGCAACATGTGTTGAATGCTGCTGATAAGCCTATCAGCAGCATTTGTACTTAGAATAATTTAGAAGCAATCACTCTTTGGTTCTACAGTAAATTAATCAAAACCAACCACATTATTCCGAGCTATGTCCTAGAGTTAGCCAATCAATCCTTCGAAATAGATCTACTACCCGTTAAACTAGGAAGTTTCGACGTGATTATTGGTATGGACTGGATGTCCAAGTATGGAGCGGAGATTGTATGCCGCGAAAATATCGTCAGATTACCCCTACCAAATGGAGAATCACTTGCAATTCAAGGAGAAAAGAGCGGGATTCCTCTGAATATCATCTCATGTATGAAAGCCTGGAAGTATCTACGGAAATGATACTATGTCGTCTTAGCTCATGTAACGGAGAACCGGACAGAAGAAACGAAGGTCGAGGACATACCAGTTGTTCATGATTTTCCTGAAGTATTCCCTGAAGACTTACTAGGAGTCCCACCGCGGCGAAAATTCGAATTCTGAATCGACCTTACCCCAGGAGCTACTCCGATAGTGCGGTCACCGTACCGACTGGCACCATCGGAAATGCAAGAATTATCAAGCCAACTACATGAGTTGCTAGAAAAAGGATTTATCCGACCAATTCATTCGCCTTGGGGAGCGCCTGTCTTATTTGTCAAAAAGAAAAATGGATCATTTCGTATGTGCATCGACTACAGGGAATTGAAGAAGGTAACCATCAAGAACCGATATCCACTACCCAGAATAGACGATTTGTTCGACCAACTACAAGGGTCGAGTTATTATTCCAAGATCGATTTGCGATCAGGATATCATCAGCTGAGAATCCAAGAGGAGGACATACACAAGACGGCATTCCGAACTCGATATGGACACTACGAGTTTTTGGTTATGCCATTCGATTTGACCAATGCACCAGCGGTGTTTATGGATCTTATGAACCGTGTGTGTAAACCCTATCTAGACAAGTTTGTTATTGTGTTCATTGACGATATCTTGATCTATGCTCGTAGCGAGGAGGAACACGCTGAACGTCTAAGGCTTATTCTAGAGTTATTGAAAACCGAGAAGTTGTATGCTAAGTTTTCCAAGTGCGACTTCTGGATTAGAGATGTGCATTTCCTAGGCCACGTGGTAAACGAGATGGGCTTACACGTTGACCCAACCAAGATCGAAGCAATCAGAAACTGGCGAACACCCAAAACCGCAACCGAAATACGACAATTTTTGGGTCTTGCCGGATATTACAGACGGTTTATCGGAAACTTCTCAAAAATTGTGAAACCATTGACTACTTCGACACAGAAGGATGCGAAGTATAATTAGGATGAAAGGACGGAAGAAGCATTTCAATTACTCAAGCAAAAACTTTGCAGCGCACCGATCCTAGCACTACCTGAAGGAAACGACGACTTCATAGTCTACTGCGATGCGTCACCCCAAGGACTCGGTTGTGTACTGATGCAAAGAGAGAAGGTTATCGCATGTGCTTCACGACAACTCAAAGTGCAAGAGAAGAACTACACTACCCATGACCTGGAATTGGGAGCCGTTGTTTTTGCACTCAAAATTTGGAGACATTATTTGTACGGTACCAAATGTACGATTTTCACTGACCACAAAAGTCTCCAGCACATATTTGATCAAAAGTATTTGAATATGCGCCAGCGCAGATGGATCGAATTGCTTAATGATTACGACTGCGCAATCTGCTACTAACCGGGAAAGGCAAACGTCGTTGCTAATGCCTTGAGTAGGAAAAAGCAACTTAAACCACGTTGAGTTTGAGCGTTAACCTTGACAATCCACACAAATCTACCTATCCAGATACGTGATGCCCAGCTCGAGGCTCTTAAGGAGGAAAATTTGGAAAATGAAGGCCTACAAGGCATGGAGAAACTGTTTGAGATTAAATCTGATGATGTGCGCTACTACATGGACCAGATTTGGGTACCGAACTATGGGAACTTACGAGACTTAGTGATGGATGAGGCATATAAGTCAAGATACTCTATTCACCCTGGTTCTGACAAAATGTACCAAGACCTCAAGACAAACTACTGGCGGCCAACCCTGAAAGCTGAAATTACCACATACGTCGGTAAATGTTTAACCTGCGCCAAGGTTAAGATGGAATACCAGAAACCATCAGGGTTACTACAGTAGCCAGAAATTCCACAATGAAAGTGGGAACAAATTTCAATGAACTTCGTCACGAAGCTACCCAAAACCCCGAGCGGATACGACACCATCTGGGTGATCGTTGATCGTTTAACCAAATCCGCACACTTCCTTCCAATCAAAGAAAATAGCTTTATCTAAAGGAAGTAGTTTCAAGGCATGGAGTTCCAATCTCTGTTGGAACTAATTGTAGGCCATCGCATATAAAATAGTCTGAAGTCGGAAGAATTCTTTGAAGTTAAAAGATTTCGTCCGAAATCTTTTTCGTTCGAAATTGTTTTCGGACGAAATGCATTTTGACCAAAATGTATTTCGGACGAATTCATTCTTTGTCTTCTTAGTATAAATATTTGTATAGTTTGAACATTGTAGAGGGGGACTTCATTTGTAATATCAATATACCTTGGAGAGTTACACCTTTAACTATGTGTTTTGATCTGATACTCGTTTATTGATTACTCTACTAGTTTCTAGATCCTCCATATCGATTGCTTGAATCTACTACTAATAACCGGTTTCCACAAGTGGTATCAGAGGCATGTTGATAGGGATGGGGATATTCAATATATTGCTACAAGTCATAAACTACAGACATTGCCTAGATGGGATATCAGAGAATTAAGTCATCTGAACTTAATAAATCTAACAAATTGCACTATGCTTCTACATTTGAAACATTCTTAAGGCATCAGTGTGAGCAAGATATATTTACTTCTTTCAATCCACAAGTTCCTAAGTGTGAAAAGATAAAGTGAAAGTACAAATCAATTGCTCAAAGAAAGTTCAGATACATAGTCAATCCAGCTGATACGTTGATGACTGTGTACATTACAGCAAGACGAGAAAGTTTTATCAAATCTTTTATCAGATGGGAGTATGACAGTCTAACTCATGAAGCGGTCATCACACAGAAAGAATTACCTGAAGTTAGAATCTTTGATACGATGGATCTGTTCAGTTTCTCCGATGAAGATCTGAAGATTCTATATCATAATCCAATCAAGTGTGACATGAGTACTATGATAAAGACTGAAGCCAAATTGTAAATGTGTGTGGTTGCAAGATGTCTCTCGATGCGATATAAAGCGAAGATGATCAAGAAAAGATTAGCAGATCTGGAAGCTAAGCGAGTAAAAGTTGAAGCAAAGCCGGCAACAAACAACAACTAAAGACTTGATGTTCAATAGACTAGGGCGAGATTATTGGAACCTAGTAGTCCATAGAAATCAAGTTAAGCTTTATTTGTACAAGTTATAAGTTTTCGTCAAAAACGTTTTCGGTTAAAGATTTCGATCAAAATATTTTAACTATATAGAGTTATATGTTTGAACCTTTTGTAAGAGATTAGTCATTTTGTGCAAGTGTGCTTAGATATGATCTGATTGTAATCTCTTGTATTCTCTCAATTTAGTCAAGTATAATTACAAGTTTATCAATGGAATCTACGTATTTGATGTTATATCTCATTTATGTGGCGGTTTTCGTTCTTGTTCTTGTTTGATTCGGATTATTCGATTGTTATTGGATTTTGGATTGTTTCCGCCTCTCCATGAGTATTGTCCAGATTCTATGCTTGATTATCACAGGATCAAAGGGATCCACAAGTGGTATCCGAGCTTTCGGTGCTGGGTTTTGGGGGTTTTGTAGCATTTTCAAGTTTTCTACAAGTTCTCAATTTTTCAAGATTCAAAAGTCATCAAATTGGATCGTTTTCAGTGCCATTTTTTATTATTTAGCATGTATAACAGTGGATATGGAGTTTGGGATGATTTCGGGGCTTAATTTGACGTTCGGTAGTTGCAGGTCAAAATTTTACGAGTTTCAGTTGAAGCGTCCGAAATCTCTGTTTGAAGGAGTCAAAATCTCTTTTCGACCGAAATCTTTTTCGATCACACTTTTCGATTAAAACTTTTAATCGAAATCTCTTGTCCGAAATCTCCTTGTTCGAAATCTTTTTCATCTGAAAAAGTTTTCGGTCGAAAACTGACCGAGTAAAAAAATAAAAAAAAGAGTTTTTTTGTGGGAAAATTTTTCTTGGTCGAAATTTTTGGAGGATGTTTGAAGCTGATTATGAAAAAATGAGGTAGTTAAAAAATATATATATATATAAAAGGGAGGGAATTCTCAATGACTGACGAAGGTTATGTGCATAAGGTCTTTGTAAATGGACTGGGGTATGTTCATCCAGATCTCGTTGAATCATTATGTGTAAATAAGGAAGATAAAAAAAGACAAGCAAGACAAGACACATTAAAGAAAAGATATCAAGTGTTCGCACGTGCTGAAGGAGAATCTTTGACTAACCAATATCATAGATATGTGGAATTGATAAATAATCTAAAGGAGGTTGATATTGAATACGAAAAATCAGAAATCATGGATAAGTTTCTCAATGCTTAACTAGAGGAGTGGATGATGTATAAATTGTACATCAGAAATAGAGGACTAAAATACAACACATTAGAGGATTTGTGTGCAAAGTTATAGTTTGATGCACTCAAAGTGGATAAGGACAGAATATTGATCAAAGGAGGATACGGTTATGATTTTCAAGGAATTATAAGCGTATAGAATCCGATTTGGTTGCTGAAGCAGTGAAAGATTCACAGGAACTTAAAGCTTATTATGAAATGCTCAACGAGAATATGTGTTCTATGGAGTGTTTTTGAGAAAATTGTTGATTACAAGAAACAAAATCAACTTTTGATGGATGCATTGATTCATGCAAATACTACAAACAAGATTCTAAAGGATCGTGAGAAAAAGTATAAAAGAAAGATTGATGAACGTGTTAGAAAATTCTCATGTAAAGCTTCAGTTAAAGAGAAATAATTATGAAATTCAACTGTTGATTGCTGAAAGAGAAAAAGAAAAGAAATTGCTAACCGAGAAGTTAGAAAAGGTAGCAAATACTGCAATTAAAGTTAATAAAATAAACATTTCTGGGAAAGTGGCTAGTGGAATCAATGAAGCTCAAATACATGACAAAGTAACTTCTGGGTTTGAATATAAAGTTACTAGTGAATGCAATGAGGCGAGAGTTAATGTTAAGGTGAATAGCGAGATGGGATACAAGAGTGTTTCTCCTCCATTTACTATAAATGGATTTTATTAACATATGTCTCAACCATACATTCTAGAGCTATTTGTGCCAAATTTTTATCCTTCGTTGGAGCTAAAGAGAAATTCTGAAGCAAATAAAGTTGAATCGAAGATTCCAAGTGATCTTGCTTCTGATGATGATTGTGTCAGTGACAAATCTAAAGAAAGTCAAGAATGTGTGGATTATTTTGACAATAAGGGTGGCTTAGAGTTCAAGAAAGAGAGTCCACTTAATGCTAATGCCATCTCGTTCGTTTCAAATAAATTTGCTCCGCTCATGTTTGTTAAAGAGGGAGTAGAAAAGTCAAAAGTTGAAGAACAGAAGTCTAAAGACAAGTCAGCATCTCGAAAGGGGCCTTATCAAAGAACATGTCCTGCTTTAAAAAAATGTTTCAGTTGTGGAATGCAAGGTCATTTATCAAGAGATTGATGCATCAAGAAACACAAGTCTCCCAAACAAAAGGTCGTTTCTCAACCTCGGAGAAAGTTTCAAGAAAAGATTGTTAAAGCTTTTAATTGATTGAATATGTTTTGGAAGTCAAAACCAAAACGAGATTGGCAGGTCAAAGCAAAACCAAGACAAGTTTGGAGAGTTAAAGCTTTGAGTCCAAGATCTAACTTTGATGATGCAAAGTGTATGGGGGAGCTTGGCAGAATTACCGTGTTTTGATATGCAATGGCCTAGGGGGAGATTGTTAGAACTAATTGTAGGCCATCGCATATAAATAGTCTGAAGTTAAAAGATTTCGTCCGAAATCTTTTTCGTTCGAAATTGTTTTCGGACAAAATACATTTCGACCGAAATGTATTTCGGACGATGTCATTCTTTGTCTTCTTAGTATAAATACTTGTATAGTTTGAACATTGTAGAGGGGGACTTCATTTGCAATATCAATATACATGGGAGAGTTACACCTTTAACTATGTGTTTTGATCCGATACTCGTTTATTGATTACTCTACTAGTTTCTAGATCCTCCATATCGATTGCTAGAATCTGCTACGAATAACCGGTTTCCACAATCTCCATCATCTTAGATACGGATAGTCGTTTTACTTCCCGATTATGGCAATCATTACAAAAAGCGTTGGGAACACACTTAGATTTGAGCACTGCCTACCACCGACAAACAGATGGTCAAAGTGAACAAACCATCCAAACTTTGGAAGATTTACTGAGATCTTGTGTGATAGATTTTGGCAAGAGTTGGGATACTCATTTGCCATTGGTCGAGTTTGTAAGGCCCCAAACCCGGGAGGCCTCATGTGTTGGATTTACTCATTCACAAACAGTTCTTAAACTTGAATATCAAAATAACGCAGCAGAAAATTTCATTAAAACATAATCATAACATTGTTCAACATGCGGAAGCATAACATAGTCTAATACATAAACATAAACATAACATAACTAATCATAACGGGATGCCAGTATTCATATCATCCGGGTAACTCATCAAGCCGCCCAGCATCACCGTCCATCATCATAACCTACCTTAACCTGAATGTGCATACTAAAAAGTCAGCTACACTGGTGAGTTCTAGCTTTTCATAAAACATTAACTTCAAATATTTTCCAAAAACATATCATTTAACTTCATTAATAAAAGCATACGAAAACATGAAATAACATAACATAACATCATAAACATAAGTCAACGAACATATCGAATCTGCGCCTTCTCGTAACCGTCAATTCCAAACATCACATACTGGCGGAATAACCTAAAGATCACCACCACTAGGCCCATCAACACCGTTGTCCTTCAGGTGAAGAAATCCTAGGGTCCGATACTTAGGTCATTCAACACCAAACTTCAAGCACGGCATCACAAGGATGACACGTACCAAACTTCAAGCACTGCACCCCGTAAGGCAAAAGTACCAAACTTCAAGCGCGACTACCCCGTAGGGTAAATCGTACCAACTTCATGGATCACGATAATCCCCTTGGTGACCGTCATCACCCTAGTTGTACAACAGTTGGCCAGCCACAAAGGCCCCTAAAAGGTAAAGGCCCATAACATACTTCCCATACCCATAACCTTCATTCCCTAAGGAATAATGGTAGATTCGTTCGTTTGTGACTTTCGTAAACATAACTTTTACTTCAAAACTTCAGTTAAAGCATTCGTACGTTTTATTAAAAATCATTCATTCATTCATAAACACTTTGTAAATTTCTTTTGGAAAAATATTTCATAAACACTTCTTTCATAACCTTTCCTTCCAAAACATCGTTCATAAACATCATTTCATAAAACATCACGTACATCATTCAAAAACATTGTTTTATAAAACGGTCACATCGTTACGTATGCACACCAGCCCAAAAACATTATTTAAAAGAGGGCTACTATAACTCACCTGATAAGCTAGTCTCAGTTGTCCTAATCGAAGGCCCAACAACGTCACATACGATCTGGATTGAGTAGTTAAATATATATCAGACCTAATCCCGACTCTAACGGTTTAACCATGCTGAATTAGGCGAACATACTGACTTCACTAACCAGCTATATATACCCATAGACCTGATATCTACGCACTTAGCAAGTGCACACGGCCTTGTTCTTGCGTACTTAATAAGTACGCAGGCTTTGCTTCTTGCATACTTGATAAGTACAAAGGACCCGCTTCTTGCGTACTTGATAAGTACGCAGGACCTGCTTCTTGCGTACTTGATAAGTACGCATGACCTACTTCTTGCGTACTTGATAAGCACGCAGGACCTGCTTGCGGGCAGCCTTCTTCCCTACAAAAACCCTAACTTTTTGCATGCAGATCTGCTCACGTCAAGATCCCGACTTTTTACATTCAAACATTCGTTTTTCCTTCTAGATGCTAGATCTATGTTCATTCTTAAGTTTTATACGTAAAAACGTTGCCTTTTTTATCCAAAACCCGAAAAGCCCAAAGTAAACAAAAACTCAGATCTAGGACAAACCGTTACATGTATCGAGCTTCTGATTCGGAGGTTATCTTCAAGAGCACTTGAGAGTCCTTCCTTTGAAATCTTGAGTCGATCCTTCACTTTCTCTCTCTACAGTTTCTCTCTCTAGATTCTTGTAAATGATAGAAATGGAGGTGACTTGGGCTTTTTATAGGGAAGCTCCTCCCCCTTATGCGCCACCCCCAAATTCGCCTGGCCCATCCGGCCCGGCCTGTCATGCCGTGTTCATTTATTCTTTTCATCTCGCGTTTACCCGTTATTATAAATTGTCGTTTTATTTTTGGGATGTTACAAGTCTACCCCCTTACAATCGTCCCTGAAACCTATCATAAGTCATATAGTTTAGGGTACGACTCCCTCATTTCCATCTCTGTTTCCCAAGTAGATTCCGATCCCTTCCGGTGCTTCCATTGGACTTTAACCAATTAAATAACCTTATTACGTAAACGCTTCTCCATCCTGTCTAATATGGCCACGGGTTCCTCAATATAGTTAAGGCTGTTGTCGACCTCGATGTCAGTAAGTGGTATGTGAGCTGATTCATCCGCTAAGCACTTTCGCAAGTATGATACATGGAAGGTAGGATGAATCCCATTTAACTCATCAGACAACTTGTAGGTCCCTCGGATGTCTCGGATCGTCACATGCAAGTGTGTTCCCAGTCGAACCGGGTGCGGAATGCCCATGACTAGGTGGAGTATCAAGCAACACAAAGTAAACCGACAACAAAACACAAGATACTTTCAAACTTCGTCTATTGATAATAACAGCCGGTTAAAGTGAGAATGAGTGCGTACATAATTCTGTCACTAACTGGCTATATATACTAGACATGTTGCCTGCGCACTTAGCAAGTGTGCAGGGCTTAACTCCTGCATACTTAGCAAGTATGCAGACTTTGTTCTTGCGTACTTGCTAAGTACAACGGATATACATCTTGCGCACTTACTAAGTGCGCACAACACTTAACAAAAACAACTACAATGACAAGTACCTACGAACATGATTACAACTTGATAATCAATACATACAGACGCTGACATACAAATACATAAATACATTACATAAGTAAAAACAATCTTCAGAGTGCTTGTCACAAGAATTGCTTCAACAAACTCCCCCTTGACAGCAGCTCTGGAGATGTCTTTAGTCTCTTATGCAGGTAGTATTTGTCTAACAACGTCGTATCATAGGTTCCCCAAGGTCAAAATCCATGAGCTCAAGGACGACTATGTCAAATTTGAGATCGTTGAAACCGATGCCAGTATGGCTAACGTGCTCCACGTTAGTAACTCAAAATGACGTATATAGAAAGATTCAGGAGGGAATCCCTGAATAGTCCTATTCTTCCTTCTCTCAATCTCATGTTTAGGAACATACTAGTTGTCTGAACTCTCTTGTATTTGTCTTTTAGAGGATGGCTCGGGATGGGAAATCTTTGCCATTCTCCGTGGGTGTGTTTGGTCTGGTGCATCATCAGAGTCAGATGAATCAGATTCAGTTGCCTCAGAATCTGACTCTTCAGCACCATCTCCTCCTTCTTCTTCATCACCTCCATCAGTATTCATTTCTACAAGAACATACGAGAAACAACATTAGATCAAACAGAATCATTGGAATAGAACAAGCATGACACGGTATAATACTTGCAGATTGAACTGATTTTCAGACTTAGAAAAAATTATGAGTGGCCCTTCCTGCGTACTTAACAAATACGCAGAAAATTGTTCTTGCGTACTTAGTAAGTACGCAGGAGATAATTCTTGCGTACTTAATAAGTGCGCAGGAACTAACACTTAGAACTTTTATAAAATCCAAAATCAAGAGATTCAAAGTAATAGATTATGATATCGGTCACCACAATGTCGAAAAACATGTTTAAGACTTATGGGACCAACACCATCATCAAAGCAAAGCTAAACCCAGGTCATTTGGACCTAACCTCGGTCCGACACAAAACCACAGACACCAAGGGGTCAAACACAAAATCAAGAGCAGATAAGGATGAATTTAGAATACAAGAGCTTCGATTGATGATCATAAACTACTTTAGGGCTTAATTTCACTTAAAAACACCCAAAACCGGTCTAAATTTTAACACCAAAACCCTAAGCTCGCAAGTTCAAGAAATCGGTCCTCAACAAGAGATTTTGAGGATGAAATGGTCTAAGATTTTTACCAAATGAGAAAGGTGAAGATGAAACTATGATCGGGATGAAAAAAAATCGGTTTGGAAACACACGAAAATTTGAGTGAAATCGAGCAGAGAATGCAAACAGTGTTAAGACGATTGATTGAGATGAAACTTAGAAAAAAAATTCTAACACCCTTATATATACCCCACAGACACTAGCTGTGCATACTTGACAAGTGCGAAGGATTTAACTCTTGCGTACTTAATAAGTACGCATGACTTAAGTCTTGCGTACTTGATAAGTACACAGGTTTTACCTCATGCGCACTTAACAAGTATGCAGAGATCCATGTGTACTCAAAGTTCAACTCAAATTATGAAGAATGTCATGTCAAAAAGCGAACCGGATAAGAAAATTCAATCAAGAGGTTTCAGAAACAATTCAAGGAAGTTAAACACAAATATTTTTGGCTTTTCTTAAGTTTTGATGAACTGTACTTAAAACCTTTTTGGCATTTTTGAATGAAGATAATATGCACAAGAATATACACACCAGCTATTTTTGGGTCAAAGTCATGAGTAGAGGATCATATCAGACTATTGTAAGCAAAAATGATACATAATAAACATCAAAGAATATGGGATCATGTCATGGATTACAACTTATTCATACGTAATAGGCAATATAAACAAGTGAACTCAAGTTGTCAATATTATAAGATTTGAAATCATAAGCATCTTTGTATCACGTTCTTGTGTGTTAAGGTATTAATTACAAGATATGCAACGTGTACCCCACAGTTATGCTACAGAAATTTAAATTGCACTATCTCAAGCCATCTAAGATTTTCCCAATGATTTTCAAATCTCAAGAATGAAGTTACATCGTTTAGCACAGAAAAAATCAAGCAGAATCCATAAGGATTATCAAGAATCATAAGATTCAGAATCGAGTGATTCATTTGTCTTGGTTTGATTGGTTTTTCTTCTATGAATATCATATGATGATTCAAGTTAATACATATCGTGTCTGAGCATTTAGGTAAGGGGATCCAACTTTTATATGGATTTGATTTCAATGAATCATGTATCATTCAAGGGTGAATATATGCTTAACGATTGATGTCAAGACATATCTTGGCCCAACTTCCCATTGCATTCTTGTGAGTATAGGCAGTGAAGTGAACCAAAAAATTATGCTAAACACATAACCCGAAACTGGTCTCATAAGAAAATATTTGCCAAAATCTTACATCCTTTATCTGATAATGATCTTTTTGTATTCTTTTACACACACACACATGCATACATGGGTTCAAATCACAGTTGTAGTCTAGATTTAGTTTCCACACTACTAATGATTCAAAAATGCTTATAGCCTACTTACAATTCAAATTACTTGCAAATGTTTAAATTAAAACTGAAACAACATAATCTTTCAAGTAATCATGACGAAATCATTTCCCATATGTGCAGTCTAAGACGTTTAGATAATTACTGATGTACTATCATTTCCTCTTACCTTCAAAAGACTTTGAAATTTTTTTTTTTTTTTAATTTTCAGTTTTGTTTGGATTTTTCAGAAGATGTTAAACAAAGAGAAAAAGAACTGTATAAAAGAAATTTAAAAGAAATAAAGATTAACTTCTATGAATTGAATTGTTTTTAGAAAATAGAAAGTTTCACTCATGATTGAACATTCCTATCATGTTGACAAGATGTTCAAAACGGGTTCCATCAAATGCCTTAGTGAAAAGGTCAACAAGGTTGTCATCCGTGTGAACTTTTACAAGCTCAACCAAATGCTTTTCAGCACAGTCACAGATGAAATGATAGCGAATCTCTATATGCTTAGTTTTGGAATGTTTCACCGGGTTGTTCGTGATACACGTAGTGGCATTATTGTCAATGAATAAAGGAGTTCCAATGTAATTCAAGCCATAATCTCTCAATTGCTGCTAGATCCATAATATCTGAGAACAACAGCTTGCGCCAGCAATGTACTCTACTTCACATGTTGAGACAGAAACCGTTGACTGCTTCTTACACTGCCAGGGGACCAGCCTGTCTCCCAAGAATTGACATCCACCTGAAGTTGATTTTCTATCGAGGTTACAACCGCCATAATCAAAATTGGTATAGGCTTTGAAGTTGAATGACTGCTTCTTCGAGTACCAAAGACCCGATCGGGGTTTCCCCTTCAAGTATCTGAAGATCCTCTTAACAGCTATCATGTGAGACTCCTTTGGTTGTGACTGAAACCTCGAGCACAAACAGACAGCAAACATAATGTCGGGCCTTGAAGCTGTAAGATACATTAGAGAACCGATCATCCCGCGGTACAATTTACAGTCGACATCCTTTCCATCTTTGTCTGGCTGCAGACCATGATTGACTAGGATTGGTGTGCCATAAGTAGTACAATTATTCATCTTCTATTTTGACAAAATGTCCTGCACATACTTAGTTTGATATAGATAAATGACATCCTCCCTTTGACTGACTTGTAGACCCAGAAAGAACTACAGTTCACCCATGTTGCTCATTTCATACATGTACTTCATCACCTTTTCGAATTCTCTACACATATCTTCATTGGTAGACCCAAAGATAATTTCATCGACATAAACTTGCACTAGTATAATATCACCTCCTGCTTTCCTAATGAAGAGAGTCGAGTCAATTTGTCTGTAGTCAAAACCATTGGACAGTAGATGTTTTGATAAAGACTCATACCACGCTCTAGGGGCTTGATGAAGACCGTAAAGTTCCTTATCTAGCTTGTACACTTTATTAATATTATGCGAATCTTCAAAACCTGGTGGTTGAGTGACATAGACCTCTTCGTGAACTTTCCCATATAGAAAAGCACTCTTCACATTAAGTTGATAGACCTTGAAGCCGACAAAGGAGGCATAAGCCAGAAACAGTCGAATGGCCTCAAGTCTAGAAACTTGTGCATACACCTCTGTGTAATCCAGGCCCTCTTGCTGATAAAAACCCTGAACAACCAACCTTGCTTTATTCTTCATTACAACATGTCAATCGTCCGTCTTGCATTTGAACACCCATTTGGTTCCAATCGGATGCATACCCTTCGGAAGGTCAACCAAATCCCACACGTGCAACTTTTGGAACTGAGATAATTCATCTTGCATCGCCTCAATCAAGCAGTTGTCAGCAAGAGCCTCTTTCACATTCTTCGGCTCCAATTGGGATACGTAAGCAGCATGCAAGCAAGTTTCCATGAAACCTGTGTCAAGTATCTCAGTATACAAACTGGTGTTCTTAGTAATGGTTCTATGACAAGTTTGAACACCGACATCAGGATCACCAATAATGTTCTCAATTGGATGATTTCGATGCACTCACGTCAGTAATTGTCATTCTTGAATTGTTGACTCAAGGTTAGTATTCAACTCCCCCATATCAAGTGTACCTAAAGATGACTCAATGTTGATTGGATCAATTGGAGCATCATTTCCTACATGAACATTAGGATCATCTTGAGCATCGTTTCCTTCAACATGAACTTCATCTCTGTTGTCAATGTCAAGAGTTCCAGATGCAGATGCAGCATTGGAATCGAAAGTTGGTATAGGTACCGTTGCTCTGGTTGAGAAGTTGGAGTCGTCGCTGCCACCACAGAAATCATACAACTTGGCAGCGTCTTCAGCAGATAAATCTGGAAGGTTAAAAGACTTGAATAGAGCATCATAATCAAATCCCCAAGCAGGACCAGTTGGTTCTGGTGGAATGTTGTGTTTACTGTAGTCCATTTCGAACCATTCTTCCATAGACCTACTCTCAATATGGTACACTCTCTTGCATGGCGAGTTGGAAACATATCCTAAGAAGATGCCCACCATCGCTTTTGCATGAAATTTAGACTTTCGATCCTTGTACTGTAACAATAATGAGCAGGGACTACCAAAAGTAACTAGGTAGTCAAGATTTGGAGGTCGGTTGTTGATCATCTCATAACAAGTTTTATTGTGCCTCTTAACCACGAGAACTCTATTTAAGACGTGACAAGATGTGTTGACTGCTTCAGCCCCGAATGTTACGGGAAGCTTGGCATCAGACAGCATTGTCCTTGCAGTCTCAATTAGGGTTCTGTTCTTCCGTTATGTAACTCCATTCTGCTAGGGTGTATACGGCACACTAAAATCATGACGAATGCCCTTCTTGAAACAGAAAAGCTCCATCATGTTGTTTTTGAACTCCGTGTCGTTGTCACTCCTTATTCTTTTAACCTTCAGTTAGCATAAAGTTTCCAAGCTCATAATCAGGTATTGAAGAATATCAGCAGTCTCATCCATTGTACCTAAGAAATGCACCCAAGAGAAACATGAGAAATCATCAGTTACAACTAGACAGTATGACTTACCTCCAATACTCCGGATACTTTTGGGCCCAAACATATCCATATGTAAGAGCTCCAAAGGGGTATCTATGGAGTTTTGGAGATTGGGCTTGTGAGACTTCCATTGTTGTTTGCCCTTTTTACACGGCATACAGTCATATGCAACAGAGAATCTTAGCTTAGGAACCCCGGTAACTAAACCGTTTCAGAAAAGATGGTTCATTTTATGATAAGAAATGTGTCCGAGTTTCCTATGCCACAAGATTGAGTCAAGTTCTGTCGCTTTTGTAAGCAAACAAGTAGCAACTGATGAGGTGGTTGTAGCCACGCTCATATCAATCTGATAGGTGTCGTTTGTCCTTGGCGCTCTCATCAGAATCCAGTCATAAGGAACCACAAAACCAGGTTTGAGAACCAAACATTCTAACTTTTCAAACATAACTGAGTACTCCTTTTCACACATCTTAGAAACACTCAACAGGTTATGCTTTAGATGCTCGCAGAAGTTGATGTTGTCGAAGCTTACACATCCATTCGAAACCATGCCTTGACAAGTAATACTACCGCCCTTCCCGACTGTAAAGGCCATATAGCCACCTCTGAATGGTTTTACATCTTGAAGCAGGGCCATGTTGCATGTCATGTGCCTGGAGCATCCACTATCTACATACCAACGGTTAGAGATAGTTCCCTTCGGATGTCCCTACACGAGTCACAAGAAATTAATTAGTTTTGGAGACCCAAGCCATGGTGGTCTTGGGTCGTCCATTTTTCTCAAAATAAACTACCTCAATTAATTCACAATCATGGCTATCAAAATGGGTGAATCCTTAGAAGATTTGGGATCAGAAGATTGAGAACTTTTAGATTTCTTGTTCCAGGACCTTTTCTTTTGTTTTACTGGAACAGTCGGCTCGCATTCAGAAGCACCAGGTGAACTAGTAGAAGCTTCACCTGATTGAATTCCAGCCAGCTATTCCAGCTTTCTCAATATCTTGTTCCTTCTTCTCCTCTGTGGTTTGGAAAGTTTAACCACGGGCTTCTCACCAGTTTGTGTACTACCACAAGTAGATACACTGGGTTTAGCAGGTTGCTTTTCCCTTTTTGGAACAAATGGCTTAGCCTCAGATGTGGTCTTTGGCTTCACCATAGGTTTCACTGGTGGTTTCACCTCTTTTGATTTCGGACTTCTGGGTTGCATCACTGATGGTGTCTTAGGGGAAACAGTTTGTTGTTTTACAACTGGCCGTTTCCATTGGTTCTTATCAGGACAGTTCACTAGGATGTGACCAACCATACCACAATGAAAACAAGCTCTTCTTTCCTTGTAAGTTATCCTATAAGGCTCTCTGCTTTTGGATGCAGATGACTCGGCTTGATGAGTAACAGGAGTTGTTTGATGAACATTACAAGCATCTTGTGCTTGACCTGATTTTAATTGACTCTTTGGGGTGTAGTGTTTATCAATGTTTTCTTGAAAATTCTTCCCCAAATTATTAGCAAAAGCTTCTTTCGTAATTTGCTTAATGGATTTGAAACCTCCATAAAGCATCATTTTCAGTTTATCATTTGTTTCAACAGTATCAGGTTCAGTTAAAATGCAATTGTTACAATCAGTAACAATGGGTTTCTTGACATTATGTTTATCAAGCAACTCTTCTGAGACAACACCCTTAACTTTGGTGTTCGCAGAGCCTTCATCAGAAAAGAATTCCTCATCAGAAGCTGAGTCAACCTTACTTGAGGAATCATCCTTGTTAGAGGAATCATCCTGACTTGAGGTTTCATCAAGGCATGACAAGTCAATATCAATTAAGTCGTTGACAAATTTCCCGCTTACTGGTGGAGGAATAGCATTAGTACCCAGCCCTAATCCATTCACTTGTCTCATTACTGATTCTTAATGTTCCACCATAAAGCGAGAATTTTTCAACTTCTCAATTTTACCATTCAACTGCAAGACCTCATTCTGCAGCTTGGTAATTTCATTATTTCTCTTTTCCAACCCCTTGTACGCAACATCCAAATGAAACTGTTGTTCGGTAATTTTAAGTGAAAAATCACGTCTTTCTTTCTTTAAAGTTTCAATTGAATCTTTGTAACGTTTTTCATTTTCTTTGTAGCTTAAAGCTGCAATACGAAAGGGGTTCGACCTTGTCCTGAAGCTTAGAATTTTCTTCTTTCAAGCCAAGACATTTGGAACAAGAAATAACAGCAAAAGAGTTAGAGTCTACCTCGGTTGACGAATTTGATGCCTCCCCAATAGCCATGATGGCAAGTGCAGTTGTAGACTCCCTTTGGTCAGCTACAGAAGCTTCCCTTTCTTCTGCTTCCATCATCTCAACGATATCAGCCATGAGACCAACTTGTGTTTGAGAAATAAGAGCATCCTCCAAGTGAACACCCCAATCAAAGCTTTCGTCCTGTTGAGCTACCAAAGCATTGGACGTTCCACCTTGACTTTGATTGCAGTTGTTAGAATTGTTGTACCCTTGACCATTTCCATGGTTGTTTCCCTGGCTTGGTCTAGTGAATCCTGAAGCAGGTGATTTATCCTTTTGACATTCACGAGAAAAGTGTCCAAACTTGTAGCACTTGGATTTAGATTTATCAAAACCCACCTTGGCATTTGAATGCCCACCAATGAACTTCCTGCCAGTTCTATTCAAGAAATGCTTGGCCCTTCTCAAGATCATGGCCATATTCCATTGAATATCCATGTCCTCCATGTCATCTGGATCCACCTGATTAAAATCGTTATCAATGGTTTCAGGATCTGTAAGCTTGCCACCAATGAAGTTCTCATAGGAAAGCATACATGATGAAAACAATGCTACATGATCTTCCGCTATCTTGGCTATAGTAGTCTGGTTAGCTAAAGATGTGGAGGTAGGATTTCTTGAGGAATGTTGGTGGTGAGAACCAGATCCAGATGTTGTAAAGCATGTATGACCACCACAAACATTCGAGTTATCTTCTTCATGAGAGTTCCCTGAGAATAAGGCGATTCTTGAACCCGATGACTTAGCTGTGGAAGGGGTCCCATAATACATAGAAGGGTCTTGGATTTGAGGTCTCCCTGAGCTTTCTTTTCTTTTCAGGTTCATATCGTGTGCTTGAACCTTTCCAATTGCTTTTTCAATCGTCATCTCATAGAACTTGGGGTTCTCTCTCAGCAAAGTGGTATACATCTCAAACTTTGGTGGTAACGCATCCAGAAAATTTTCAACTAATTCCTCATCAGGATACTTTAGCTCAAAAGCTTTTAACTCAGTTTGCAGATGATAGAATCTAGATATAAGTTCATTTGTAGATTCATTCTCCAGGTATCTGAAGCACTCATACTGCTTTCTCAGGAGATCTCTTTTGCTCTTCTTGATGTCACTGTTCCCCTCAAATCTTTTTTGCAATGTCTTCCAGAGATCTTTCGAATTATCATATCCTCTGAAGCTGTGAAAAAGCTCTCTAGTTAGGGTCATTGTGATAGATCCATGTGCCTTCTTTTCTCTGTCATAAACTTTCTTTTCTTCTTCATCTTGCTTAGATATAGGCTTGGGAACAATCTCATCAAGATATGTATAAGTCGGATGCTTATAACCCTCAAGTATAGGTATCCACAAAGAGGAATCAGTGTATGAAATATAATGCTCAAAGCGTGCTTTCCAATTCGAATAATCATTAACATTCAGTAGCTTTGGCGGTTTTTGCGGAGTACCTATCTCGTTATCATAGTTAAGCAGGTTACCAAAATTCTGAAGATTTGCCATAGTGTAAAACTTAGTCAAAAACTCAAAAAGTCAACACAACTTGCGCACTAAAGAATGGCCTTGCGCACTTAAGAAATTGGTCTTGCGCACTTACTATTTTCTCTTACGTACTTAGCAAGTACGCAGGAGTAATTGTTAAGTATGCAGGAAGAGAAATTAAATACGCACAAGAATGGTCTTGCGTACTTAGCAAGTACGCACAAGACTGTCCTTTTTTGCCACAAAGGGTAAGTACGCAGAATGCTTTATCCACCTGCTCCACCAACTTTTTCTAATCGCCGGAAATACCTCAGATCTTCAAATTTTGAAGATATGAACAAATTGATCAAGCCAAGAGGTTAGAAACTTGTTTCTAACAAACGCTTGATGATCAAAACACTCAAACAAACAAGAAAAAAGTTGGATTTTAAAGGATTTTTGCTTTTAAAATAGTGCTCAAGAGCTACCTCTATTTTATCAGAAAAATCACCAAAATCGGTCACTTTTCCTTGTAGAAAGGTTGTAGATTGTGTCGAAAATGCTCCTAACACACTCATAACACTCGAAATCAAGAGCAAAGGCTCTGATACCACTTGTAGGTCCCTCGGGTGTCTCGGATCGTCACATGCAAGTGAGTTCCCTTTCGAACCAATGCACGTGACTAGGTGGAGTATCAAGCAATACAAAGTAAACCGACAACAAAACACAAGATACTTTCAAACTTCATCTATTGATAATCACATCCGGTTACAGTGAGAATCGCGTACATAATTCTGTCACTAATTGGCTATATATACTAGACATGTTTCCTTCGCACTTAGCAAGTGCGCAGGGCTTAACTTCTGCGTACTTAGCAAGTACGGAGACTTTGTTCTTGCGTACTTGCTAAGTACGCAGGATATACATCCTTCGCACTTACTAAGTGCGCACAACACTTAACAAAGACAACTACAACGACAAGTACCTACGAACATGATTACAACTTGATAATCAATACATACATATGCTGACATACAAATACATAAATACATTACATAAGTAAAAACAATCTTCAGAGTGCTTGTCACAAGAATTGCTTCAACACAACTCCAACTGATAAGCGACTTCACCAACCCGTGCCATTATCCTGAATGGTCCCACAAACCTCGAACTTAACTTTCCTCTCTTTCTGAATTGTATGATTCCCTTCCATGGCGACACTTTCAACATTACTATGTCCCCAATATCAAACTCAATAGGCCTTCGTCGTTTATCCGCATAGGATTTCTAACGAACTTGTGCGGCATTCATTCGTGCTTTGATTTGATCAAACCTTTCTGACGTTTCACTTACGACTTCAAGACTTCCTAATTCCTTCTGTCCAATCTCACCCCAACAAACTGGGGTCCTGCATCTTCTCCCATACAACATTTCATAAGGCAGCATGCCTATCGTCATGTGATGACTGTTGTTGTAGGAGAATTCGGCTAACGGTAGGTGACTATCCCAACTGCCCCCAAAGTCTATAATACAAGCACGGAGCATGTCCTCCAACGTCTGAATGGTCCTTTCGGACTGACCATCCGTTTGCGGGTGTTATGCCGTGCTGATATTAAGCCTCATGCACATTGCTTCGTGAAATCTTTTCTAGAACCTCGATGTGAATCGTGTATCCCGGTCAGATACAATTGTTAAAGGCATCCCATGTCGTGCTACTACTTCGTTAATAAATACTTTCGCTAACCTTTCCGATGAGAACGTCTCGCGAATAGGTAGGAAATGAGCAATATTCGTTAAACGGTCCACAATTACCTAAATGGTGTCATGACCTTTAGCTGTGCGAGGTAGCTTGGTTATGAAGTCCATTGTAATGTGTTCCCATTTCCATTCTGGTATATCAAGAGGCTGAATCTTTCCATAAGGTTTCTGGTGTTCGGCCTTTACTTACGAGCAAGTTAAGCACTTGCTTACGTACTTTGTCACTTCGTGTTTCATTCCAGGCCACCAGTATTCCTTCCTCAGATCTTGGTACATTTTGTTGGTACCGGGATGGATAGAGTAACGAGACTTATGAGCCTCATCCAAGATTTTGGTTCTAAGCTCGCCACCCATAGGTATCCATACCCGCCCAAAACATGTCCTAACACCAAGGGTGTTATATTCCAACTTGTCCTGTTGGCCAACCATTCTTTCCTTCTTTATGTTTTCTTCCTTAAGTGCTTCATCTTGAGCTCTTTCAATTTCCCTCATCACATCTGATGTTACCACCAACTGGCAAGCTTTCACTCTAATAGGTGCAGGCACATCCTTTCAGCTTAAAGCGTCAGCCACCACGTTTACCTTTCCAAGATGGTATATAATTTCACAGTCATAGTCTTTCAATAGTTCCAACCATCGTCTTTGCCTCATATTAAGTTCCCTTTGTTCGAAGAAGTACTTCAAACTTTTGTGGTCGGAGTAATAGTAAACTTCACCCCGTAAAGGTAGTGCCTCCAAATTTTCAATGCGAATACGACAGCAGCAAGTTCCAAATCGTGAGTCGGATAATTGACTTCGTGAACCTTCAAATGTCGTGATGCATACTCGATCACCCTCCCGCGTTGCATCAGCACGCACCCCAATCCCTGACCCGAAGCGTCAGAGTGTACCACCAAGTCTTCATTGCCCTCGGGAAGGGCCAAGACGGGAGCTGGGTTAGCTTCTCCTCCAATTCCTAAAACGCCTCATCCTGGGTCGAACCCCATTCGTACTTTACCTCCTTCCGAGTTAACTTTGTCAAAGGTGAAGCTATTTTGGAGAAATCCCTGATGAATCTCCGATAGTAGCCCGCCAACCCCAAGAAACTGCGAACCTCAGTTGGCGTCTTAGGAATGTCCCAGTCTCTTACTGTCATTATCTTTGCTAGATCAACCATAATGTCATTCGGGTTAATGATGTGACCTAGGAATTGGACTTCCCTAAGCCAGAACACGTATTTGGAGAACTTAGCATACAACTTTTCCTTCTTCAGGGCTTCCAACACTTCCTTTAATTGGCATGCCTGATCACCCTCATTCTTGGAGTAGATGAGGATATCATCGATGAACACTATTACCGATCGGTCCAGCATCGGTCAAAAAACCCTATTCATTAAGTCCATGAACGATGCGGGGGCGTTCGTCAATCCGAAGAACATCACGTGGAACTCGAAATGTCCATAACGCGTGCGAAACGCGGTTTTCGATATGTCTTCTTCCCTCACCTTTAACTGATGGTACCCAGATCGATGGTCGATTTTTGAGAACCAACTTGCGCCCTATAATTGATCAAACAAGTAATCGATCCTTGGTAAAGGGTACTTGTTCTTCACCGTACGTTTGTTCAACTCGTGATAGTCAATACACATCCTTATCGAACCGTCTTTCTTCTTCACAAACAACATAGGAGCACCCCATGGAGAGATGCTTGGTTGGATAAATCCTTGCTCAAGTAACTCGTCTAGTTGTGCCATTAGGTCTTTCATCTCCACTGGTGCTAGTCGACATCGAGCCTTAGCCACGGGCTGGGCATCTGTTACTAAGTCAATTCGGAACTCAATTTCTCTGTCGGGTGGTATCCCAGGCAAGTCCTCTGGAAACACCTCTGGGTACTCGCGTACCACGGGTACATCATCAAGTTCCTTCACCTCCTTACACTTGTCAATCATGTATACCAGTTAAGCCTCGCATCCGCGCCTCAGGTAAGTTGCTGCCATAATCATCGAGATGACATTAGGCATCGGGGCGTCACGATCTCCAAAAACCTCGACTTTGTTACCATCCGGATCCTTGAGTCGGATTATCTTTCGTTTGCATATAATTTGTGCTTCATTGGCAGTTATCCAATCCATACCTAACACGACATCAAACACACCCAAAACCATAACAAACAACCTGGCGGGGAATCTATGGCCTTCTATTTTTATCACGGAATTGTCTGTAGAACCAAAGACTGATTGCCACCAAATTATTCTAAGTACAAATGCTAGTGATAGGCTTATCAGCAGCATTCAACACTTGTTGCTGCTGATAGGCATATCAGCAGCACTCAACACTTGTTGCTGCTGATAGGCTTATCAGCAGCATTCAACACTTGTTGCTGCTGATAGGCTTATCAGCAGCATCCAACACGTGTTGCTGCTGATAGTCTTATCAACAGCATTCAACACTTGTTGCTGCTGATAGGCTTATCAGCAGCATCCAACACTTGTTGCTGCTGATAGTCTTATCAGCAGCATTCAACACAAGTTGCTGCTGATAGCTCTACTCTCTGAAGACCAAACGTTGCAGCTGACTATCCATGTGAAGCGCCTCTGACACCTGCCTGCAAAAGCAACTGCCACACTCCAAGCAGAAGGAACCTCACTGGTGCAACCAATAAAGGACAATGACGCGCATCTCCAAGCATGCAAACAATGATGCCTAAGAAGATGTTTCAGTAAAGTTATCTAGATTAGCCTTTGCGTGTAATTTAGATTAATAAACAAGATCAACGGCTTGTGTTAGATCTGATCCTTAGAATCAAGGGTCTGTCTTGATTCTAAGTTACTATAAATACTGTGTAAACACTTCATTGTAAGCGTGCTTGCTGTGCTTTCATAGTGCTTCTTGATAGTGTTTTACTTGTAAACTTGTAATCTCAGAAGTTTAATACAACAGTGCATTCATCAGTATTCTTGCTGTTTACTTGTTTACTTTGTTGGTTGTTATTGTTTCCGCCAATATCAACTAGAATAGAATCACCTTGTAATCATACGATCCTACATTGTCAACTACATCAGTTACTCTCCCAGTCCTACCCTCAGCGGCTTCTACGCTAAAGGCCCTTTCTAGCTTACTGACAATGTACTTCACTCGTTTACAAAAAGTTACAGATATAAAACTCTTACTGGCACCCGAATCACATAACACAGAAACAAAAGTGTTATCAAGGATGAACGTACCTGACGCCACATCGGGGTCCACCCTGGCATGTTCTTGTGTTAGTGCATATGCTCGAGTCTTCGCTCGGGGCCTCTCTTCTTTCTTCTACGGGCCTTTCCCTTTCCTGGCTTCACCCATCCTGGGCTTGGTGCATTCCCGGCTAATATGACCACTCTCCCCACAGTTGTAGCATTTGAAGCTTGCGGGCATTCACGGGAGTATTGTCCGGTCTTGCCGCATTTAAAGCACAGATTTGAACCTAGCCGACATTCACCCGCATGTCTTACCCCACATTTTCCACAGAGTGCCGCCTCACCTACCCTAGCCCGTTTGTCCCGAGCCCCAAACAACTTCCCAGCCGATCGCTTAGCGGGAAAACTCAGCTTCTTCTTAGGCTCTTCAATGGCAACTAAATTCAGCGCCAGATCATCAAATACCACGTCGCTCAGTTCTACTACCGATTCATAGGTAGTAGGGCGTTTGCCTTAACATAGGTACGGACTTGGTTTGGCAGCCCTTGAATGTAGCAGGCAATCTTCCTTTCCTCAGTCGTGACAAGATGTGGCACCAGACGTGCCAGTTCATTGAACCGTGTGGTGTACTGCCGGTGCGTCATGCTCCCGGCCTTAATCCCCATAAATTCCCTTTCTACTTTTTTGATCTCATTCCTTGGACAGAAATTATTGATCACCAACGTTTTCAAATCAGTCCACATCATTGCATCCACAGCCTCGTCCCCCTTGGCTTGACGTACATCTTCCCACCAATGGGATGCTTCCTCTCTCAAGGAGTTAGCACCAAATTTCACAACTTGATTCCGTCGACACTCGCTCAGACGAATGGCAGTTTCCATACGTATTACCCAACCAAAAGTAGCCACCGCGTCCTTCTTCCCAGTCAGGACCGACGGGTCACATGCCTAAAAGGACTTATAGTCGCAACCACGGTTAAGCGGTGCGTTAACTGCCTCAGTGTTCGGGGTACCAACCGTCGTGTTAGACCCATCCGTCTCACTAGCCTTTTTTAACGCTTCTGCCAATAGTACTGGCAAAGAAGCCTTCATCAACTCAGTGAACTCGCGTGCCAGAGCCGCTCTCACTTCCGGTTCAAAAGTGAATTGTTGTTCTTCAACACGAGTCGGCTCAGTCCCGTGCATACTAATTTCTGGATTAGTGTGGACACTCCCTTCTTCACATTACTCTTGGCGCGTAGAGGTCATGTCGCGCCCACCGTTCCGACCACCGGTACGACCACCGGTATGGCCCCCACCACGCCTTCCGTTTCCTCTCCTTACCATTTCGTTCTATAAGACAACGAATCCAATGTTATCACGCTAGTTAACAAATAGAATTCAACAAGTACTGTAAGATGTTAATATACACTAGCCATCTGCAATTAACCATTACACTACCTCTCGATTTCTATTTGACCACCTTTGTGATTCCATCAGAACACAAGTCCTATCCTAACACTTCTAAGGCATACTATATATGTAAATATATACTACCTTCATACCTGATGCTGTGGCTCGAGTTACCCGTACTAGCATCCGCTTTCGGTCTCATTCACAGTTTGTAGAAGCATGTTTTAGTAACTATAGATTAAATTCTATATATCGGTGTACTAGGCTAGTACACAGGAGGGTGTTCCTGCGTACTTAGCTTGTTCACCAGTTGGTCCTGCGTACTTAGTAAGTACGCATAACCAATGCCCTGCGTACTTAGCCAAGTACGCAGGTAGTGTTCCTACCCCTATAAATAGAAGACTTATCTTCATTTGTAGGTGGAACTTCTGGGAACTAGGTCGAGAGGTGTCCGGGCGGGATGAGTTCTCCCGCCCCTGGACCGTGAGCGTAGACGAGAGATGTGTAATTCTTCGGTATGTAATGTGAGATGACTTCGTTGTTATGGATTACGTATCGTTTTTGTGTTGATTCTCTTCTTTATGTTCGTGTTTCTCTCTGTCTCGTTCTTCTTTGTTCCCACACAAATCAGTCAACATATCCGTGTATTTCTGTTGCGCGACGAGGCTCTAGGGACCTACCAGAACCTCGATGTTCGTTGATTTGTGTTCCAGATTCAAGTTTTAGGGTTTTTGGAGCAGATCTGAGTTATGAAAGTTCGCTACTTTTTCTGTCAAAAATCCTTAGATTCGTCTTTGTTATCGCTTCATTTGGTGTTTGGAATGTTGAGGGTTTGTTAGAAGATGATTTCTAAGATTTTGGAAGCTTCAATTTATCAGATCCAACACTTTTTGAGCATTCTCCTTAAGATCCGTCAAGAACGCTGCTACTTTTTGTTAAGTACGCAAATTCAGCTTTTCTGCATACTTACTAAGTACGTATGGGTTTTGCCCTGCGTACTTACTAAGTACGCAAGAGTAGTTTTCCTGCGTACTTGCTAAGTACGCATGAGTAGTTGGCTATGCGAACTTAGCATGTACGCATGGGCATTTGGCTTTGAGAACTTATCAAGTACGCATGTAGTCTTGGCTTTGCGAACTTAGCCAAGTACGCAGGAACACCCTATATCTACGTATTTGCTAAGTACGCATGAACTATCATCTAGGATTTAAAAAAAAGATTGGCGGGAAAACTTTTCTTGGCCAAAATTTTTAGTGATCGTTTGTACGCTTTTTTCGGGCCATTTTTGAGAAGATAGTGATTTTGGTTTTTCGGGACTAAAATTTGATGTGGCTTGGCGAAACAAGGACGAGATTTTTCTTGGATGATACCAATTGTCATACATTGTTTAAGTGTTCAAACCTGAAAATGTGGGCTACGAGTATCTGGGATACTTCTTTAATAGGGAATGAATGCTGAATCAAGTGGAGCAACTGGGTCGTCATCAGCTAAAGGTCTCATTTTATTTGTGAAGATGTTGTTGCTTTAGGTCTTAAATCATATTGTTTAGGTCTTCAAACCTGAAAATGTGGGCTATGAGTATCTATGATACTTCTTTAATAGGGGATGAATACTGGAACAACTTGAACCCAAGGATTTGCTGTTTTGGATCTTTCCAAAGGAATAAAAAGAATAAAAATCCTAGATTTGGCTAGTTGTGGTTTTGAAGATTTGAGTGAAGCGGTGATGAAGCTGGTCATAGTTTACAGAGAAATGAGGGGGATAAAATCTATTATTCATGAGACATTAAAGAGGTGGTGGAAAATCCGTTGGTACTTCCTATATATATATACCTCTTTAACGTTGTAGAAACAAAGACTGATTGCTACAAAATTCTCTAAGTACAAATGCTGCTGATCTCAGAGTTTGCTGCTGACCAACAAACTGCTGCGTACAAGCTTATCTTCTGCGGATACTTGTTCTCCTGCTGAAGAACAAATCTGCTACGGATAGCCTTATCTGCTGAAGACCAAAGTTGCTACGGATAGGCTTCTCAGCAGCATCAACACTTGATGCTGCTGACAGACAAATCATCAGCAGCTTTCGATGGTTACATATTGTTGTTGATCATCATCTTTGCTGCTGACAGCCTTGTGCCTTGAAGAGAAATCGTTGCAGCTGACTATCCATGCCAAGCGTCACTAACAACTTTCTGCAAAAGCCACTAACACACTCAAAGCAGAAGGAACCTCAATGGCACAACCAATGACAGACAACAATGCTCTTCTCCAAGCATGCAAGTAATAATGCACAAAGAAGACGCTTCAATAAAGTTAACTAGTTTTAGACTAAACGTGTAATAGTTAGCTATATACAAAAGATCAACGTTCTGTGTTAAATCTAATCCTTAGAATCAAGGGTCTGTCTTGATTCTAAGTGAGTATAAATACTGTGTAAACACTTCATTGTAAGTGTGCTTTTTGATTGAGTTTTCATTTGTAATCGTTTATTTGCAAAAGCTTAATACAACAGTGTTCTTAAAAGTATTCTTTCTGTTTACTCGATTATACTTGTGTAGTTGTTATTGTTTCTACCAATTTCAACTAAGAACAGAACCATCTTGTACTTTCACGATCCTACAAGTGGTATCAGAGCTTTGGCTCAAATTAAACAAACTCACACTTGTTTAATCACTTCTGGTTCTATTCTAAACTCTCTCTTTAATCAAGTCACCAAAAAGAAAGATGGCACAGAGCAATGGATTTGAAGATATCGGCAGCATCAACCGACCACCAAGATTGGTATCTGGGGAAGACTACGACATGTGGAAGAATCGCATGGAAAGCATTTTCTGTTATCAGGAGTACGGAATGTGGAAATCCATCAGGGATGGACCCTACACTCCCATGGTGGCCTCTGCTGACTCTGGAGGACCACCAGTTCCAAAGGAGCCCTCCAAGTACTCAGAAGAGGACATAAAGAAGATGGAGGTGGACTTCAAGGCACTAGGAGCTATCCAAATGTGCCTTCCAAATGAAGTTTTTCAAAACTTCAGAAGTTACAAAACTGCTAAAGAGCTCTGGGAGGCTCTTGAGAAGATGTTTGTTGGCTCTGAGGAAGTCAAAGAAAACAGAAGAGACATCCTGAAGCAGCAGTATGAAAACTTCGTCTGGAAGGAAGGTGAGTCTCTAACTGTTTTATACAACAGATTTACCTATCTTGTAGGTGAGCTGCAGTGCTCAAAGGTGAAGCTAGAGAATGAAGATATTCTCAAAAAGTTCAACAGGTCTCTACCAAGCTGCTGGACACTTTACACAGTGTCAATCAGAAGAACTGAGAATCTGAAGACTCTCCAGATGACTGAGCTCTTTGGAATGCTAAAAACCTATGAGCTAGAGATGATTCAGGCAAAAGAAAGAAGCTCAAGCTACCAAACAGTCTCAACATCCACCACCACCTCCTCTGCCCTCCATTCTGAGCACTCAGGTCCTAGTTCAAGCAACTATTATCCTCCCATCATCACTCATCCTCAAACTCCTACCTCTCAAACAAACAGCTCACCATTTCTACTAGAAGCTCCTCCTCAAACATCAACCTCTGCTGCTTTTGTTTCTGAAAACTCAAGCAACATGTTCTTTATCAAGGAAGATCTGGAATGCTTTCATCCAGATGATTTAGAAGAAATGGACATACAGCACTCGTATGCCATGCTCTCTATAAGAGCAAAAAGGTTCTACTCTAGAACCGGAAGACCCATTCCAAGTAACAACTCCAACACCAGAGTTGGCTTGGATAAAAGTAAACTAAGATGTTACAAATGTAACCTACTGGGTCACTTTGCCAAAGAATTCAAGGCACCAAGAGCAAATCCAGCTACTCCTCAGTCAAGACAAGCTCACCAAGCCCAACCCAGACAACAACAACAACAACAACAACAAGCTACTCCTCCAGTTCAAACTGCAGCCTGTGCAACTGTTGGAACTTCTGAGTTCGACTGGAGCTTCCAATATGAAGAACTGCCTGTCAACAATCAAGCTCTTATGGCAGACACTACAGAGATACCACCTCAGGTATTTGAACATCTTTGCTCTCAAGCCTGTATTGATAAAGTTTTGGGTTATAGAAAGCATAACCAAAACCTTATAGATCAAAATGAAGAGTTTCATCAGATGAAATCTGAGTTCAAAAAGGTTAAAAATACTTATAAAGAAAAGATTAACTGTCTTAAAAAAAGAGATTTCATTGCTAAAACACGAACAAACTAATCTTGAAACTCAGATTGATGATCTATTGGTCAAACTAAAAGCTACCAGAGCTGAACTGGCAGAACAGAAAGTTCAAGTTGAAAAATATGAATTTTCCTCCAAAGAGTTACAAAGACTTTTAGATATTCAAGTCCATGGGAAGCTAAAGACTGGACTTGGGTATAACAATGTAGGATCGTGAACTTACAAGATGGTTCTGTTCTTAGTTGAAATTGGCGGAAACAATAGCAACTACACAAGTATAATGAGTAAACGGAAGAATACTAATAAGAACACTGCTGTATTAAGCTTTTGCAGATAAACGATTATAAATGAAACTCAATCAGAAAGCACACTTACAATGAAGTGTTTACACAGTATTTATACTCACTTAGAATCAAGACAGACCCTTGATTCTAAGGATCAGATCTAACACAGACCGTTGATCTGTTGTATATAGCTAACCATTACATGTTTAGTCTAAAACTAGTTAACTTTACTGAAGCATCTTCTTGATTTATTATTGCTTGCATGCTTGGAGAAGAGCATTGTTGTCTGTCATTGGTTGTGCCATTGAGGTTCCTTCTGCTTTAAGTGTGTCAGATACTTTTGCAGAAAGTTGTCAGTGACGCTTGGCATGGATAGTCAGTTGCAACGATTTGTCTTCAAGGCACAGGGCTGTTAGCAGCAAAGATGAGGATCAGCATCAGGACTGATCTGTTGAACGCTGCTGATAAGCCTATCAGCAGCAACAAGTGTTGAACGCTGCTGATAAGCCTATCAGCAGCGACAAGTGTTGAGTGCTGCTGATAAGCCTATCAGCAGTGACAAGTGTTGAATGTTATTGATAAGCCTATCAGCAGCATTTATACTTAGAAGAATCTTGTTGCAATCAGTCTTTGGTTCTACAAACTCCCCCTAGACTGATGCTACCAAAATTCTTTTAATCTCTTTGTTGCTGAAGCTTTTGCATGTGGTAGACTATCCTTGCAACCTCATAGCCCCTTGGATCCTTGCTGGGATTGTTCAGTGGAAGCTCAGACAGAGTCTTGATGTCTTTACTTGGCATTTTGAAAATTTTCTTGCTTGAACATCTCATCAGCTGCTTCTTAACATCAGTTAAGGTGAACTCATCCAGATCAGCATTGTAGGACCAACTTACCAATGGAGAGTGGGACTGAAGTGGTTTGATATTTATGATCACATCTTTGCTAGGGTTGAAATAGTGTTTGATTGCTAGCATAAGACGTTTCCCACCCTCATTTGCAGGCTCATGAGCTTCACCCATCTCCAGAATTCTACTGAGATCTGAATCTGGTAATTGTAGAACTTCATCAACATATTTGTAAATAGATCTCCTTCTTTCAGTTCTCCCCCTGAAGATTTCAAACCACTGATCCTGTGAACTGTAGAACCAATCAACTATATCTCTGGAGTCTTCTGGTTTAGGTGTGGGTTTGGATTTCTTCAGGAGAGGATGTTGATGAGAGGGAGCTGGGTGAGATGGTTTGGACTTTTTAGGTGGAGGAGAGGAAGGTTTGGGGATATTTGTGGAAAGTTTTTGGATAGTGGAAGTAGTGTCTGAGGCAGAAGTCTTTTGTTTCTTGATTGGTCTCTTGTCTTCCTTTTGTGTGACCCTTGTCTTGAAGACTTTCTTTCCTAGTCTTTCTTCTTCTTCCTTCTTGACTTGTCTGTACAAGGCTTGTAGGTTGTTGAATGTCATGGGACCTAGCCTTCTTCCACTTTCCCCCTTGCCTTTAGGAATTTAGTCATGACCTTCCTTTCTTAATGGGTTCTCTGGTTAAGTGCAATGGCCTTCTTGGATTTTTGACGAGCCTTTTCTTCCTCTTCAGCTCTCTTTTTCTTTGCCAATTTTCCCTGCTGACCCATGACGGCTCTATAGATCTATTTGTTTGAAAGTTTTTCAAGGTAGTCAGCATCCTCACCCTGAGAGATCAGAGCTTCAATCCATTCCTCCCTCATTTCTTTTGCTAATTTAGAATCAGAGATTTTGAATTTAGCATCTTCTTTTTCTTTTCTTTCTCCTCCTCTTCTTCCTTGTTTAGTTGTTCCTGCAGCTGTCTAGACACTGCATGGAGTTTGACTTTCATCTCATCCAGCTGTTTGGCATACTGCTGGATGAGTTGTTCTCTTAGGAGCATGGCTGTTTTTCTTTCTTGAGCCTTTTTCAGGTCAGCCATCTCCTCTTCTTCTCTCTTCCTTCTTATTTCTTCCTTCTCTCTCTTCTCTCTGAGCAACCTCTCTTCATATTCTCTAGTTATAATACCCTTCCCTTTGTTTACACTGGATGCCTCTGCTTCGGCTTCACTGATCATTACAGCAGATGATTGTGCTGCTGTGGGAATCTCAGCCTCATCTTCATTGGCAAATTGAGAGGTTGATAAGGGAAGGTTATTAGCTTCATCTGTTTTACACTCAGGACTTGTAACTTTTATCAGCATTTCTTTGACAGTGGATCTTGATTCATATGCAGCAGCAAAGATGTCTACTTGAGGGGAAGCTGAGTCAGAATCAGTGTCAGAATTTGACACATATACCTCTTCAGAAATCCTTCCTTCTTGTTCAAGATTGGCTCTGACAGTAGCTATCATTTTCTGGCTTTCGAGGGAGTTGACATTGCATATATTTGCTCTGAGTTGAAAGATCTTGTAAAGAAAGTCTGTAGGCAGTAGCAGGATGTTCCTGGTGTTGATGGTGAAAGAGGAGTCGTTGCTAAGCAGAAAGGTGTGGTCAAGAGACTTAGTGCTTACCCATCCTAGCACATCTATGTCCTTGACAATGGAGTTGTACAGAAATCTTCTTAAGCACAGAACTTCTTCTTCAGTGAGAAGACTGCTCCTTATTATTTCAAGTCTTCTTGGAGTCAGTCTTCTTTCTGCTGTTGTTGAAGATTCAGGATAGGCTACCCTTTTTGCTACTTGTATTTGTCTTTGAAAGTTGGGTAAATTATCCTCCATCAAGTCATAGAACCTGCCAATGGCAAGCTGTGCTGAGAGGTCCGTTGAGTTGTTGATGCATTGTAGATGGTATAGGTGAAGGACTTGGATGCTGTTGAGAAAGTCCCAGTTTAGCTTTTCTACACCGCCAAACTCCCAACCAATCCAGAACCTCTCAGACTTTCCATCATATCCCCAAGTTAGTATTGTATCAAACTCTAGCTGTGTTGAAGTTAGTGGAAATTGGGGGGTAGTGGAGTGACTTATGATGGCTGCTGCTTCAGGGATGATGCTGAAAGGTGTATATGTTTGTTCTGTGTCTTCAGCATCATTCATCATCTCATCAACGGCCCTGAAGACTAACTTCCAGTCTTCAGATGTCTCTTTTTCTTCGTTATCTGAAGATGGCAAGTCATGAACCTGTACAAAAGTCGGCTTGAATAATGTGCTTTGAAATACAGCCTGCTCTTGAATCCAGTCGTCAATACTGTCTGAGTCTTCCTCCATTGGGACCATCTCCCCCTTTTTGGTTGCATCAGTGAACAAATTAGCATCAGTTTGGGTGCCCACTGATACAAGAGAGGGAGTAGGTACAGTTGGGCATTGATGGGCTTCATGCATAGAGAATTGGTGTCTTAGTTTGGACACTTCAGCCTCTAGCATAGCCACCCTGGCCGTCAATTCCAAGTTATAAAGTTTCAGTCTGTCCTCATCCACAGTTGTGGAATCCTTGGATCCAGATGGGGCTTTAGGCCTGGCCTCTTCATCCCCATTACCCATGGTTTCTTGGCACCTAGGATTCCTCTTAGTGAGGGGAGTTTCCAAGGAAGCATCCTCACTGTGAGTTGCCGTGGTTGAGGTCTTAGCAATGTTGTCACTGTCCTCATGGTTATTTGATGGACCAGCAGTAGTGACAGCCTCTTCCACATCCACTCTTTCATAACTCCTAGAGTGGACCTTCAGGGTAGGAGAACTTGGGATGGATGTGTTAGAAGCAAGATCAATCAGTACCTCCGAGATAGTGGTAGTTGGAGAAGGCATATCATCTTGATCAGGTTCCTCAACACTTAAGTTCAGAAGAGAAAGGAAAGGCTCAGGGGGCTGTTCTATGGATCCGGGAAGTGATCCTGATCCTAATAGAGAGACATCCAAAGGAGTCTTCCTAATAATGTGGTTGTCCCTTATGATATTCTCGCCAGAATGTTGTGATTCTGAGTGAGGGCTGTTAGGTTGGGTTTGGACCTTGGAGGCAAGAGAAGAAGGAGTTCTCTTTCCCCTTTTCCTAGTATATGTCGTTTCAACCGGGGCCCTGTGTTCCGGTTGAACGATAACATCCAAAAGAGGTGTAAGTGATTTTTGTGCTTGTGCATCCTTAGTAGTATGCACAAGGGTTCGAATGGTAGAAGCACACTATTGTTCAGGATGTGTGGTGGAGGGTGTGGGATCAGTATCAGCTGGGATTGCTGAACTATCACCCGGGGTACTCTGTATGTTCAGAATTGTAGATAACAATGGAACATTGACCCCTGAGAACTTTTTGGAAACAGTTCTCATGCTTTGAAAAATATTGTTTTTATGTCCCAACATGATGTAGATTCTTGCAGGTTTTGAAAGTTCTTTTTGTTCTTGATTGAAAACTTCCTGCAAGAACCTTGGGTACATAAAAAAATTTTGCTTTGCACCCTCTTGAAGGTTATATCTCAAACCCTCAAAGATGAGGTGTGCAAAGTTGAAGCCTTGGTCAGTGACCATACAATGGAAGGCGGAGGCAAGTGCGGAGCTCACCTGATGCCATCCACTCCTCTTCTGGGATATGCATTGGAGAAGAGTGTGGCAAAGATACTTCCATGGAGGGCCCATCAGTGCCTTCTCGATCGTATACTCGGTCTGATTTCCAGTGTATCCAATGGATACAAAGGTCCTCATGTATTCGTCCTTCGAGTATGAGATGGCTGATCCCTCATCTTGAAGCTTAAGATGTTTTCTGAGTGTGGCTTCCAAGATGGTGATATCCTTTCCATCCACTTTGGCTTTTATTTGGGGAATCCCCTGTTCGGATGAGTAGACGGCAGTACTCCAAAAATCCTCCATATGAGGGATATATATGGTAGGGTTGGTTGTGAGGGCAAAGTAGATTTTTGATAGACATAAGAAGTCGATCATATCATTAAATACTTCGGATTTCTTTCCTTTGGTAAGATATGCTGTAAGGTTGTGGTATGGAGAGAACTTATCATCCGGGTTATTGATATCTGCCATTGTTATTTGACTTGGAGGGAAGGTTAGAATATGGGAGGCTTTGAATGTTTTAAAGATGAAGGGCTTTGAATGTGGTGGGGACTCGAGAGAAAGTGATGTGCGTTTAGGGTGAAGTTGAAGATGAAGAGGTAGTAAGGAAATTTGATTTGTTCTTATGACGGCAGAGGAGAGAAAAAGCAAAATGACTTGTACAGTACAACCTAATTCACCTTTTACTGTTATAGCTGTAAAACACCGAGGCAGTCATGGTGAAGACTAACGTTGATTTTTATAGCGGTTAAAAGTTAATTTGGACTTAAATTTACCCATCAGCAGCAAACTTGGTTGCTGTGGATGAATAAGCCTGTCCGCTGCAACCTTGGTGCTGACAGACTTAGCCTTCCACAGCAAGGATGTTGCTGCTGACAGTCTTAAAGAAATCCGCAAGAAACCTGTTCCTGCTGATAAATTAAAGCAGTCAGCTTCAAATCTTTGCGGCTAAAAATCAGACCTATCAGCAGCCAAAAAGGATGTTGCTGACTTATAACTTTTATTTACAACAAAGGACAGACACATTTACAACAAAGGATAGACGCATTGAACTGAACCAATGATGATGCTTGGTGGTTTCTTTGCCTTCCATTGTTGAGTTGGTGGTTTTCCAGCTCTCTTTTCCTTTTCAGAAGCTGCCTCTGAGGACTTTGACTTATCAGCAGCAGATTTTGTTGCTGCTGATGGTTTTACTTGAGCTGTTGCAGACTTTGTTGCTGCTGAAGGCTGTCCTTTTGGTTGCTTGGGCTTTACTCGATCAGTAGCAGTTTTGTTGGCTGCTGATGGTTTAAGAACAGACGTATGCCTATCCTTCTTCACCTTGCTGATAGGCTTTTGTATAGTTTGGGTTTGAAGAAGAATCTGATTGAAAGGATTAAACTTACAATTTGCAGCAAAGTGGTCTAATTCACCACAGATGATGCAAGATTGTTGAGGTTTTCACAACTGCTCCCTTGGTGGAGAAAGAGAGTTTCTGAATTGAGTTGTCTTGGCTTCAAACCTTCTTACCTGTTTGTTCTTCTTTGTCTTCTCAAAAGCATGTTGCTTGAGGTTTCTTTGCTGCTGAAGGTAGTAGAAGAAGGTGCTGGCAGTGTGGTTGTATTTCCCACACACAAAGCATGATTTCGCCAGTTTGTCCCTTTGAAAGTACATATAGTCCTTTCTTTTGAACAAGTCTTGGAAGTTCCAAGGGTGAGCTTTGTTATGCTCAAAGGTGGCTTCTTCCAATGTCTTTTGAACATATGGAACTTTCTCTTCAGGCGCATGACATATGTCAAACACCTTCCTTGGTTGGGTTGAAATTGAGGACTGGCCCTTTTCAATATTTAGCTTCCTACCTTCTGGAGGATAGCCAATTTTGATTTGTTTGAATTGTGTAGGAACTGGTATTGAATTGGTTGGTACTGGTGCTGAATGGATAATGGGGACTTCATCTTTAGGCAGAATAACTTGAGGGGCAGGAAGATGCTGAGGAGACGAAGCTTCACTTGTTTCAGTGGAGTCTGAGCAAGTTGATTCAGACTCTGATGAGGTCTTGCATTCTTGCATCAAAGGTTCATCCTTAGAAGGATCAAGATTTCTGTTGGCCATATCAAGATTTGCAAGATTGAAGCTTGGTTCATGGATGGCAACGTAGTCAGCAGGAGGTGCAACGGCTTGATATTGTTCAACATGATACCCCAGACCAGTTTTTACCTTTTCATGAATTTGAGCATCCAAAAGTCTTTGCAGCTTTTTGGATGCAAATTCATATTTGTCAACATGAACTTTCTGTTCTGCCAATTCTGCTCTGGTAGCTTTTAATCTGGCCAGTAG
Organism: Smallanthus sonchifolius; assembly: GCA_023525975.1. Taxonomy (NCBI): domain Eukaryota; kingdom Viridiplantae; phylum Streptophyta; class Magnoliopsida; order Asterales; family Asteraceae; genus Smallanthus; species Smallanthus sonchifolius. Next base: position 67,064,181 of record CM042021.1, on the reverse strand, counting down.
ATCATCAATCTGAGTTTCAAAATTGGTTTGTTCATGTTTTAGTGATGAAATCTCTTTGTTTAGGCAGTTAATTTTTTCTTTGTAACAGTCTTCGACCTTTTTGAATTCAGATTTCATTTGATGAAACTCTTCATTTTGATCTATGAGGTTTTGATTATGCTTTCTATAACCTAAAACTTTATCAATACAGGCTTGAGAGCAAAGATGTTCAAATACCTGAGGTGGTATCTCTGTAGTGTCTGCCATAAGAGATTGATTGTTGACAGACAGTTCTTCATACTGGAAGCTCCAGTCAAACTCAGAGTTTCCAACAGTTGCACAGGCTGCAGTTTGAACTGGAGGAGTAGCTTGTTGTTGTCTGGGTTGAGCTTGGTGAGCTTGTCTTGACTTAGGAGTAGCTGGATTTGCTCTTGGTGCCTTGCATTCTCTGGCAAAGTAACCCAGTAGGTTACAGTTGTAACATCTTAGTTTGCTTTTATCCAAGCCAACTCTGGTGTTGGAGTTGTTACTTGGAATGGGTCTTCCAGTTCTAGAGTAGAACCTTTTTGCTCTAATAAAGATCATGGCATACAAATGATGTATGTCCATTTATTCTAAATCATCTGGATGAAAGCATTCCAGATCCTCCTTGATAAAGAACATGTTGCTTGAGTTTGCAGAAACAAAAACAGCAGAGGTTGATGTTTGAGGAGGGGCTTCTAGGAGAAATGGAGATGTGTTTGTTTGAGAGGTTGGAGTTTGAGGATGAGTGATGATGGGAGGATAATAGTTGCTTGAACTAGGAACTGAGTGCTCAGAATGGAGGGCAGAAGAGATGGTGGTGGATGTTGAGGCTGTTTGGTAGCTTGAGCTTCTTTCTTTTGCCTGAATCATCTCTAGCTCATAGGTTTTTAGCAATCCAAAGAGTTCAGTCATCTGGAGAGTCTTCAGATTCTCAGTTCTTCTTATTGACACTGTGTAAAGTGTCCAGCAGCTTGGGAGAGATCTGATAAACTTTTTGAGAATATCTTCTTTCTCTAGCTTTACTTTGGAGCACTGCAGTTCTCCCACCAGGTAAGTGTACATGTTATACAAAACGGTTAGTGACTCACCTTCCTTCCATACGAAGTTTTCGTATTGCTATTTCAGAACGTCTCTTCTGTTTTCTTTGACTTCCTCAGATCCAGCAAACATCTTCTCAAGAGCCTCCCAGAGCTCTTTAGCAGTTTTGTAGCTTCTGAAGTTATGAAAAACTTCATTTGGAAGGCACATTTGGATAGCTCCTAGTGCCTTGAAGTCCACCTCCATCTTCTTTATGTCTTCTTCTGAGTACTTGGAGGGCTCCTTTGGAACTGATGGTCCTCCAGAGTCAGCAGAGGCCACCATAGGAGTGTAGGGTCCATCCCTGATGGATTTCCACATCCCGTACTCCTGATAACAGAAAAAGCTTTCCATGCGATTCTTCCACATGTCGTAGTCTTCCCCGGATACCAATCTTGGTGGTCGGTTGATGCTGGCGATGTCTTCAAATCCATTGCTCTGTGCCATTTTTGTTTTTGGTGACTTGATGAAAGAGAGAGTTTAGAATAGAACCAGAAATGATTAAACAAGTGTGAGTTTGTTTAATCTGAGCCAAAGCTCTGATACCACTTGTAGGATCGTGAACTTACAAGATGGTTCTGTTCTTAGTTGAAATTGGCGGAAACAATAGCAACTACACAAGTATAATCGAGTAAACGGAAAGAATACTAATAAGAACACTGTTGTATTAAGCTTTTGCAGATAAACGATTATAAATGAAACTCAATCAGAAAGCACACTTACAATGAAGTGTTTACACAGTATTTATACTCACTTAGAATCAAGACAGACCCTTGATTCTAAGGATCAGATCTAACATAGACCGTTGATCTGTTGTATATAGCTAACCATTACACGTTTAGTCTAAAACTAGTTAACTTTATTGAAGCGACTTCTTGATTTATTATTGCTTGCATGCTTGAAGAAGAGCATTGTTGTCTGTCATTGGTTGTGCCATTGAGGTTCCTTCTGCTTTAAGTGTGTCAGATGCTTTTGCAGAAAGTTGTCAGTGACGCTTGGCATGGATAGTCAGTTAAAACGATTTGTCTTCAAGGCACAGGGCTGTCAGCAGCAAAGATGAGGATCAGCATCAGGACTGATCTGTTGAACGCTGCTGATAAGCCTATCAGCAGCAACAAGTGTTGAACGCTGCTGATAAGCCTATCAGCAGCGACAAGTGTTGAGTGCTGCTGATAAGCCTATCAGCAGTGACAAGTGTTGAATGTTGCTGATAAGCCTATCAGCAGCATTTGTACTTTGAAGAATCTTGTTGCAATCAGTCTTTGGTTTTACAAACAATGATCAGTACAATTCTGTTCCTCCTCCTGCTGACTATATTTCCATGTACGAACCAATCTTCAATGTTGCAAATCTTGACACTGCAAATCGAAACCTTGATCCTTCAACGGATGAACCTTTCGTCAAAGACTGCACTACCTCATCAGAATCTGAGTCAACCTATTCAGACCATGATGAAACCAGTACAGCCCCATCTGAAGCTGTTCTGAATAGAGTTGAAGTTCCTGCTTTTATTACATCTGTTCCAGCCCCTGTACCATTCAAACAGATCAAGATCAGCTATCCTCCAGATGGAAGAAAACTAAACATTGAAAAGGTATAGACATCAGGACCCACAAACCCCAAGCCTCAGTCAAAGCCGATCACAAAGAGGAAGGTATTTGATATATGTCGTAAGCCTGAAGAAAAAGTTCCATATGTTCAAAAGACCCTAGAAGAAGCCACTTTTGAACATAACAAAGCTCATCCATGGAACTTCAAGGATCTGTTCCAAAGAAAGGACTATGTCTACCTTTCAAGAGACAAACTGGCAAGATCATGCTTTGTGTGTAGTAGATATAACCACACAGCCAGCACCTGCTTTCATTACCTGGAATACCAAAGAAATTCGAAGCAGCATGCCTTTCAAAAGACTAACAAAAACAAGAAGGTAAGAAGCTACGAGGTCAAAGCAACTAAGTTCAGGGAGTCTCTATCTCCCCCAAGAGTGAAGCTGCCTAAATCTCAACAAACTTGCATCATTTGTGGTGAATCAGACCACTTTGCTATAAATTGTAAGTTTAATCCTTTCAATCAGATTCTTCTTCCAACCCCAATTATACAAAATCCTATCAGTAAGGTGAAGAAGGATAGGCATACGTCTGTTCTTAAACCATCAGCACCCAACAAAACTGCTGCTGATCGAGTAAAGCCCAAGCAACCAAAAGGAAAGCCTTCAGCAGCAACAAAGTCTGCAGCTGCTCAAGTAAAACCATCAGCAGCAACAAAATCTGCTGCTGATAAGTCAAAGTCCTCAGATGCAGCTTCTGCTGCTGAAAAGGCAAAGAGAGCTGGAAAACCACCAACTTAACAATGGAAGGCAAAGAAACCACCAAGCATCATCATTGGTTCAGTTGAATGCGTCTATCCTTTGTTGTAAATGTGTCTGTTCTTTGTTGTAAATAAAATTTATAAGTCAGCAGCATCCTTTTTGGCTGCTGACAGGTCTGATCTTTAGCAGCAAAGATTTGCAGCTGACTGCTTTAAGTTATCAGGAGGAACAGGTTTCCTGCGGATTTCTTTAAGACTGTCAGCAGCAACATCCTTGCTGAGGATTATTAAATCCATCAGCAACAGATAAGTTTGCTGCTGACAGACTTAACCTTCCGCAGCAACCAAGGTTGAAGCGGATAGGCTTATTCATCCACAGCAACCAAGTTTGCTGCTGATGGGTAAATTTAAGTCCAAATTAACTTTTACCCGCTGTAAAAATTAACGTCAGTCTTTACCATCACTGCCTCAGTGTATTACAGCTGTAACAATAAAAAGTAAATAAGGTTGTACTGTACAAGTCATTTTGCTTTTTCTCTCCTCTGCCGTTATAAAAACAAGTCAAATTTCCTTACCACCTCTTCACCTTCAATTTCTCCCTAAACCAACATCACTTTCTCTCAAGTCCCCACCAACCTTCAAACCTTCCCTCCACTTCATACAACAATGGCAGACATCAATAACCCTGACGATATCACCATCTCGGAAGCCACACCAAGTAAACATCTTAAGCTTCAAGATGAGGGAGCAGCCATCTCATACTCAAAGGACGAGTACATGAGGACCTTTGTATCCATAGGGTACACTGGAAATCAAAATGAGTATACATTAGAGAAGGCGCTGATGGGCCCTCCATGGAAGTATCTCTGCCACACTCTTCTCCAATGCATATCTCAGAAGAGGTCTTCTTCTTGCGCTTCTTCGTGCCACCGCGGAGATGGAGGACGAGGTGGAGAGTTGACTCCTTCTGGATGTTGTAATCGGCTAGGGTTCTGCCATCCTCGAGCTGTTTTCCGGCGAAGATTAGACGCTGTTGGTCTGGCGGGATGCCTTCCTTGTCTTGGATCTTTGCCTTCACATTGTCGATTGTGTCGGAGGATTCGACCTCCAACGTGATCGTCTTACCCAGTAGGGTTTTCACTAAGATCTGCATTTTCGCCGATTTGGAGTGCTAAGATGAAGTTGTTTCCAAAAAGTTCTCAGGGGTCAATGTTCCATTGTTATCTATAATGCTGAACATACAAAGTACACCGGGTGACAGTTCAGCAATCCCAGCTGATACTGATCCCACACCCTCCACCTCACATCCTAAACAACAGTCTGCTTCAACCATTCAAACCTCTGCGCATACTACTAAGGATGCATAGGCACAAAAATTACTTACACCTCTTTTGGATGTTATCGTTCAACCGGAACACAAGGCTCCGGTTGCAATGACATATACTACAAAAAGGGGCAAGAGAACTCCTTCTTCTCTTGCCTCCAAGGCCCAAACCCAACCTAACAGCCCTCACTCAGAATCACAACATTCTGGTGAGAATATCATAAGGGACAGCCACATTATTAGGGAGACTCCTTTGGATGTCTCTCTATTAGGATCAGGATCACTTCCCGGATCCATAAAACAGCCCCCTGAGCCTTTCCTTTCTCTTCTGAACTTAAGTGTTGAGGAACCTGATCAAGATGATGTACCTTCTCCAACTACCACTATCTCGGAGGTACTGATTGATCTTGCTTCCAACACACCCAACCCAAGTTCTTCTACCCTGAAGGTCCACTCTAGGAGTTATGAAACAGTGGATGTGGAAGAGGCTGTCACTACTGCTGGTCCATCAAATGACCAGGAGGACAGTGACAACATTGCTAAGACCTCAACCACGGCAACTCACAGTGAGGATACTTCCTTGGAAACTCCCCTCACTGAGAGGAATCCCAGGTGCCAAGAAACCATGGGTGATGGGGATGAAGAGGCTAGGCCTAAGGCCCCATCTGGATCCAAGGATTCCACAACTGTGGATGAGGACAGACTGAAACTTCATCACTTGGAATTGACGGCCAGGGTGGCTATGCTAGAGGCTGAAGTGTCCAAACTAAGACACCAAGTCTCTATGCATGAAGCCCATCAATGCCCAACTGTACCTACTCCCTCTCTTGTATCAGTGGGCACCCAAACTGATGCTTATTTGTCCACTGATGCAACCAAAAAGGGGGAAATGGTCCCAATGGAGGAAGACTCAGACAGTCTTGATGACTGGATTCAAGAGCAGGCTGTATTTCAAAGCACACTTTTGAAGCCAGCTTTTGTACAGGTTCATGACTTGCCAGCTTCAGATAACGAAGAAGAAGAGACATCTGACGACTGGAAGTTAGTCGTCAGGGTTGTTGATAAGATGCTGAATGATGCTGAAGACACAGAACAAACATATACATCTTTCAGCATCATCCCTGTAGCAGTAGCCATCATAAGTCACTCCCAGCTCCTACTCATCAACATCCTCCCAAAAAGAAAAACAAACCCACTTCCAAACCAGAAGACTCAAGAGAAATAATCAGATGGTCATACAGCCCTGAAGACCAATGGTTTGAAGTGTTCAGAGGGGGGATAGAAGCTAAAAGATCAATCTATACATCTGTTGATGAGGTACTACAGCTTCCAGATTCGGATCTAAGAAGAATGATGGAGCTAGGTGAATCCTCTGAGCCTGAGAATGAAGGTGGGAGACATCTATTGCTGGCAATCAGACATTACTTCAACCCAAGCAAAGATGAAATCATTGATGCCAAACCTCTTCAATCCCACTCTCCATTTATCAGCTGGTCCTACAATGCTGAGAAGAATGAATTCACTCTGACAGATGTTAAAGGACAGAAGATGAGGTGTTCAAGCAAAGCTATCTTCAAAATGGCAAGCAAAGACATCAAGACTCTATCTGAGCTTCCTCTTAACAATCCCAGCATGGACCAGAGAGGATATGAGGTTGAAAGGATAGTCAGAAACATGCAAAAGCTTCAGCAACAAAGGCAGTAAGAGAATTTTGGTAGCATTAGTCTAGGGGGAGTTTGTAGAAACAAAGACTGATGGCTACAAAATTCTCTAAGTACAAAAGTTGCTGATCTCAGAGTTTGCTGCTGACCAACAAACTGCTGCGGACAAGCTTATCTGCTGCGGATACTTGTTCTCCTGCTGAAGAACAAATCTGTTGCGGATAGCCTTATCTGCTGAAGACCAAAGTTGCTACGGATAGGCTTCTCAGCAGCATCAACACTTGATGCTGCTGACAGGCAAATCATCAACAGCTTTGGATGGTTACATCTTGCTGCTGATCATCATCTTTGTTGCTGACAGCCTTGTGCCTTGAAGACAAATCGTTGCAGCTGACTATCCATGCCAAGCGTCACTGACAACTTTCTGCAAAAGCCACTGACACACTCAAAGCAGAAGGAACCTCAATGGCACAACCAATGACAGACAATAATGTTCTTCTCCAAGCATGCAAGTAATAATGCACAAAGAAGATGCTTCAATAAAGTTAACTAGTTTTAGACTAAATGTGTAATAGTTAGCTATATACAAAAGATCAACGGTCTGTGTTAAATCTGATCCTTAGAATCAAGGGTCTGTCTTGATTCTAAGTGAGTATAAATAATGTATAAACACTTCATTGTAAGTGTGCTTTTTTATTGAGTTTCGTTTATTTGCAAAATCTAAATACAACAGTGTTCTTAAAAGTATTCTTTCTGTTTACTCGATTATACTTGTGTAGTTGTTATTGTTTCTGCCAATTTCAACTAAGAACATAACCATCTTGTACTTTCATGATCCAACTATGATTTCTCGTGTAAACTATATTTTTCATGCTCATTGATCAAGCATGTGTTCAAAATTTGACATGATTTAGTTATGATTGGATTTCTCATTTGGGATCTGGGAGGAATGCTAGATAGACAACCTAGTTATGGAACTTCACCGCGGTGAATGTATACAGATTAGGAGGTGTTAACCAGGAATGGAGATCTAATTGAAGAATGTTGGACTTTGGATACAGGATGATCACTGCTGAGCATGATTTTGTGTTAGATTCTATCGAGTGTTTTCAAGATGAAGTTGGATCTCCGCTGGATTATTAGTTGAAGATGGAACCTTTATCATTTGCCGACGGGATAGGAAACGTTCCCTTGTTTCTAGTCTAGTCGAGAGGAGCTTAAATTGAAAGGGGAAATTGGAAATGAACATCTTCGGGAATTTGGTTGACTCGTGAAGATACAGGATAGAGTTGGACACATCTGGTGTGAAGACTAAAGTTTATCTTACTGGAATTTCTATGGGAGCTGATTAGTTTGATGCAGGTTATTGGAAATTCAAACTCTCTATCATATGCCAGTTGATTTGGAGATGTCTTAGTCTACTGATGTTACCTTGCGAGGAAGACGTGATCAGACTCAGATTCCTAAGTCAAGTTGGAGGAAGCTACTGCTGAGATGATGAATTACAATGAGTTGCGTTGGCTTAGTTGGTTCTTATTGAAGCACTTGGTTTGGTCTACAATGAAAGCTACAATTAAGAGGGAGTCGGGTTTGTTAGATCACTCGGAAACTAAAGACTGAATTTTGAAGATCTCAAGTGGAATGCCAGAAGATCAAGTCTCGCCAGAAGATACGTCATGTCATTAGTTTAGAGGTAGTCTGTTAGGACATTCTTTGTAAACTGATGATTATCAGTGTTAGTGATAGATAGAATTTGATGTTATAGTTAAGAGAGAGTCTGTAGAAGCATGTTTTAGTAACTATAGATTAAATTCTATGTATCGATGTAGTAGGCTAGTACGCAGGAGGGTGTTCCTGCATTCTTAGCTTGTTCACCAGTTGGTCCTGCGTACTTAGTAAGTACGCAAGGCTTTTGTCTTGCGTACTTAGCAAGTGCGCATGACCAATGCCCTGCGTACTTAGCCAAGTACGCAGGTAGTGTTCCTGCCCCTATAAATAGAAGACTTGTCTTCATTTGTAGGTGGAACTTCTGGGAACTAGGTCGAGAAGTGTCCGGGCAGGATGAGCTCTCCCCCCTGGACCGTGAGCGTAGACGAGAGATGTGTACTTCTTCGGTATGTAATGTGAGATGACTTCGTTGTTATGGATTACATATCGTTTTTTGTGTTTATTCTCTTCTTTATGTTCGTGTTTCTCTCTGTCTCGTTCTTCTTTGTTCCCAGACAAATCACTGAACAGATCCGTATATTTCCGTTGCGCGACAGGCCCCAGGGATCTACACAGTTTAAGTTCAGATACTGGGGGTGTCCGAATCTGTCAAACTATTGCTCTGATACCAACTTGTAAGGACCCAAACCCGGGAGGCCTCACGTGTTGGATTTACTCATTCACAAACAGTTCTTAAACTTGAATATCAAAATAACGCAGCAGAAAATTTCATTAAAACATAATCATAACTTTGTTCAACATGCAGAAGCGTAACATAGTCTAATACTTAAACATAACATAACTAATCATAACGGGATGCCAGTCTTGATATCATCCGGGTAACTCATCAAGCGGCCCAGCATCACCATCCATCAGTATAACCTGCCTTAACCTGAATGTGCATACTAAAAAGTCAGCTATGCTGGTGAGTTCTAGCTTTTCATAAAACATTAACTTCAAATATTTTCCAAAAACATATCATTTAACTTAATTAATAAAAGCGTACGAAAACATGCAATAACATAACATACATAAACATAAGTCAACAAACATATCGAATCTTTGCCTTCTCGTAATCGTCAATTCCAAACGTCGCATACTGGCGGAATAACCTAAAGATCACCACCACTAGGCCCATCAACACCGTACTATCCTTCGGGTGAAGAAATCTGTAACATTTCTGATTTTCATCATGTAATCGTTTGATTTCAATAAACAAACACATTTCAGTTTCGATTCGTTTACAAACAAACTACGATGCAGTTACATATACAAACTATTCTATTACAATAAACAAATTAAACAAAAACACCATTATCTCACAAGCCTCGAGGACCAAAACTGACAAAACTCAAAAACTACAAAACTAGGCAAGCACGGTCGCGCCTAGGACTAGGCACGGTCGCGCCTGCAACCTAAGCACGGTCGCGCCTAAAGTAGACACGGTCGCGCTGATGAACCCACTTGACTCTGCAGAAGTCAAACCATACCATACCCTCTGAATTCGCGAAATTTAAAATAAAGAAAAGCCGGTTTTCACGCGTCAGACCTTACTCGACTGAATTCAACCTGCAACACGCCTAAATTGTCCTCCAATTTGCACATTTGTTTAATCCCATACCCACCACAACCAAGTCTCGCGAATTAAACAATTGAGAGCAAGTTGCAGGCTTCCTACACCCTCATATACACCCACTCAATCTCTCAGAACTCTCACTCGACGCTCACAACACCTCTGTCGTCCGATTGATCGCCAAGAAACGAAGCCGCTCGACCCGTAGCCGACCGCATTCGATTGCCCACTTTCAGCAAGTAAGTAACACGTCTTCAGCTTTGTATCTACCTCTACTACGAAAGCCCTATATCAATTCGTAGTAGAAACACTCAAATCGATCCGATTTTGAACCAAAAAGCCGAAACATAAATTTTACTCGAACTACACTCTAGACAAGATATAAATACAATTAAACTATGTAGAAACATTCGTAATCATCCACTAAGTGAAAGCCCTAAGAATCCAGAAGCTATTAATATAAGAATCGATCGAATTGCGTCTGAAAAAGGCCCGACACGGTCGCGCTCATCCCTGAGCGCGGTCGTGCCTGACCAAGCACAGTCGTGCCCCAGGTGTGGCCCGGTCGTGCTTACCGAGCAAACAAGTCTTGATCAAAAACAAACACTAGACGCGGTCGTGCCAGATACGAGCACGGTCGTGCTCTATGTCCAGACCCTCTGTAGTGACTTCTGACTCGACCACGGGCGCGCTCAGACCACCACGGTCACGCCCGGCAACGAGCGCGGTCGTGCCCTACTTGAGCACGGTCGTGCTCCTTGACCAGAATCAATTATTTTTCTGTTTTAAAGTCTATTTAACATATTTTAGCTAAAAAATTTCAAAATGTAATTATAAAAATTATTTTATAAAATCCCAAGACCCGGGAATCATTTATAAACCAAATCCTTGATTTAGAGATTTAAAACGATTAATTCCCGATAGTTCGAAACCGATGAAATCGTGAGTTCATATAATCATTTTTATAAAACCATTTATACAAATGTATATTTTGACTTAAACAAATATTATTTATTTAAATTTATATTTAAATAAATATAAATATATATCAGTTATTTAAATTTGCATTTTAAAGAATATATATATCACTACTATTTAAAATGTACTAAATAGATAAATAAAATTATTTATTTATTTATTTCAAACAAACCCTAAACATACAAATCCAATTTTCGACATAAAAATAACACAAACAATGACACGCGTTATACATTTATCCAATAGGTCAAACGTAGCGACCTACAACACGCTTGGTATTTTTGTTGATCTGTGCAAACTACACTACCCAACACAAGTGAGTTTTACATAGCCCCTTTTCCTTTTACACATATTTTGGGGTGAAACATGTTCCTTCAACAACTCGCTATTTACAACTACGTGCGTACAATTCTACCATATGGTCATATGTGTTTATTTATGCTTTGTGCCTGAATACTAACTGTTAAGGCTACATACACATGACATACTCGTGCAATTATACAACACATACACAGGACATACTCGTGCAATTATACAATACATACACATGACATACTCGTGCAATTATAATACATACAACGGGATAGCATGTGTTGCTATGCCCTTCATTGGGCTAACATTGGTATGTTATGCCCTCCATTGGACCAACATTGGTATGTTGTGCCCTTCATTTGGTTAACATTGGTATGTTATTCAATTACAAGGTTACATCTGTGCAACTTGCTTAACTTAGATTCTCCATAAATGCTTCTTAAACCATGTATCATACGAATTGTACACAAAACATTTGAACTTTACTTGTGGTGTCAAAACCTATGTATGCTCACCAACTATTTATAGTTGACACTCTCGTTTTAAACATGTTTCAGGTACTAAGCTTTGAGCTCATATCCAAGATGCTACACATAGGAACTGGACCTAGTATCTAAATTAATAAAGAAATTTTGTATTTTGACTCTTGAAAACATTCTACTTGATTACTTGAACTATGAAATGGAATTGGTTATTTAATATATTACAACTTTAGTCAACCATGAGCTTATGAACAGTCTGCACGCTTCACGCCCCGACGTTTCCGCCGCCGGTTGGGGTGTGACAGATTGGTATCAGAGCCTTGGTTATAGGGAATTAGGTTATTAGACACTCTTGACCTAGACTATAACCTTAGGACACCCATACAATGCCATGCTACTACGTGTTACATGATTACTTCTTGTAGAAATATTTCTATATACTATCATAAGTAATTACACTACATGATGCGATACATGATGACTTATGTGTCACACTACCTGATAACTTTTGTGCTTACATTCATTACTATCTACATGCTATGTGTTACATGTTCATTAACTCAGGTGTTGGTTTACTTGCTACCTAAATTGTTTATTAGAATTCATGACATATTAGGTGTACCTAGGCAATAAACTGATCAAACAATATTCACACCCATAGCCTAAACCACATATCCCTCTTGCCTGCTTCTATGTCGTCATCATCATCGCTTGTGGAACATCATACTCATGGATGCTAGTCTATTAAATTTTCTTTTGCACCTCGTTAAGGATTTTAGACTTGGATAATTATTAAAGGACACGTGCAATCTGGAAGGGTAACACCTGTACCCTGGGTTTTCTGTCTAGGAAAGCATTTCATATAAATCCCAATCAACCGAGGGATCCGTGTGCTTTCCTGGGAATTCCCGGGATGAGTGTTTACCTATAGGCTAAAGCACGTCTCCTTGAAAATTTTATAAGTCTAATTAACCTTAATATGTCATAGTGTTCAAACAGTAATATGATTACTTGAATACCATCAGAACTATGAAATAAATGTGTTATTATTCCTCCTATCCTAAATTTCAACAAATTTTTATAAATCCTCACAACTCTTTTATATCATTCTCTTTTTGTATAGAATGCCTCCTCGTCGTAACAGCAACAGCCGCAACACCGACAACGCCAACAATAGCACCGACACCAATACCGACAATGCCAACAACAACAATAACACCAACCTTGCCACTCTCCTCACTCATCTAGTAACTCAACTAACTCAAGCCAACAACAACAATAATGGAAACGCCAGTGGTAGTGCTAATACTGGTGGTGGCAGCGGTGCCGACCCACCACAATGTACCTTCAAACACTTCAACTCGTGTAATCCCCTCACATTTTATGGCACCGAAGGAGCCACGGGACTCCTTCAATGGTTTGAGAGTATTGAGAACACTTTTCTCAATAGTGACTGTCCCGACAACCTCCGTGTTTGTCATGCCACCAGCATCTTCCAGAAACGGGCGCTCACCTGGTGGAATGGTGAGAAAAGAACTAGGGGCCTGGATGTGGCAATGGCTCTACCGTGGGAAGAATTGAAAAGGGTCATGACCGAGGAGTTCTGTCCTCGAAATGAAATGAAGAAGTTGGAAGCTGAGTTTTGGGATCTTACCCAAGACAGCGGTGAAAGTATGGCCTACACAACTCGTTTCCACGAGTTAAGTCTTCTTGTGCCCCACATGGTCACACCATTAGCCCGATGCATTGACAAATACATAGGTGGTTTACCTAGGCAGATTCAGGATACTGTCCTAGGAAGAAACCCAGCAACTCTTGAAGACGCTATTCGCCTAGCTGCCACATTAACTGATAACCACGTGAAGACGGGTACATTAACAAGGAAGGGTGCAATGAAAGTCACTGACCCAGCAGCCCCTTTTGAACCCCCTAGAGAAGACAAACCCAAACTTCCCCAATACAATAAGAAACGAAATTTCGCGATCGCTATCCCTGCGGTACCAATCAACCAAGCTGCTCCACTAAACCATTTGAACCAGAATAAGAAACCATATATGGGCAACAACCCTTTGTGCAACACATGCAATTATCATCACTTCCTAAAAATGCCATGCCGTCTATGTGCCAACTGTGGGAGATATGGCCATACTACCAATGTTTGCTGATCTGGACCGCCCATTACTCAAACCAACCAAGGGAACAGGACCGTGCAGCAAGGGATAAACCCAGTGGTTCCGGCTATTACTGATGGACGAGCTTGCTTTGAATGTGGCGACCCAAACCATTTCCGTCACCGATGTCCCCGGATTGTCAACGTTGTCCAAGGTGGTGCTCGTGGACGTACTTTCAACATAAACACCAACAAAAATCAAGTCAACACCGAGACAGTGAATGAGACCAATTGAAGCTAGTGCAAGATGGAGTCAAATGATGAAGACCCAATCTAGAATAAAATTTCGCACTATAATCATTTACGTTATCTTGTCATTGTTCGAACTATTTACACCTACCGCTGTTTGCCACTATTAATTAAAAAAAAAAAGGGGGTTGAGCTTGCTAGCCAATTTCAAGAAGATGAGTCTTTCCGCATGAGCATTTACCATGCATACAAACACCGACACCTAAAAACTCGTCTACCCACATTTTTTTTCTTTCATGAATATCAAACAACACGCTTGTCCTCGACACTCGACCACCTATGCAAACAAATTCATTAATGTACGTCACTCATGAGATTCAATAGCTTACACACGAACATCCACAAATCACATGAGACGCAGTTATTCACAAACATACATGATACATGCAACGTAGTCGTTTACCATATACATGATTGATTACACGCTACATGAACCTTAGTTGTTTACAACATACACGATACAAGATCGATTACATGATACATGAAGCTAAGTTGGGTGCAATATACACAGTACTAGATTAACCACATAATACATAAAGCTTGGTTGCCCACGATACTCAATATGTTTACATCATACATGAAAAAAACTTATTTGTTTCCATTATACATGAAACTCATTTGTTGCTACATACATGGTACTAAACTATTCACACTATACATGCTTACAATATACATAACACTAGATCATACATATAGTGAGTGCTTACATATTACACGGAACTAAATTGCTTACAATTGTTGCAATTGACCTTGCTATCTAGGTATACAATTATTTGCAACGCATACGTGAAAACGGTAGTTACAAATTATGTGATTTTGTGTTACCCCCTGGTCCCACACACAATGGGATGAACTATACGGACCATACGACGATTTGGATAATTACGGGTGCACACGAAATTATACAAATCAGCGCATGGAAAGCATAGCAAATTCTATAGTGTGCTATGACGTAAAACCTAGCATGATATACAATAACGAAACTGATAAAATACGACAAGGGCATGGTGGATACGCCGCTGGTACTTCCTATATATAAGTGTTCCTATCATATTATCAGCAGTAGCGTTATTCGTATCACGTAAAGTTTCATGTTGTTTAACGGGCCAATGTTTGTGAAACCACTTAACCACTGACAATACTTAAGCATAGTAGGTTACTTCTTGAACAAATTATAATCATCAAATTCCCATCAACACTGTTCCCAGTAATGCATCTCACCTTTGGAGCCCAACGTATCCTTCCAACAGTTTCTCCTTAATCCTCTTAACCTAACTCATTAATACTACTCATACCTGACCTCGGGGTAACAGACCTAAGCTGGTTGTTAATTACTATACCCCCCCCCCCCCAGTCAAATCCCCTACCTTAAATCCATCGGAAATTCCAGACGCGGTCCCGAGTTTACATGGGAACGCGAAGACCAAATGAAACTCAAGTATCCTCACCTATTCACAAATTCTGCAGCCTCAACTAGTTGAATTTCGGGACGAAATCCCCTCAACAAGGGGAGACTGTAACATTTCTGATTTTCATCATGTAATCGTTTGATTTCAATAAACAAACACATTTCAGTTTCGATTCGTGTACAAACAAACTACGATGCAGTTACATATACAAACTATTCTATTACAATAAACAAATTAAACAAAAACACCATTATCTCACAAGCCTCGAGGACCAAAACTGACAAAACTCAAAAACTACAAAACTAGGCAAGCACGGTCGCGCCTAGGACTAGGCACGGTCGCGCCTGCAACCTAAGCACGGTCGCGCCTAAAGTAGACACGGTCGCGCTGATGAACCCACTTGACTCTGCAGAAGTCAAACCATACCATACCCTCTGAATTCGCGAAATTTAAAATAAAGAAAAGCCGGTTTTCACGCGTCAGACCTTACTCGACTGAATTCAACCTGCAACACGCCTAAATTGTCCTCCAATTTGCACATTTGTTTAATCCCATACCCACCACAACCAAGTCTCGCGAATTAAACAATTGAGAGCAAGTTGCAGGCTTCCTACACCCTCATATACACCCACTCAATCTCTCAGAACTCTCACTCGACGCTCACAACACCTCTGTCGTCCGATTGATCGCCAAGAAACGAAGCCGCTCGACCCGTAGCCGACCGCATTCGATTGCCCACTTTCAGCAAGTAAGTAACACGTCTTCAGCTTTGTATCTACCTCTACTACGAAAGCCCTATATCAATTCGTAGTAGAAACACTCAAATCGATCCGATTTTGAACCAAAAAGCCGAAACATAAATTTTACTCGAACTACACTCTAGACAAGATATAAATACAATTAAACTATGTAGAAACATTCGTAATCATCCACTAAGTGAAAGCCCTAAGAATCCAGAAGCTATTAATATAAGAATCGATCGAATTGCGTCTGAAAAAGGCCCGACACGGTCGCGCTCATCCCTGAGCGCGGTCGTGCCTGACCAAGCACAGTCGTGCTCCAGGTGTGGCCCGGTCGTGCTTACCTAGCAAACAAGTCTTGATCAAAAACAAACACTAGACGCGGTCGTGCCAGATACGAGCACGGTCGTGCTCTATGTCCAGACCCTCTGTAGTGACTTCTGACTCGACCACGGGCGCGCTCAGACCACCACGGTCACGCCCGGCAACGAGCGCGGTCGTGCCCTACTTGAGCACGGTCGTGCTCCTTGACCAGAATCAATTATTTTTCTGTTTTAAAGTCTATTTAACATATTTTAGCTAAAAAATTTCAAAATGTAATTATAAAAATTATTTTATAAAATCCCAAGACCCGGGAATCATTTATAAACCAAATCCTTGATTTAGAGATTTAAAACGATTAATTCCCGATAGTTCGAAACCGATGAAATCGTGAGTTCATATAATCATTTTTATAAAACCATTTATACAAATGTATATTTTGACTTAAACAAATATTATTTATTTAAATTTATATTTAAATAAATATAAATATATATCAGTTATTTAAATTTGCATTTTAAAGAATATATATATCACTACTATTTAAAATGTACTAAATAGATAAATAAAATTATTTATTTATTTATTTCAAACAAACCCTAAACATACAAATCCATTTTTCGACATAAAAATAACACAAACAATGACACGCGTTATACATTTATCCAATAGGTCAAACGTAGCGACCTACAACACGCTTGGTATTTTTGTTGATCTGTGCAAACTACACTACCCAACACAAGTGAGTTTTACATAGCCCCTTTTCCTTTTACACATATTTTGGGGTGAAACATGTTCCTTCAACAACTCGCTATTTACAACTACGTGCGTACAATTCTACCATATGGTCATATGTGTTTATTTATGCTTTGTGCCTGAATACTAACTGTTAAGGCTACATACACATGACATACTCGTGCAATTATACAACACATACACAGGACATACTCGTGCAATTATACAATACATACACATGACATACTCGTGCAATTATACTACACATACAACGGGATAGCATGTGTTGCTATGCCCTTCATTGGGCTAACATTGGTATGTTATGCCCTCCATTGGGCCAACATTGGTATGTTGTGCCCTTCATTTGGTTAACATTGGTATGTTATTCAATTACAAGGTTACATCTGTGCAACTTGCTTAACTTAGATTCTCCATAAATGCTTCTTAAACCATGTATCATACGAATTGTACACAAAACATTTGAACTTTACTTGTGGTGTCAAAACCTATGTATGCTCACCAACTATTTATAGTTGACACTCTCGTTTTAAACATGTTTCAGGTACTAAGCTTTGAGCTCATATCCAAGATGCTACACATAGGAACTGGACCTAGTATCTAAATTAATAAAGAAATTTTGTATTTTGACTCTTGAAAACATTCTACTTGATTACTTGAACTATGAAATGGAATTGGTTATTTAATATATTACAACTTTAGTCAACCATGAGCTTATGAACAGTCTGCACGCTTCACGCCCCGACGTTTCCGCCGCCGGTTGGGGTGTGACAAAATCCTAGGGCCTGATACTTAGGTCATTCAACACCAAACTTCAAGCACGGCATCACAAGGATGACACGTACCAAACTTCAAGCACTTCACCACGTAAGGCACAAGTACCAAAATTCAAGCGCGACTACATCGTAGGGTAAATCGCACCAACTTCAAGGATCACGATAATCCCCTTGGTGATCGTCATCACCCCAGTTGTACAACAGTTGGCCAGCCACAAAGGCCCCTAAAAGGTAAAAGCCCATAACATACTTCCCATACCCATAACCTTCATTCCCTAAGGAATAATGGCGGATTCGTTCGTTTGTGACTTTCGTAAACATTCACTTCTTTTACTTCAAAACTTCAGTTAAATCATTCGTACGTTTTATTAAAAATCATTCATTCATAAGCACTTCGTAAATTTCTTTTGGCAAAATATTTCATAAACACTTCTTTCATAACCTTTCCTTCCAAAACATCGTTCATAAACATCGTTTCATAAAACATCACGTACATCATTCAAAAACATTGTTTTATAAAACGGTCACGTCGTTACGTATGCACACCAGCCCAAAAACATTATTTAAAACATTTAAAAGAGGGCTTCTAGAACTCACCTGATAAGCTAGTATCAATTATCCTAATCGAAGGCCCAACAACGTCACGTACGATCTGGATTGAGTAGTTAAATACACATCAGACCTAATCCCGACTCTAACGGGTTAACCATACTGAATTAGGCGAACATACTGACTTCACTAACCAGCTATATATACCCATAGATCTGATGCCTGCGTACTTAGCAAGTGCGCAGGGCCTTGTTCTTGCGTACTTAATAAGTACGCAGTCTTTGCTTCTTGTATACTTGATAAGTACGCAGGACTCGTTTTTTGCGTACTTGACAAGTACGCAGGACCCGCTTCTTGCGTACTTGATAAGTACGCAGGACCAACTTCTTGCGTACTTGATAAGTACACAGGACCTGCTTCTTGCGTACTTGATAAGTACACAGGACTGCTTGCGGGCAGCCTTCTTCCCCGCAAAAACCCTAACTTTTTGCATGCAGATCTGATCACGTCAAGATCCTGACTTTTTACATTGAAAACGTTCGTTTTTCCTTCTAGATGCTATATCTATGTTCATTCTCAAGTTTTATACGTAAAAACGTTGCCTTTTTATCCAAAACCCGAAAACCCCAAGGTAAACAAAAACTCAGATCTAGGCCAAACCGTTACCTGTATCGAGCTTCTGATTCGGAGGTTATCTTCAGGAGCACTGGAGAGTCCTTCCTTTGCAATCTCATGTTGATCCTTCATTTTCTCTCTCTACGGTTTCTCTCTCTGGATTCTTGCAAATGAGAGAAATGGAGGTGACTTGGGCTTTTTATAGGGAGGCTCCTCCCCCTTATGTCACGTACATCATTCAAAAACATTGTTTTATAAAACGGTCACGTCGTTACGTATGCACACCAGCCCAAAAACATTATTTAAAACATTTAAAAGAGGGCTTCTAGAACTCACCTGATAAGCTAGTATCAATTATCCTAATCGAAGGCCCAACAACGTCACGTACGATATGGATTGAGTAGTTAAATACACATCAGACTTAATCCCGACTCTAACGGGTTAACCATACTGAATTAGGCGAACATACTGACTTCACTAACCAGCTATATATACCCATAGATCTGATGCCTGCATACTTAGCAAGTGCGCAGGGCCTTATTCTTGCGTACTTAATAAGTACGCAGGCTTTGCTTCTTGTATACTTGATAAGTACGCAGGACTCGTTTTTTGCGTACTTGATAAGTACGCAGGACCCGCGTCTTGCGTACTTGATAAGTACGCAGGACCAGCTTCTTGCGTACTTGATAAGTACACAGGACCTGCTTCTTGCGTACTTGATAAGTACACAGGACTGCTTGCGGGCAGCCTTCTTCCCCGCAAAAACCCTAACTTTTTGCATGCAGATCTGCTGACTTTTTACATTCAAAACGTTCATTTTTCCTTCTAGATGCTATATCTATGTTCATTCTCAAGTTTTATACGTAAAAACGTTGCCTTTTTATCCAAAACCCGAAAACCCCAAGGTAAACAAAAACTCAGATCTAGGCCAAACCGTTACCTGTATCGAGCTTCTGATTCGAAGGTTATCTTCAGGAGCACTGGAGAGTCCTTCCTTTGCAATCTCATGTCGATCCTTCATTTTCTCTCTCTACGGTTTCTCTCTCTAGATTCTTGCAAATGAGAGAAATGGAGGCGACTTGGGCTTTTTATAGGGAGGCTCCTCCCCCTTATGCGCCACCCTCAAGTTTGCCTGGCCAATCCGGCCCGGCCCGTCATGCCGTGTTCATTTATTCTTTTTGTCTCGCGTTTACCCGTTATTATAACTCGTCGTTTTTTTTCAGAATTTTACAGAGTTTTCGTACAACAATAGTTACCACACGAGTATCAAGGCAGCACCATTTGAAGCACTTTATGGAAGAAAGTTCACGTCACCACTCTGTTGGGCTAAAGTAGGAGATAGTCAGCTCACTGGACCAGAGCTTATCCACGAGACCACCGAGAAAATTTTCAAAATTCGAGATAGACTGAGATCCACTCAAGACAGACAGAAAAGCAACGCAAGCCAAAAGCGTAAACCAGTGGAGTTCCAAGTAGGTGACAATGTGTTACTGAAAGTTGCGCCTTGGAAAGGCGTAATCCATTTTGGCAAACGATGGAAACTGAACCCCGCTACATCGTACTATTTGAGATCTTGCAAAGGATTGGTCCTGTTGCCTACCGACTCAACTTACAGGTGGAACTGCAGAATATCCATAATGTATTCCATATGTCCAACCTAAAGAAGTGTCTACACGATGAGACACTGACGGTACCACTCGAGGAGGTATAAATCGATGAACAGCTACATTTCGTAGAAGAACCCGTGGAAATAATGGACCGCGAGGTTAAGCAACTGAAGCAAAGTCGCATTCCGATAGTCAAGGTCCGATGGAATTCTAGACGCGGACGAGAATTCACATGGGAGCGTGAAGATCAGATGAAGCACAAGTACGCACACTTATTTGAGACCACACCATCCGCTATTACCGCAAGCTGAATTTCGGGACGAAATTCCTTTCAACCGAGGGATAATGTGACACCCGGCAAATTCAGGTTAATATTCGTACCCGGCTAAAACATAGGTTATAGTACATGACATGCATCACACTTAATTTTTTAGTAATTAAGTCCATTTCACACTTAGCAAGTCAATCCGTTCACACGTGTCGGTAATCCAGAAGATTACCTTGTCAAACACGCGTCCTACAGCACGACCGTTGGAGATAATTTAAAACAAATACCTAGACATATAATCTGTGCATGTAAATTATATGTAACACTGTGATTTAATTAATCATGCCTATATGAATTTTTCGGTGATTTATAGAAATACTTTTATTTTCAACACAGTCCTGTAGACACGCAGTGTGCACTAGCTAGATGATTAATTCTAAGCAGAAACTTAGACATATATTTTATGTGCACAAATTACATGTAGTACTGTGATATGTTATTTTAAGACTCAGTGAATTTTTGGGTAATTTTCGGAGAAACTTTCTGTTTTAACGCAGTCCAGCTAGTCCGGAGTATGTACCGATATTTTCAAATAAAAATCCGAATATTTTATATGTTAAACATACCAATATGAGTCAAATTATTTTTAAATCATTCATACCAACTCGGGAATTTCGTCAATAAATCGGTGACTATTCGTTTTCAACCACCCAGTGTCAAATGACCCTATAAATACCCATCATCTTCCCCCATTCCACCATTTCATCCCCACTCCCTCTCCTCCTTCTTTCGGTCAAGATCCCCTCCCACACCACCATCCACCATTTTTTGATGTTTTGATCCTTCTTCCACCCAAAAATCAACCTCCAAGCATAGATTATCAAGTTTGCAAGAAGATTCAACCATCAATCCATCCATATTCAAGTTTGGTAAGATCAAAACACACCTTTTTCTCCATTTTTTCTTCATGTTCATATGAACATGCATCCAAAGAAAACTTCATTTTATGAAAGTTTAACCATGGATTCTTGATTAAAAAGAGTTTTATAACTAAAATGGTACATATTGTTTGTGGTTTTGGACTCGAGTTTTGTTCTTAGGCTCGGTTTCCATATAAGAAAACTTTATTGTATGAGCATATGTTAGATGATGTTTTCTTGATGATTTGATGATGGATTATGTTGTAGTAATAGTAATAGTTGTAGATGAATAATATGTGCAAACTTTGTTGTCAAAAGTGTTGGATGATACATGCATACTCGGTTTTGCTATTTTAGGAAACTTTAATTTTGGGTTTCATGCTGGCTGCCATGTTTAAGGTGATTTGATGATGGAAAATGGTTGGATATGTATAAAGAATGGATAATACAATGGGTTTTGAGGCATGGGAACGTTTCTAGGACCCCAAAATTGAGAAATGATATTACCACTTTCATTCAGGAAGACGGTGAGTCACTATATGAAGCATGGGAACGTTTCAAGGACATGTTGAGGAAATGCCCTCACCATGGGCTAGAAGTTTGGCTACAAGTATCATCATTCTACAATGGGTTACACAATCAAGCTCATAAGACACTCGACACTACTGCAGGTGGTATTTTTGGAAACAAGAGGTCACATGAAGCTTACAACCTAATTGAGGAAATAGCTATGAACAACTATCAAAAGTACAACCCGAGAAGTAATAGAGAAGTAATAGGGGAGCCAGGCAAGGTGTTCACTCTGTTAATACTGCCACTTCACTTTCTGCTCAAGTAGACGTCCTCACCACTCGACTTAATCAAATTAAAAGGGGCAAGGTAAATGCTGAAATTGCTGGAGAAACAAAAAGCACAACTGTCGATGTTGAGCAAGTTGACTTTATTGGAACTAATCGCCTGCAAAACAACCCCTACAGCAACACTTACAATCCTAGATGGAGGAACCATCCGAATTTCAGCCGGAAGGATAACAACAATCAAGGATAATCTAGTTTTGGACAACAACAATTTCAGCAAAGACAACCTCAAAACTTTCAGCCTCGTCAACAATTTCAAGGAACTAACAAGCCAAGTAATGGGTTAAGCATAGACGACGTGGTAACTAAGTTGATATCTACCACTGAAAGTCAAGCCCTCTTAGCTGATGCTCATCATAAAAAATACGAGGAGAAGTTTAGTCTTCACGAAGCTAAATTTAGAACACAGAAAACAACTCTTCAGTCCATCGAAGTACAAATAGGACAGATTGCAAAACTTATATCTGAAAGACAACCAGGATGTCTTCCAAGCAACACTGAACCTAATCCAAAAGCAAATGTTAGTGTTTTCACTCTAAGAAACAGTAAGGTTTATCCAGAACCACAACTGCCAGAGGAAGAAGAAGTTCAAACACCACTAAGGGAGATATTCACTGGAGTACCACTCCGTCCACCTATCATAGAATCAACTACTCAAGGACCACCAAAAGAAATTCCACAAGCCACTCTAGTGAACACTCCTCCTAACATCCCGATAAAGACCACGATGTATCCTCCTGAGAATATGCCACCAATCGGAGGGACAAAGAAAACCTACAAATCTCACATAATGTACCTAGGAAGATTGGTGAAGCAAAGGATTGACGAACAATATTAGAAATTCATTGAGCTTTTAAGCCAAATCCATGTTAACCTGCCTTTCCTGGTTATAATTAAGCAAATGCCCAAGTATGGACGTTTCTTGAAGGATTTCCTCACTAACAAAAGAAACATGGAAGAAGCAGTTAAGAGAACTAACGAATGCGTCACTCTCATTGAACTATGCCTTCCAAAGAAATTTTTCGATCCCGGAAAATTTTCTTTACCATGTTCTATCGGACCACTACCACTGACTTTCACTCTCGCTGATCTGGGAGCAAGTGTGAATGTAATGCCATGTAACATGTTCAAAAAGTTAAAAATCAGAAATCCGCAACCTGTCAATGCAACCATCGAACTTGCGGATGGCACTATCAACTCTCTTATGGGAGTCATTGAGAATTTACTAGTAAAAGTCGGCAAGTTTGACTTCCTTGCCGACTTCAAGGTTTTAGAAATGGTGCCCTACTACTCTGTACTTTTGATTTTGGGTCGCCCATTCTTAGCTACTGCTAGAGCAGTCATCGACATGAACGAAGGTATTCTGACACTTCGTGTTGGAAAACAATCGGTAACCTACAACATCGGGGGTAACGAATGTTTATCCAACGATCCATTTGAAATTGCACATTTCATTGATACTAATCTGGATTACCAACTGAAGAAAGCTAAAAAATCAACAAAGGAAAGAAACCCAACCTTGGAAAGGACCTCAACAACACTAACTGGATTGATAACTACTGGGACCAGCAGCCGAAATTAACAAGGAAAAGGACTTTGAAGGAAGGAATGGGAGACACGAGGGAGATCCAAAGCCCCCGCCCGAAAATAGACTGATGAAGCACGTACGGGTCCGGCCAACCACCCTAAAATAAACATGGCGTTTCGTTGAGGCATGCCGATGATCAAGAATAAATTGAGAAGTTGGTGCATATGGTAGAACACATGGACCTCAGGTTTAGTTTTTCAACTTTAAGTTTCTCGTACTTCAGCCTCCAGTTATGTCTTCTCGATACTAGGACCTTAGTAACTTAACTGCTATCTTTTATTTCCCGTTTTCGTTTTATGTTTTTCTTTGTGTGTCAAGTAGCATAACATCACCAAGTAGTCTCTCTATTTCTTTGAGGAGTTCCGCTCCACCACTACTAGCTTGGGCGCCAACAAATCACATCAAGTTTGTGAGAGATTTGATGAAGTTTCTGGCGTAACATTGACAACAGTCACAAACATTGGCCATAGGTTATACACCGAATTGACCGGGGGAGTACCGGTTTATTTTCCCTTAAAACTTCATGCATTTAAATTCTTGCATACCACTTCATTACATGCATTGTATATTGAAGGCAATGTACAGTTTTAAGTGTGGGGTGAGAAATTGAGATTAAGGACAAACTTGTTTCTTCAAAGCAGTAAAACTAAACTTGTGATTTTCTACCCATTTAACTAAAACCTTACTTTAACCAAAAACTTATTTTCTATAAAAACCTAAAAAATTGAAAAATTTTGAAAAACCTTAAAAAGAATATTACACCACTTTGAGTTCGCAATCTGACCATAAACGAACCCTCAGATTAGTTATACCATCATCATATGAGTACTATAGAGGGACCCACTAGTATTTTTCCAATATTAATCCAAGAAGCCTTAGCTGTGTGTCCTACTTTAGCTGCCGCCTTTAAAACCCTAAAAAACCCAAAAAGATTTTCATTTTCACCCTTTATTTTCTTTTAGCCACATTACAACCCCTTTTAAATTCTTTTGATTAATGCATATTACTTAGTTAGTTGGTGGAGATTTAATTTGCATACAAGCTTATGACCAGTGCATAATTTGATTCGAACTCAAGTGTTCTGCTTGTCTTACATTATCCATATATATATATATATATATATATATATATATAACCTGAGAGTTGAGTGAACATTATGAGAAGTGAAAGAATATGCATAATTGAAGCTGTAGTAGGCTTGTTATGGATTCCATTATCCTAAAAATAGAAAAACACAAAAATAGAATAAAGCGACTCATAAGTTTTCTGAAATCTCCACTTACTTGGAACTTCTTTTCTTTTCCAAAGATTTTAGTTATAACGACTTTATAACCGTTAAAAACGACTATTTTTCATTTTTTACCGTTTCCAACGGTCGGAACCGGTTCCGGACCGGGTACTGAGTATCGGGTAGGAACCGGGTCCGGTTCGGAACTGGTCCACCAACGGATAATGTAAACCGGTTCAGAACATGCGGGTTCAAACTGGTACGAACCGGATACACTGAAAAGCGGGTCGGAACCGGTTCCGGGTAAACCCCCCGGGTCCGATTCAGGAACCGGTTTTTTTGTGCATCTCTAATACACGGGTCTATAACCTAGTATATTTATATATAGGGGGAGTTTCAAATAAAAAGTGATATTTCGCTAAAAAGCCTAAGAAATGACAAAAACCTTAAGAAACGATATCAAACGAACTCCGATTGAGCTCATTCCAGCGGCGTTGAAACCGTCTCGTCGAACTCTACCATCTTAGCTTTTAGGGTTTAGATTTTAGCGTTGAATTTTATGGTTTTAGCCTTAGGGTTTAGATTTTAGGGTTTAGGTTTTTTTTTGTGGGGGTGGGGGGTTTAGGTTTAGGTTTTTGGGGATGGGGTGGGGGGTTTAGGGTTAGGGTTCGATGAGACGGTTCCAATGCCGCTGGAATGAGCTCAATCGGAGTTCGTTTGACACACTTCTTAGATTTCTTAGCGAAAAACAACTTTTTAGTGAAATTTTCCCCCATCTTTTAACTTGAGTATAATATTACCATTTTAAAAAAACGATTTTTAAAAGACTGATGCACTACGTACAACAATGCGTACAAACCTTTAACAATGACGATGCTCTAATCTATGTATCCTTGTTGGTAGAACTTTACGTTTTTAATAGAATGAATTTATCCCTCGCCCTGTGATCCACGTGTCATACCCCAGTAGCTTCTCATGCTTTTTAGAATTTTTATATATTTAAAATAACCGACTCATATATGTGTGTGAAAAACAAACTATACAAAACAAATACCAAAAGATCACACTACAAAGAAATTTCTTTTCTGAAATTCAATCAGTTACTTCAAAATTTCAAGCATTACAATAACACAAAACACACGAAGGTTCTATCTATGTTCATGGGAACTTGTAACAAGCATACAACACAATACATATACATCTAAGGTTCATCACCACACAATATACATCTATGAATGCTTATGGTACATGTGTGTAGATGTCAAACTCAAGGTGGTGGTGATGCCTAAATACATGACTAGAAAATGATCACACAGCTCGTGTTTAAATCTATACTAAATTGCACAAACATAATACAAACTGCGCCTTCAGCAGAACTAGAAAATACCACACGGCTCATGTTTCAATCTATACTAATGAATTGCACCAACATGATACAAACCGTGCCTTTAGTACAACTAGCGTTGCTGCTTATGCACTCTGATTTGATTGACTGCCACCCAATCCATACTGCAATCAGAACAAAATGAAAATAATGTTAAGAGGGTTGCAAGATAGAATGCAAATGAAACAAAACAAAATGTCTATAAAATTCATTTAATCTGCAAATTTCACATGTATAGATTTCATCAAGAGATTGAAGAGTTGGTAGAAGGGGTGTAAAAAGACAAATATGCCCTAACACATGTGCATGTAGGGGTGTTCATTATTCGAATCCCATTCGAATAAAGCGAAATTCGATTCGAACCGAATTCGAATAAAAATTTTGATTTCGAATTTTTTATTATTCGAATCGAATAATTATTCGATTCGAATAAATAAGTCGAATTCGAATCGATTCGAATAAACCGAATTGATATATTATATAATTTTTTTAAATATATAATATATCCTTTTATATTGGTTGATTTGGGCTTCTATTTTAAGTTTTGTATGAGCTTCAAATTTAGATCCATAAAAATTCTACCTAGAACCTGGTCATATATATATTTTCTAAACTCGAACCCTAGTTCAGCACTTCAGCAGCCACGCCTGCTCTCTCGAGTCTCGCCTCTCTCGCTGCTCTGCCACACCTGTTCTTCGATTGTTCGAACCTGTTCCTCTGCTCGGCTGCTCAGCATCAGGCTTCGCTTGATTCGCCGGCTGCTAGGCTTACTCAAGTAACGTTGTCACGATTCAGTTCAGTCTGGATTCCCGGTCCCATTATTCAAGTAACGAGCCAAGTAAGTCTTACTCAAACTCAAATTAAGTTTGCTAAGCTCAAGCCTCAAATCATTGTAATTGATATCAAATATGATTGTAAAGGGTTTTTGGATTTGAAAGGTGAGCCTGCTAGCCTACTTCAGTCTTTAAAGTTATGCTTCATGATTCAACCTTCAAAGGTTTTGTAAACTGTTAAGGGTTTCTTGTTTGATTGAAGATTTTGTAAACTACTAAGGGTGTTTTATTATTTATGCAGATATGGATAACTCAACCTCAGAAAAGACTAACACTAGCGAGGCTACACAAAACAAAAAAAAAGCACAGGGAGTACCCTAAAAGGGCATATGCATGGCAGCACTTTACAGAATTTTATGATGACTTCGGTACTAGATTATTGTGGTAAGGTTTATAATGTTTCATCTGCAAAGTGTGGTACTAGTAATATGAATGGCCATTTGAGTGTTTGTCAAAAAAATCCTAACCAAACGTCAAGTCAAAGTAACTTGGCATTTAGTAAATCTAAGATTGACAGGGAGGATAAGGTTAATTTGGTTGCTTGGAAATTTGATCAAAGAGCATGTAGGAGAGCTATAATTGAAATGATAATCAAAGATGAACTTCCTTTTAAGTTTGTTGAGAATGAAGGTTTTAGAAATTGCATGAAAATATGTCAGCCTTTACTTGTGGTTCCATCTAGAGCTACAATAACTAGAGATTGTTACCAAATGTTTCTTGATGAAAAAGTGAAACTTAAGGCTGAAATTAAAAATTCTGCACTTAGAATTTGTGTGACAACTGATACTTGGACATCTATACAAAGGATTAATTACATGTGCTTAACAGCTCATTACATTGATTCTAATTGGAAACTACAAAAGAAAGTGATTAACTTTTGTCCAATTTCAAGTCATAAAGGTTGTGATATCGGAAGAGCCATAGAGTTGTGCTTACTTGATTGGGGTTTTCAAAATGTTTTTACGGTGACAGTTGACAATGCAAGTAGTAATGATACGGCTTTAGATTACTTAAAAAGTAAGTTTGTAAAATGGGGAAATCTGTGTGTTAAATGCCAAATGGACTCATGTTCGATGTATGGCACACGTTATGAACTTGGTAGTTCAAGATGGAATTAAGGAACTTAGTGGGTCGGTAAACAGTATTCGTATGGCTGTGCGGTATGTTAGGCAATCACCGAATAGATTGAAAAAGTTTATGGAGTATGCAAGTTTGGAAAAAATCGAAAAATCATTATGTTTGGATGTTCCAACTCGTTGGAATTCAACTTACTTAATGTTAAGTGTTGCCTTATTGTATGAAAGGGCATTTGAAAGGTTGGCAATGGAGGATTTTAATTATGTGAAAGACCTTGAGGCTAATGGTGGACCCGGAGTGCCATGTTCAATAGATTGGCAAGACATGAGGCGATTAGTGGGTTTTCTTCAACATTTCTATTTGCTTACTTTAAGAGTTTCTGGCACGAGGTACGTCACTTCTAATAATTATGTAGATTCTATAAGTTGTATCCATAGTGTCTTGATGGAATGTTCTAAAAGTAAGGATGTTAGACTTAAAAACATAACCAAGTTTGACAAATATTGGGGTGATATTGAGAAATTTAACTTGTTGGTGTTCATTGCTTCTGTGTTCGATCCAAGGAATAAGTTTATTTATCTTGAGGTGACTTTGTCTATTATGTATGGAGATAAAGAAGGGGAAAAGATTGTTAAATTGTGTAATGATCTTTTGTATGAGTTATTTAATGAGTACAAAAGAATTCATTTTAATACTGATCATTCAAAGAGTGTTGATCCATCACCTATTCCATCACGACAATCTACAAGTGCTTTTGATGACACATGTTTGTTTGGTAACAATAGTTATGCCATTAAAGCACTTAGAGAGAAAAATATGGCTGAAGTTAAAAGGAGAAAAGCTGCATCTGGGATTGGAAATGACATGAAATCCGAGTTAGATAGATACTTAACCGAGGAGATTGAAGAAGATGCTGAGTATTATAGTAGAGAAGATTTTACCGTGTTGGATTGGTGGAAGAAAAGAAGTCCAACTTTTCCTATTTTATCACATATTGCTCGTGATATTCTTGCTATTCCAATTAGTACCGTGGCTTCTGAATCTGCTTTTAGTACCGGGGGTCTTGGATTTAAAAAGCGCGAGTACTCGCGAGTAACTCGCAACTCGACCTGGGGCGCCATCTTTTGCGAGTCTTGTCACACAACTCGCACACTGTACAAGACTCGCACAAAACTCGCACTTTTTTGAAAAAAAATCGCACTTAAAGGCTCGATTCTTGTACAGGGTCTGTTTTTGTGCTTCAAAGTGTTATACATTTAGCTAAAGAGGTTGTACATGTAAGTAATTTATACATTAAATCATATATAAACCTTATTTGTAGCTATATTTTGGGTAAGGGATGCTATAAACCAATGGGATGTATATAAAAATTTATATAAGAACCTTGCGCTTCGCGTACGAAAATCGGTCCGCTTTTGCGATTTGCGCTTTGCGCTTCAGATTTAGACCTTGTCGCTTCGGTGCGCTTCTCGCTTTTTAAAACCAAGCCGGGGGTAGGGTACTCGACTCATTTAGGAGTTCTTTAACTCCTAGAATGATACAATCTCTTATTTGTTGTCAAGATTGGATCCGGTCACCTGATGTCCCGGTTAATGTGGAAGAAAAACTTGAAGATCTTGATAAATTTGAAGAAGGTAATATGGTATTTGCTAATCTGTTATTATTATCATTTTTATTTATGAGTAACTCTATAATTTTCTTTATCTAATTACAGAATTAAGGCAATCTGGAAATGAATCGACCGTCATTGATATTTGATGCTATTGGGGCTGCTGGAGGTGAATGCTATTGGGTTGTTTTTGGGCTTTTTTATGTTGTTTTAGTGCATTTTTATTGGTGTTTTGGGACTTTTTTGTGCTGATTAGAGGTTTTTTTTATGCAGAATTGTTGTTTTGGGGTTTATTGCTATTTGAGGCTGGAATGAAAGCTGTTTTTGATGCAGGACTGATTGGAAGAATTGATGTAGAATTAATGTTTGGGGCTGGTGCATTTTTCTTGATGTTTTCATGTTGTTTGGACCCCTTTTCATGTTGTTTTTATAAAGTTTTAATATTGTTTTGATGTGGTCATACTTGTTATGAATGTTTTGGATATTTGGGACTTTTTTTAGTCGTGTAATGCAGAATTATGGTATGGTTGCAACTTTTTTTATGCAGAATTTGGATATTTGAGATTGAGACTGAATATATGTAATTTTTATTTTTTTTTCAAAAATAAAAAACAAAAAATAGTAATATGGTTTATTCGAATAGATTCGAACAAGCTTATTCGAATCGGTTTCAAGAATTTTTAATCGAATTCGAATCCAGAAAAAAAAAATTAAAATTTGAATAATTTGATTCGAATAAACCGATTCGATTCGTTTGAACACCCCTATGTGCATGGCAAATGATTGAATGTAATCCCAAATCGTTACACTTACTGATATATTAACAGCAATCGTTGGTACTTTGGACCCAGACTATTATATTGAAACAATAACGTGATTGCAATAGCAGAAGATTTGGGATTAAACATGCAAATAGAGAACAGCCACATGGATGAAATTTGCAATTTTTCTTTGTTTTATTAGGGAGTTTCTTTAAGAAAGATACTTCAGAAGTTCATGAATTTTGTTCATTTTCTTATAACCAGAATATAGAAAATTCTCAAGCTCTTCTGGTATTAAATGCTTCATTCTAGGCGCTTCAGTGTGTGAAAAATGAACTTATCTTTTAGGATATGTATTTGATTATATTATTTGTATTTTGTATGCTATGTACTATGTAGTATGAACTTATCTTTTGAAATTTATACCATCATGAAATTCAAATATTTTAGATATTTCAAACATTTTATGGTGATGATGATATGTATGTAATTTATGGCAATTTCAACTCATTTACCTATAAATGAGTTGATTAGGGTTAAATTTACAATACATGGGTCAAATGGCTGAAGCGAAGGGTTTAACTACTAATTAAACTGGTCAAATGGTCGAACTAGTCAAACAGATTGAAATTCATCTGAAGCGTATTCAGTTGTATAAAAACATCCTAAACACCTTTATTAAAAAAAGATTACATTATTGTTGTAATAGTTTTACTGATCATATCTATTAATTATAAAAATCAGAAAAAGAAAAAAATGTTTGTGAGAGGGCCTGGTCTATTTTGACCCACACTAAAGAATAGCCCGTACTAACCCGAAGTCCGAACCTGTTTTAACCTGTGACCCAACCCTCTAGATCCACCCATTTTGCCACCTTTGAATTATCTTTGTTAAAGGACTTTCAACAAATGACAAAGAAAACCAGGGAAATACCTTTTCTCTCATCCGTGAGCTCCAGATATCAGAATGAAAAGATTTACCATCAGCGCTAGTTGACCCTGATGCTTGGCTTGAATTTGGGTTTAGCAGGGGATCCCATGCTCTCCCTCTTCCGGAACCTTCCTCAATATCATCATCCTTCTTCTGTGAAGATACCATCATTCCCAACACTACAGCAAGAAGTAGACATACAACCTGAAAAACAGAACAATCATCATATAAAGATATTATGGTAATGAGCTTTAAAATTGTTGTAAATCATGAATATATGACATCACTTTACTTCATAGGTTTGGCATTTACTAAAGGTACTAACATCTAGTAGGTGTAGTAATTCCCAGACACGACACGAAAATAAACGAGTGCCGGCTGTAAACAGTTCAACCCTTTTAACCCAATTAATAAACGGACTGTGTTCGGTTATTAATAAAGAGGTCAACCCGCCAACCTGTTTAAATTATAATAAACAATTTTAAAAACAGAAAATAAAAAATTCAACTCCCCCGACCTGGATACAACCAAAAACTTTATTAAAAAAACCCACAATATAAAGTCTCCAGATCCAAGAAAATATCTAACAACCCGATAGAAACAAACCCAAATTAAAAGTCAAACAAGATAAACTAGAAAATTCAAAATACTAATTAAATAATCTTCAAATAAATAATCATTCGATCTTCAGCCGCATCAGACGCGGATCCGACGGGTTCAGTCACGGATCAGACCCGTTTGACTGTTCATTCTCCCCCTCATCATTCTCCCCCTCTTCAAATGGACTAGTCCTCGAGTCAAACGGATCATCATCTTCAGGCAGAAAGGGTGTGAGGTCAGCCACATTAAAGGTAGCAGAAACATTGTAGTGACCCGGTAAATCAATTTTATAGGCATTGTCATTGATGCGTTTCAGAACCCAAAAAGGACCATCAGCACGGGGCTGAAGCTTCCCAAAACGTCCCCCTGGAAAACGATCTTTGCTAAAGTGGATCCAAACGAGATCCCCCTCTTGAAACATCACCCGTTTCCTGCGCACATTGGCACGTCGTTGATAGACAATGTTGTTGTTCTCGATTTGCTCCCGCACCTGTTTGTGAATATGCTTAATTTGGGCAGCCCTCTCTTCGCCATCAGCACTAAAATACTCGGTTGCCGGTAATGGAGTCAGATCTAGTGGTGTGAACGGGTTCCTGCCATAGACAACCAAGAAAAGACTCATACCCGTAAAACAGTGGGACGACCTGTTATATGCGAACTCAGCTTGGGGAAGGATGAAATCCCATTGACGGGGGTTGTTACCAACGAGACTACGCAGGAGATTTCCAAGGTTGCGGTTTGTGACTTCAGTTTGTCCGTCACTCTGGGGGTGATGGGCGCTGCTGAAGTGAAGGTGAGAACCCAACCTTTTCCACTGTTCTCCAAAAATGGCCCACAAATTTGACATCCCTATCGGAGGTTAAGGACTTAGGTACCCCATGTAGCTTAACAATTTCAGCAAAATACATGCGAGCGACTTGGCTACCATCGTACGTCTTAGCACTCGGAACAAAATGTGCCATTTTCGAAAACCGATCGACGACCACCATAATCTAGTCTTTCTGTCGTTGTGTTCGTGGGAGACCAACAACGAAGTCAAGGCTAACATCTTCCTACGGGCCGTCCGGAACAGGAAGTGGAGTATAAAGACCGGCATTAGAATGGTGAGTTTTGGCAATATGGCAAATGCGACAATGGTCGACGATACGGTTAACATCACCACTCATCTTAGGCCACAAAAACCTCTCCTGGACCAGCTTCAATGTTTTGTCTCTCCCAAAATGTCCCGCTAACCCTCCTTGGTGGCTTTCGAGAATTATAGCGTCCCGTAGCGAACATCGTGGAACACATAAACGGTTTCCCCTGAATAAAAAACCCTCGTGTAGGCTGTAACCCTTATTGGGCGCTGCCTGACAAGCCCGCCATACTTTAGAAAAGTCCGGGTCATCGGGGTAGAGGCTCCGAAAACCCTCAAAACCTTCCACCTGAATCTGTAGTGACGTGAGGAAGGATCGACGGCGGCTCAGTGCATCTACGACGGTGTTACTAGTCCCGGTTTTATGCTTGATTACGAAAGAAAAATCCTGTAAATACTCAACCCACTTGGCATGATGAGGATTGAGTTTATGTTGGTCATTGATATACCGTAACGCTTGATGATCCGAATATAACACGAATTCTCCGTAGGTGCTGTACTTTTGTTTCGCGTCACTCAGTTTCTCGCTAAAAAAAGCAATGGGTTGATTCTCTTGACTTAGGACACCGCCGATTCCAAAACCGGAAGCGTCACACTTGACCTGGGAAGCTACTCTAAAATGAAGCTAGACCATGAAAACTACGTACTTCATGGACCGATGTGGGGGTAGGCCATGACGTGATCGCCTCAATCTTCGATTCATCCATGCGGATTCCTTGCTCGGAGATAAGAAAACCCAAGAAAAGTACTTCGGAGGACAGAAAGTGACATTTTGACCGGTTCGCATACAACTTCTGATCACGAAGAATAGTGAAGACCTGTCGAGGGTGAAGAAGGTGTTGTTGCATATCTTTACTAAATACGAAATAAACGACGACACATTGGCCAATGGGGGGCTTAAAAACCTGGTTCATCAACCGCATGAACGTGCTTGGTGCATTTGAAAGGCCGAAAGGCATCACCATCCACTCGTAAAGTCCATCACGTGTTTTAAATGCGGTTTTCCATTCATCTCCTGGTCGCATCCTGATTTGGTGATAGCCACTACGTAAATCGATCTTTGAGAAAACTTAGGAACCGTGTAACTGGCCTAATAAATCCTCAAAGCGTGGTATAGGGAACCGATATTTTACCGTGATCTTGTTGACGGCCCGGCTGTCAATGCACATCCGGTAGGCGCCCCCAGGTTTTGGTCAAGTAAGGCTAGGACGGCACAAGGGCTCATGCTTTCCCGGATAAGCCCTTTATCAAGAAGCTTGTTAACTTGTTCGGGAATACCGCCCCCGGAACAAAGTCGATGCAATGTTGTACGTCTCTCATAAGTGGCAATCCGGCAGGGATATCTTCTGGGAAAACCTCTCGGAATTCTTCAAGGATGGGTTGTACTTCGACTGGTGGCTTATCGGAAAGGGGGTTTTGTTCGATAACTACCGGTGAATACATGAATGGTGGTGACATGTGGCGTGTAAAATCCAGTGTTGTAAAAATCGCGCCTAGGCGCCGATTAGTCGCTAGGCGGCTCGTTAACAACTAATTTTGGCATAGTCAGTCCAAAAATCGCTAGGCGTTCCAAATCGCGCCTAGGCGAT
Organism: Smallanthus sonchifolius; assembly: GCA_023525975.1. NCBI lineage: Eukaryota > Viridiplantae > Streptophyta > Magnoliopsida > Asterales > Asteraceae > Smallanthus > Smallanthus sonchifolius. The sequence continues at coordinate 67,028,789 of CM042021.1, read as the reverse complement.
CCTAGGCGGTCCTAGCGGGCCTAGGCGGCCAGATTCCGGCGAACATTCCGGCGAAAACCTGAAATATCCGGCGAAAACCTTTGGTGTGGTTTAAAAATGAACATTTTTATAAAAATTAAATATAAAAATGTGTGTATATATATAAAAAACTGAAAATTACATATAAAAATTCCAATCCGATTAATCCCGCCTAGGCCCCGATTAATCCCGCCTAGGCCTAGGCCCTACCTCACCGCCCAACTAGCGCCTAGCGATTTTTACAACCATGGTAAAATCCACAAATGCTGACTTTGTGAGAATGACAGCTTCGGTCGCTGCTGCACGAGTATCTAAAGGAGCAAGTATAACAGTGATACCGTCCTTTTTAAACGAATACGTGTTTTTGAACCCATCATGCTTCGTCCGTCGATCAAACTGCCAAGGGCGTCCCAACAACACATGGCAAGCGTCCATTGGAATAACCTCACACCAAACTTCATCCGAATACCGCTCGCCAATCGAGAACTTCACGAGACATCTTTGGTTAACCTTAACAACATTCCCTTTCTTTAACCAAGTTAGTTGGTATGGATCAGGATGGGGTTCCACTTTCAGGCCCAATTTCTCCACCATACTCATTGCTACCATGTTCTCACAGCTTCCCCCATCTATGATAATCTCGCAGACTTTGCCTTTTGATGTGCACCGGGTACGAAAAATGTTATTGCGAAGCCATAGGGTGTCGTCAACAGGTGAGGTTGGGGCTGCAGTAAGGGCGCGCTGAATAACCAGCGTTTCCCCTTTGTTGGGGTAAACAACGTCGTCCCCATTTTCAGGTTCATCATAGGGGTCGGTGTCGTATTTTGGCAGTGTTTCCTCCGTGAAGGTGACAAGATGCTTGTTCAGGCAGTCCCGAGTAAAATGACCCAGCCCGTGACACTTAAAGTCGATCCAGTTGTTCCTCTCGAGGGCTCAGCTTTGATTGGGCTGAGATGATTCCTAGGTAAAAAGGTGGCTGGTACACGCGAATTCTCGGCTTTGAATGAGCCGATCTTCGGGGGTGTATTCTTTTGTCTCGTCTTCAGTTGTTTCTCCACTTTTAGGGCTAAACGAAAAACGTCATTAAAACTCTAGTAGGGTTGGAGCTGAACTACGTCCGAGATATCCGAACGTAAGGCGCCCAGAAAACGAGCAATTACCTGTTCGTCTTCTTCTTCTTTTGCCCCGCAACGCATTCGTAACCTGTCAAAATCAGCAATCAAGTCCTCAACGATGGAGGTCCGTTGGGATAAGTTATGATATTCTAAAAACGCGTCTTGTCGATAATTGACGGGTACAAACTTTTCACGTAACAACTTCTTCATTTTGTCCCATGTTCTTATTTTCGACCTCCCCTCTTGAACCCTTTTCTTCTTTATGTGATCCCACCACAAGGAAGCAGATTTACGTAATTTAATAGCGACGAGTTTTACCTTGTACGTGTCGGGGATGTCTTTAAGATCGAAGATACGTTCTACCATACTAAGCCAATCAATGAATTCATCAGGTTGTGCCCAACCATCAAACTCGGGGATTTCGACCTTGACTCCCATGCCACGGAGTGGATCGGGTTCATAAGTCTCTCGGTGTCGACCCTGTCGACCACAAGGGTTACCGGCGCCTTCCTCATAATCCCAGATGTATGAGTCAGTGTCGGTTCCTTCGTAGTGATCCTCCTGTTGCAACTCAAGGTCCCTGACCCGTTGTTGTAACCTCGCTATCTCTGCGATATCCCGTGGATCTCTGCCTTCATCCGCGTTGCCTCGGTCGGCGTCTCTACGGGGATTCTGTCTAAAGTCTCCACGTCCTGCCATTGAATTCTCAGTTGGGCTCTGATACCAACTGATGCAATTAATCTGAGCACACAAGTTGGATCGAGAGTTCACAGGCAGAATCAAAGCACAATTTCTTTAAAAAAAATCAACCAAAAACTTTATTGAAAAAACCCACGATATAAAGTCTCCGGATCCAAGGAAATAGCTAACAACCCGATAGAAACAAACCCAAATTAAAAGTCAAACAAGATAAACTAGAAAATTCAAAATACTAATCAAATAATCTTCAAATAAATAATCATTCGATCTTCAGCCGCATCAGACGCGGATCTGAATCGGGTCGGGTTAAGTCACGGATCAGACCCGTTTGACTGTTCTGGATCCCCTGCATCACGTTTACCACCCAATTCACCCTCCAACCCGTTTGAACCGCTTAGATAAACAACCCACCATCCTGATCTTAACACGAATTGCCACCCCTAATATCCAGGTGTGCAAATGTACACATAAGTATGTACAATCAGATATACAAGAACATCCACACAGCCACACATGTATATCATTATCATATACACATAGACTAAAAGTAAACCAACACTAAAAATAACTTAACAAGGAAACATCATCAAAGTGTAAAGCTATACAAGATACATCATCAAGTTAGATGTTGATCAAACTGTATTGTATTGACACATCTTATAGACAATGAAACAAATACACAAGAAGCTTAGGTATATTGAGAAAACAGAACACAAAAGACGTACGACACAACTAGATGAAATAACCTATGTATATAAGCAGCTAGAGAAGAAACAGAGTAGAAGCAACATGTCAAAACTCAAATTATTTAGTGTTAAGAGTGTGAACAGTGTAGATTACAAGTTACAACACTAAGAATACAAATATTTCAACCAGAAGTGTTCTAAAAGCAGAGCTAGCTAGTGACCTGCTAAGAGTTGGTTATTGTGAAAGCAGGAAATTAAGCAAAAGGATACGGGATTCATTTGAATATACAAAATATAATCTTTCTAGACGCTAGATTATCTAAGTATGTGGGAAACAAGAATTATAGTTTTGGTAATGCCTTATTTCAATATAATTACTTTCCTAAACTACTAGTTGTCTAGTCTTGGAAATAAATATTCAGAAAAAAAATGGGAAAGATTCCTCCTAGTCAGTGTTGCAAAAATCGGGATTAATTGGCGATTCATCGCTAATCGGAGAAGCACCTTAGAATTTTCATGTAATCGGTCCTCTAATCGCTAGTCGGTCCTAGGCGATCCAAATCGGCGCAAATCGGAGCAACAAATTTTTTTTTCATTTATCACTTATTCTTTAACAAAATTACAAGTTTCATCCTCAAAATTATAGTTTTAACAAAATTGACCAAGACTTTTACATTTTTTTTCATTTATCACTTATTCTTTAAAAAAATTACAAGTTTCATCCTCAAAATTATAGTTTTAACAAAAATGACCAAGGCTTTTACATGTGTGTGCATCAAGATGTTGTACATATAGGTTTTTAGGTTGTACATATATATTTTTTATATATTAAAACATATATAAAGCTTACTTATAGCTAAATTTTTGGTAAATGATTCTAAAAACATATAAAAATTCCAATCCGATTAATCGCTAGTTGGTAACCCACAGCCCAATGATTTTTACAACACGGCTCCTAGTTAAGAAAAGTTAATAGACAATGACAGGAAAATTAACCAATCTCCACTTACCTCAATAGCCAGTTGTTAACAGAGCAATGGGGAAAACTCTTAGGCAAGGGCTAATGCCTATGTGGCCACTTAAGTTGTGTGAAACAAGGATTTTTGGAACACTTTTGATGTGTTTTCCTTTTCACTTGAAGACTGAATTATAACGGAAGCCTTGAGACTAGAACTTAAAATGATGAACCAAATGCATTAAAAAACATAGTTGCATCATAAAGGCACTAAGAAAAAAATGGTAACAAAGTAGCAACTATATGAAAATGTTTAGTAAGTGTATAAAGCTATTTCCTTAATACAAAATCTGAAAGAACATCTTACCTGAACTACAATTATAGTAATGCCGACCCACTTACAAATATCAACATTGTCTTCAATGAATTCCCGAATGCTATCAATTCTTCCAGTCGAGTCCTCTGGTAGATCCTGAAATTGTCAAATGCCATTACATTGGTAAAAGCTCTTAAACATATATAAAACTTTTTGTACTAATTCCAGTATCACACCTTTTCCCAACGATGATCAAGGGAGATGAACGCAATAAAAGCCACCTCAATCAGGATCAACACTACTTTCAGTACGGTGTACTGACAAATTTTCACGCTAAGGAAGTAACTAAGAAATTTGAATCAACTGAATGACTACACCTCAATCAGGATCAACACTACTTTCAGTATCGTGTACTGACAAATTTTCACGCTAAGGAAATAACTAAGAAATTTGAATCAACTGAATGACTAAAAGGCATCGCTGGTTTCTGCCTATATTAAATGTATTATTCACATACATCGATACAAATTTTGCTGAAAATCAGACAAATGGAAAATATTGAATTCAACCATAAGCTTTTTGTTTGTGTAAAAATATCTTTCTTGAAATGTAACATAGAGCAAACTATACCTACTTGGAGAACATACATAAATCAAAGTGTTGTAAAAATCGCTAGGCGCTAGTCAGGCGGTGGGTACCGACTAGGGATTAATCGGATTGGAATTTTTATATGTAATTTTCATATTTATATAAATATACACACATTTTTATATGTAACTTTCAAAATTATATATATATACACACATTTTTTAAAATAGCTGGAATTTACATGAACTCGCCGGAAAATCGCATGAAAGTCAACGGAATCTCGCCGGAACCTGCCGGAATCTCTCCAGAACCCTATCGGAATCTCGTCGGAAAAACGGGAAGTGGCCGATTTGTGGCCAACTAGGTCCGATTAGGGCCACCTAGGCACGATTTTGACCATGTTTTTCCGATTAGCGATTTTTAGTCCGATTAGGGCAAAATTCCTATGTAAAACGGCGATTAATCGCCGACTAATCAGGATTTTTGCAACACTGATAAATCATCACTCTCCTTCACTATGTATGGACATCACCAGTGTTGTAGAAATCGCTAGGCGCTAGTCGGGCAGTGGGTACCGACTAGGGATTAATCGGATTGGAATTTTTATATGTAATTTTCAGATTTATATATATATACACATTTTTGTATGTAATTTTCAAAATTATATGTATATATACACATTTTTATATGACAAATTAGTTTAATAAAGAAATTAGTTTAACCTGGCCGGAATTTCTAGAGATCCGCCCAAATTCCTAGAGTTTTGCCGGAATCTCGCCGGAAACCAGCTGGAATCTGCCGGAAAGTCGCGATTAGGGCCGATTAGCTTCGATTAGGGCCGATTTCCGATTAATTGGGTGACTAGGTCAAAATTCCTCTCTTTTTTTGCGACTAGCGATTAATCGTGATTTTTACAACCTTGGACATCACATAAACAAACAAACATACCCGGTAAAATCCCACTCATAGCAGATGCTATTTTTAGGGTCTAGAGAGGGTAGGATTGGGGCAAGCCTTTCCTCTGTCTCAAGAGACAGAGAGGTTGCTCCCGTTGCGATCTTGGTTTAAAAAAGCGCGCCTAGGCGCAAGGCGACATAAGGCGCAGGGTCATGGGGTTTAGGTTACATAAGGCGCAGGGGTGTACAAGAAGCGCGCGCTTCTACGCTCTGAGTCGCTTTTCTGCGCTTATGTTATGAGCTTTTTTTTGGTATGTTTTGTTTCTGTTTTGGACTTTTGCAGGTGGTAGTAACTAGTAATTTTAGGCATCTTTATGGTTTATTGTAATAATTTCCTTTCTAGTAATTATCTTGGACCGCTTGTGGCCATGACTAACCTTGTTTTAGGTTTGTTTGGTGGACTAATGGTTGGGTTATACCCTCTTTTGGATGTTTTAGATGTTTTAATAGTATGTACGCCTCGCGTACAAAAAGCCCTGCACTTTTGTGATTTGCGCTTCGGATTTAGACCTTGTCGCTTCAGTGCGCTTTTCGCTTTTTAAAACCAAGGTTGCGACCCCCGGCTCCAAAATCATGTTGTAGACAAATAAAAAGTAGCAACCAGATAACATAATAGTATGTACGCCTCGCGTACGAAAAGCCCTGCGCTTTTGTGATTTGCGCTTCGGATTTAGACCTTGTCGCTTCAGTGCGCTTTTCGCTTTTTAAAACCAAGGTTGCGACCCCCGGCTCCAAAATCATGTTGTAGACAAATAAAAAGTAGCAACCAGATAACATAAAGTATAGCACAGATAATCAAAAAATTAGCAGAAAACCAAAGGTATTAAAAACAAAAAAACTACTGATTAGACAAAATGGTAGGAGAGCTATAATAGTGAGTAGTGACAAGTAAAAGAAAATGAGGCATGGAAAAGATAGCACCAATCCTTCTGAAAGTGTCTAAACTATCCCCTATCAAAACGATATGCCAAGACCGCTAAGGTAACACTAAGGCTAAGGCAACCAACGGTGAAAGAAAAACCAAGTCCCTACCAAAAGAACTTAGATACTCTATACACTCTCCTAATAGTTGTATGGACATCACATAAATTGTTGAAAATGCTTAAAAAATATAAGTGAGACAAAAAATAAAAAAATAAAAAGGATACACAACAAAGGCAACATCCATGGATAGCTTCAGCTGCAATATGACCTATGCAAGAGATGCAACACAGAACAACGCCCAATCCCATAAATGCGTATATGAACCTGCCAAAGAATATCATAACCCATCACAAAATTAAACCACCTGTTAAATTGACCAGAAACCAAATTCAGACAACTCAATTGAAATGAATCTAATTGAAGTTATACAACAATTGTTCACGCATTGACCTCCATTTTTTTCATTTCTAGGTTTTTAATTGCAAACATATGAAAGAAACCCTAACGGACAACCTTCAAAATTAATATTTACCAAGGAGCAGGAACGTAATTGGATTCGAGCTGTATCGCGCCATAGATACCGGTGATCGTCCCAGCTTGAAAATTGAAGTCAATCACTTGATCGGAAACCCTAACGGTATTAAAAACGGAGAAAACAGAATCCGGCGATGGAGCTGGAGCTAAATCGGACGGTGAAGGTGGCGATGGAGGAATCGGCAGGTGTTTCTCCCACTGATTCAACATATACGCAGAGTAAACAATGATTGAAATTCCAATGAATGTTTGGAAGAAAATGAGAAATTTGAGAATGAATGCCACGAATGAATGGCAACATGGAGTCCTCATTTCTTCAGAAAATCTTCGTTGATTTTGCAGAGAATTTTGAAAATTTTGGTCCAATCAAACCCTAGCTTCAGATTTATTTCGTTGTTTTGTTCCTTTCGGCTTTCCCTCTCCTTTTCTCCTTTTTTCCTGTTCTTTTTTTTTTTTTTTGAAAGTCTCCATTTTTCCTAAAAATTAACTAAATATGAATATTCCAGAAAAATATACTGTTAAGATGATACGGACGAAACGAATGGTGATGACTACAGATGTTCAAAATCGGATATCTGAAATTTCGGATATTCGTTCGGATAGTAAACCTGATATCCGAAATCTGAAAAAAAAATTGACAGAGTTTTGTTTGAATTTTTAAGAAATAAACTTGTTTCAACTTAACTTCCAAACAACAAATTCCAACAAATACAAAGTTTCAAACTATAAAAACAACAATCCAAACAAATGCAAAGGTAAATAAACAAGTTCAAAACACAATCCAACACAAGAACGTTCAAAACAACATAGCTTCCTTCTCGAAAATCTTGATCTTCCATCAAACTTTTCTCATGCCAATCTACCCTAGTGATGACTATGTGCCACATTGAGATTATCGCTAGAATGTGATCGATGAGGTCAAATATTTACATCAGCTCCCCATCTCTACGATCATCTCTAAATTATAAAGAAAACATGAAAAATAATGTAATTTATGCTCGCATCAGCACCCCCATCTCCATCTCCATCCTCTATATTTTTAGAGGAAACTATAACCACCATTTATATTTAGAGGGTCATCATTCATCTCTTATTCATTTAGTTTATACTTTTTGTAAGTGTATGTGAGTGAAAGAAATAGAAAAAAAGAATAATAAATAAATAAATATTATTTAATTGAAAAAATGGATAGATATGGATGAGGATGATTTTAAAAAGTGAGATATAAATTTAAGAAATGATAATTTTTTAGTTAAATTGTAGGGATGAGGATGAGGGAGATGATGTGAATGTTCTTAGGTAAGAACATTTTATATGTATCTCCATCTCTATTATTAAAAGATTTTTTCTATTTTGAACGTTTATCAGGATCTCTATCTCTATCTTTAAATTTTAGAGTTTAATAATAAAGATTCTCTAAATAAAGAGATCCATTTTCATTAATCTCTGTATTTTTTGTAAGTGTCTAAGAAAGAGAAAAAATAATAAAATAAATGTTTGTGACTGAGATAGAGATAGAGAATGAGATGTGGGAGGTTAAACCAAATTTAAAGATAAATTTTAAAAAAATATGATATTTAGTTAAATTACAGAGATGGAGATGCTGCTGTGAATGCTCTAAGGGGGGATTGTTATGGGAGAATTGCAATGTCGTTAAGATGATATGGACAAAATGTTAAGATGGTGTTTCTGAATGAGTAGACAACTATTCATACGAATAGTCAATGATCAAGACAGAGAGAGATATCATTTTTCAAGTTAGCATGGGACATTAGAGGTAAAAAGGGTTTTACTCCTTTACAAATGTTCACATCTGTCATTCGGCAGTTAACATACGACACCTCATCTGACTTATGGGATGAGTTGTGAATATGTCTGAGAAAACTTCACAGGATTGTGTTAATAAATTAAGTAAAGGTGTCATTCAGCTCTACGACAAATAATTTGTGTAAACTAATGTGGAGTGACATTCAACAATTGTATGATACGCATGAAGCAAAACATGGCTTTCCCGAAATGCTTTGTAACATTGGTTGCATGCATTAGGAATGGGCAAATTGCCCTAATGCATGGCGAGGCGATCATCCACGCCAGACTATAGTGCTAGAAGCAGTGGAATCACATGAGCTATGGATTTGGCATGCATTCTTTGGTGTTGCTAGTTCAAATAATGACATTAATGTTCTTGCCTAGTCGTCTCTATTCAACGACATCTTCAATGAAGTAGCACTGAAGTCTGCGTTTGAACTTAGAGGAGTGGAGTACAAGCACGGTTATTATCTTGCTAATGGAATACATCTCGACTATTGTGTATTTGTCAAATCGTACACATGTCCACTTACTGATAAACGAAAAAAGTGTAGAACGAGCATTGGTGTCCTCGAGCAATGGTGGCACATAGTGAAACATCTGTCACGAGAATGGTCACCCAAAAAGTTAAGGACCATAATGTATGCATTAGGGTGTGCATGGGTCGGTTTTGGGGTGAAACCAAACCCAAAACCGAAAGTTCGGTTTTTAGTTTTTTAAAACCGTTTGGTTTCGGTTTTTTCGGATTTCGTTTTTTACAATGGGTGCGGTTTGGTTTCGGTTTTAAAACCAATTGGGCTTGAATATTTTGGGGTAAAAGAAAAATTGTCCAAAATAATGAACATGAGTTTGAAATTTTGGGCCTAAATTTTTTTTATTAACTAATAATTATCACATATTTTGGCTTAAATATTTTGGGCTAGAAAAATTATTAGTTTTCTTAAAAATTACTCAACATAAAAAATAAACATTATAATTTATAAATTCAATAAATATAAATAATAACCTACTATTAATACAAATATGTGTAACACAAATATGTATACACTTTTAACATATAAGCACACAACACAATATATATATATTTTGAAACGTGCATGCACACAATATATAATTAAAGTATATGTATACGTTCGGTTCGGTTTTTTCGGTTTTCATAAAATACAAAACCGAAACCAAACCGTAATTTTCGGTTTTCAAAAAATACAAAACCAAAACCGTCGGTTTTAGTTTGGTTCGGTTTTTTGGGTGCGGTTTTTTCGGTTAATTCGGTTTCGGTTAGGTTAATTTGGTTTTTTGCTCACCCCTAGTATGCATGCATCATATTACATAATATGATTCTTGAAGACAAAGGTCGGGCGATTTGTTAGTATGACGAACACGGTATTCAAACGCCTTATGAAGAAATTGATGACCAATAAAAGGAAGCTAATATTCACGAATTACATAACCGAGAAACGTATGACAGCCTTCGCACTGATTTGGTGGAACATATCGACACAATTCAGAAATTACCCAGCTAAGGCTATATAATCATTTTTGTGTTAATCTTATCTTTGTATTTTATTATTATGTATTTTTTGAAAATTTTTAGTTTGTTATAAATACATGTAACTATCAACATTTCTAACTCCAAAATCACCATTTATGTTTGTATTAATGTTATAACCCTATAAATAGTGGCTATTATATTTGATATTTCAATAAGAATGAGTTCTTCCATTCCTCTATACTCTTCATTCTTATGTATATATATTTTGTGTATTGATTGCTATCAGGTCGTTGTTTCACAACACGTTATCAATGCGAGACTTTGGAAGTTCATTCTAACTCATAATACAAGTAAGTTCCTTCTAGAAGCTGTAATGATCATGGTTCTTAAAATTGATTTTGCAATTTCTTAATCGTAGTATGTTCAATTAAATCACCTTACAAGTTTATTTTAACTCATAATACTTACATGTTCATAACTATATTTATGGCATATCAATTATATGTATATGTTCATTTTTAAATTATTAACCAAGTAAAAATTAAAAAATATGTATAACTAATCACTTTTGTTTTCATGATTGTATCAACTTTATTTTTGTAAATCCAATCAACTGTGCTTTTTCTTAACCATAATATTAATATTAAAAATGATTTAGAAAAATAACATACAATAGGATTCGAAGTTGAATTTAAAACTTTTATGTTGAACATTACAATTATATGATTATGCCTCTCCACATAGACATATGTGCATTACTTTGGAAACCTCATAAATTATCGATCTTAGACTTTACAATGAGTAATCATTAGTATTAGTTAAAATAAAAAAGTGATTATATCATAATCTTGATGCATCTAATTAATCATATTAAGTATGTCTTGCTAAGTTTACAATCATTGTTATGAAAAGCTAGTAGCTAGAAAAAAAAACAAAAAAGAAAACATTCGTATTAATTTATTAGTTATTCAATATTATTTTAGTATTGCACATTGCTAATGAATTTTGATGTTTCATAATTATTCAATACTACATATCATAAGATTAAAAGTTCCATGTTTCATATTAATAACCATTTATATTACTTTATTAGTTATTCAATGACATTTTATTAACATATACATAATGACTTTGATGTTTCATACTTATAATAATTAAATACTACATAATACATGGTAGTCTCAAATATGATAATCAATATATTACTTAAGTAATTAGTTTTAAAATAATAGTCATATATATCAGACACGTATTATTCAAATTGATTTCTAGTATTAAAATAATTATTCAAAACCTTATTTTATGACAATACCATTGAAAGACGATTATTAAGATTATTTACATCATATTTATTATATTATTTATTACATAATATCTCATAACAATGTTACGACATTGCTTCAATTACCAAATATATGAAAAATATTATAACTTGATTTGTTAATATCCAATTGAATAAATTATCATGTTACTTTTGTTTAAATAGATATTCCATATAAACAATTGTAACATAAAAAATACAATGGGTTTTTAACCACATTCATAATATTTTAATTATATCTTGTAACGACGACATTTATTTCATGATGTTTTAAGACTATTTATGATTTTATGGCTTGACATTACCAATATGAAGTTAAATGTCATCATTTATTTGAGGCTATTTATATTTTTTTTGTTAATAATTATATAGGATTTACGATTCACCCTAAAAAAATAGAGAAAAAGTGTTTAATTGAATTATGGGATTATGGCTACCACATGACGCATAAGAAATTTGGAGGAGACTGATATGTTGTTCCTTAAAATTTATTTTACCTTACAAACACTTATTATTATTCTTCTTATATATTTAATATATGATAATGATTATATATGATTATAACTAAATATTTAATCATTAAATTGTTGTTTTCATACAAACCTGTAACATCCCAAAATTTAACGGCTCAAGAAACAAGAACAGCAAGTAACGGCAAGAAAAGAAAAGTCCAATGTTTAAAATGAAAATTTGAAGTTTCGAGCCATAACGGACCGTCATGGACGGTAACGGTCCGTTACGAGCCGTGACGGACCATCACAAAACGGTAACGGTCCTTTACGGGTTGAGCAAGGGTTTTAACCGAAGAGTGACACGTTTCTATGACTCATCATGATGAAGTGACGTGTGTAAAACCTATGACGGACCGTCATGAAGGGTAACGACTCGTTACGGGTCATGACGGACCGTCATGAGATGATAACGGTTCGTTACGTGTTGGCGAAGATCTTAGCGGCCAAGGAACAAACGGTGACGGACCGTCACCGTTGGTAACGGTCCGTCACAGAACCTGGAGTCAGCTTATAAATAGTTGAAGATGGCCATGCAATTGGAAACATCACAAACACACACACGAATTTGAGAAGAAGTAAAGGACCCGGTGTGGTACGTTCAAGTACGAGTGCAATACGCTGCGAGTACGGTTCGAGTTCAGAGAAGCGTCTAAGAGAGGAACGAACTTAGGAACTATCCGAGGATAATGTAAGTACACTGAACCCGTACCCTGGACACGATTATGTGAATTACGTGCTTAAATGATATTTGTTATGTGATATGTATATGCCGAGGGTACGGGATAATGAAAGGTTAGTCTAAACACTAAACGGGAATAATGGAGTAGTCACGACGTGTCCAAGGGGTGGTGGATACGCCGCTGGTACATCCTATATATAAATCTCTTTGATGTTTTATGGTGAAACCATTATGAATGTTTAGGGCTATAGACTAAAAGACAGTAATAAAAATATAGTAAACGAACGGGAGATCTTCCAACCAGTATGTAGTTATCTAACAAACGAAATGTTCTGTTTAAGGAAAGGGTGGTTTATAAATCTCTCCTAGACCCGTCACTCTTTCCTAGGAACATCTCTGTTGGAGGTATACTCTAAAAGGATAATCACCCTAGTTTACAATATATGACGAGTATGGATATGTGATAAAGTTGAACACATGATGAATATGAATATGTGAATGCATGATGATACGTGCAAATATGAATGAGTATGATGAAACGAGTCTAAACCCTAAAATGAAATAACGGAGTGCTCACGAAGTGTTAAAGGGGTGGTGGATACGCCACTGGAACTTCCTATATATAAACCCTTTTAATGCATCGTGGAGAAACCATTACGAAGTTTTAAGGTAAGGACTGGTTGGAAAATAAGTCAAGTATTTACATGAAATGAGAATAAGTGCTTGATACATTTGGGAGGCTGTGAGTCTAAGATACTCAAGGTCCCAAATGAAATGAGATACCTGGCCTATAAGGTGGATCTCAATAATAAAGAAGAAAACTAAAAAGATTCCAAGCCTACGGGGCTGAGGAAAAGATTCCAAGCCTACGGGGTTGAGGAAATGAATAAGTCTCCTTGACAAATGCAAGGGGTCTATACTAACGAGTATAAGGACCTTGCAAAAAAAAAAAAAAACTCGGATCGGAGGTACGTCCAAAGATTGTCGCGAGGGGGTTAGCACACCCATAAAATATACGAATGACGTGATCGGAGGTACGTCCAGAGATGGTCACGGGGGCACCGAGAGCCTGAGAAACTTGAACAATAATAAGAACCTAAAGGGGTTCATAATAAAATAAAAAGATGCAGTGTACTTACTTAGCGATAGCTAATTCAAAAACGTTTTCCAAACACTGCAAGAAAGAAGCATATGGAAAAGAGCTTCCTGTGGATGAGGCCGGACGAAATGAAGAATCCCTAAACTTTTGTAATAGAATATTGTACATGTAAAACAATATTTATAAATGAAAAAGATACTTTAGTCATTTAATGACAACGTTTTGTTAAACTGGGACCATTTTCCGTAATTAAACCCTGATAAAATAATAAAGAAAAAGTAGGACGTTTCAGGTTGGTATCAGAGCACGGTTTGAGGGATTTAAGTATCAAAAAGTTAATTCAACTCAAACCATAAGTGCTCATGATATAGATAGGGATTCAATCTGAGGCTGTCCAAGGAAGCAGATATGTTTAAATTCCAGTGCTAAAACATAAATGTGTGAGTATACGTGGGTAGAAATTTGTATGAGATAAGCTCCATGTGATAATTGAGAGTATCATGATACGTAACATACATTGCCTTATACCTGGCAAGTATTGGAGCTAATGTATGGGACCATCATGATATCACAAACATCATATAATAACTTATTTCAGCAGATAGTAAACCAGGAATGTGATTATGCATGATTAAAATGCATGAATGAATGTGCATATGTGTAAAATGCATAGATAGGGCCTTATGTGAAACCCTAGAATACTTGAATAGGGTTAAACGGATAAAAGGCCTATAGTATAAAAACCCTAGACTATGATTAGGATAAACTAATGAGAGATTTAAAACGATGCCATGTTACAGCAAACAATGGCTGGACATCAAAACGACGAAATACGTGATGAAGGGAGTCACAGGAGAGCTGAATCTCCACCTCCCGAGGAAAATGAAGTTGAGCAAGTTCTGGAAAATATCCGGAGACAGATCGCAGTAGTAGTAGGAAAGGCTTTCGATGCAAACTTTCTGATCCTACAAGCTGAGTTACAAAGCTCATTAGAGAGTTGGTTCGAAAGCCATAAAGATATTACTCATAATGGAGAAGGAAGAAATCCAAAAGTTGATACGAAGTCAACTCATTATACATACAAGGATTTCATGGCATGCAAACCTTTAGAGTTTAAGGGAGTTGTTAATCCCTTAGAAAGTCAAAGGTGGATCGCTTAAATAGAAACAACTTTTGATACATGTCACCGCGAAAAAGAAGATGGGGTTATCTTTGCCACCAACCAACTAAAAGAAAGAGCCGACGATTGGTGCGTTGTAAAGAGAGAGAAAGGAAGAGACAGAATTATGGAGATGAGATTGGAAGAATTCAAGGATATCTTCCTGAAGCGTTATCGCCCTCGAGCGAAAATTGAAAGAATCACTGAGGAGTTTCTTCAACTCCGTCAGACTACAGAATCAGTGGATGAGATCACGAGAATTTTCTTTGACAAGGCCAGATTTTGTATGCCTTTGTTAACAACCCCAGAGATGTGGATGACGAGATATCATCTCGTTTTGAAAACCAAGATTAGAGAATTTATCCATCCATCCAAGGGTGCGAACTTGGAGAAGATGATTGATTGGGCTCGAGAATGCGAGACTGAGCTCAAGACACAGGCTGAGAGAGATGGAAAGAGGAAAGGAGAGAATTATCATTCTCTTATACCTCTTAAGAGATTTAAGTTCAACAAACCGGGAGGCGGTTCCTCCTAAAGGAAAAATATACATGACTGCAAGACTTGTGGAAGAAGGCACCCGGGAGAGTGCCGATTCAAGTCTTTGAATTGTAACAAATGTGGGAAGGCAGGACACACTGCATTGCAATGTATGAGTGGAACCCGGTTGTGCTACAACTGTTATAAGCCAAGATCTTTTAGCAGGGAATGTCCTGAGCTAAAATTTCAGACGGAAAAGACCGGAGAAGGGTCTAGAGTGGTAGAGAATGAAGTGAAGAGAATCAAGGCTCCAAAGCCAAGAGGCAGGGCTTTTCAAATCACCACAGAGGAAGCGAAAGATGTTCCTGACATTGTATCAGGTACATTCCTCTTGAATTCCCTACCTGCTTGTGTTTTATTCGATACTAGAGCTAGTCGATCATTTATTTCATTAAAATATGCAAACTCTAGAAAGTTCAGTAGAAATAATTTGGCTAAGGTATTAGAGGTCGAAATCATGAGTGATCGAAACTGCGTAGTAACTGAAATATGCCGAGATTGCCAATTACTAATAAAAGGAGAAGCATATCCTGTCGACTTAATCCGATGCCGATGCAATAATTCGATGTGATCATTGGAATGGACTAGTTGTCTTCATATGCTGCAACGATTATATGCAATCATAAGATTGCATGATTCACGACGCCTATAGGAAAAGAAGTTAGTGTTATTGGCGAACGACGGAACCAGATTACGTTATGTACGATAGCCAAAATAAGTGGCTACGTGAGTTAAGGTCACCAAGCCTTCTTAGCCTACGTAGCTGATGTAAAAATGAAAGGGAGGAAACTTGATCAAGTTCCAGTGGTAAAAGAATTCCTAGAAGTATTTCCATACGATCTTCCAGGTGCTCCACCTGAGAGAGAAATCGAATTTAAAATTGATTTAATTCCTGAAGCTAAGCCGGTAGCTAAGGCTCTATACGGTTAGCACCAACAGAAATGAAGGAGTTGATGTTAAAGTTGCAAGAATTGTTGGACAATGGGTTTATACGCCCTAGTGTATCCCCTTGGGGTGCACCAATTCTGTTTGTAAAGAAGAAAGACGGTAGTATGAGAATGTGTATAGACTACCGTGAATTGAACAAGCTAACTATCAAGAATAGGCATCCCTTACCTAGAATTGATGATCTATTCGATCAATTACAAGGATCAAGTTGGTTTTCCAAAATCGACTTAAGATCCGGTTATCACCAAGTCAAGGTACGAGAAGAGGATGTACCTAAAACGACATTCAGAACTCGTTATGGACACTATGAATTTGTAGTGATGCCTTTTGGAGTAACGAATGCTCCGGCAATTTTTATGGACCTCATGAATAGAGTATGCCAGCTAATGTTAGACAAATTTGTTATTGTCTTCATTGATGACATCTTGATTTATTCAAAGAATAAAGAAGAACATGCACAACACCTTTGTGAAGTACTTAGTACTTTAGAAAAGGAAAAAACTATACGCAAAATTCTCAAAATGTGCATTCTGGTTGAGAGAAATTCAATTTCTGTGTCATGTTGTAAATGCAGAAGGTATCTTGGTAGACCCAGCAAAGGTAGAGGCTGTAATGAAATAGTCTCCACCTAAGAACCCATCAGAAGTTAGAAGTTTCTTGGGGTTAGCTGGCTATTATAGAAGATTCATCCAGGATTTTTCCAGGATATCCACCCCACTAACTAAGCTAACTCGAAAGAATTCAAAGTATGAATGGAATGAAGAACAAGAGAAGACATTCCAGACTTTGAAAGAAAGATTGACACAAGCTCCGATTCTAGCATTGCCAGAAGGAGTGGAAGATTTTGTGGTATATTCCGATGACTCAAAAATTGGGTTAGGTTGTGTTCTAATGCAAAGAGGAAAGGTGATAGCCTATGCCTCTCGACAGCTAAAGACACATGAAGCAAACTATCCAACCCATGATATGGAATTAGCTGCAGTGGTGTTCGCACTAAAGATCTGGAGGCATTACTTGTACAGAACGAAGTGTACGATTTACACAGACCACAAAAGTCTTAAGTATTTCTTTGACCAGAAATATTTAAATATGTAACATCCCAAAAGTAACAAGAAGGAATAAAACGAAAGACAATGGGTCTCGTGAAGGGGGGGCTTTAAAAGAAAAAAAATGGCGAACGAAGGACCAACGGGCTCGTTGGCATGGACCTCAGGCCGGGCTGAGGTAAAGCAAGGAGGGCTTGATAACCCTTGCCAACCTCCTTTGCCTCATTCCATCATCTTCTCCACCACAAATCTAGAGAGAGAAAGTGAGAAATCTAGAGAGAGAAAGAGCAAGAAAGTCTATCTTCTATATCTATCTTGCATCAAGATCGGTTGCTGGATGCTTCTGGAGGTTGGAGAAGGAGGAAGCAAGCATCAACATGTAACAAATCCTCTCAGATCTGAGTTTTTCTTCAAAAATGGGTTTTTAGGGTTTATGGGGTTTTTAAACAAAAAAGGTGGAATCTTTACGCGTGAAAAATAATTTAAAGGTCAGATCTAGCTTCATGGAAGCTAGATAAATGCTTTGAACGTAAAAAGTTAAGGTTTTGGATAAAAAATAAGACTTGGAAATGGTTGGTGTTCTTGAGCCGACACTCAAGAGTCGGCACCTGAGGAAGAAGGAGAATAGGATCGACCAAAAAGGGGAGAGAATCGGCTCTCAGAGAATTGGCCCTATGAGAGTCGGCCCTCTGAGGAACACATTGAGAAAAAGCTCCCTAGCACGAAGCAAAGTACTGAACGCAAGTTCATGCGACACTTATGAATGTCGCTGGCGACTCTCCCAGCCGACACTCATGTGTGTCTGCCGATACTCCCGACCGACACACTAGTAACATTTCTGGCTGACTATTGTACAAATGATAGAATCCGCACTTTGAATAATATGCAGATCGGTATACGCATAAGCAGTAGATAAGACATCGACTTCGGTTTGAGTATCGATAGACTGGTGAGTTATAGAGCCCTTTTTTGTGACACCCGGCAAATTTCAGGTTGATATCCATTCCCGACTGAGATACATATTACATTAGTAGACATGCATCACACTTAATTTATAAGTAATTAAATCCATTTCACACTTAGCAAGTCAATCCGTTTACACGCGACGGTAATCCGGAAGATTACCCGATCAAACACACGTCCTACAGCACGATCGTTGGTGATAATTTAAAACAAATACCTAGACATATAATCTGTGTGTGAAAATTATATGTAACACTGTGATTTAATTAATCATGCCTATATAAATTTTTTGGTGATTTATATAAATACTTTTATTTTCAGCACAGTCCGGTAGACACGCAGTGTGCACTAGCTAGGTCCATAATTCTAAGAAGACACTTAGACAAATATTTGGTGTGCACAAATTACATGTAGTGTTGTGATATATTATTCTAAGACTCTGTGAATTTTTCAGGAATTTTCTAAAAAAATTTATGTTTTAACGCTGTCCGGACAGTCTGCAGTACGTATCGACATTTCCAAATAAAAATCTGAACATTTTATATGTTAAACATACCAATATTAGTCAAATTATTTTTAAATAATTTCGTTCATACCTATTCGGGATTTCCGTCAATAAATCGGTGACTATTCGTTTTTCACCACCCGGAGTCAAATGACCCTATAAATACCCCCCACCTCCACCCATTTCTTCACTTCCACTCTTTCACTCTCTCTGTCCTCCCTCTCTTCTCCTTTGAGCCAAGATCAACCCCCACACCACCATCCTCACCATTTTTCCATTTTTTGATCTTTCATTCATCAAATCCAAGCTTCTAAGATCAAGAATCAAGCATTTGCAAGAGATTTCATCCATTTTCAAGTTTAGTAAGATCAAAACCCTCATTTTTTTTTTCATTTTTCATCTTCATGTTCATATGAACATGCATCCAAAGAAAACTCATTTTTATGAAAGATTAGCCATGGATTCTTAAAGGAAATGTGTTTTAAAACTCAAATGGTACATATTGTTGGTGATTTTGAACCCGAATTTTGTTCAAAGGCTCGGTTTCCATTTAAGGAAACTTTATTATGTATGCATGTGCTAGATGATGATATTTTGTTGGTGTGATGATGGATTATGTTGTAATAATAGTTGTAGATGATTAATATGTAAAAACTTTGTTGACAAAAGTGATGGATGATACATGCATTGTCGGTTTTGCTATTTTAGGAAACTTTAATTTTGGGTTTCATGTTAGATGCCATGTTTAGGGTGATTTGATGATGGAAAATGGTTAGATATGCATAAAGAATGGATAGTATGTGTAGATTTGCTATCTAGAACTTTTGGTCATATGAGATTTCATGCTCGGTTCTATTTATAGTAACTTTAATTTTCGGGTTTTTGTTAAAAGAGGTTATGATGTGATTTGTTTGGTGGAAATGATGCATAAACATTAGATATAGAGATTGTATGATTTTTTTTTGGTAAAATCACATGTCCATAATGCTTTTAGGCTCGTTTTCTATTTTTAGAAACTTTATTTCTTGACATGTATGAAAACTTGGTGTTTAGGTGTATTCAAAGCATGAAACTAGTGTAGTGAACATTATGGAAGAATGATTGACCAAAATGATGGATTAAAATGCATGTGTATGAGTTTTAGAGCTCGGTTTCTAAATAAGGAAACTTTATATTTCCACAAGATGTGTTTGCAAGTTATTTACATGATTAGAAGGTTTAAATGACTTAGTAACACTTAACTAAGTGCATTGTATGATGATACATGATGATTATCCATGAACTTGACAATTTGACATGATCTTGCTATAATAGGAAACTTTAATTATCCGAAACTCGCATGTTTGTCTATTTTTAGCAAGTAAACATTGAAATGTTCTATAAATGTTATAGCACGCCAAATTTCATGTGTGAACATCAGCTTTGCATAGTTGCCATGTTTAGGACTCAACAATTTGACTTTCCAATTAAGGAAACTTTAATGTATCAAAAGTTGTGTTTCAAGTTCTAAATTCCAATCGAATGTGCCAATGTGTTTATTAGACGATAATAGACTATTTCAAAGTAGGTTTGAATTCTATATTAGGATTTGAATGCTTAAGTCCAACGTGTCACCAATTGGTCGTCGAGTCAAAACATCTTTGAAATGTCAAAGTCACTTTTCAAACAACTCTTTAGATGCATAGAGTTCATAATCAAGCATTTACAATACTTAGACCTTAAAGTCCTAAATGTTTCCTAGGGCACGAGTAGGTCATCTCATTTAGCCGGATTTGCTAACACTTGCATATCATAACCGCTTTATCAGGTGAGTTTTCACAGCCCGTTTTACTCATTTTCATTTTGGGGTGAGATACATGCTCAAGTACATTTTAAAAAAATCATATTTCCATGCTTACACAGTTACATTAATTATATAAGTTGTACTGGTGTGTACAAAGTCCTCTCAGAGTCAACCGTTAATTTTTCCGCAAGCGAGGTGATCATGAACAGTACTGTTGAGTTTAACAACCCCTACCCAGGTTAGTAGCACTAACTTCGACTGGAGGTTGAACGGGTTTATAATTGACCTAATCCATTCATGTGCAAGGCACAAAGAGGCGAATCACATCCTTTTCCTTTTTATGTGGCTACTGTTGAGCTTCGGTTGGCGGACTTATGATAATTTTTGGTTTTGTCTGATCAATAATGATTGTGTAGAGTACATATGCTTTTCCATGCATTTCCAACATATGATTTTCCATCCATTGTCAATATATGATTTTTAAAAACATTTCATGATATGATTTCCATTACATATAACCTGCGAACTCACCAACTTTATGTTGACCCATTTTAGCATGTTTATCTCAGGTCGTTGAATGAATAGGATATGTGGCTAGGATGCAACCACAGGAGTCACACACTCATCATGCATGGCATCCTATTTTGATAAACAATATTTTATCATCCTTATTTTTAAATGTTGTAAACATTTAAACATTGCCTCCGCACTGTTACTTTTGACCATGTCAAACTTTATTTTGGGACTCGTTCGAGTCATGCAGAAAGTGGACGTTTGTTTTTGATACCTTGAGGGATTGGTCTAAGGAGGAAGGAGTACATCTGATGACCGAGATTGAAGAATCATCACATGGACCACGCAACTTACCGATTACCGGGGAGCCGATCGAGCGTACGATCCTGACCCTGGTAGCCATATGCAACCGGTACGATAGACTGCTAGGGAATCTGCGATGGGAGCAGAAGAAGGTTCGCGGCAACCTGAAGCAAGTGGAGCACCTTAAGAAGAAGGTTCTGTCGCTAGAAGATCTGGGGAAAGAGACTGAGCAGAGGATTGAGCATGTGCCTGCGCAAGTGTCCGAGACCGCACTACAGACCCTACAGGAGCAGGTGTCCCGACTGACGGAGGATCGCCAGAGGGATGCTGCCAGGATTACCATTTTATCTAACCAAGTATCTGAGGCTGAGAGGCACCTGAGCCTCGAGAGATAGAGGACCACCATGGCAGAGCAAAGAGCTACACTTGCTACCCAGAGAGCCGTTGCAGCGGAGCTCAGGGCAAATGCAGTGGGGGAGCAACTAGAGGCTACTAGTACTCTTGCTATGTTCTGCGCTGCTTTGCTCTCGGCCACTGTGTGGAACGGCACACTTACCTGATCTATTTAATTTCCTATTCAACCTATTGTGGGCGGGATGTGCCCACATAATATTTGAAGTTTTAAACTTGTTCTCATTTTTGAGGAGCGGAGACTCCTGGAATATTTTATACCATTTACAATCTATTTTATCAAGTTTACTATCTTTTTATATTTTGTGGTTGATTGGTGATGTGACGTGTTATTTTGCGTACATGTGTTGGTTGTATGATACATATAATCTAACTTTTGCTAACATTATAATATGAAGAGATATGCCACCTCGCCAAGCAACAATGACGGCAGCACAGATGGAGGCCTTGATTAACCAAAGAGTAGCTGCAGCTGTTGCAGCCTTACCGAGAAACCAGAATGCAAGAGTACCAGGACAAAATCCCCTAGTATGCACCTACAAGCTTTTACTTGACTGCAAACGCTCTCTTTCAATGGGCGGGATGGAGCAGTTAACTTAGTACGATGGATTGAGAAAGTAGAGTCTACTTTCTAGATGTGTAACTGCCCAAAAACTTCAAAGGTGAAATTCGCTACTGGAACTTTTGAGGGACAAGCCCTCACCTGGTGGAAATCCAATGTCCAAGCGATGGGCTTGGAAGCAGCGAATGCTATGCCATGGGCAGACTTCAAGAAGCTGTTAAGGGATGAGTACTGTACACGGAATGAGATCCAGGATCTTGAGGAAAAGTTTTAGAACCTGAAAATGAATGGACCAGATGTGGTGGATTACACGTCAAAATTTCATGATTTAACAGGATTGTGTCCTCCAATAATCCAACAAGCAATCCGATTAGCACACAACCTGACATCCCAGGCCGTTCGTCAGGTACTCTTTGACAAACTTGCTGATAACAAGAGAACGTGCGAAGGTAGTTCTTCAAGGTCATTTAATCTGCCACCACCACAGAAAAGGCAAGAAACTACCCGAGCCTACACCGCAGGTCAAGTTGACAATAAGCCAAGGAGAGATTACACGGGAACCCTACCAAGGTGCAATAGATGTAATTTTCACCACAACGGTACTTGTGAGGAAGCAAGGTGCTAGAAATGCAAGAGGATTGGCCTTGCGGCCAAGGATTGTAGAGTGAGAGGACCAGTTCCAAAAACTGGAGCAACCAGTGCTTGTTACACTTGTGGGAAAAATGGACATTTTTCAAGGGATTGCCCAAAGAAAAGGAAGCCAGGAAACAACAACAACGCCAAAGGGCGAGCTTTTGTGATTGGAGTAGGAGAAGCCAAACCGATCCCCGACACCGTCACGGGTACGTTCCTTCTAAACAACCATTATGCATCTATGTTATTTGATACTGGTGCCGAAAGAAGCTTCATGTCCAATGAATTTAGTTCATTACTTGGTATCGAACCTACCATTCTAGATAACGAGTATACCGTAGAACTAGCTGACAGTAAATTAATCAAAACCAACCACATTATTCCGAGCCGTGTCCTATAATTAGCTAATCATTCCTTCGAAATAGATCTACTACCCGTTAAACTATGGAGTTTTAACGTCATTATCGGTATGGACTGGATGTCCAAGAATGGAGCGGAGATTGTATGCCGCTAAAAGATTATCAGATTACCCCTACCAGATGGAGAAACACTTGCAATACAAGGAGAAATGAGCGGGATTCCTCTGAATATCATCTCATGCATGAAAGCCCAGAAGTATCTACGGAAAGGATACTATGCCATATTGGCACATGTAACGGAGAACCGGACAGAAGAAAGGAAGGTCGAGGACATACCCGTTGTTCGTGATTTTCCTGAAGTATTCCCTGAAGACTTACCGGGACTCCCACCACAGCGACAAGTCGAATTCTGAATCGACCTTACCCCAGGAGCTACCCCGATAGCGGGGTCACCGTCCCGACTGGCGGCGTTAGAAATGTAGGAGTTATCAAACCAACTATAGGAGTTTCTAGATAAAGGATTTATCCGACCAAGTCATTCGCCTTGGGGAGCACCTGTCTTATTTGTCAAAAAGAAAGACGGATCATTTCGTATGTGCATCGACTATAGGGAATTGAACAAAGTAACCATCAAGAACCGATACCCTCTACCCAGAATAGACGATTTGTTGGACCAACTACAAGGATCGAGTTATTACTCTAAGATCGACTTACGGTGAGGATACCATTAGCTGAGAATCCAAGTGGAGGACATACACAAGACGACATTCCGAACTCGATATGGACACTACGAGTTTTTGGTTATGCCATTTGGTTTGACCAATGCACCCGCAGTGTTTATGGATCTTATGAACTGTGTGTGCAAACCCTACCTAGACATATTTTTTATTGTGTTCATTGACGACATCTTGATCTATTCTCGCAGCGAGGAGGAACACGCTGAACATCTAAGACTCGTTCTAGAATTATTGAAAACCTAGAAGCTGTACACTAAGTTTTCAAAGTGCGACTTCTGGATCCGAGAAGTGCATTTCCTAGGTCATGTGGTAAACGAGATGGGCTTACACGTTTACCCAACCAAGATTGAAGCGATAAGAAACTGGCGAACACCCAAAACCGCAACTGAAATACGACAATTTTTGGGACTTGTCGGATATTACAGAAGGTTTATCGAAAACTTTTCAAAGATTGCAAAACCTTTGACTGCTTTGACACAGAAAGACGTGAAGTATGAGTGGAATGAAAGAACTGAAAAAGCATTTCAGTTACTCAAGCAAAAACTTTGCAACACACCGATCTTAGCACTACCTGAAAGAAACGATGACTTCATAGTCTACTGCGATGCGTCACACCAAGGACTCGGTTGCGTACTGATGAAAAGAGAGAAGGTTATCGCATACGCTTTACGATAACTCAAAGTGCACGAAAAGAACTGCACCACCCATGACTTGGAATTGGGAGCCGTGGTTTTCGCACTCAAAATCTGGAGACACTACCTGTATGGTTCCAAATGTACGATTTTCACCGATTCCAAAAGTCTCCAACACATCTTTGATCAAAAGGAGTTGAACATGCGTGTCACACCCCGACCGATGGCGGAATCATCGAGCCGGACAATAGAATGATTGTTCAAAAGCACATGGTAACTAAAATGTTGCATAATTCATTAATTAAATTTAAAGACAACATGATCCAAGTACAATACATTTCAAGTAACCTAGTCTAGTTCACAACATTGAATTATTTAACTAGGTCCATAGTTCCTAAGTGGAGAAATCTTAGGCAAGCAGTCACATATCCAAACCTGAAACATTATTTAAATCAAGTCTCAACTAAAAAGTTGGTGAGTACATAGGTTTAGTAATTCCGGTAAATAGTAGTGTAAATCGTTTTGCAACTCATTGTTTATCTTGTTAAACATAGTACATATGATGTATCATTTATTTAATCACAATTCAAACCGAGTTTGACGCGCTTGAACAGAGCACAACAGCTAAGTCCGGTATGTTTGAATATAGTTACCCACTATATCCGATATGTTTGAATATAACACGCGGTTATATCCGAGTATGCAGTAATAAACACCCTAACCGGGTGGGCTGGTTAGGCACAATAGATCTATCAATACTACAGTTGGTTGTCTTGTGTTTAAATGTATGTACATCCAAAGAATAGGCATATAGTCTCATGTATAACACGTATAAACAATGTGAGTAGCATGTATAATGTTTCACCCCAAAATGTATGAAAATGTAAAATAGGGGCTATGTAACTCACCTGGCTAGCGGATATGATAATCCACGAGTGCGGGTGATAAGGACGTTGAAACCTAAGCACGATGAAATCCTATGTGGATAGATAAGTATTATTGTATGTTTGTATGTGCGTATTCGTATTTAAATGTATATAGGTTTTATAATAATGTTCCTAAATATTTATTTGTATAAAATATGGTAGGAATATGATAATGGTTTTGTAAAACTTTAACTTAAAAATATATATATATATTGTTTAAATATTACATTTTTAAATAAGTATTTATTAGGTATTTATAAAAGTTTCTATTTATTTATTTATTATTAATATTATTATTATATATATTTTTAGTAAGTTGAAACTATTTTAACAATTATAACATTTATTATTTTATAAAAAATTTTGTGAGTTAAATATGTTTAAAAGAATTTTAATGGTTCCCGGAATAAACGAACGAGTAAACCGACTTGTTTTAGTTTTTATTGTATAAAAAGAATGTTAAAATAAATTATAAATAATTAAAATACAAACAGAATAAAATAAAATAAATAAAAAAATGGGCCGAAGGCCAACCGAGATCGAACCCGCGACCTCAGACTCAAACACACACACGCATAACCAGCCGGGCTACTGCCCATCGCTGGTTATGTGTGTATCGTTTAACTGATATACACAAAAGCGAAACTGGTCGCTGGTCCTCGGCAACCGGCAAACCGTGTCCGAGGACATTGGTTTGCCCGGCAATCGATGGATTTAAGCCGCGATTTGGATTAGGGTAGTTTGCCAGAGGGTAATAGAAAGTAAATGAACGAATTTGAGGCTCGAACCTGGTCGCGAAGGGTCTGGTCGACAGGCTTTCGGTTCGAAAATACCAAGATCACGATTTCAAGCTTCGGGATGGAATTAGACCCTGTTATTCTGGTCAAAGCTTCTCCCAGAGACGACGAACACAACTTCAGCTTCAATTTTGAGTGAGAGAGGGTGGAGGAGGGTGGGCGAGCTCGTGCAGGTCTGTAAATGGCCATTTATAGCCGAGCTCGATCCTTATATTAAAACACGCAATTGAGTATGTCCAGACACTCGTCTGGACGAGACGAATCTGTCGAGACCTCTTGCAGGCGTGGAGGTTGACTGTCGGGGCTGTATTAGAGGCGTGAACTTTCGGCCATAGACACAATCAGGCTTTCCGTATGATTAATCGACAAATTGGTCGAGGGCTTTTGTTCGCGTGGGGACGACGAGGTCAGGGACACCTTTGTCGGCTGTCGAGGTGCAGGGAACAGGTGTGTCGAGATGTCGCCGGAAAAACGCTTGGACCGCCGGACAAACGTAGGTGGTGACCGGAAACACGAACTGGGAATTGGCAACTTTAGTCCCTGAAGTTTGGTTTTGACTTAAATTAACCCTTGAAATAAATACGGATGGGTCCTTGTAGTTTGTTTTGTCCAGCATTAGCCCCTCGACGGATTTCTGTTTTAAAACCCTTTAGTTTGATTAATTACAAAACGACCGCTAAACTTTTTATTTAAATAAATTAATCTAATTTATTTTAAATCAATTAAATTTTATATTATATTTTAAATGTTTTTATAAACTTATTTTATTATTATTATTATAAATAATTTTTATAAGAAGATTATTTGTATTATTTAAATAGGTTATTTTATTAAGTATGCAACTTTTAAATCTAGATTTTTATATAAAATTTTATATAAGTTTTAAAACTTATAAAATTTTAATTACTTTTAAATTCGTAAAATAAAATACCTATTTGTATAAAATTAATAAAAACACTTGTATTTTATTTAATTAGAATAATTACACGATAATTATATTACAGGTGCGCTAATGAAAATCCGAAACGTCACAGTCTCCCCATGTTAAAGGAATTTCGCCCCGAAATTCAACTAGCGGAGGCTATGAAAAGAGATGCAGATACTTGGTCTTCATTTGGTCTTCACGTTCCCAAGTGAACTCGGGTCCACGTTTAGACTCCCAACTGACCTTGACAATGGGGATGCGGCTACGCTTGAGTTTCTTGACTTCTCGGTCCATGATTTCCACGGGTTTCTCAACAAAGTGCATTTTCTCGTCAATGCGCACTTCATCAAGAGGGATGTGGAGATTCTCGTCGGCTAGACACTTTTTCAAATTAGATACATGAAAAGTCGGATGAACGTTGATGAGTTCTGAAGGAAGATCGAGTTTGTAGGCCACTTTTCCTACCCTTTCGAGTATCTTGAATGGACCCACATATCGAGGTGCAAGTTTTCCTTTCTTTCCAAATCGGACTACGCCCTTCCAAGGTGATACCTTTAGGAGAACCATATCCCCAACTTGAAATTCCAAGGGTTTTCGTCTTTTATCGGCATAGCTCTTTTGCCGACTCCATGCTACTCGAATGTTG
This sequence comes from Smallanthus sonchifolius, assembly GCA_023525975.1. Lineage (NCBI taxonomy): Eukaryota > Viridiplantae > Streptophyta > Magnoliopsida > Asterales > Asteraceae > Smallanthus > Smallanthus sonchifolius. The sequence goes on along the minus strand of CM042021.1, from coordinate 67,000,701 downwards.
TCACGAATAAGAAAAATTTTATCGGTGGTCTCTTGGATAAGCTCGGGACCGGTGATTTGTGCTTCACCAATTTTGTTCCAACAAATCGGTGAACGACATTTTCGTCCATAAAGAGCTTCAAACGGTGCCATGTTAATACTTGTGTGGTAGCTGTTGTTGTAGGAAAATTCGATCAGTGGTAGGTGAGAATTCCAATTGCCACCAAAGTCAATGACACAAGCTCTAAGCATATCCTCGAGAGTTTGGATTGTTCGCTCGGTTTTTCCATCAGTTTGAGGATGGTAAGCCGTACTTAGATCCAAACGACTACCAAGCGCAGATTGTAATGATTGCCAAAATCGGGAAGTAAAACGCGAATCTCGATCGGAGATGATGTTCAAAGGGATTCCGTGACGACTTACGATTTCATCAATGTAGATCCGAGCCAATTTCTTGACTCGATAGTCCTCACGAATAGGCAAGAAATGAGCAGACTTTGTAAGTCGGTTGATAATAACCCAGATACTATCGTGCCCACTAGAAGTGCGTGGGAGTTTGGTGATGAAATCCATAGCAAGGTTCTCCCACTTCCACACGGGAATTTCAGATTGTTCGAGGAGACCGGAAGGCTTCTGGTGTTCGGCCTTCACTTTAGAACAAGTTAGGCATTTTGCTACAAAGAGGGCAATATCCTTTTTCATGCCCGGCCACCAATATTGCTGACGGAGACCCATGTACATCTTATCAGCTCCGGGATGTACCGAATATCGAGTTTTGTGGGACTCGTTCATCAAAAATATACGAAGATCGTCGCGATCAGGAACCCAGATACGGTCCAAGTAATACAATAAGTCGTTGGCTTTGGTTTCTAGTAAGAGTTCTACACCACATGCCATCTCTTGATACATGTTTCCCTCGGTAACCGAGGTGTGTTGTGCTTGAAGAATACGGGCTTGGATATCGTTATGAATACAAACACTATGAAGCATGATACGTTCTTTACGACTCAAGGCGTCGGCTACAACATTTGCCTTGCCAGGGTGGTAGCGAATCTCGCAGTCGTAGTCGTTAAGAAGTTCAACCCATCGTCGTTGCCTCATATTAAGCTCTTTTTGATTGAAAATATGTTGGAGACTTTTGTGGTCGGTGAAAACCACGCATTTGGTGCCATAAAGATAATGTCTCCAAATTTTCAAGGCGAAAACGACAGCACCAAGCTCGAGATCATGGGTCGTGTAGTTCTTCTCGTGGATTTTGAGCTGACGTGATGCGTATGCAATTAGTTGGCCACGTTGCATTAGAACACAACCAAGACCTTGGTTGGATGCATCACAATAAACGACAAAGTCGTCATTACCACTAGGAAGAGTTAGAATAGGAGCATTGCAGAGCTTGAGCTTGAGAGTTTGAAAAGCTTCTTCTTGTTTGGGTCCCCACTCGTAAGGTTTACCTTTGTGAGTCAAGGCAGTGAGCGGAACCGCAATCTTGGAGAAATTTGAGATGAAGCGACGATAGTAACCTGCTAGTCCAAGGAATGAACGAATCTCGGTAGGAGTCTTAGGAGTACTCCAATTCTTTACCGCTTCGATTTTTGCCGGGTCCACATGAATTCCCTTATCGTTGACTATGTGTCCCAAAAATTGAACTTCCTTTAGCCATAATTCACACTTGGAGAACTTGGCGTATAGTTGTTCTTTCTTCAAGAGTTCTAAAATCAAACGAAGATGTTGTTCATGCTCCGCTTTCGTCTTAGAATAGATAAGAATGTCGTCAATGAAAACGATCACGAACTTGTCCAAATAAGGTTTGCATACACGGTTCATGAGGTCCATGAAGACCGTAGGTGCATTAGTCAAACCGAAGGGCATGACCATGAACTCGTAGTGACCATATCTAGTCCGAAAGGCAGTCTTCGGAATGTCTTCATCGAGAACACGAAGTTGATGGTATCCGGAACGAAGGTCAATCTTGGAGAAACATGTTGAACCTTGAAGCTGATCGAAAAGATCGTCGATACGGGGTAAAGGATATCGGTTCTTAATTGTAAGTTTGTTGAGTTCACGATAATCAATGCACATTCGAAATGATCCATCCTTTTTCTTTACAAACAGCACGGGAGCACCCCAAGGTGAATGGCTCGGGCGGATGAATCCTTTGGATGAGAGTTCTTGTAATTGACTTGCAAGCTCTTGCATCTCGGAAGGTGCAAGACGATAGGGGGCTTTTGCCATGGGAGTTGCCCCGGGCACAAGGTCGATACGAAACTCCACTTGTCTAGTGGGAGGAAGACCAGGTAAATCCTCGGGGAATACCTCGGGAAAATCTCGGATGATGGGAATGTCTTGCAATTTCTTACCCTTGTCTTTCGTGTCAACTATGTGGGCCAAGAATGCAATGTACTTTTTCCGCAAGTACTTTTGTGCCAATGTGCAAGACATGATTTGAAGACCACGACACGGTTTTTCACCGAAAATAACTAACGTGTCGCCCGAAGAGAGTGGTATACAAATACACTTTTCGTAGCAAATAACCTCGGCATGGTGCTTGGATAACCAGTCCATGCCAATTGTAATATCAAAGCTTCCCAATTGCATTGGAAGGAGATCAACAGAGAATTCATGATTATTAAGCTCGAGATTGCAGTTGCGGATAACAGAATTTATAGTAATAGATTTTCCGTTTGCTATCTCCACGGAATAAGAATTGTCAAGTTTCGTTCTTTGTTTAGCAAGTCGAGATTCAAAGGTAAGAGATATAAAACTCCTATCGGCACCGGTATCGAATAAAATGGATGCATAATGATTGTTTACGAGAAACGTACCGTTTATCACGTCGTTGTTTGCTTGAGCCTCATTAGCGTTTATGTTAAACGCTCGTCCTTGAGGACCACCTTGATGATGAAGTTTTGGGCATCGGTCACGGAAATGGTTTGGGTCTCCACATTCGTAACATGCCCGACCATTGGGAGGTGCCGGATAGACGGGACGGTTGGCTGAAGCAGCTTGATGGACGGGAGGACGACAAGTAGTGACCACATGTCCATATCGCCCGCAGCTTGAGCACAATCGGCATGGTAGATTGGCAGGATGATGGTACTTACATGTCTGGCATTGGGGATTCGGGCCCATATAAGTCTTCGGGTTTTGACCCAAAGGGGCCGCTTGAATAGCAGGTACAGCGGGAGTTACGGCTGCGAAGTTTCGACCCTTACGTTTCTTGTTACGGTTAGAAGACTTGGGTTTCACATCTTTGACGGCCGCAAGAGTAGACACAACCTTCTTGGAACCCTTTCTTGTTAAGGTTCCGGCTTTGACATGGTTGTCGGATAGTGTAGCAGATAGACAGATAGCAGCTTCAAGAGTATGAGGATTGCTTCCTAGCACAACATCTTGAATTTGCATAGGCAGGCCGCCTATGTATTTTTCAATTCCCCGAGCAAGGGGAGTGATCATATGAGGCACCAGCAGACTTAGCTCTTGAAACCGGGTGGTGTAAGCCAGATTATCCCCGCTGTCTTGGGCAAGATCCCAAAATTCAGCCTCGAGCTTTCTCATTTCATTCCGAGGACAGAATTCATCAGTCATGGCCTTCTTCAGATCATCCCATGATAAGGATGTAGCAACCTCAGCACCACGAGTGCGTTTCTCACCGTTCCACCAGGTGAGGGCTCTCTTTTGGAGTACACTTGTGGCATAACGAACCCGAAGATTATCGGAAAAGTCGCTGTTTAGGAATGTGCTTTCCATGCTTTCAAACCATTGAAGTAGGCCGGTAGCACCTTCAGTCCCGAAGAATTTAGTAGGATTGCACGAGTTAAAGTGCTTAAACGTGCAATGAGGCGGGTTGGTACCACCGTTCCCTTGGATGTTGTGAGACCCGTCACTGTTGTTATTGGCTTGGGTCATTTGCCCCACCAGTTGGGCAAGGAGAGTAACAAGATCCGGGTTGGAAGTGCTAGAGTTTGCATGTCGAGGAGGCATTCTAACACCAAAAGACAATGATATTTTAGATAAGATGGATATATATGAGTTATAGCGGGAAATAATGTAAGCAGAAAAACGGGATTCATCATGACGCGTGCCAGTGCATGTGTATTTATTCAAAGTTGATGGGGGGGGGGGGAAGCTAAGCCATCTATTTCGGATAGAACATGATGTTATAGATCATTATTTGCGTAATAGGAATTGCCGGGACTTGCATGCACTACAAATCGTTATTACGTGTGCACCTGTAATAATGATTTGCTTTGCATGTTCGTCTAGTTCTTCCTATCTTGCTATAGTGTCCCCAAATTTTGAGTTTAAGTTCGGATCGTATCCTTGCGAATACATTGACTTATCAACGTTAAATAATTCCTCAAAACTTTCAAAGAGACATGCTTTAGCCTATAGGTAAACACTCACTTCAAGAATTCCCAGGAAAGCATACGGGTCCGTTTATTTGGATTTATACGAAATGCTTTCCTAGACAGAAAACCCAATGTACAAGTGTCACCCTTCCAGATTGCACGTGTCCTTTACTGGTTTCAATAAATTAAGTTGTTGACGAGATTTTCAAGTTTTTAATAGAATTGAGAGTTTATGTGTATAAAATGTGTAGGAATGTTGCAATTAATATGGATTAGGAAAGAGTATGGATAAGGATGGGTAGTGTATTTGGTTGCATAAGTTTGTTTGTCAAATATGTATGTAAAGTATGTATCATGTATCAAAGTCTTGTATGTATGTGTATAAGTCTCATGTACCAAACTCGGGAAAATTCAAATAATACCTAACTACAAATAATTCACATAACAATTTATCATTTAGCACATAACACATAAAAGGGAGTCCTAGGGTTATAGTCTAGGTCATTGTGTCTAATAACCTAATTCCCTATAACCTGGCTCTGATACCAATCTGTCACACCCCGACCGATGGCGGAATCATCGAGGCGGACAATAGAATGATTGTTCAAAAGCACATGGTAACTAAAAGGTTGCATAATTCATTAATTAAATTTAAAGACAACATGATCCAAGTACAATACATTTCAAGTAACCTAGTCTAGTTCACAACATTGATTTATTTAACTAGGTCCATAGTTCCTAAGTGGAGAAATCTTCGGCAAGCAGTCACATATCCAAACCTGAAACATTATTTAAATCAAGTGTCAACTAAAAAGTTGGTGAGTACATAGGTTTAGTAATTCCGGTAAATAGTAGTGTAAATCGTTTTGCAACTCATTGTTTATCTTGTTAAACATAGTACATATGATGTATCATTTATTTAATCACAATTCAAACCGAGTTTGACGCGCTTGAACAGAGCACAACAGCTAAGTCCGGTATGTTTGAATATAGTTACCCACTATATCCGATATGTTTGAATATAACACGCGGTTATATCCGAGTATGCAGTAATAAACACCCTAACCGGGTGGGCTGGTCAGGCACAATAGATCTATCAATATTACAGTTGGTTGTCTTGTGTTTAAATGTATGTACATCCAAAGAATAGGCATATAGTCTCATGTATAACACGTATAAACAATGTGAGTAGCATGTATAATGTTTCACCCCAAAATGTATGAAAATGTAAAATAGGGGCTATGTAACTCACCTGGCTAGCGGATATGATAATCCACGAGTGCGGGTGATAAGGACGTTGAAACCTAAGCACGATGAAATCCTATGTGGATAGATAAGTATTATTGTATGTTTGTATGTGCGTATTCGTATTTAAATGTATATAGGTTTTATAATAATGTTCCTAAATATTTATTTGTATAAAATATGGTAGGAATATGATAATGGTTTTGTAAAACTTTAACTTAAAAATATATATATATATATTGTTTAAATATTACATTTTTAAATAAGTATTTATTAGGTATTTATAAAAGTTTCTATTTATTTATTTATTATTAATATTATTATTATATATATTTTTAGTAAGTTGAAACTATTTTAACAATTATAACATTTATTATTTTATAAAAAATTTTGTGGGTTAAATATGTTTAAAAGAATTTTAATGGTTCCCGGAATAAACGAACGAGTAAACCGACTTGTTTTAGTTTTTATTGTATAAAAAGAATGTTAAAATAAATTAGAATAAATAATTAAAATACAAACAGAATAAAATAAAATAAATAAAAAAATGGGCCGAAGGCCAACCGGGATCGAACCCGCGACCTCAGACTCAAACACACACACACATAACCAGCCGGGCTACTGCCCATCGCTGGTTATGTGTGTATCGTTTAACTGATATACACAAAAGCGAAACTGGTCGCTGGTCCTCGGCAACCGGCAACCTGTGTCCGAGGACATTGGTTTGCCCGGCAATCGATGGATTTAAGCCGCGATTTGGATTAGGGTAGTTTGCCAGAGGGTAATAGAAAGTAAATGAACGAATTTGAGGCTCGAACCTGGTCGCGAAGGGTCTGGTCGACAGGCTTTCGGTTCGAAAATACCAAGATCGCGATTTCAAGCTTCGGGATGGAATTAGACCCTGTTATTCTGGTCAAAGCTTCTCCCAGAGACGACGAACACAACTTCGGCTTCAATTTTGAGTGAGAGAGGGTGGAGGAGGGTGGGCGAGCTCGTGCAGGTCTGTAAATGGCCATTTATAGCCGAGCTCGATCCTTATATTAAAACACGCAATTAAGTATGTCCATACACTCGTCTGGACGAGACGAATCTGTCGAGACCTCTTGCAGGCGTGGAGGTTGACTGTCGGGGCTGTATTAGAGGCGTGGACTTTCGGCCATAGACACAATCAGGCTTTCCGTATGATTAATCGACAAATTGGTCGAGGGCTTTTGTTCGCGTGGGGACGACGAGGTCAGGGACACCTTTGTCGGCTGTCGAGGTGCAGGGAACAGGTGTGTCGAGATGTCGCCGGAAAAACGCTTGGACCGCTGGACAAACGTAGGTGGTGACCGGAAACACGAATTGGGAATTGGCAACTTTAGTCCCTGAAGTTTGGTTTTGACTTAAATTAACCCTTGAAATAAATACGGATGGGTCCTTGTAGTTTGTTTTGTCCAGCATTAGCCCCTCGACGAATTTCTGTTTTAAAACCCTTTAGTTTGATTAATTACAAAACGACCCCTAAACTTTTTATATAAATAAATTAATCTAATTTCTTTTAAATCAATTAAATTTTATATTATATTTTAAATGTTTTTATAAACTTATTTTATTATTATTATTATAAATAACTTTTATAAAAAGATTATTTGTATTATTTAAATAGGTTATTTTATTAAGTATGCAACTTTTAAATCTAGATTTTTATATAAAATTTTATATAAGTTTTAAAACTTATAAAATTTTAATTAATTTTAAATTCGTAAAATAAAATACCTATTTGTATAAAATTAATAAAAACACTTGTATTTTATTTAATTAGAATAATTACACGATAATTATATTACAGGTGCGCTAATGAAAATCCGAAACGTCACAATGCGACAGCGCAGATGGGTCGAATTGTTTAATGATTACGACTGCGCAATCCGTTACCATCCGGGAAAGGCAAACATAGTTGCTGATGCCCTAAGTAGGAAAGAACAACTCAAACCACGTCGAGTGCGAGCATTAACCTTGACAATCCACACGAATCTACCTATCCAGATACGTGACGCTCAACTCGAGGCACTCAAGGAGGAAAATTTGGAAAATGAATGCCTACGAGGAATGGAGAAACTGTTTGAGACCAAATCCGATGATGTGCGTTACTACATAGATCGGATATGGGTACCGAAACCTGGGAACTTAAGAGACTTAGTGATGGATGATGCACATAAGTCGAAGTATTCAATTCACCCTGGTTCTGACAAAATATACCAAGATCTCAAGACAGACTACTGGTGGCCAAACATGAAAGCCGAGATTGCCACCTATGTCAGAAAATGTCTAACCTGTGCTAAGGTTAAGATGGAATACTAGAAACCATAAGGGTTACTACAGCAGCCGAAAATTCCACAATGGAAGTGGGAACAAATTTCAATGGACTTCGTCATGAAGTTACCCAAAACCCTGGGCGGATACGACACCATCTGGGTAATCGTTGACCGTTTAACCAAATCTGCACACTTCCTTCCAATCAAAGAAAATGAAAAAATGGAGAAGTTGTCCCGGCTTTACCTAAAGGAAGTAGTTTCAAGGCATGGAGTGCCGATCTCCATCATCTCAGATAGGGATAGTCGTTTTACTTCCCGATTCTGGCAATCATTACAAGAAGCGTTGGGAACACGCTTAGATTTAAGCACTGTCTATCACCCACAGACAGATGGTCAAAGTGAACGAACCATCCAAACACTAGAAGATCTATTTAGAGCTTGTGCGATAGATTTTGGCAACAGCTGGGATACTCACCTACAATTGGTTGAATTTTCATACAACAACACTTACCACACGAGTATCAAGGTAGCACCATTTGAAGCACTTTATGGAAGAAAGTGCAGATCACCACTCTGTTGGGCTGAAGTCGGAGATAGTCAGCTCACTGGACCAGAGCTTGTCCACGAGACCACCGAAAACATTTTTAAAATCCGAGATAGACTAAAATCCACTCAAGATTGACAGAAAAGCTACGCTGATCAAAAGCATAAACCAGTGGAGTTTCAAGTAGGTGAAAAAGTGTTACTGAAAGTTACCCATTGGAAAGACGTGATCCGATTTGGCAAACGTGGGGAACTGAACCCCCGCTACAAAGAACCATTCGAGATCCTGCAAAGGATTGGCCCTGTTGCCTACCGACTCAACCTACCGGAAGAGCTACAGAATATCCACAATGTATTCCATGTGTCTAACTTAGAGAAGTGCCTACATGATGAGACACCTAAAATACCTCTCGAGGAGGTACAAATCGACGAACAACTACATTTCGTCGAATAACCTGTGGAAATCATGGACCGCGAGGTTAAGCAACTGATACAAAGTCACATTCCGATAGTCAAGGTCCGATGGATATCCAGACGTGGACCATAGTTCATATGGGAGCTTGAAGATTAGATGAAGCGCAAGCACCCACACTTGTTTCACACCACACCATCAGCTATTACCGCAAGCTGAATTTCGGGACGAAATTCCTTTCAACCGCGGGATAATGTGACACCAGGCAAATTTCAGGTTGATATCCATTCCCGACTGAGATACATATTACATTAGTAGACATGCATCACACTTAATTTATAAGTAATTAAGTCCATTTCACACTTAGCAAGTCAATCCATTTACACGCGACGGAAATACGGAAGATTACCAGGTCAAACACGCGAACTACAGCACGACCGTTGGTGATAATTTAAAACAAATACCTAGACATATAATCTCTATGTGAAAATTATATGTAACACTGTGATTTAATTAATCATGCCTATATGAATTTTTCGGTGATTTATAAAATTACTTTTATTTTCAGCACAGTCTGATATACACGAATTGTGCAATAGCTAGTTCCATAATTCTAAGCAGACACGTAGATATATATTTGGTGTGCAAAAATTACATGTAGTACTGTGATATATTATTCTAAGACTATGAATTTTTTGGGAATTTTCTGAGAAACTTTCTGTTTTAACGATGTCCGGCAAGTCTGCAGTATGTACCAACATTTCCAAATAAAAATATGAAAATTTTATATGTTAAACATACCAATATAAGTCAAATTATTTTTAAATAATTTCGTTCATACCTATTCGAGATTTTCGTCAATAAATCGGTGACTATTCGTTTTCCACCACCCGGAGTCAAATGACCCTATAAATACCCCCACTCTTCCCCACATTTCACCACACTCCACCACTTCACTTTCTCTCCCTCTCCTCCCTCTTTTTCGGCCGAGAACCCCCACCACCACCATATTCCACCATTTTTGTTGTTGTTTTAATCCATTCTTGCATCCAAATCAAGATTTCAAGTGAGATTATCAAGATTTCAAGAAGATTCATCCGTGGATTCTTACAGAAAATGTGTTTTATAACTCAAATGGTACATATTGTTGGTGGTTTTGGACTCGGGTTTTGTTCATATGCTCGGTTCCTATTTAAGGAAACTTTATTATATGTGCATGTGTTAGATGATAAGATTTTGTTGATTTGATGATGGATTATGTTGTAATAATAATTGTAGATGATTAATATGTGAAAACTTTGTTGACAAAAGTGATGGATGATACATGCATGCTCGGTTTTGCTATTTTAGGAAACTTTAATTTTGGGTTCATGTTAGATGCCATGTTTAGGGTGATTTGATGATGGAAAATGGTTACATATGCATTAAGAATGGATAATATGTGTAGATTTGCTATCTAGAACTTTTGGTCATATGAGATTTCATGCTCGGTTCTATTTATAGTAACTTTAATTTTCGGGTTTTTGTTAAAAGAGGTTATGATGTGATTTGTTTGGTGGAAGTGATGCATAAAAATTAGATATAGAGATTGTATGATTTTTTTGGGTAAAATCACATGTCCATAATGCTTTTAGGCTCGTTTTCCATTTTTAGAAACTTTATTTCTTGACATGTATGAAAACTTGGTGTTTGGGTGTATTCAAAGCATGAAACTAGTGTAGTGAACATTATGGAAGAATGATTGACCAAAATGATGGATTAAAATGCATGTGTATGAGTTTTAGAGCCCGATTTCTAAATAAGAAAACTTTATGTTTTCACAAGATGTGTTTTCAAGTTGTTAATATGATTAGAAGGATTAAATGACTTAGTAACACTTAACTAAGTGCATTGTATGATGATACATGATGATTATCCATGAACTTGACAATTTGACATGATCTTGCTATAATAGAAAACTTTAATTATCCGAAACTCGCATGTTTGTCTATTTTTAGCAAGTAAACATTGAAATGTTCTATATATGTTATAGCATGCCAAATTTCATGTGTGAACATCAACTTTGCATAGTTGCCATGTTTAGGACTCAACAATTTGACTTTCCAATTAAGGAAACTTTAATGTATCAAAAGTTGTGTTTCAAGTTCTAAATTCCAATCGAATGTGCCAATGTGTTTATTAGACGATAATAGACTATTTCAAAGTAGGTTTGAATTCTATATTAGGATTTGAATGGTTAAGTCCAATGTGTCACCAATTGGTCTTCGAGTCAAAACATCTTTGAAACGTCAAAGTCACTTTTCAAACAACTCTTTGGATGCATAGAGTTCATAGTCAAGTATTTAAAATACTTAGACCTTAAAGTCCTAAATGTTTCCTAGGGCATGAGTAGGTCGTCTCATTTAGCCGGATTTGCTAAGACTTGCTTATCATTACCGCTTTATTAGGTGAGTTTTCACAGCCCGTTTTACTCATTTTCCATTTTGGGGTGAGATACATGCCCAAGTACATTTTTCAAAAAATCATATTTCCATGCTTACACAGTTACATTAATTATATAAGTTGTACTGGTGTGTACAAAGTCCTCTCAGAACCGTTAATTTTTTCGCAAGCGAGGTGATCATGAACAGTACTGTTGGGTTTAACAACCCCTACCCGGGTTAGTAGCGCTAACTTCGACTGGAGGTCGAACGGGTACATAATTGACCTAATCCATTCATGTGCAAGGCACAAAGAGGCAAACCACATCCTTTTCCTTTTTCAATGGCTACAGTTGAGTTTCAGTTGGCGGACTTATGATAATTTTTGGTTTTGTCTTATCAACAATGACTGTGTAGAGTACATATGCTTTTCCATGCATTTCCAACATATGCTTTTCCATGCATTGTCAATATATGATTTTCCAAAACATTTCATGATATGATTTCCATTACATATAACCTTCGAACTCAACAACTTTATGTTAACCCATTTTAGCATGTTTATCTCAGGTCGTTGAATGCATAGGATATGTGGCTAGGATGCACCCACAGGAGTCACACACTCATCATGCATGGCAACCTATTTTGATAAACAATATTTTATCATCCTTATTTTCAAATGTTGTAAACATTTAAACATTGCTTCCGCACTGTTACTTTGGACCATGTCAAACTTTATTTTGGGACTCGTTCGAGTCATGCATAAAACATGTATTTTGAAAACCATTTAGTGGTTATTCAAAGTAATTCAATGGTAAAGATCCTCTCGAGTCACGCCCCTCGGGTATAGCCCGAATGTGAAATTTGGGGATGTGACATTCTTTTAATGTTTTAAATTATATTTTTGGTCTAGTGTGCATACTTACGAAATGATGTTTATGAAACGATGTTTACGTAATGATGTTTATGAAACGATGTTTACGAAATGATGTTTACGAAGGATGGTGTTTATGAAATCTTTTACCAAATGAAGTTTATGAAAGGTTTACGAATGAAACATTGTTTAATAAAACGTATGAATGCTTTAACTAAAATGAGGTAAAGGTTTTATGAAAGTCACGAATGAACGAATCTGCCATGAGTTCCAACGAGAGCTAGGGTATGTATGTATGTATGTATGGCCTTACCTTTATGGGGAGCCTTTGTGGCTGGCTAACGGTTGTACAACTGGTTGATGATGGGGTGACGACGGTCTCCCATGGGATTACCGGGATCCCGATGGAAGGTACTATTCCTCGCGACGGAACAATGCCTAAGGTACTGGTTGGTGTCGAAGGGTTTTCAGGTATCGTGCCCTAGGTTTCTCCACCCGAAGGACATGTACAGTGGAAGGGCCTAGTGGTGGCGTTCCTCAAGGTTTCTCTGCAACCCACGATGTATGGAATTGACGGTTACGAGAAGGCGCAGATTCGATTCATGTTGTATTATGTGATGATGTTATGTTATGATGTCACGTTATGAGGTTATGATTGTTATAGCATGTTTTACGTACGCTTTTGTTAAATAATTGTATGTTACATTTTTGGCAAAAATGTTTATGATAAGGTTTATGTAAAGCTAGAACTCACCAGCGTAGCTGGTTTTTAGTATGCACATTCAGGTTAAGGTAGGTTGTGATGATGGACGGTGATGCTGGGCGGCATGATGAGTTACCCGGTTGATCATGAAGACTGGCATCCTGTTATGAGTTGTTTATGTTATGTTTATGTATTAGACTAGGTTACGCTTCCGCGTGTCGAACGATGTTATCTTATGTTTGAAATGAAATTTTCCGCTGCGTTATTTGATATTCAAGTTTAAGAACTGTTTGTGAATGAGTAAATCCCACAAGTGAGGCCTCCCGGGTTTGGGGCCTTACAAGTTGGTATCAGAGCAATAGTTTGAGTGATTTGGACACTCTTAGTGTCTGAACTTAAACTGTGAATGGGACCGAAAGCGGATGCCAGTACGGGTAACTCGAGCCACAGCATCAGGTATAAAGGTAGTACATATATTTACATATATGCCTTAGAAGTGTTAGGTTAGGACTCGTGTTCTGATGGAATCACAAAGGTGGTCAAATAGAAATCGAGAGGTACTGTATTGGTTAATTGTAGATGGCCAGTGTATATTAACATCTTACAGTACTTGTTGAATTCTATTTGTTAACTAGCGTGATGACTTTGGATTCTTTGTCTTATAGAACGAAATGGAGAGAAGAGGAAATGGAAGGCGTGGTGGGGGCCGTACTGGTGGTCGTACCGGTGGCCGAGGTTGAACTCCTGCTCGTCAGGAGTACAATGAAGAAGGAACTGTCCACACTGAACCAGAAGTTAGTATACATTGGACTTGTTAGAGCATGTTTTGTAACTGTCGCTAAAATTCTATGTTGTAAGTTAGCGAACCTGTCAAGTTCGCCTAAGGGAATGTTTAGGCGAACTTGAGGGGCGAACTGGAGGTTCTAGGCGAACTTGCTAAGTCGCCTGTGGTCTTTGTGGTTTTCCTATAAATAGGTTTACATGTCAGTTGTAGAAGTCAAGAACATAGTCAAGAGAACAGAGGTGGAGAGTCAAGAACTGAGTCAGATTGTAAACATTGTTTATAAGGAAATACAAAAAAGGATTATTTACACCGTGTTGTTGATTGCTTTCACATTGCACGTTGATCAATGGATTCCACACGTTATCACCGTGTCGTACCGTGAGTCTAGAGATCCGTCACACCCGTAGGGGCCTTACAATTGTTATCAGAGCTTTTGCTTTCGATTAGCAGCAAATTCGTGGTGTTTTTGCTCTCGATTTTGAAGACGTTTTCATCTTTTTCGTGTTCATGACAAAAATGGAGTGTTTTTGATCATTTTGGATTGATTTTAATAATTTGATCTGATAGGATTGTTCCTAGTCAGTTTCTAATCATTCCTACGGTTTAATTTCATCATATTCAATCATATACATCAGAAATCATGATTTCCAGATGTCTGAGTTCGTGTTTGTGTTCTTCCTGATTTTTCAGCGTTTCAGACGAACTTGCTGATTCAGTTACAGGCGAACTTAAGAGGTAAAAGCAGAGTGATCCTGAAAGTGACATTTTACTGCATGATAGTGAGAGTGCTCATTCTTCTACTTCAGAGGTAAAAGCTGAGGTTCTTACTGATCTGGTTTTGATAATAGTTCTTCAGACAGTGACTCAAGTGATTCTGGGAATGTTACTGAAAATGAAGAGTCTATGGCTCATAATGTTGAGGCAAAGGTGACCGGTGAAGAATTGATGAATGACAATGTAGCTGAAGGGAAGGTAACAGAGAAAGTAGCTGAGATGTTTGCTGAAGCCAGTGGATTCATGGCTGATTCTAAACAGGTAAATGAGGTTGTTTCTGTTCCATGCTCTAAATGCATTGATTCTGATTTAAAAATTATGAGATTGTGTGATGACAATACTAATCTCATCTGTGACTTGAAGGCAAGCTACTTAACTAATCAAACTTTGAAAGAAAATGAGAAGCTTTTAAATATAATAATTGAATCATTGAAAGATGATATCAAAGTTTTACAATCAAAAGTAAATGAACAAGCTTTTCACATTGATGTGGCTTATTCTAAGTATGAAAAGAAAATAAATGAACTTGCCGAGTCACAGAGTGAAGTCACCAAATTTATGAGAAAGCTTGAGGGTTATAAAAATTCCAGTTTTCTGTTGGAATATTATAATGACAGTGGTGAGAAAGTAGTTGGAGGAGTTGGTTATTGTCCACAACAGGATGATAAAGTTGTTGGGGGAGTTGGTTTCTGTCCTCCGTTTAATGGTAATTACGCAACTCGTAGCATTGAGACAGTGACTGAAGAAGAGTTGGAACCAAAAACCGTCCTCAAGGTTAATCCAGTTACTGGTGAGGACAAGGTGTATGAGGATGATAGTGATGATGAATGCTTTGATGAAGACAAAGTTGAGGGTATTCCTAAAGAGGTAAAGATTGAAGAAGAAAAAGTGGTGAAACAAGTTACACATGATCGATGCATTTTGACAGAACCTAATGAGCCTGAGCAATCAAAACCAGTTTTGGGTCAACATGGTTTTATCAAATTTGGAGATATCAATGCAGAAATTCCAAAAATTTCAAACAAGACCACACTGGATTTTATAAAAGAGAAAGTAAATTTGGAGAAATCTGAGTCTGCTCATACTCAAACCTCTGGGGGTTCTTTTTGTCAAAAGCAATCAGGATTTTATGCTGGTGAATCGTCTAGAAGTCAGAAGAGTTCAAGGAATGTTCCTTATGTTCAACAATATAAAGAGAGACGTGCTTGTTTCCAGTGCAATGAGATTGGTCATATTAAGATAAATTGTCCTTATAAGATTGAAGGTAAGAAGCATGTCATCCCAGAAAAGATTCAACCAGTGGTTAAGCTTGTTGTCAATTCAAAGAGTTCTTATGTTCCAAAGAAGCAAGAGCTTGTTGTTGATCATTCATCTGGAGGTTATACATCTGGGAGTTTTTCAAGTTTAAGGAGAGTTCCATATGTGAGGCATTTCAAGGAAAGGTGTGTGTGCTTTCATTGTAATGTAGTGAGTCATATTCTGATTAATTGTCCTTACAAGAATAAGGGAAAGCGACATGACATTCCTGAGATGATGAAGCCTGAAGTAAAATCTGTGGTAAAACCTGATAAGGTTAAACCAAATGTGGTTAAACTGAGTGTTGTACCAAAGGGTAATTCACAATCTGAGGTTAGGCTCTCTAGATCTCAGCGACGGAGGAGAAATGGAAGATTGAGAAAACTTTTAGAACAACAAGAGGTTTCACAATCTAAACATGTTTCAAATGAACCAGAATGTTCAAACGCTTCACTTTTTAAGAAGAAAGAACTTAATGAACGGAAGAGTGTTTGGAAATCTAAAGTATCTGTTTCGGATTCGTCGGAGCAATCTCCAAAAATTGATGAGAGATTCGACTGTGAATTGCGTGAAGTCATTTATTTTGATATAAATGGACGGCCCAGGACCACCATGGCTTGGGTCTCATTGTCAAATTAATGTTTCTTGTTAGATGTGCAGGATTAACCAAGAGGGACTATTAATACCATTTGGGTTGTTAACAGTGGTTGTTCATAGCACATGACAGGGAATGGCATCTGCAGGAGCAAAGAGTTGTTTAGATAACTGGTAAATCTTTCATGGATTCAACGACTTGATGCTCAAGGGGAGATAATGTTTCACACAATGTTGTTTTGGAAAGAGTTTGACCAAATCCAAAAGACAACTTGAAAGTTAGGATGATGATGGTGAGCATAAAGTCGTTGATGCAACCATTTCATGAGTTAAGGGGGAGTCTACTGGACATGGGGAGTACAGTATTGTGTCGGTGACAAAGGCAAAGGCATTCAATTACACTGGTTTGAGTTTTTGATTGATTGAAATGCTAAATCATGAGTAACCAAGTAAATTTGTTTTCAAAACCATTTTCATGGAAGTTTTATTTTCTTTCACAAAGTTTTGAAAATCCAAACAAATTTAAAAATCTAAAAAATTGACATCATTTGAGGTTAGAGAAGAAATGATAGTACATCAATAAATTATCTGTCACACATGACCTTAGATTGACTGTTGGTGCTTTATGTTTTGTTTTAACTTAACTATATATGTTTTGAAACATCAGAGACTACACAAATAGGAAGTGATAGTGTTGTGTATGCATATAATTTAGCTTGTCAATAGGCTAAAAGCGTCTTTGAACCATCAGTAGTGTGAAAACATAATTGCATATGTTACAACTGTGATTTGAACCCATGGTATGCCGGGTGTGTGTGTGAAAAGATCATTATCAGATATAGAATATGAGGATTTAAAAATTTCATGAGACCAGTATCGAATTATATTGATTAGCACAATTTTTCGGTTCACTTCACTACCCATGCCTCAAAAACATGCAATGTGAAGTTGGAGTAAGATATGTTTCTAACGACATTTGTTAGAACATATGCTAGCCATTGGATCATTTATCTTGATTCCATTGAATACATCCAGATAAAAGTTGGATCACGTTACCCTGTTTCATTGAATCAATCGATTCCTTGATCATTCTTATATTGAAGAATTCCATTGGTACAATCTTTTTGTTGATATGAATCTTGATACTTCATCCAAACCAAGCAATATGAATCATTCGATTCTGAATCATTCGATTCTGAATCATTCGATTCTGAATCATTCTGATTCTTTATATCCTTTGGGATCTGCTTATTTTCCTGTGCTAATTGATATAATTTCATCACGAATATTGATATACATATTCTTTTGCACAAAGTCTTATATGTCTTGATGATAGTGCAATTTATTTTCTGTTGGCATATTTATGGGGACACATTGTATTTCATACTTAAATGGTACATTAACTCACAAGAAAGTGGGAATGAGATGCTTTTAGTTTCAAATATTATAATATTGACAATCTGAATTTGTGTGTCATAGGATACCAGTTAATGTTTATCGCGTATCATTACATGAAATATGATAATCTTGAAAGGATATTAGCATAATTGATCAAGATTTGAATGAATGACATATGATACTAATTGATTTTTTACGAATTTATATCCAAGATTTGTAATTGATATATCATATACTGATCTGATCTTCTTGCTCATGAGGTTCAACAAAAATATGTGATTTACAGTTTTACAGTTTATTTTATTTCAGTTTGTACAGAGAAAAACCAAAAAGTTTTTGTGTTTCTTATGTTTGAAAAACTAAAAAGATTTTATTTTTCCAACTTTCATGGAAATTTTACCTGTTGGTTATACTTGGTTGTTCTTCTTTGGCATAACTGAAAATTGCAGACAGAAGTTGACAAGGGGTCCTTCTCCCAAGTTTTCTTCTAGAAAGAGAGAGTGTGCAGATAAACAAGACAAAGACTATAATTTGATGATCTTGAATACTGATGACAATCTTCTGAAGCTGTTGTCAAGGGGAAGTCTATTGGAGCATATTCTGCTGAGAACAAGCTTGAAGATTCTATGTCTTAGTCTTAGAGTCTTTAACTTGTAATGTGATAGAATTGTTAGCAACAGTTAAGAGGAAGTTTGTTAGAGCATGTTTTATAACTGTCACTGAAATTCTATGTTGTAAGTTAGCGAACCTGTCAGGTTCGCTTGAGGGAATGTTTAGGCGAACTTCAGGGGCGAACTAGGTTCTAGGCAAACTTGCTAATTTCGCCTGTGGTCTTTGTGGTTTCCCTATAAATAGGTTTACATGTCAGTTGTAGAAGTTAAGAACAAAGTCAAGAGAACAGAGGTGGAGAGTCAAGAACTGAGTCAGATTGTAAACATTTTTGATAAGGAAATACAAAGAGGATTATTTACATCGTGTTGTTTATTGCTTTCACGTTGATCAATGGATTCCGCACGTTATCACTGTGTCATACCGTGAGTCTAGAGATCCATCACACCCGTAGGGGCCTTTCAATTGGTATCACTTTTGCTCTCGATTAGCAGTAGATTCATGTACAATCAACATCAAAGATAATTGATTTTGAAGAGTTTTTCATCATTTTCATGTTCTTGACAAAAATGGAGTGAATTTGATCATTTTGGATTGATTTTGAGAATTTGATCCGATAGGATTGTTCCTAATCAGTTTCTAATCATTCCTACGGTTTAATTTCATCATATACGATCATATACATTAGAAATCATGATTTTCAACAGAGTTGGTTCGTGTTTGGTTTCTTCCTGAGATTTCAGCGTTTTAGGCGAACTTGCTGATTCAGTTACAGGCGAACTTAACAAGTTCGCTCAGTGCAGTTCAGGCGAACTTACCAAGTTCGCTCACTAAGTTCGCTAGTGATTTAAAAAAAAAGATTGATTGAGTTGGTGAAAGTCCACACGGATAACAACTTTGCTGATTTGTTTACCAAAGCGTTTGATCGCTCAGGGTTTGAATTTCTAAACTAGAAGAAAAAAAATTATCTACACTAAAAGAAAACACAAAATAAAAACTCCCATGAAAATCATTTTGAAAAACCTTTTTCAAGCAGGATTAAACATTCCAATCATTTGAGTAAGAAATCCAAACCTTGGGCGACAAACGCTTTGGTAAACAAATCAGCAAAGTTGTTGTCCATGTGGACTTTCACCAACTCAATTAATCTTTTTTCTACACAATCTCGAATGAAATGATGACGTATCTCAATATGCTTTGTTTTCGAATGCTTCACTGGATTGATTGTGATGGACATCATGGTAGTGTTGTAAATGAACATTGGTGTCTCTGTGAAATTCAGACCATAATCCCTCAATTGTTGCTGAATCCACATGATTTGGGAACAACAACTGGCTGCTGCAATGTATCCGGCCTCGCATGTTGAAATTGCAACCGATGTTTACTTTTTGCATTGCTAAGACACGAGTCTGTTCCCCAAGAATTGACAACCACCAGACATCGATTTCCTATCCTAACGGCAACCTCCATAATCTGAATCTGTAAAATCTTTGAAATCAAAGTCAGAATTATTAGGATACCACAACCCCAACCTTGGTTTACCCTTTAAGTATCGAAAGATCTACTTTACAACAATTAGATGAAATTCCCTCGGCTTGGACTGAAATCTTGAACACAAGCATACCGCGAACATAATCTCAGGCCTGGACGCCATCAAATACATTAAAGAGCCAATCATTCCTCTGTATAACCTACAATCCACTTCCTTCCCCTTCGAGTCAGAATCTAGCTTGTGATTTATAGGAATTGGAGTACTGAACGCTGAGGTATCTGACATCTCAAATTTCTTCAAAATATCCGACACATACTTCGTTTGATGAATATAGAAACCATCTTCTTTCTGATCAACTTGAAGACCCAAAAAGAATGACAATTCTCCCATGCTGCTCATCTCAAACTTCAGCTTCATAACTCTCTCAAAGTCTTTACACATATCCAAATTCGTTGACCAAAAAATTATGTCGTCCACATATACTTGAACTAGTAAGATATCTCCCCCTGCTTTTCATATGAAAAGAGTGGAATCGATCTGACCACGTTCAAATCCGTTCTCGAGTAAGTGCACGGACAAAGTTTCATACCAGGCACGAGGAGCCGGATGAAGACCATATAACGCTTTATCAAGTTTAAACACTTTTCTTAGGAACTTGGAGTCTGCAAAACCAGGCGGCTGTTTCACGTATACCTCTTCCTTCACCTTTCCATACAGAAAAGTTTTCACATCTAGCTGGAATACCTTGAACCCCTTGAAAGATGCGTAAGAAATAAATAAATGGATCGCCTCAATCCTCACAACCGGAGCATAAAATTCTGTGTAGTCAATACCTTCTTGTTGGTTAAATCCTTGAACAACAAGCCTTGCCTTATTGCGTACTGTCACACCCCGACCGATGGCGGAATCATCGAGGCGGACGATGGAATGATTGTTCAAAAGCACATGGTAACTAAAAGGTTGCATAATTCATTAATTAAATTTAAAGACAACAAGATCCAAATACAATACATTTCAAGTAACCTAGTCTAGTTCAAAACATTGATTTATTTAACTAGGTCCATAGTTCCTAAGTGGAGAAATCTTCGGCAAGCAGTCACATATCCAAACTTGAAACATTATTTAAATCAAATGTCAACTAAAAAGTTGGTGAGTACATAGGTTTAGTAATTCCGGTAAATAGTAGTGTAAATCGTTTTGCAACTCATTGTTTATCTTGTTAAACATAGTATATGATGTATCATTTATTTAATCACAATTCAAACCGAGTTTGACGCGCTTGAACAGAGCACAACAGCTAAGTCCGGTATGTTTGAATATAGTTACCCACTATATCCGATATGTTTGAATATAACACACGGTTATATCCGAGTATGCAGTAATAAACACCCTAACCGGGTGGGCTGGTCAGACACAATAGATCTATCAATATTACAGTTGGTTGTCTTGTGTTTAAATGTGTGTACATCCAAAGAATAAGCATATAGTCTCATGTATAACACGTATAAACAATGTGAGTAGCATGTATAATGTTTCACCCCAAAACGTATAAAAATGTAAAATAGGGGCTATGTAACTCACCTTGCAAGCGAGTATTTTTCCACGCGTGTAGGTGATAAGTATGTGGAAGCCTAAGCACGTTGATACCCTATGCAGACAAATGGGTATTATTGTATGCGTATAGGTGTGTATTTGTATTTAAATGTATATAGGCTTTAATATAATTTTCCTTAATATTTATTTGTATAAAGTATGGAAATAGAATGATAATGGTTTTTGTAAAACTTTAACTTATAAGGATATATATATATATATATATATTGTTTTAAACAAGTATTATTATATTTAATGTATTTATATAATAATAACAAATAAAAGAAAAATCTTTATTTGACTAATTATGTTGATATTTAAAATTTATTTAAACAAGTTTATTAAAAATATTGCTAGGTTCATATATAAAAAAATGAGACATTTTATATATTAAATGTATTTTAATAAGTTTATAAAAATGTTATAAGATTTATAAAAATATAGGACATTTTATATATAAAAATGTAATTAAATAAGTTTATAAAAATATTACAAGATTTATAAAAGTATGGGATATTTTATATATAAGAAAATGTATTTAAATAATATTACAAGATTTATAAAAATGGAATAGTTTATAGATACAAAGATTGTTTAATCGATTTCAAAATAAACGAACGATCAAACCGACTCGTTTTAGTCTTTAGTGTAATAAAATAATATTAAAATAAGTTAAGAAAATTAAATAAAAAAAAAGAATGATAACAGAAGCAAAATGGGGTTGGGCCGGAGGCCAGAAGACTCGAACCCGCGACCTCTGCTTCTGACACAAACACGCATAACCAGCCGGGCTACTGCCCATCGCTGGTTATGTGTGTAATGGGTAAATTAAATACACAACAGCAAGACAGGTCGCTGGTTCTCGATGACCGGCAAACCGTGTTCGAGGACATTGGGTTTGCTCGGTAATCCTCGTGCGAATGCCACGATTTTGATTCGAATTGCTTACCAGGGATAAATAGAAGACAGAGGAATCGATTTGAGGCTCGAACCGAGTTGCAACAGGTCTGGTCGGCACAGTTTTAGAACTTGAAAATGTCACAAGTGGAAGTCGATTTCCGAGTGGAATTTGCTTCTGGAATACTGGTCACAGCTTCACTCAGGGTCGACGAAGGTGATGGTATCCTCAATTTGGAGTGAGAGCAGGTGGAAGGATGGTAGCGAGCTCGTGCAGGGCCGACCATGGTTATTTATAGCCGAGCCTGATTCTTTTGTTCAAACGTGCAATTGGGCACGTCCCGACATTATTCTGGACGAGGCGAAACTCATCAGACATTCAACAGGCGTGGAGGTGGCCTGTCGGGCACAAATTCGGACGTGGGTATCTCGGCCACCAACAGGATCGGACGATCCCTATGTTGGGGGAACAAATTGGTCGGGAAGTATTGTTCGCGTGGGAGAGACGAAGCCAGAGAAGTCTTTATCGGCTGTCGAGGTGCAGAGAAACAGTCTGGTCGGGTGTCGCCGGAAAAGCCTTTACCCGCCGGACCTTTGGAGGGGGTGACCGGATAAACGATTCGCGAATTGACAATTTTAGTCCCTGGAGTTTGGTTTAACTCAAAATAACCCTTAGAATAATTACGGATGGGTCCCTGCAGTTTAAATTGACCAAAAATAGCCCCTCAAACGATTTTAGTTTTAAATCCTTTTAGTTGGTTTAATTACAATACAACCCCTGAACTTTTATTTAATTAAATTAATTTAATTTCTTTTAAATCAAATAAATTTAGAAATGTTTTTATAAACTTATTTTATTATTATTTAAATAATAATTTTTATAAAAGTTATTAATCTTATTACAATAGGTTGTATTATGAAATATGCAACTTTTTAAATGTAGATTTTTATATAAAATTTTATATATAAAACTCAAATTAATTTAAATCCATAATATAAAATACCTATTTGTATAGAAAACAAATAAAATTCTTATACTTTTTCTAAATAGAGAATGATTACACGATAATTTTAATACAAGTACGAGAACGAAAAATCCGAAACGTCACACGTACCACCACGCCTCGATCATCATGCTTGCACTTAAACACCCTTCTTGTGCCGATTGATTTTGAACCTTTGGGCAAGTAAACTAAATCCCAAACATGTAATTTGTCAAATTGAGCTAGCTCCTCTTGCATAGCCTCGATCCAACAATCTTCATCAAGAGCTTCAGTCACATTCTTTGGCTCTGTTTGAGAAATAAAGCAAGCATGCAAACATGTCTCCATAATACCTGTGTCCACTATCTGTGCGTATAAACATGAATTTTCAGCAAGTGAACGATGTCTAGTTTGAACACCTGCATTCAAATCACCAATAATGTTATCAGTCGGATGATTTTTATACACACGAGTGCGGAATACTAGTCGCACCTGCATTCGTGTGTGTCGGAAGTGGTCTACTAGTCGGACCAGGTGCGGAATACCCGTGACTAGGCGGAGAGTCTAACTAAAAAAACAAAGTAAACCAAACACGAGAGTCACAATAAAATCTCTTTCTATTATAAACACTCGACGGTTACAGAGAGATTACAAATTGCGTACTTAACAAACTGAGTTCGTCTAAGATATGAGTTCTGCGTACTTATCCTCTGTGAACCAAACCTATTTATACAGACCTGATGCCTGCGCACTTAGCAAGTACGCATGGGTCTTCCTGCGTACTTGCTAAGTACGCAGGAGCTTTCTCCTGCGCACATGTAAGTGCGCAAAACACTTAGAAGAAATGCAACATACATTATGTAAAAGTAAATACAACTCGATAAACTATTACATAACGACTCTTACATACAAAGACAAATTACAGACATTAGAAATACAAACTAAGACTCTATCCAGAGTGTTGTCACAGGAAAGTGCATCAACAAACTCCCCCTTGACAACAGCTCGGGATCTTCATTGTGTTCAGTCTTCAATCTTCAGTCTTCACATCACTGGTTCGTTAGCTTCCATCTTCTTTTTGTAATCAAGACAGAACTTGATCAACTTGCCGCATTTGGGAGAAAGAAGCTTTGTCCATTCGTCAGTGTGGATGCAATACTCCTCGGCTAGTACCTCCAGATCATTCAGAGAAAAGTTGATGAAGCAGACTTCATCAAATATCCTGATCACTTCCTTTGGCACCATGTTTCCACTTGCTGACTTACCTTTACCCATAACCACAGCCTCGCCCGTTTTTGGATCAACGTACCAGTACCACATGTCACCAAGAATATCCTAAGGTAACTTGCTCAGGGGAATCTTAGTTTCACATCGCATTGGCTTGTATACCAATCTCTTTATGTGCTTCTTAGTCACAGGATGTACAGCGTGCTTATCTTTGACTCTTCTGGGCACTTGAGGTGTCACACCCCAACCGACGGCGGAATACGTCGGGGCGGGACATGTAGACTGTTCATGAGCTCAAGGTCGACTAAATTGTAATATATTAAATCCATTTCCATTCAAACAAACATGAATCAATTCCAAAGTAAATAAATGAAATACAAATTGTTTTTTAATTAAAATCAACTAAGTCCAAAGTCTATGTGTATCATGTCTTGATCAAACTCATATGATAGCACCTGAAACATGAACAAAATAAGGTCAACTAAAAAGTTGGTGAGCATACATAGGTTTGTACATAGATAGCGTATAGATTGTGAATAAACAAATCCTTACATAACATGATAAAATAAGGCATTTATGGAGAGTAGCCATTGTGTAACCAAAGTACAATCAAACCTTTGTAACTAGCATGCAAAATTGTGTTGTCGGTAACAATCACCCCAATCTGGGTGGGTTTGTCAGACTCAATAGATCTATCATTGTTTACCGTCGGCTTGAATAGTTAATGATTGCACATAAATTGCACACAAAAGTTAGCACAACTAGCACTCAGGCATAAAGCTCAAATTGCACACATGAATGTAAAGAGGATTTGTATTTGTGTAGTTTGTGTAAATGTAAACAATAGTTTGTATAGTGTTCATGTTCCACCCCAAAAAGTGTAAAAGAGTAAAAGGGTCTATGTAATACTCACCTGTATGGATAACTTGTAGGTGGCACGAGTAGTAGGTGGCACAAGTGATTAGTTTAATCACACGTCAACCTATAATTGAATTATATGTATCTAATCAATGACGTGCTCAAAAGTCTAAGGCAAAGTTTAAGGTTCAACGGGTTCCGATGTGAGTGGATTTGTATAAAGTTGTTGTGTGATTTCGTGAAATGGACGTGTGTAGATTCGTGTTTGTATTAGAATAAAAGTTTATTATGAAATGTAAATTCCAGTGTAAGAATTAAATAAAATACTAATTGACTTAGGGTTGTTTTAAACGTAACAAATAAATTTTTTTATTTATTTTTTTATTAACATAATATGTCTCAAAAATTGTTAATTAAGAATATATATATATATATATATGTGTATGTATATTTATATTAATATATAAGAATAAGAATTTGTTTAAATTATATTTAAACCCTTAAATTAGTATTTTTAGGGAAATATATAAAATTTTGTAAGAGTATAAAAGGATAGGTAAGGTTTATAAGAATCCTTGTAATTTAAATGAGTAATTAAGTACCTTATTTTTAAAAATTAACTATTTAACAAAAATGATTTTTTTTAAAAGAAAGACCCACCACCAGGTTCGAACCCGGGTGGGTTCTGTGTGCACTCAAAGCTTTACCACTAGAACAGGGGACGGACCCTTGACATTCAACTGGTTCGAAATTGTTTTATCAAGTAACTGAAAAGGGGCTGGGTTCTGGTAATAAAGAGCACAAAAAGGAAACCGGGTATGGGTTTCGAACTAGTGAGCACCCGCGTAGAACTCAATCGGAGTAACCAGTGGGTTTGGACAAGTGCTTCGATAAAAACCGGGTTTTAAATTTATAAAAGAATTTAGTTTGCAGTCCCTTCGTCCTCGTCCCAACCCTAATCCGAATGTCACCCAATTCGCATCCGATTAATCAAGAAACCATGGGGCTTTCCATCCTCACATCAAAACGAAACTAGGGGTATCGATTTTACCTATAATGGTTGAGTATTGGAGGAGAACGACAAAGGGCCGACGCCGGATTTCTTTGAGCTCGTAGGAGTTTTGGAGGAGTAATGGAGTGAATACAGAGGTGTAGGAAGTTTGAAACGGGTTATGTGAAGGTGTGTGGGTGAATTGTTTTGATTGATTTCACTTTAAGGCTCGATTTGATTCCGACTTCACGTATGACAGATGTGAGCCTCAATTACGCGTTAATTCGCTCTAATGCGAATGAATGGAGTCGTGTATATGGTCTGTGGTCAAGTTGGGATAGATTTCGCGTGATTTGCGGATGATAACGCATCCAAATTCGCGATTTGGGAACGGTTTGAACACGGTTTGACCGTAAATGGTCAAAATGTTTGGAATTTGAATTGACCGCTCAATTAGCCAAACTGGTAAGTTAATATGCTTAGAAACTGATCTTGAATTTCTTGTGTTTACAAGGCAGGTCTGTAACTATCGGGTTTGATCGAATTAAACATTGATTTGCAAGAACTTTTAAATTTGTTGACTTTTAAAAGTCAAAGGGACGAATTGGTGTGGTTTCAAGGTTAGACTAGGTTCACTTTGGGGTGTTGGGTTCAGATCAAAGGATGGGAGGTTCAAATATAAAATAAAGGGTTCTTTGATTGGTGAGGGGATAAAAAAAAACTCAATTTAATTATCTTAAATTCCTTTTAATTGTTTATAAAAATATTTTTATAAAAATTTATAAAAATCTAATTGTTATTATAATTGTTTATAAAGGAACTAAATTTCATTTTAATATAGTTATAAATGGTATAAGTGGTTTACTTTAACAAAATCAAGTGTATATAGATTTACATATTTATTTATAATTATATGTATATATATAATAGGAAATAATACGTAAATGCAAGTTGAAATTTAAATTGATACATGTTTAGAATAATAATTAATGTGACATATTGCGTTGAATGAGTACGTGACTGAAATGAAAAAAAATGTCATTATTATAAAAAGAAAGTAATACTAGAAAAATCATGGATGTTACAGTATCCCCATGTTGAGGGAATTTCGTACCGAAATTGAACTAGTGGGTGCAACTGAATCAGGAAAAAAAAATGAGTTTGGATTCTTCATGAGTTTGGATTGTCGGTTTGAGGAGTATAGCTGATAACATGGTTCAGGTCTGTTTCTCAAAGTCGGGCATGAATTATGAGAATGGGTTTTGTTTAAGAGAATTTAAGGGGGAAAGTCTGTTGAGCAATAACTTGAATTCTAAGGGCGAAATGTATTACTTGAAATGGTCTTGATAGAAAATCGATGATCAGGGTTTTGTTTAAGAGGTAGTCTAATATGCTCAAATATTGTTAGTGGATAAGGGATTTCACTACTATTGGTCTAGGTCAAAACTTCACGTGACACGAACAACGCTACTTCTGATAATATGACAGAACACTTATATATAGGAAGTATCATCGGCGTATCCACTATGTCCTCGTCATATTACATTAGTTTCGTCGTTATATATCACGATAGGTTTTAGGCTACAACACACAACAGAATTCACTATGTTTTCCATGCACTGATTTTTATAATTACGTGTGCACCCGTAGTTACTCAAATCATCGTATGGTCCGTATGGATCCTTCCGTTGTGTGCGAGGCAAGAGGGGCACAAATTTACTTAGTTCATGTCTATTGTATTCACATGTGAGTTGCTAATAAGTAACTATATCCCTAAATAGGCAGGTCTGTTAGTAACTAAAGAGTAACAAGGTAGTATAACTTAAAGTTTCATAGTTTACTCGTGTTTGAACAAGAATACGTCAAACCCCGAGTAGCCTCAATGTGTTATGGTTTTCAACTTTGATGAACAAAGTGTATGCCCATTATTTGTGTGTAATGTGCTCAACCAATTGCAACCATTGTAAGCAACTTAGTTTCATGTATAATGTAAACACACAAGTCTCATGTATGATCTAGTGATATGTAGCTTGTAATCAAATAGGTTTTATGTGTAAAGTAAACAACTTAGCATCATGTATAAGCTCTCATGTGTAATGTAAGCAACATAGTATCATGTGTATTGTAAGAAATGAATTTCATGTATGGTGTTAACAACTTAGTATCATATAGTATCATGCACTTTGTAACCAAAATAAGTTTCATGTTCAATGTGATTAATCAAGTATTGTGTATCAAACAATCAATTGTTATGTATTATGTGATCAGATTAGTGTATGTATATTGCAAACAACTATGTTTCATGTATTTCGTAATCAATCCAGTAGAGTGTGTGTTGCAAATAATCAAGTTCCATGTATTATGTAGTCAGGGTAGCATTGGATATATTGAAAATAACTAAGTTTCATGTATATTGTAAATGTGCATACGTAAGTTATTGAGTTTCGTGGGTGGCATATGCTAACGAGTTTTGTATGTGCACAAGTGTTGCGGAGAAGCGTGTTGTTTGACGTTTAGGTAAAATGTCGTGGTTAGGTTCTATCTTGTTGAGGTTTGTGGGGATGGTTAACGTCTACACGAAATGGATCGTCTCTTGATGCATCAAGTGAAAAAGAACGAGGAGGTTCTGAAAATACTCCAGGAAGTGTGCTTACAAAGAACTGATCTTGTTTGTGAGTAAGAAATTGTTCGTAGATGAATAGGAGGGTGACAGTAATGGGTTGAATGGATGATTACACGAAAGCCTTTTTATAAGAATATTACAGAAAATAGCGGTTAATTAACTTAAACCATGATTTACAATGGTAAAACAAGTAGTTGTATAATAATTTAGCCAAGGTTTAGAAATAATTAATTTAACGAGAAAAGTAATAATTATTTATCAATTCGAAATAACACATTTTTTTATAAATACGTTGTATTAAGTTCCCTTACAAAGTTAAAATGTTTATGGAAAAATTTACATTTCTGATACTCCCTAAAAGTTTGATAAACGTTTGGTTTGAAAATAACGAGGTTGTTTAAATCTAATAGGATGATTTGTTTATGAAGGAGATTGCCGGTAATGTACTAAATCATGTTGAATGAAGAAGGTGATACCTGGAAAATTTTGATGGAAATATGATGGGTGTAATTCACACTCAACGTGTCAAATCAATGAATAATAACTTTAGAGTTGGAATGTATAAGATTTATTAAATGCTGAAATGCTAAACATTATTCAAAACATAGGAAAATGGTTCTCAAACTGAAAATTTAAAGACAATAAATATAAATTTCTGTTAACGTCTCTGGTAGCTTCCCACTAGAAGGAAAATAATCACCAAGGCGAGCACCGCTATGGTCATTCGGGTAGTCGATCTGGTTTCAACTCTAGTTGTTTCCGTGCGATGCTCCAGTATTTCTTTTTCGAGGATGGAGATTAACTCCTTTTGGTACCCTAATTGGTTTGCTAGGCTATCCATTCTTTGTCCTTGTAAGTCGTGCATTACCCCCTGCTCCATCCTTTGCCTCTCAAATTCTGAGGTCCTTACATATTGGTGAATGCCATTGGTTGGAATTCCCATAACACTAGTGGGTGCCGTGGTATGCCTTACCCAAGGGTTAGGATGGTATGGGTCGGGCATTAGATATGGGTCTCTTAGTGGGGGTGGTAACTGATTGTGGAGATGGGGTGTCTGATACGGGTTTCTAGGTGCGGGTGATCCAGATGTTCGAAGTCTTGAGCCGGTGTTCCTAATCCAATCAGACTCTTCTCCGGGACGATATACCGGGGAGGAAGGGGGGTAGGAGTCCATGTATAGTAGGAAACAATGGAAAGGTTGTAAGTGATAATAAAATATTGAGTGTTAAATATAGGAGTTCTCATAGGTTTAGAGTTTGACTAGTCATAACACCGAGCCTTCACAACAATATTTTAGAAATACAATTGACCTATAAGCCATGCATCCCTGAGGAGGATTCCTAGGAAAGAGGGGTGGGTCACTAGGACACACTTAAGTACCCTATCTTTCCTTAGCCAGAATCACTCATGGGCCTACACACTCTTCCAGACATCATGTATTAATAACACTATTGTTGGGCTCATGGTCATGATGAGAATTGTTGTGGGCTGGGCTTTGAGGCCCGAAAGTGAGGCTTATATATTGCAGTAGGCTTCTTCTTCTTGGAGGGTAAGTGGGCTTCTAGTTTATTATTAATGGGCTTTAGGCCCAATAGTTTAGACTTAGATCACAAGAGGTGGTGACATTATATGTGTGAGTTTAAGGGTGCATGAAAAGCTAAGTGTGTATAAGTGTGTGTTGAAACTTAGGATAGCACTTAAATGGATCAAATGGATAGCATGAATATAGCACAAAAATTTTCAGGTAGTGTGACACATAAGTCAGTAAATATTGTATCATGCAGTGTAATGATAGCATGTAGAAATATTCACATAAGAGGAAATTATGTAGCATGTAGTAGCATGGCATTGTATGGGTGTCCTAAGGTTATAGTCTAGGCCAAGAGTGTCTAAAAACCTAATTCCCTATAACCAAGGCTCTGATACCAATCTGTCACACCCCAACCGACGGCGGAATACGTCGGGGCGGGACATGTAGACTGTTCATGAGCTCAAGGTCGACTAAATTGTAATATGTTAAATCCATTTCCATTCAAACAAGCATGAATCAATTCCAAAGTAAATAAATGAAATACAAATTGTTTTTGAATTAAAATTAACTAAGTCCAAAGCCTATGTGTATCATGTCTTGATCAAACTCATATGATAGCACCTGAAACATGAACAAAATAAGGTCAACTAAAAAGTTGGTGAGCATACACAGGTTTGTACATAGATAGCGTATAGATTGTGAATAAACAAATCCTTACATAACATGATAAAATAAGGCATTTATGGAGAGTAGCCATTGTGTAACCAAAGTACAATCAAACCTTTGTAACTAGCATGCAAAATTGTGTTGTCGGTAACAATCACCCCAATCTGGGTGGGTTTGTCAGACTCAATAGATCTATCATTGTTTACCGTCGGCTTGAATAGTTAATGATTGCACATAAATTGCACACAAAAGTTAGCACAACTAGCACTCAGGCATAAAGCTCAAATTGCACACATGAATGTAAAGAGGATTTGTATTTGTGTAGTTTGTGTAAATGTAAACAATAGTTTGTATAGTGTTCATGTTCCACCCCAAAAAGTGTAAAAGAGTAAAAGGGTCTATGTAATACTCACCTGTATGGATAACTTGTAGGTGGCACGAGTAGTAGGTGGCACAAGTGATTAGTTTAATCACACGTCAACCTATAATTGAATTATATGTATCTAATCAATGACGTGCTCAAAAGTCTAAGGCAAAGTTTAAGGTTCAACGGGTTCCGATGTGAGTGGATTTGTATAAAGTTGTTGTGTGATTTCGTGAAATGGACGTGTGTAGATTCGTGTTTGTATTAGAATAAAAGTTTATTATGAAATGTAAATTCCAGTGTAAGAATTAAATAAAATACTAATTGACTTAGGGTTGTTTTAAACGTAACAAATAAATTAAATAAATAAATTTTTTTATTTATTTTTTTATTAACATAATATGTCTCAAAAATTGATAATTAAGAATATATATATATATGTGTATGTATATTTATATTAATATATAAGAATAAGAATTTGTTTAAATTATATTTAAACCCTTAAATTAGTATTTTTAGGGAAATATATAAAATTTTGTAAGAGTATAAAAGGATAGGTAAGGTTTATAAGAATCCTTGTAATTTAAATGAGTAATTAAGTACCTTATTTTTAAAAATTAACTATTTAACAAAAATGATTTTTTTTTAAAAGAAAGACCCACCACCAGGTTCGAACCCGGGTGGGTTCTGTGTGCACTCAAAGCTTTACCACTAGAACAGGGGACGGACCCTTGACATTCAACTGGTTCGAAATTGTTTTATCAAGTAACTGAAAAGGAGCTGGGTTCTGGTAATAAAGAGCACAAAAAGGAAACCGGGTATGGGTTTCGAACCAGTGAGCACCCGCGTAGAACTCAATCGGAGTAACCAGTGGGTTTGGACAAGTGCTTCGATAAAAACCGGGTTTTAAATTTATAAAAGAATTTAGTTTGCAGTCCCTTCGTCCTCGTCCCAACCCTAATCCGAATGTCACCCAATTCGCATCCGATTAATCAAGAAACCATGGGGCTTTCCATCCTCACATCAAAACGAAACTAGGGGTATCGATTTTACCTATAATGGTTGAGTATTGGAGGAGAACGACAAAGGGCCGACGCCGGATTTCTTTGAGCTCGTAGGAGTTCTGGAGGAGTAATGGAGTGAATACAGAGGTGTAGGAAGTTTGAAACGGGTTATGTGAAGGTGTGTGGGTGAATTGTTTTGATTGATTTCACTTTAAGGCTCGATTTGATTCCGACTTCACGTATGACAGATGTGAGCCTCAATTACGCGTTAATTCGCTCTAATGCGAATGAATGGAGTCGTGTATATGGTCTGTGGTCAAGTTGGGATAGATTTCGCGTGATTTGCGGATGATAACGCATCCAAATTCGCGATTTGGGAACGGTTTGAACACGGTTTGACCGTAAATGGTCAAAATGTTTGGAATTTGAATTGACCGCTCATTTAACCAAACTGGTAAGTTAATATGCTTAGAAACTGATCGTGAATTTCTTGTGTTTACAAGGCAGGTCTGTAACTATCGGGTTTGATCGAATTAAACATTGATTTGCAAGAACTTTTAAATTTGTTGACTTTTAAAAGTCAAAGGGACGAATTGGTGTGGTTTCAAGGTTAGACTAGGTTCACTTTGGGGTGTTGGGTTCAAATCAAAGGATGGGAGGTTCAAATATAAAATAAAGGGTTCTTTGATTGGTGAGGGGATAAAAAAAAACTCAATTTAATTATCTTAAATTCCTTTTAATTGTTTATAAAAATATTTTTATAAAAATCTAATTGTTATTATAATTGTTTATAAAGGAACTAAATTTCATTTTAATATAGTTATAAATGGTATAAGTGGTTTACTTTAACAAAATCAAGTGTATATAGATTTACATATTTATTTATAATTATATGTATATATATAATAGGAAATAATACGTAAATGCAAGTTGAAATTTAAATTGATACATGTTTAGAATAATAATTAATGTGACATATTGCGTTGAATGAGTACGTGACTGAAATGAAAAAAAAATGTCATTATTATAAAAAGAAAGCAATACTAGAAAAATCATGGATGTTACATGAGGCTTGAAGTATTCGAATTTCCCTGATCTTGCTTCCCGCTGTAGTGTTACCCACAAACCCATTGCTACTGCGTGACTCGAGTGACTCAGCAGGTCGCGGTTTGCGAGGTTCACAAGGTCGTACTTGGGCAAAGAGTTGAACGCCTCACTGGTTGGTTTCAAGTATTGAACCCCCCAGATCTTTTGATGGCGAACAGCTGCTTGTCCTCCTCGAACCTAACAGCCAAGATCATACCTGTAGCTCCGTGCTTGTCTGTGATGGACGTCTTTTGCCACACGGGAGCTGGACCCTTAGATGATGCAGAAGGCAACGCGTTGTCTGTGATGGATGTCTTTCTTTCCAGTCAGGACCGGCGGGTCACATGCTTTAAATGACTTATAGTCGCATCCGCGAGCAGGCAACGCGTTGTCAGTCTCGTTTTTCTGGGCACCAGTTGCCGTGCTAGACCCACCTTCCCCATTAACCTTCTTCAACGCTTCTGCCAACAGACATGGCAGAGAAGTGTTCATCAACTCTGTGAACTCTCGAGCTATAGCTGCTCTCACGTCTGGTTCAAAAGTGAAAGGTTGTTCTTCAACCTGTGTCTGCTCAGTTCCATGCACACTAACTGCCGGTTCAGTGTGAACACTTCCTTCTTCACTATACACTTGGCGTGAAGGGGTCCTGCCACGCCCACCATTTCGGCCTTCGGTACGACCCCCACCACGCCTTTCGGTTCCTCTCCTTGCCATTTCGTTCTATAAGACAAGAAATCCAAAGTCATCACGCTAGTTAACAAATAGAATTCAACAAGTACTGTAAGATGTTAATATACACTAGCCATCTGTAATTAACCATTACACTACCTTTCGATTTCTATTTGACCACCTTTGTGATTCTATCAGAACACAAGTCCATACTTAACCCTTTCTAAGGCATACTATACATGTAAATATATACTACCTTCATACCTGATGTTGTCGCTCGAGTTACCCGTACTGGCATCCGCTTTCGGTCCCATTCACAGTTTATGTTCAGACAATGGGAGTGTCCGAATCTCTCAAACTATGCTCTGATACCAACTTGTAAGGCCCCAAACCCGGGAGGCCTCACTTATTGGATTTACTCATTCACAAACAGTTCTTAAACTTGAATATCAAATAACGCAGCGGAAAATACTTCATTATAACATAACCATTACATTGTTCAACATACGGAAGCGTAAACATTGTCTAAACATAACATAACGAAATCCAAAACGTAACATGATGCCAGTATTCATAAGCAGCCGGGTAACTCTTCATCGCTAGCCAAGCATCACCGCCCCACCTCATAACCTGCCTTAACCTGAATGTGCATACTAAAAAGTCAGCTAGGCTGGTGAGTTCTAGCTTTACGTAAAACTTTCACAAAACCATTTGCCAAAAACATTACATTCATTTATTTAATAAAAGCATCCATAAAGCATGCAATAACATAACATTAACCATAAGTCAACAATAAACCGAATCTGCGCCTTTTCGTAACCGTCAATTCCTCATTACAGCACGGTACCTCATAGGGTACACGCACCGACCTTGAGTAAGGTGCTCCATAGAGCACACGTACCCACATTAACCATTTCAAGTACAGCGTCCCAAAGGATAGCTCGTACCACCTTAAATACTATTCCCTCACGGAGAATGGTATCTCATTAGGGATCCTGGTAGTCCCCCATTGGTGACCGTCGTCACCCCTTTTCATCCAGTTATACAACCGTTGGCCAGCCACAAAGGCCCCTATAAAGGTAAGGCCCATTCATGCATACATTCCCTTTCCCCCGAAGGAACTCATGAAAAATTCATTTATTTCATGACTTCCATAAATCCTTTACTTCTTTTCAGTTAAAGCATTCGCATGTTTTATTAAATAGCATTTCATTTGTAAATATTTTGTAAACCACATTTGGCAACATGTTTCATAAATACATTTCAACTTTCCTTTCACAAACATCATTTCATAAAACATTATCGTGTAAGTATGCATACCAGCCCAAAACATAGTTCAAAACATATAAAAGTAGGGCTCTAGAACTCACCTGATAAGCTAGGCTCAGTTCTGTCCTAACCACTGTCCAACGAGCGCCACACACGATCTGAATTGGTTAATTACACATACATCAGACCTAATATAACTTACACACTTTTACGCAGTCTGATCTAGGCGAACATAAGGCTAAGTTCGCTGCCCATAGTCTAGGCCAACATATAGGCGAACTTGTCCTAAGTTCGCTTATTTTGTCTAGGCGAACATAACCAGGCGAACATAACCAAGTTCGCCCCCCTGATGACTTAAGCGAACTTGTCAAGCGAACTTGATAAGTTCGGCCCAACCTTGCCAGGTGTCACACCCCCAATTTCAACTAACGGGGTTTTACCGTTTGGGAAGTGACGAACCAGGTTCTCAGACATTAGTTACTTTGAACGACTCTACATGGGACTCAAAATGAAAAATATCTTTTAAATCAGAGTATCAATGCGGAAGCGTAAAGAAAGTAAATACGCAAAATACACGCGCCCAAAACCAAAGTCCAAAAGTCTCAAAAGTCCAAACGTCCAAACCAAACAAAGTACAAATATAATAATTCAACCAAACATAAATAGACACAAAGCAAAGCAGTGAATCCCATGCATGCCGTAACGTGCACCTGTGTCTTAGCTTAGCGTCCTGAGAAAACATGTAAAGAAAAGTGTCAACACGAGGTTGGTGAGTTCACAGGTTTCAAATAATTAAGTAAGCGTTTACCAGATTTATGATCATTCAATATGTATCTATAGGTAGCTAACCTATGTTCATGTTTTAGCTCAAGTGCTCGCAACCGAAACTGACTGTTTGTTTATTGCCTCCTGCCAGGTCTATCAATACTGGCCATGTGAGTAGGCTAACATTTCACCCGTTTGATATCCAATCGAGTTAGCACGACTAACGCCGGTGGGATTTGTCAAACCCAGTAGTACTACTAAACATTACCTCGCTAAGATCCATATTAACGGTTCGAGATAAGATGAGGACTTTCTGTGATAGCATGTTACACTTAGCTTTAACATTGATAGCATATGAAAAAAAAAATCTAAAAATCAGTTTAAGCATGTTTTCTCCCCCAAGTTAAAAACAGTAAAAAGGGGCTGTGAAAACTCACCTGCTTGGCGTTGAAGGTAGTTTCACACTAGAAGTAAGTTGGAACCACGAGTGTAAGTCTCAAAAGACTTACGAATGTCCTAAAATTATAAACATATAAATTAGGAACGATAATGGGAATTGTGACTGTGACACGGAAAATAAGGAACGTCCTAAAAGAACCGCTCCAATAAACGAGAGTGGACGAACGCGTTCACGGGTTTAGGAATGACTTTACGCGACAAACGACATAAATAATAATATATATATACGAGTGGATAATATAATTAGTTATATTATTATTTAGTCTCGATTGATTTATGGCATTATAAAATGACTTGAAATAATATAAATATATATTATTTAATAATACGGGTCACAATTTGGGAATAATATAAACATATTATTTTACACGAGTTTATAGCTTAAAAATAATATAAATATATTGTTTTTACTTGTTAATAATAATAATATATTATTTATAAAAGTGGGTATCATTTATAAAAACAAACTAATATTTCGAACCCGAGCTTACGGGTTGTTTTTCGGTTTAAAACCCATTTATATAATAATACAATATTAAAAGGTTTGATTTTTATTAATTTAATAATCCAGAAAAATGTTTTAAAAATAATTGTGGGAGCCCGGTCTCGAACTCGGGTCTCTCCCACACACACACATCTCTCTAACCAGTCTGCCCGCTAGGGTCATCGCGATGGTATCCGGATCGAATTAGTTTTGACCAATAATTTCCGTGAGTCCCCCTTCCCAAATACATGCACGATCGAACCCAGTTCAAAACCGTCGATTTCGATATCGATTTAACACGAAAGTATAGGGGTTTAGTTAATCGGGTATTGGCGATTCTGGGGTGAGGTTTAGTTGCAAAAAAAATCATTGAGTTTTGAATCGTTT
Organism: Smallanthus sonchifolius; assembly: GCA_023525975.1. Taxonomy (NCBI): domain Eukaryota; kingdom Viridiplantae; phylum Streptophyta; class Magnoliopsida; order Asterales; family Asteraceae; genus Smallanthus; species Smallanthus sonchifolius. Next base: position 66,963,077 of record CM042021.1, on the reverse strand, counting down.
AATTACGAAATAGAAGGCCGAAACCCTAGATTTAGATACGAGTCAAATCGATGAATTTGTATATTAGAATCAGTTGAAAACATAGGGTTTTTATTAAACGAAGGATGTCGAATCTGACCACGTGGTTTAATTGGATTTATACAGTTGTTAAGATCGAAAACCCCAATACGTTTCCAGGACGAACCCTAATTACGGGATCAAGATCAATTCGATGATGGAAGCCCGATATTTCCTAGGGCTTTCAATATACAGAAGACCACGAGTGTAATGGTATAGTTTAATTTGGTTTAAACGCGGTTTAGAGTTGAATTCGACAACTTGGTTTCATATGAACCCTAGATTACGGGTTACAACGATTCTGATAATAAAAGTTCGAATTGATAAAGGGCTTTCAAAGAGTATGGTATTGCGAATCTAACTGTATAAGTTAATTTCATTTTGATTGGGTCTAGTCTAGGGTTCGATTAAACCGGTCAATGATGAACCCTAGGTTATAGATTTCGATCGAATTGATAATTTAAGCCCTGGTAATGATAGGGCTTTCAATTGACGAGTAAAAATGAAACTAATGATACAAGAAATTACCAGAATGGATGTCGGGTTGATAGTGCTCGACCAAAACAGGTGCCGACTGTGACTTGCTTGCTCTCCGGTGGCTTCTGGTGCAAATCCAATCGAATAGATGTGTGCAGAAACTCTAATGAGGATTGTTTGAAGTGTGCAGTGTCTCAATTCGTGAAGGCAATACAGAAATTCGTCGGATTTGATGATAATGGGAAAATGAAGTCGACGGTTACGAAATCACGATTATAATTCGAGTTAATTTCAGTTTAATGGTGATGATTAGGTCTTAATTAAGTTCGTTAGAGGTTTGATTGCATAAAACGGTTACAATTTCAACGGATTTTAGTTTGGAACGATCGGATTCGATTGAATTCGCGACGCTTTGACTTTCAAAAGTCAGCAATTGGGTTTAGAGAATTGTCAGGAATGGTCCCTGAGGTTTTGCTTTGGATTGGAGTTTGAAACTTGGCAAAATAGGTCCTCCGAGTTTGAACTTGGATACTTAGGTTAAGTTTTGGTTAATTTTGACTTTATAGAAGTCAACAATAAACAATTTTAACTTAAAAAGTCAATGGAATAGTTTAAGAGTATCACACAACTAGTCCCTGGAGTTTAAGTTTGAGATATTGACAGAAATAGTCCCTGGAGTTTGAGTAAAGTTAATTTCAGTTAACTTTAACTGGATTTTGTTAACGGAGTTAACTGAAAAAGTCCGGATTGTCACACCAGGCGAACTTGAAAAGTTCACTTGTCGGGCAGTCATCTTCCCCAAAAAAACCCAAAGTTCTTGCATGCGAATCTGATCATGCCAATATCCCAACTTTCTTTGCTCAAAGCGTTCGGTTTCCCTTCTAGATGCTAGACCTAAGCTTATTTTCAAGTTTCATCCGTAAAAACATTACCTTTTTACCCAAAACCCGAAAAACCTAACATAACCGAAAAACCTAACATAACCAAAAATCTCAAAGATTCTTATTCGGAGGTCCTGCTCACGAGTTCAGTAGTAACGTTTTCCTTTAATCTCGGGTCGATCCGTCAACTTTCTCTCTCTATGGTTTCTCTCTCTAAAGATGCAAAATGAGAGAAGTGTGTGCAAGTGTGGGGTATTTATAAGAGGGGCCTCCCCTTCCTGAGCCCACCTTGCGACCAACTCGGCCCAACCCCGGCCTGCGCACTTTTGTCCGCTCGTACCGTTCGTCCCGCTTGCACCCGTTATCTTTAATTCTCATTTTTATTTTTCGGATGTTACAAGTACGGGTAACTCGAGCTACAACATCAGGTATGAAAAGTAGAGTATGTGTATATAGTATGCCTTAGAAAGTAATATATTAGGACATGTGTTCTGATGGTATCACAAAGGTGGTCAAATAGAAATCGAAAGGTAGTGTAATGGTTAATTGCAGATGGCAAGTGTATATTAACATCTTACAGTACTTGTTGAATTCTATTTGTTAACTAGCGTGATGACATTAGATTCCTTGTCTTATAGAACGAAATGGCGGGAAGAAGAGGCGGAAGGCGTGGTGGGGGCCGTACCGGTGGTTGTACTGGTGGTGGCCGAGGTAGAACTCATGCTTGTTAGGAGTACAGTGAAGAAGAAAGTGTTCACACCAAGCCAGAAGTTAGTGTGCACTGGACTGAGCCGACTCATGTCGAAGAACAACAATTCACTTTTGAACCGGAAGTGTGAGCGGCTCTAGCACGCGAATTCACTGAGTTGATGAAGACTTCTTTGCCAGAACTACTGGCAGAAGCATTAAAGAAGGTTAATGAGGCGGGCGGGTCTAACACGGCGGTTGGTACCCCGAACACTGAGGCAGTTAACGCACCACTTACCCGTGTTTGCGACTATAAGTCCTTTAAGGCATGTGACCCTTCGGTTCTGACTGGAAAGAAAGACGCGATGGCTACTTTTGACTGGGTGATCCGTATGAAAGCTGCCATTCGTCTAAGCGAATGCTGAGCATGTCAAGTTGTGAAATTTGCTGCTAACTCCTTGAGGGAGGAAGCATCTCACTGGTGGGAAGGTGTACGTCAGGCTACGGGGGATGAGGTGGTTGATTCGATGATGTGGAATGACTTGAAAACCTTGGTGATCAAGAACTTTTGTCCAATGAACAAGATTTAAAAAGTGGAGAGAGAATTTCTGGGGTTGAAGGCCGGGTGCATGACGCACCGGGAGTACACTACTCGATTCATTGAACCGGCATGTCTGGTGCCACATCTTGTCACGACCGAGGAAAGAAAGATTGCCTGCTACATTCAGGGACTGCCGGACATGGTCCGCACTTACGTTAAGGCAAACGCCCCTACTACCTACGATTTAGTGGTAGAACTAAGCGGCGTGGTGTTTGATGATCTAGCGCTGAATGTCGTTGTGTGACACCCGGCAAATTTCAGGTTGATATCCATTCCCGACTGAGATACATATTACATTAGTAGACATGCATCACACTTAATTTTATAGTAATTAAGTCCATTTCACACTTAGCAAGTCAATCCGTTTACATGTGTCAGTAATTTGGAAGATTACCCTACTAAACACGCATCCTTTAGCACGACCGTTGGTGATAATTTAAAACAAATATCTAAACATATAATCTGTGTGCGAAAACTATATGTGACACTGTGATTTAATTAATCATCCCTATATGAATTTTTCGGTGATTTATAGAGATACTTTTATTTTCATCACAGTCTGGTAGACACGCAGTGCGCACTAGCTAGATCCGGTAAATTTCAGGTTGATATCCATTCCAGACTGAGATACATATTACATTAGTAGAAATGAATCACACTTAATTTTATAGTAATTAAGTCCATTTTACACTTAGCAAGTCAATCTGTTTACACGTGTCGGTAATCCGGAAGATTAGCCGGCCAGACACGCATCATGCAGCACAACCGTTGGTGATAATTTAAAACAAATACCTAGACATATAATCTGTGTGCGAAAATTATATGTGACACTTTGATTTAATTAAGCATGCCTATATGAATTTTTCGGTGATTTATAGATATACTTTTATTTTCAGCACAGTTCGATAGACACGAAGTGTGCACTAGCTAGATCCATAATTCTAAACCGACACTTAGACATATATTTGGTGTGCACAAATTATACGTAGTACTGTAATATATTATTTTAAGACTCTGTGAATTTTTTGGGAATTTTCTGAGAAACTTTCTGTTTCAACGATGTCCGGCCAATCTGCAGTATGTACCGACATTTTCAAATTAAAATCCAAAAAATTTATATGTTAAACATACCAATATGAGACAAATTATTTTTATTTAATTTCGTTCATATCTATTCGGGATTTTCGTCAGTAAATCGGTGACTATTCGTTTTCCAACACCCTTAGTCAAATGACCCTATAAATACCCTCACTCTTCCCCACATTTCACCACACTCCACCACTTCACTCCAGCTCCCTCTCCTCCTTCTTTTTCAGTCGAGAACCCCCACCACCACCATATTCCATCATTTTTGTTGTTTTTATCCATTCTTGCACCCAAATCAAAATTTCAAGTGAGATTATCAAGATTTCAAGAAGATTCATCCTTCAATCCATCATATTTTCGATTTTGGTAAGCATCTAGAGCCATTTTATCATCTTTTCATCTTCATGTTCATATGAACATGCATCCAAAGAAAACCCATTCTTATGAAAGACTATCCACGGATTCTTAAAGAAAATGTGTTTTATAACTCAAATGGTACATATTGTTGGTGGTTTTGGACTTGGGTTTTGTTCATAGGCTCGGTTCCTATTTAAGGAAACTATATTATATGTGCATGTGTTAGATGATGAGATTTTGTTGATTTGATGATGGATTATGTTGTAATAATAGTTGTAGATGAAGAATATATGCAAACTTTGTTGTCAAAAGTGTTGAATGATACATGCATGAACGGTTTTGCAATTTTAGGAAACTTTAATTTTGGGTTTCATGTTAGATGCCATGTTTAGGGTGATTTGATGATGGAAAATGGTAAGATATGCATAAAGAATGGATAATGTGTGTAGATTTTCTATCTAGAACTTTTGGTCATATGAGATTTCATGCTCGGTTCTATTTATAGTAACTTTAATTTTCGGGTTTTTGTTAAAAGAAGTTATGATGTGATTTGTTTGGTGGAAATGATGCATAAACACTAGATATAGAGATTGTATGATTTTTTTCAGTAAAATAACATGTCCATGATGCTTTTAAGATCGTTTTCTATTTTTAGAAACTTTGTTTCTTGACATGTTTGAAAACTTGATGTTTGGGTGTATTCAAAGCATGAGACTAGTGTAGTGAACATTATGGAAGAATGATTGACCAAAATGATGGATTAAAATGCATGTGTTAGAGTTTTAGAGCCCGGTTTCTAAATAATGAAACTTTATTCTTTCAAGAGTTATGATTGCAAGTTATTAACATGATTAGAAGGTCTAAATGACTTAGTAACATGTAACTAAGTGCATTGTATGATAATATATGTTATTATTCCATAAACTTGACAACTTAACATAGTCTTGCTATAATAGGAAACTTTAATTATCTGAAACTCGCATGTTTGTCTATTTTTTGCAAGTAAACATTGAAATGTTTTATATTAGTTATAGCACGCCTAATTTCATGTGTGAACATAAACTTTGCATAGTTGCCATGTTTAGGACTCAAAAACTTGACTTTCCAATTAAGGAAACTTTGAATGTATCAAAAGTTGTGTTTCAAGCCCTAAATTCAGTCGAATGTGCCAATGTGTTTATTAGAATATAATAGACTATTTTCATAGGAGGTTTGAACTCTATATTAGGGTTTGAATGCTTAAGTCCAACGTGTCACCAAGTCAAAACATCTTTGAAACGTCAAAGTCACTTTTCAAACAACTCTTTGGATGCATAGAGTTCATAAGTCAAGCATTTACAATACTTAGACCTTAAAGTCCTAAATGTTTCCTAGGGCACGAGTAGGTCGTCTCATTTAGCCGGATTTTCTAAGACTTGCATATCATTACCACTTTATTAGTTGAGTTCTCACTGCCCCGTTTCACTCATTTTCCATTTTGGGGTGAGATACATGCTCAAGTACATTTTTCAATAATCATATTTCCATGCTTACACAGTTACATTAATTATATAAGTTGTACATGGTGTGTACAAAGTCCTCTCAGAGTCAACCATTAATTTTTCCACAAGCGAGGTGATCATGAACAGTACTGTTGGGTTTAACAACCCCTACCGGGGTTAGTAGCGCTAACTTCGACCGGAGGTCGAATGGGTACATAATTGACCTAATCCATTCATGTGCAAGGCACAAAGAGGCAAACCGTATCCTTTTCCTTTTTCAGTTGCTACAGTTGAGCTTTGGTTGGTGGACTTACGGTAATTTTTAGTTTTGTCTGATCAACAATGATTGAGTAGAGTACATATGCTTTTTCATGCATTTTCAACATATGCTTTTCCGTGCATTGTCAATATATGATTTTTCAAAACATTTGATGATATGATTTCCATTACATATAACCTGCGAACTCACCAACTTTATATTGACCCATTTTAGCATGTTTATCTCAGGTCATTGAATGCATAGGATATGTGGCTAGGATGCACCCATTGGAGTTACACACTCATTATGGGTGGCATCCTATTTTGATAAACAATATTTTATCATCCTTATTTTCAAATGTTTTAAACATTTAAACATTGCGTCCGCACTGTTACTTTGGACCATGTCAAACCTTATTTTGGACTCGTTCGAGTCATAGTATTTTGAAAACCATTTAGTGGTCATTCAAAGTAATTCAATGGTAAAGATCCTCTTGAGTCACGCCCCTCGGGTATAGCCTGGAAGTTGAATCTGGGGGTGTGATAGACTGGTATCAGAGCCATTGGTTGCAGCGAACTAGGTTGCATATAGTGGACTTAGACGGTAACCGATGTCTCTATTGCATTTCACTTCCGCACATACACTTAGTATTCTCACATACACTTAGAATACTCATGTACGAATAGAAATTTGTGGTTGACCTGTTACAGGAACATGTCAGCTGCAAACCAGCCGATTGAGATTACGGACTCCAAGGATGAGTACGTGCACACGCCATCGACACCAGTGGACTGATAAGACACTACCGGAGTACCTTGTCTCAAATGACACCACCGTTGAGAAGTCGAGAGAAGAACCGACAGAGGATGATGAAGTTGAGTCAAAGATGGAGCCTGAGACACTAGTAGCTGAAGAGACCCGCGAGATGGCCACTTGTGACATCACCTACCCGCACCGACATCGCCCATATGGGCCTCTAGTTTAGCATACCGCGATGAAGCGGGCACCACCCTCTCCTACAAGCACACCTGTCCCTGAGCCCAAGTGCAAGAAATCTGGACTTGACGCGAGAAATGGACGTTTGTTTCTGATACCTTGAGGGATTGGGCTAAGGAGGAAGGAGTACCTCCTATGACCGAGATCGGAGAATCTTCACATGGACCACGCATCTTACCGATTACCGGGGAGCCGATCGATTGTACAATCCTGACCCTGGTAGCCCGATACAACTGGTACGATAGACTGCTAGGGAATCTGCGATGGGAGCAGAAGAGCACACGGCAACCTGAAGCAAGTGGAGCACCTTAAGAAGAAGGTTCTATCCGTAGAAGATCTGGGGAAACAGATTGAGCAGAGGATTGAGCACGTGCCTGCGCAAGTGTCCGAGACCGCACTACATACCTTACAGGAGCAGGTGTCCCGACTGACAGAGGATCGCTAGTGGGATGCTGCCAGGATTACCATTTTATCTGACCGAGTATCTGAGAGGCACCTGAGCCTCGAGAGACAGAGGACCACCATGGCAGAGCAGAGAGCTACACTTGCTACCCAGAGAGCCGTTGTAGCGGAGCCTAGGGCAAATGCAGTGGGGGAGCAGCTAGAGGCTACTAGTACTCTTGCTGTGTTCTGTGCTGCTTTGCTCTCGGCCGTTGTGCGGAACAACACACTTACTTGATCTATTTCATTTCCTATTCAGCCTATTGTGGGCGGGCTGTGCCCACAGAATATTTGAAGTTTTAAACTTGTTCTCATTTTTGAGGAGCGGAGACTCCTGGAATATTTTGTACCACTTAAAATCTATTTTCTCAAGTTTATTATCTTTTTATATTTTGTGGTTGATTGGTGATGTGATGTGTTATTTTGCGTACATGTGTTGGTTGTATGTTACATATAATCTAACTTTTACTAACATTATAATATGAAGAGACATGCCGCCCCGCCAAGCAACAATGATGGCAACACAGATGGAGTCCCTGATTAACCAAAGAGTAGCTGTAGCTGTAGCAGCCTTACCGAACAATCAGAATGCAAGAGGACAACGACAAAATCTCCCAGTATGCACATAAAAGCTTTTCCTTGATTGCAAACCGCTCTCTTTCAATGGGCAGGATGGAGTAGTTAACTTAGTACGATGGATTGAGAAAGTAGAGTCTACTTCGAGTTGTGCAACTGTCCAAAAACATAAAAGACTAGAACTTTTGAGGGACAAGCCCTCACCTGGTGGAAATCCAATGTCTAAGCGATGGGCTTGGAAGCAACGAATGCTATGCCATGGGCAGACTTCAAGAAGCTGTTAAGGGATGAGTGATTTTGGAACCTGAAGAGGAATGGACCAGATGTGGTGGATTACACATCAAAATTTCATGATTTGGCAGGATTGTGTCCTCATATGGTAACACCCGAAGAGAAGCGTATTGAGCGTTATCTGTGGGGACTGGCCCCGCAAATCCAGGGTATGGTATCATCTTCTGAACCTACAACCATCCAACAAGAAATCTGGTTAGCACACAAGAAGCCACCAGCACAGAAAAGGCAAGAAACTACTCGAGCCTACACCGCAGGTCAAGCTGACAAGAAGCCAAGGAGAGCTTACACGGGAACCCTACCAAAGTGCAATTGATGCAACTTTCACCATAACGGCACTTGTGAGGAAGAAAGGTGCCAGAAATGCAAGAGGATTGGCCATGCGGCCAAGGATTGTAGTATGAGAGGACCAGTTCCAAACATTGGAGGAACCCGTGCTTGTTACACTTGTGGGCAAAATGGACATTTTTCAAAGGATTGCCCAAAGAACAGGAAGCTAGGAAACAACAACAACAATGCCAAAGGGCGAGCTTTTGTGATTAGAGAAGGAGAAGCCAAACAGAACCCCGACACCATCACGGGTACATTCCTTCTAAGAAACCATTATGCATTATGTTATTTGATACTGGTGCTGAAAGAAGCTTCGTGTCCAATGAATTTAGTCTATTACTTGGTATCGAACCTACCATTCTAGATAACGAGTATACCGTAGAACTAGCTGACAGTAAATTAATCAAAACGAACCACATTATTTCGAGTTGTGTCCTAGAATTAGCCAATCATTCCTTTTAAATAGATCTGTTACCTGTTAAACTAGGGAGTTTTGACGTGATTATCGGTATGGACTGGATGACCAAGAATGGAGCGGAGATTGTATGTCGCGAAAAGATTATCAGATTACCCCTACCAGATGGAGAAACACTTGAAATACAAGGAGAAAGGAGCGGGATTCCCCTAAATGTCATCTCATGTATGAAAGCCCAGAAGTTTCTACGGAAAGAATACTATGCCATACATGTAACGGAGAACCGGACAGAAGAAAGGAAGGTCGAGGACATACCAGTTGTTCGTGATTTTCCTGAGGTATTCCCTAAAGACTTACCGGTACTCCCACCACAGCGATAATTCGAATTCCGAATCGACCTTACCCCGGGAGCTACCCCGATAGAGCGGTTACCGTACCGACTGGCGCCGTTGAAAATGCAAGAATTATCAAACCAACTACAGGAGTTGCAAGATAAAGGATTTATCCGACCAAGTCATTCGCCTTGGGGAGCACTTGTCTTATTTGTCAAAAAGAAAGACGGATCATTCCATATGTGCATCGACTATAGAGAATTGAACAAAGTAACCATCAAGAACCGATACCCTCAACCCAGAATAGACGATTTGTTCGACCAACTACAAGGATCGAGTTATTACTCCAAGATCGACTTACGGTCAGGATACCATCAGCTGAGATCCTAGAGGAGGACATACACAAGACGGCATTCCAAAATCGATATCGACACTACGAGTTTTTGGTTATGCCATTCGGTTTGGCCAATGCACCCGAAGTGTTTATGGATCTTATGAACCGTGTGTGTAAACCCTACCTAGACAAGTTTGTTATTTTGTTCATTGACGACATCTTGATCTATTCTCTCAGCGAGGAGGAACACGCTGAACATCTAAGACTCGTTCTAGAATTATTGAAAATCGAGAAGTTGTACGCTAAGTTTTCAAAGTGCGACTTCTGGATTAGAGAAATACATTTCCTAGGTCATGTGGTAAACGATATGGGCTTACACGTTGACCCAACCAAGATTGAAGCTATAAAAAACTGGCGAACACCCAAAACCGAAACCGAAATACGATAATTTTTGGGACTTGCCGGATATTACAGAAGGTTTATCGAAAACTTATCAAAGATTGCAAAACCATTGACTGCTTTGACGCAGAAAGACGTGAAGTATGATTGGAATGAAAGAACTGAAGAAGCATTTCAGTTACTCAAGCAAAAACTTTGCAGCGCACCGATCTTAGCACTACTTGAAAGAAAAAAAATGACTTCGTAGTCTACTGCGATGCGTCACACCAAGGACTCGGTTGCGTACTGATGCAAAGAGAGAAGGTTATCGTATATGCTTCATGACAACTCAAGGTGCACAAAAAGAACTACACTACCCATGACTTGGAATTGGGAGCCGTGGTTTTTGCACTCAAATTCTGGAGACACTACCCGTATGGTACCAAATGTATGATTTTCACCGACCACAAAAGTCTCCAACACATCTTTGATCAAAAGGAGTTGAACATGTGACAACACAGATGGGCCTTAATGATTACGACTGCGCAATCCGTTACCATCCGGGAAAGGCAAACGTAGTTGCTGATGCCCTAAGTAGGAAATAACAACTCAAACCACGACGAGTGCGAGCACTAACCTTGACAATCCACACGAATCTACCTATCCAGATACGTGACGCTCAAATCGAGGCACTCAAGGAGGAAAATTTGGAAAATGAAGGCCTACGAGGCATGGAGAAACTATTTGAGATCAAATCCGATGATTTGCATTACTACATGGACCGGATATTGGTACCGAACCATGGGAACTTAAGAGACTTAGTGATGGATGAGGCACATAAGTCGAGGTATTCAATTCACCCTGATTCTGACAAAATGTACCAAGACCTCAAGACAAACTATTGGTGGCCAAACATGAAAGCCGAGATTGCAACATATGTCGGAATATGTCTAACCTGGGCCAAGGTTAAGACGGAATACTAGAAACCATCAGGGTTACTACAGCAGCCGAAAATTCCACAATGGAAGTGGGAACAAATTTCAATGGACTTTGTCACGAAGTTACCCAAAACCCCAAGCGGATACGACACCATCTGGGTGATCGTTGACCATTTAACCAAATCCGCACACTTCCTTCCAATCAAAGAAAATGAAAAAAATGGAGAAGTTGACCCGGCTTTACCTAAAGGAATTAGTTTCAAGGCATGGAGTGCCGATCTCTATCATCTCAGATAGGGATAGTCATTTTACTTCCTGATTCTGGCAATCATTACAAGAAGTGTTGGGAACACGCTTAGATTTAAGCACTGTCTATCACCCACAGACAGATGGTCAAAGTGAACGAACCATCCAAACACTAGAAGATCTATTTAGAGCTTGTGCGATAGATTTTGGCAACAGCTGGGATACTCACCTACAATTGGTTGAATTTTCATACAACAATAGTTACCACACGAGTATCAAGGCAGCACCATTTGAAGCACTTTATGGAAGAAAGTGCAGATCACCACTCTGTTGAGCTGAATTCGGAGATAGTCAGCTCAATGGACCAGAGCTTGTCCATGAGACCACCGAGAAAATTTTCAAAAGCCGAGATATACTGAAATCCACACAGGACAGACAGAAAAGCTACGCTGATCAAAAGCGTAATCCAGTAGAGTTTCAAGTAGGTGACAAAGTGTTACTGAAAGTTGCGCCTTAGAAAGGCAAAATCCATTTTGGCAAACGTGGGAAACTGAACCCCTACTACATAGGACCATTCTAGATCCTGCAAAGGATTGGCCCTATTGCCTACCGACTCAACCTACGAAAGAGCTACAGAATATCCACAATGTACTCCATGTGTCTAACCTAAAGAAGTTTCTACACGATGAGGCACTGACGATACCTCTCTAGGAGGTACAAATCGAAGAACAACTATATTTCGTCGAAGAACCTGTGGAAATCATGGACCGCGAGGTTAAGCAACTGAAACAAAGTCGCATTCCGATAATCAAGGTTCGATGGAATTCCAGACGCGGACCAGATTTCACATGGGAGCGGGAAGATCAGATGAAGCGCAAGCACCCACACTTGTATCACACCACACCATCAACTATTACCGCAAGCTGAATTTCGGGATGAAATTCCTTTCACCCGGGGGATAATGTGACACCCGGTAAATTTCAGGTTGATATCCATTCCAGACTGAGATACATATTACATTAGTAGAAATGAATCACACTTAATTTTATAGTAATTAAGTCCATTTTACACTTAGCAAGTCAATCTGTTTACACGTGTCGGTAATCCGGAAGATTAGCCGGCCAGACACGCATCATGCAGCACAACCGTTGGTGATAATTTAAAACAAATACCTAGACATATAATCTGTGTGCGAAAATTATATGTGACACTTTGATTTAATTAAGCATGCCTATATGAATTTTTCGGTGATTTATAGATATACTTTTATTTTCAGCACAGTTCGATAGACACGAAGTGTGCACTAGCTAGATCCATAATTCTAAACCGACACTTAGACATATATTTGGTGTGCACAAATTATACGTAGTACTGTAATATATTATTTTAAGACTCTGTGAATTTTTTGGGAATTTTCTGAGAAACTTTCTGTTTCAACGATGTCCGGCCAATCTGCAGTATGTACCGACATTTTCAAATTAAAATCCAAAAATTTTATATGTTAAACATACCAATATGAGACAAATTATTTTTAAATAATTTCATTCATCCCTATTTGGGATTTCCCTCAACAAATCGGTGACTATTCGTTTTCCACCACCCGGAGTCAAATGACCCTACAAATACCCCCACTCTTCCCCACATTTCACCACACTCCACCACTTCACTTTCTCTTCCTCTCCTCCCTCTTTTTCGGCCGAGAACCCCCCCCCCCCCCCCACCACCATATTCCACCATTTTTGTTGTTGTTTTAATCCATTCTTGCATCCAAATCAAGATTTCAAGTGAGATTATCAAGATTTCAAGAAGATTCATCCTTCAATCCATCGTATTTTCGATTTTGGTAACCATCTAGAGCCATTTTATAATCTTTTCATCTTCATGTTCATATGAACATGCATCCAAAGAAAACCCATTCTTATGAAAGATTATCCGTGGATTCTTAAAGAAAATGTGTTTTATAACTCAAGTGGTACATATTGTAGGTGGTTTTGGACTCGGGTTTTGTTCATATGCTCGGTTCCTATTTAAGGAAACTTTATTATATGTGCATGTGTTAGATGATAAGATTTTGTTGATTTGATGATGGATTATGTTGTAATAATAGTTGTCAATATATGTAAACTTTGTTGTTAAAAGTGTTGGATGATACATGCATGCTCGGTTTTGCTATTGTAGGAAACTTTAATTTTGGGTTTCATGTTAGATGACATGTTTAGGGTGATTTGATGTTGGAAAATTGTTAGATATGCATAAAGAATGGATAATATGTGTAGATTTGCTATCTAGAACTTTTGGTCATATGAGATTTTATGCTCGGTTCTATTTATAGTAACTTTAATTTTTGGGTTTTTGTTAAAAGAAGTTATGATGTGATTTGTTTGGTGGAAATGATGCATAAACACTAGATATAGAGATTGTATGATTTTTTTCAGTAAAATCACATGTCCGTGATGCTTTTAAGCTCGTTTTCTATTTTTAGAAACTTGGTTTCTTGACATGTATGAAAACTTGATGTTTGGGTGTATTCAACGCATGAGACTAGTGTAGTGAACATTATGGAAGAATGATTGACCAAAATGATGGATTAAAATGCATGTGTATGAGTTTTAGAGCCCAGTTTCTAAATAAGGAAACTTTATTCTTTCAAGAGTTATGATTGAAAGTTATTAACATGATTAGAAGGTCTAAATGACTTAGTAACATGTAACTAAGTGCATTGTATGATAATATATGTTATTATTCCATAAACTTGACAACTTGACATAGTCTTGCTATAATAGGAAACTTTAATTACCCGAAACTAGCATGTTTGTCTATTTTTAGCAAGTAAGCATTGAAATGTTCTATATATGTTATACGACGCCTAATTTCATGTGTGAACATCAACTTTCCATAGTTGCCATGTTTAGTACTCAAAAACTTGACTTTCCAATTAAGGAAACTTTGAATGTATCAAAAGTTGTGTTTCAAGCCCTAAATTCATTCGAATGTGCCAATGTGTTTATTAGACGATAATAGACTATTTTCATAGGAGGTTTGAACTCTATGTTAGGGTTTGAATGCTTAAGTCCAACGTGTCACCAACGGGTCGCCAAGTCAAAACATCTTTGAAACGTCAAAGTCACCTTTCAAACAACTCTTTGGATGCATAGAGTTCATAAGTCAAGCATTTACAATACTTAGACCTTAAATTCCAAAATGTTTCCTAGGGCACGAGTAGGTCGTCTCATTTAGCCGGATTTGCTAAGGCTTGCATATCATTACCGCTTTATTAGGTGAGTTCTCACAGCCCCGTTTCACTCATTTTCCATTTTGGGGTGAGATACATGCTCAAGTACATTTTTCAATAATCATATTTCCATGCTTACACGGTTACATTAATTATATAAGTTGTACATGGTGTGTACAGAGTCCTCTCAGAGTCAACCGTTAATTTTCCCACAAGGGAGGTGATCATGAACAGTACTGTTGGGTTTAACAACCCCTGCCCGTGTTAGTAGCGCTAACTTCGACTGGAGGTCGAACGGGTACATAATTGACTTAATCCATTCATGTGCAAGGCATAAAGAGGCGAACCACATCCTTTTCCTTTTTCAGTGGCTACATTTGAGCTTCGGTTGGTGGACTTATGATAATTTTTGGTTTTGTCTGATCAACAATGATTGTGTAGAATACATATGGTTTTCCATGCATTTTCAACATATGTTTTTCAATGTATTGTCAATATATGATTTTCCAAAACATTTGATGATATGATTTCCATTACATATAACATGCGAACTCACCAACTTTATGTTGACCCAATTTAGCATGTTTATCTTAGGTCGTTGAATGCATAGGATATGTGGCTAGGATGCACCCACTGGAGTCACACACTCATCATGCATGCCATCCTATTTTGATAAAAAATATTTTATCATCCTTATTTTCAAATGTTGTAAACATTTAAACATTGCTTCCGCACTGTTACTTTGGACCATGTCAAACCTTATTTTGGACTCGTTCGAGTCACGCATAAAACAGGTATTTTGAAAACCATTTAGTGGTCATTCAAAGTAATTCAATGGTAAAGATCCTCTCGAGTCACGCCCCTTGGGTATAACCCGGAAGTGGAATTTGGGGGTGTGACTCGTTGCAATTGATGAGCCCAAAAAGAAGTCAAGTTTCCCAGCCAAGCGAGCGGGTGGGAAGTTATTTGGGGCTCGGGACAAACAAACCAGGGTCGGCGAGATAGTGGTCTGTGGGAAATGTGGGGGAAGGCATGCAGGTGAATGCAGGCTAGGGTCAAATCTGTGCTACAAATGTGGCAAGACCGGGCACTACTCCCGTGAATGCATGTAAGGAATTAAGTGTTATAATTGTGGCGAGGGCGGCCACATGAGTCAGGAATGCACTAAACCAAGAATGGGTGAAGCTGGAAAAGGGAAAGGCCCGAAAAAGAAAGAAGAGAGGCCCCGAGCGAAGACTCGAGCGTATGCACTGACGCAAGAACAGGCCAGGGCAGACCCCGATGTGGCGTCAGGTACGTTCATTCTTGACAACACTTTTGTATCTGTGTTATTTGATTTGGGTGCTAGTAAGAGTTTTATATCTGCCACTTTTTGTAACCGGGTGAAATACTCCGTCAGTAAACTAGAAAGGGCCTTTAGTGTAGAAATCGCTGAAGGTAGAACCGCGAGGGTAACCGATGTAGTTGACAATTCCATGATAAAAATAGAAGGCCATAGATTCCCCAGTCAGGCTGTTCGTTATGGTCTTGGGTGGGTTTGATGTCATGTTGGGTATGGATTGGTTATGTAACAGCCCAAGCAAACCGTACCAAGATATTGTCCGCTTTGCCCCCTATGGGTTGCCCATCCAGGAACTCATGGTTTTGTTTTCACCCGAAGAGTTGCTCGCCCAGGCAAAACGCGTCTTGATAAAGAAGGTATCCACCCCCTTATAAGGTAGGCTTCGTTATCCCTCTCAACCGATGTGGAATATTACAATCCACCCCCCTTACGGAGCCCAGCGTACTCGCTGGCACACCAGTCCGGCCCCTAGCTCTGATACCATAACTGTATAGGGCTGGCGTGTCACATATACAGAAATCAGATATACTAATAAAGGCGGAATTAAATGATAATAAAGTCCAGATCCTTAGGCAAATCCCATATCGTTATGTTCTGTTCTATCAACGGGAGAGATGATGGGTTCATAAGGAATGCCCTGACTCAAATACCACAACACGTTTAAAGTCCAGATCCTGGATGTTACAGGTTAACTACCAACGAAGAGCAAATTATATGCAAACGGAAGATAATCCGACTCAAGGCTCCTAATGGTAGCGAAGTCGAAGTGTTCGGGGATCGCGACGCCCCGATGCCTAACGTCATCTCAATGATTAAGGCAACGAATTACCTGAGGCACGGATGCGAGGCTTATCTGGTGTACGTTATTGATAAGTGTAAGGAAGTGAAGGAACTAGACGATGTACCTGTGGTACGCGAGTATCCAGAGGTGTTTCTAGAGGATTTGCCTGGGATACCAGCTGATAGAGAGATTGAGTTCCGAATCGACTTAGTACAAGATGCCTAGCCTGTGGCTAAGGCTCCATATCGACTAGGACAGGTAGGATGAGAGAACTAATGGCACAATTAGACGAATTACTTGAGAAAGGATTTATCTAACCGAGCATCTCCCCTTGGGGTGCCCCGTTGTTGTTTGTGAAGAAGAAGGATGGTTCGATGAGAATGTGTATTGATTATCGTAGGTTGAACAAACGTACAGTGAAGAACAAGTACCCTCTACCAAGGATCGATGACCTGTTCGATCAATTACAAGGCGCAAGTTGGTTCTCAAAAATCGACCTTCGGTCCGGGTATGATTAGTTGAAGGTGAGGGAAGAAGACATTCCAAAAACAACCGCGTTTCGCACGCGCTATGGACATTTCGAGTCCGCGTAATGTCGTTTGGATTGACGAACGCCCCCGCAGCGTTCATGGATTTAATGAACAGGGTGTGTCGACCGATGCTGGACCGATAGGTAATAGTTTTCATTGATGATCTCCTCATCTAGTCCAAGAATGAGGGTGATCACGCATGTTACTTGAAGGAAGTGTTAGAAGCCTTGAAGAAGGAGAAGCTGTATGCTAAGTTCTCCAAATGCGCGTTCTGGCTTAGGGAAGTCCAATTCCTAGGTCACGTCATTAACCCGAACGGAATTATGGTTGACCCAGCAAAGATAATGACGGTAAGAGATTAGGATATTCCTAAGACGCCAACTGAAATCCGCAGTTTCTTAGGATTGGCAGGCTACTATCAGAGCTTCATCCAGGATTTCTCGAAGATAGATTCACCGTTGATGAAGTTGACATGGAAGGAGGAAAAGTATGAATGGGGTGTGACCCAGGAAGAGACGTTCAAGGAACGGAAAGAGAAGTTAACCCAAGCTCCAGTCTTGGCCCTTCCTGAGGACAATGAAGACTTGGTGGTATACTCTGACGCTTCGGATCAGGGATTGGGGTGCGTGCTGATGCAACGTGGGAGGGTGATTGCGTATGAATCATGATAGTTGAAAGTTCACCAAGTCAATTAGCCGACTCACGATTTGGAACTTGCTGCTGTCGTAAAGAAAAAAAAGGATGGTTGGCCAACAGGACAAGTTGGAATATAACACCCTTGGTGTTAGGACACGTTTTGGATGGGTATAGATACCTATGGGTGGTGAGCTTAGAACCAAGATCTTAGACGAGGCTCATAAGTCTCGTTACTCTATCCATCCCGGTACCAACAAAATGTACCAAGATCTGAGGAAGGACTACTGGTGGCCTTGAATGAAATATGAGACGACGAAATACGTAAGCAAGTGTTTTACTTACTCACAAGTTAAAGCCGAGCACCAGAAACCGTATAGGAAAATTCAACCACTTGATATACTAGAATGGAAGTGGGAACACATTACCATGGACTTCATAACCAAGCTACCTCGTACCACTTACTGACATCGAGGTAGACAACAGCCTTAACTACATTGAGGAACCTGTGGCCATCTTAGACAGGAAGGAGAAGCGTTTACGTAATAAGGTTATTCAATTGGTTAAATTCCAAAGGAAGCACCGGAAGGGATCGGAATCTACTTGGGAAACGGAGACAGAAATAAGGGAGTCGTACCCTCAGCTATTTGACTTATGATAGGTTTCTGGGAAGAAACCTTTCGTAAGGGGGGTAGACTTGTAACATCCCAAAAATAACGACGAAAACAATAAGCGGAATGAAAATAAATAATGGGGTGCGAAGAGGGAGTGGGGCTCGTGGGCCGTCTTCTATGAGCCGAGAAGGGGTGGAGGTGGGGGTTTAAACCCTAGCCTCCACACACACATATTCTCCATATCCTTGTTCAAGCTCCACCCCAATTGTAGAGAGAGAAATCTTTGGATTTGGTTAACGATCGATCCTCTAACTTGCTACATCACTCGAGTAAAGATTTGCTGAAGGAAGGAATTGATTTGAGGTAAGAAACTCTCATTTTTCTATGTTTTTCTCTAAATGGGTTTTTACGGGTTTTGGCTAAAAAAGATCAGATCTGGACTCACGAGGGGAAAATACACCTTTTGAACGTAAAAAGTTCCAAACTTGACGAATCACTCGATCCAGATCTGAAACCATGCAAAACTAGGGTTTTGTGTTATGAACTGAAGGTTCATGGCTGAGGGATACTCGGGTATGGTTTCACGGTTGGGGACACTCTGTTAGGGTTTCACGGCTGGGATTTTCGGGTGAGGTTCACGGCTAAGGGTTATCAGGCCTAAGTTCACGGGTAAGCCCTCGAGAACTTTCCTTGAACCGTGAAACACCTAAATTCTCAGGAAAGAGCCGTGTGCGCCTAAGGAGCCGTGAACTCTTAAGTTCACGGGAAGAAAACCGTGTAACCCTAGGTTCTCCGGATAAAGGGATGAAATCTATTGAATTGTATGAGAATCTAAGACTAGTTTGCATACGTACAGGTTAGGAGATCTTTTAGAAACCTTTGACCGTGTTCATCTCAGGTGAGTTCTAGAAGCCCTTCTTTAAATGTTTTAATTAATGTTTTTGGGCTGGTGTGCATACATATGAAATGATGTTTTATGAAAGATGATGTTTATGAAATGTTTTGCCAAATGAAGTTTATGAAAGGTTTACTAATGAAATGATGTTCTGTTTAATAAAACGTACGAATGCTTTAACTAAGATGAGGTAAAGGTTTTATGAAACACAAATGAACGAATCTGCCATGAGTTCCTACGGGAGCTAGGGTATGTATGTATGTATGTATGTATGTATTGGCTGGCTAACGGTTGTACAACTGGTTGATGATGGGGTAACGATGGTCACCCATGGGATTACTGGGATCCCGATGGAAGTTACTATTCCTTGCGGGGAAATATTGCCTAAGCTATGTTTAGTCTTCCTAGATATAACGAGCCTTAGGAGACTTTTGTAGGGTCTACCTAGAGGTAACGAGCCTTAGGAGACATATGTTGGTCTATCTAGAGGTAATGAGCCTGAGGAGACCTGGGTGACAGATGACTTAGAGGTAACGAGCCTTAAGTTCATCCGCTGGTATGCGATGTATGGAATTGACGGTTACGAGAAGGCGCAGATTCAGTTCATGTTGACTTATGATATGATGCTATGTTATGATGTTTTGATGATTTTAAGTTATTGCATGTTACGTACGCTTTTGTTAAATAAATGTATGTTATGTTTTTGGCAAAATGATTATGCTAAGGTTTTATGTAAAGCTAGAATTCACCAGCGTAGCTGACTTTTAGTATGCACATTCGGGTTAAGGACAGGTACGGAGGGACGGTGATGCTTGGCAAGTGATGAAGAGTTACCCGGCTGATATGATGACTGGTATCCCGTCATGTTATGTAATGAATGTTTTAAACAATGTTTACGCTTCCGCATGCCTAACAATGTTACGGTTATGTTTAAATGAAAGTTTTCCGCTGCGTTATTTGATATTCAAGTTTAAGAACTGTTTGTGAATGAGTAAATCCAACAAGTGGGGCCTCCCGGGTTTAGGGCCTTATAGGTTTAAGAAGAAACGCTTATAGAAGTGCTGGTACGCTAGAAGAATCAAGTTAAGAGGCTAGCTTTATAATCTTAGAGGCTCATTCCCATTATTATGGTGAATACTTTATCTTTTTCAAAACTTGTGTCAAACATTTACGTTTACAAAAATGGCCAAATAAAGGTTAAGGGAATAATGCTTAACGTTCTTCTACGAACAAAGCATTCAGGCCATAGTTATACGTAAAACTTACAAGGGATACACAGGTCTCTGGTGAGAGTCCCGGATTGCAGCTGGTGCTTATCTTATAAAAAATTCGGAGGCGTAGACCTGTCCGTTGTTATAATGCATGACGCTAGTGTATACACTGGCGCGTATGGTCAGGAGATAAAGGCCTGCTGAATGTGTGGATTGAACACAAAGTTGTGATTATGAAATTAATACTTGTTTGTGCCAAATGATTTTATGTCAAGATAATTTTATTCACCGGGGTTTGCGCTGACGTTTCATTTTCAAAATGTTTTCAGGCAATGAATAAAATGAAAAAGGAAAAAGGGGATACGGGCAGACATAAGATCTGACCCAGGAATGAATGTTGAAAAGGGATAACTTGTACGTTGGATTCTCAGGCCTCGTGTATAGGAAATCCTTAAAGATGAAAAAGGAGATAGGACCAAGGGACTGATCAACCTTGGATAGTATTATTTACAGTGGCTTAAAACTTGTCCATAAGAGACAAGAAATGTATTTGGTTTCAAATTCTGTTTTGTAATCAAATGAGAAAGGGTATTTAAATCCCTATGTTAATGAAATAAATACGAGACTTTTGTTTTCCAACTGAGTCTTGATATTCAGAAATACAACACTTGAGGTTGAACGAAATGATAAAACGATCCTTGTGAAAAGACTTCCGATGTGTTATATAAAACTCTGAAACCAAAGCAGGTACCAATCGAGCTCGCACACGTCCAGGGGGTGCCTGAGGCGGGGTGTGACAGGTTGGTATCAGAGCCACAAGTTTTAGCGAATTAGATACTTGGATTTAGTATCTAAGCTTCAACCATAAGTTATATGATGCTTTAAAACTAAGATAAGGAAACAAGGTAACCTTATGACCGGTATGTAGTTATCTAACAAACAAAATGTTCTGTCTAAGGAAAGAGTGGTGTATAAATCTCTCCTAGACCCGTCATTCTTTTCTGGTAACATCTCTGTTGGAGATACTGCTCTAGAAAGATAACCATGCTTGTAGAACTTTAGTTAAGATAAGGATACTAGCCTTAGTATCTAAGTTTTGACCAAATGAATAAGATAAGAATTAATACTTTAAGATTACAGATGTCTGGAGATAACTCTGTACCTGTTTATTGTGATCCCAATCGTCAAATTAAACAAGAATCACCTAAATATCACTGATTGGGTTCACAAATGAATCCCATTTCTTCACCCTACTACAACAACGATCCATTTGCTATCCTTCCTGATAACGTAACTCCTGAATACTATCCCTAGTCGCATGATACATCAAGCCAATGGATGGATGCTGGATCAAATTTCAGCAATTGGAATACCGTTGCAGCTGAATCTAGCCAAACTCAGCAGAATATGTTGTAGAAATAAAGACTGATGGCTACAAAATTCTCTAAGTATAAATGCTGCTGATCTCAGAGTTTGCTGCTGACCAACAAACTGCTGCGGATAAGCTTATCTGCAGTCGATACTTGTTTTTCTGCTGAAGAACAAATCTGCTGCGGATAGCCTTATCTGCTGAAGACCAGAGTTGCTTCGGATAGGCTTCTCAGCAACATCAACACTTGATGCTGCTGATAGGTAAATCATCAGCAGATTTGGATGGTCACATCTTGCTGCTGATCAACAACTCTACTGCTGATAGTTATTCATTCATTGAAGATCAAACGTTGCAGCTGACCAGCCTTGCAAGCGTCACTGACAACTTTCTGCAAAAGCTACTGACACACTCAAAGCAGAAGGAACCTCAATGGTGCAACCAATGACGGACAACAATGCTCCTCTCCAAGCATGCAAGTAATGATGCATAAAGAAGACGCTTCAATAAAGTTAGCTATCTTAGACTAAACTTGTATTGCTAGCTTTATTAAAAGATCAACGGTCTGTGTTAGATCTGATCCTTAGAATCAAGGGTCTGTCTTGATTCTAAGTTAGTATAAATACTGTGTAAACACTTCATTGTATGTGTGCTTCTCAATAGAGTTTTCATTTGTAATCGTTTATTCACAAATACAACAGTGTTCTTATTAGTATTCTTTCTGTCTACTCGATTATACTTGTGTAGTTGCTATTGTTTCCGCCAATTTCAACTAAGAACAGAACCAACTTGTACTTTCACGATCCTACAAGTGGTATCAAAGCTTTGGCTCAAATTAAACAAACTCACACTTGTTTAATCACTTCTGGTTCTATTCTAAACTTTCTCTTTGATCAAGTCACCTAAAATCACAAAACAAAGATGGCACAGAGCAATGGATTTGAAGACACCGGCAGCATCAACCGACCACCAAGGTTGGTATCTGGGGAAGACTACGACATGTGGAAGAATCACATGGAAAGCTTCTTCTGTTACCAGGAGTACGGAATGTGGAAATCCATCAGGGATGGACCCTACACTCCCATTGTGGCCTCTGCTGATTCTGGAGGACCACTAGTCCCGAAGGAGCCCTCCAAGTACTCAGAAGAGGACATAAAGAAGATGGAGGTGGACTTCAAGGCACTAGGAGCTATCCAAATGTGCCTTTCAAATGAAGTTTTTCATAACTTAAGAAGTTACAAAACTGCTAAGGAGCTCTGGGAGGCTCTTGAGAAGATGTTTGCTGGCTCAGAGGAAGTCAAACAAAACAGAAGGGACATCCTAAAGCAGCAGTACGAAAACTTCGTCTGGAAGGAAGGTGAGTCACTAACCATTTTGTATAACAGGTACACGTACCTGGTGGGAGAACTGCAGTGCTCCAAAGTAAAGCTAGAGAATGAAGATATTCTCAAAAAGTTTATCAGATCTCTCCCGAGCTGCTGGACACTATATATAGTGTCTATAAGAAGGACAGAGAGTTTAAAAACTCTTTAGATGACAGAGCTCTTTGGCATGCTGAAAACATATGAATTAGAAATGATTCAAGCCAAGGAAAGGAGCTCCGATCATCAATCAGCCTCTACTTCCTCCACCATCTCATCTGCGCTTCACTCTGATCACTCTGGTCCTAGTGCAAGCAATTACTATCCCCCCATCGTCACTCATCCTCAAACACTAATTGCTTCACAGTCCAACTTGTCACTACTTCTTCTTGAGGCCCCTCCTCAACAGTCAACCTCTACTGCTTTTGTCTCTGACAGCTCAAGCAACATGTACTTCATAAAAGAGGATCTGGAATGCTTTCATCCAGATGATCTTGAAGAAATGGATATTCAGCATGTGACAATCCGGACTTTTCAGTTAATTCTGTTAGAAATTCTGTTAATTTTCCTGTTAAAACCTAACCTAGTTAACTCAATATCAAATCCAAAGGACAAATTCTGCCTTTTCCTAATCTCCAACGTCGGGGACTGATCATGCCAAGTTCTAATACTCAAATTATTGACTCCCAAGGTCAAAATCAACCCAAAATTGACCCTGTAGACTTTCAAAAGTCAAACTAAATTTATCCCAATTCAAATTCGTACCTATATCCAAAATTCGTTCGAAATTGTAGCTGAAACGGTTAATTTACATCAATTTCGATCATCATTGAAGTAATTAACATCTCCATTATTCACGAATAAATCCCAATTATGGTTATTGAAACCGTAACCGCCGACCCACATCAAACATTCATCGAATTCGGCAAAACCTTGTATTACCCTCATGAATTAGAACTTTGCATACTCCAATCGAATCCCAAAGAACCTGTTGCACATTCCAATTTAACCGGATTCAAGCCCGAAGTTGCCGGAGACCAACTCAGTCGCTGTCGACATCAGTTTCAGTCGATCACCATCAATCCGACAATATTCCTGGTAATTGCTTGCACTCACACTATCGTTTTTATCCATAGAATGAAAGCCCTATCATTACCAGGGCTTACATTATCAATTCAATCGAAATCTGTAATCTAGGGTTCATCACTGACCGGTTTAATCGAACCCTAGTCTAGACCCAATCAAAATACAATTAACCTATACAGTTTGATTCGCAATACCATTTTCCTTGAAAGCCCTCTGTCAATTCGATGTTTTATTATACAAATTGTTATAACCCGTAATCTAGGGTTCTTATGAAACTAGATTGTCGAAGTCAACCCTAAACTGTATTTAAATCAAATTCAATCATACCATTAGACTCGTAATCGCCTGTAGAGTGAAAACCCTATGAAATATCGGGCTTCCATCATCGAATTGATTTTGATCCAGTAATTAGGGTTCATCCTGGAAACGATCTGGGGTTTTCAATCTTAAACTCAAAAGAAATACAATTAAACCACATCATCAGATTCGCAATGTCGTTTTTGTTAAAAGCCCTATGATTCTATCAACTTTTATCATCAGAATATCTCAAATCGATTCAGTGTTCATAATCTAGGATTACGGATTTTCTTTCTAAAATTAAACAAACTTAAACATGAAAACTTTACAATTAAACTTAACCACAGGACCGCCTCAACTCGATTATCAAAACCCCTCTACTGTTTCGATCGATTAACACCGGAATCGATGGATCAGGGCTGGGTTTCGACCGCGAGTGGATTTGGGAGGAAAATCACTTGAGCCTGGATGTTAAAAGAATTTAATCCAGGTATCCATCGCGATACCCTAGCGGGCGGGACTGGTTGGTTCAGTGTGCGTGTGTGGGAGAGACCCGGGTTCAAGACCGGGCTCCCACAACTATTTTTTGAATAGTTTTCTGTTATATTTAATTAATAAAAATCAAACTTTATAATATTATATTATTATATAAATGTGTTTTAACTCGGAAAACAACCCGTAGGCTCGGGTTTGAAGTAGAGGTATCCAACAAAGATAAAAGAAAGGGACTAATGACCAAAGAAGATGAAGAAAGAATTGAGAAAGAGAAGAAAAAAAGGAGGATAGAAGAAGAAGAAGAGAAGAAGAAAGCTTAAGACAGACTCACAGCCATTCTCCTCAGAGAACAACAGATCCAGGTGTATGCAAAACAACTGGATGATCTGAAAGTAAAGATTCCTGCAGTTTATCAAATTGAAGAAGATAAAGCTCTTGCTCTTCAACTGCAGGAACAATTCGATAGAGAAGAAGAGATACAGAAGAAGAAGAAGACGAAGAAGAAAGAGGCTAAGTTCAGAATAACTGATTCTGAACTAGCCAGAGAAATGAGAGAGGAATGGGTAAAGGCTCTGATTTCTCAAGGTGATGATGTAGACTACCTTGAGAAACTATCCAATAAAGAAATCTACAGAGCCTTCATGGGTTAGCAGGGTCAATTGGCAAATAAGAAAAAGGCTGAAGAAGAAGAAAAAGCCAAACAAAAGTCCAAAAAGACCATTGCCTTTAACCGAAGATCCCATGAAGAAAGGAAGATCATGATTAACTTCCTTAAGGCTAGAAGAGAGAGTGGAAAGAGGCTAGGTCCCATGAATTTCATGAACCTGCAAGCCCTCTACCTTAAAGTCAAGAAGGATGAGGAAGAAAGACTGGAGAAGAAAGGCTCCAAGAAAAGGGTAATCATTCAAGAAGAAGAAAGGAAAACAAAGAAACCCAAGCCTTCTCCCTGCCCCAACACTTTCTCAATCCAACAACCTTCCACTCTCCATCCTAGACCTCCCTCATCTCCACCCTCAAAGTCCAAATCCTCACACCCAGCTCCTACTCATCAACAACCTCCCAAAAAGAAAAACAAACCTATTTCCAAACTAGAAGACTCAAGAGAAATAATCAGATGGTCATTCAGCTCTCAAGGCCAATGGTTTGAAGTTTTCAGGGGGAGGACAGAAGTTAAAAGATCAATTTATACATCTGTTGATGAGGTACTATAGCTTCCAGATTCTGATCTAAGAAGAATGATGGAGCTGGGTGAAGCCAATGAGCCTGAGAATGAAGATGGGAGACATCTGCTGCTGGCAATCAAACATCACTTCAACCCCAGCAGAGATGAAATCCTTGATGTCAAACCTCTCCAATCCCACTCTCCATTCATCAGTTGGTCCTACAATGCTGAAAAAGATGAGTTCACATTAACAGATGTTAAAGGACAGAAGATGAGGTGTTCAAGCAAAGCTATCTTCAAAATGGCCAGCAAAGACATCAAGACTCTATCTGAGCTTCCTCTTAACAATCCCAGCAAGGACCAGAGAGGATATGAGGTTGAAAGAATTGTCAGCCACATGCAAAAGCTTCAGCAACAAAAGCAGTAAGAGAGTTTTGGTAGCATCAGTCTAGGGGGAGTTTGTAGAAATAAAGACCGATGGCTACAAAATTCTCTAAGTATAAATGCTGCTGATCTCAGAGTTTGCTGCTGACCAACAAACTGCTGCGGATAAGCTTATCTGCAGTGGATACTTGTTCTTCTGCTGAAGAACAAATATGCGGATAGCCTTATCTGCTGAAGACCAAAGTTGCTTCGGATAGGCTTTTCAGCAGCATCAACACTTGATGCTGCTGATAGGCAAATCATCAGCAGATTTGGTGGTCACATCTTGCTGCTGATCAACAACTCTACTGCTGATAGTTATTCATTCATTGAAGATCAAACGTTGCAGCTGACCAGCCTTGTAAGCATCATTGACAACTTTCTACAAAAGCTACTGACACACTCAAAGCAGAAGGAACCTCAATGGTGCAACCAATGACGGACAACAGTGCTCTTCTCCAAGCATACAAGTAATGATGCATAAAGAAGACGCTTCAATAAAGTTATCTAGGTTAGGCTAAACTTGTATTGTTAGCTTTATTAAAAGATCAACGGTCTGTGTTAGATATGATCCTTAGAATCAAGGGCCTATCTTGATTCTAAGTTAGTATAAATACTGTGTAAACACTTCATTGTATGTGTGCTTCATAACAGAGTTTTCATTTGTAATCGTTTATTCACAAAAGCTTAATACAACAGTGTTCTTATTAGTATTCTTTCTGTCTACTCGATTATACTTGTGTAGTTGCTATTGTTTTCGCCAATTTCAACTAAGAACAGAATCAACTTGTACTTTCATGATCCTACATATGTCAACAGAAGAAGATCCATCTAAGGAATCTCATCATTTTGAAACCGATTATGAAAATCCCGAAGATCACCCGTTTTATAATAATAATCTTGAATCCCCCTTCATGTACGATCCTTACATGTATCCTGAACCAATCTATCATGGTCCTTTTGAAACCTATTTACATGCTCCTCCGGAGTATCAAAATGCTTATAAATATATTATGGTAGGACTCCGTGAACCTCTGCCAAAATACGGTTATGAGCATAGTATGCCTTCTTCTCCTATTTAATGCCTAGATCGTTCGTTACGCCAAACGGACGAAGTGACACGGGAGAAAATCATGGACAAAGCAAGAACCAAATTCTATGGGCAACAAGTATACGAATGTAGAGAGGATTTGATGACTCTTGGAAAAGAGCTAATGAAGGACTAGAATTTTATATTGTATTTTTCCCTGTAATATATTTCTAATGAAATAATAAATCTCGTTTTATTTTACTCTGTGTACAGCTATGGTTAGAAAAGGCAAAGGTCCTAGCTTTCTTCGTAAATTCGCTTCAACTTATTATCATGAACGCAAAACAAATGAAACTACTATAGAAATTAATGAGGAAACTGAAAGTTTGTAACATCCCAAAAATAAAACAACAATTTTAATCACGGGTTAAACATGTGATGAGCCGAATAAACAAGCGAAGCACGATGGGCAAGGCCGTCGCTCAAGATCGCACCGGCTCGTGTCTCTAGTGCTCGTGAAGAGAACTTCCGAATCAGAAGCTCGATACAGGCAAAAGTTTGGCCTAGATTTGAGTTTTTGTGTACTTTGGGATTTTCAGGTTTTGAATAAAAAGATGGTGTTTTTACGTATAAAACTGAAAGATAAACATAGATTTGAGTTCTAAAATGAAAAGCAAACATTTTGAACGTAAAAAGTTTGGATCTTGACGAGATCGGATCCGTATGCAAGAATTTAGGGTTCTTGGGAACGAAGACTGCCCAACAGGCGAACTTATCAAGTTCGCCTAGTGGGGAAGGGCGAACTTATCAAGTTCACTTGACAAGTTCGCCCAGGGCATGAGGTTAGAGAACTTATGGCAGCGAACTTAGTGACTTCGCTGGGTTGAAACCAACGAACTTATGGGGTGAACTTACTAAGTTCGCTGGGCGTGGATTAGGCGAACTTAGACTAAGTTCGCCTATATGCTCGCCAGGTTGGTAAGAGGTGAACTTAGCCTTAAGTTCTCCTAAAACAGAACGAGTAAACCGTTAGAGTCGGAATTAGGTCTGATGTGTATTTAACTACCTAATTCAGATCATATGTGACATTGTTGGGCCTTCGATGAGGACAACATGACTAGCTTAATAGGTGAGTTCTAGAGCCCTCTTTTAAATGTTTTAATAATGATTTGGGCTGGTGTGCATACATACTAAACGAGGTTTATGAAATGATGTTTACAAATAAGGTTTATGAACGATGCTTCCTAAAAGGGAAGTTAAAAGGTGTTAATGAAATGATTACGAAACGATGCTTCTGAAAGGGGAAGTTGAAATATGTTAATGAATTATTTACGAAACGATGCTTACGAAAGGGAAAGATGAAAGGAGTTAATGATATGTTTTGCCAATAAAGTTTACGAAAGATTTATGAATGAAATGTTATTTAAAAAAACGTACGAATGCTTTAACTAAAACGAGGTAAAGGTTTTTATGAAAGTCATTAAATGAACGAATCTGCCACGAGTTCCTACGGGAGCTAGGGTATGTATGTATGTATTGGCATTACCCTTACGGGGGCCTTTGTGGCTGGCTAACGGTTGTATAACTGGTTGAGGAAGGGGTGACGACGGTCACCCATGGCTAACAGCGCCTAAGACGATGTTTGGTCTGCCTTGAGGTAACTAAGCTTAGGAGACCTGGTTGATGGATGGCCTAGAGGTAACGAGCCTTAGGTTATTCCTTAAAAATACGATGTATGGAATTGACGGTTACGAGAAGCGCAGATTCGGTTCATGTTGACTTGTGTTATGTTACGTTGTTTTTATGATGTTAAGTTAATGCATGTTTTACGTACGCTTTTGTTGAATAAATGAATGTTATGTTTTTGGCAAACGTCTATGTTAAAGATTTATATAAGCTAGAATTCACCAGTGTAGCTGACTTTTAGTCTGCACATTCAGGTTAAGGATAGGTGCGGGCGATGGACGGTGATGCTTGGCAAGCGAAGAGTTACCCAACTGATAAGAAGTCTGGCATCCCGTTATGTTTTATTTATGTCCTGTTTATGTTTAAGACAATGTTACGCTTCCGCATGTTGAACAATGTTATGTTATGTTTAAAAATGAAATTTTCCGCTGCGTTATTTGATATTGTAGTTTAAGAATTGTTTGTGAATGAGTAAATCCAACAAGTGAGGCCTGCCTGGTTTGGGGCCTTACAAGTTGGTATCAAAGCAATAGTTTGAGAGATTTGGACACTCCTAGTGTCTGAACTTAAACTGTGAATGGGACCAAGAACGGATGTTAGTACGGGTAACTCGAGCCACAACATCAGGTATGAAAGTAGTGTACGAATAGTACGCCTTAGGATGTGTTAGGTTAGGACTCGTGTTCTAATGAAATCACAAAGGTGGTCAAAATAGAAGTCGAAAGGTAGTGTAATGGTTAATTGCATATGGCTAGAGTATATTAACATCTTACAATACTTGTTGATTTCTATTTGTTAACTAGCGTGATGACATTGGATTCCTTGCCTTATAGAACGAAATGGCAAGAAGAGGAAACAGAAGGCGTGGTGGGGGCTGTACCGGTGGTGGCCGACGTAGAACTCCTGCTCGTCAGGAGTACAGTGAAGAAGGAAGTGTTCACACCGAGCCAGAAGTTAGTGTGCATGGGACTGAGCCGACTCATGTCGAAGAACAACATTTCACTTTTGAACCGAAAGTGAGAGCGGCTCTTGCACGCAAATTCACTGAGTTGATGAAGACTTCTTTGCTAGAACTACTGGCAGAAGCATTAAAGAAGGTTAACGAGGCAGGCGAGTCTAACATGGCGGTTGGTACCCTGAACACTGAGGCAGTTAACGCACCGCTTACCCGTGGTTGCGACTATAAGTCCTTTAAGGCATGTGACCCGCCGGTTCTAATTGGAAAGAAAGACGCGGTGGCTACTTTTGACTAGGTGATCTGTATGGAAGACGCCATTCGTCTGAGCGAATGCCGAGAGAGTCAAGTTGTGAAGTTTGCTGCTAACTCATTGAGGGAGGAAGCATCTCATTGGTGGGAAGGTGTACGTTAGGCTAAGGGGGATGAGGTGGCTTATTCGATGATGTGGAATGACTTGAAAACTCTG
Source organism: Smallanthus sonchifolius (assembly GCA_023525975.1). Lineage (NCBI taxonomy): Eukaryota > Viridiplantae > Streptophyta > Magnoliopsida > Asterales > Asteraceae > Smallanthus > Smallanthus sonchifolius. Next base: position 66,932,343 of record CM042021.1, on the reverse strand, counting down.
GTAATCAAGAACTTCTGTACACGGAACGAGATTGAGAAGGAAGAAAGGGAATTTTTGGGGTTGAAGGCCGGGAGCATGACGCACCAGTGGTACACTACCCGGTTTAATGAATTGGCACGTCTGGTGCCACACCTGGTCACTACGGAAGAAAGTAAAATCGCCTGCTACATTAAGGGATTACCGGAAAAGGTCCGCACCTATGTTGAAGCAAACGCTCCTACCACCTACGATTCGGTACTAGAACTGAGTGGCATTGTATTTGATGACCTGGCCCTAAACGTGGTCGCCATCGAAGAGCCCAAAAGGAAGCCGAGCTTCCAGAATAAACGAGCAGGTGGGAATATGTCTGGGGCTCGTGATAAGAGAGCTCGGGTGGGAGAGTTGATTGTGTGTAAGACTCACGGAAGGAGCATGTGGGTGAATGCAGACTTGGATTGAATCTATGTTTCATGTATGGCAAGACCGGGCACTACTCCTGGGAATGCCTGAACGATATCAAATGCTATAACTGTGGGGGTAACGGACACATGAGCCGGGAATGCACTAGGCCAAGAATGGGTGAAGCTAGAAAAGGGAAAGGCCCTGAAATGAAAGAAGAGAGGCCCCGAGCAAAGACTCAGTGTGTACGCGCTAACGCAAGAACAGACCATGGTGGACCCCGATGTGGCATCAGGTACATTCATCCTTGACAACACTTTTGTTTTCGTGTTATTTGATTCGGGTGCCAGTAAGAGTTTTATATCTGCATTTTTTTGTAAATGAGTGAAGTACACTATAAGTAAGCTAGAAAGGGCCATTAGCGTAGAAATCGTTGAGGGTAGGACTACGAGAGTTACTGATGTAGTTGACAATTCCACGATAAAAATAGAAGGCCATAGATTCCCCGTCAGGTTGTTCATTATAGTTTTGGGAGGGTTTGATGTAGTTTTGTGTATGGACTGGCTAACTGCCAATGAAGCGCATATTATATGCAAACGAAAGACAATCTTACTCAAGGCACCGGATGGTAGCCAGGTCGAGGTTTTTGGAGATCTTGATGCCCCGATGCCCAACGTGAGGTGTGAATGCGAGGCTTATCTGGTGTACGTGATTGAAAAGTGTAAGGAAGTGAAGGAACTAGATGATGTACTCATGGTACGCGAGTACCCGAAGGTGTTTCTAGAGGATTTGCCTGGGATACCACCCGACAGAGAGATTGAGTTCCTAATCGACTTAGTACCAGAAGTCTAGCCCGTGGCTAAGTCTCCATATCGACTAGTACCGGTAGAGATGAAAGAACTTATGGCACAATTAGACGAATTACTTGAAAAAGGAATTATCCAACCGAGCATCTCGCATTGAGGTGCTCCGATGTTGTTTATAAAGAAGAAAGATGGTTCGATTAGAATGTGTATCGATTATCACGAGTTGAACAAACGAACGGTAAAGAACAAGTACCCTCTACCAAGGATCGACGACCTGTTCGATCAATTACAGGGCGCAAGTTGGTTCTCAAAAATCGATCTTCGATCCAGGTACCATCAGTTACAAGTGAGGAAAGAAGACATACCGAAAACCGCGTTTCGCACGCGTTATGGACATTTCGAGTTCCACGTGATGTCCTTCGGTTTGACGAACGCTCCCAAGACGTTCATGGATTTGATGAATAGGGTCAGTCGACCGATGCTGGATCGATCGGTAATTGCGTTCATCGATGATATACTTATCTACTCCAAGAATGAGGGTGATCACGCATGCCACTTGAAGGAGGTTTTGGAAGCTTTGAAAAAGGAAAAGCTGTATGCAAAGTTCTCCAAATGCGCGTTCTGGCTCAGGGAAGTCCAATTCCTAGGTCACATCATTTACTCGAACGACATTATGGTTGATCTAGCAAAGATAATGACGGTAAGAGATTGGGATATTCCTAAGACGCCAACTGAAATTCATAGTTTCTTAGGACTGGCAGTCTACTATCGGAGATTCATTCGGGATTTATCAAAAATAGCTTCGCCATTGACAAAGTTGACACGAAAAGAGATAAAGTACGAATGGGGTTCGACCCAGGAAGAAGCGTTTAAGGAACTAAAGGAGAAGCTAACCCAAGCTCCAGTCTTGGCCCTTCCCGAGGGCAATGAAGACTTGGTGGTATACTCTGACGCTTCGGGTCAGGGATTGGGGTGCGTGTTGACGCAACGTGGGAGAGTGATCGCGTATCCATCACGACAGTTGAAGGTTCACGAAGTCAACTATCCGACTCATGACTTGGAACTTGCTGTTGTTGTATTCGCATTGAAAATCTGGAGGCACTTCCTTTACGGGGTTAAGTTTATCATATACTCCGATCACAAAAGTTTGAACTACTTCTTCGAACAAAAGGAACTTAATATGAGGCAGAGGTGATGGTTGGAACTTTTAAAAGACTATGATTGTAAAATCGTATACCATCCCGGTAAGGCGAACATGGCGGATGGCGCTCTAAGTCGAAAGGATCTGCGTGCTCCTATTAGAGTGAGAGCTTGCCAGTTGGTGGTAACACCGGATGTGATGAGGGAAATTGAAAAGGCTCAGGATGAGGCCCTGAGAGAAGAAAACATAAAGAAGGAGAGGATGGTTGGCCAACAGGACAAGTTGGAATATAACACCCTTGGTGTTAGGACACGTTTTGGACGGGTATGAATACATATGGGTGGCGAACTTAGAACCAAAATTCTGGATGAGGCTCATAAGTCTCGGTACTCTATCCATCCCGACACCAACAAAATGTACCAAGATCTGAGTAAGGACTACCGGTGGCCTGGAATGAAATATGAAGTGACGAAATACGTAAGCAACTGCTTGACTTGCTCACAAGTAAAGGCCGAAACTCTAGAAACCGTATGGAAAGATTCAACCACTGGATATACCGGAATGGAAATGGGAACACATTACCATGGACTTCATAACCAAGCTACCTCGCATAGCTAAAGGTCATGACACCATTTGGGTAATTGTGGACCGTTTAACGAAGAGTGCTCATTTCCTACCTATACGCGAGACGTTCTCGTCGAAAAGCTTAGCGAAAGTATTTATTAATGAAGTAGTAGCGTGTCATGGGATTCCTTTGACAATTGTATCCAACCGGGACACACGATTCACATCGAGGTTTTGGAAGATATTTCACGAGGTGATGGGCACGAGGCTTAATATCAGTACGGCATACCACCCGCAGACAGATGGTCAGTCCGAAAGGACCATTCAAACGTTGGAGGACATGCTCCATGCTTGTATTATTGATTTCAGCGACAGTTGGGACAGTCATCTGTCGTTAGCCGAATTCTCCTACAACAACAACCATCACACGATGATAGGCATGCCTCCTTATGAAATGTTGTATGGGAGAAGATGCAGGACCCCGGTTTGCTGGTGTGAGATTGGACAGAAGGAATTAGGAAGTCTTGAAGTCGTAAGGGAAACATCGGAAAGGTTTGATCAGATCAGGCACGAATGAAGGCCGTCCAAGATTGTCAGAAATCCTACGCGGATAAACGACGAAGGCCTATTAAGTTTAATGTCGGGGACAGAGTAATGTTGAAAGTGTCGCCCTGGAAAGGAATCATACCATTCAGAAAGAGAGGAAAGCTAAGTGCGAGGTTTGTCGGACCATTCAGAATATTGGCACGGGTTGGTGAAGTTGCTTATTGGTTTGCCTGACAAGTTAAGTGGGATTCATCCTACCTTCCATGTATCACACTTGCGAAAGTGTTTGACGGATGAATAGGCTCACGTAACACTTACTGACATCGAGGTCGACAATAGCCTTAACTACATCGAGGAACCCGTGGCCATCCTAGACAGAAAGGAAACACCGAAAGGGGTCGGAAGCTACTTGGGAAACGGAAACGGAAATGAGGGAGTCGTACCGTAAACTATTTGACTTACGATAGGTTTCAGGGATGAAACCTATTGTAAGGGGGTAGACTTGTAACATCCCAAAAATAAAACGACAATTTTAGTCACGGGTTAAACATGAGATGAGCCGAATAACAGCGAGACACGATGGGCCAAGCCTGATGGGTCGGACGCGCATGAGGATGACAAACAAGGGAGATGAGCTTCCATATAAATAGCCAAAACCCACCTCATTTCTCTCATTCTTGCATTTTAGAGAGAGAAAGTGCCGAAATCGCTCAAGATCGCACCAGCTCGTGTATCCAGTGCTCGTGAAGAGAACATCCGAATCAGAAGCTCGATACAGGTAAATGTTTGGCCTAGATCTGAGTTTTTGTTTACTTTGGGGTTTTCAGGTTTTGAAGAAAAAGATGGTGTTTTTACGTATGAAACTGAAAGATAAACATAGATTTGAGTTCTAGAATGAAAAGCAAACGTTTTGAACGTAAAAAGTTCGGATCTTGACGAGATCGGATCCGCATGAAAGAACTTAGGGTTCTTGGTGAAGAAGACTGTCCGATAAGCGAATTTATCAAGTTCGCCTAGTGGGCAAAGGGCGAAGTTATCAAGTTCGCTTGACAAGTTCGACTCCGGCATGAGGTAAGAGAACTTATGGCAGCGAACTTAGTGACTTCGCTGGGTTGAAACCAGCCTAAGTTCGCCTATATGTTTGCCAGGTTGGTAAGAGGCGAACTTAGCCTTAAGTTCGTCTAAAACAGAACGAGTAAACCGTTAGAGTCGGAATTATGTCTGATGTGTATTTAACTACCTAATTCAGATCGTGCGTGACGTTGTTGGGCCTTCGATTAGGACAACATGACTAGCCTATCAGGTGAGTTCTAGAGCCCTCATTTAAATGTTTTAATAATGATTTGGGCTGGTGTGCATACATACTAAACGAGGTTTATGAAATGATGTTTACAAACGAGGTTTATGAACGATGCTTCCGAAAGGGGAAGTTAAAAGGTGTTAATGAAATGATTACGAAACGATGCTTCCGAAAGTGGAAGTTGAAATATGTTAATGAATTGTTTACGAAACGATGCTTCCGAAAGGGGAAGAAGAAACGAGTTAATGAAATGTTTTGCCAATAAAGTTTACGAAAGATTTATGAATGAAATGTTATTTAATAAAACGTACGAATGCTTTAACTAAAACGAGGTAAAGGTTTTTATGAAAGTCATGAAATGAACGAATCTGCCACGAGTTCCTACGGGAGCTAGGGTATGTATGTATGTATGTATGTATGTATGTATGTATGTATGTATTGGCATTACCCTTACGGGGGCCTTTGTGGCTGGATAATGGTTGTCAAACTGGTTTTGGATGGGGTGACGATGGTCACCCATGGGATTACCGGGATCCCTTACGGGAGGCACTATTCCCTGTGAGGGAACAGTGCCTAAGACGATGTTTGGTCTGCCTTGAGGTAACTAGCCTTAGGAGATCTGGTTGACGGATGGCCTAGAGGTAACGAGCCTTACGTTCTTCCGTCAGAATACGATGTATGGAATTGACGGTTACGAGAAGTGACAGATTCGGTTCATGTTGACTTGTGTTATGTTACGATGTTTTTACGATGTTAAGTTATTGCATGTTTTACGTACACTTTTGTTGAATAAATGAATGTTATGTTTTTGGCAAACGTCTATGTTAAAGATTTATATAAGCTAGAACTCACCAGCGTAGCTGACTTTTAGTATGCACATTCAGGTTAAGGACAGGAACGGGCGATGGACGGTGATGCTTGGCAAGCGAGAAGAGTTACCCGGCTGATAAGAAGTCTAGCATCCCGTTATGTTTTATTTATGTCATGTTTATGTTTAAGACAATTTTACGCTTCCGCATGTTGAACAATGTTATGTTATGTTTAAAAATGAAATTTTCCGTTGCGTTATTTGATATTCAAGTTTAATAACTGTTTGTGAATGAGTAAATCCAACAAGTGAGGCCTCCCGAGTTTGGGGCCTTACAAAGTTCAACTTTCAGGAGCCTCGGAGAAATAGGAAACCCTAGTGTTCCATATAATCCTTCTATAAGTTTTCATTGTGCTCCTACCGCTGGAAGCTATAATATCACTCCAATATATTCACATAATTTTCATGAGGGATATGCCGATATGATCCTGAAGAAGAAGAACGATGTAAGGTCCCAAACCTGGGAAGCCTCACTTGTTGGATTTACTCATTTACAAACAGTTCTTAAACTTAAATATCGAATAACGCAGCGGGAAAATTTCAATTCAAACATAACATAACCTTGTTCAACATGCGGAAGCGTAAACATTGCCTAATACATAAACATAATATAAACAAATCGTAACGGGATGCCAGTCTTCATATCATCCGGGTAACTCATCAAGCCGCCAAGCATCAACGCCCATCATCATTACCTGTCATAGCCTGAATATGCATACTAAAAGTCAGCTACACTGGTGAGTTCTAGATTTAACATAAAACATTAACTTCAAATATTTTCCAAAAACATAACATTCAACTTCATTTAATAAAAGCGTATGAGAACATGTAATAACATAACATAACCTCAAAACATAACATCATAACATAAGTCAACATGAACCGAATATGCGCCTTCTCGTAACCGTCAATTCCATACATCGCATACCGGCGGAGGAACCTAAGGCTCGTTACCTCTAGGACACCCGTCACCTAGGTCTCCTAAGGCTCGTAACCTCTAGGACACCCGTCACCTAGGTCTCCTAAGGCTCGTTACCTCTAGGAAGACCAATCATTCATACCAGTGGAGAAATATAAGGCTCGTTACCTCTAGACCATTTGTCACACCCCCAATTTAAACTAACGGAGTTTTACCATTTCGGGAAGTGAAAAATCAGGATCTCAGTCATTAGTTACATTGAACGACTCTACATGGGACTCAAATGAAAATATCATATCAATCAGAGTTAATGCGGAAGCGTAAAGAAAGTAGATGCGCAAAACACACGCGCCCAAAAAGTCCAAAAGTTCAAACCAAACACAATTCAAAATAATCCAAAAATTTTAATAAAACATAATTCGAAAGAAGAATCCCATGCATGTCCTATGTGTGCACCTGTGCATTATCTTAGCGACCTGAGAAAACATGTAAAAAAATATGTCAACACGAGGTTGGTGAGTTCACAGGTTTTAATATATAAATAAACGTTTACCAGATTATTGATCATTCAATATGTATCTATAGGTAGCTAACCTATGTTCATGTTTAACTTAAGCGCTCGCAACCGAAGCTGACTGTTTGTTTATTTGCCTCCTGCCAGGTCTATCAACCCCGGCGATGTGAGTAGGTTAACATTTCACCCGTTCGATCTCCAATCGAGTTAGCGCGACTAACGCGGGTGGGATTTGTCAAACCCAATAGTACTACTAAACATTACCTCGCTAAGATCCATATTAACGGTTCAACGTGTGTTGATGACTATCAATGATATCGTGTTACACTTAGTTTTAACATTGATAACATATGAATTACAAAAATCCCAAATTAGTTGAATCATGTTTTCCCCCCTAAGTTAAAACAGTAAAAAGGGGCCATGAAAACTCACCTGCGTTGCGTAGTAGGTAGTATCACACAAGTATGAGATTGAAACCACAAGTGTTAGCCCGAAATAGATCACGAATGCCATGGAACTACAATATAATTATTAGTTATAAAATGGGATATATTAGGGTCTGTGACGACGACACAAAACGTTGAACGTCCTAAAAGAGACGCTCTAATGACCATGAGTAGACGAACGTGTCTACGATAATAAAGGATTCTTAAATTAACTTTACGTATCGATTGTCTCTATTTTTGAATAATAACATAAAAATATTTATTCGTGTGTTTGCACCATTTAAAATAATGGCTAGAAGAATAATATAACTAATGTATTATTTTTAGAGAAATAACACGATTATTTAAAATGTGTGACAATAAAATAATAAAACTATTATTTTATTCGAGAATATAATCGTACGTAAATAATATAAATAATTATATTATTTATTAGTTTGAAACGTCTCATAATGTTTGTAAACGTGGTGAAATAATATTTAAATATATATTATTTTTAGTTGGAATCACAGGTTGAAAATAATATAAATATATTATTTTATACGGAGTCGTGGTTTGAAAATAATATAAATATATTATTTTATAAGTGAAAATACTATTTATAAATCAAACCCGAGCCTTCGGGTGTTTTCCGAGGCTAAAAAACTTTTATATATTAATATAATAATATTGGGTTTGATTTCTAATAATTAAATAATACAAGAAAAATGTTTAAAAATAAAACAGTGTGGAGAGACTCGAACCCGGGTCTCTCCCACACAAGCACACACACTTAACTAGTCCCGCCCGCTAGGGTCATCGCATTAGGATCCGGGTTTAAATGATTTTATCAAAGAGTTCTAGTGTATCCCTCTCCCAACACCACTCGCGATCGAATCCAGTACCAAATAACGAATCTGATTGCGAACAAGGTTTGGATTCATAGGGGTTTTGTTGATTGAAGAGTTTCGAACCTGTGGGTGAGTTTAATCGTAAAATCGACAAGTTTACGGTCGTTAATTATGTGAATTAAGAACCGTAACCCTAGGTTTGAACACAAGATCAAATCGATCGATTTTGATAATGAAAATGTTTGGGATCATAGGGTTATCATTAAACGGAGGATTGTGAAAGTACTCGTATGAATTAATTGAATTGAAACCGTGTGTAGATTAGGATTCGATTAAACCCATATAGCGATGAACTCTAGAATCAATTCGGGTTCAATTTGATGATATAAGCCCTGGATTTCATAGGGTTTTCAATCCAGGCATTGAGATGACACTAAGGATGTGTTCAATTTTATTATTTGATATCGGATTGATAGGGTTCGACTAAAAGGAAATCCGTATGAACCCTAGGTTTCGATTGAGTTAAATCCGATAATGTGAACCCCAATTAGGTTAGGGCTATTGCTCCATAGACTGAAACGAAAGTGATGATGTAAGAAATTACCAAAATGTGGTTCGGGTTGAAGGAGATCGAGTAAATCAAGTGACGACGGTTGTGGGGTTGGCCTCCGGCGATTCCTACAGCTTCTCCGGTCGAATTGACGTGCGTAACAGCTTCAAGGATGAGCGATTTAGGTTAGAGTGCGTTTGATTTGTGAAAACAATACTCAAATTCATAGATTTTGATAAAGGGGGCGACGGTTTCGACGGTTACGGTTTTAGAATCCATAATTGGGTTTAATTCGAATGTAATGTCGATGATTAATGACTTGATGATGTCGAAACTGAAAATATAAGGCTCGTTACCTCTAGACCATTTGTCACACCCCCAATTTCAACTAACAGAGTTTTACCGTTTCGGGAAGTGACAAACAAGGATCTCAGTCATTAGTTACATTGAACGACTCTACATGGGACTCAAATGAAAATATCATATCAATCAGAGTTAATACGGAAGCGTAAATAAAGTAGATGCGCAAAACACACGCACCCAAAAGTCCAAAAGTCCAAACCAAACACAATTCAAAATAATTCAAACAGTTTAAAAAACATAAATCAAAAGAAGAATCCCATGCATGTCCTATGTGTGCCTTATCTTAGCGACCTGAGAAAACTTGTAAGAAAAGATGTCAACACGAGGTTGGTGAGTTCACAGGTTTTAATATATAAATAAACGTTTACCAGATTATTGATCATTCAATATCTATCTATAGGTTGCTAACCTATGTTCATGTTTAACTTAAGCGCTCGCAACCGAAGCTGACTGTTTGTTTATTTGCCTCCAGCCAGGTCTCTCAACCCCGGCGATGTGAGTAGGCTAACATTTCACCCGTTCGATCTACAATCGAGTTAGCGCGACTAACGCGGTTGGGATTTGTCAAACCCAGTAGTACTACTAAACATTATCTCGCTAAGATCCATATTAACGGTTCGATGTGTGTTGAGGACTTTCAGTGATAGCGTGTTACGCTTAGCTTTAACATTGATAACATATGAATTACAAAAATCCCAAAATAGTTGAATCATGTTTTCTCCCCCAAGTTAAAACAGTAAAAAGGGGCCGTGAAAACTCACATGCGTTGCGTAGTAGTTAGTATCACACAAGTATGAGATTAAAACCACAAGTGTTAGCCCGAAACATATCACGAATGCGCTAGAATTACAATATAATTATTAGGGATAAAATGGGATATATTAGGGTATGTGACGAAGACACGAAATGTTGAACGTCCTAAAATAGACGCTCTAATGACCATGAGTAGACAAACGTTTGTACGAGAATAAAGGATTCTTAAATTAACTAATTAAGATGAATGCGTTACGTATCGATCGTCTCTATTTTTGATTAATAACATAAAAATATTTATTCGTGTGTTTGCACCATTTAAAATAATGGCTAGGAGAATAATATAACTAATACATTATTTTTAGAGAAATAACACGATTATTTAAAATGTGTGACAATAAAATAATAAAACTATTACTTTATTCGAGAATATAATCGTACGTAAATAATATAAATAATTATATTATTTATTAGTTTGAAACGTCTCATAATGTTTGTAAACGTGGTGAAATAATATTTAAATATATATATTATTTTTAGTTGGAATCACAGGTTGAAAATAATATAAATATATTATTTTATACGGAGTCGTGGTTTGAAAATAGAAACAAATATATTATTTTATAAGTGAAAATACTATTTATAAATCAAACCCGAGCCTTCGGGTGTTTTCCGGGGCTAAAACACTTTTATATATTAATATAATAATACTGGGTTTGATTTTTAATAATTAAATAATAAAAGAAAAATGTTTAAAAATAAAACAGTGTGGAGAGACTCGAACCCGGGTCTCTCCCACACAAGCACACACACTTAACCAGTCCCGACCGCTAGGGTCATCGCATTAGGATCCGGGTTTAAATGATTTTTTCAAAGAGTTCTAGTGTATCCCGCTCCCAACACCACTCGCGATCGAATCCAGTCCCAAACACCGAATCTGATTGCGAACAAGGTTTGGATTCATAGGGGTTTTGTTGATCGAGGAGTTTCAAACATGTGGGTGAGTTTAATCGTAAAATTGACAAGTTTACCGTCGTTAATTATGTGAATTAAGAACCGTAACCCTAGCTTTGAACACAAGATCAAATCGATCGATTTTGATAATGAAAAATTTTGGGATCATAGGGTTATCATTAAACGGAGGATTGTGAAACTACTCGTATGAATTAATTAAATTGAAACCGTGTGAAGATTAGGATTCGATTAAACCCAGATAGTGATGAACTCTAGAATCAATTCGGGTTCAATTTGATGATATAAGCCCTGGATTTCATAGGGTTTTCAATCCAGGCATTGAGATGACATTAAGGATGTGTTGAATTTTATTATTTGATATCAGATTGATAGGGTTCGACTAAAACGAAATCCGTATGAACCCTAGGTTTCGATTGAGTTAAATCCGATAACGTGAACCCCAATTAGGTTAGGGCTATTTCTCCATAGACTGAAACGAAAGTGATGATGTAAGAAATTACCAAAATGTGGTTCGGATTGAAGGATATCGAGTAAATCAAGTGCCGACGGTGATGGGGTTGGCCTCCGGCGATACCCACAGCTTCTACTGTCGAATTGACGTGCGTAACAGCTTCAGGGATGAGCGATTTAGGTGAGAGTGGGTTTGATTTGTGAAAACAATACTCAAATTCATAGAATTTGATAAAGGGGGCGACGGTTACGGTTTTAGAAACCATAATTGGGTTTAATTTGAATGTAATGTCGATGATTAATGACTTGATGATGTCGAAACTGAAAATATAAGGCTCGTTACCTCTAGACCATTTGTCACACCCCCAATTTCAACTAACGGAGTTTTACCGTTTCGGGAAGTGACAAACAAGGATCTCAGTCATTAGTTACATTGAACGACTCTACATGGGACTCAAATAAAAATATCATATCAATCAGAGTTAATACGGAAGCGTAAATAAAGTAGATGCGCAAAACACACACACCCAAAAGTACAAAAGTCCAAACCAAACACAATTCAAAATAATCCAAACAGTTTAAAAAACAAAAATCAAAAGAAGAATCCCATGCATGTCCTATGTGTGCACTTGTGCCTTATCTTAGCGACCTGAGAAAACATGTAAGAAAAGATGTCAACACGAGGTTGGTGAGTTCACAGGTTTTAATATATAAATAAACGTTTACCAGATTATTGATCATTCAATATGTATCTATAGGTAGCTAACCTATGTTCATGTTTAACTTAAGCGCTCGCAACCGAAGCTGACTGTTTGTTTGTTTGCCGCCAGCCAGGTCTATCATCCCCGGCGATGTGAGTAGGCTAACATTTCACCCTTTCGATCTACAATCGAGTTAGCGCGACTAACGCGGTTGGGATTTGTCAAACCCAGTAGTACTACTAAACATTATCTCGCTAAGATCCATATTAACGGTTCGATGTGTGTTGATGACTTTCAGTGATAGCGTGTTACGCTTAGCTTTAACATTGATAACATATGAATTATAAAAATCCCAAAATAGTTGAATCATGTTTTCTCCCCCAAGTTAAAACAGTAAAAAGGGGCCGTGAAAACTCACATGCGTTGCGTAGTAGGTAGTATCACACAAGTATGAGATTAAAACCACAAGTGTTAGCCCGAAACATATCACGAATGCCCTAGAATTACAATATAATTATTAGGGATAAAATGGGATATATTAGGGTATGTGACGAAGTGTCACACCCCGCCAAGGCGGAAACGCGAGGCGCGACGTTTATGGATTCCAAAGCATATGATTACCGCAAACACATACATGATAAATGGATACATAAATGAGTTTAAAGTTTTACATTACAAAATGTAAAATGAGTTTACAAAACATTAAGATTTCACAAATATGACTCAATTCAATGAGTTATACAAGGGAAATCCTCCTTGAGTAGTATCCATCGTGCATGCATGTAATCTACATTGCTAACCTTGAAATCACGTTCAGTTACCTGAAAAACATACTTAAAATCGTCAACACGAGGTTGGTGAGTTCACAGGTTTAATCAAATAGTTCTTGGTAAAACTCAGTTGTTCATAAATCGTTTCAGTTGTATGTGATAAACATAATAAGAATTGTTGACCCATTTGTAAACTAGCTAGGAATACAAATAATATGTTCATACATGAGGCGTAACCAAACCATGACATGTGTGAGCCCCTATTAAGCGTTGTCAGATTCTATGCGGCCATAAATCCTCCAGATTGTGGTTAGCGCGACTAACCATGACCGGGAGACGTCACTCTCCATAGTACTATTCATAGGACCCTAGGCTACAGTTAATGGTTACTATGTTGTTCCAGGGGACTTTAGCGGCCTCCAATGTGTTGTTCTCATCCCATGTAAACATAAAGTCGTGTCTTATTCTCTTGTTATCCCATAAAATAGTTGAAGTATGTTCTTCCCCCAAATATTAGAAAACAGTAAAAAGAAAGGGGCCGTGAAACTCACCTTGAGTTTGTGTATATACTTGTGATAATACTTGTTGTAGTCAACCTTGACTATTTGTACCCTAGATACCAAGGGTAAATTGTTGTTAAGACCAACGTCTTAATTGTAAATTGTTCACCGACCTTGTAAATCCGATTGTGTTTGTTTAAATATCGTTTTAGTTTTCCAACACATGTTTTGTTATAAAATAGTTTTGAGTTACTGCCCAACTAGGACTGTCGCACAGGTGTCGAAACTTCTTAGTTTCGATTGGGCATATGTGTGTCGAAACTACTTAGTTTCGATGGAGTATATGTGTGTCGAAACTACTTAGTTTCGATGGAGTGGTCAGGAGTCGAAACAACCTAGTTTCGATTGAGAAAAAGGTATCGAAACTACCTAGTTTCGATTGAGTATTTGCTATCGAAAATACCTAGTTTCGATTGAGTAAAAGGCATCGAAACTCCTAGTTTCGATGGATCAACAGGTATCGAAACTCCTAGTTTCGATTGAGTTAAATCGAAACTCCTAGTTTCGATTACTGGACTTCTGTTTGACAGAATCAGTCCTGCATATTTTTATGTTTTAAACTTTGAGTTTGATACACTTTTCTTGTTATCTTACTTGTGTTTGAACATTTTGCGTGTTTGGCTCCAGATTTTAAGAAAATAATATGAAAATATCGAGTTTTTACCTTTAAAACAGTGGCGATGATGATGAGCGAAAACAGAGATGATCTTGAATCTTTTGCTAAACCCTTTTCAGAAACACTTGAAAACACTGAATCCTGATGGTTTTTGTCTTAAAACTTGGCTTTGATTTTGAAGATAAATGGAGAATTTGCCGTATGAAATGAGTGTGATGAATGGGAATTGTGAGAAAAATGATTGAAGCTAGTATGGTTATATGTGAGTTTTCTCAGTGAGGTATGGGTCGAGTAAGGGAGGGATTTCTCTGGCTTTTTCGGCCAAGAAGTCAAAGAGTAGGTTGGTTTATAATAATAAAACAATTAGATTTAGGTATTAATATCAATTATAGTTTTAAAGGGTAAATAAATCCGGTTTAGATCCTCCACGGTATTATAAATTTATTCTAAAAATAATTTATTGTTCTACGCAAAGTTTGTGTAAAATAATATATATATGTATATATATATTTTTCTGGTTATTTATTTTAACCACTAGTGTTCGAATTTGTCGGTTTATATAACACGTGCACCGGTAACTCCTAAAATTACCAAAATGTGAAATGAGACAATGCTCGGTTTTTGTTAGACCTTAATGTCCTTGTTTGTGAAATTAAGTAAATCACAAAAATGATTATCATGTAAACTTGTTTATAATGTGTACGGATATTGACCTGAAATGTCGGGTGTCACATTCTCCCCTTGTTAAAAGAATTTCGTCCCAAAATTCAATTCGTGTCGTCTTGAACTGGTGTATCCTTAAACAAGGATGGGTATTTTGTTTTCATTTGGTCCTCTCGTTCCCATGTATACTCAGGACCACGTTTTGAGTTCCAACGTACTTTAACCAGTTTGATCCGACTACGTCTCAGCTTTTGAACCTTCCAATCTGATATCTCAATTGGTTGCTCGATGAAATGAAGTTTATCGTCAATCTGAATTTCATCAGGCGGTATGATCAAAGTCTCGTCTGATAGACACTTTTTGAGATTTGACACATGAAACGTATCATGTACATTGTTTAGTTCTTGTGGTAGCTTGAGTTTGTAAGCTACAGGGCCAACCCTAGCCAGTATTTTGAACGGACCAACGTATCTAGGGTTGAGCTTACCACGGTTACCAAACCTTGCAACGCCTTTCCATGGTGAGACTTTTAACATTACTCGGTCACCAATTTGAAATTCTAATGGTTTTCGTCTGTTGTCAGCGTAGCTCTTTTGTCTATCTCGGGCCGCTTTCAGACGGTCCTTAATTTTGAAGATCTTATCAGTGGTTTCCTGGACAATCTCAGGGCCTGTCAAATGTTTTTCACCAACTTCCGCCCAACATAGCGGTGAGCGGCATTTACGACCATATAAAGCTTCAAACGGTGCTGCTTTAATGCTCGTATGGTAGCTGTTATTGTAGGAAAACTCCGCTAACGGTAAATGAGTATCCCAATTTCCTCCGAAATCAATTACACACGCACGGAGCATATCTTCTAGTGTCTGGATAGTCCGTTCACTTTGAACATCTGTTGTGGGTGATATGCCGTGCTCATGTCAAGACGTGTGCCCATTGCTTCTTGTAATGATTTCCAGATTCTAGACACGAATCTGCTGTCTCTATCAGAAATAATAGAAATTGGCACTCCGTGTCTTGCCACAATTTCTTTAACATAGAGTCTTGTAAGTTTCTCTGTTTTGTCAGTTTCTTTCATTGGCAGAAAGTGAGCAGATTTCGTTAATCGGTCGACAATTACCCATATGGTATCATAACCACTAGA
This sequence comes from Smallanthus sonchifolius, assembly GCA_023525975.1. NCBI lineage: Eukaryota > Viridiplantae > Streptophyta > Magnoliopsida > Asterales > Asteraceae > Smallanthus > Smallanthus sonchifolius. The sequence continues at coordinate 66,916,489 of CM042021.1, read as the reverse complement.
CGTCCTGGGTAATTTCGTGATGAAATCCATAGAAATTTGTTCCCATTTCCATTGGGGAATTTCAGGTTGTTGTAATAAACCAGACGGTTTCTGATGTTCGGCTTTTACTTTTGAACACGTTAAGCATTTACTGACATATGTGGCAATATCTCCTTTCATATTGGGCCACCAATATAATTCTTTTAGATCCTTATACATTTTATCTGAACCTGGGTGAATGGAGTACCTGGACTTGTGGGCTTCGTCCATAACTAACTCCCGTAAGTTACCAAAACGGGTCACCCAAATTCTATTCATGAAGTATAAAGTGTCATCTGACTCAGACTCCAATTGCTTTATCATTCCTCGTAAAGCTTCATTCTGAATGTTTTCTTCTTTGATTGCCTCTTGTTGTGCCATCTGAATTTGAGTAGTAAGATTCGTGTGAATTGTCAATTCTAGGGCACGAACACGAAGAGTTTTAACTCGTTCTTTGCGACTTAAAGCGTCCGCTACAACATTGGCTTTCCCGGGATGGTACTTGATATCACAATCATAATCGTTTAGTAGTTCTACCCAACGACGTTGTCTCATGTTAAGTTCCTTTTGATCAAAGATATGCTGGAGACTCTTGTGATCAGTAAAGATAGTACATCTTGTACCGTAAAGGTAATGTCTCCAAATTTTGAGCGCGAACACAACTGCACCCAATTCCAAGTCGTGGGTCGTATAATTCTTTTCGTGCACTTTTAGTTGTCGTGAGGCATATGCGATGACTTTTTCTCTTTGCATTAACACACAACCAAGTCCTTGGTGTGATGCATCGCAGTATACAACAAAGTTGTCGATTCCCTCAGGAAGGGATAAGATTGGTGCACTACACAGCTTCCGCTTCAGTAACTGAAAAGCTGACTCTTGCTTGTCACTCCAATCATACCTCTTTTCTTTCTGGGTTAATGTGGTTAAAGGCAAGGCTATTTTTGAAAAATTCTCGATGAATCGTCTGTAATAACCGGCCAAACCTAAAAATTGACGTACTTCTGTCGGAGTCTTTGGTGCTTCCCAGTTTTTGATCGCTTCAATTTTAGATGGATCAACGTGAATTCCTTCCTTGTTGATGACATGACCAAGGAAATGCACTTCTCGGATCCAAAACTCACACTTAGAGAATTTAGCGTAAAGTTTCTCGTTTCTGAGTAGTTCTAAGATTAATTTAAGATGATGTTCATGATCCTCCTTAGTTCGTGAATATATTAATATGTCATCGATGAATACAATCACGAATTTATCCAAGTATGGCTTGCACACGCGGTTCATGAGATCCATGAAGACAGCTGGTGCGTTTGTCAAACCAAATGGCATAACTAGGAACTCGTAGTGACCGTAACGAGTCCTAAATGCTGTCTTTGGTACATCTTCTTCTTGGATTCTTAATTGATGATACCCCGAACGTAGATCGATTTTAGAATAGAAGCTAGCACCTTGTAGTTGATCGAACAAATCGTCTATTCGAGGAAGTGGGTATCGGTTTTTGATTGTAAGCTTGTTTAATTCTCGGTAATCTATACACATCCTAAAGGTTCCATCCTTTTTCTTTACAAATAGGACCGGAGCTCCCCAAGGTGAGAAACTCGGTCTTATGAAACCTTTATCAAGCAACTCTTGTAGTTGATTTGATAATTCTTGCATTTCAGAAGGTGATAATCGATATGGTGATCGGGCAATCGGTGCGAATCCTGGTACCAAATCGATTCGGAATTCGACTTGCCTCGGTGGTGGTAATCCAGGTAAGTATTTAGGAAAAACTTCGGGGTAATCCCTAACGATTGGAATTTCTTCAAGTCGACGTTCCTTGGGTTTCTTTTCGACGACGTGAGCCAGGAATACGCAATAGCCTTTACGTAGATACTTACGAGCTTTCATGCAGTTTATCATCCTTAACGTTACTCCACTCTTCTCACCTTGAATCGAAAGAACTTCTCCGTTTGAGAGTGGGATTTGGACAATCTTCTCAAAGCAAACAATCTCGGCATGATTCTTTGACAACCAATCCATGCCAATAACAACGTCAAAGCTTCCTAAATCAACGGGTAACAGATCTATACTAAATGTGTGGTTTTTAAGACATAAGGTACAACCCTGAATGACTTCTTCGGTATTAATTAATTTTCCGTTCGCTAATTCAATTGTATACTTTTGGTCTAGTTTACTGGGCTTAATACCGAGTAGGGACTTAAAGTCATTTGACACAAAACTCAAATCAGCACCCGTATCGAAAAGTATAGAGGCATAGTGATTATTTATCGGGAACGTACCAGTGACAATGTTTGGATCTTGTCGTGCGTCACCAGCCCCCATCACAAATGCTCTTCCACGGGCCTGATTGTCGTTTCGGTTCTTCAACTTTGGACAGTCTTTTCTGAAGTGCTTTGGATCTCCACATTCAAAGCATCCTTGATTCATCCTTTCTGTTCCTGGGTTGACTTTTCCTGCTACTTGATTTATCTTGTTAGGGTTTGTATTGCTCCTACAGTCATGGGCTAGATGTCCATACTTTTTACATTTTCCACATTGGGTACACTTTCCACTGTGATGATATCCACAATTGTCACACCTTGGTCGTGCTCCAAGGTATCCTTTTTGTTCCACAGTGTTGGCGACAAAGGCTTTCATAGTTTCAGGTCTCTTGTAAATTTGATTCTTGTTTTGACTACTTGGTTTTCCAAACCATTTCCTCTTTTCTCCAGATTTCCCTCCTTCGGTCTCCTTCTTCTCAAACGAACCATCACGTACAGCATTATCCCTTAGCTTGAAAGCTAGAGTTATGGCGCTCTTGGCATCCCTAGGGTTCGATGAAGTCACCAGACTTCGGATTTGAGGTGCGAGACCCCACAAGTATCTTTCAACCTTCTTGTATTCTGGGGTAACCATGTGTGGAACCAAGATTGCTAACTCATTGAATCGGTCAGTGTAGCCAGCAACATCGTCTCCTGTCATTTGTAAGTTCCACAATTCAGATTCGATCTTTTGCAACTCATTTCGAGGACAATATTCCTCGATCATCATGGCTTTTAGGTCTTCCCATGACAACTCATATGCTGTCTGCCTTCCCAAAGTCTTTACTTGTGAATTCCACCAGGTTAAAGCTTTATTAGTGAGTGAGCATGTAGAATACTTCACCATGCAGTCAGCGGTGCATTCACTAATATCAATCACCGATTCCATCTTCTCTATCCATCTCATTAGCCCAACTGCACCCTCAGTGCCATTGAAGTTACGGGGTTTGCAAGATAGAAAGGTCTTGTAGGAGCACTTCCTAATTGGAGCATCTGTAGAATTACAAGTCATAACGTCATTAATTCGGATCATGACTAGGTGTTACGGCTTATTTATTCCATTACCTCCGGAACCTCCGGAACCTCCAGCTGTACCGCTACCTCCTGCACCTCCTCCGCCGGTACCACTGCCGGTTCCTCCTCCACTATTTTGGTTTGCCTCATATTGTTGCATAGCAGCAGCTACTCGTTGTGCTATGAGTTGTTCCACATTTGGAGAAATTGTCTCGTTGTTGTCACCAGTAGTGTTACGGGTTGTCCTACGCTTAGGTGCCATGACGTTCTTTCTAATCATGTCAATTAAAAAGAAACAACATTATATAAAAATAATGATAGATCATGACATAAGGATACAACAACATCAAACGTAAACAACTATCATTACAACATAAACCATTACATACATAGTCAAAACATACATAGTACATTGTTCCCAAAAGATAAGGATACAAAAAGGATGGGTTCACATGACCTCATCAGTACTAAAGTTTTTAAATTACTTGATGTACTACGGGCACAACCCGCCCGTAATAGGTTTAAAAGAAGAAGTGAGAGTACAATCCAATCATCATGGCAAGTCCCGCCATGACAAAGCTAGCTCTCGCCACAAATTCTGCAGCCAACGTCCTTTCTTCCAGCGCCTCCACCATGTCTCGGACAGTGACAGTGAACTGCCAGTCCATGTCGGCTCTCAACTCCAGATAGTTAGTGGCATACTGTATGTTTCGGGTGCGGTCATCTAGAGTCTGAACTCGGGATCCGAGTCCTTGACGAAGTCGCGTGGCTGCATCCCCCTGTGCCCGGATGTCATCTAGGAGATCATCAAGACGCTCCTCATGCGTACGAACGCGAGCTACCAAGGTAGGCACAGTGAGCTCTATGGCTTCCCCAGTGTGAGGTAGGGGTGTTGGGGAGTTAGAAGACTCTCCAATCTCAAAGGTAGATGGGATGCTCTCCATCTCCCTCCATCGGGCCAGAGTACGTGGCATCCAACGGATAGTTCCCACAGCAGGGTGGTAACAGGGTCGTTTCCTAGATGGCTCTTCATCAGTCTCTAAGTCCTTCGGGTCACGGGCTGCTAGAGTCCTCTTGTGCGGAAGTCGAAACTTCTTTCTAGCGCTTTGTACCTTCACTGGTCCTTCGCTTTTCTTTCGGTAGACGATAGGCGGTTTTCCCAAGGCGACATTAGGTGGTGTGGAGCTACGGGTTTGTACTCGATTTTTGGGATGTGAGGCGGAAAGTTCCTCGTTTGATTCAGTGTCAGAGACGGGATCAGAATGTGAATATGACGACATGCTTGTGACTACAATATCCATATGACAAAATGACTAGTTATACAATGCTTATGCAATGAAAACGTTTTAGTGAGTTATTTAGATTATAGACTAGGTTCCAATTTAGATTCCTAGTTCGCTATAATCAATGGCTCTGATACCAAGTTCTGTCACACCCCGCCAAGGCGGAAACGCGAGGCGCGACGTTTATGGTTTCCAAAGCATATGATTACCGCAAACACATACATGATAAATGGATACATAAATGAGTTTAAAGTTTTACATTACAAAATGTAAAATGAGTTTACAAAACATTAAGATTTCACAAATATGACTCAATTCAATGAGTTATACAAGGGAAATCCTCCTTGAGTAGTATCCATCGTGCATGCATGTAATCTACATTGCTAACCTTGAAATCACGTTCAGTTACCTGAAAAACATACTTAAAATCGTCAACACGAGGTTGGTGAGTTCACAGGTTTAATCAAATAGTTCTTGGTAAAACTCAGTTGTTCATAAATCGTTTCAGTTGTATGTGATAAACAGAATAAGAATTGTTGACCCATTTGTAAACTAGCTAGGAATACAAATAATATGTTCATACATGAGGCGTAACCAAACCATGACATGTGTGAGCCCCTATTAAGCGTTGTCAGATTCTATGCGGCCATAAATCCTCCAGATTGTGGTTAGCGCGACTAACCATGACCGGGAGACGTCACTCTCCATAGTACTATTCATAGGACCCTAGGCTACAGTTAATGGTTACTATGTTGTTCCAGGGGACTTTAGCGGCCTCCAATGTGTTGTTCTCATCCCATGTAAACATAAAGTCGTGTCTTATTCTCTTGTTATCCCATAAAATAGTTGAAGTATGTTCCTCCCCCAAATATTAGAAAACAGTAAAAAGAAAGGGGCCGTGAAACTCACCTTGAGTTTGTGTATATACTTGTGATAATACTTGTTGTAGTCAACCTTGACTATTTGTACCCTAGATACCAAGGGTAAATTGTTGTTAAGACCAACGTCTTAATTGTAAATTGTTCACCGACCTTGTAAATCCGATTGTGTTTGTTTAAATATCGTTTTAGTTTTCCAACACATGTTTTGTTATAAAATAGTTTTGAGTTACTGCCCAACTAGGACTGTCGCACAGGTGTCGAAACTTCTTAGTTTCGATTGGGCATATGTGTGTCGAAACTACTTAGTTTCGATGGAGTATATGTGTGTCGAAACTACTTAGTTTCGATGGAGTGGTCAGGAGTCGAAACAACCTAGTTTCGATTGAGAAAAAGGTATCGAAACTACCTAGTTTCGATTGAGTATTTGCTATCGAAACTACCTAGTTTCGATTGAGTAAAAGGCATCGAAACTCCTAGTTTCGATGGATCAACAGGTATCGAAACTCCTAGTTTCGATTGAGTTAAATCGAAACTCCTAGTTTCGATTACTGGACTTCTGTTTGACAGAATCAGTCCTGCATATTTTTATGTTTTAAACTTTGAATTTGATACACTTTTCTTGTTATCTTACTTGTGTTTGAACATTTTGCATGTTTGGCTCCGGATTTTAAGAAAATAATATGAAAATATCGAGTTTTTACCTTTAAAACAGTGGCGATGATGATGAGCGAAAACAGAGATGATCTTGAATCTTTTGCTAAACCCTTTTCAGAAACACTTGAAAACACTGAATCCTGATGGTTTTTGTCTTAAAACTTGGCTTTGATTTTGAAGATAAATGGAGAATTTGCCGTATGAAATGAGTGTGATGAATGGGAATTGTGAGAAAAATGATTGAAGCGAGTATGGTTATATGTGAGTTTTCTCAGTGAGGTATGGGTCGAGTAAGGGAGGGATTTCTCTGGCTTTTTCGGCCAAGAAGTCAAAGAGTAGGTTGGTTTATAATAATAAAACAATTAGATTTAGGTATTAATATCAATTATAGTTTTAAAGGGTAAATAAATCCGGTTTAGATCCTCCACGGTATTATAAATTTATTCTGAAAATAATTTATTGTTCTACGCAAAGTTTGTGTAAAATAATATATATATATGTATATATATATTTTTCTGGTTATTTATTTTAACCACTAGTGTTCGAATTTGTCGGTTTATATAACACGTGCACCGGTAACTCCTAAAATTACCAAAATGTGAAATGAGACAATGCTCGGTTTTTGTTAGACCTTAATGTCCTTGTTTGTGAAATTAAGTAAATCACAAAAATGATTATCATGTAAACTTGTTTATAATGTGTACGGATATTGACCTGAAATGTCGGGTGTCACACGAAGACACGAAATGTTGAACGTCCTAAAATAGACGCTCTAATGACCATGAGTAGACAAACGTGTCTACGAGAATAAAGGATTCTTAAATTAACTAATTAAGATGAATGCGTTACGTATCGATCGTCTCTATTTTTGATTAATAACATAAAAATATTTATTCGTGTGTTTGCACCATTTAAAATAATGGCTAGGAGAATAATATAACTAATACATTATTTTTAGAGAAATAACACGATTATTTAAAATGTGTGACAATAAAATAATAAAACTATTATTTTATTCGAGAATATAACCGTACGTAAATAATATAAATAATTATATTATTTATTAGTTTGAAACGTCTCATAATGTTTGTAAACGTGGTGAAATAATATTTAAATATATATATTATTTTTAGTTGGAATCACAGGTTGAAAATAATATAAATATATTATTTTATACGGAGTCGTGGTTTGAAAATAGAAACAAATATATTATTTTATAAGTGAAAATACTATTTCTAAATCAAACCCGAGCCTTCGGGTGTTTTCCGGGGCTAAAACACTTTTATATATTAATATAATAATATTGGGTTTGATTTTTAATAATTAAATAATAAAAGAAAAATGTTTAAAAATAAAACAGTGTGGAGAGACTCGAACCCGGGTCTCTCCCACACAAGCACACACACTTAACCAGTCCCAACCGCTAGGGTCATCGCATTAGGATCCGGGTTTAAATGATTTTTTCAAAGAGTTCTAGTGTATCCCGCTCCCAACACCACTCGCGATCGAATCCAGTCCCAAACACCGAATCTGATTGCGAACAAGGTTTGGATTCATAGGAGTTTTGTTGATCGAGGAGTTTCAAACATGTGGGTGAGTTTAATCGTAAAATCGACAAGTTTACCGTCGTTAATTATGTGAATTAAGAACCGTAACCCTAGCTTTGAACACAAGATCAAATCGATCGATTTTGATAATGAAAATGTTTGGGATCATAGTGTTATCATTAAACGGAGGATTGTGAAACTACTCGTATGAATTAATTAAATTGAAACCGTGTGTAGATTAGGATTCGATTAAACCCAGATAGCGATGAACTATAGAATCAATTCGGGTTCAATTTGATGATATAAGCCCTGGATTTCATAGGGTTTTCAATCCAGGCATTGAGATGACACTAAGGATGTGTTCAATTTTATTATTTGATATCAGATTGATAGGGTTTGACTAAAACTAAATCCGTATGAACCCTAGGTTTCGATTGAGTTAAATCCGATAACGTGAACCCCAATTAGGTTAGGGCTATTGCTCCATAGACTGAAACGAAAGTGATGATGTAAGAAATTACCAAAATGTGGTTCGGATTGAAGGAGATCGAGTAAATCAAGTGCCGACGGTGATGGGGTTGGCCTTTGGCGATTCCCACAGCTTCTCCGGTCGAATTGACGTGCGTAACAGCTTCAGGGATGAGCGATTTAGGTGAGAGTGGGTTTGATTTGTGAAAACAATACTCAAATTCATAGAATTTGATAAAGGGGGCGACGGTTTTGACGGTTACGGTTTTAGAATCCATAATTGGGTTTAATTCGAATGTAATGTCGATGATTAATGACTTGATGATGTCGAAACTGAAAATATAAGGCTCGTTACCTCTAGACCATTTGTCACACCCCCAATTTCAACTAACGGAGTTTTACCGTTTCGGGAAGTGACAAACAAGGATCTCAGTCATTAGTTACATTGAACGACTCTACATGGGACTCAAATGAAAATATCATATCAATCAGAGTTAATACGGAAGAGTAAATAAAGTAGATGCGCAAAACACACGCACCCAAAAGTCCAAACCAAACACAATTCAAAATAATCCAAACAGTTTAATAAAACATAAATCAAAAGAAGAATCCCATGCATGTCCTATGTGTGCACCTGTGCCTTAACTTAGCGACCTGAGAAAACATGTAAGAAAAGATGTCAACACGAGGTTGGTGAGTTCACAGGTTTTAATATATAAATAAACGTTTACCAGATTATTGATCATTCAATATGTATCTATAGGTAGCTAACCTATGTTCATGTTTAACTTAAGCGCTCGCAACCGAAGCTGACTGTTTGTTTGTTTGCCTCCAGCCAGGTCTATCAACCCCGGCGATGTGAGTAGGCTAACGTTTCACCCTTTCGATCTACAATGGAGTTAGCGCGACTAACGCGGTTGGGATTTGTCAAACCCAGTAGTACTACTAAACATTATCTCGCTAAGATCCATATTAACGGTTCGATGTGTGTTGAGGACTTTCAGTGATAGCGTGTTACGCTTAGCTTTAAAATTGATAACATATGAATTACAAAAATCCCAAAATAGTTGAATCATGTTTTCTCCCCCAAGTTAAAACAGTAAAAAGGGGTCGTGAAAACTCACATGCGTTGCATAGTAGGTAGTATCACACAAGTATGAGATTAATACCACAAGTGTTAGCCCGAAACATATCACGAATGCCCTAGAACTACAATATAATTCAAATCTAATGTCGATGACTAATGACTTGATGATGTCGAAACTGAAAATAATGATGGAATTCGTTACCGAATCGGAGGAATTTCAGTTGTGCGATTCTGATTTGATCTCAAATTTGTGAGTTTGACTTTCTGAAGTCAACAGGGACAAAATTCTATTGATTTTGACTTTGAGAAGTCAATAGAACAGATTTTGGGTAGTTACATAACTAGTCCCTGTGGTTTTAAGATTAAATATTGGCGGGAATGGGTCCTTGGGGTTTAATTTAAGTTATTTAGGTTAACTTTTAACTGGATTTACGAACGAGGTTAACTCTAAAGTCCGGATTGTCACATCATCCCTTAGTTAAAAGAATTTTCGTCCGAAAAATTAAACAAAATAAAAAAAAAATTCCGGATGTCACATTATCCCTTAGTTGAAAGAATTTTCGTCCCGAAAATTAAACAGTACCTTAAGAATTTGACGCGGAGTGCTTGAACAAATTAGGATATTTGCTCATCATTTGATCCTCGCGCTCCCACGTGAATTCCGGTCCGCGCTTCGAGTTCCAACGAACTCTGACAATAGGGATTTTACTGTGTTTTAACGTTTTGACCTCCCTATTTATGATTTTGACTGGTTCTTCGATGAAACGTAGCTGTTCATCAATGTGTAGTTCCTCAAGAGGAATCGCGAGTGATTTGTCTGCAAGACATTTCTTCAAGTTTGAGACGTGAAAGACGTTGTGTACACCACTAAGTCCTTCAGGTAGGTCCAGTTGATATGCTACTGGACCAACTCTCTTCACTATCTTGAATGGTCCAACATAACGAGGATTCAGCTTGCCTCGTTTCCCAAAAGTAATGACACCCTTCCAAGGTGAGACTTTTAACAAGACCATATCCCCTACTTGAAATTCTAACGGTTTACGACGCTTATCGGCATAGCTCTTTTGACGATCACGAGCTGTTGTCATACGGTTTCTAATTTGAACGATTTTCTCAGAAGTTTCAAGTACGAGTTCAGGACCTGTAAGTTGACTATCCCCAACCTCGGCCCAACAAATAGGAGAACGACATTTCCGTCCATATAATGCTTCAAATGGAGCTGCCTTGATGCTAGTGTGATAACTGTTGTTGTAGGAGAACTCCACCAACGGTAGGTGAGACTCCCAGGTGTTACCGAAGTCAATCACACAAGCTCGTAGCATATCCTCTAGAGTTTGAATTGTACGCTCAGTTTGGCCATCAGTTTGAGGATGGTATGATGTGCTCATATCTAGACGCGTGCCTACTACCGGATGTAATGATTCCCAGAAATGAGAGGTGAATCGTGCATCACGATCCGAAATGATAGAGATTAGCTCCCCGTGCCGAGAGACTACTTCTTTTAAGTAAATACGAGTAAGCATATCCAATTTGTCGGTTTCCTTGATTGCTAAGAAGTGAGCGAACTTTGTTAAACGGTCTACGATTACCCAAATGGTATCACATCCGGTAGGAGTTCGTGGAAATTTCGTGATAAAGTCCATGGATATCTGCTCCCATTTCCACATGGGAATCACCCGTTTGGGCTTGGTTTCCTTTCTACTTAGGGCATCAGCTACAACATTAGCCTTACCCGGATGATACCGGATCGCACAGTTATAATCATTCAAGAGCTCGACCCAACGACGCTGTTTCATGTTCATTTCTTTCTGCTCGAAGATATGCTGAAGACTCTTATGATCGGTATAGATAGTGCATTTGGTACCGTACAAGTAGTGTCTCCATATCTTAAGTTCGAAAACTACAGCTCCCAACTCTAGATCATGAGTGGTGTAGTTTTTCTCATGAATCTTTAGTTGATGCGAAGAATATGCAATCACCTTTTCTCATTGCATTAGAACACAACCCAGACCCTGAATGGATGCATCACAATACACCAAAAAATCATTCGTACCCTCCGGAAGAGCTAGGATAGGTGCACTGCAAAGTTTTTGCTTATGATGTTGGAATACTGACTCTTGGTTATCGCCCTAGTTATAGGCTTTACCCTTCTAAGTTAAGGCAGTGAGAGTTTGTGCAATCTTTGAAAATCCCTCGATGAATCGACGGTAATAACCAGCCAATCCCAGAAATTGTCGCACCTCAGTCGGGGTCGTCGGTGCTTCCCAATTCTTGATGGCTTCAATCTTTGATGGATCGACATGTATTCCTTTCTTGTTAACCACATGACCTAAGAATTGAACTTCCCAGATCCAGAATTCACACTTGGAAACTTGTTAGGACATAGATTTGTAATGAAAAAAGCTTGTAATAGTTAGATTTTATGTCTTTATGTTTTGTTATGAAATTGTAAAGTTGCTAAGTGTTTTTACTAGTAAGCCTAGAGGCGAACTTGTTAAGTTCGCCTGCTCTAACAGAGGCGAACTTAATAAGTTCGCTTAGGCATAACTTAGGCGAACTTGTTAAGTTCGCTTAGACTGTTTCAGGCAAACTTAACTAAGTTCGCTTACAACAGGTTTGGTTCTATATATATGTGTTATAGAGTCATTAGACAGTAGAGAACAGAGATCGATCTGGGAGAGAAACAATTGTCTGATTGAGTCTGTAACCATTGTTATTTGGAATATAATCGAGAAGTTTATTTACGCGTATTGTCAATTAGTATACAAACGTTAATACGAAGGATTCCGCACTTCGTGTTATAGCAACGTCTTATCACGAGTTTGATCAGTAGTTGAGTTACCTGGACCTACAATGGTATCAGAGCAAAGTGCTCGTGAATTAAGTACGATTCTTGATGATAATTGACGGTTTTTGTGTACAATTCGACAAGATATACAACTTTTTGAAGTTTCTGCAACAATGGAGTTTTTCAAGTTCTTGAAGATTGTTTCTTTACTGAATTTGTGATTTTGGAAGTGTTTTTGATAAAATTAGTCCGATAGAACTGTTCCATTTGTTAAAATTCATAATCCTATGGATCAATTTTCTTAAATTCCATCAATTCGCTGAGAAATCATGAATTTTGATGATTTCGGTTTGTGTTTGGACGAAGACTCTGTTGATTCTGTTATAGCAGTTTAAGCGAACTTGCTGAGTTCCTGTTCAAGCGAACTTAGCAAGCGAACTTATTAAGTTCGCTTCTCACATTTCAAGCGAACTTAGCTGTTAAGCGAACTTACCAGATTTCCTTCTTAAGCGAACTTGTCTTGTTCGCCTGATATTAAGTTCGCTTAGTACTCCCTAAAGCGAACTTATTAAGTTCGCCTGAGGGTAAAATCAGTTCAGTACTTAGAAATTTTTCAGAAATTTTTTTAACATGGCAAATATGGTTCAAGTCACAAACATGTTCAATTATGACAATGAGATAGGTACATCTCATTGTTCAAGCGAACTTGCTGAGTTCCTGTTCAAGCGAACTTAGCAAGCGAACTTATTAAGTTCGCTTCTCACATTTAAAGCGAACTTAGCTGTTAAGCGAACTTACCAGATTTCCTTCTTAAGCGAACTTGTCTTGTTCGCCTGATATTAAGTTCGCTTAGTACTCCCTAAAGCGAACTTATTAAGTTCGCCTGAGGGTAAAATCAGTTCAGTACTTAGAAATTTTTCAGAAATTTTTTTTAACATGGCAAATATGGTTCAAGTCACAAACATGTTCAATTATGACAATGAGATAGGTACATCTCAAAAACCTCCGAAGTTGCTGAATCTAGCTGATTATTCAAATTGGAAAGATCGGTTTAACCAATTCGTATCTTTTACCGATACTAGTTTGTGGATTCCAATTTTGGAAGGATATACACACCCTACTTATTCATGGATGGGAAAAGATGATGTTCCAAAACCAGTGTCTGCTTTATCTACTGAAGAGAAGCTGTTATTTGATCGAGAAAAGAAAGCAATGGCTAGCATTTCGATGTCTCTACCAAATGAAATTTATCACAGTTTTAAACAGTTCAAGTCTTCTCAACAGCTGTGGGAAGCTCTACAGAAAAGGTGCGAAGGGAGTTTAGATGTGAAGAAAAGTAGAAAAGAGTTACTAAAGAAGCAGTTCCTAGTTTTTAAACATTTTCAGAATGAATCTTTGGATGATCTTGCTACAAGATTCTATCATCTTCTTAGTGAACTGGATAGTGCATCTGTGGTATATGAGACTGAGGAAATCAATGATAAATTCTTGGAGGCTTTACCATCAAAGTTTGATGTGTATACGGTTTTGATCAAAGAAAATGTTAAGTACAAAACCATGTCTCTTGAAGAAGTCCTAGGGAAGATCCAATCACATGACATGAATTTGAAAAAGAAAGAGACTAATTTGGAGCATATCCAGGATCCCTCGATGTATTTTGCCAAATCTGTTGGTAAATCTGGTACTGGAGTAGCATTCTTTTCTGGTGATGCTCAATAGTCTTCAAATGACCAGTGTTCTGGAGTTCCAATCTATTCGGGTCATACAAGCCATTCTGGATTTTCTGCTACTACTGCTTCAACATCATCTGGATCTCATGTGAATCAGAAAGTTGCTGATGATTATTTGGCTATGTTTTCTTCATTCATGGCATCATATGAGAATTTCATTGGAGGAAAAATACATGATCCTGAGGTAATCGAAGAAGATTTCAGACAGATTGACCATGTTGATCTGGAAGAAATGAATATCCAATGGAATATGGCCATGTTAATGAGACAAGCTAAATATTTCTTGAAGAGAACTGGGAGAAAATATATTGGTTCAAATAGTCGATCGCGTATGGGTTTTGATAAGAGCAAAGTTAGGTGTTACAACTGCCAAGAGTATGGTCACTTTGCTAAGGAGTGTGTGAAACCAAAGGTAGAATTTGATTCTCAAAAGAAGCAATCTAACTTTCAACATAATAGGAATCAGCCTCATGGTTCATCTGGTAATCAAAATCATGGTCCTTCTGGTAATACAAATCATGCATCTGCATCATCAGCTCTAGTTGCTCAAAACGATGAAAACTATGATTGGGGCATTCATCTGGAAGATTTGGTGGGTGCTGTGAGTCAGGCTTTTGTTGCAGAAATTCATTCAGAAAAACCAGAAGAGTCTACTGATGATGAAAGTTCTAGTGATGATTCGTGTGATGGTGATAGTGTTCCAAGTGTTGATGATGAGGAAGAAAAAGGGGAAAATACTGATTCTGATGCTGTGTCAGGGGTTGTTGAGGAAGAAATTGTTCTTACAGAAAATACTTCAGTTGGTGATGATGCCCAGAATATTCTAATTGCCAAAGTATTCATGGCAGACATGTCTGACCCAACTAAGGTAAAAGACTCTGTTTGTGATATATTTTGTTCTAACTGTATTTCTGTTAAAAATAAAATGCAAAAAGTCATGGATGATAACACAAATTTGATTTGTGACATGAAATCAATGCATACTGTTAATCAGAAACTAAAAGATAATGATAAGCTGTGCATTGATAGAATTGAGTCTTTGAAAAGAGACTTAAATTCTCTTGGGTTAAAATACAAAGAGCAGGGTTATCATCTAGACATGGCTTATGCTGAAATTGAAAAACGTAATGAAGTAGTTGCTCAAAAGAACAAGGAGATTTCTGAAAAAGAATCTGAGGTGATAAAGTTACATAGAAAGTTGGAACAGTTTGAGAATTCGTCTGTAGTGTTGGATTATTTTAATGCTAATGCTGATCCCATAAAAAGAGTTGCTGGTATTGGGTTTGTTCCTCCTCCATTCAATGGGAATTATGTAGTTGAGCCTGAAATAATTCATGAAGAGGAAATTGATCCCAAGACAATATTAAAAGTGAATCCAGTGACGGGTGAAGACATGGTGTATGATTCTGATACAGAGGATGAAGTATTTGATGATTCAAAGGTTGAAGGCATTCCAAGAGAGGTGAAAATTGAGGAACCAAAGATTGTGAAGAATGTTACTCGAGATAGGTGCATCTTGACAGAACCTGAAGAGGTGAAAGTGGTTCAAACTAAACTTTCTCCAATATTAAAGTCAAGTGGGTTTGTTGCGGCTGGTTTTGAAAAAGTGAATTCTTCAAAGGTGCCAAAACAGACTTATATTCCTAAGAAGCCAGTAAATTGTTCTGGGCATTCATCTGAAGCTTCTTCTTCTGATGGTTCTTCCAATTCAAAGAAAACACCTTATTTCAGAACTTATCAAGAAAGAAGAATGTGCTTTCATTGCAATGAGCCTGGTCATATTTTGATTAATTGTCCATACAAGAACAAGGGAAAACTGAAGATTGTTCCTTCACAACCGAAAGTTGTGAAGATTCTGAAAAGGAAAGATGAGGGAAAATCGTCTTCTAGTTTGGGAAAAGATATGACAGGACGATCTTTTGTTAATTCTCCTGGAATTAAACAACAGAATACATTGCATGCTAAATCTTTTGTATGCAGAGAAAATCTTGATATTCCAAAAGTTGGGATTTCAAAAGATACTTTTCAGGAGGTTAAATTGTCAAGACCTCAAAGAAGACGGAGAAACAGAAAATTAAAGAAAATTTTGGAAACATCTGAATCTGAAAATAATTTTTCAAATAATGTTTCTAAAAATAATAAAAATGGTTCTTCTTTGAAAAGGTCTGATTGTCAAACTTCTGTTCCAACAGTGAATGATAAAATTGATTGTAAATTACAAGAAGTCGTTTATTTTGATCAATTCGGACGACCCAAGACCACGATGGCTTGGGTTCCACTTTCTAACTGATTCTCGTTGTTTATGTAGGGACAACCAAGGAGGACTATCAACAATACATGGTATGTGGATAGTGGTTGCTCTCGACATATGACAGGGAATGTGAAATTGCTTGAGGATGTGATTAAAATTGATGGTGGTTATGTCGCTTTTGCGGGTAATAAAGGAGGGTACATAACAGGACAGGGAACGTTAAAGAACGACAAAGTAAAATCTGAAAAGGTGAATTATGTTGAGCAGCTGGAACACAATCTTTTAAGCGTATCACAAGTCTGTGACAAGAAGTTTTCGTTCCATTTTAATGATCATGAATGTTATATTCTGAAACCGGGTTTTGTGATTCCTGATGAATGGATTCTTATGAAGGCTCCAAGGAGAAATGACACATATGTCCTTGACATGAGTGTCGCTACTACAACGGATTCAATTCCAACATGTTTACTCTCCAAGGCTTCGGAATCTGATTCAATATTGTGGCACATAAAGCTAGCTCACATAAACTTCAGGAAGATGAACTACATTGTTAGGAATGATCTTGTGCTTGGAGTTCCAAAAATGAAATTCTCAGTTCCTGATGATTGTATTCCGTGCAAGAAGAGGAAGCAAAGAAAGAAATCTCACAAATCGAAGTCGACGAATTCTATCGTAACTCCTTTGGAGTTGCTGCATATGGATTTGTTCGGTCCTATAAGTATTAGGAGCATTGGTGGGAAATCGTATTGTTTGGTCGTAACTAATGATTACTCCAGATTTTCATGGGTTAAGTTTCTTTCTTCTAAAGCTGAGACTACTGAGTTAGTACAGTACTTAATCCTGGGTTTGGAAAATTTATTCAATCTGAAAGTCAGACGAATCAGGAGTGACAATGGCAGCGAATTTAAGAATAGCAAAATGGGCTTATTCTGTGTACAAAAAGGAATTCATCTTGAATTCAGTGCGCCATATGTTCCTCAACAAAATGGTGTCGCTGAACGAAAGAACAGGACGTTGGTCGAAACAGCTCGCACGATGCTTGCAGATTCTAAGCTTCGAGTCACCTTTTGGGCTGAAGCTGTGAATACTGCGTGTCATGTTTTGAACAGGGTCTTGACCGTAAAGCGACATAACAAGACTTGCTATGAATTGCTAAACAATCGAAAGCCGAATCTGGACTACTTACTACCTTTTGGTAATCCGTGTACATTACTAAAATTTCGAGATGTCCCAACAAAATTCAGTGCAAAGGCTATTGAAGGGATTTTTCTGGGGTATGTGGCAAATTCAACTACCAAGAGGGTTTATAGCAAAGAGACACGCCAAGTTGAAGAATGGTACCATATTGACTGTTCAAATCGGTCTTTACCACAAATGGCGATTGGTCCGGATTGGGCATTTGATTATGAAAACTTATTCAAGTCTTTTCACTTACCGTCTGACATTTCTGATGAAGATGCTGCTGTTATCTATGATTCTTGTCAAGATGCTCAGCACAATGGATTTCTACCTAATGCATTTCCAAATTCATCGATTCCATCTACTTCTGCTCCAGATCCAAATGTTGCCTCTTGTTCCGGTCCGCAAGATTCAGAGAGTGAGGAGGATAATGCTATTTTTCAAGATTCTTCTGCTGATCCGCTGTTGAGTGATGATCCATTACCGTCGACACAGGCTCAGGGGCAGATTCCAACAAATTTGGACGCAGAAATTTCAATTCCTCAAGATTATTCTTATCAATCTGACTTTACTCAAGTTGATGTGTTGCCAGTTCCTGAGGTCGCATCCATCAAGGAACACAAAGATCATCCAGTAACAAATATAATTGGAAATTTACAGGATGGAGTGAAAACTCGTTCTCTTGTTGACAATACTTGTTTGTATACTTGCATTAAAGATTTTGGTGTTCTTGATGATTGCTCACATTCTTGCTTTATTTCACAGGTTGAACCCAAGAATGTTGAGATGGCTTTAAATGATAATAACTGGATAGAAGTTATGCAGGAAGAACTTGCTCAATTTGACAAACTTAAGGTTTGGAATCTAGTTGATCTTCCGAAAGGTGCGTATCCGATAGGAACAAAATGGATATTTAAATGTAAAAAGGACGATCGAGGTGTCATGGTACGCAATAAGGCAAGATTAGTTGTCCAGGGCTTCAATCAACAAGAAGGAATTGATTACACCGAAGTTTATGCACTGGTTGCAAGGCTTGAAGCTATAAGACTGTTTCTAGCCTTTGCTTCCTTTAAAGGTTTTAAGGTGTTTCAATTAGATGTCAAGAGTGCATTTTTATATGGAAAGGTCAAGGAGGAAGTCTATGTGTGTCAGCCGCCGGGGTTTGAAGATCCACTTAATCCGAACATGGTTTTCAAGCTAGATAAGGCCCTCCATGGTCTTCATCAGGCTCCTCGTGCGTGGTATGAGACTTTATCTACCCATCTTTTGGCGAATGACTTTGTTCGTGGAAAGATAGACTCGACCTTATTCATAAAGAAATCAGGGGGAGATTACCTACTGGTACAGATTTATGTGGATGATATTATATTTGGCTCGACAAATGAAGGGTTGTGCAAAGACTTTGAGGGTGTTATGAAGTCGAAATTTGAAATGTCTGCGATGGGAGAGTTATCGTTTTTCTTAGGTTTACAAGTAAATCAAAAGGAAGATGGTTTCTTTATTCATCAGTCCAAGTATGTCAAAGACATCTTGAGCCGGTTCAAGATGGAGGACTGTACTTCATACGATACTCCAATTCCGGTCAATCATAAGTTAAATTCTGACCCGGAAGGAAAAGATGTGGACTGTCGACTTTACAGAGCTATGATTGGATCCCTCATGTACTTAACCGCTTCAAGGCCGGATATAATGTTCGCCGTGTGTATCTGTTCCAGATTTCAGGCAAAGCCAAAAGAATCTCACTTAATTGCTGTGAAAAGAATCTTTCGGTATTTAAAAGGAAAACAACGTTTAGGGCTATGGTATCCTCATGGTTCTAACTTTGATTTCAATGCTTATACTGATTCTGATTTTGGTGGTTGTTGTTTGGACAGGAAATCTACAACAGGTGGTTGCCAGTTCTTAGGTAATCGACTTGTATCCTGGCAATGCAAAAAGCAAACCACAGTCTCGATCTCAACATGCGAAGCAGAATACATCGCTGCTGCAAGTTGCTGTTCACAGATTCTGTAGATACAACAACAATTGAGAGATTACGGTTTGAATTTCACAGGAACCCCTATGTTTATTGATAACAATGCTACTATGTCAATAACGAATAATCCTGTAAAAAATAGTAAAACTAAGCACATCGAAATTCGATATCATTTTATTCGTGATTGTGCAGAGAAAAGGTTGATTGAGCTGGTCAAGGTACACACTGACGATAATTTTGCTGATTTGTTCACTAAGGCATTTGATCGTACCAGGTTTGAGTTCCTAATTAAAATGATTGGTATGATCAATCCCGAATAAAAGCTTTTCAAAATCAGAATTTCATGGAAAATTTCGTTTTTAATTTCTTTTATTGCTTTATTACATTTCTGCATTTACAGTTCAGTCAAAAAGTTCTTAATTTATAAAAAGTCAAAACAAATTGAAAAATATAAAATTTGACATCATTTGAAGTTAGAGAAGAAATGATAGTACATCAGTGATTAGTTCATTTCACACGACCTTAGTAGACCTTTGATATATGATTGCTTAAAATAAGTTGATTTGATCTAAATTTCATAGTCTGCATAAATGAGAAATGATAGTGTTGTGAATGCTTTAATCTTGATAATTAGTTTTAAATTTGTGTATGAGTTTTGGATCTTAAATTGTCAATAGACTACAAGCGTTTTGAAACTAATAGTAGTGTGAAAATTAAATATAAAATGATTACATCTGTGATTTGAATCCATTATATGCCTGGGTGTGTGTGTAAAAGATCATTATCAGATAAAGAATATATAGTTTTAAAGAATTTCATGAGACCAATATCGAATTATATCTTTAGCACAAATTTATTTCAGTTCACTTCACTGCCCATGCCCCGATAAACATGCAAGGTGTTGTTGAACTAAGATATACTTTCACAATCTGTTGAAATATATATTCGCCCTTGGATCAGTTAGATACATCATCTAGTCTGAATTCATTGAAACTTATCCAGATAATAGTTGGATCATCATACCTGAATCTGTTGATTCTCATTTTTCAGCCAATTCATTAGAATCTTCTGATTCTGAATCATCATGATTCTTATATCCTTTGGGATCTGCTTCTATGCTTGTGCTAAATGAGATAATTTCATCTTGGAAATTGATCTAATCTTAAAAAAAAAAAATATATTTAAAAACTGTATATGTCTTGAAGATAGTGCAATTTATATTTCTGTTAGGCATATATGTGGGGTACACGATGTTTTTCATCAAAATGGTACTAAATCACATGAATTTGGAAAATAAACGCTTATAGTTTCAAATATTATAATATTGACAAATTTAAGAGTTCATGCTTTATATTTCAAATTCGGTATAAATAAAAGAGCATTTTATAACCTGATCTCATTTACTTTGAAATTTATCGCGTATCATTTCAAATGTCATTCAAATTGAATGAGCTTCAAAATGAAAAAGATGCAAAGTGCACAAGACTGAGTTGGAAGGTTTCATACTATAGGTTACCCCTTTATTATTTATAATATGTGTGATGAATTACTCGGATACTGATATGATCTTCTTACTCATGATGTTCATTCAAAAATATGTTGATTCTGTTGAAAAATATAAAAAAAAATTCAAAAATATGTTGATTCTGTTGAAAAATATAAAAAATTCAAAAATATGTTGATTCTGTTGAAAAATATAAAAAATTCAAAAATATGTTGATTCTGTTGAAAAATATAAAAATTCAAAAATATATGATTTCGGTTTATTCTGATAAAAGCCAAAAATATGTGTTTCTGTTTGTATAGATAAAACTCAAAAAGTTTTTGATTTTTATTTTCCATGAAAATTCTAAACTTTTATTAAAATTGTTCGGAATTGGATCAAATATTGCTGATGGAAGTTCGAGATTTGAAAGAATGAAGTTGGTAAATTTTTGTTCAAGGCAAAAAGGTTGAAAAAGCATTTAAGTTCGCCTGTGTACAGTGAAGCGAACTTAATATGTTCGCTTAAATCGGTGAAGCGAACTTATTCTTCTGTCTGGGGTGAAGCGAACTTAAGGATGAAGCGAACTTATCTTTTTCGCCGAAGGCTTGTTAAGCGAACTTAACAAGTTCGCTTAGTCAAGCGAACTTAATCTGAATAAGTGTTGAATCAAGCGAACTTGTCATGTTCATCGTCTTTCTCAGAAATTAGGCGAACTTGTTCAAATTTCTCAAAATTTTAAATCTGTGTTGTGGGTGTTAATTTCTGGTTGCCTCTTGATCGGAATCTCATTGCGAATCTAACAAAGGTATTTTCGTTGGATTTCATCCGCTATATTGCGCGTATTCGATGGTTTTTCATTTCGGTTTTCATCGGACTATTTCACGGCTGTTGTTGACCTAAATTTTGACCTAACTATCAAATTGTTCATCGTTTTTGGTCATATTGTGATATTCGATTGATTGTTCATGGTTATTTCATGATAATGATCGATTTGCCGGAAATTTGAAATCTCTGTGTTTGAATTTGAATCGTCTCAGGTTCAAGTGAACTTGTTCCAAGCGAACTTGTTCGAAGCGAACTTGTCAGAAGTTCGCCTCTTGGACTACTAAGCGAATTTATTAAGTTCGCCTAGGGGTCAGTAGTGAAAGGACTTGGTGATTTTTTTGTTTGATTTTTTTTTTAAATTTGTGTTGTTTGTTTTGTTTGTGTATATTATTAATTGTGCGTGTCATATATGTGTACGTGTTCTAATGTTTGTTAAGTTGTCCAATATTTTCACAGATGGCTCGACGTGTCGAATACAAGCATAATCAAGTGGCGTTGTTAGATCCTAATTTGCCAGAAGCAATTCACTTTCAGGGCATTATTAATTTTCTGAATAGATCAAGACTACATGTTGCATTATCTGCGGATCCTTATATCAGCTTGGTGTATATACAACAATTCTGGGATACCGTACATCAAGATATCGATGTAGAACCGCATGTCCTTCGTGCCACAGTCAATAATACCGAGATTGCAATTTCAGAAGCGACAATTCGTGCTGCTCTTGATTTGGGAGGAAATGCTGAAGATCCAATTTCTTATCCTAACACTCTTATTATGGGTTGTTTTCAAAGGATGGGATATCGTGGAAAACAAAATGATACTCAAGCTCGGAAAGGTGGTCTAGTGGGTGAATGGCGATACTTTATGCATGTGATTATTCAATGCATATCTCCGCGAAAAGCTGGTACAGATGGCTTGAAGATGGCTCTTCAAACAGCAATGGTGGCTTTAACATTGAATAAACGATTCAATTTTCCACTGTATTTTTATCGGGAGATGGTCATGCAGATTAATCCAGCTGAAGGTCAAGGTTTCTTGATGTATCCACGATTCATTCAACTGATACTCAATCATCTTATTCCGGATCTTCCACATCATGCTATACGATTGACTTTGACTCCGATGTCATAATGTATCTTTACTGACTGTACAAAGGTGAAACAGCAGAATGTTGCGTTGATTCCAGTTAATACACCTCTGTTTGGGCACTTAATCAATCCTAATTATGTTGCACCACCTAATGATAATTGGTTTCATCCTAATGAACTTGCTCAAGTTCAAGGAGTTAATGTTCAACCACAACCACAACAGCAACAACCACAACAACCCGCACAACAACAAGTTCAACAACAACAGATTCCAGCTCCACAAATACAAATTCAAGTTCCCGTACAACCTCAAATTCCTATTCCTGAACAAGTTCCTATTCCACAAGCTGCAGTTAATATTCCTATTCAGGAACCAGTTCAAGAAGAGGTCGTTCATGACCCTGATCACGATCTAGGAATGAACATGGATGATTTTGTTGATGATACTGTGAACTCGCCCATTCATGAACAAGAAGGGAATGTGGTGACAGACGCTGAGTCTAGTTCCAGTTCAAGTGATTCAACTTCATCTGATGATGACAGCACTGCTTCTGATGAGTCTAGGGATTTTTCTCCAGGTCATTACGAGCGGTTGGCTGCTATTCCACTGGCTAATGCTGGAAAACGCATTAAATCTCAAGCCAGACGACCACGACGCAAGTCTGTTCGGGATCCTCCTTCCGGTTCAGTTCTTGGAAAACGATCATTGATAGATGAAGGTTCTGACACTGATAGTGACTTTAATCCTGATCCTTCACGACAAAAGTTAATGTCTGCTTCAATTGCGGCTGCACAATCTTCTCAAGGAGTTGAGGATGCAAATTTTGTTGCTTCTCTGATAGTTACTCCTCCAAGATCTAAGGATCCTTCTCCAGTTCCATCTCCTATTCCTCCAGAGATTCCTATTACTTCAGGTCCTTCTATTCCACAATCAACAGCTGGTCCATCTAAGCCTTCTGATTCTGACAGGATAACTTTCCTTGAATCTCAAGTACTATCTCTCCAAACACAAGTTAATTCTCTTGTGTCTATTGATTCTCAACGACAGCTGGTGATTCAGACTCAAGCTCAACAGATTGCTGATATGCAAACGTTAGTGTCCAAACTCGTTCAGTGTCTTGACGCTCAGGGGGAGTTGAGGATACCTGATACTTGTCACACAGAGTCAATTCGGAGACGTGATGATGAAGACAATGATCCTGCTGAAAATATTAAGGGTGATCGTCAATACACTGACGCTAATCCTATATCTAGAGTTCAGGGGGGAGTCGACATCACAATCTCTTGAAGGAAACAAAGACAAAGATCCTTCTGGTACTAAAGAAGAAGAAATTCTGTTATTAGAATTTTTTCAAGATTCAGAAGAAGACGAAGCTGAAAAGATTGAATGTCTTGATGACATTGATGACTTATTCAATGACGTAGAAGATGATATGTCAGACACTGAGATAGAAGAAGGAGAAATAGTGGAGATTGAGATAGAAAAAGATAAAGACAGTGTTACATATGAAGGCTGTGACGGTCTTAAGGTGCATTATAACTTCATCCAAGAGGATGTTGTTCCTGAATTTTCTTATGATGGAATAACAGACTCTATGGACTCTATTGAAGATGTCACATTGCCTGATGATACAGCTGACTCAAAGATGGATACTGATGATGAGAATCTTCAATTCAATAAGGGTGCTGAAACTGAAACTACTCACACTGAGTCTCCGAAGATTAATGAAGAACCTGTAATGTTCAGAGATACAGGAATGACACGAGAACAGTGGAGAGAAGTTGTAAACAGTTGGATGAAGGTGCTACCCAAGTCTCCAGCACAACCTGCTCAGAAAGAGAAATATGTGAATAAAGAGTAGTGTGTAGGTAGGATCATTAGTTGGTTCTATGATGGTGAATCAAAATTGTTTGTAATCAAACGATCTGATGGTGTTCAATACTTAAAGCCAAGGATCAAATATTTCAATACCTTGCCGAGGTGTGAAATAAATGGTCTAGCTTCAAAGCCACTCATAAATAGATCAAAGAATGGTTTGGCTGATGTGATAGCAAACCTGATAAAGAAAGAAGGTAGTTCGGGTAAGTATGAACGGCTGAAACCACAGAAAGGAAAGAGAGTGAAGATTACAGATCCTAAGACTGGGAAAGTAACCTGGAGATACAAGTACAGACCAGTGCGTGCTATACACAAGATACCATTAAAGAATATTCCTCAAGACTTTCTTGGGAATATGAAATGGTGGTATGTTGATGTTAATACTGGTGAAGCAAAGGTTGAAGATAAAGATAATAAGGTCATTGTGTGTTTCTATGACGCAATGAATCTTATTAATTTTTCAAAGAAAGATCAGAGGACACTGCGAAAGAATGAGATCATGTATACTGATGAATGGAGAGAACAAGGTCTACAGTATAAAAGAGTTTTGGAGATATGCAGAAGATACGGTGTGCATGCTGGCAGCAGACTACCAGACAACTGGAAGAGTTCAAGATAAAGACTGAAGACAGAAGATCAAGCTATTGTCAAGGGGGAGTCTGTTAGGACATAGATTTGTAATGAAAAAAAGCTTGTAATAGTTAGATTTTATGTCTTTATGTTTTGTTATGAAATTGTAAAGTTGCTAAGTGTTTTTACTAGTAAGCCTAGAGGCGAACTTGTTAAGTTCGCCTGCTCTAACAGAGGCGAACTTAATAAGTTCGCTTAGGCATAACTTAGGCGAACTTGTTAAGTTCGCTTAGACTGTTTCAGGCGAACTTAACTAAGTTCGCTTACAGCAGGTTTGGTTCTATATATATATGTGTTACAGAGTCATTAGACAGTAGAGAACAGAGATCGATCTGGGAGAGAAACAATTGTCTGATTGAGTCTGTAACCATTGTTATTTGGAATATAATCGAGAAGTTTATTTACGCGTATTGTCAATTAGTATACAAACGTTAATACGAAGGATTCCGCACTTCGTGTTATAGCAACGTCTTATCACGAGTTTGATCAGTAGTTGAGTTACCTGGACCTACAAAACTTAGCATATAGCTGCTCTTGCTTAAGTAATTCCAGGATTAAACGTAGATGTTCCTCATGTTCCTCCTTGTTCTTGGAATAAATGAGAATGTCATCGATGAAAACGATGACAAATTGATCAAGGTATGGTTTACACACAGGGTTCATGAGGTCCATGAATACCGCAGGTGCGTTGGTTAATCCGAAAGGCATGACCATAAACTCGTAGTGGTCGTACCTTGTCCTGAAAGCAGTCTTAGAGATATCCTCATCTCAGACTCTCAATTGATGGTAACCGGACCTAAGATCTATCTTGGAATAGAAACTTAATCCTTGGATTTGATCAAAGAGATCGTCTATACGAGGCAAGGGATAACGGTTCTTGATTGTGACTTTATTCAGTTCACGATAGTCGATAAACATACGAAAATTTTCGTCCTTCTTCTTGATAAATAGGACTGGAGTTCCCCTTGGCAATGAGCTAGGTCGGATGAAACCTTTATCCAACAATTCTTGTAATTGAGTAGATAGCTCTTGTAATTCACTAGGTGCCAATCTGTAAGGTGCCGAGCGATCGGTGCCGCTCCGGGTGTTGGATCGATTTGAAATTCAACTTGACGGTGTGGTGGCAGACCAGGCAAATCTTTGGGAAATACTTCCAGAAAATCACGAACGATGGGAATATCATCAATCTTCTTCTCTTCTGAGGGCTGCTCAGCAACGGGAATAGCAGTATGCCCTTTTCGAAGGCATTTCTGTGCTTTCATAAAGGATATGATGCCCATGACTGTACCAACCTTTTCGCCCTGAACAGAAAGGGTTTCTCCACTCGGGAGAGGAATGCGAACAATTTTCTCATGACAAATGATTTCGGCTTGGTTTTTAGATAATCAATCCATGCCGACAATTACATCAAAACTACCAAGCATGACCGGCATAAGGTCGATATCAAGTTTATGACTAGCTAGCTCAAGCTTACAACCCTTAATAATATGGGTTGCTTCAATTATTTAACCATCAGCTATCTCTATTACATACTTAGCTTCTAACAGAGTTTGAGTTCCTTTTATCATATCACTAAGTCTTTTAGATATAAAACTCCTATCAGCACCAGTGTCAAAAAGGACAGAAGCAAAGTAGTTATTTAAGAGAAACTTACCGGTGACCACATTATGATCATAACGAGCTTCTCCAGATCCTAGCACGAAGGCTCGTCCCTTCGCACCATTTCCTCTGTTATTACCATTGTTGCCACCATGTTGTTATTCTACATAGGGTTGTGGTTTCCATTACCTCCCTTCTTTAACTGAAGACAATTCTTCCAAAAATTTCCTTCCTTCCCACACTCGAAACAACCCTTTGTAGACCCAGGCTGTTGAAAAGGCTGCTTGGCTTGCAACTCACCCCTACAATTTTTGGCAGCATGACCTATTTTGCCACACCGCTAACAACGGTTGCAAACCCCGAAGCGATGAAAGTTGCACTTGTTACACTTGGGAGATTTTCCCGCATAACCACCTTGATTTTGACCTGAAGAGGTCGTCTGGTTGAAGTTGTTAGTAGGCTCAAACCTATGCTACTGCTGCTAGGGTTGGTTGGGCTGGGGTCCTTTGGAGCTGTAGTGAAAGTTGGAGTGGTGATCAAACTTGCGTTTATTATATTCGGTGGATTTTGAGACCGAACCTCTTGGGGGTAAAGTCCCTTGAGTCACCGCCTGATCGGTTAGCTTGTGGGCTAGTCGGATCGTCTGCTAGATGGTAGTAGGGTTGGATGAAGTAACCATACTTTGATTTTGAGGCACTATACCTCCAATATACAGCTCAATCCTCTTGTAGTCTAGAGTCAGCATATGTGGGCACATGGTAGCAAGCTCATGGGAGCGAGTGGTATATAACTCAATTTCAGAACCTTCCATCTTCAGGTTCCAGAACTCTCCTTCCAATTTCTGATTTTCATCCCGAGGGCAGTACTCCTCCTTCATCATTGTCTTAAACTCCTCCCACGGGAGTTCATTTTCTATGACTAGACCCAACATCTAGACTTGAGCGTTCCACCACGTGAGAGCCGGACCCTCTAAAGTTCCAGCGGCAAACTTGACCTGATTGGCCACTGGGCAGTTGCACATGGCAATCACCGATTCTACTTTTTCGAACCAACGGAGTAGTCCGACATCTCTTTCGGCTCCACTAAAGGTGTGGGGCTTACAGTCTATAAATGTTTTGAACGTGCATGCTGGTTGCTGATTCTGCTGGCCTGGATTTAGAAACATAATATAGGTTCAAGGTTATAGGGCTTAGGAAAGGTACTTTGAGAAATGAATTGACCTCACTAGTCAATAGCTAAAGCATTTACCTACAACATTCTATGCTGCGAGAGCCTCTGCCACACTATCGTTGATTAGTGCCGCCAGCTCAGCTGCTGTCATGTTGATGGTGCCTCGGCCACCAGCATGACCTCCACGTCCTCTTCCCGACATAATTCTTCACATTCACAAATACAAAACAATGAGAAATATATCACATATTAAACATCATTTATGTACAAGTAAGGAAATACAACATCTAACATTTAGAAAATTAAATAAATTGAAAGGCTACAAAATAAATAACTCAAACATTAAACTTCTCATGCTTTTATTGAATGGGAACAACCTTACCCATCTAGGTTTGAAAAGAGAAATAACATAAACATGAATGAAAAGGAAAGATAGAATAGAAAGATCATCAAGCATCCTCGTCATCGGAAGAAACGTATGATTGCGCATCGTCGATCTCCACCGGTTCCTCCTCGGGTGGCTCCTCCTCTACCGGCTCATCCTCGAAGGGCTCCTCCTCGAAAGGCTCCTCCTCGTCATCCAAAAGTGGAATATCCTCCGAAAATAGGGCTGCTTGCAGTTGGGCTTCCAAGTGAGTCACTCTCTCTCGAAGTCCTTCAGCAGCATGGTCTGCTACTTATAGATGGGCTTCCAGATTAGCCACTCTCTCTAGAATCCCTCCTACCTCAAAATCCGAGGTGTCCACCCTCGTCTCCAAATGTGTAACCCGCTCTACCAAAATGTTATGGAGCTGATCCATTACTGCTAGTTCAGCAGTCAAGAGCTCTATCCCTTCCTTATTCTCCTCTATTTGTGAGTCTCGCTGCAAAATATAAGTTATCTCATCAGTAGCATCTTTCACAACGCTTAACTTTCTAGACATGTAAAATACAAAATATGCAAAAGCTTGTTCCATAGTGCAGGGCAAGCTAGGTAAAGTAGATGATGTGGAAGTGGAACCAAAGTAGGGTGATGGGACATTTCCCATTTCGATCCATCTTTGGATCATTTGCGGGTATGCATTCCAATTGCGATCAAGATTCGTTGCTTGCGCGCTACTCGGTTCACCCTGATCAACCGAATTGTCACTAGAACTAGTCTGGTGCCTTTTGGGCTCCAGGGACGATACGGTAGGTGCCTTAGGTGATGGTGGTGGAGTTGACGACATGATCCTATAATATAACATATAAGTGCCAAACATCCAAGGGTTATGACATGTAACTAATGTGTAAGGTTATAGTCTAGTATGCAATCCTAGTTCTCTATAACCTTGCTCTGATACCAATATGTCACACCCCCAATTTCAACTAACGGAGTTTTACCGTTTCGGGAAATGACAAACCAGGATCTCAGTCATTAGTTACATTGAACGACTCTACATGGGACTGAAATGAAAATATCATATCAATCAGAGTTAATGCGGAAGCGTAAAGAAAGTAGATGCGCAAAATACACGCGCCCAAAAAGTCCAAAAGTCCAAACCAAACACAATTCAACATAATCCAAACAGTTTAATAAAACATAAATCAAAAGAAGAATCCCATTCATGTCCTATGTGTGCACATGTGCCTTATCTTAGCGACCTGAGAAAACATGTAAGAAAAGATGTCAACACGAGGTTGGTGAGTTCACAGGTTTCAATATATAAATAAACATAAATAAACATTTACCTGATTATTGCTCATTCAATATGTATCTATAGGTAGCTAACCTATGTTTATGTTTAACTTAAGCGCTCGCAACTGAAGCTGACTGTTTGTTTATTTGCCTTCTGCCATGTCTATCAACCCCGGCTATGTGAGTAGGCTAACATTTCACCTGTTCGATCTCCAATCGAGTTAGCGCGACTAATGCGGGTGGGATTTGTCAAACCAAGTAGTACTACTAAACATTATCTCGCTAAGATCCATATTAACGGTTCAATGTGTGTTAAGGACTTTTAGTGATAGCGTGTTACGCTTAGCTTTAACATTGATAACATATGAACTACAAAAATCCCAAAATAGTTGAATCATGTTTTCTCCCCCAAGTTAAAACAGTAAAAAGGGGCCGCGAAAACTCACCTACATTGCGTAGTCGGTAGTATCACACAAGTATGAGATTGAAACCACAAGTGTTAGCCCGAAACAGATCACGAATGCCCTAGAATTACAATATAATTATTACGGATAAAATGGGATATATTAGGGTATGTTACGACGACACGAAATGTTGAACGTCCTAAAAGAGACGCTCTAATGACCATGAGTAGTTAAACATGTCTACGAGAATAAAGGATTCTTAAATTAACTAATTAAGATGAATGCGTTACGTATCGATCGTCTATATTTTTGAATAATACTATAAAAATATTTATTCGTATGTTTGCACCATTTAAAATAATGGCTATGAGAATAATATAACTTATATTATTTTTAGAGAAATAACACGATTATTTAAAATGTGTGACAATAAAATAATAAAACTATTATTTTATTCGAGAATATAATCGTACATAAATAATATAAATAATTATATTATTTATTAGTTTGAAACGTCTCACAATGTTTGTAAACGTGGTGAAATAATATTTAAATATATATATTATTTTTAGTTGGAATCACAGGTTGAAAATAATATAAATATATTATTTTATACGGAGTCGTGGTTTGAAAATAATATAAATATATTATTTTATAAGTGAAAATACTATTTATAAATCAAACCCGAGCCTTCGGGTGTTTTTCGGGGTTAAAACACTTTTATGTATTAATATAATAATACTGGGTTTGATTTTTAATAATTAAATAATACAAGAAAAATGTTTAAAAATAAAATAGTGTGGAGAGACTCGAACCCGGGTCTCTCCCACACAAGCACACACACTTAACCAGTCCCACCAGCTAGGGTCATCGCATTAGGATCCCGGATTAAATGATTTTATCAAAGAGTTCTAGTGTATCCCTCTCCCAACACCACTCGCGATCGAATCCAGTCCCAAACACCGAATCTGATTGCGAACAAGGTTTGGATTCATAGGGGTTTTGTTGATCGAGGAGTTTCGAACCTGTGGGTGAGTTTAATCGTAAAATCGACAAGTTTAAGGTCGTTAATTATGTGAGTTAAGAACCGTAACCCTAGGTTTGAACACAAGATCAAATACATCGATTTTGATAATGAAAATGTTTGGGATCACAGGGTTAACATTAAACGGAGGATTGTGAAACTACTCGTATGAATTAATTGAATTGAAACCGTTTGTAGATTAGGATTCGATTAAACCCAGATCGCGATGAACTCTAGAATCAATTCGGGTTCAATTTGGTGATATAAGCCCTGGATTTCATAGGGCTTTCAATCCAGGCATTGAGACGACACTAAGGATGTGTTCAATTTTATTATTTGATATCGGATTGATAGGGTTCGACTAAAATGAAATCCGTATGAACCCTAGGTTTCGATTGAGTTAAATCCGATAATGTGAACTCCAATTAGGTTAGGGCTATTGCTCCATAGGCTGAAACGAAAGTGATGATGTAAGAAATTACCAGAATGTGGTTCGGATTGAAGGAGATCGAGTAAATCAAGTGCCGAAGGTGATGGGGTTGGCCTCCGGCGATTCCCACAGCTTCTCCGGTCGAATTGACGTGCGTAACAGCTTCAGGGATGAGCGATTTAGGTGAGAGTGGGTTTGATTTCTGAAAACAATACTCAAATTCATTGAATTTGATAAAGGGGGTGACGGTTTCGACGGTTACAGTTTTAGAATCCATAAATGGGTTTAATTCGAATATAATGTCGATGATTAATGACTTGATGATGTCGAAACTGATAATAATGATGGAATCCGTTACAGAATCGGACGAATTTCAGTTGTGGGATTCAGATTTGATCTCAAACTTGCGAGTTTGACTTTCTGAAGTCAACAGGAACAAAATTCAATTGATTTTGACTTTGAGAAGTCAATAGAACAGATTTTGGGTAGTTACATAACTAGTCCCTGTGGTTTTAAGATTAAATATTGGCGGGAATGGGTCATTGGGGTTTAATTTAAGTTATTTAGGTTAACTTTTAACTGGATTTACTAACGAGGTTAACTCTAAAGTCCGGATTGTCACACCATTCCACACCAAACTTTAAGCACGATTACCCTGCGAGGTAAATCATACTGACTTCAAGGATCACGTAATCCCCTTGGTGACCGTCATCACCCCAGTTGTACAACAGTTGGCCAACCACATAGGCCCCTAAAAGGTATGGCCCTTAACATACATCCTATACCCATAGCTTCAATTCCCGTAGGAATCATGGCAGATTCGTTCGTTTGTGACTTTCATAAAAATTCACTTCTTTTACTTCAAAACTTCAGTTAAAGCATTTGTACGTTTTATTAAAAATCATTCATTCATTCGTAAACACTTTGTAAAACTTCTTTTTTTAAAATATTTCATAAACACTTCTTTCATAAACTTTCCCTTCAAAACATCGTTCATAAACATCGTTTCATAAAACGTCACATACATCATTCATAAACTGCGTTTTATAAAATAGTCACATCGTTACGTATGCACACCAGCCAAAAAACATTTATTTAAAAACATTTAACTAAGGGCTTCTAGAACTCACCTGATCAGCTAGTCTCATTGTCCTAAACAAAGGCCCAACAACGTGTTAGAACATTATGTGTGACAATCAGCCTTGTAATAGATTAGGTCTTTATGTTTAAGTTTGTAATGTTTTGATTAAGTTTTGTAAATGGCGAACTTATAAGTTCGCCTAGCCTAGATGTGGCGAACTTATTAAGTTCGGGTGTGGTAGTGTGTTGCCTATAAATAGTGCTTTGTTTGATTTCATTTGTACTTCTGTGATTTACACGTTGTAAGCACATTTATTAAAGCAATACATAGAGTAATTTGGAAGTCTTGTCTTGTGTATTATACTGTGTTTTCTTATCAGTTCGTGACGCGTGTATTCATTAGGATTCTGCACTACATGTTCGTGTAGCGCGTTATACGTCTGAGATCGATCCGTAGACCGCTGGGACCTACAATTGGTATCAGAGATTTTGCGCTTGATTAGAGATCGACACGTGACATTGTTTCGTTTTGATTTGCATCCAAAGATTGGGATTTTCGAAGTTTCTTGTGTTCATGGGTTTCTTGCTGATTTTCATGAATTTTTAGACTGATTTCATCATTTGTGGAGTGTTTTTGGAAAAATTGTTCCGATAGAATCATTCTAAATCACTTTTGGAAGAATCCTACGGCTGGAATTTGATCAATTCATTCAAAATTGAAATTTATGAAGATTTTCAGTGTAGTTCGTGCGTTTTTGGTGAAGAACAACTCCTTGTTTTTCAGCTGAAACAGGCGAACTTATCAAAAGCAGTTGTTGGCGAACTTGTTCAGGCGAACTTGTTAAGTTCGCTTCATCTGTCTTTGGCGAACTTGTTATGTTCTCTAGCTAAGTTCGCTATTTAGTGTTTTTGTTCAAAATTTTGCTAAGTGTTGAAGATTTCCATTTTTTCAAAGATGTATACTTCTAATGCTAGTGTGAACAACATGACTAATATTCTGAACTATGATAATGAGATTGGTACTCCAACCAAACCACCGAGGCTGATGAATCTAAAAGACTATTCGAACGGGAAGAGTCGTTTTTAGAATTATGTTAACATCGATGATGTATGTGGATTCTAATTGCAGAAGGATATAAACATCCTTCTCATTCTCATATGGGTGTATCAGATGCAGAAAAAATGAGTTTCAGCTCTTATTATGATAGAGAAGACTTTGTATGATCGAGAGAAAAAGGCACTTTCTGCTTTGTCTATGCGTCTGCCTTTAGATATCTATCACACTTTCAAGAAGTTTAAAACCTAACGTGATCATTGGGAAGGTTTGGCGAAGTGATGTGAAGGAAGCATAGATATCAAGAAGAGCAGAAGGGAATTACTGAAGAAATAATTCAGTGTCTTTAAATCTTTTGAAGGAGAATATATTGATGAGTTGAAGTCTAGGTATTATCATTTGTTGAGTGAAATGGTGAATAATGAAATATCCTAGAAGAATATAAAGGTACTTGAGAAGTTTTTGGATGCTCTACCAGCACACTTTGAGATGTATACCATTGTTATTAAAGAACATCCTGGGTGTGATGAATTGAGTCTTGAAGATCTTATGGGAAAGATTCAATCCTATGATTTGAACAAGCAGAAGAAAGATACAGTTTATCAAGATCCTAGCATTTATTTTGGGAAAGGAACATCTACACCAAAGTCCGGGGTTTCTTTCTTTTTAGTGGAAATTTCGGAAAGTTTAGGTTCAAAAGAAAGTTCATGTAGTGAATCTTCATGTTTTGTTGCTTCTGGTTCGGGATGTTCAAAGAATTCTAAGAATGATACTCATTCATGTTCTCAAAAGCTGTCTCCTAAAGCTGCTGATGATATGATGGCCATGATTGCTTCGTTTTTGACTTCTTATGAAAATTTCATTGGTGGAAAGATA
This sequence comes from Smallanthus sonchifolius, assembly GCA_023525975.1. Lineage (NCBI taxonomy): Eukaryota > Viridiplantae > Streptophyta > Magnoliopsida > Asterales > Asteraceae > Smallanthus > Smallanthus sonchifolius. Next base: position 66,882,112 of record CM042021.1, on the reverse strand, counting down.
ACTGATCCAGATATGATAGAAGAGGATTTCAAGCAATTAGATAAGGATGCTCTTGAAGATATGAATATTCAATGGAATATGGCATTGTGGATGAGACAAGGCAAAGAACATCTGAAGAAAACAGGAAAGAAGTTCATTGGAGTGACAAGCAAGACAAAGATGGGGTGGGATAAATCTAAAGTAAAGTGTTATAATTGTCAGGAATTTGGACACTTTGCTAGGGAATGTACCAAACCTAAAGTTCAACATCAGAATGCTTCTTTAGGAAACCAGAACAATCAAAATAATCAGAGTTCTTCTACAGTTTTGATTTCCCAGCAGGATGAAAATTATGATTGGGGAATTCATCTAGAAGATATTGTTGCTCATGTCAGTCAAGCTTTTCTTGCTGAAGTTCATGAAGATATTATTGGTTCTGATAGTAGTTTGTCAGACGGTGACTCAAGTGATCCTGGGAGTGTTACAGAAAATGATGAATCTACAAGTCATAGTCTGAAAGCAAAAGTGACTAATGAAGAGCAGATGAATGACAATGTAGATGCAGGAAAGGTGACAGAGAAAGTTGCTGAAATGTTTACTGAGGCCAGTGGATTCATGGCTGATACAAAACAGGTAAATGAGGTTATTTTTGTTACATTTTCTAAATGTGTTGATTCTGATTTAAAAATTCTGAGATTGTGTGATGACAATACTAACCTCATCTGTGACTTAAAGGCAAGCTACTTAGCTAATCAAACTTTGAAAGATAATAAGAAGCTTTTAAATACAAGAATTGAATCATTGAAAGATGATATCAAAGTTTTACAATCAAAAGTAAATGAACAAGCTTTTCACATTGATATGGCATATTCTGAGTATGAAAAGAAAATAAATGAACTTGCCCAGTCACAGAGTGAAGTCACCAAATTGATGAGAAAGCTTGAGGGTTATAAGAATTCCAGTTTTCTGTTAGAATATTATAATGAGAAAGCTAGTAGTGAGAAAAAAGTTGGTGGAGTTGGTTATTGTTCATAGGATGATAAAGTTGTTGGGGGAGTTGGTTATTGCCCTCCATTCAATGGAAATTACACATCTAGAAGTGTTAAAGTAGTGAAAGAAGAAGATCTAGAGCCAAAAATTGTTCTAAAGATCAATCCGGTAATAGGAGAAGACATGGTTCATGTTGATTCCAGTGACGATGAAACATTTGATTCAAAACAGGTGGAATGAAAAGTGAAAGAATGTAAGATTGATGAACCCGTTGTTGTCAAGAAAGTCACCCGAGATAGGTGTATCTTGACAGAACCTGATGAAGACATTGAGCAACCAAAACCTAAACCATTAAAGCCTTTTGTGAGTGCTGGGTTTGATTATCAAGAAATCAATAAAATTGAGAAAATATCAACTATTGAGTATATAAAAGAAAAGGTTGAATTTGACAAACCCAAGGTTGTTCAATCGTCTAACATTGTCTCTTAGTGTGAATCCTCTAGTTCAAGGGGTGTTAAAAAAGAAAGACGTGTTCGAGTGTACAAGAAAAGACGTGCATGTTTTCATTGCGGGTTGGTGGGTCACATTTTGATGAACTGTCCAAATAAGAATGTTGGAAAGCGCCTGGAAGATCCTAGATTGGGAAGACCATTTGGTGAATCACTTGTGGTTAAATCTGTGATGAAGCCAGCTACAGTTAAGTCAGTGATGAAACCTGTTGAAGTTAAACTAGTTGTTAAAGTTTCAGAGGTCCCGGTTAAGACAAAGGTTGACAAGGTTAACTCATCTGGAGTTAAACCTAGTGTATCATCAAGTGGAGATACAAAAGAAAAGATTAAATTGTTAAGACCATAAAGAAGAAGAAGAAATAAAAGGCTTAAGAAACTTTTAGAACAATCTGTTGTGAAAGAAGTTAGTGAAACGTCTGAGAGCTCCAAGCCTATTGAGAGTGGTCAATCAAAGTGGAAACCAAAAGTTCCAGTGTCCGATTCTATGAAACAATCTCCTAAAATTGAGGAGAGATTTGATTGTGTTTTAAAAGACGTTGTTTATTTTGATGAGTCAGGACGACCCAAGACCACAATGGCTTGGGTCTCAATTGCTAACTAAATCTTTCTGTTTGTGTGCAGGGAACTCCAAGGAGGACTTTAGGCAACCAGTGGTATGTCGAAAGTGGATGTTCTCGACACATGATAGGAAACATTAACTTATTAGAGAATATGAAAGAGATTCAAGGTGGTTAACTAGCTTTTGCATGAAAGAAAGGTGGCAATATTTCCGGTCAAGGAACTATGTCAAATGGAAGATTGAGCTCTGAGAAAGTAAACTATGTGGAGTAGCTTGAACAAAATCTGTTATCTGTTTCGCAAGTCTGTGATAAAGATTTCTCATTTCATTTTAACAAGGCAGAATGTTTGGTGTTCAAGCCTGGATTTGAGATACCTGAAGATTGGATCCTCATGCGAGCTCTAAGGAAGAATGATACATACATGCTCGATATGAGCACGACGACGACAACTTAGTCTGTCCCGACTTGTCTTCTTTCTAAAGCTTCTGAGTCCGAATCAACTTTGTGGCACCGAAAGATGGCTCACGTAAATATCAGGAAAATGAATTATTTAGTGAAGAACGGGCTATTTTCTGGTGTCCCTGCCATGAGATTTCAGGTGAACGAAGACTGTATTCAATGCAAGAAGGGGAAGCAGCACACGAAATTTCACAAATCTAAGTTGATTAATTCAATTGTGACTCCTCTTGAGTTCTTGCATATGGATTTATTCGGACCTATAAGTGTCAAGAGTGAAGGCAGCAAATCATATTGTTTGGTAGTGACCGATGATTATTCAAGATTCTCTTGGGTGAAGTTTCTTATTTCAAAGGATGAGACTGTTGAAATTCTTAAGTTCCTAATCGTGGGACTTGAGAGATTATTCAAACAGAAGGCTTTGAGGATTCGTAGTGACAATGGGACAGAATTCAAGAATGGAAATATGGGTTATCGTGGTAGACCTAATGATTTTCAAGCTCGTAAGGGAGGTCTTGTGGGATAGTGGAGGTATTTTATGCATGTGATGATTCAGAGTTTGGAATATAAATTTTCTATAAACCTTTTCACCTTGTAAGGAAACCTAATACAACTTGTTTTATAAAAGCATTATCTTAATTAATAATATATTATGACTTTTATTTTGTTAAATTAATTATTATTAAATAAATTAGCCATTATTTTCTCTTGAAATATTCTCTTTATGATAATTAAAAATTGAATAAAAAAAAGTTTTTGTTTATTTATCCATTTATTTAGTTATTCAACTTATTATTTTCACCATTTTATTAATTTACAAACAAGAATAAATTACAATTACTTGTTTAATTACAAACGAAGAGCACAAATAAATTATTCATAGGCACATCATTCTAAACACCCACAAAACCTTCTCGTTATCTTGCACCTTCGGAAACATATGAACATACTAAGCACTTCAAGGAGATGAATCATTTCGCGTAGGCGTTAACCATCCATATAAACCTCAATAAGATTGATAATTTAAAACCTAACTACCCACATTATACATGAACGTCAAGCAACACGCTTGTCCGCAACACTCGACCACCTACAAAATTCCATAGTTTACGTTACTCATAAGATTCAGTAATTTACATATGAGCATTCACATGATACATAACACTGGATTTATCACATAATACATGAAACTTGTTTGTTTGCAATATACATAATACTAGATTTAGCACATGATACATAATACTAGATTGTTCATATGATACATGATACTTGGTTGAATACAATATACATAATACTAGATTTAGCACATGATACACAATACTAGATTGTTCACATGATACATGATACCTGGTTGAATACAATATACATAATACTAGATTGATCACATGATACATGGTACATGGTTGAATGAATACACATGATACTAAATTGATCATGTTATACATGAAACTTATTTGTTTACAATATACATGATACTAAGTTGTTCACATTATACGTGAAACTTATTTGTTTACAATGTACACGATACTAGATTAAACATGAAACTTGAATGTTTACATTATACATGGAACTAGATTGGGTACAATTGTTGCAATTGATAGATCACTGTAACATACATGACTTTTTCTCGTGCTTGGACTAGTGCAATAATGTAACACCCCAAATTTCAAGGAAATGAAAGTCTAGGAGCCAAAGTGTAATTAGCCCAAAGTTAAAGGACTGAAAAAAGAAGAAAATAAAGAAATCGAGCCGGTAGCGGACCGCTACCGGGTCCCATGACGGTCCGCTACGTGTGGATGAAGGAATCATGAGGGAATGACATGTGGCAGTGACGCATCTGGTGACTCAGCCCTATGGCGGACCGCCACCAGGCGGGTAACAATCCGACAGCCGTAATTGGGCTTAAACAATGAGAAGGTGACACGTGTAAGCTGACTCGCTGAAAGGAATTGGTAGCGGACCGCTACCAAGAGTGTGACGGTCCGCCACGTGCGGAATACGCCAGACACCTAGCAAGGGGCGGTAGCGGACCGCTACCCCTTGCTGAGCGGTCCGCCACCCCTTGCTTAGCGGTCCGCCACCGGTGGAGAACCAGCCCTATAAATAGTTATGTTTGCCGTTCATTTGAGAAACAACAACACCAACATCACCACATCACAAACCACACTCAAGCATAATTACCGAGGCAAGGCTAGCACGACGGTACAAGCGTGGAAGTTACGAGTGCGGTATTCTACGAATACGGTTCGAGTTCGGAGAAACGTTTAAAGCGAGGAACGGACTTAGGAACTACCTCATAATATAGTAAGTACACTGGACCCGTACCCTAGACACGATTATGTGAAATACATGCTTAAATGATATGAGTTATGTGATATGTGATATGACGAGGGTACGAGGAAATGAGGGATTAGTCTAAACACTAAACGGGAATAATGGAGTAATCACGACGAATCCAAGGGGTGGTGGATACGCCACTGGTACTTCCTATATATAAACTTCTTGGTACAACGTGATGAAACCATTATGAATGTTTAGGGGTATAGACTAATAAATAATGATGAAATATAGTAAACGTACCGGAGAACTTCCAACCGGTATGTAGTTATCTAACAAACGGAATGTTCTGTCAAAGGAAAGAGTGGTGTATAAATCTCTCCTAGACCCGTCACTCTTTCCTGGGAACATCTCTGTTGGAGGTACTGCTCTGGAAGGAGAATCACCCCAGTTTACAATATATGACGAATATGAATATATGATGAAAGTATATCATGCATGATAAACATAAGTACATGATGAGTAGGAGTACGTGAAATGAATGAGGAATATGTGAATGCATGATGATATGTGCAAACATGAATGAGTATGATAGGACGAGTCTAAACCCTAAAATGGAATAACGGAGTACTCACAAAATGTTAAAGGGGTGGTGGATACGCCACTGGTACTTCCTATATATAAACCCTTTTAATGCATCGTGGAGAAACCGTTACGAAGTTTTAAGGTGAGGACTGGTTGGAAGGTAAATCAAGCATATCCGTGAAATGAAAATAAATGCTTGATATATTTGGGACGCTGTGAGTCAAAGATACTCAAGGTCCCAAATGAAATGAGATACCCGGCCTATATGGTGGATCTCTATATAAAAAATAAAGAAGAGAACTAAAAAGATTCCAAGCCTACGGGGCTGAGAAAAAGAAAACGAAACTCTAGGCCTACGGGGCTGAAAGAGTAAAAGATTCCAAGCCTACGGGGCTGAGGAATGAATGAGTCTTCGTGACAAATGCGAGGGGTCTATACTGACGAGTATCAGAACCTTGCCAATACTCGGACCGGCGGTACGGCCTAAGATGGTTGTGAGGGGGTTAGCACACCCATAAAATATACAAATACCGTGATCGGAGGTACGTCCGAAGATGGTCACGGGGGCACCGAGATCCCGAGAGAACGTGAACAATAATAAGAACCTAAAGGGTTCATAATGAAATGAAAAAGATGCAATGTACTTACTTAGCGAAAGCTAATTCAAAAACGTTTTCTAAACACTACAGGAGAGAAGCACATGGAATAGAGCTTCCTGAGGGCAGAGCTATCGAAGTTGGAAAATCCCTATATAAGGTGATGTAATTATATTATCCTTTGTAAAACAATATTATTATAAATGAAAAAGTTACCTTAGCCATTATGGCAAGGTTTTGATCCAATTGGGACCGTTTTCCGCATTAAAATACTCTGATAAAATAATACATTAAGTAGGATGTTTCAAATAATAACATTTTAATCTCATTCTAGTTCAATACATTGTGATCCCTTAACCATGATTACAAGTGTTTCAAATTAAGGTTTCATCCACACAAATTTTTTTTTTGATTTACAAATAAACACACACATATATATATATACACACACACATAATCGTTTATAATTGCATGAATGCAATTATATTTATATGTATAAAAGTTCTTTTAAAAAGAAATCACATAAAAACATATATTAATTTTTAAGCAATTGATTCAAATTAATCATTTTAGTTAAATTAAACAATTTCTATAAACTTTATAAATCCTAATGCATTTGAACCCCCAATCTGAACTCACATCTTCTAACTTGCAATTGACCTTGACTTTGACCCCCTCCCCCACCGGTCAAGTTTGACTATCCAAGGTCAAATCCAGTTAACTCAGTTACAAACCTCAGGGACTAATCCTGTCATTATCTAAACTAAAAGTACAGGGACTAATTATGTATAAAACCTAAACTCATCCTGTTGACTCTACAAAGTCAAAATTGAGAAATTTTGTGGCTGTTGACTTTTGAAAGTCAAACAAGCTTGTTCTTGACCCAATTCACAATCCATAACGGAAATTCGTTTGAAATTGTAACTGATATGCGTAGTAATGATGAGGTCAACCATTATTGAACCAATTAACACCGACATTGATCTCGAATTAATCCTCTTTATGCCCAATCAAAGCCGTAACTATTGAAAATCCCATTATGCCTATCGAACTCGACTAATTCGTGAATCATTTCGCAGTCAAACCCTTTACACACGATAAACGAACCCCACTGAAGCTGGTGGACACCTTATTTTCGCAGGAGACGCAGCAGGATACGCCGAGGACCAACCCATCGTCATCGCGACTGTGTTTTGGTCGGGCACCATCAATTGGGCATCCATTCTAGTAATGAAACATACCTTTAGCTTCATTTTCATCTGTTGATTGAAAGCCCTATCGTTTTCAGGGCTTACAACACCGAATCAAACATGATCCAATACCTAGGGTTCTTCGTATGACCTGTTTAATCGAACCCTAATCTAGATGTGATCTTAATCCATATAAATTATATGAATAGATTCGCAATCATCATCTCTTTGAAAGCCCTATGAATCCAACAACATATATTATCAGATTTGGTCAATTTGATCCTAAGTTTATAAACTAGGGTTTCGATGTTTCAAACGAATTAAACTCAATGTTTTTACAATTAAACTCGTCATCAAGATCGTACCATACCGATTAACAAAACCCCTAAGCTTTTGTGTCCGATCGTGGCCGAGATCGTGGGATCCAGGGGTGGTTTTGGCTTCGGTTTGCAAAGGGGGAGAGCACAGGAGACCAACATGTTAAGAGCAATATGATCCGGATATGTATGCGAAACCCTAGCGGGCGGGACTGGTTAAGTGTGTGTGCTTGTTTTGGAGAGACCCGGGTTCGAGTCTATTCACCTATTTTATTTTTAAATCTTTTTTTAAAGTATTATTTTAATATAAAATCACTCCCTATATTATTATATTATTATATTATTATATTAATGTGTTTTAGCCCCGGAAACCACCCGTAAGCTCGGGTGTGGTTCGATAACCCATTTTTTGTATTTTTTCACTTTTATAATAATATATTTATATTATTACTCAACCTATGACTCCAAATAAAAATAATATATATGTATATTATTTTCACCACATTATTTATTACCATGTCACACTTCAAACTTAAATAATATAATTATTAATATTATTTACCCACGTTTATATTATTGAATAAAAATAATATATTTATTATTTTTGACCACAAATGATTATTTTTGTTAATCCTACGAACTTAAAATTAATATAATAAGTTATATTATTTTCCTACACCATATTTAATGGTATGAACACAAGAATATTTAATTATATAATATTATTTGTATTGCAGACGTTCGATACAAGCCATGTTTGTCTTAATTATTATATTAAGAAAATCCGCTATTCCCGTGGACAAGTTCGTCTACTCTTGAATTGTTAGTGCGTCTTAGGACGTTCACTCTTCCGTGTCATCGTCACAAAAATCCCATGTGTTCCTAACTATTATGCTTATAATTATAGGGCATACGTAGTTAGTTCACAGGCAAACTCTCTTGTTTTCTACTTGCACCCTTGTGTGGTGCTACCTACTACTCGTACACAACTCATATGATTTTAAATAGCCCCTTTTCACTTTTACATTCTTTGGGGTGGAACATGATTACATTCAAACTATTTGGAATTTATACAATTCAAACATTATGATCATGTGTGCAATTTTTGCCTTATGCTGGAACACTATGAGTTTCAAACTACATTTACATACTTTAGTGCATAGTGCAAGTGAAATCATTAACTCTGTACAAGCCGACGGTAACGATGATAGATCTATTGAGTCTGACCAACCCACCCGGTTAGGGTGATTGTTGCCAAAAACACTTAACGATAACATGTGTGTTATGCCTATCAGTCACAAGGTTTGATTGTGCGCCCCAGTTTAAACAATAGTGGTTCTCCGTAAACGCCTTATTAAACCATGTATCATATGAATTGTACACAAACTCTTGATATTGCTTGTGGTGCCAAAACCTATGTATGCTCACCAACTATTTTTAGTTGACCCTGTTTTCATCATGTTTCATGTACTAGTGTTTAATATCATATGCAAGATAGTACATATAGGTTTTGGACTTAGTGAACAAAGAATTTGAACATGTTGATGTATTGGATTTTTGGTTGTTGATTGAACTTATGTAATGAAATCATGATTTAATGAACATATGGAATTATAGTTGATCATGTGCTTATGAACAGTCTACACGTCCGCCCCGACGAATATTTTATGTGCTACACTACTTCATAACTCACATGCTTATAAAAATTGTTATCTATGTAATACTTTGTTTACCACACTGTTTGATTACATGCTATCTATTTAATCCTATTAAATGCTATCCTAAGTCTTACCACATACTTATTCATATCTAAGCCTTTATACACCTTCACTCTTACACATTGAGAATTATGTCACCATCATCAATTGTGAACAAAATTTAAACTCTTAGGCCTAAAGCCTATTAAAAAATTTTAAAATCCCATCAAAGTTTTGAGTTCTGAAAAATAGTAAAGAACATGTGCAATCCGGAAGGGTGAATGCTTGTACTCTGGGTCTTCTGTCTAGGAAAGCATTTCATATAAATCCAAATCAACCGAAGGATCCGTATGCTTTCCTGGGAATTCCCGAAGTGAGTATTCACCTATAGGCTAAAGCAAGTATTCTTGAAAGTTTATGAATTTGAATCACTTTGATTTGTCAAAGTATCCATTTGGTTACGATACCGAATGAGTACCATCTAAACACCATCATTTTATTTATTGCAACTTAGTACACATACCGAAACCTTTCTTTGTAAACTAACTATTTTATTAACACCATTATCTCGTTTAAGCAAAACCTTATCAAACCCTTAGTTTATAAATATATTCTGGAATATGAATTTTCTATAAACCTTTTGACCGTATAAGAAAACTTAATACAACTTGTTTTATAAAAACATTATCTTAATTAATAATTAATTATGACTTTTACTTCATTAAATTAATTATTATTAAATCTTACCTTAATTATTAAATGATTTTGCCATTATTTTTTCCCTTGAAACATTCTCCTTATGATAATAAAAGAATTTTATTTATTCATCCATTTATCTAGTTATTCAACTTATTATTTTCACTATTTTATTAATTTACAAACAATAATAAATTATAATTACTTGTTTATTTATTAACAAAAAGCACAAATCAGTTATTCATAAGCACATCACTCTAAACACCTACAAAACCTTCTCGTTATCTTGCACCTTCGAAAATATATGAACATACTAGGCACTTCAGGGAGATGAATCATTTCGCGTAGGCGTTAATCATCCGTATAAACCTCAAGAAGATTGAGAATTTAAAACCCAACTACCCACATTATACATGAACGTCAAGCAACACGCTTGTCCGCAACACTCGACCTCCTAAAAAATTCGGTAGTTTACGTTACTTATGAGATTCAGTAACTTACATATGAGCATTCACATGACACATAGCACTGGATTTATCACTGGATTTATCACATGATACATGAAACTTGTTTGTTTGCAATATACATAATACTAGATTTAGCACATGATACAAAATACTAGATTGTTCACATGATACATGATTCTTGGTTGAATACAATATACATAATACTAGATTGATCACATGATACATGGTTGAATTCAATATACATAATACTAGATTGATCACATGATACATGATACATGGATGAATACAATATCATAATACTAGATTGATCACATGGTACATTGTTGAATACAATATACATAAATATAGATTGATCACATGACACATGATACTTGGTTGTTTACAATATACATGATACTAAATTGATCACATTATACATGGGACTTATTTGTTTATAATATACATGATACTAAGTTGTTCACATTATACGTGAAACTTATTTGTTTACAATGTACATGATACTAAATTAAACATGAAACTTGGATGCTTACATTATACATGGAATTAGATTGGGTACAATTGTTGCAATTAATGGATCACATGGCATGATAATTCACGTTATCCGTGAAGGTTGAAAACTACAAACTTTTAAGCTACTCGAGGTTTGACGTATTCTTGTTCAAACACGAGGAAGCTGCAAAACATTCAAACTACTCGGGGTTTGACGTATTCTTGTTCAAACACGAGGAAGCTATGGAACTCTAAGTTATGCCACATTATTACTCTTTAGCTTTCTGATTGACCTTTCTATCTAGGGGCATAGTTATTCATTAGCAAATCATACGTGAAAAACAATAGATGTGAACTAAGTAGTTTTGTGCCCTCTTTAGACCCACACACAACTGGATAATCTATACGGACCATGCGATGAATTGAGTAATTACGGGTGCACACGTAATTATAAAAGTCAGCGCATAGAAAACATAGTAAATTCTGTCGTGCGTTATGGCATAAAACCTATCGTGATATATAATAACGAAACTCATGCGATATGATAAGGGCATGATGGATATGCCGCTGGTACTTCCTATATATAAGTGTTCCTGTCATATCGTCAGAAATAGCGTTGTTCGTGTCACGTGATGTTTTATGTTAGTTTGACCTTGACCAATGTTTGTGAAACCTGTAGGTCCACATGACTCATCTCAGATCGATCTCGTGAGAGAACGTCTCGTTAACCCGGAGTGCGGAATCCTACCGTATTAACGTTTGTATATCAATTGACAATAGAAACAACATGTAAATAAACTTTCTCTTTTATATCACCAAACAGAGTTTACAGAATACTTGTTCATTCAATCATACTAAACAGACTCTGTAAACTCTCTATTTATAGACACACGTTCTGCAAAAGGCAAACTTAACAAGTTCGCTTCAAAGATGCTTAGGCGAACTTGTTAGACTAGGCGAACTTATCAAGTTCGCCTCTAGCAAAACTTGTACTAATACTTAGACAAAAACAAAACAGTTACATAAAAACATAAAGAAAATAAGACCTAAACTATTACAAAGCTTTTGTCATACAATCTATGTCCTAACAGACTCCCCCTTGACAATAGCTTGATCTTCTGTCTTCAGTCTTTATGACGAGCTCTTCCAGTTATCTGGTAATCTGCTTCCTGCATGCACTCCATTTCTCTGACATATCTCCAACACTCTTTTATACTGCAATCCTTGTTCTCTCCATTCATCAGTGAACATAATCTCATTCTTTCTTAACGTCCTCTGATCTTTCTTTGAGAAGTTAATAAGATTCATTGCATCATAGAAACTAACAACGACCTTATTATCTTTATCATCAATCCTAGCTTCACCAGTATTCACATCTACAAACCACCATTTCATATTCCCCAGAAAATCTTGTGGAATTTTCTTCAATGGTATATTCTGTACAGCACGTACTGGCTTGAACTTATACTTCCAAGTCACATTCTTAGCCTTTTGATATACAATCTTCACTCTTTTTCCCTTCTGTGGTTTTAACCTTTCATATTTCCATGATCCACCTTCTCTTTTTATCAAATTTGCAATCACATCGGCTAATCCACACTTTGATCTATTAATCAACGGTTTCGTAGCTAGACCATTCATTTCACACCTTGGCAAAGGTATTGAAATACTTGATCCTAGGCTTTAAGTATTGAACACCATCAGACCTTTTAAGAGCAAACAACTTAGTGTCATCATCATAAAACCAACTTATGATCTTTCCAATACACCTCTCTTTATTCACATATCTTTCTTTCTGAGCAGGTTTTATAGGTGACTTTGGTAGTACTTTCATCCAACTGTTAACTACTTCTCTCCACTGTTCTCTAGTCATTCCTGTATTTCTATACATCACATGTTCTTCATTCGGCTTAGGAGACACAGTATGAGTAGTATCAACATCAGAATCTATCTTGGATTGAGCAGTATCATCAGGTGTAGTGATATCTTCAACAGAGTCCATAGAATATGTTACTCCATCATAAGAAAATTCAGGAATAACATCATCTTGGATGAAGTTATACGGAACATTCAGACCATCACTTCATTCATATGTAACCTTAGATTTACTCTTTTCTATGTCAATCTCTACAATCTCTTCTTCTTCAACTTCATTATCCAACACATCCTCTTCAACATCATCAAATAATTCGTTTATATCATCCAAACATTCTAATTTCTCAGCTTCTTCTTCTTCAGAATCTTGAAAGAATTCCAATAATAATATTTCTTCATTCACTCCAGAATCATTCTTCGTTCCTTCAATAGTATGTGATGTCGACTCCCCCTGAGCTCTTGATATTGGATCCACGTCAGCGTATTAACGATCACCCTCAACATTACCACTAGGATCATTGTCATCATTATCTTTTCATTGAATTGATTCAGCATGACACGTATCATGTATCCTTAACTCCCCCTGAGTGTCAAGACGCTCAACAAGTTTAGACACCAATAACTGCATGTCAGTAATCTGTCTAGCTTGAGCTTGAAGGACCAACTGTCTCTGAGTATCAGTAGACACAAGAGTATCTACTTGAGTCTGTAAAGCTAGCACCTATGATTCAAGGAATGTAATTCTTTCAGAATCAGAGACTTTAAAGGACCAGCTTCAGATGTGTGTGGAATATGTGGAGAAAGCACTGGAGATGGATGTTTAGAAGTAGGAGGTGTAATCAGTAAGGAAGCAACAAAATTGGCATCCTCAACACCTTGAGATGAATGAGCAGCAGCAATAGAAGCAGACATAAGCTTCTGAGCTTTTGGAACTGGAATTGCATCACTATCCGAGTCAGAACTCTCATCAATTAAAGTTCTCTTGCCAAGTACTGATCCATAAGGAGGATTCCAAACAGACTTACGCCTCGGTTTTCTAGCTTTTGATTTAATGCATTTCCCTGCATTTGCCAATGGTAACGTAGCCAACCTTGCATAATGATCTGAGCTAAAATCTCTAGATGAATCAGAATCAGTAGCTTCAGTATCAGGTAAGATAGTATCACCGGAACTCGTATCTACAACATTTCCTTCAGCTTCATGAATAGGTGAGTTCACATCTTCATGATCAAAATCATCCATATTCATACCCAAATCTTGGTCATTATCTTGAGCAATCTCTTCTTGAACTGATTCATTAACAGGAATGTGAACCTGTTCTTGTGGAATAGGAACTTGTTGTTGTTGTTGTTGTTTTTGTTGAGCAGGAACATGTTGTTGAACTGGAACTTGTTGTACTTGAATAGGAACTTGTTGTTCCTGAGCTTGAACTGGTTGTTGAATTAGAACTTGATTCTGGACTTGTCCTTGTACTAACTCCTCAGGATGAAACCAATGATCATTAGGTGGCTCAACATAATCAATATTGATTAAGTGACCAAACAAAGGAGTTAGAACAGGAATTAGAGCAGCATTTTGTTGTTTCACCTTAGTACAATCAGTAAAGATTCTTTTTGACATAGGAGTCAAAGTCAAACGGATTGGATGCTGAGGTAAATCCAGAATTAAATGGTTCATAATCATTTGCACGAACCTAGGATACATAAGAAATCCTTGACCTTCTAGAGGATTGATTTGCATGACCAACTCACGATAGATATATAAAGCTAAGTTAAACCGTTTAATGCACTCTTCAAACCATGAGTACCAGCCTTTCTTGGAGACATAAATTGTATGATGGCGTGCATAAAATACCTCCATTCGCCAACTAAACCTCCTTTTCTAGCTTGTGTATCATTTGGTGTTCCTCTATAACCCATCCTCTGAAAACACCCCATAATCAGTGTTCCAGGATAAGACATGGGATCATCAACAACACCTCCCAATGCCAAAGCAGCACGAATAGTTTCCACTGAAATAACTACCTCCGTATAATTCACTGTAGCACGAAGTACGTGAGGTTCAACATCTGTATCTTGATGGACGGTATCCCAGAATTGTTGAATATACGGTAAACTAATGTACGGATTAACAGATAAGGCCACATGCAAACGTGAACGATTCAGAAAGTTGATAATTCCTTGAAAATTAACAGCTTCAGATATATTCGGATCTAATAACGCCACTTGATTATGTTTGTACTCAACACGACGAGCCATCTGTAAATGTAATGGACAAAAACACACATTAGTTATCAAACAAACAAAAAGAATCAAAAGAAATTAAAAAAAAAATTTCAACAAAAAAAAAAATCACAAGTCCAAAACACTCCTGAGCCCTTAGGCGAACTTAATAAATTCGCTTAGTGTTTCAAGAGGCGAACATAATAAGTTCGCCTAAACAAGTTCGCTTAAACAAGTTCGCCTGAACCAGTTTATCGATACAACTTCTACATCAGAATCTCAAAAATGTCTAAATCATGAATAAAAGCTTAATTCAAACATAACAATAGCACCGATTAACAATCACAACACGAGTTTAAGCATCAATTTCAAGATTTAATCCAGAAAATCTAGGTTGTCTTAGAAAAATTAAAAACTTAAAAAAACCGACGAACACAGAGTCAAAAGGACAAATTCCAGACGATTTAACGGATAAAATTCATTGAAATTACCTTAGAAATACTCGCAATCAAAAACCGATCCAGAAACAAATGCCAAAATTTCGAATCTAAAACCCTAGATCAGAAAAACACAAGTTTGCTAAAAACTCCGTATGTTCGCTCGATAAGTTCACTCTCACAGTGAACAAGATAAAATGAATAAGTTCGCCTGAACAAAATATTATATCACAATTAAGTTTGCTTCATTAGGCGAACTTGTTAAGTTCGCTTAACAAGCCTCAGGCGACATAGTAAGTTCGCTTAATCAGAACCAGGCGAACATATTAAGTTCGCTCCAAACCTTTTCCTTTGAACAAAATTCTTCACTTTCAACACGACACATTCTTGTGAACTTCCATCTGTAGCATGTATCCGATCCAATCCCGAATCATTTTAATTAAAAATAAAATTCTCATGGAAGATAGAAACAAAATATTTTTGGATTTTATCTGTACAAACGGAATCACATATTTTTTTTTTTATCTGAGCAAACTGAAACACATATTTTTGGATAAACATCATGAGCAAGAAGATTATATCAGTATATGACCAATTCATCACACAGTTTATTATCAATTATGGGTAACCTATGATATGTAACTCAATACTTTTTCAATTTTATGTAACTTTTGCAATCAATCTGAATAATAATTGAAATGATACGCGATAAATTTCAAAGTAAACAAGATCAGGTTATGAGATGCTCAATTTTTCATTCCGAATTTGCAATACAAAGCATGAATTTTTTAAATTGTCAATATTATATAATTTGAAACTATAAGCATTTTTCTTCCAAATTCATGTGAGTTAGTACCATTTAGATGAAAAACATCGTGTACCCCACATATATGATGACAGAAATTAAATTTGCATTATCTTCAAGACATACACAGTTTATTGAAAGATTAGATCAATCTCCAAGATGAAATTATCTCTATT
This sequence comes from Smallanthus sonchifolius, assembly GCA_023525975.1. Taxonomy (NCBI): domain Eukaryota; kingdom Viridiplantae; phylum Streptophyta; class Magnoliopsida; order Asterales; family Asteraceae; genus Smallanthus; species Smallanthus sonchifolius. Next base: position 66,865,789 of record CM042021.1, on the reverse strand, counting down.
AGCACAAGTATAGAATAGCAGATCCCAAAGGATATAAGAGTCAGAATGATTCAGAATCAAAAGATTCTAATGAATTAGCTTTATAATGAGAATCAATAGATTCATGTAGGAGGATCCAACTATTATCTGGATAAATTTCAATGAAATCAGAATAGATGATGTATCTAACTGATCCACGGGTGAATATATGTTCTAACAGATGTTGTTAGAAACATATCTTAGTTCAACAACACATTGCATGTTTGTCGGGGCATGGGCAGTGACGTGAACTGAAAGAGATTGTGCTAAAGACATAATTCGATATTGGTCTCATGAAATTCTTAAAACCATATATTCTATATCTGATAATGATCTTTTACACACACACTTAGGCATATAATGGATTCAAATCACAGATGTAATCATATCATATTTAATTTTCACACTACTATTGGTTCAAAATGCTTCTAGTCTATTGACAATTCAAGTTTCAAACTCATATTCAAATTAAAACATATTATCAAGATTAGAGCATTCAAAACACTATCATTTCTCATTTATGCAGACTTTGAAATTTAGATCAAATCAAATTACTTTAAACTATCATATATCAAAGGTCTACTAAGGTCATCTGTAATGAACTATTCACTGATGTACTATCATTTCTTCTATAACTTCAAATGATGTAAATTTTATATTTTTCATTTTGTTTTGAATTTTTTTTTATAAATAACAATTTTTGACTGAAAATTAAAATGCAGAAATGTAATAATGCAATAAAAGAAATTTAAAACAAAATCTCTCATGAAAATTGTTTTGAAAAACTTTTATTCGGGATTGATCATACTGATCATTTTGATCAGAAATTCAAACCTAGTACGATCAAATGCCTTGGTAAAAAGATCAGCAAAATTATCATCTGTATGTACCTTTACCAACTTAATCAACTTCTTATCTGCGCAATCACGAATAAAATGATATCTAATTTCAATGTGCTTTGTTTTACTGTGCATAACAGGATTATTTGTGATAGACATTGTAGCATTATTATCAATAAACATCGGGGTTCCTGTAAAATTCAAACCGTAGTCTCTTAATTGCTGTTTGATCCACAAGATCTGTGAACAACAACTTACAGCAGCAATGTATTCTCCTTTCATGGTGAAATGGAGACCGTAGTTTGCTTTTTGCATTGCAAGGAAACTAGACGATTACCCAAGAAATGGAAACCACCTATAGTAGATTTCCTGTCCAAACAACAACCACCAAAATCAGAATCAGTGTAAGCATTGAATTCAAAGTTAGAACCATGAGGAAACCATAGTCCCAATCTTTGTTTTCGTTTCAGATAACGAAAGATTCTCTTTACTACAATCAAATGAGACTCTTTTGGTTTTGCTTGGAACCTAGAACAAATACACACAGCGAACATTATGTCTGGCCTTGAAGCGGTTAAGTACATGAGAGATCCAATCATTGCACGGTAGAGTCGGCAATCAACTTCTTTTCCATCCGGGTCAGAATTCAATTTATGATTGACCGGAATCGGAGTATCATATGGGGTACAGTCCTCCATCTTGAACCGGCTCAAGATGTCCTTTACATACTTGGACTGATGAATAAAGAAACCATCTTCCTTCTGATTAACTTGAAGACCTAGGAAAAATGATAACTCTCCCATAGCTGACATCTCAAACTTCGATTTCATAATACTCTCAAACTCTTTGCACAACCCTTCATTTGTAGAGCCAAATATAATATCATCTACATATATCTGTACCAGTAGATATTCTCCCCCTGCTTTCTTAATGAATAAAGTCGAGACAATATGTCCACGAACAAAATCATTGTCCAAAAGATGTGTAGACAACATTTCATACAACGCCCAAGGAGCTTGATGAAGACCATAAAGAGCTTTATCAAGCTTGAAAACTTTAGACGGATTAATTGGATCTTCAAACCCCGGAGGCTGACACACATAAACTTCCTCTTTGACTTTACCATATAAGAAAGCACTTTTTACATCTAATTGAAACACCTTAAACCCTTTGTATGAAGCAAAAGCAAGAAACAACCTTATAGCTTCAAGCCTAGAAACATGAGCATAAACCTCGGTATAATCAATTACCTCTTGTTGATTGAAACCTTGTACAACTAATCTTGCCTTATTTCACACCACAACCCCTCGATCGTCTTTCTTGCATTTAAACACCCATTTCGTACCAATTGGACACACACCCTTTAGAAGAGCAACAAGATTCCAAACTTTATGTTTGTCAAACTGAGCAAGTTCTTCCTACATGGCCTCTATCCAATTGTTAATACTTAACGCCATTTCGACATTCTTTGGTTCTACCTGAGAAATAAAACTGGAATGTGAGTATACATCAAAAACACCAGTATCTTTAAAACCTGTATACAAGCAAGTGTTGTCAAGAGTAGAACGCGTTTGTACTCCATCACGCAAATCCCCAATGATATTTGAAATCGGATGAGCTTTGAGTTCCTTGATTGATGCAACCTCAGGAACCGGCAACACATCAACTTGAGTTGTATCAGATTGATATGACAAATCTTGATTAGCTGGTATCTCCGAGTCCAGATTTGTAGGAATCTCCCCTTAATTCTGTGACAAATTAGAAGGTTCACCAACTATTAAAGGATCAGCAGAAGAATCTTGGAAAATAACATTTTCATCTTCACTAACAGACTCTTGTGTTCCCGAACAAGAAGCAGCATTAGGATCTGGAATAGATGTAGAAGGAACAGATGATTGTGGAATCACAGTTGGTAGAAAACCACTATTCTGTGCATCGTGACATAAATCATATAAAATAGTAGCTTCCACAGGAGAAATATCAGAAGGTAAATGAAAAGACTTGAATAAATTCTCATAATCAAAATCCCAGTCTGGTCCAATCGCCATTTGAGGTAAAGATCAATTAGAACAGTAAATATGAAACCATTCTTCAACCTGGTGAGTCTCTTTATTATAAACCCTCTTGGTAGTAGAATTAGCAACATACCCCAGAAAGATCCCTTCAATCGCCTTAGCACTGAACTTGGTTGGGACATCTCGAACTTTCAAAAGAGTGCATGGATTTCCAAAAGGTAGTAAATATTCCAGATTCGGCTTACGATTATTAAGCAACTCATAGCATGTCTTGTTGTGTCGCTTAACGGTCAAGACTCGGTTCAAAACGTGACACGCAGTATTCATAGCCTCAGCCCAAAAAGTTACTGGAAGCTTAGAATCAGCAAGCATCGTACGTGCCGTTTCAACTAAAGTCCTGTTCTTTCGTTCAGCAACTCCATTTTGTTGAGATACATATGGCGCACTTAATTCATGATGAATTTCTCTTTTGAATTCTCTTTTGAAGACAGAATAAACCCATTTTTCTATTATTAAATTCACTGCCATTGTCACTCCTAATTCTTCTAACTTTCTGTTTCAACAAATTTTATAAACCCAGGATTAAGAATTGTACCAACTCTGTGGTTTCGGCTTTAGAAGCAAGGAACTTAACCCACGAAAATCTAGAGAAATCATCTGTTACTACCAGACAGTAAGATTTACCGCCAATGCTCCTGATACAAATCGGTCCGAACAAATCCATATGAAGTAGCTCCAAAGGAGTTACAATAGAATTCTTTGTCTTAGATTTGTGGGACTTCTTGTGTTGTTTCCCCTTCTTTCAAGGAATACAGTCATCAGGAACAGAAAATTTCATTTTCGGAACACCAAAAACAAGATCATTCTTCACAAGATAATTCATTTTCCGATAATTGATGTAATCAAGTTTCCTGTGCCACAAAATAGAATCCGACTCAGACGCCTTGGAGAGTAGACATGTAGGAATTGAATCCATAGTAGTAGCAATACTCATGTATAGGACATATGTGTCGTTTCTCCTTGGAGCCTTCATTAGAATCCATTCGTCAGGAATCACAAAAACCTGTTTTGTGAAATAACACTCAGAATCATTGAAATGAAATGAAAATTTCTTGTCACACACTTGAGATACACGTAAAAGATTATGTTCAAGTTGCTCCACATAGTTCACTTTCTCAAATTTGACTTTTTCGTTCTTTGAAGTACCCTGACCAGTTATGTACCCGCCTTTATTTCCAGCAAAAGCGACATAACCACCATCAATATTAATCACATCCTCCAACAAACGAATATTCCCTGTCATATGTCGAGAACAACCACTATCCACATACCACGTATTGTCAATAGTCCTCTTTGGTTGTCCCTACATAAACAAAGAAAATCAGTTAGAAATTGGAACCCAAGCCATTGTGGTCTTGGGTCGTCCAGATGGATCAAAATAAACAACTTCAAGCAATTCACAATTAACATTGTCATTAACCTTTGGAACATAAGATTTACAATTAGACCTTCTCAAAGAAGATATAGTATGAGTAATTGGAAAAATATTATTAGATTTATAATTATCAGATTCAGGCATTTCCAAAAATTTCTTTAGTTTTCTGTTACGTCTTCTTCGTTGTGGTTTAGAAAGTTTGACCTCAGGTTGAGACTCTTTTGAAATTCCAACATGTGGAATCTCAAACTTCTTTTGAAAAACAACGGGTTTAAAAATACACTTATCATGTGGCTTAAATCCCAAAGATTTAGCAAATGATTGACGAGACATATTCTTTTCAACACTAGACGTAGGCTTTTCCACATTTTGTCTTTTCAGAATCGTCACCACTTGTTTTTGTGAGGGATCACTCTTTAATTTGCCTTGATTCTTATAAGGACAGTGAATCAGAATATGACCAGCCTCATTACAATGAAAACAAACTCTTTTATCTTGATGATTTCTGATATAAGGAGTTTTTCTTGAATTTGATGACCCGTCTGATGAACAAGCTTCAGAAGATTAAACTGAACAGTTAACTGACTTTTTTTGAACAAAAACTTGTTTAGTCACTGTTGATAAATTCTTCTTTGGATAACCAGCAGCAACAAAACCACTTGATTGTAACATTTTGGAAAGTTTAGGTTGATCAACTTTCACCTCATCTGGTTCTGTTAAAATGCATCTATCACGGGTAACATTTTTCACTACCTTTGGTTCATCAATTTGCACTTCCTTTGGAATGCCTTCAACCTTTTCATCATCAAAAACTTCATCCTCAGAATCAGAATCATAGATCATATCTTCACCAGTTACTGGATTTACTTTCAACACTATCTTTGGATCAATTTCCTCTTCATGAATAATTTCTGGTTCAACCAAATAATTTGCATTGAATGGTTAAGAAACAAATCCAATTCCAGCAACCCTCTTAGTTGGATCAGCATTAGCATTAAAGTAATCCAATACCATAGATGAATTTTCAAAATTTTCCAGCTTTCTATGTAATTTGAACACTTTAGATACTTTATTAGAAATTTCTTTGTTCTTCTGAGCGACAATTTCATTTCGCTTCTCAATCTCAGCATAAGACATATCCAGATATGCTTGTTCCTTATATTTCAATCCCAAAGAGTTCAAATCTCTTTTCAAAGACTCAATTCTATCTATACACAATTTATCATTATCTTTCATTTTTTGATTAACTGAATGCATCGATTTCATATCACAAATTAAATTTGTGTTATCATCCATTAATTTTTGCATTTTATCTTTTATACTTATGCAATTTGAGCAATAAATGTGACAGACATAATCTTTTACCTTTGAAGGATCTGACATATGTGCTGTGACACCTCAAAAAAAAAATTTTTATTTTAATTTTCAGGACGAAAATTCTTTCAACTAGGGGATGATGTGACAATCCGGACTTTTCATGTTAACGCCGTTAACAATCCCGTTAGATACTCTTTTAAAAACTTAACCTTGTTAACTAAATGCAGTTACATCTTAACTTATTTAACAAAATTAAATCCCAAGGACTAATTCTGTCAATATCTGGATTCAAACTTCAGGGATCAAGTTGTAATTAGCCCAATTCTATTTCTGTTGACCCGGAAAGTCAAAATCAAGAGTTCTTGTTCCTGTTTGACTTGTGAAAGTCAAACCTTATATTCTTAAGACTAATCCGCGAAGTATAGCCGAATTCAATTGGAATTCGTAACCGAAATAGACCTTAATGACAATCACAATCATCATTGAACCTTTAATCCTCGTTAATGATTCGAAATTAATCCCAATTATGGGTGTTTATGTCAAAACCGTCGACTCTCGGTTTATTATCAACCAAATCCGACTAAATCAGTTATCACTTCCCCAATTGATCGTCTGCGCACATCAAACGAGTTCCACTCAAGCTTTTTCACACACCAATCGGGTCGGAGACACAGCCGTAATCGCCGGAGATCAACCCCGTTGCCGACGACAATCGTTTTAGTCGGACGCTATCAATCCATCACGAAATCTGGTAATTACTTGCACCTACAGTTTCGTTTCTGTGTCTAGATCAATAACCCTAACCTAATTGGGGTTCATATTATCGGATTTAACTCGATCGAAACCTAGGGTTCATACGGATTTCGTTTTAGTCGAACCCTATCAATCCGATATCAAATTATGAAATTGAACGCATCCTTAGTATCGTCTCAATGCCCAGATTGAAAGCCCTATGAAATCTAGGGCTTATATCATCAAATTGAAACCGAATTGATTCTAGGGTTCATCTTAATTCGATTTGATCGAACCCTATCTTAGACCCAATTTCAATTCAATTAATCGACACCTTTAGACTCGTAATCACCTGTATAACGAAAGCCCCATGTTTTTTTAATCTCAGAACATCGAATTGATCTTGATCCGAAAGCTAGGGTTTATTCATAAAATGATTTGGGGTTTTCGATCCTAGACTTAACCTTAACCCAATTAAACTATATCATCAGATTCGAAATCTTTTGTTAAGTAAAAGCCCCATGAAATTAAGCAGTAATCTTATCGAATTTATTCAAATCAAATCTGTGTTCTTAAAACTAAGTTTCGGATTTCTAATCGAGAAATTTCCGACTGTAAACCTATTGTTTTTTAAATTAAAACTACCCTTAGACTCGAATTTAGCTAATGAACAAAACCCTAAACCGTTGCCTTCAATCGTGATCAGATTCGAGGGCTTTGGGGTTGGGTTTCGATCGTGGGTGCGTATGGGGGAGGGATCCACGGGAATGGATGATTAAAACCAATTGACTCCGGGTTCTGTTGCGATAACCCTAGCGGGTGGGACTGGTTAAGGCGGGGTGCGTGTGTGGGAGAGACCCGGGTTCGAGACCGGCTCCCACATTTTATTTTTGAGACATTTTTAATCATATTTAATTATTAAAAATCAAACTCTATATTATTATAATGATATATTAATGTGTTTTAGCCCGGGAAACCACCCGTAGGCTCGGGTTTAATTTATTAATCCATTTTATTATCTTTTCCACTTTTATAAATAATATATTTATGTTATTATCGAATAAAAATAATATATTTATATTATTTTCAAACCGTAACTTCGTATAAAATAATATGTTTATATTATTTTCAAACCGTGACTAATCTTATTAAATAATATATACGTTATATTATTTTGTATCGTTTTATACCTCGTGTGACGTTTCCAACCAATTAACAATATAATTGTTATATTATTTACTCACGTTTATATACTCGATTAAAAATAATATATTTATTATTTTTCCACATAAATGACCATTTAGTTAACAAAAATAATATATTAAATTATATTATTTTTCTAACTTTTGTAAACGACTTTAACGTACGAACGTATTTATTTATTATTCGTTATTAACGTACGACACGTAACGCTTTTTCCTTAATGATTATATTAAGAAAGTTATATAATTCCGTAGACACGTTCGTCTACTCTTAAATCCTTAGAAAGCATTAAGATGTTTTAACTTCCGTGTCGTCGTCACAAATCCCATATGTCCCTAACTTATGTGTTATAATTATAGGGAATACGTAAGCCGTGCAGGCTAACACTTGAGATTATAAATCTCATACCTGTGTGATACTACCTACTGCGCAACGCAGGTGAGTTTCACGGCCCCTTTTACTGTTTTTATTTGGGGGGGAAAACATGCCACAACCCTTTTTGGGTTATTGTAATTCATATGATATCACTGTTGAGGCTAAGCGTAACACACTATCATGAAAAGTCCTTACACACATCGGACCGTTAATATGGTATGAACGAGGTAATTTTGGTAGTACTACTGGGTTTGACAAACCCCACCCGTGTTAGTCGCGCTAACTTGATTGGAGGTCGAACGGGTGTTATATTGACCTTAACACATTAGTTAGAGTTGATAGACCTGACTGGAGGCAAACAAACAAACACACTATCAGTTTCGGTTGCGAGCGCTTTAGCAAAACATGAATATAGGCATGCAACCTATTGATATACATATTGAATGTACATAATCCGTAAACGCTTTACTTTAAATGATTGAAACCTGTGAACTCACCAACCTAGTGTTGACTCGTTTTCTTACATGTTTTCTCAGGTTGGCACTCAGGATCACGTTAAGTCATGCATGTGTCTTGGACTTCAATTGAAATAATTATCTATTGAATAATATTTATGTTTTGTTTGTAATTGAACTTGGGCGCGTTGTTTTGCGCATTTACTTTCGTTTAATGCTTCCGCATATACACTCTGAACCTTGATCTTTTATGTTATTACATTTCAAGTCCCATATAGTGTCGTTTGAAGTAACTGATGTCTGAGATCCTGGTTTGTCACCTTCCAAAACGGTAAAACTTCGTTAGTGGAATTTGGGGGTGTGACATGTGCCATGAAGACTTTTGCAATCAGAATACTTTCAGAATCAGCACCATCAGAAGAATTTTGAGTTAAAACAATATCATCTTCAGATACACCAGATGCAATATTAGTCTCACCATTTTGTACTTGATCACGATCTTCATCAGTACTTGGCAAACTCTCACCATCACTTGAACTATCATCATCACTTGACTATTCAGATTTTACAGAATGAATTTAAGCTACAAAAGCTTGACTTACCGAACCAACCAAATCTTCAAGATGAATACCCCAGTCTTAATTGTCATCATTCGGAGCAACCAAAGTAGATGATGCAGATGCATGATTAGAATTTCCAGAACCAGAGGAGCCATGTGACTGATTACGATTGTTTTGAAAGTTATTAGGCTTCTTCTGAGAATCAAATTCAACTTTCGGTTTCACACATTCTTTGGCAAAATGACCATACTCCTGACAAATATAGCAAAGAACTTTGGTTTTATCAAATCCCATACGTGAACGACTGTTAGACCCAATATACTTTCTTCCAGTCTTCTTCAAAAAATCCTTTGCTTGTCGCATCAGCATAGCCATGTTCCATTGAATGTTCATCTCTTCCAGATCAACAGGATCAATCTGTCTGAAATCCTCCTCAATAACATCTGGATCATGAATCTTTCCTCCAATCAAATTTTTATAAAAAGCCATAAAGTAAGAAAACATCGCTAAATAATCATCAGCAACTCTTTGATTCATATTATGTGTTCCAGATGATGAAGAAGTTGTATTTTCAGAGAAACCTGAATGACTTGGAACCCCAGAACAATGATCATGAGAAACATCTTGAGTATCATGAGAAAAGAACGCAACCCCTGCACCAGTTTTTCTAGAAGACTAAGCAAAATACATTGAAGGATCTTGAATATGCTCCATATTGGTTTCCTTCTTCTTTATATTCAAATCATGTGATTGAATCTTGCCAAGAACCTCTTCAAGAGACATAGTTTTATACTTGACATTCTCTTTTATCAAAACCGTATACACATCAAATTTAGATGGTAATGCCTCCAAAAACTTATCATTTATCTCTTCTGTCTCATAAACCACTGAAGCACTTGACAACTCACTCAGCAAATGATAGAATATCATTGCAAGATCATCTAAGTATTCATTTTGAAAGTGCTTGAATACTAAGAACTGCTTCTTCAGTAATTCTTTTCGGCTTTTCTTAACATCCAAACTACCTTCACAACGCTTTTGCAACGCTTACCACAATTGTTGAGAAGTCCTGAATTGTTTAAAGTTGTGATAAATTTCTTTAGGAAGAGACAATGAGATACTAGCCATTGCCTTCTTTTCTCTATCAAACAATAATTTTTCTTCTATGGTTAACGCAGATACTGATTTAGGAACATCATCCTTTCCCATCTAAGTATATGTCGGATGCGTAAAACCTTCCAAGATTGGAATACATAAACTTGTATCAGTAAAAGACACGAACTGATCAAACCGATCTTTCCAGTTAGAATAATCTGCAAGACTTAACAATTTGGGCGGTTTCTGAGATGTACCAATCTCGTTGTCATAATTTAACATATTAGTCACTTGCACCATATTTGCCATTTTCAGAAAAAATTTCCAAGTGTTGAAAAAAAACTCCCCCCTTAGGCGAAGATAATAAGTTCGCTTCAAAGCCAAACAAGGAATTTGATATCAAGCGAACTTGATAAGTTCTCTTACACAAGAAAATCCGGTAAGTTCACCTAATGATTAAGTTCTCCTATTAAGTTCACTTAAACTGAGAGAAGCGAACTTAATAAGTTCGCCTACAACAACTTTCAGCAAGTTCGCTTACAGAAGCTGAAACAAACTTAGCAAGAACTTTAACCCAAACACGTACAAATATCACCAAAAATCATCATTTCTCACATATTAGAAGGAATTTGAAGAAATTGAACCATGGGATTTAGTATTTTATGAATTAGAACACTTGTATCAGATTAATTTCACCAAAATCAACTTCAAATCCACGAATTTAGCAGTAAAATCAGCTTCAAGAACTTGAAAACTCCATGGATACAAAAACTTCTAAAAATGATCAATTTCTTGTCAAATTGTACACAAAAACGTCTCTAATCACCAAGAATCAAACACAAATCACGAGCAAAAGCTCTGATATCACTTGTAGGTCCACATGACTCATCTCAGATCGATCTCGTGACATAACGTCTCGTTAACACGGAGTGCGGAATCCTACCGTATTAACGTTTGTATATCAATTGACAATAGAAACAACAGGTAAATAAACATTCTCTTTTATATCACCAAACAGAGTTTACAGAATACTTGTTCATTCAATCGTACTAAACAGACACTGTAACTCTCTATTTATAGACGCACGTTCTTCAATAGGCGAACTTAACAAGTTCGCTTCAAAGATGCTTAGGCGAACTTAACAAGTTCGCCTCTATTAGACTAGGCGAACTTATCAAGTTCGTCTCTAGCAGAACTTGTACTAATACTTAGACAAAAACTAAACAATTACATAAAAACAAAAACACAATAAGACCCTAACTATTACAAAGCTTTTGTCATACAATCTATGTCCTAACAAAACCATTTATCCAGTTACATTTCTTGAACATGTTAGACAACATCCTAAACAAGTTTTGATCATCAAATTCTCATCGCTCTCATTTCAAGTAATGCATTCCATCTTTGGAGTCTAAAATATTCTTCGATAGTTTTCTCCTTAATTCTCTTCAAACTAAATCCACAATCATCATCCATTCCTGACCTTGAGTATCAGACCTAAATCTTGTTATTAATTGTACTCCTCAAACCGACAGTCAAAGCTTGCTGACAATCCAATCCACATCATTATCCTGATTCAGTAGTCTCCACCAGTTATTTTCGGGACGAAATTCCCTCAACATGGGGATACTTTAACATCCATGACTTTTTCTCGTGCTTGGAGTTGTGCAATAATAACATTTTAATCTCATTCTAGTTCAATACATTGTGATCCCTTAACCAAGATTACAAGTGTTTCAAATTCAGGTTTCATCCACACAATTTCATATTTTTTTTATTTACAAATAAACACACATATATACACACATAATCGTTTATAATTACATGAATGCAATTATATTTATATGTATAAAAGTTCTTTTAAAAAGAAATCACATAAAAATATATATTAATTTTTAAGCAATTGATTCAAATTAATCATTTTAGTTAAATTAAACAATTTCTATAAATTTTATAAATCCTAATGCATTTGAAACCCCAATCTGAACTCACATCTTTTGAATTGCAATTGACCTTGACTTTGACCCCATTCCCCCACCCGTCAAGTTTGACTATCCAAGGTCAAAACAAGTTAACTTAGTTACAAAACCTCAGGGACTAATCCTGTCATTATCTAAACTAAAAGTACAGGGACTAATTATGTATAAACCCTAAACTCATCCTATTGACTCTACAAAGTTAAAATTGAGAAATTTTGTGCCTGTTGACTTTTGAAAGTTAAACAAGCTTGTTCTTGACCCAATTCACAATCCATAACGGAAATTCGTTTGAAATTGTAACTGATATGCGTAGTAATGATGAGGTCAACCATTATTGAACCAATTAACACCGGCATTGATATCGAATTAATCCTCTTTTAGCCCAATCAAAGCCGTAACTGTTGAAAATCCCGATATGCCTATCGAACTCGACCAATTCGTGAATCATTTTGCAATCAAACCCTTTACACACGATAAACGAACCCCATTGAAGCTGGTGCACACCTTATTTTCGCCGGAGACGCAGCAAGAGACGCCGAGGACCAACCCATCGTCATCGCGACTGTGTTTTGGTCGGGCACGGACAATTGGGCATCCATTCTAGTAATCAAACATACCTTTAGCTTCATTTTCTTCTGTTGATTGAAAGCCCTATCGTTTTCAGGGCTTACAACACCGAATCAAACACGATCCAATACCTAGGGTTCTTCGTATGACCTGTTTAATCGAACCCTAATCTAGACTTGATCTTAATATAATTAAATTATATGAATAGATTCGCAATCATCATCTCCTTGAAAGCCCTATGAATCCAACAACATACATTATCAGATTTGGTCAATTTGATCCTAAGTTCATAAACTAGGGTTTCGATGTTTCAAACGAATAATTAACAATCTTAAACTCAATGTTTTTACAATTAAACTCATCATCAAGATCGTACCATACCGATTAACGAAAACCCTAAGCTTTTGTGTCCGATCGTGGTCGAGATCGTGGGATCCAGGGGTGGTTTTGGCTTCGGTTTGCAAAGGGGGAGAGCACAGGAGACCAACATGTTAAAAGCAATATGATCCAGATATGTTGGCGAAACCCTAGCGGGCGGGACTGGTTAAGTGTGTGTGCTTGTGTGGGAGAGACCAGGGTTCGAGTCTCTCCAACTATTTTCTTTTTAAATCCTTTTTTTAAAGTATTAATTTAATTCTATATTATTATATTAATGTGTTTTAGCCCCAGAAACCACCCGTAAGCTCGGGTTTGGTTTGATAACCTATTTTTTAATATTTTTCTACTTTTATAATAATATATTTATATTATTACTCAACCTATGACTCTAAATAAAAATAATATATATGTATATTATTTTCACCACATTATTTATTACCGTGTCACACTTCGAACTTAAATAATATAATTATTTTTATTATTTACCCACGTTTATATTCTTGAATAAAAATAATATATTTATTCTTTTTGACCACATAAATGATTATTTTTGTTAATCCTACGAACTTAAAATTAATATAATAACTTATATTATTTACCGAGACCGTTATTTAATGGTATGAACACACGAATATTTAATTATATAATATTATTCGTATTGGAGACGTTCGATACAAGCCATATTTGTCTTAATTATTATATTAAGAAAATCCCATATTACTCTTTAATTGTTTGTGTGTCTTAGAACGTTCACTCTTCCGTGTCATCGTCACAAAAATCCCATGTGTTCCTAACTATTATGCTTATAATTCTAGGGTATACGTATGTAGTTCACTGGCAAACTCTCGTGTTTTCTACTTGCACCCTTGTGTGGTGCTACCTACTACTCGTACACAACTCAGGTGAGTTTACATAGCCTCCTTTTCACTTTTACATTCTTTGGGGTGGAACATGATTACATTCAAACTATTTGCAATTTATACAATTCAAATATTATGATCATGTGTGCAATTTGTGCCTTATGCTTGAACACTATGAGTTTCAAACTATATTGTGCAAGTGCAATCATTAACTTTGTACAAGCCGACGGTAACAATGACAGATCTATTGAGTCTGACCAACCCACCCGGTTAGGGTGATTGTTACCGAAAACACTTAAGGATAACCTGCGTGTTATGCCTATCAGTCATAAGGTTTGATTGTGCGCGCAAGTTTAAACAATAGTGGTTCTCTATAAACGCCTTATTAAACCATGCATCATATGAATTGTACACAAACTCTTGATATTACTTATGGTGTCAAAACCTATGTATGCTCACCAACTATTTTTAGTTAACCCTGTTTTTATCATGTTTCAGTTACTAGTGTTTGAGATCATATGCAAGATCCAACATATAGGGTTTGGACTTAGTGAACAAAGAATTTGGACATGTTGATGTATTGGATTTTTGGTTGTTGATTAAAGTTATGTAATGATATCGTGATTTAATGAACATATGGAATTATAGTTGATCATGTGCTTATGAACAGTCTACACGTCCGCCCCGACGAATTCCGACGTCGGTTGGGGTGTGACAATCACAAGGCATGATAATTCACTTTATCCATGAAGGTAGAAAACTACAAACTTTTAAGCTACTCAGGTTTTAACGTATTCTTATTCAAACACGAGGAAGCTGTAAAACTTTTAAGCTACTCGGGGTTTGACGTATTCTTGTTCAAACAAGAAGAAGCTATGGAACTCTAAGTTATGCCACATTATTACTCTTTAGTTTTCTGATTGACCTTACTATCTAGGAGCACAGTTATTTATTAGCAACTCATACGTGAAAATAATAGATGTGAACTAAGTATTTTTGTGTATTCTCTTGACCCACACATAACGGGATGATCTATACGGACTATGCGATTAATTGAGTAATTACGGGTGCACACGTAATTATAAAAGTCAGCGAATGGAAAACATAGTGAATTCTGTCGTGCGTTATGACATGAAACCTATCGTGATATATAGTAACGAAACTGATGCGATATGATAAGGGCATGGTGGATACGCCGCTGGTACTTCCGATATATAAGTGTTCCTGCCATATCGTCAGAAGTAGCGTTGTTCGTGTCACGTGACGTTCTATGTTATTTTGACCTTTACCAATGTTTGAAAAACCTCTTATTCAGTGACATTTTTTGAACATGTTAGACTACATCCTAAACAAGTTTTGATAATCAAATTCTCATCGTTCTCATTTGAAGTGATGCATTTCAGCTTGGAAGTCCAAAATATCCTTCGACAGTTTTCTCCTCAATTCTCTTCAAACTAGATCAACTATCATCATTCATGCCTGACCTCGAGTATCAGACCTAAATGTTGTTATCAATCGTACTCCCCAAACCAACAGTCAAAGTTTATTGGGAATCTAAACGTGACCCCGAGTTTACTTGGGAACGTGAGGTTCAAATGAAGCGTAAGTATTCCCATCTGTTCAAGCACTCCACATCAAACACTTAAGGTTCTATTCTAAATTTTCAGGACAAAAATTCTTTCAACTAGGGGATGATGTGACACCGAGCAAATTCCAGTTAACTTAGTTAACTCGGTTAGAAACCTCAGGGACTAACCCTGCTATTTCTCAAAACTCTAACTCACATAAAACTACAAGGACTAGTAGTGTAATTAGTCAAAACCCATTCTGTTGACTGTGAGGTCAAAATCACATGTTTTTGTCTTCCTGTTGACTTTAAAAGTCAAACAAACTTGTCCTTAACTTTAATTCAAACATTAAGGACTGACTCTGTCACTTTCCAAACTCTAATACATGAAATCGCAGGGACTAATGTTGTAAGTTAACCAATTTTGATTTGGTTGACTTTGAAAGTCAAACCGGTGTGATCTTAGTCCAAATCCAAGTCCAAACAACCGAAATACGATCGATTAGTAACTGATATGCACTTCAATGCCTTAAACGACCATCATTAGGGCATTAACATCACATTTATGCGCAAATTAAACCCAATTATGGGTAGTAAAACCGTAACCGCCGACTTTGTCGATATTGCACACGAATTCGTACCAATTCGACGATCATTCCTGGAATTAAACCCCTACACACCTTCATCGCACATCCTTGAACCTTTTACATACGTAAATTCCACCAGAGAAGTGGCCGGAGTCGTCGGGAACCAAAGCCGTCGATGTCGGAACACGTTTTTGTCGAACTCCATCATCACGACATGGATTCAGGTAATTGAACATGCCTTTAGATTCGTTTTCACCTCTGTCATGAAAGCCATAACCTAATTTAGACTCACAATACCGAATTAAACACGAACCAGTACCTAGGGTTCATACGAATTCGGTGTGGTCGGGCTCCACTCTAAAGTCAAATTTAATTCAATCAAAATACATGGACATATTCGCCATCCCCTATTCTTTGAAAACCCCATGATTTCAACAACCTTTATCATCGGATTTGATCGATATGTATTTGTGTTCTAAATCTAGGGTATCGGCTTTTCAAACCAAAATTTAACTACCTTAAGCTTAATAACTTTGCAATTAACGACACCCTCAGGTTCGAAATACATGGACCAACAAAAGCCCTATGATTCCTGGTCCATTCACGATCGATATCAATAGAATTTAGGGTGGGTTTGATCGGGTTTGCGTGAAGGGGATGAACACGGGAGAGTTAAAGGTTAAAACCTTTTTGATCCGGGTTATTAACGCGATACCCTTGCATGCTGTGATGGTTAGGACTGTTGGCTGTGGGGGAGGAGACCCGGGTTCGAGTCCCTCTACCCCCATTTCATTTCTAAATTAGTTTTTATTATTATTTTAAACATAAAACCTCTTCAAATATTATTATATTTTTATATTAACGTGTTCTAGCCTCGTAAATCACCCGTAGGCTCGGGTTTAGTTTTATAACCCAAACTTATATTATTTTCCCCACTTCCAAAATAATATATATTTATATTACTTTCAAACCATGACTTCGGATAAAATAACACATTTATATTATTTTCAACCCGTGACTCCGATTTAAAAATAATATTTATATATTATTTTCACCACGTTTATAAACATTGTGTAACGCTTAAAGTTATAAATAATATAATTATTTATATTATTTACCCACGTTTATATCCCCGAATAAAAAATATATTTATTATTCCTGCCATATAAATGATTATCGTGTTATTTTTTCAAACTTAAAAATAATATAAAGAGTTATATTATCTTCTTAAACCATTATTTAATGGTGCAAACACGCGGAGTTTTATTTAAATAAATATTATTTGTATTTAGAAACTCTCGATTTGAAACGCGCCTATCTTAATTATTATATTAAGGAAAACCCTTATTCACGTGGACAAGTCTGCCTACTCGTTAATCATTAGTATATCCTAGGACACCCAATCCTTCCCGTGTCGCCGTCACAATGTCTCACGTGTTCTAACTATTGTAAATCATTCTAGGGCATGTGTAGGCGGTTCACAGGCAAACTCTTGTGTTTTCCATTGCATCCTTGTGTAGTGCTACTCATACACAACTCAGGTGAGTTTACATAGCCCCTTTTTCATATTTACATCTTTGGGGTGAAACATGATTTCATTTGAAACTATTTGCAACTTATACAATTCAAACATTATGATCATGTGTGCAATTTGTTCTTTATGCTTGAACACTATTTGTGCAAACAACATTTACATACTTTTTGTGCATAGTGCAAGTGCAATCATTAACTCCGTACAATCCCGACGGTATACAATGATAGATCTATTGTGTCTGATCAACCCACCCGGTCAGGGTGATTGTTATGCCTCACACTTAAGGATAACTGTTGTGTTATGCCTAACATTTAAGGATAACTGTTGAGTTATGCCTCACACTTAAGGATAACTGTTGTGTTATGCCTAACATTTAAGGATAACTGTTGTGTTATGCCTATCAGTCACAAGGTTTGAATGTATGCCCCAGTTTAAACTATAGTGGGTCTCCATAATCGTCTTATTAAACCATGCATCATATGAATTGTACACAAACTCTTGATATTACATGTGGTGTCAAAACCTATGTATGCTCACCAACTATTTTTAGTTGACCCAGTTTTTATCATGTTTCAGGTACTAGTGTTTGAGATCATATGCAAGATACTACATATAGGGTTTGGACTTAGTAAACAAAGAATTTGAACATGTTGATGTATTGGATTTTTTGTTGTTGATTGAACTTATGTAATGAAATCATGATTTAATGAACATATGGAATTATAGTTGATCATGTGCTTATGAACAATCTACACGTCCGCCCCTACGTATTCCGTTGTCGGTTGGGGTTTGACACTTCATAAAACTTCTTTTGGCAACATATTTCATAAAACACTTCTTTCATAACCATTCCCTTCAAAACATCGTTCATAAACGTCGTTTCATAAAACGTCACATACATCGTTCATAAACGTCGTTTCATAAAA
Organism: Smallanthus sonchifolius; assembly: GCA_023525975.1. Taxonomy (NCBI): domain Eukaryota; kingdom Viridiplantae; phylum Streptophyta; class Magnoliopsida; order Asterales; family Asteraceae; genus Smallanthus; species Smallanthus sonchifolius. The sequence goes on along the minus strand of CM042021.1, from coordinate 66,847,347 downwards.
CGTCACATACATCATTCATAAACATCGTTTTATAAAACAGGCACAACGTTACGTATGCACACCAGCCCAAAAAGATTTATTGAAAAACATTTAAATAAGGGCTTCTAGAACTCACCTGATCAGCTAGTCTCGTTGTCCTAAACAAAAGCCTAACAACATCACGTTCGATCTGGATTGAGTAGTTAAATACACATCAGACATAATCCCAACTCTAACGGGTTAACCATACTGAATTACGCGAACTTAAGGCTAAGTCCCCTTCTTACTAACCTAGCGAACATACAGGCGAACTTAAGGTTAAGTTCGCTTCTACTTGCCATGAGGTGAACATACACTAGCGAACTTTCCAAAGTTCGCTTAAACCCACATCCAGTGAACATATTAAGTTCACTTAATCCTTCCCAAGCGAACTTGACAAGTTCTCCTGTGGGGCTTTCACCTTCCCCAAAACCCTAAGTTTGCATGTTAATGGCGGCCAAATCTAATTATGTTCAAGTTACCAATTTTTACGTTCAAAAGTTGTAGTTTTCATTCCTGATTACAGATCTATAACCTTTTTCTTGTTTGGTTCATAAAATCCCAACATTTTCATGAAATTACTCGAAAACCCAACATAAACCAAAATCTCAGATCTGGAACAAGTTGTTACCAGAATCGAACTTCTGATTTGGAGGTCTTGCTCACAATCTATGTAGTAACACACTTCCTCAATCTCGGGTCGATCCGCCAACTTTCTCTCTCTACGGTTTCTCTCTCTGGAACTTGCAAAAGAGGGAAAAGATGGTGGCTTAGGCTATTTATAAGGGGAGACTCCCCTCCCGGCCCGGCCCATCACACGTCATTCGTTTATTCCGTTCGTCCTCGCATTCTAACTTATTATTATAACTGTCGTTTTATTTTTGGGATGTTACAAACGAGCTGATTCTAATGTACCGTACGCTCCATACTATGAGATTGTTCCTTTCCATGCTCCTCATATCAATGAGAATGCATCAGGAAGTGAAAGAGAACAAATATTGATAACACGAATAGCTGAACTTGAACGAGAAAAAGCTAAAGTTGAAGCCAGGAATGCTTTGTTGGTTCAAGCTCTTGAAAAAAAGAATTTTAGAAATTTCTAGGAACAATGATTTCTAAATGTGCTCTTTTCTTGTATATATCTTATCAATAAAGAGTTATGTTTTTAATTCCAATCTTATCTCTTGTAGCATGTCTAAACAAATTGGACCTTCTCACAATATGAGAGGTAAAAAGAAGCAAGCAGTGGTTGAAAATGATGCAGAAATTACTAATTCACGTAAAGAATTATAGAAAATGATTATGAAAGGAAACAAGGATTCTCTCCCAATGATCTTTACAGAAATGGAAAAGAGGCAAGCTGATAAATTATCTTCTCAGCCATCAATTCCAAAATCTATTCATTCACAACCCATGATTCAACACACCCGAACCATTACTCAATCCAAACCTGCTACTCTGAAACCTGAAGGTTCTATTACTCATCCAACCAAGAAAACTGAAAGAGAAGAATATTACCATAATTCTTCTGAAGATGAGGGTATGGGTAATAATTATGGTCATCTAGAAAAGAAGAGGAAGATTTCTGGTTGTACCTATAAAATGTTCCAAGATTGCAAACCCTATAACTTTTCTAAAAGAGAAGGAGGAATAGCCACACTGAGGTGGATTGAGAAAACTGAATCTGTACTTGCAATCAGCAAGTGTGCTGAGGAAGATAAAGTTCTTTATGCTTCCAATCTACTTAAAGACCAAGCTTTAGAGTGGTGGAATAATATTACTGCTGCCAAGGGCAGAGAAGCAGCCTGTGCTATGGGCTGGAGTGCCTTCAAAGCAAGAGTTGAAAAGAAGTATGTTCCTAGAACGAAAAGGAACTGGTCGAAGGAAAATTCTTTAGTCTAAAGATGATAGGAACAAATCATTAAGAGTATTCGACCAAACTCCTTGAGTATGCTCGAAAAGTTCCTCATCTTGCTACCCCAGAATCTAATATTGTAAAGAGATATATTTGGGGATTGATCAGAGAAATCTGTGACATGGTCAAGGTTGCTAAGTGCGAAACCCTTGACGATGCTATGGATTTAGGAGCCTCCTTAACAGATAGTTTAATCAGGAATCGAGGGGAGGGGTCAAAGAAGAAGGAAGCAACTGGGCAAGGCCCAAGTAACTCTAAGAAACCACGATCAGGCTTCAATTCTAGAAATAATAACTCTTCCATTCCTGAATGTCCAAAGTGCAAGAGAAGGTACTTGGGACAATGTCGATCTCGACTTTATTGCAACTTCTGCAAGATGTCCAGGCACAAAACGGAGGATTGTTACAAGAAGAAATCAATCACCTACTATGAATATGTGAGGCTGGCCTAAACCCGCTGAAGGAGTAAAGAAGAATGCACGAGCATTCATTCTCAACACTCATGAAGCAGCTGTTATGCCCGACATCATTACGGGTACATTTCTTGTTAATGATATTTATGCTCGAGTTCTATTTGACTCTGGTGCAAACCAAAGTTTTATAGCTCATAAATTATGTATAATGTTAAATGAAACTCTAGCTAAATTAGATAAGAAATACATGGTAGAAACTGCTAACGGTGATCTCGTCCAAATTTCAGAAATCTTAAACGATTGTAATATCACACTATCAGGACATGTTATTCATGCACAACTATTGCCAATGACTTTGGCAGGGTTTGATATTGTCATACAAATGGATTGGTTAGCTTCTAACCAAGCCCATATCCTGTGTGATAAGAAAATCATAAAACTTCGTTCACCAAAAGGCAATATTCGTACAATAAATGGTGATAAATTATCCAACTCTGTTGGAATAATTTTCATATTGAAAGCCACAAAATATCTACGAAAGGGATGCTTAGCATACCTTGTATCTGTGACCACCGACACTAAAAAGAAGATTGAAGATGTGCCGGTTGTGGCTAAATTTCCTGATGTATTTCCCGACAAACTGCCTGGAATTCCACCTGAGAGAGAAGTGGAGTTCAAAATTAATCTCGTACCCGGTACGACACCAATTGCTAAAGCCCCGTACAGGTTAGCTCCAAATAAAATGGCAGAATTAAAGAAACAGTTAGACGAATTACTAGAGAAGGGATTCTTAAGACCAAGCTGATCGCCTTGGGGAGCTCCAGTATTCTTCGTTAAGAAGAAAGACGGTTGAATGCATATGTGCATTGATTATCGTGAGCTGAATAAAATCACGATTAAGAACCGTCATCCGATTCCCAAAATTGATGATCTTTTTGATCTACTATAGGGAGCTCAATGTTTTTCAAAAATCGATCTTCGTTTTAGCTATCATCAATTGAAAGTCCAGGAAGAAGATATTCCCAAAACAGCTTTTAGAACTCGATATGGTCATTATGAGTTCACGGTAATGCCGTTTGGACTTACTAATGCACCCGCTGCATTTATGGATATGATGAATCGAGTTTGTAAACCTTACTTGGATAAATTCGTTATCATATTCATCGACGATATCCTTATTTACTCCAAAAGTAAGGAAGAGCATGCAAGTCATTTAAAAATAGCTAATACCGACTTGCTCCTCTAGAGATGAAATAGCTAATAATAAAGTTGGAAGAGCTTCTGGATAGAGGTTTTATCAGACTGAACATTTCTCATTGGGGTGCTCCGGTTCTGTTTATAAAGAATAAAGATGGTGACATGCGAATGTGCATCGACTATAGAGAATCGAATAAGCGTACACTAAAGAACAAATACCCGCTACCTAGGATCGATGATCTGTTCGACTAGCTGCAAGGCGCGAAATGGTTCTCCAAGATCGATCTGTGGTCGGGGTATCATCAGTTAAAGGCAAGAGAAGAGGATATACAGAAAACATCCTTTCGCACGCGGGAAGGGGCATTACGAGTTTCTCGTGATGTAGTTCGGTTTGACGAATGCCCCATCAACATTCATAAGTAATGAACCAGTTGTGCAGACCGATGCTGGATAGATCAGTGATAGTATTCATAGATGATATACTCATTTATTCAAAAAGTGAAGGTGATCATGCTTGTCACCTACGAGAAGTACTGGAGGCGCTACAGAAAGAAAAGTTATATGCCAAGTTCTCTAGATGCGCGTTCTGGCTTAAGGAAGTCCAATTCCTAGGTCACGTTATCAACGCAGCCGACATTATGGTTGGCCTAAAAAAGATCACGACAGTAAAAGAATGGGAAATCTCGAGGACGCCAACTGAGGTTTGAAGTTTTATGGGATTAGCAGGGTACTATCGAAGGTTCACTTAGGACTTCTCAAAAATTGCTTCGACTTTGAGAAAGTTGACACGCAAAGAAGTAAAGTATGAATGGGGTCAGGCTCAATCCAAAGCATTTGATGAGTTAGAGAAAAATTGACTCAAGCCCCAATGTTGGCACTACCCGACAATAACGAGGACCTGGTGGTATATTCCAACGCTTCGGGTCATGGGTTAGGATGTGTATTGATGCAAAGGGGTAAGGTGATCGCATAGGTGTCACGACAGCTAAAGGTTCACGAAGTCAACTACCCCACTCACATTTTGAACTCGCGTCAGTTGTCTTCAGGCTAACGATTTGAAGGCATTACCTCTACGTGGTAAAATGCATAATTTATTCAGATCACAAAAGCTTGAAGTACTTCTTTGAGCAGAAAGACTTAAACATACGATAGAGACGGTGGTTCGAGTTACTAAAGGGTTATGACTGCAAGATTCTATACCACCTGGGCAAAGCAAATGTGGTTGCTGTCGCTCTAAGACGAAAGGAGAATCAACCTCCTATTAGGGTGAAAGCATATTAGTTGGTGGTGACACCAAATTTTATAACCGAGTTAGAGAAAACACAGACATAAGCACTAAAGGAAGAGAACATAAACCGTGAACGAATGGTTGGTCAGCAGGGAAATTTGGAAACAAATGTTTATGGAGTAAGGACTCGATGCGTTCGTATGTGGGTACCAAAGGGCGGAGAGATTAGGGCTAAAGTACTTGACAAGGCCCATTAGTCTCGATATTCCATCCACCCGGGAACCACGAAAATGTATCAAGACCTGAAGAAATAGTATTGGTGGCTTAACATGAAGAATGATGTGACCAAATACGTGAGTAAGTGCCTGACTTGCTCACAGGTTAAAGCCAAGCGTCAGAAACCATACGGGAAGATACAGCCTCAGAATGGAAGTGGAGCGTATTACCATGGACTTTATTACAAAGCTGCCTCGCACAGCTAAAGGCCACGATACGATTTGAGTAATAGTAGATCGTTTGACAATGAGTGCACACTTCCTACCGATCCATGAAACATATTCATCATAAAAATTAGCAGAAGAACTGGGACACCCGATTCACATCGAGGTTCTAGAAAAGATTTCAAGAGGCAATGGGTACGAGATTGAATATCAGCACGGTTTATCACCAACAAACGGATGGTCAGTTGAAAAGGACCATCCAAACGTTGGAGGATATGCTCTTCGCATGCATTACAGACTTTGGTGGTAGTTACGATAGCCACCAACCTCTTGCAGAATTCTCCTACAACAACAGCTACCACACCACTATTAGTATGCCTCCTTATGAGATGTTGTATGGTAAAAGATGCCGAACCCCGGTCTGTTGGGGGAGATAGGGCAGAAAGAGCTGGGAAGCATAGAGGTAGTCACGGCGACCTTTGAGAAGTTTGACCAGCTTAAGCCCCGAATGAAAGCAGCACAAGATCGCCAGAAAGCTTACGAAAGTAAGAGATGGAGACCTATAGAGTTTAATGTCGGGGATTAAGTACTCTTGAAGGTATCTCCCTAGATAAAGGGAATTCAGTTCAGGAAATGAGGGAAATTAAGTCCAAGATTTGTCAGACCCTTCAAAATACTGGCACGGGTTGGTGAAGTTGCTTATCGACTGGAATTACCTGATGAGTTGAATGGAATCCACCCTACATTTCATGTGTCACACTTGCGCAAGTGTCTAGCTGACGAATCGGCGCACGTACCACTTAATGACATCGAGGTTAACAACAGTCTCAATTATGTTGAAGAACCCGTGGCCATAATGGACAGAAAAGAAAAGCAGCTACGAAATAAAGTAATCCAATTAGTTAAGGTACAGTGGAGGCACCGTAAGGGATCGAAAGCTACTTGGGAGACCGAGACGGAAGTGAAGGAGTCGTACCCTCACCTGTTCGACTTATGACAGGTTTCGAGGACGAAACCAATCGTAAGGGGGTAGACTTGAAACATCCCAAAAATATATTAAATAATAAAGGATAACAAACGAGGCTTAGATTAATAAGAAGGATAACAAGGAAATGAGGGGGGGGGGGGGCATTGCGACAACAAGCAAAAAACGAAAGAGGGAAGGGGGAGGCTAACCCTAGCCGCCACCCCTTCTCTCTCCTTATTTCATCATTTGAAAAGTTTGTAGAGAGAGAAAGCTAGAGAGAGTTTAGAGAGAGAAAGTCAGGAATCGATTCGAGAAGCTCAAAGTTCGTTCATCTTCAACAGTGGAGGCTAGTGACCCGATTTGGAGCTCAGATAGGTAACAGTTTCCTCTAAATCTGAGTTTTTCGTTTATGGTGGGTTTCAGGTTCATTTTCACGTAATGGTCGAGTTTTTACGCATGGCTTGCAAAACTAATCATAGATCTATCTTCATAGATGTAAAAGGGACCTTTCTAACGTAAAAAGTCTTAAGCTTGATCATTGATATGAATAGCCACCATGAACATGCAACTTAGGGTTTTTGGGAAGAAGACAACTCGTGTTGGCGAACTTAAGTTCGACTGATGCTAATAAGGCGAACTTGATAAGTTCGCTAGGTCAAGTTCGCCTAAGCCTGATAGGGCGAACTTGGTGTAAGTTCTCCTGGTAAAGTTCGCTTGGTATAAGTTCGCTTGGTATAAGTTCGCTTGTATAAGTTCGCTTGTATAAGTTCACTTCTATAAGGTCTCCTGTATAAGTTCTCTTGTATAAGTTCGTTGTGTTCAAGTGGGCGAACTTGACATGTTCGCTAGTGTCAAAGTGGCGAACTTGTCATAAGTTCACCAGAGTAGAAGTAGAGAACATATAGTGTCGGTTAGGCCCGTTAGCTTAACCCGCAGAAATGATTTCACAGACAGAGAGTGACAGTTAATGGACCAGTTCTAGTATTCCCCGAGTAGTTAGATGTAACATTCCTGAATTTGGTGCGTGTATGATCCCTTATACCCGTTCTCAATTACATGATTTACTTTTATGTACTCGTTTTATTCAGGCCTCTAAGACATTTTAACTCGTTTTCTTTCTAATCCAACAACAAATTTATAAATAAATTTGAGATTTATATAAATTTTTATGAAACATAAAATTTTATGTTTTGAATAAAAAAAATAAATAAATAAATTTGTTAAAAAGAATTTAAATTTGATTTGATTAATAAAAAGAGGTTGAATACCCCCCCCCCTAATACATTTAAAACCCCTCTCTATTTTATTTGAACCTTTGGAACCCTTAAACCTCTTGTGAACCCTTTTTCTTTTAAACCCTCGAAACCCAACCATGAACCAATTTTGACTTGCAAAAGTCAAACCCATGAAAATCCATCTCAATCCCACCAAATCCGCCATTCAAATCTATCCAAAATGGTTTGGAGTCGATCACAATCAGTTAGAGATAAGAAAATCATTTCTTAGTTGATATATTTGATACTAACTCCGCCTAATCCGAATCTAATGGAACAAAAAGCGTGGTCCCGAGAACAACTCCTAAACCCGATATTTCAAGTTTTAAACCCCTGAAATATCGTTCCAATCCAGTTGTAAACACGTTCTAAACACTCTATAAATACTAATTTCAATTCGAGAGTAAAAATCACCACACAAAAATCCATCCTTTTTCCTCTCTGTTTACGAGCGACGCAAGGGGCTCGATCCTCTCAATCTGTGACGATTCAATGTCAGACTCCTGGTAACCCGTTTCCCCTGTTAATCGCGCATCATCTACTGCTTTCATTATCAAAATCATTTTGGAATTTCGGGTTTTAAGAGCATTCCCATCAGCTTCTCTATCCTCATCTCTATAATTACACTAAAAATCACTTTCTTTTCTCTCCCCTTTTTAAATAAATAATACTTTTTTATACCTTTATCATTACTTTTTCTCTCTCCTCCACTCACAACCACTTTTAAAAAATATTAAAAAATTAATAGAGGTGAACAGTGTTTTCATAAATATACAGATGAATAGTAACATTTTCTCTCTTCTCCACTCACAAACACTTTAAACCATTCCCTAAAATATGCAGAACTCACTCACAAACATATACAGAACCTGATGTGAATGCTCTAAGGGGTGGCTGGCCTGCGTCTGCTTTTGGTTTGGGAAGAAGAAGCCAAGGATCTTAAGTTAAATGTTTTAGTTCTGGGGAAATAAACAATCAGGGCAGTAACCCAGCGGTTAACACACTTGTAGCTTAAAGCAGAGGTCACGGGTTCTAGACACGGCCCCTACTCCATTTTTGTTTCTTTTCTATTTTGTTTTTAGTCACACCAATATACATGTAATAAATATGGTTTCCAAATAAATAAAGATTTATAAATCACTTTATTTATAAAATATTTTATTTTTTCAAGGTTTTATAGATATATAGTTTGACAATAAAAAGGGCATTAATTTGATTGTTTTATTTCATCTTTTAGTTTAGACATATTACTCTATATCTGGGATGTTTTGTGTTGACATTTTATCATTTTGTGTTACATTCATTTTATGGATTGCTATATGTGAATGCCACTACTCACACACTATCAACATAAATTACTTTCTGTCATGTTATCATCAAGATTACCAAACTTGCTACTTGTATTTCCATGCAACTCGCTATCGTTACCCCTAGCATGGTTACTCGAGCAATGAATAACACATTCGATATCTCTAGGCATAGATAACCAATTACCTTTGACAATCCAATATAATGGACGTTGCAAAAGGATAAGAGGAACTAAGGTGACCATGCAAAGTAAGTAATTATTATGGGTGCACACGTAATAAAAGTTTGCGGTGCGTGAGAATCCTGGAAAATCCTATCTTTTAAGCAATAGCCAATACGTCTAGGAACATTTGATTTCAATCCCAAATCTCTGAAGCGTCAAAATTCAACCGTAAGGTTGAAAATATTTACTAAGACTACAAACTTTCTTTAATTTCAAACCTCATGTGTTAAACACAAGTGGTCGAACCATACCTCAGCTTTCTAGACCATACGACCAGAATACCAAAAAATATTCTCACGGCCACAAGGAAACTAGACAAGCATGTTTCAAGCCATTCACCCAACCCCTGATCCTAATGTACCTGATGCATAACTAGAAACCTAACCCTGATTTTCTTCTAAACAGATGCCTTCGTAACCCGTGCAGAAATCAAACTCCTGACAACCCGTATGCCACCCATCATTAGCCGAGTTAGTGATTAGTTTTGGTGGGTGACTAGTACACCTTCGAGGTGCCGAAAGTGTGGTGGGTTAGCTGCGGTTCACCCTATATATAAACACTAATGGTGCATTGGAAGTGGGACTGGAAGTCGGACCAAGAACTAACCTTAAATAACAGACAACAAGCCCACACTAAGTGGTAGTTAAGAAATAGGCTAGCAAAACCCATAACCCATCTTTAGAGACATTGTTCGATGAAACTATCTCCTGGACAAGGCTGTACACTTCCATATATGACATATTTAGGATAAGAGAAATCTTCTTGACTCATGCCAGTGTCAGATGATATTTTACCAACAACAATGCATCAACGCATGTATGTCTTATGAAAGACAATTCATATATCCTGCTTAAACATTCAGCTAGCCTTTCGACTAAACCATTTGAGCAAATTATCCCAAATCCTTGCTCAACTACGACATCTAGACTTCTTCAAATTGATATGTGCGAACTCTTGGATGAAAGTCACCACAAATGACTATGCCTTTTATTAACAGTGGTGACCAACTAACAGTCTGGTACCTCTTCTGTATCTTGTAGTGTGATGACATGTTATAAAGTGATCAACAACACTTATCCTTTGAAACTCTTACACAGATCTTGTAATGTGTTCGACTACCATTGAATCTAGTACGATTGAGTAAATTGATTTTAACAGATTACCTCACGAAATTCTAGTGCAACCTTAATTAACAAACCTAACATCCTGGCATAGTCAAGTACATCTGCTTGTGGTCCTTTGACACTTAGAGTTCACATCAATTTGATATCTTCTCGGATAACTATGTTACACCCGCTAACTTCACTCTTGCCCAAGAGTGAGAACTCGTTCTCTTGACATTTCAACAACCAAAACACGATAAACCTACTCTTCTAATTATGATAGACATATAGAAATACCCTCTCAGACATGAATCTTATGACTCATCATGGAGTACCCTGACCATCTTCTTTGACCAAGACAGTCGTTTCACTTCCATGTTCTTGCAATCACTAAAAAAAAATCCTTAAGGACTCGTCTAGATCTTAGCACGGCTTATCATTACCAAACTTAAGCTACCTTCCGCACTCAGTAACGTGCATGACACATTGCATGTGTCTAACCTCAAAAAGTGTCTAGCTGATAACACCCTTCATATACCGTTGGAAGAGGTCCGTATTGATGATAAACTACATTTCATTGAGGAACCTATCGAGATCATGGATCGGAAAGTTAAAGCAAAGCCGTATTACCCATAGTCAAAGTCCGTTGGAACTCTAAACGTGGTCCTAATGTAACATCCCAAAAATAAAATGAATTTTTTTTTCACGGGTTAAACATGAGACGAGCCGAATAAACAAGCAAGGCATGATGGGCCGGCCGGATGGGCCAGGCGCGCATGAGGGTGGCAAACAAGGGAAGTGAGCCCTCCATAAATGGCATAAACCACTACCTTTTCTCTCGTTTGCAAGATTCTAGAGAGAGAAAGTTGGCGGATCTACACGAGGTTTAAGAAGCGAGTTACCACATAGCTTGGGTGCAAGACCTCCGAATCAGACGCTCGATTCAGGTAACGAATCGTTCCGAATCTGGGTTTTTGTTTAAAATCAAGTTCTCAGGTATTTTTGGTAAAAAGGTTGGGTTTTTATTAACCACAAGAGAAAAGGATTATAGATCTGGAATCACGAGAGGAAAATACGCGTTTTGAACGTAAAGAGTTTCAAACTTGACGAAACCGTCGATGTAGATCTATATCCATGCAAAAATGAGCTGATGGGATGAAGTTTGCGGTTTGGGTAAAGTTTACGGTAGGGTGAAGTTTGCGGATGGGTAAAGTTCACGGTTGGGTGAAGTTCATGGTTGGGTGAAGTTCACGGTTGGGTGAAGTTTGCGGTTGGGTGAAGTTTGCGGTTGGGAATGAAATGTAATGAGTTGTATGAGAAGCTAAAACTAGGTTGCGTACGTACATGTTATAAGATCCTTTAGAGACCTTTGACCCTATTTATTTCAAGTGAGTTCTAGAATCCATCTTTTAAATGTTTTAAATAATGTTTTTGGGCTGGTGTGCAAACGTAATGATGTGACTGTTTTTATAAAACGATGTTTATGAATGATATGTGTGACGTTTTATGAAACGATGTTTTGGAAGGAAAAGGTTATGAAAGAAGTGTTTATGAAATATTTTACCCAAAGAAGTTTACGAAGTGATTACGAATGAATGAATGATTTTTAATAAAACGTACGAATGCTTTAACTTAAGTTTTGAACTAAAAGAAGTGAATGTTTACGAAAGTCACAAACGAACGAATCTGTCATTATTTCTTAGGGAATGAAGGTTATGGGAAAGGGATTTATGTTATGGGCCTTTACCTTTTAGGGGCCTTTGTGGCTGGCCAACTGTTGTATAACTGGGGTGATGACGGTCACCATGGGGATTACCATGATCCTTGTAGTTGGTATGATTTACCTTGCGGGGTAATCGTGCTTGAAGTTAGGTACGACTACTCCATGGAGTATCATGCTCGAAGTTTGGTACGAGTCATCCTTGTGATACCGTGCTTGAAGTTTGGTACGGATGCCCTATGTGGTATAGTACTTGAAGTTTGGAATTGACGGTTACGAGAAGGCACATATTCGATATGTTCGTTGACTTATGTTTATGACGTTATGTTATGTTATTGAATGTTTTCGTACGCTTTTATTAATGAAGTTAAATGATATGTTTTTGGCAAATATTTGAAGTTAATGTTTTATGAAAAGCTAGAACTCACCAGCGTAGCTGACTTTTTAGTATACACATTTAGGTTAAGGCAGGTTATGATGATGGACGGTGATGTTGCGCGGCTTGATGAGTTACCCGGATGATATGAAGACTGTCATCCCATTTTGAAGTTGGTTATGTTATGTGTATGTAATAGACAATGTTACGCTTCCGCATGTTGAACGATATTAGGTTATGTTTGAAATAAAATTTTCCACTGCGTTATTTGATATTCAAGTTTAAGAACTCTTTGTGAATGATTAAATCCAACAAGTGAGGCCTCCCGGGTTTGGGGCCTTACAAGTTGGTATCAGAGCAATAGTTTGAGAGATTTGGAAACTCCCGGTGTCTGAACTTAAACTGTGAATGGGACCGAAAGCGGATGCCAGTACGGGTAACTCGAGCCACAGCATCAGGTATGACGGTAGTATAAATTTACATATATCTAGTATGCCTTAGAAAGTGTTAAGGCGCTGGGACTTGTGTTCTGATGGAATCACAAAGGTGGTCAAATAGAAATCGAAAGGTAGTGTAATGGTTAATTGCAGATGGCCAGTGTAAATTAACATCTTACAGTACTTGTTGAATTCTATTTGTTAAGTAGCGTGATGACATTGGATTCCTTGTCTTATAGAACTAAATGGCAAGGAGAGGAAACAGAAGGTGTGGTGGGGGCCGTACCGGTGGTCATACCGGTGGTCATACCGGTGGTCATAACGGTGGGCACGGCAGGACCCCCGCGCGCCAAGAGTACAGTGAAGAAGGAAGTGTTCACACTGAGTAAGTTAGTATGCACGGGACTGAGCCGACTCATGTCAAAGAACAAAAATTCACTTTTGAATCGGAAGTGAGTGCGGCTCTGGCATACGAGTTCACTGAGTTAATGAAGACTTCATTGCCAGAACTACTGGCAGAAGCGTTAAAGAAGGTTAACGAGGCGGGCGGGTCTAACACGGTGGTTGGTACCCTGAACACTGAGGCAGTTAACGCACCACTTACCCGTGGTTGCGACTATAAGTCCTTTAAGGCATGTGACCCGCCGGTCCTGACAGGAAAGAAAGACGCGGTGGCTACTTTTGACTAGTTAGTCTGTATGGAAGCTTCCATTCGTCTGAGCGAATGTCGGGTGAATCAAGTTATGAAGTTTGCTTCTAACTCCTTAAGAGAGGAAGCATCTCATTGGTGGGAAGGTGTGCGTCAAGCCAAGGTGGATTAGACTGTTGACGCAATGATGTGGAATGATTTGAAGACCCTAGTGATTAAGAATTTATGTCCGAAGAATGAGATCGAGAAGGTAGAGAGGGAATTTCTGGGTTGAAAGCCGGGAGCATGACGCACCGGCAGTACACAACTCGGTTCAACGAACTAGCACGTCAGGTGGCACATATTGTCACTACTGAAGAGAGAAAGACCGCCTGTCACATTCAGGGGTTTCCGGACCAAGTCCGCACCTATGTTAAGGAAAACGCCCCCACTACCTATGATTCGATAGTAGAACTGAGTGGTGTGGTGTTTGATGATCTGGCATTGAATGCCGTTGCCATTGAAGAACATAAGAAGAAGCTGAGTTTTCCCGCTAAGCGATCGGGTGGGAATTTATTTGGGGCTCGGGACAAACAGGTCAGGGTAGGCGAGACGGCAGTCTGTTGAAAATGTGGGGTAAGGCATGCGGGTGAATGTTGGCTAGGGTCAAATCTGTGCTTTAAATGCGGTAAGACCGGACACTACTCCCGCGAATGCCCACAAGGCTTCAAATGCTTCAACTGTGGGGAGAGTGGTCATATGAGTCGGGAATGCACTAAGCCAAGGATGGGTGAGACCGGGAAGGGGAAAGGCCCGGAGAAGAAGGAAGAAAGGCCCCGAGCGAAAACCCGAATGTATGTACTGAAGCAAGAACATGCCAGGGTAGACCCCGATGTGGCGCCAGGTACGTTCATCCTCGACAACACTTTGTATCAGTGTTATTTGATTCGGGCGCCAGTATTTTGAAGCACGTTTGTGTGACAGACACTCTGGATGTTGTCTTAGCTTATGTACTTATCTTTATGTATTTATATTTGTATGTATTGATTATCATGTTGTAATCACATATATATGTACTTAGTCTTGTCTGTTTCTGTTAAGTGTTGTGCGCAATTAGTAAGTGCGCAAGATGTATATCATACGTACTTAGCAAGCACGCAAGAACAAAGTCTGCGTACTTGCTAAGTACGCATGAGTTAAACCCTACGCACTTGCTAAGTGCGCAGGCAACAGGTCTAGTATATATAGCTGTTAGTGACAGAATGTATGTACGCACTCATTCTCTCTGTAGGTCCCGGGAGCCTCGTCGCGCAGCGGATAATAACACGATCTGTTCTGCGATTTGTGTGGGAACAAAGAAACGAAGGCATAGAAACAAGAACACAGACAAAAGACGATGAAACGAAACGTAATCCATAACAAAGAAGTCATCCCGTATTACAGACTACATACCGAAGGAACACACATCTCTCATCTAAGCTCACGGTCCAGGGGTCGGGAGAGCTCTTCCCGACCCGGACAACCTGTTCCAGAGTTCCACCTACAAATGAAGACAAGTCTTCTATTTATAGGCGAAGGAACACTTCCTGCGTACTTGACAAGTACGCAAGGCAAAAGCCTTGCGTACTTACTAAGTACGCATGGTTTGGTCATGCGTACTTGACAAGTACGCAAGGCAAAAGCCTTGCGTACTTACTAAGTACGCAGGACCAAACTGGTGTGCGGGCTAAGTACTCAGGAACACCCTCCCGCGTACTAGCCACGTACACCGATACATAGAATTTAATCTATAGTTACAAAACATGCTTCTACACTCTCTTTAACCGGCTGTGATTTTCATTAGACGAAGTTTGAAAGTATCTTGTGTCTTTGTTGTCGGTTTACTTTTTGTTGATTGATACTCCACGTAGTCACGGGTATTCCGTACCCGGTCCGACTAGTCACACACCCACACGTCACGATCCGAGACACCCAGGGACCTACAAGTGGTATTAGAGCTTTTACTCTTGATTTCGAGTTTTGTGAGTGTTCTAGGAGCATTTTCGACACAATCTACAACCTTTCTACAAGGAAAAGTGACTGATTTTGGTGATTCTTGTGATAAAATAGAGGTAGCTCTTGAGCGCTATTTTAAAAGAAAAAATCCTTCAAAATCCGACCTTTTTCTTGTTTGTTTGAGTGTTTTGATCATCAAGGGTTTGTTAGAAAGAAGTTTCTAACCTTTTGGCTTGATCAATTTGTTCATATCTTCAAAATTTGGAGATCTGAGGTATTTTCGGCGATCGGGAAAAGTTGGTGAGAATATGTGAAAAGGTGACCTGCGTACTTACCCTTTTTGGGTAAAAGGACAGTCTTCGTGCATACTTGACAAGTACGCAAGATCATTCTTGTGCGTACTTAACTTTGCCTCGTGCGTACTTAACATTTACTCCTACGTACTTACTAAGTACGTAAGAGGAAATCGCAAGTACGCAATAACAGTTTCTTAAGTGCGCAAGGCCATTCTTAAGTGCGCAAGTTGTATTGACTTTTTGAGTTTTTGACTAAGTTTTACCCTATGGAAAATCTTTAGAATCTTGGTAACCTGCTTAATTATGATAACGAGATTGGAACCCCACAGAAACCACCTAAGCTGCTTAATGTAAATGATTACTCAAACTGGAAAGCACGTTTTGAACAAAGTTCTGGTTGTGAAAAGGCACAACAAGAGCTGCTATGAGTTGATCAACAATCGACCTCCCAACCTTGACTACCTAGTTCCTTTTGGTAGTCCTTGTTCCTTATTGCTACAATGCAAGGATCAAAAATCTAAATTTCATGCAAAAGCAGTGGAAGCCATCTTCTTAGGATATGTTGCCAATTCACCATACAAGAGAGTGTACAATATTGGAACTCGTACTGTTGAGGAATGGTTCGAAGTGGATTGCAGCAAACACAACATTCCACCAGAACCAACTGGTCTAGCTTGGGGTTTTGGATTATGATGCGCTATTCAAGTCTTTCAACCTTCCTGATTTATCTGCTGATGATGCCGCAAATGTGTACGATTTCTTTAATGGCGGCGATGACTCCAACTTCTCAACCCGTGCCACTGTACCTATTGTAACTCCTGATTCTAATGTTGCATCTGCATCTGGAACTCATGATAGTGAAGACGTTGAAGTTGTCCATGTTGGTGGAAATGACGCTCCATCTAATCCTAACACTCGTCTAGGAAATGAAGCTACAACTAATCCAATCAACATTGAATCACCGTCCTCTAGATCACAAAATATGGGGGAGTTGAGCATGAATCTAGACACAAATCTCCAGGAACAACTCATACCATAGACGAGAGTGCATAAGAATCATCCAATTGACAACACTAGTTTGTACGCTTAGATACTTGACACTGGTATCATGGAAACACGTTTGCATGCTGCATTCGTGTCCTAGTTAGAGCCGAAGAATATGAAGGAGGCTCTCGCTAACAACTGCTGGATTGTGGCAATGCAAGATGAACTGTCCCAATTCCAAAAGTTGCATGTGTGGGATTTAGTTGACTTGCCAAGAGGCGTACAACCAATTGGAACCAGATGGGTGTTCAAGTGCAAAATGGATGATCGTCATGTCATAGTGAAGAATAAAGCAAGGTTGGTTGTTTAAGGATTTTATCAACAAGAGGGCTTGGATTACACTGAAGTATATGCCCTAGTTGCTAGACTTGAGGCCATTCGACTGTTTCTGGCTTATGCCTCCTATGTCGGCTTCCAGGTTTATCAACTTGATGTGAAGAGTGCTTTCCTATATGGAAAAGTTCATGAAGAGGTCTATGTCACTCAACCTCTCGGCTTTGAAGATCCACATAATGTCAATAAAGTGTATAAGCTCGACAAAGCACTTTATTGTCTTCATCAAGCACCTCGGGCATGGTATGAGACGTTATCAAAACATCTACTATCAAATGGTTTTGACCGTGGATAGATTGACTCGACCCTCTTCATTCGGAAAGCAGGAGGTGATATTCTACTCGTACAGGTGTATGTCGACGACATTATCTTAGGGTCGACAAATGAAGAGATGTGTATGGAATTCGAACAGGTGATGAAGTCCAGGTTTGAGATGAGCAACATGGGTGAATTGTCGTTCTTCCTGGGTCTACAAGTCAGTCAAAGAGAGGACGACATCTAGATATATCAAACTAAGTATGTGCAGGACATCTTGTCAAAATACAAGTTGAATGATAGCAGTACTTATGGCACACTGTCACACCCCGCCAAAGCGGAAACGCGAGGCGCGACGTTCATGGTTTTTCAAAGCATATAATTATTGCAAACGCATACATACAACTGGATACATAAATTAAATTTAAGGTTTTACAGCCCAAAAATAGTACTTGAAGTTACAAAATATTAAGATTTTGCAAATATGACCCGAACATTATGGGTTATACAAGAAAAATCTTCAAAAGTTGTATCCACCGTGTATGCATGAACCCTACGTAGTATTACCCTTGCTATCACGTTCAGTTTCCTGAAAAACATACTTGAAAATGTCAACACTAGGTTGGTGAGTTCACAGGTTTTATATATGAATACAATGAGCAAACCAATTGCATGAAAATGATCTTTACGTATATGATAAACAAAACAAGTAACGTTTGACCCATTTGTAAACTAGCTAGGAATACAAATAATATGTACATACATGAGGCATAACCAAACCAAGACCAGGTGTTTTGCCCCTCACTCGTACCTCACGAGCAATATTAGAACACTATGCAGTCATTTGGCCAAATGGACCCATGGTTAGCGCGACTAACCATGACCGGGGGTGTCAGACCCAATAGTACTATCCATAGAATCTCAGGCTAACCTATAGCTAATGGTTATAAATATGATGATCAGGGGACTTTACGAGCTCCAAATGTGTTCACTCATGCATACATAAAGGTCGGGTCTTGTTTTCTTGTTATCATATAAAAATAGTTATAAGTATGTTCTTCCCCCAAATAGTACAAAACAGTAAAAAGGGGCCGTGAAACTCACCTTGAGTTTGTGTATGCTTGTAACGATATTTGTTCTAGTCCACTTGACTATTTGTACCCTAGATACGAAAGGGTAAATTGTGTTAAGACCGAATGTCTCATATTGCAAATTGTTCACCGACTTTGTAAATCTGGTTGTGTTTGTTTAAAATCTTCTTAGTTGTTCAACACTTGATTTGTAGTAAAAACAGTTCTAAATTACTGCTAAATGGGACTGATAACCAGGTATCGAAACTACCTAGTTTCGATTGAACAGAACAGAACAGAATAGAGGTCGAAACTACCTAGTTTCAATTAAGTAAACTGGGTATCGAAACTCCTAGTTTCGATGGAGTACTAGGTATCGAAACTCCTAGTTTCGATGGAGTACTAGGTATCGAAACTCCTAGTTTCGATTGAATAATAGCTATCGAAACTACCTAGTTTCGATTGAGTAAACAGGTATCGAAACTCCTAGTTTCGATCAAATAGGTATCGAAACTCCTAGTTTCGATCAAATAGGTATCGAAACTATAGTTTCGATTACTGCAATTCTGAATGACAGAATCAGTCCTGCATATTTTTATGTTTTAAACTTGAATTCGACACACTTTTGTTGTTATCTTACTTGCGTTTGAATATTTTGTAAGTTTTAGCTACGGTTTCTAAAGAAAATAATATAGATAGTATTGAGTTTTTACCTTAAAACAGATATGAAGATGATGAGAGAAAACAGAGAATGGTCTTGAACTCCTTAGCTTGATTCTTGAGAAAAACACTTGGAATTCTTCTTATAACACCGAAATATGGTGGATTTTGCTCTAAAACTTGGATTCAACTTGAAGAGGAATGGGGAAAATTGCCGTAAGAAAATGAGTAAAATGAGAGGAATTGTGAGATTTCGAGTGAAGGGGTATGGTGTATATCTGATTCTCCAAGGCATGGGATATGGGTCGCAGGGAGTGGGAATGGAGTATTCCCTGGGATTTTGGTCGAGAAAGTCAAGGGTGGTTTGGGTTAATAATGATTAGATTTAAGAATTAATTTATTAATGGTATTAATATCAATTAGAGATTTAAAATGGCTAATTTAATTTGGTTTAGGTTCCCCACGATATTATAAATTTATTAAGTTTATGGCTCGTTAATGAAAAATATTTAAATCTTAGATTGTATAATTCGTTGAGGTGATTATTCGTAGGTATAAATATCTAAAGTTGACGCTACTAGGTAATATCTTCCAAAGAGTTCGTTAGTTTACTTTGACGTATTTTTATATTTATTTTAGTCTAAAATGACTTATTGTCCAACGTAAAGTTCGTGTAATATATATGTCTAAATATTTTTCTTGGTTATTTAATTTAATCACTATCGTTCGTATTTAGTCGGGTTATACGGGTATGTGAACCGGTAACTCCTAGAATTACCAAAATATGAAATGAAACAATGTACGGCTTTTCTTAGACTTTAATGTCCTAATTTATGCAATTAGGTAAATCACGAAAACAAATAAAATATAAACTTGTTTATATCGTGTACGAATGTTGACCTGAAATGTCAGGTGTCACACACACTTATCCCTATCAACCAAGGTTTGTATCCAGACAAAGATGGAAAGGATGTGGATTGTAAATTGTACCATGGGATGATTGTTTCTCTCATGTATCTCATAGCTTCAAGTCCAGACATAATGTTTGCTGTATGTTTGTACTCAAGGTATCAGTCACAACCAAAGGAGTCTCATATGATAGCTGTCAAGAGGATATTCAGATACTTGAAAGAGAAACCCCGATTAGGTCTTTGGTACTCAAAGCAGCAGTCATTTGACCTCAAAGCCTATACTGATTCAGATTATGGCGGTTGTAACCGTGATAGAAAATCAACTTTAGGTGGATGTCAATTCTTGGGAGACAGGTTGGTTTCCTAGCAGTGTAAGAAGCAGTCAACGGTTTTTGTCTCAACATGTGAAGCAGAGTACATTGCTGTAGCGAGCGGTTGTTCTCAGTTATTGTGGATTCAGCAGCAATTGAGAGACTACGGCTTAAACTTCACTTGAACTCCACAGTTCATTGACAACAATGCCACCATATCTATCACAAACAACCCGGTGAAACATTCCAAAACTAAACATATTGAAATTCGCCACCATTTCATCCGTGATTGTGCTGAAAAGCATATCATTGAACTTGTAAAGGTTCACACGGATGACAAGTTTGCTGACCTTTTCACTAAGGCGTTTAATCGAACACGTTTAGAATATCTTGTCAACATGATAGGAATGTTCAATCTGGAGTGAAAACTTGTTTTCTTAAATCAATTCAATTCATGAAAGTTAAATTTTATTTCTTTTAAGTTTTCTGTATAGTTCTTTTAATTTTCAAATATTTTACAAAAATCCAAACAAAATAGAAAACCAGAAAATTTCAAAGTTCTCTTGAGAAAAGAGGAAATGATAGTACATCAGAAATGATCTAAACGTCCTAGACTGCACATAAGGGAAATGATTGCGTCATGCTTAGTTGATTGTTTAAATTGTTGTGTTTTTAATCTGGTTATTTACAAGTAATTTGAATTGTTAGTAGGCTGTAAGTGTCTTTGAATCATTAGTAGTGTGGAAAGTAAATCAATACTCCAACTGTGATTTGAACCCATGTTTGTTAGTGTGTGTGCGTAAAAGAATGCAAAAGATCACTATCAGATACAGGATATTAGAGTTTGACAATTATTTTCTACTGAGACCAGTTTCGGGTTAGGTCGTTAGCACAGTTAATGAGGTTCATCTCACTGCCCATACTTACAAGTATGCAATGACAGATTGAATCAAGACATGTCTTTACATCAACCGTTAAGCATGTATTCACCCTTGAATCACTCCTGATTCATTGAATTTAAATCCAGATAAAAGTTGGATCCCCTTACCAAAATCCTCAAACACCATATTCATTATCCTGAATCATCATACCGATATTCACTGATGAAATCACATGAAACCAAGACAAATTAATCACTCGATTCTGAATCTTATGATTCCTGATAATCCTTATGGATTCTGTTTGATTTTTCCTGTGCTAATTGATGTAGCCTTATTCTGGAAATTTAGAAAATCATTGGGAAAATCTTAGATGCCTTGAGATCAGTGCAAAGTAAGTTCATAGCATAACTGTGGGGCACACGTTGTATATTAATAACCCTTACCTTAACACACAAGAACATGATACTAAGATGCTTATGGTTTCAAATCTTATATTATTGCCAACTTGAATTACTTGTTTATATGCTTATTACGTATTAATAATTTGTAGTACATGACATGATCCCATATTCTTTGATGTTTATCTTGTATCGTTTTTGCTAGAGCTTAGCCTGATATGATCATCTGCTCGTGTCGTTGAACAAAAATAGCTTGTGTGTGAATATGTGTATATCGTTATTCAAAAAAGATCAAAAAGATTTTAAGTTTGTGTATAGTTCAAATTCCAATAAATATATATATATATATATATATTTGTGTTTAACCTTCGTGAATTGACTTTGAATCCTCTTGATTGATTGTGCTTATCATGTTCGTTATTTGACTTTGACTTCTTCATAATTTGAGTTGAAAATTGACTTCACATAAGTCTCTGCGTACTTAACAAGTGCGCAAGGGATAAACCCTACGTACTTATCAAGTATGCAAGACTGTTGTGGGCCGGGTATATAAACAAGTGTTAGAACTTTTCTTCGGTTCATCTCATTCAAACGAGCTTAACACTGTAGATACTCCCTGTTAGATTTTCACTTAAAACTTGGTGTGTTCCTAAAAGATTTTTCATCCTGATCTTAGTTTCAACAGCATCTAACTAACATTTGGTGAGAATCTAGGACCATTTCATCTGTTAAATCATGAGTTATGGACCGATTTCTGAACTTGAAGAGCTAGGGCTTTGAACTTCGATTTTTGACAATTTTGGGTTGTTTCTGTAAGGCCCCAAACCCGGGAGGTCTCACTTATTGGATTTACTCATTCACAAATAATTATTAAACTTGAATATCAAATAACGCAGCGAAAAATACTTCATTAAAACATAACCCTTACATTGTTCAACATACAGAAGCGTAAACATTGTCTAAACTTAACGTAACGAAATCCAAAATGTAACATGATGCCAGTCTTCATAAGCAGCCAGGTAACTGTTCATCGCTAGCCAAGCATCACCGCCCCACCTCATAACCTGCCTTAACCTGAATGTGCATACTAAAAAGTCTGCTACGCTGGTGAGTTCTAGCTTTACATAAAACTTTCACAAAACCATTTGCCAAAAACATTACATTCATTTATTTAATAAAAGCGTACATAAATCATGCAATAACATAACATTAACCATAAGTCAACAATAAACCAAATTTGCGCCTTTTCGTAACTGTCATTTCCTCATTACAGCACGGTAATACATAGTGTACACGCACCGACCTTGAGTAAGGTGCTCCATAGAGCACACACACCCACATTAACCATTTCAAGTACGGCGTCCCAAAGGATAGCTCGTACCACCTTAAATACTATTCCCTCACGGAGAATGGTATCTCATTAGGGATCCCGGTAATCCCCTATTGGTGATCGTCGTCACCCCTTTTCACCCAGTTGTACAACCGTTGGCTAGCCCCAAAGGCCCCTATAAAGGTATGGCCCATTCATGCATACATTCCCTTGCCCTCGAAGGAACTCATGGTAGTTTCATTTATTTCGTGACTTCCATAAAACCTTTACTTCTTTTCAGTTAAAGCATTCACATGTTTTATTAAATAGCATTTCATTTGTAAACATTTCGTAAACCACATTTGGCAACACGTTTCATAAATACATTTCAACTTTCCTTTCATAAACATCATTTCATAAAACATTAACGTGTAAGTATGCATACCAGCCCAAAACATAGTTCAAAACATATAAAGGTAGGGCTCTAGAACTCACCTGATAAGCTAGTATCAGTTCTATCCTAACCACGGTCTAACGAGCTTCACACACGATATGAATTGGTTAATTACACATACATCAGACCTAATCTAACTTACACACTTTTAAGCAGTCTTATCTAGGCGAACTTAAGGCTAAGTTCGCTGCCCATAGTCTAAGCGAACATATGGGCGAACTTGTCTTAAGTTCGGTTATCTTGTCTAGGCGAACATAACCAGGCGAACATAACCAAGTTCGCCCCCCCGATGACTTAAGCGAACTTGATAAGTTCGCCCCAACCCTGCCAGGCGAACACAACCAGGCGAACATAACCAAGTTCGCCCCCTTGATGACTTAAGTGAACTTGTTAAGCGAACTTGATAAGTTCGCCCCAACCTTGCCAGGCGAATATAACAAGGCGAACATAACCAAGTTCGCCCCCTTGATGACTTAAGAAAACTTGTCAAGCGAACTTGATAAGTTCGCCCCAAAAAAAAACCCGAAGTTCTTGCATGCGAATCTGATCATGCCAATATCCCAACTTTTATTGCTCAAAACGTTCGGTTTCCCTTCTAGATGCTAGACCTAAGCTTATTTTTAAGTTTCATCCATAAAAACGTTACCTTTTTACCCAAAACCCGAAAAACCCAACATAACCAAAAATCTCAAATCTAGCTCGAGTTGTTACCTGAATCGAGAATCTGATTCGGAGGTCCTGCTCACGAGTTCAGTAGTAACGTTTTCATTCAATCTCGGGTCGATCCGTCAACTTTCTCTCTCTACGGTTTCTCTCTCTAAATATGCAAAAAGAGAGAAGTGTGTGCAAGTGTGCGGTATTTATGATAGGGGCATCTCCTTCCCGAGCCCACCTCGCGACGAACTCGGCCCAACCCCGGCCCGCACACCTTTGTCCACTCATACCGTTCGTCCCGCTTGCACCCATTATCTTTATTTCTCATTTTTATTTTTGGGATGTTATAAGTCTACTCCTGTTACAATAGGTTTCGTCCCGAAAACCTATCATAGGTCAAATAGATAAGGGTACGACTCCCTCATTTTCGTCTCTGATTCCCATGTAGCCTCCGATCCCTTCTGGTGCTTCTATTGGACTTTAACCAATTGGATTACATTGTTACGTAAACATTTCTCCTTTCGGTCTAAGATAGCCACGGGTTCTTCAATGTAGTTAAGGCGGCTGTCTACCTCGATGTCAGTAAGTGGTACGTGAGCTGATTCACCAGCCAAACACTTTCCTAAGTGTGACACATGGAAGGTAGGATGGATCCCACTTAACTCATCGGGCAACTCCAACCGATACGCGACTTCACCAACCCGTGCCGCTATTCTAAATGGTCTGACAAACCTCAGACTTAACCTTCCTCTATTCCTAAATCGTATGATCCCCTTCCAGGGCGATACCTTCAACATTACGCGATCCCCAACGTTAAACTCAATAGGCCTTCGTCGTTTATCCGCGTAGGATTTCTGACGATCTTGAGCGGCCTTCATTCTTGTTTTGATTTGATCAAACCTTTCCGATGTTTCTGGTACGACTTCAACACATCCTAATTCCTTCTGTCCAATATCACCCCAGCAAACCGGGGTCCTGCATCTTCTCCCATACAACATTTCATAGGGCGGCATGTCTATCGTCGCGTGATGACAATTGTTGTACGAGAATTCGGCTAACGGCAGATGACTGTCCCAACTGCCACCAATGTCGATAATGCAAGCATGGAGCATATCCTCAAGCGTTTGAATGGTCCTTTCTGACTGACCATCCATTTGAGGGTGTTATGCCGTGCTGATATTAAGTCTCGTGCCTATCTTCTCGTGAAATCTTTTCCATAACCTCGATGTGAATCGTGTGTCCCGGTTAGATACAATCGTTAAGGGTACCCCATGCCATGCTACTACCTCATTAATAAATACCTCCGCTAACCTTTCCGACAAGAACGCCTCGCGGATAGGTAGGAAGTGAGCACTCTTCGTCAACCAGTCCAAAATCACCCAAATGGTATCATGACCTTTAGCTGTGTGAGGTAGCTTGGTTATGAAGTCCATGGCAATGTGTTCCCACTTCCATTCTGATATCTCAAGTGGCTGAGTCTTTCCATACGGTTTCTGGTGTTCGACTTTTACTTGTGAGCAAGTCAAGAACTTGCTTACATACTTCGTCACATCATATTTCATTCCAGGCCACCAGTAGTCCTTCTTCAGGTCTTGGTACATTTTGTTGGTACCGGGATGGATAGAGTACCGAGACTAATGAGCCTCATCCAAGATTTTGGTTCTAAGCTCGCCACCCATAGGTATCCATACCCATCCAAAACGTGTCCTAACACCAAGGGTGTTATATTCCAACTTGTCCTGTTGTCCAACCATTCTTTCCTTCTTTATGTTTCCTTCCTTAAGTGCTTCATCTTGAGCTCTTTCAATTTCCTTCATCACATCTGATGTTACCACCAACTGGCAAGCTTTCACTCTAATAAGAGCAGGCACATCGTTTCGGCTTAGAGCGTCAGCCACCACGTTTGCCTTTTCGTGATGGTATATGATATCACAGTCATAATCTTTCAATAGTTCCAACCATCATCTCTGCCTCATATTAAGTTCCCTTTGTTTGAAGAAGTACTTCAAACTTTTGTGGTCGGAGTAAATAGTAAACTTCACTCCGTAAAGGTAGTGCCTCCAGATTTTCAATGCGAATACGACAGCAGCAAGTTTCAAATCGTGAGTCGGATAATTAGCTTCGTGAATCTTGAACTTCCATGACGCATAAGCGATCACTCTCCCGCGTTTCATAAATACGCATCCCAATCACTGACCCGAAGCGTCGGAGTATACCACTAAGTCTTCATTGACCTCGGGAAGGGCCAAGACTGGAGCTTGGGTTAGCTTCTTCTTCAATTCCTTAAACGCCTCATCTTGGGTCGAACCCCATTCGTACTTTACCTCCTTCCGAGTCAACTTTATCAACGGCGAAGCTATTTTTGAGAAATCCTGGATGAATCTCCAATAGTAGCCTGCCAATCCCAAGAAACTACGGATTTCAGTTGGCGTCTTAGGAATATTACATTCCCTTACATCATTATCTTTGCTAGGTCAACCATAATGTCGTTCCGGTTAATGACGTGAACTACGAATTGGACTTCCCTAAGAAAGAACGCACATTTAGAGAACTTAGCATACAACTTTCCTTCTTCAGAGCTTCCAATACCTCCTTTAAGTGACACACGTGATCACCCTCATTCTTGGAGAAGATGAGGATATCATCGATCAACATGATTACCGATCAATGCACCATTGGTCGATAAAATCTATTCATCAAATCCATGAATTCTGCGGGGGTGTTCGTTAATCCAAAAGACATTACGTGAAACTCGAAATGTCCATAACGCGTGCGAAATGCGGTTTTTGGTATGTCTTCTTCCCTCAACTTCAACTGATGGTACCTGGATCAAAGGTTGATTTTTGAGAACCAACTTGCGCCCTGTAATTGATCGAACAGGTCGTCGATCCTTGGTAGAGGGTACTTGTTCTTCACGGTACGTTTGTTCAACTCGCGATAATCAATACACATTCTCATCGAACCATCCTTCTTCTTTACAAATAACACCAGGGCACCCCAAGGCGAGATGCTCGGTTGTATAAATCCCTTCTCAAGTAGTTCGTCTAGTTGGGCCATAAGTTCTTTCATCTCCAACGGTGCTAGTCGATATGGAGCCTTAGCCACGGGCTGGGCGTCTGGTACTAAGTCGATTCAGAATTCAATCTCTCTATCGGGTGGTATCCCAGGCAAATCCTCTGGAATCACCTCCGGGTACTCGCGTACCACGGGTACATCATCTAGTTCCTTCACTTCCTTACACTTGTCAATCACGTACACCAGATAAGCCTCGCATCCGCACCTCAGTAATCTGTTCCCTTAATCATCGAGATGACATTTGGCATCGGGGCGTCACGATCTCCAAAAACCTTGACTTTGATACCATCCGGAGCCTTGAGTCGGATTATCTTTCGTTTGCATATAATTTGCGCTTCATTGGCAGTTAGCCAATCCATGCCTAACATGACATCAAACCCTCCCAAAACCATAACAAACAATCTGACAGGGAACCCATGACCTTCTATTTTTATCGTAGAGTTGTCAACTACATCGGTCACTCTCGCAGTTCTACCCTCAGTGGTTTCTACACTAAAAGCCCTTTCGAGCTTACTGCCAGTGTACTTCACTCGTTTACAAAATGTCGCAGATATAAAACTCTTACTGGCACCTGAATCAAATAACACAGAAATAAAAGTGTGGTCAAGGATGAACGTACTTGACGCCACATCGGGGTCCACCCTGGCCTGATCTTGCGTCAGCGCGTACGCACAAGTCTTTGCTCGGGGCCTCTCTTCTTTCTTCTCGGTACTCTTCCCTTTCCCAGATTCACCCATTTTTGGTTTCGGGCATTCCCTACTCAGATGACCGGCATCGCCACAGTTATAGCACTTGAAGTGTTGTCCGGTCTTGCCACACTTAAAACACAAGTTAGATCCCAGTCTACATTCACCTACATGCTCCTTTCCACACTTCTTAAAAATAGTCGGCTCATCCACCCGAGCCCTCATATCGTGAGCCCCAAACATCTTTCCACCAGTTCGCTTGTTTGAGAAGCTCGGTCTCTTCTTTGGTTCTTCAATGGTGGCATCGTTTAATGCTAGATCATCATACACCACACCACAGAGTTCCACCACCGAATCGAAGGTTGTAGGAGTGTTTGCTTTGAAATAGGTGCGGACCTTGCCCGGCAGTCCCTGAAAATATAACAAGAAATCTTTCTCTCTTCGGTAGTAATCTGGTGTGGCACCAGACGTGACAACTCATTGTACCGAGTGGTGTATTGACGGTGAGTCATGTTACCAGCCATTAAATTCAGAAATTCTCTCTCCACTTTCTCGATCTCGTTCCTTGGGCAAAAATTCTTAATAACTAACGCCTTCAAATCATTCCATAACATAGAGTCAACAGCTGTATCTCCCTTAGCTTGTCGCACTCCCTACCACCAATGGGACACTTCTTCTCTCAAGGAGTTAGCAACAAATTTCACCACTTGATCCGTCCGGCATTCGCTGAGATGGATGGCAGCCTCCATACGGATTACCCAGTCAAACGTAGCCACCGTGTCTTTCTTTCCAGTCAGGACTGGCGGGTCACATGCTTTAAATGACTTATAGTCGCATCCGCGCGCAGGCGACGCATTGTCAGTCTCGTTGTTCTGGGCACCAGTTGCCGTGCTAGACCCACCATCCCCATTAACCTTCTTCAACGCTTCTGCCAACAGACCTAGCAGAGAAGTCTTCATCAACTCTGTGAACTCTCGAGCTATAGCTGCTCTCACTTCTGGTTCAAAAGTGAAAGGTTGTTCTTCAACCTGTGTCTGCTCAGTTCCATGCACACTAACCGTCAGTTTAGTGTGAACACTTCCTTCTTCACTATACTCTTGACACTCAGGGGTCCTACCATGCCCACCATTTCGGCCTTCGGTACGACCGCTGGTACGACCCCCACCACGCCTTCCAGTTCCTCTCCTTGCCATTTCGTTCTATAAGACAAGAAATCCAAAGTTATCACGCTAGTTAACAAATAGAATTCAACATGCACTGTAAGATGTTAATATACACTGGCCATCTGCAACTAACCATTACAGTACCTTTCGATTTCTATTTGACCAGCTTTGTGATTCCATTAGAACACAAGTCCTTACCTAACCCTTTCTAAGGCAAACTATACATGTAAATATATACTACCTTCATACCTGATGATGTGGCTCGAGTTACCTGTACTTGCATCCGCTTTCGGTCCATTCACAGTTTAAGTTCAGACACTGGGAGTGTCCGAATCTCTCAAACTATGCTATGATACCAACTAGTAAGGCCCCAAACCCGGGAGGCCTCACTTATTGGATTTACTCATTCACAAACAGTTCTTAAACTTGAATATCAAATAACACAGTGGAAAATACTTCATTAAAACATAACCATTACATTGTTTAACATACGGAAGCGTAAACGTTGTCTAAACATAACATAACGAAATCCAAAACGTAACATGATGCCAGTTTTCATAAGCAGCCGGGTAACTCTTCATCGCTAGCCAAGCATCATCGCCCCACCTCATAACCTACCTTAACCTGAATGTTCATACTAAAAAGTCAGCTACACTTGTGAGTTCTAGCTTTACATAAAACTTTCACAAAACCCTTTGCCAAAAACATTACATTCATTTATTTAATAAAAGCTATAGGTCCTGAGCAGAACTGTAGACACAGATCTGCGGAGAAATTCTTCAAACAGTCCGGATCGAGAGGCGGAATCTCTAGATCCGGTATCACTCTCGAATCAGAAATGGTAGAGACGGGTGCGGGAATCACATACACGAATAGAAACATATGAAAATGAAAAGAACAGATAATTGAAAGCATAAAACGTATGATTCTTTGATTGAAATGAAAATAAACGCTCGATCATACACTAACAATTAGTCTCACCCCAGGGTGAGCTCCCCCTGGGGTGGTGATTCCCTCTACAGACACACACTCACTCCTAGGATATAATCTGCTATATATAGGAGGCCAAGCACATGCGCCTTGTTTTCCAAGCCACCGCCCAATGGGCCTGAAAAAACAGGCATCGAAACTAGGTAGTTTCGATTGAACAAATGTTCAACCGAAACTACTAGTTTCGATTGAACAAAAGTTCAACCGAAACTACTAGTTTCGATACTGTAGTTTCTATTGACAGCATCAGTCTCATTTCTATACCCAACAAAAGCGTACATAAAGCAAGCAATAACATAACATTAACCATAAGTCAACAATAATCGAATCTGCGCCTTTTCGTAACCGTCATTTCCTCATTACAGTACGGTACCTCATAGGGTACACGCACCGACCTTTGGCAAAACGTTTTCAGTTAAAGCATTCACACGTTTTATTAAATAGAATTTCATTTGTAAACATTTCCTAAACCACATTTGGCAACACGTTTCATAAATACATTTCAACTTTCCTTTCATAAACAACATTTCATAAAACATTACCGTGTAAGGATGCACACCAGCCCAAAACATAGTTCAAAACATATAAAAGTAGGGCTCTAAAACTCACCTGATAAGCTAGTCTCAGTTCTGTCCTAACCACGGTCCAACGAGCGCCACACACGATCTGAATTTACACACTTTTACGCAGTTTGATCTCGGCGAACTTAAGGCTAAGTTCGCTGCCCATAGTCTAGGCGAACTTGTCCTAAGTTCGCTTATCTTTTCTAGGCGAACATAACCAGATTCGCCCCCCCTGATGACTTAAGAGAACTTGTCAAGCGAACTTGATAAGTTCGCCCCAACCTTGCCAGGCGAACATAACCAGGCGAAAATAACCAAGTTCGCCCCCTTGATGACTTAAGCGAACTTGTCAAGCGAACTTGATAAGTTCGCCACAACCTTGCTAGGCGAACATAACCAAGTTCGCCCCCTTGATGAATTGAGCGAACTTGTCAAGCGAATTTGATAAGTTTGCCGCTCTGTCGGGCAGTCATCTTCCACAAAAAAAACCCGAAGTTCTTGCATGCGAATCTGATCATGCCAATATCCCAACTTTCTTTGCTCAGAACGTTCGGTTTCCCTTCTAGATGCTAGACCTAAGCTTATTTTCAAGTTTCATCCGTAAAAACGTTACCTTTTTACCCAAAACCTGAAAAACCCAAGATAACCAAAAATCTCAAATCTAGCTCGAGTTGTTACCTGAATCGAGATTCTGATTCTGAGGTCCTGCTCACGAGTTCAGTAGTAACGTTTTCCTTCAATCTCGGGTCGATCCATCAACTTTCTATCGCACGAGTTCAGTGGAAGCTTGGAACCAAAGGAACTGATCAGAGTTTTTGATGAAATCACTTTCATTAATTTCTCTGTGAAAGATCTGGTGGTCCTAAATGAAAGATATTGCATCTACACAGATGAGTGGACAAAGCTTCAAGCATCTAGATACGACAAGTTGGTCATGTTTTGCTGGACTACAAGCTGAAGATGGAAGCTAAAGCTGGGGAAGTTTGAAGACCGAAGACAATCCAGAGCTGTTGTCAAGAACAAAGTTTGCGTACTTGGTAAGTACGCATGAGTTAAACCTTGCGCACTTGCTAAGTGCACAGGTAGCAGGTCTAGTATATATAGCTGTTAGTGACAGAATGTATGTACGCACTCATTCTCTCGGTAACCGGCTGTGATTTTCAATAGACGAAGTTCGAAAGTATCTTGTGTCTTTGTTGTCGGTTTACTTTTTGTTGATTGATACTCCACCTAGTCACGGGTATTCCGCACCCGGTCCGACTAGTCACACACCCTCACGTTATGATCCGAGACACCCGGGGACCTACACAGAACAAGTTTTATATCTGCCACTTTTTGTAAATGGGTAAAATACTCAGTCAATAAACTAGAAAAGGCCTTTAGTGTAGAAACCGCTGAGGGTAGAACCGCAAAGGTAACTGAAGTAGTTGATAATTTCACGATAAAAATAGAAGGCCATTGATTCCCCATCAGGTTGTTCGTTATGGTTTTGGGAGGGTTTGATGTCATGTTGGGTATGGATTGGCTAACTGCCAATGAAGCGAAAATTATACGCAAATGAAAGATAATCCGACTCAAGGCTCCGGATGGTAGCGAAGTCAAGGTTTTTGGAGATCGTGACACCCCGATGCCCAACATCATTTTGATGATTAAGGCAACATAATACTTGAGGCGCGGATGCGAGGCTTATCTGGTGTACGTGATTGACAAGTGTAAGGAAGTGAAAAAACTAGACGATGTACCCGTGGTGAGCAAGTACGCGGAGGTGTTTCCAGAGGATTTGCCTGGGATACCACCTGATAGAGAGATTGAGATCCGAATCGACTTAGTACCAGATGCCCAGCCCATGGCTAAGCCTCCATATCGACTAGCACCAGTAGCGATGAAAGAACTAATGGCACAATTAGACGAATTACTTGAGAAAGTATTTATCCAACCAAGCATCTCACCTTGGGGTGCCCCGATGTTGTTTGTAAAGAAGAAGGATGGTTCGATGAGAATGTATATAGATTATCGCGAGTTGAACAAACGTAACGTGAAGAACAAGTACCCTCTACCAAGGATTCACGACCTGTTAGATCAATTACAGGGCGCCAGTTGGTTCTCAAAGATCGACCTTCGATCCGGGTACCATCAATTGAAGGTAAGGGAAGAAGACATACCAAAAACCGCGTTTCGCACGCACTATGGACATTTCGAGTTCCGCGTAATGTCCTTCGTATTAACGAATGCCCCCGCGTCATTCATGGATTTAATGAATAGTGTGTGTTGACCGATGCTGGACCAATCGGTGATTGTGTTCATCGATGATATCCTCATCTACTCCAAGAATGAGGGTGATCACGCATGTCACTTGAAAGAGGTGTTGGAAGCTTTGAAGAAGGAAAGGTTGTATGCTTTGTTCTCCAAATGCGCTTTCTGGCTTAGGGAAGTCCAATTCGTAGGTCACGTCATTAACCCGAATGACATTATGGTTGACATAGCAAAGATAATGACGTTAAGAGATTGGGATATTCCCAAGACGCCAACTAAGATCTGTAGTTTCTTGGGACTGGCAGGATACGATCGAAGATTCATCCAGGATTCTCAAAAATGGCTTCGCCGTTGACAAAATTAACACGGAAGGAAGTAAAGTATGAATGGGTTGCGCCCAGAAAGAAGCGTTCAAGGCATTGAAAGAGAAGTTAACCCGAGCTCCAGTCTTAGCCCTTCCCGAGGGCAATGAAGACTTGGTGGTATACTCTGACGCTTCGGGTAAGAGGTTGGGGTGCGTGCTGATGCAACGCAGAAGAGTGATCGCGTATGCATCACGACAATTGAATGTTCACGAAGTCAATTATCCGACTCACGATTTGGAACTTGCTGCTGTCGTATTCGCATTGAAGATCCGGAGGCACTACCTTTATGGGGTGAAGTTTACTATTTACTCCGACTACAAAAGCTTGAAGTACTTCTTCAATCAAAGGGAGCTTAATATGAGGCAGAGACGATGGTTAGAACTCTTGAAAGATTATGACTGTGTAAATCATATACCATCCTGGAAAGGCAAACGTGGTGGCTGACGCTCTAAGCCGAAAGGATGTGCCTGCTCCTATTAGAGTGAAAGCTTGCCAGTTGGTGGTAACATCGGATGTGATGAGGGAAATTGAAAAGGCTCAAGATGAGGCACTTAAAGAGGAAAACATAAAGAAGGAAAGGATGGTTGGCTAACAGGACAAGTTGGAATATAACACCCTTGGTGTTAGGACACGTTTTGGATGGGTATGGATACCTATGAGTGGCGAGCTTAGAACCAAGATCCTAGATGAGGCTCATAAGAATCGTTACTCTATCCACCCTGGTACCAATAAAATGTACCCAGATCTGAGGAAGGAATACTGCTGGCCTAGAATGAAACATGAGGTGACGAAGTATGTAAGCAAATGCTTGACTTGCTCATAAGTAAAGGCCGAACACCAGAAACCGTTTGGAAAGATTCAATCAATTGATATACCGGAATGGAAGTGGGAACACATTACCATGGACTTAATAACCAAGCTACCTCGCACAACTAAAGGTCATGACACCATTTGGGTAATTGTGGACCGTTTAACGAAGAGTGCTCATTTCCTACCTATTCGCGAGACGTTCTCGTCGCAAAGGTTAGCAGAAGTATTTATTAACGAAGTAGTAGCACGGCATGGGATGCCTTTAACAATTGTATCTGACCGGGACACACGATTCACATCGAGGTTTTGGAAAATATTTCACGAAGCAATGGGCACGGCATACCACCCACAAATGGATGGTCTGTCCGAAAGGACCATTCAAACGTTGGAGGACATGCTCCGTGCTTGTATTATAGACTTCGGGGGTAGTTGGGATAGTCACCTGCCATTAGCCGAATTCTCCTACAACAACAGTCATCACACAACGATAGGCATGCCGCCTTACGAAATGTTGTATGGGAGAAGATGCAGGACCCCGGTCTGTTGGGGTGAGATTGGACAGAAGGAATTTGGAAGCCTAGAATTCGTACGAGAAATACCGGAAAGGTTTGATCAAATTAAAGCAGGAATGAAGGCCACCCAAGATCGTCAGAAATCCTACGCAGATAAACGATGAAGGCCTATTGAGTTTGCAGAGTAATGTTGAAAGTGTCGCCCTGGAAGGGAATCATACAATTCAGAAAGAGAGGAAAGTTATGTACGAGGTTTGTCGATAAATTCAGAATAATGGCACGGGTTGGTGAAGTCGCTTATCGGTTGGAGTTACCTGATGAATTAAGTGGGAGCCATCCTACCTTCCACGTATCACACTTGCGAAAGTGTTTGGCGGATGAATCAGCTCACATACCACTTACTGACATCGAGGTTGACAACAGCCTTAACTACATGGAAGAACCTATGGCCATTCTAGAGCGGAAGGAGAAACGGTTACGTAATAAAGTTATCCAATTAGTTAAAGTCCAATGGAAACATCGAACGGGATCGGAAGCCACTTGGGAAACGGAGATGGATATGAGGGAGTCGTACCCTCAACTATTTGACTTTTGATAGGTTTCGGGGAAGAAATCTATTGTAGGGGGGTAGAATTGTAACATCCCAAAAATAAAACAAAAATTTTATTCACGGGTTAAACATGAGACAAGCCGAATAAACAAGCAAGGCACGATGGGCCGGGCAGGATGAGCCAGGCACGCATGAGGGTGGCAAACATGGGAAGTGAGCCCTCCAAAAATAGCATAAACCACCACCTTTTCTCTCGTTTGCAAGATTCTAGAGAGAGAAACCGTAGAGAGACAAAGTTGAAGGATCGACCCAAGATTCAAGAAGCGTGTTACCACATAGCTTGGGAGCAAGACCTCCGAATCAGATGCTCCATGGAGTATCGTGCTGGAAGTTTGGTACGTTTCATCCTGGTGATGTCGTGCTTGAAGTTTGGTACGAATTCCCTATGTGGTATCGTACTTGAAGTTTGGATATGACTGTTACGAGAATGCACAGATTCGATATGTTCGTTGACTTATGTTTATGACGTTATGTTATGTTATTGCATGTTTTCGTACGCTTTTATTAATGAAGTTAAATGATATGTTTTTGGCAAATATTTGAAGTTAATGTTTTATGAAAAGCTAGAACTCACCAGCGTAGCTGACTTTTTAGTATGCACATTCAGGTTAAGGAATGTTATGATGATGGACGGTGATGCTGGGCGGCTTGATGAGTTACTCGGATGATATGAAGACTGTCATCCTGTTTTGAAGTTGGTTATGTTATGTTTATGTAATAGACAATGTTACGCTTCCGCATGTTGAATGATGTTAGGTTATGTTTGAAATAAAATTTTCCGCTGCTTTATTTGATATTCAAGTTTAAGAACTGTTTGTGAATGAGTAAATCCAACAATTGAGACCTCCCGGGTTTGGGGCCTTACACCTAACTTCACATGGGAACGTGAAGACTAGATGAAGCTCAAGTACCCTCAACTTTTCCAAAACCCTACAACCTCTACTAGTTGAATTTCGGAGACATTCCCATAACAATGGAAGACTGTAACATTCCTTAATTCGGTGCGTGTACGATTCCTTATACCCGTTCTCAATTGTATGATTTACTTTTATGTACTCATTTTATTTAGGCCTCTACGACATTTTAACTGGTTTTCTTTCTAATCCAACAAAAAAATTTATAAATAAATTGGAGATTTATATATATTATTATGAAACATAAAATTTTACGTTTTGAATAAAATAAAATAAATAAATAAATAAATTTGTTAAAAAGAATTTAAATGATTTAAAAGAGATTTAAATTTGATTTGATTAATAAAAAGAGGTTGAACCCCCCCCCCCTAAATACATTTAAACCCCCTCTTTATTTTATTTGAACAATTGGAACCCTTAAACCTCTTGTGAACCCTTTTTCTTTTGAACCTGGAAACCCATCCATGAACCAATTTTGACTTGCAAAAGTCAAACCCACGAAAATCCATCTCAATCCCACCAAATCCGCCATTCAAGTGTATCCAAAATGGTTTGGAATAGATCACAATCAGTTAGAGATAAGAAAATTGTTGGTTAGTTGATAGATTTCAACCTAAGTCGAATGGAATAAGAAGCGTGGTCCCGAGAACAACTCCTAAACCCCTTATTTCAAGTGTAGGATCAATGTTTTACAAGATGTTTCTGTTTAGTTGAGTTTGACGGAAACAATCACAACTATGCAAAGTAATAAGAATCAGTGAAGAAACTGATAAATGTAAATTGTATTGATCTTCAAAGTTTACAAGATTACAGAGAAAACTATAAGGAAGAACACCTTTACAATGAAGAAAAACAATACATATAAAGGAACTTAAAATCAAGACAGACCCTTGATTCTAAGGATCAGATCAAACACAAGCCGTTGATCTTGAACTGATGAGAAGCTATACTACTATTGCTTTACAACATAAAGACAAGTAGCAAAAAGGCAACTGCAGTGAAAAGACTTCTACAATGAAAAGACAATAGCAAAACTAAGGTCTTCTCAGTAATCACTGCACGAAAGAGCAGAATAGAAGCATTGTCTTTTCTCATATGCACCAATAACATTCCTTCTACTGATAGGTGTATCACTGTTGCAGCAAAAGGTATCAGTAGTAAAGTCAAAGCTGCTGATGATTTGCCTATCAGCAGCATCAATATTTGATGCTGCTGAGAAGCCTATCAGCAGCAACTATGGACTTCAGTAGACAAAGCTATCCGTAGCATAGTAGTTCATCAGGAGCAGAACTTAACTATCAGTAGCATATACCTTATCCACAACAACTTCATCAGATATCAAAATTGTTGAGTCCACGGCAGATATACGTAGCGAATTTTGTAGCCATAAGTCTTTATCTCTACAAACTCCCCCTAGACTGATGCTACCAAAACTCTTTTACTGCCTTTGTTCCTGAAGCCATTGCATGTGCAGGACAATCCTTGCAGTCTCATAACATCTTGGATCCTTGCTGTGATTGTCAAAGGGAATTTTAGACAAAGATTTGATGTCCCTTCTTGGCATGCTGAAGATGGCTTTGCTAGAACATCTCATTTTGTTTCCTTTGACATCAACTAGTGTGTATTCATCTTTGTCAGCATTGTAGGGCCATTTGATAAGCGGAAAGTGAGATTGGAGTGGTTTTGAATCAATAACAACATCTCGGCTATGATTGAAGTGATGTTTGATCACTAGCAGAAGATGCCTCCCACTTTCATTATCAGGCTCATGAGATTCACCCAGCTCCAAAATTTCTTTAGATCATAATCTAGAAGTTGCATCACTTCATCAACAGACTTGTAGACTGATCTCTTCTTTTCTACCTCTCCTCTGAACACTTCAAACCATTGATCTAAATCACTGTAAAACCATTGCACAATGTGACATCTAGAGTTTTTAGGTTAACTCTGTTAACATAACTCTGTTAAATCCTAACCTAGTTAACCCTATCTCAAACTTTAGGGACTAGTTCTATCATTTTTCAAACCCTAACTACAAGGACTAATTGTGTAGTTAGCCTAAACCCAATTCTAATTGACTTTGTAAAGTCAAAGTCAATATTAAAGTTCCTATTGACTTTTGAAAGTCAACTAACCATGCTCCTTAACTCAATTCAAACCACAAGGACTGTTCCTGCGAAATTCCAAACTCAAAAACAAGAAATTACAAGGACTAGATGTGTAATTCGACCTTTCTTAATTCTGTTTGACTTTTGGAAAGTCAAACACGCGGCTTTGATCCAAATTCAAACTTCCAAATGGATTTCGGTTGGATTTGAAACTGATATCGCATATATGGTGTCCTTAACGACCTTAACTTCCGAAATGAAGCATCATCATTAGCAAATTAAAATGATTAATGACCGTTAACTCAAAACCATCGACCATGATCGTAATAGCCATCAAATTCGGTTAAACCTTGTGTTAATTCCACAACTAGATATCCTGCATACCTTATACGAACACCTCTGAAGCTTTTGCGCACGTTTATTCGATCGAAGTAGCAGAGGTAGTGGCCGGAGATCAACCAGACACAATCGACACTTATTTTAGTCGGGAACCAGCAATTCGAATCTAATTCTGGTAAACTCTTACATCCTTAGTCTCATTTTCATACCTAGATCAAAAGCCCTATGACAATTAGGGCTTAAACTATCGAATTATTCACATTCGAATTCTAGGGTTCTTGTTCTGTCGGATTTAGTCGAACCCTACCCCCGACTCTGTTTAAATCAAATTAAAACGTATCAGTAGATTCACAATCCTTCGTTTAACAATAACCCCATGCTAATTGAATCAAACAACATCGATTTAATCAGGATCTACAACCTAGGGTTTGTTCATATACTAATTTGGGGGTTTTGATCTTAACGACTATCTCAATCAAATTAAACCACAGGGTTGGATTCGCAACCCTTTGTTTGTTAAAAGCCCTATGATTCCAATCACATTTATCATCAAATCTAACCAATTCGATCTGTATTCATAAACCTAGGGTTTCGAGATTCGATCAAGAAATTAACAAAGTTAAACTCTTTGTTATTGCAGTTAAAACCACCCACACATTCGTATAACATTGATGAACAAATCCCCTCTGTCATTTGGCTATATCACGACCGGATTTGTGGGTTTTGGGACTGGATTCGATCGTACGTGGGTATGGGAGGGGGATTCACTTGAGTTGTTTGATAAAACCAATTGGAACCGAATGCTTACGCGATGACCCTAGCGGGTGTGGGGGTAGAGCAGTTGACTCGTACGCAGGAGACCCGGGTTCGAGTTCGGTCTCCGGCATTATTATTTTTAGGCCTTTTCCACTATTTCCCTTTTTACAAAATCTTTCCCTATATTATTATATTAGCATATTAAAATGTTTTAGCCCGGGAAACCACCCGTAGGCTCGGGTTTGGTTATATAACCCATATTTTTTATTATTCCTCACTTTTAAAATAATATATTTATATTATTTTCTGTAACATCCCGAAAATAACAAACGACAATAAATGGAAACGGGTTAAATGCGAGACGAATGGAATAAGCGAGCGTGGAATGGGCCGGCTATGGGCTTTCGCGCGTATGGGCTCAAGGGTAGTCTCTCCCTATAAATACCCTAGCCCGTCTCTCTTCTCTCATTTTACAAGTTCTAGAAAGAGAAACTGAAGAGAGAGAAAGTAGACGGATCGGCCCAAGATTCCAGCAAAGTGTTACTCCATAGCTTGTGAGCAAAACCTCCGAATCAGAAGCTCGATACAGGTAACGATCTGATCTAGATCTGAGTTTTTGTTTGTTTTGGGGTTTTCGGGTTTTGGATGAAAAGGTAACGTTTTTACGCATAAAACTTGAAAATGAACATAGATCTAGCATCTAGAAGGAAAAACGAACGTTTTTAACGTAAAAAGTCAGGATCTTGATGTGATCAGATCTGCATGCAAAAAGTTAGTGTTTTTATGGTGAAGAAGGTCCTGCGTACTTATCAAATACGCAAGAAGTTGGTCCTGCGTACTTATCAAGTACGTAAGAAACAGGTCCTGCGTAGTTATCAAGTACGCATGAAGCAAAGCATGTGTATTTATCAAGTATGCATGAAGCGAAGTCTGAGCACTTATTAAGTACGCAAGAACAAGGCCCCGTGCACTTGCTAAGTGCGCATTCATCAGGCTGGTTAGTAAAGTCAGTATGTTTGCCTAATTCAGAATGGTTAAACCGTTAGAGTCGGGATTAGGTCTGATGTGTATTTAACTAATCAATTCAGATCGGAAGTGACGTTGTTGGACCTTTGTTTAGGACAACACAGATTAGCTTATCAGGTGAGTTCTAGAGCCCTCTTTTAAATGTTTTATTAATGTTTTGGGCTGGTGTGCATACTTATGAAATGATGTTTAACAAAATGATGTTTTATGAAATGATGTTTACAAAAGGAAAGTTGAAATGTGTTTATGAAGTGTTTTGCCAAAGAGGTTTATGAATGGTTTACGAACGGTTTAATGATGAAATGCTTTATAATAAAACGTATGAATGCTTTAACTGAAATGATGTAAAGGCGGTAACAATTATTTTTATAAAAGTCAAAAAATGAATGAATCTGCCACGAGTTCTTTCAGGAACTAAGGTATGCATGTATGTTATGGGCCTTACCTTTTAGGGGCCTTTGTGGTTGGCCAACTGTTGTACAACTGGGTGATTAAAGGGGTGAAGACGGTCTCCATGGGATTACCGGGATCCCTATCGAAGGTTCTATTCCCCACCAGGGAACAATGCTTAAGGTGAAGGTACGTGCTATCCTTTGGGACGTCGTGCTTAAGGTGAAGGTGCGTGTATCCTTGTGGTACCTTTATAAGGTTCTGGTGTCGAATGGGTTTGGGGTATCGGGCCCTAGGTTTCTCCGCCTACATGTAATGTACAGCAAAGGGCCTAGTGGTGGTGTGCCTCGGGGTTTCTCTGCCCGTATGCGATGAATAGAATTGACGGTTATGAAAAGGCGCAGATTCGGTTCATGTTGACTTATGTTATGATGATATGATTACGAGGTTTTGATGATGTTAAGTTATTGCATGTTTTTTTTCGTACGCTTTTATTAAATGAATGAATGTTATGTTTTTCGCAAATGTAAATGTTAATGTTTTATGTAATGCTAGAACTCACCAGTGTAACTGACTTTTAGTATGCACATTCAGGTTAAGGGCAGGTAATGATGATGGATGGTGATGCTGGGCGGCTTGATGAGTTACCCTAATGATATGAAGTCTAGCATCCCGTTATGTTTTATTTATGTTATGTTTTATGTTTAAGACAATATTACGCTTCCGCATGTTGAACAATGTTATGTTATGTTTGAAATGAAGTTTTTCACTGCGTTATTTGATATTCAAGTTTAAGAACTGTTTGTGAATGAATAAATCCAACAAGTGAAGCCTCCCGGGTTTGGGGCCTTATAAGTTGGTATCAGAGCAATAGTTTGAGAGATTCGGACACTCCCAGTGTCTGAAGTTAAACTGTGAATGGGACCGAAGGCGGATGCCAGCATGGGTAACTCGAGCCACATCATCAGGTATGAAGGTAGTATATATTTACATATATAGTATGTCTTAGAAGTGTTAGGATAGGACTTGTGTTCTGATGGAATCACAAAGGTGGTCAAATAGAAATCGAGAGGTAGTGTAATGGTTAATTTGCAGATGGCCAGTGTATATTAACATCTTACAGTACTTGTTGAGTTCTATTTGTTAACTAGCGTGATAACATTAGATTCCTTGTCTTATAGAACGAAATGGCGGGACGAAAGAGCGGAAGGCGTGGTGGGGTCGTACCGGTAGGCGTGATTGTACTCCTGCTCGTCAGGAGTACAGTGAACAGGGGGTGTTCACACGGAACCGGAAAAACAGTGTGTACAAAACTGAACAGACTCTCGTGGAAGAACAACACTTCACTTTCGAACCAGAAGTGAAGGCGGCCCTGGCATGCGAGTTTACTAAGCTGATGAAGGCTACCCTGCCAGATCTGCTGGCAGAAGCATTGAAGAAGTCTAATGAGGTAAGAGGATCCAACACGACATCTCATTGGTGGGAAGGTGTACGTCAAGCTAAGGGGGACGAGACGGTTGACGCAATGCTGTGGAACGATTTGAAAACATTGGTGATTAAGAACTTCTGCCCATGGAATGAAATCGAGAAGGTGGAAAGAGAGTTTTTGGGATTTAAAGCCGGAAGTAAAACACATCGGCAATACACTACCAGATTCAATGAACTGGCACGTCTGGTGCCGCATCTGATCACGACTGAGGAAAGAAAAATTGCTTGCTATATCCAAGGTTTGCCGGATAAGGTCCATACTTTCATCAAAGTAAACACCCCTAGCACCTATGATTCGGCGGTGGAACTCAGTGTTTTAGTGTATGATGACCTGGCACTAAATGATGTTGCCATTAAGGAACCCAAAAAGAAACCGAGCTTCCAAAACAAATGAAAAGGTGGAAATAGGTTTGGGGCTCGTGATAAGAGGGCTCGGGTGGAGGAGATAGCGATGTGTAATAAGTGTGGGAAGGAACATATGGGTGAGTGCAGACTAGGATCCAATCTATGCTTCAAGTGTGGCAAAACTGGACACTACTCACGTGAATGTCCCCGGCTCTACAAGTGCTATAATTGCGGGGGAACCGGGCATCTGAGTAGGGACTGCACAAAGCCAAGAATGGGGGAAACTAGGAAAGGGAAGAGCACCGAAAAGAAGGATGAAAGGCCCCGGGCAAGGACCCGAGCATACGCACTGACGCAGGACTAAGCCAGGGCACACCCCGATGTGGCGTCAGGTACGTTCATCCTTGACAACACTTTTGTTTCTGTATTATTTGATTCGGATGCTAGTAAAAGTTTTATATTGGCCGCTTTCTCTAAACGAGTAAAGTACATGGTTAGTAAAATAGAACGAGCCTTTAGTGTAGAAACCGCTGAGGGTAGAACTGCGAGAGTGACCGACGTAGTTGAAAACTCCACGATAAAAATAGAATGTCATAGGTTCCCTGTCATATTGTTTGTTATGGTTTTTGGAGGGTTTGATGTCGTGTTGGGTATGGATTGGTTAACTGCCAATGAAACACAAATCATATGTAAACGAAAGATAATCCGACTCAAGGCTCTGGATGGTAGCAAAGTCATGGTTTTTGGAGATCGTGACGCCCCGATGCCTAATGTCATCTCGATGATTAAGGCAGCTGATTACCTGAGGCGTAGATGTGAGGCTTATCTGGTATACGTAATTGACAAGTGTAAGAAAGTAAAGGAACTAGACATTGTACCCATGGTACGCGAGTACCCGGAGGTGTTTCCCGAGGACTACCCTGGGATAACACTCGACAGAGAAATTGAGTTCCGAATTGACTTAGTACTAGATGCCCAGCCCGTGGCTAAGGCTCCATATCGACTAGCACCAGTGGAGATGAAAGAGCAAATGGCACAACTAAACGAGTTACTTGAGAAAGGATTTATCCAACCGAGCATCTCGCCTTGGGGTGGTCCGGTGTTGTTTGTGTAGGTCCACATGGCTCTTCTACGGACCGTTCTCGTGATAAGACGTATTGTTAACGCAGAGTGTGGAATCCAACCGAATCAACAATTGTATACACAAAAGATAATAGAAACAATCATGTAAATAGTATTCAATCTTGTATTCCAACAATCATAGAGTTTACAGACTCAATCAGACAATTCGTTCACTTCTGTTCAATGCTTCTCTGCTCTCCTCTCACTGAATCTGTAAACAACAATTTATAGACACAAGACCTGCTATAGGGGAACTTAACAAGTTCATCTCAAAGATGCTTAGGAGAACTTATTAAGTTCGCCTCTAATAGGCTAGGTGAACTTAACAAGTTCGCTCCTAAAGATGCTTAGGCGAACTTGTTAAGTTCGCCTCTCTATGAACTTATACAGAATTTTATCAACAGTTACAAAACATGTCATAATAGACTCCCCTTTAACTGTTGCTAACAATTCTATCAAATACAAGTCAA
Organism: Smallanthus sonchifolius; assembly: GCA_023525975.1. NCBI lineage: Eukaryota > Viridiplantae > Streptophyta > Magnoliopsida > Asterales > Asteraceae > Smallanthus > Smallanthus sonchifolius. The sequence continues at coordinate 66,803,545 of CM042021.1, read as the reverse complement.
AGACATAATATCTTCAAGCTCGTTGTAACTAGAATATGCTCCAACAGACTCCCCCTTGACAACAGCTTTAGAAGATTGTCATCAGTCTTCAAATATCAACAAACACTATGTAGTCTTTATCTTGTTCATCAGCACACTCTCTCTTTATTTCTAGAAGAAAACTTGGGAGAACGACCCCTTGTCAACTTCTGTCTGCAATATTCAGTTTTTGCAAAGGAGAACAACTAAGAATAACCAACAATTAAGATTTCCATGGAAGTTGGAAAAATAAAATCTTTTTGGTTTTTCAAACATAAGAAACACAAAATCTTTTTGGTTTTTCTCTATATAAACTGAAATGTAAAATACAAAATCACATCTTTTTGGTCGAACATCATGAGTAAGAAGATCATATTAGTATATATGATATATCAATCACACATCTTGGATATAAAATCCATATAATATCAAATGGTATCTTATGTCATTCTTTCAAGCCTTGACCAATCAAAACAATATCTTTCAAGATTATCACACTCTATCTTTTCAAGACTTTCATATTGCATGTTATGATACGCGATAAACATTCAAAGAAAATAGGATCATGCTATGACACACAAATTCAAATTGTCAATATTATAAGATTTGAAACTAAAGCATCTCATTCCCACTTTCTTGTGAGTTAAGGTACCATTTAAGTATGAAATACAACGTGTACCCCACTAGTATGCCAAAAGAAAGTAAATGCATTATCTTCAAGACATATGAGATTTTACTTAAGAATATCCGAATTTCTAGAATGAGGAGACATCACTTAGCACATGAATAGCAGAATCCAAATTGGATTGTATAGGAATCAATGAGATTCAGAATCGAATGATTCAATGTTTTGGCATATATATGTGGAATCATAAGATTCAGGTACGTGGATCCAACTGTTTATCTGGATTATGAATTCAATGGAATCAGTAAAGATGATTTATCAATATGATCCAAGAGCTAGTATATGTTTGACAGATGTTGTCAAGTACATATCTTGATTATACTTCAAATTGCATGCTTTTCGGAATAAGGGCACTGAAGCAAATCAAATGAATAGTTCTAAGGACATAACCCGAAACTGTAGGTCCTCATGGCACTTCTACAGATCGTTCTCATGATAAGACGTGTCGTTAACTCAGAGTGCGGAATCCAACGAATCAATGATTGCATGTACAAAAGACAATAGAGACAATCAAGTAAATAAACGTCACGCTTGTATTCCAATTCACAATAGAGTTTACAGACTCAATCGTTCACTTTGTTCTCGATTCTCTGTTCTTACAAACTGACTCTGTAAACATCTATATATAGACTACTGACCTGCATTAGGCGAACTTAACAAGTTTGCCTCTAACAGACTAAGGGAACTTAACAAGTTCGTCTCAGATAGACTTAAGCGAACTTAACAAGTTCGCCTCTGTTAGACTAGGCGAACTTAACAAGTTCGCCTCTAGCAACTTGCATAAAAACACTTAGAACATTAATACATTACAAAAACATAAAGACGTAAGATCAAAACTATTACAAAGCTTTTGTCATTACAATCTATGTCCTAACAGACTCCTCCTTGACAATAGCTTGATCTTCAGTCTTCTGTCTTCATGATGAGCTCTTCCAATTATCCGGCAATCTGCTTCCTGCATGCACTCCATATCTTCTACATATCTCCAACACTCGCTTGTACTGCAATCCTTGTTCTTTCCATTCATCAGTGAACATGATTTCATTCTTTCTCAGTGTTCTCTGATCTTTCTTTGACAAATTGATAAGATTCATTACATCATAGAAACATACAATGACGTTATTCTCTTTGTCTTCAATCCTTGCTTCACCAGTATTAACATCGACATACCACCATTTCATATTCCCAAGAAAATCTTGAGGAATCTTCTTCAATGGTATCCTGTGTACATCACGTACTGGTCTGAATTTGTACTTCCAGGTTGTTAGGACATAGTTTGTAATGACAAAAGCTTTGTAATAGTTTAGATCTTATGTCTTTATATTTTTGTATGTATTAATGTTCTAAGTGTTTTTATACAAGTTGTCACACCCCGACCGATGGCGGAATCATCGGGGCGGGACATGTAAGACTGTTCATGAGCACAAGGTTGACTAGATTGTAATAAATATATTAAATCCATTTCCATTCAAACAAACATGAAACAAGTTCAAAGTACATAATGAAATACAATTTGTCTTTGATTTAATATTAACTAGGTCCAAAGTCTATGTGTAGCATGTCTTGATCTAGCTCATATGAAAGCACCTGAAACATGAATAAAATAAGGTCAACTAAAAAGTTGGTGAGTATAACACAGTTGTATGTAGATAGCATATAGTTGAAAACAAAACCTTTACAAGACATGATAAAATAAGGCATTTATGGGGAGCAGCTATTGTGTAACCAAATGTACAATCAAACCTTGTAACTAGCATGCAAAACAAAGTGTGTTGTCGGTTTCAATCACCGCGTACCATGGGTGGGTTTGTCAGACTCAATAGATCCATCATTGAAAACCGTCGGCTTGTATAGTTAATGATTGCACATAAGAGCATACAAAGGTTAAACACACCTAGCACTCGGGCACAAAGCTCAAATTTTTGCACACATGTATGTAAATAGGATTTTTGCACTTGTGTTGTTTGTGTAAATGTAATTGTGTAATGTGTAATGAGTATAGAGTTCATGTTCCACCCCAAAAGTGTAAAAGAGTAAAAAGGGGTTGTGAATACTCACTTGATTCGAAGGCGTAGCTAACACAAGCTACTAGCTAGCAATAAAATCCTTGCAATGCACAATGTTAACCTAGAGTGTAATGTATATTGTATTAATAGTGCACAAAGTCTATGTCAAAGTCTAGGGTTGGATTGGAGGGGTGTATAAGGTTAGGGGTTTGAACTTGAAATGAATTGTATGAAATGAAAGATTTGAAATGGGTATTTTTGGAACCTTTTGATCAAGGTTTGAGTTTAAATAATTAAATAATTTATTATTTATCTAGTTATGAAGATAATGTAGACGTTATAGGTAATTAAGTATAAATAATTAAATGTTTTTGTTTAAATATAAATTAAATTTTGTAGGTTTAAATAAATAACTTTTTATTTATTTTAGAATTAAAAACTTGATCTTTTCAGAGAAGTTAATATAATTTTCATAAAAACGATTATTTTTATTTGAAAAAATTACTTTGGAATACTTATTGTTTTAAAAATATGAAATTAAATATTTTGTCAAAGTTTTCTCCCACACCCGACCGTGCCAGGGATAAGGCACGATTGTGCTAGGACCACGGGCGCGAGCGCGTTGGTCAAGGACGCGACCGTGTTGATCAAACAGATGTCATAACAAGGCTGCTCACTAGGCACGACCGTGCCTGGGCCAGGCACGACCGTGTCTAGGGTTCGGATAGCACGACCAGGTCTAGCCAAGAGGCACGACCGGGTCAGAGGGCGAGGCACGACCGCGCTTGGAGTGGCGCGATCGTGTCTTCATGGAGCACGACCGTGCTAGAGGACTAGCGCGACCGTGTCTGGTCCAAAACAGAGACGAATTGTCTAATTCCTATGATTTCAAAGCTGGAAACCATAGGGCTTTCATCCATTAGGTGATTTCGAGTCTATTTGTATAGATTAATTGTATTTAAAACATGTCCAAATTATTATTCGATTAAATCATTTTTAAACGAAACTTAGATTCAGGTTTGTGTTAGTTTCGATATTGAATGCCCAAATTAGATTAGGGCTTTGGATCTATAGAATAAATAGAAGGTTTAGAAGGTTTCAATTACCCTGAACGACGATGGATTGGTAGCTTATGGTAGAAAGGAGTTCCGGCGTGACGAATTTTGTCTCCGGCGTCTCCTGCTGCAATTCCGGCTCAACCAGTGTACTCGTGAGTTTCGGTGAGGATTGTGTGATGATTATCGTTTGTTTACTTGAGAGAATATGGATCGAAAGGAAGAAATTTGTGGTTTCGTTTAGTTTTCTTGAGATGAATCGGTTCCAAATGATAATGCTTGTAATTGGCAGTGTAATTGTCTTTGTTAATGGATATTAAGTGGAAATCAGTTACGGGAAACCAACGATCGGGCGATTAAAGCTGCAGTTACGTTTTCTCAGACATGAGGCGCGACCGTGCCAAAACAGGGCGCGACCGTGCCAAGACGAGGCGCGACCGTGCCAAAACCTGGCGCGACCGTGCCTACTAGGGTTTCTGGTTAATTACAAAATCAGCCCTTGCAACTTCAGCTTTGACAGAATTAGCTTGGTTAGGATTTAACAGAACACCTAACGGGATTACTAACTGAGTTAACTCTAGGAGGTGTTACCACGTGATTTGAGTTCTAAAACTTCGGATTAAAAATACGTTTAGCTAACAATTGATGAGGTGCTGGTTTGAACAAGTACAAAGTTTAATGATGTACCGTTATTTTATTAATTTAAATAAATTAAAATAGGGTCAGAAAATCGGGAATGTTACACAAGTTGCTAGAGGCGAACTTGTTAAGTTCGCCTAGTCTAACAGAGGCGAACTTGTTAAGTTCGCCTAAGTCTATCTGAGGCGAACTTGTTAAGTTCGCTTAGTCTGTTAGAGGCGAACTTGTTAAGTTCGCCTAATGCAGGTCACTAGTCTATATATAGATGTTTACAGAGTCAGTTTGTAAGAGTGATCCGAATCGAAGTAGAACAAGATAGATTGAGTCTGTAAACTCTATTGTGAATTGGAATACAAGCATGAAGTTTATTTACTTGATTGTTTCTATTGTCTTTCGTATATGCAATCGTTGATTCATTGGATTCCGCACTCCAAGTTAACGACACGTCTTATCACGAGAACGATCTGTAGAAGTGCCATGAGGACCTACAAGTGGTATCAGAGCTATTGCTCGTGATTCTTGGTGATTCTAGACGGTTTTGCATGCAAATTGACAAGAAATTCATCAACTTTGATATTTTCATTTCTTTGGAGTTTTCAAGCTTAATTTGGTTCTGATTTGGTGTTTTTGAAGAGGATTTTGAAGAAATTGATCCGATAGAAAGGTTCTAATTGTGAAATTACACAATTCTACGGTTTGATTTTGACTAATTCCTTCAAATCAGTGAATTATGAAGATTTTTGGTGTATTCTGGTTCGCAATTTTTGTTTGAACTGTTCTTGAGTTTGAATCTGTTGAAGCAAGTGAACTTGCTGATTTCTTGTGCAGTCGAACTTGTCAAGTTCGCTTCTCACATATTAGGCGAACTTAATCATATTTTCAGGTTTCTGGTTTAGTGAACTTATTAAGTTCGCTTCATATTAAGTTCGCTTGGGTATCATAGAAGCGAACTTTGTTACATCCCTGATTTTCTGACCCTATTTTAACTTATTTTAACTAATAAAATAACAACACGACATTGAATAATATACTTGTTCAAACCTACACCTCATTAAATTGATTAGCCGATCATATTTTAATTCAAAGTTTTAGAACTCAAATCACATGGTAACACCTCCTAGAGTTAACTCAGTTAGTAATCCCGTTAGGTGTTCTGTTAAATCCTAACAAAGCTAATTCTGTCAAAGCTGAAGTTGCAAGGGCTGATTTTGTAAATAACCAGAAACCCTAGTAGGCACGGTCGCGCCTCATGTTGGCACGGTCGCGCCTCGTCTGGCACGGTCGCGTCTATTGTTGGCACGGTCGCGCCTCAGCTTGGCACGGTCGCGTCTCTTTTAGGCACGGTCGCGCCTCACATCAGTTGAAACGTAAAAACAGCCTTTAATCGCATGACCATTCGATTTCATAACCGTTTTCTCGTATTTACAAACCCAATTAAGTTCTTAATCATCATAATCACGGAAAATAACTCCACTTAAGCCGATTTTCTCGAAACCACCAACCTCTTTCATTAGTCCAACAATCCATCCAATTTGACTGGCAATCCTCCCAAGCAAACGCATCATCGACCCCCTCTGAAACTCCCGAAACCTTCGAAATAGCCGGAATAGCAGCAGGAGACGCCGGCAGTCAGGACTGCCTTCGCCGGAACTCGCCCCTACCGTAAGCTACCAATTCATCGTCTTACAGGGTAATTGAAACCTTCTAAACTTTCTATTTATTCTGTAGATCAAAAGCCCCAATCTAATTTGGGCATTCAATATCGAAATTAACAAGAACCCGATCCTAAGTTCATTTAAAAATGGTTTAATCGAATCCGACTTTAAACACGTTTTAAACACAATTAACCATACCAAAAGACTCGTAATAACCTTGTGAATGAAAGCCCTAAACATTCCATCACCTTAAATATAAGGATCAATCAATTCGTTTCTGTTTTGAAAGAGACACGGTCGCGCTAATCATCTAGCGTGGTCGTGCCTCGGGAGACGCGGTCGTGCCGACTTCCAGCGCGTTCGTGCCTCCTGCTCAGACCTAGTCATGCTCGATGGCTAGACTTGGTCATGCCCCTGAAGCATAGACACGGTCGTGCCTGTACAAGGCACGGTCGTGCCTTGTGATTTGTCTAGCTATGTCCTCTGTTGATCAACACAGTCGCGCCCTGACTAGCGCGGTCGCGCCCGTGGCCCGAGCACGATCGTGCCCTGTCTAGGCACGGTCGTGTGTGTTCTCAGAATTCTTAAAATTTCTATATTTTTAAACAATTAGTATTTCAAGTTAATTTTCAAAATAAAAATAGTTGAATTTATAAAAATGCGTATTATCTTTATTTAAAAAGATCAAGTATTTAATCTTAAAATAAATGGAGATTATTTAATTAAAGTTTCAACCTTTAAATTATAAACCCTACACTTAAATAATATTTTAATGTCTAAGTTACATTTTATAAATAGATGAATAAAGTAATAATTATTTATTTGATTTATAATTAAACAAAAACATTTATTTAGTTATACTTAATTACATCTAATACTTGCATTATTCTCATAAACAATAATTAATTAATTTACTTTTTTAATTATTCCAAACTCAAACCTTATTCAAAATGTTGTAAAAATATTCATTTCAAATCTTCCGTATTATACAATACTTTAAAGTACCAATCACTAACTTTATCCAATTCAACCTTAGACTTAGACTTAGACTATTATGAATTATTAATGCAATATACATTACACTCTAGGTTAACATTGTGCAATACAAGGATCACATTACTATCTAGTATCTCGTGTTAGCTACGCCTTCGATACAAGTGAGTATACATAGCCCCTTTTACTCTTTTACATTTTTGGGGTGAAACATGAACACTATTCAACTTACATGTTTACATTTATGCAAACAACACAAGTACAAATCCTATTTACATTCATGTGTGCAATTTGAGCTTTATGCCCGAGGGCTAGGTGTGCTAACTTTTTGTATGCGATTATGTGCATTCATTAACTTTTCAAGCCGACGGTTTTCAATGATAGATCTATTGAGTCTGACAAACCCACCCAGGTGCGTGGTGATTGAAACCGTCAACACAATTTTTGCATGCTAGTTACAAAGGTTTGATTGTACTTGGTTACACAATAGCTGCTCCCCATAAATGCCTTATTTATCATGTTATGTAAAGGATTTGGTTTACAAATTATATGCTACCTATGTACAAACCTGTGTTATACTCACCAACTTTTTAGTTGACTTTATTTTATTAATGTTTCAGGTGCTTTCATATGAGTTTGATCAAGACATGCTACACATAGGCTTTGGACCTAGTTAATCTTAATTCAAAAACAAATTGTATTTCATTATGTACTTTGAATTTGATTCACGTTTGTTTGAATGGAAATGGATTTAACATATTACAATTTAGTCAACCTTGAGCTCATGAACAGTCTACATGTCCCGCCCCGATGATTCCGCCGTCGGTTGGGGTTTGACAGATTGGTATCAGAGCCTTGGTTATAGGGAACTAGGTTATTAGACACCCTTGATCTAGACTATATCTTTAGGACACCCATACAATGTCATGCTACTACATGTTACATTATTAGTTCTTGTGTAAATATTTTTACATGCTATCATAAGTATTTACACTACGTGATACAATACATAATGACTTATGTGTCACACTACTTGATAACTTTTGTGCTTACACTCATTACTATCTACATGCTATATGATTTTTTTTGTGAATATTCTTACATGTTATACTATATAACTACATCATGTGATACAATACTTAATAATCAATGTGTCACATTACCTGCCAACTTTCTCCCCTATTCATTGCTACCTATTTAATTTATTTAAAAGTGCTATCCTAATTTTCCACACACACACTCATACACATGCACCCTTAAACTCACATACATAATACCACACCTCTAGTGAACAACAAATTTTTAAACTATTGGGCCTGATGTCCATCAATAATAAACTAAGAAGCCCATCTATCCTTCAAGAAGCAAAACCCCACTGAAATGCATAAACCTTACTTTCGGGCCACAAGGCCCAGTTCACAACAATTCTCATCATGACCATGAGCCCAACAATTGTATTATTAATACATGATGGCTGGAAGAGTGTGTAAGCCCATGAAGAATTCTGGCTAAGGAAAGATAGGGTATTTAAGTGTGACCTAGTGATCCACCCCTCTTTCCTGGGAATTCTCCTTAGGAATACACTACTTATAGGTCAAGTGTACTCCTAAAATACTATTGTGAAGACTCGGCGTTATGACTAGTCAAACTCTAAACCTATGAGAACTCCTATGTTTGACACTTAGTATTTATTTATCGCTTACAACCTTTCCATTGTTTTCCTGCTAAGCATGGACTCCTACCCTCCTACCTCCCCGGTATGCCGTCCCGAAGAAGAGCCTGATTGGGAAGAAGACACCGGATCACCCGTACATCGAACACCAACACCCGCAGCTGCTAGACCAAGGTTTGATGTAAGGGTAGATTGGATTAGGAACACCGGTCCAAGACTTCAAACACCTGGATCAGCCGCGCCCAGAAACCTGTATCAGACACCCCATCCCCACAAGCAATTACCGCCCCACTAAGAGACCCATATCTAATGCCCGACCCATACCTTCCTAACCCTTGGGTAAGGCATACCATGGCAGCCACTGGTGTTATGGGGATTCCAACCCATGACCTCCATCAATATGTAAGAACTTCAGAATTTGAGAGACAAAAGATAGAGCAGGGAGTAATGCACGACTTGCAAGGACAAGGAATAGCCTAGCAAACCATTTAGGATACCAAAAGAAATTAATCTCCATCCTCGAAGCGGTGCTCGCCTTGGGAATTATTCTCCTTCTAGTGGAAAACTACAGGAGGCGTTAACAGGATTATTTTTCTTATTTATTTCAGTTTGAGAACCATTTTCCTGTGTTTTGAATACATTTCAGCATTACTAAATTTTATATTTTCCAAAGTTATTATTCATAAATTCAATACGTTGAGTGTGAATTACACCCATCATATTTTCATCAAAATTCTCCAAGTATTATCTTTCCCATTCACCACAATTTAGTACACTACGAACAATCTCCTTCGTAAACAAATCATTCAATTATTTGATTTAAACAAGCCTCGTTATTTCGTTCAAACAAAATGTTTATCAAACTTTTTGATAGTATCAAAAACATAAATTTTCCATAAAACTTTTCACCTGATAAGGAAAGTTAATACAACCGATTTTATAAAATATATATATATATATATATTATTTCGAATTGATAAATAATTATGGTTTTCCTCGTTTAAGTAAATATTTCTAAACCCTGGCTAAATTAATATACGACTAATTGTTTAGCCAATAATTTCGCTTAAAAATATTCTCTTATTAAATAGCTGAAAACTTAAATTAACAGATTTTTCCCATAAATTGTCTATTTATTTGAATTATGTGACTCAATGGATTCACTACGTTATATATCTACAATCAAGGACGACTTACCACTTTCAAATTTCAAACAAAGATCCGTATTTGTAAACACATTTCCCCGAACGTTTTCAGAACTTCCTCATTAATTTTCACTTGTCGCTTCAAGAGACGATCCATACCGCATAGACGTTTACCTTTCCCACCAACCTCAACGAGATTTGAGGATTCGAACCCAACTACCACATTATGCAAGAACGTCAAACAACACGTTTCAAAACTCGATCACATGCAAAACCCATTAATATACATCGCACGCGAAGTTCAATACTTATGAATACACGTTCATAATATATCCAACACAACCACATGGTACATGAAACCTAAATATTCTCAATATATCCAATGCTACACAAATTACATGATACATGAAACTAGTTTACCTATAAATCACAACTTACTCGATTGATTACGTAATGCACGAAACACGTTTATTTGCAATACACATGCTACTGGATTGAGCACATGATACACGAAACTTAGTTGTTTGCAATATACATGATACATAAGAATTGCTTCATTGATACATAATTCTAGATTGACCACACTATACATGAAACTTATTTGGTTACGAAGTACATTACACTAAGATATGCACATTGTACAATATACATGATGCTAAGTTGCCAATACTCTACATGAAATTCATTTCCTACTATACACAAAATACTATGTTGTTTACATTACACATCAGAGTTCATTGACTTACAAAATACAAGACGCTTAATTATTTACGCTATATATGAAACTTATTTGATTACGAGCTACGTGACACTAGATCATACATGAGACTTGTGTGCTTACTATATACTCGAAACAAAAATTTGCTTACAATTATTACAATGGATTGATTACATTCTACACAAGACATGGTCATACACTTTATACACCAAAGTTGAAGACCATAATACATTGAAACGACTCGGGGTTTGACGTATTCTTGTTCAAACACGAGCAAACAAAGAAACTTTAAGTGTTACTAATTTGCTACTCTTTAGTTGCGAACTGACCTGATTAAGGACATAGTTACTTGTTAACGAATTTTTATGTGTAAACAATAGACGTGATCATAGTGAAATTATGCCCCCTTACCCGCACACAACGAAACAATCTATACGGACCATACGGTGATTTAAATAATTACAGGTGCACACGGAATTATAAAAATCAGCGCATGGAAACTATAGAGAAATTTTGTCGTGTGATGTGACCTAAAACTTATCATGATGTGTAACAACATAACTGATGTGATATGACAAGGACATGGTGGATACGCCGATGGTACTTCCTATATATAAGTGTCCTATAATATTATCAAAAGTAACGTTGCTCGTGTCACGTGAAGTTTTGACCTAGACCAATGTTTATGAAATCTTTTACCCGCTGACAATTTTAAAGTATATTATACTACATCTTACACAAACCCTAATTATCAAGATTCCATCAAATTCATTCCAAATAATACATCTCACATTTAGAATTCAGAATTATTATTCGACAATCTCCTCCTTAAATTCATTTCAAAACAAAATTCATTATCACCCTTCATATTCAACTTTAAGTATCAGGCCTAAGCCATATCAGGGGTTACCCTCCCCAGACTGCAACAATCAAAACTCATCGAGAACCCAAAACTCCCACCTTTTTCTTGATTTTTAGTAGCCTCCATTAGTTAAATTTCGGGACAAAATTCCCTTAACATGGGGAGACTGTAACATCCCTGATTTTCTGACCCTATTTTAACTTATTTTAAGTAATAAAATAACAACACGACATTGAATCATATACTTGTTCAAACCTACACCTCATTAAATTGATTAGCTGATCATATTTTAATTCAAAGTTTTAGAACTCAAATCACATGGTAACACCTCCTAGAGTTAACTCAGTTAGTAATCCCGTTAGGTGTTCTGTTAAATCCTAACCAAGCTAATTCTGTCAAAGCTGAAGTTGCAAGGGCTGATTTTGTAAATAACCAGAAACCCTAGTAGGCACGGTCGCGCCTCGTCTGGCACGGTCGCGTCTATTGTTGGCACGGTCGCGCCTCATCTTGGCATGGTCGCGTCTCTTTTAGGCATGGTCGCGCCTCACCTCAGTTGAAACGTAAAAACCGCCTTTAATCGCATGACCATTCGATTTCATAACCGTTTTCTCGTATTTACAAACCCAATTAAGTTCTTAATCATCATAATCACGGAAAATAACTCCACTTAAGCCGATTTTCTCGAAACCACCAACCTCTTTCATTAGTCCAACAATCCATCCAATTTGACTGGCAATCCTCCCAAGCAAACGCATCATCGACCCCCTCTGAAACTCCCGAAACCTTCGAAATAGCCGAAATAGCAGCAGGAGACGTCGGCAGTCAGGACTGCCTTCGCCGGAACTCGCCCCTACCGTAAGCTACCAATTCATCGTCTTACAGGGTAATTGAAACCTTTTAAACTTTCTATTTATTCTGTAGATCAAAAGCCCCAATCTAATTTGGGCATTCAATATCGAAATTAACAAGAACCCGATTCTAAGTTCATTTAAAAATGGTTTAATCGAATCCGACTTTAAACACGTTTTAAACACAATTAACCATACCAAAAGACTCGTAATAACCTTGTGAATGAAAGCCCTAAACATTCCATCACCTTAAATATAAGGATCAATCAATTCGTTTTTGTTTTGAAAGAGACACGGTCGCGCTAATCATCTAGCGTGGTCGTGCCTCGGGAGATGCGGTCGTGCCGACTTCCAGCGCGGTCGTGCCTCCTACTCAGACCCAGTCATACGCGTTGGCTAGACTTGGTCGTGCCCCTGAAGCATAGACACGGTCGTGCCTGTACAAGGCACGGTCGTGCCTTGTGATTTGTCTAGCTATGTCCTCTGTTGATCAACATAGTCGCGCCCTGACTAGCGCGGTCGCGCCCGTGGCCCGAGCACGATCGTGCCCTGTCTAGGCACGGTCGTGTGTGTTCTCAGAATTCTTAAAATTTCTATATTTTTAAACAATTAGTATTTCAAGTTAATTTTCAAAATAAAAATAGTTGAATTTATAAAAATGCGTATTATCTTTATTTAAAAAGATCAAGTATTTAATCTTAAAATAAATGGAGATTATTTAATTAAAGTTTCAACCTTTAAATTATAAACCCTACACTTAAATAATATTTTAATGTCTAAGTTACATTTTATAAATAGATGAATAAGGTAGTAATTATTTATTTGATTTATAATTAAACAAAAACATTTATTTAGTTATACTTAATTACATCTAATACTTACATTATTCTCATAAACAATAATTAATTAATTTACTTATTTAATTATTCCAAACTCAAACCTTATTCAAAATGTTGTAAAAATATTCATTTCAAATCTTCCGTTTTATACAATACTTTCAAGTACCAATCACTAACTTTATCCAATTCAACCTTAGACTTAGACTTAGACTATTGTGCATTATTAATGAAATATACATTACACTCTAGGTTAACATTGTGCAATACAAGGATCACATTACTATCTAGTATCTCGTGTTAGCTATGCCTTCGATACAAGTGAGTATACATAGCCCCTTTTACTCTTTTACATTTTTGGGGTGAAACATGAACACTATTCAACTTACATGTTTACATTTACGCAAACAAAACAAGTACAAATCCTATTTACATTCATGTGTGCAATTTGAGCTTTATGCCCGAGGGCTAAGTGTGCTAACCTTTTGTATGCGATTATGTGCAATCATTAACTTTTCAAGCCGACGGTTTTCAATGATAGATCTATTGAGTCTGACAAACCCACCCATGTGCGCGGTGATTGAAACCGACAACACAATTTTTGCATGCTAGTTACAAAGGTTTGATTGTACTTGGTTACACAATAGCTGCTCCCCATAAATGCCTTATTTATCATGTTATGTAAAGGATTTGGTTTACAAATTATATGCTACCTATATACAAACCTGTGTTATACTCACCAACTTTTTAGTTGACTTTATTTTATTCATGTTTCAGGTGCTTTCATATGAGTTTGATCAAGACATGCTACACATAGGCTTTGGACCTAGTTAATCTTAATTCAAAAACAAATTGTATTTCATTATGTACTTTGAATTTGATTCATGTTTGTTTGAATGGAAATGGATTTAACATATTACAATTTAGTCAACCTTGAGCTCATGAACAGTCTACATGTCCCGCCCCGATGATTCCGCCGTCGGTTGGGGTGTGACAAACTTATTATCTTCGCCTAAGGGTAGAGGGTGTTTCACACTTGGAAATTTTTCAGGAAAATGGCAAATATGGTTCAAGTAACGAATATGTTCAATTATGATAATGAGATTGGTACATCTCAAAAACCACCGAAGTTGTTGAATCTTGGAGATTATTCAAATTGGAAAGACATGTTTGATCAGTTCGTATCTTTTACCGACGCCAGTCTCTGGATTCCTATTTTAGAAGGTTATACACATCCGACTTCTTCATGGATGGGACAGGATAATGTTCCAATGCCGGTTTCTGCGTTAACAAATGAAGAAAATGTGTTGTTTGATAGGGAAAAGAAAGCGATGGCAAGTATTTCGATGTCTTTTCTGAAGGAAATATATCACAGTTTCAAACAATTCAAGTCTTCTCAACAATTGTGGGAAGCATTACAGAAAAGATGTGAAGGCAGTTTGGATGTAAAGAAGAGTAGAAAAGAGCTATTGAAGAAGCAATTCTTGGTCTTCAAACATTTTCAAAATGAATCCTTGGATGATCTTGCTACCAGATTATATCATTTGCTTAGTGAACTGTCAAGTGCTTCTGTGGTATATGAAACTGAAGAAATTAATGATAAGTTCTTGGAGGCATTACCATCAAATTTGATGTGTACACGGTTTTGATCAAAGAAAATGTCAAGTACAAAACCATGTCTCTTGAAGAAGTTCTTGGGAAGATTCAATTGCATGACCTGAATATGAAGAAGAAGGAGACTAACATGGAGCACATCCAGGATCCTTCAATGTATTTTGCCAAGACTACTGGTAAAACTGGTACAGGAGTTGCATTCTTTTCTGGAGATGCTCAAGATTCTTCTAAAGATCAGAGTTCTAGAGTTCCTATTCATTCTGGTCATTCTAGTCATTCTGGTTTTTCTGCAACAACAGCTTCTACATCTTCTGGATCTCACAAAAATCAAAAGGTTGCTGATGATTATCTAGCTATGTGTTTCCTCATTCATGGCTTCATATGAGAATTTTATTGGAGGGAAATTTCATGATCCTGAGGTTATTGAAGATTTCAGACATATTGACCCTGTTGATCTGGAAGAAATGAACATCCAATGGAATATGGATATGTTAATGCGTCAAGCAAAATATTTCTTGAAGAAAACTGGCAGAAAGTATATTGGATCAAATAGTCGATCACACATGGGATTTGATAAAACCAAAGTGCGTTGTTATAATTTTCAAGAGTATGGTCACTTTGCTAAAGAGTGTGTGAAGCAAAAGGTAGAGTTTGATTCTCAGAAGAAACAGAATAATTTTCAGAATAATCGTAACCAATCACACGGTTCATCTGGAAATTCAAATCACGCATCTGCATCATCGGCATTGGTTGCACAAAATGATGAGAACTGTGGCTGGTATTCACTTGGAAGATTTAGTGGGTGCTGTAAGTCAAGCCTTTGTAGCAGAAATTCATTCTGAAAAATCAGAAGAGGTGGCTGATGATGATGGTTCAAGTGATGGTTCGAGTGAGAGTTCAAGTGATGGTTCGAGTGATGGTGACAGTGTGCAGGTTGTTGATGAAGAGGTAGAACAAGAGCAGAATATTGATTCTGATGTTGCATCAAGTGTTGCTGAAGATGATATTGTTTTAAAACAAAATGCTTCGGATGGTGTTGATTCAGAGAATATTCCCATTGCCAAAGTTTTCATGGCAGACATGTCTGATCTGTCAAAGGTAAAAGACTCTGTTTGTCATATTTTCTATTCTAACTGCATTACTGTTAAAGATAAATTGCAAAAGGTCATGGATGATAACCCAAACTTGATTTGTGATATGAAATCGATGCATTCTATTAATCAGAAACTAAAAGAAAACGATAAATTGTGCATTGATAGAATTGAGTCTTTGAAAAGAGACTTAAATTCTCTGGGGTTGAAATATAAAGAACAAGCTTATCATCTAGATATGGCTTATGCTGAAATAGAAAAAACGAACTGAAGTAACTGCTCAAAAGAATAAGGAAATTTCTGACAAAGAGTTTGAGGTGATCAAGCTTCATAGAAAGTTGGAAAATTTTTCAAATTCTACTATTGTTTTGGATTATTTTAATTCAAATGCTGATCCTACTAAACGGGTTGCTGATATTGGGTTTGTTCTTCTGCCATTTAATGCAAATTATGTGGTTGAACCTGAAATTATACATGAAGAGGAAATAGATCCAAAAAAACAGTATTGAAAGTGAACCTGGTAACTGGTGAGGATATGGTGTATGAATCTGATTTTGAGGATGAGGAATTTGATGAGAAGAAGGTGGAAGGTATTCCGAAAGAGGTGAAACTTGATGAACCAACTATTGCAAAAGTTGTTACCCGTGATAGATGCATTATGACTGAACCTGATTAGGTGAAGGTTGTTACCCCTAAGCTTTCTCCAATTTTACAGTCAAGTGGGTTTGTCGCTGCTGGTCATCAAAAGGTCATTCATCAAAGGTGCCTACACAGGTTTATGTTCCAAATAAGACAGTAAAATGTTCTAAAAAATCTTCTGAAGCTTATTCCTCTGATGGCTCCTCAAATTCAAAGAATTCTTCTTACTTTAGAACTTTTAAAGAAAGAAGAGTTTGCTTTCATTGCAATGAAGCTGGTCACATTCTGATCAATTGTCTTTATATGAACAAGGGAAAATTGAAGATTGTTCCTTCATAACCAAAAGTGGTGAAGATTCTGAAAAGATCAAATGAGGGAAAGTCATCATTTAGTTTGGAGCAAAATATGTCCTGTCGATCTTTTGTTAAATCCTCTAGATTTAAACAGCAGGATAAATTGAAATCTAAATCATTTGTGTGTCAAGAGAAACCTGAGATTCCTAATGTTGGAATTTCAAAGGATTCTCATTCTGATGTTGTGAAGAAAGTTCCACTGAGGCAATCTGTGCCTACACAGTCATTTGCTAAATCCACAGGATTTAAGCAAAATGATAAATATGTGTCTAAACCAGTGTTTGTGCATACTGGTGTGAGAAATGATGTTGATTTTCAACAGCATTTTGAGATTCCACATGTTGGAATCACAAAAGATACTCAACCTGAGGTCAATCTTTCTCGACCACAAAGGCGGAGACGTAACAGAAAATTAAAGAAACTTTTGGAAACATCTGAATCTAATAATAATAAATCTAATAATGTTTTTCAAAATAATCATCCTGTGTCTCCATCGAGAGGTTCTGATTTTGTTGGACTTTATGTACCAAAGGTTGATGATAAAGTGGATTGTGAACTCATTGAAGTTGTTTATTTTGATACATCTGGACGACCCAAGACCACAATGGCTTGGGTTCCTATTTCTAACTGATTTTCTTTGTTTATGTAGGGACAACCAAGGAGGACTATCAGCAATACATGGTATGTGGATAGTGGTTGCTCTCGACATATGACAGGGAATATCAGATTGCTTGAAGATGTTAAAAAGATTGATGGAGGTTATGTCACTTTTGCGGGGAATAAAGGCGGGTACATAACTGGACAAGGAACTTTAAAGAATGATAAAGTCAAATTTGAGAAGGTGAATTACGTGGAGCAGCTAGAACACAATCTTTTGAGTGTATCACAAGTTTGTGACAAGAAGTTTTCGTTCCATTTTAATGATGCTGAGTGTTATATCCTGAAACCTGGTTTTGTTATTCCTGACGAATGGATTCTCATGAAGGCCCCGAGGAGAAATGACACGTATGTCCTTGACATGAGTGTCGCTACTACAACGGATTCAATTCCTACATGTTTACTCTCCAAGGCGTCAGAATCAGATTCTATTATGTGGCACAGGAAGCTAGCTCACATCAACTATCGGAAGATGAACTACATTGTTAAGAATGATCTGGTTCTTGGTATTCCGAAGACAAAATTCTCAGTTCCTGGTGATTGTATTCGTTGCAAGAAGGGGAAACAACGAAAGAAATCACACAAATCTAAATCAAAGAATTCTATCGTAACTCCTTCGGAGCTGCTGCATATGGATTTGTTCGGTCCGATTAGTATCAAGAGCATTGGTGGAAAATCGTACTGTTTGGTAGTAACGGATGATTTCTCCAGATTTTCATGGGTTAAGTTTCTTTTTTCTAAGGCTGAAAACCACTGAGTTGGTACAATACTTAATCCTGGGTTTGGAGAATTTGTTCAATCTGAAGGTCAGAAGAATTAGGAGTGACAATGGCAGCGAATTTAAGAATAGCAAGATGGGCTTATTCTGTTTACAAAAGGGAATTCATCATGAATTCAGTGCGCCATATGTTCCTCAACAAAACGGTGTTGCTGAGCGAAAGAACAGGACGCTGGTTGAAACGGCACGCACGATGCTTGCAGATTCTAAGCTTCCAGTTACTTTTTGGGCTGAAGCTGTGAATACTGCGTGTCACGTTTTGAACAGAGTCTTGACCGTCAAGCGACACAACAAGACTTGCTACGAATTGCTGAATAATCGAAAGCCGAATCTGGATTATTTACTACCTTTTGGTAATCCTTGCACCCTGTTCAAAGTTCGTGATGTCCCAACAAAATTCAGTGCTAAAGTTATTGAAGGAATTTTTCTGGGGTATGTTGCAAATTCGACTACCAAGAGGGTTTATAAAAAAGAGACGTGCCAAGTTGAAGAATGGTTTCATATTGACTGTTCAAATCGGTCTTTACCTCAAATGGCGAGTGGACCAGATTGGGAATTTGATTATGAAAACTTATTCAAGTCTTTTCATTTACCTTATGATATTTCTCCTGATGAAGCTGATGTTCTCTATGATTTATGTCAGGATGCACAGCACAATGGATTTCTACCAAATACAGTTCCAAATTCATCGGTTCCATCTACTTCTGCTCCCGATCCTAATGTTGCTTCTTGTTCAGGACCACAAGATTCAGAGAGTGAGGAAGATAATGCTATTTTTCAAGATTCTTCTGCTGATCCTTTGTTGGGTGATGATCCATTACCTTTGACACAGGATTCGGGGGAGATTCCTACAAATTTAGACTCGGAAATTCCAATTCACCATGATTTGTCTTATCAATCAGATACAACTCATGTTGAAGTGTTGCCGGTTCCTGAGGTCGCTTCCATCAAGGAACTCAAAGATCATCTAGTGACAAATATAATCGGAAATTTGCAGGATGGAGTGAAAACACGTTCTCTTATTGACAATACTTGTTTGTATACATGTAATAAATATTCGGGTGTTCTTGATGATTGCTCACATTCATGTTTTATTTCTCAGGTCGAACCCAAAAATGTTGAAATGGCATTAAATGATAACAATTGGATAGAGGCTACGCAGGAAGAACTTGCTCAGTTTGACAAACTTAAGGTTTGGAATCTTGTAGATCTTCCGAATGGTGTATATCTGATTGGTACTAAATGGGTGTTTTAATGTAAGAAAGACGATCGAGGTGTCGTGGTAAGAAACAAGGCAAGACTAGTTGTCCAGGGCTTCAATCAACAAGAGGGAATTGATTACACCGAGGTTTATGCGCCTGTTGCGAGGCTTGAAGTTATAAGGCTGTTTTTAGCTTTTGCTTCTTATAAAGGTTTTAAGGTGTTTCAATTGGATGTGAAAAGTGCATTTTTATATGGTAAGGTCAAGGAGGAAGTTTATGTTTGCCAGCCACCGGGGTTTGAAGATCCACTTAATTTGAATGGTTTTCAAGCTTGATAAGGCCCTCTATGGTCTTCATTAGGCTCCTCGAGCGTGGTATGAAACATTGTCCGCACATCTTTTGGCAAATGATTATGTTCGTGGAAAGATTGACTCGACCTAATTCATAAAGAAATCAGGGGGAGATTACCTACTGTTGCAGATTTATGTGGACGATATTATTTTTGGCTTAACAAATGAAGGGTTATGCAAAGATTTTGAGAATGTAATGAAGTCGAAGTTTGAAATGTCTGCTATGGGAGAGTTATCGTTTTTCTTAGGTTTACAAGTAAATCAAAAGGAAGATGGTTTCTTTATTCATCCGTCCAAGTATGTCAAAGACATCTTTAGTCGGTTCAAGATGGAGGATTGTACCCCATATGATACTCCAATTCCGGTCATTCATAAGCTGAATTCTGACCCGGATGGAAAAGATGTGGATTGTCGACTTTACAGAGCAATGATTGGATCTCTCATGTATTTAACCGCTTCAAGGCCAGATATAATGTTCGTTGTGTGCATCTGTTCCAGATTCCAGGCAAAACCAAAAGAATCTCACTTAATAGCTGTAAAAAGAATCTTTCGTTATTTGAAAGGAAAACAAAGATTGGGACTATGGTATCGACATGGTTCTAACTTTGATTTCAATGCTTATACTGATTCTGATTTTGGTGGTTGTTGTTTGGACAGGAAATCTACAACAGGTGGTTGCCAGTTCTTGGGTAATCGACTTGTTTCCTGGCAATGCAAAGAGCAAACCACAATCTCCATATCTACATGCGAAGCAGAATAGATCGCTGATGCGAGTTGTTGTTCATAGATCCTGTGGATACAACAACAATTAAGAGATTACGGTTTGAATTTCACAGGAACCCCTATGCTTATTGATAATAATGCTACAATGTTTATAACTAATAACCCTGTTAAGCACATTAAAACAAAGCACATTGAGATTAGATATCATTTCATTCGTGATTGTGCAGAGAAAAGGTTGATTGAGCTGGTAAAGGTTCACACTGATGATAAATTTACTGATTTGTTTACCAGGTTTGAATTCTTAATCAAAATGATAGGTATGATCAATCCCGAATAAAAGTTTTTCAAAATCAGATTTTCATGGAAAATTTTGTTTTTAATTTCATTTATTGCTTTATTACATTTCTGCAATTTAAATTTTCAGTCAAAAAGTTCTTCATTTATAAAAAGTCAAAACAAATTGAAAAATATAAAATTTGACATCATTTGAAGTTAGAGAAGAAATGATAGTACATCAGTGATTAGTTCATTTCATACGACCTTAGTAGACCTTTGATATATTATTGATTAAACTGAGTTGATTTGATCTAAATTCCAAAGTTTGCATAAATGAGAAATGATAGTATTGTGAATGCTCTAATCTTAATAATCTGTTTTCAAATTTGTGTATGAGTTTTGAAACTTGAATTGTCAATAGACTAGAAGCGTTTTGAAACTAATAGTAGTGTGAAAATTAAATATGATATGATTACATCTGTGATTTGAATCCATTATATGCCTGGGTGTGTGTGTAAAAGATCATTATCAGATAAAGAATATATGGTTTTAAAGAATTTTATGAGACCAATATCAAATTATATCTTTAGCACAAATCTATTTCAGTTCACATTACTACCCATGCCCCGAAAAACCTGCAATGTTTTGTTGAACTAAGATATGCTTTCAAAATCTGTTGAAATGTATGTTCGCCCTTGGATCAGTTAGATACATCATGTAGTCTGACTCCATTGAATCTTGTCCAGATAATAGTTGGATCCTCATACCTGAATCTGTTGATTCACATTATATAGCCAATTCATTAGAATCTTCGGATTCTGAATCATCATGATTCTTATATCCTTTGTGATCTGCTTCTATTCTTGTGCTAAATGAGATAATTTCATCTTGGAAATTGATGTAATCTTAAAATAAACCGTGTATGTCTTGAAGATAATGCAAATTATATTTCTGTTTGGCATATATGTGGGGTACACGATGTTTTTCATCTAAATGGTACTAAATCACATGAATTTAGAGAATAAACGCTTATAGTTTCAAATCATATAATATTGACAAATTTAAGAATTCATGCTTTATATTTCAAATTCGATATAAATAAAAGAGCATTTCATAAACTGATCTCATTTACTTTGAAATTTATCGTGTATCATTTCAAATATTATTCAAATTAAATGATTTACAAATACTAAAAAAGATACATAAAGTACAAGATGAGTTGGATAGTTTCTTATCATAGGTTACCCTTGGTTATTGCTAAAATGTGTGATGAACTACTCGGATACTGATATGATCTTCTTACTCATGATGTTCATTCAAAAATATGTGATTCCGTTTGTATAGATAAAATTCAAAAAGATTTTGTTTTTATTTTCCATGAAAATTTTAATCTTTTATTAAATTGTTCGGGATTGGATCAAATACATGCTGCTGACGGAAGTTCAAGATGTGACGGATTGAAAGTTGGTAAAAATTTTGATCAAGGCAAATGTTGAAGACATTAAGTTCGCCTCTTTCTGGTGAAGCGAACTTAATATGTTCGCCTAGGGCTTGTTAAGCGAACTTAACAAGTTCGCCTAATTAAGCGAACTTAATCTGAATAAGGGTTTATCCAGGCGAACTTAACCACTTCATCGTCTTCTCAGTTGCAAGCGAACTTATTCAAATTTTTTTTAGATTTTAAACTACGTGGTTGTTGAGTTGTTAATCATTTCATTCTAAATCAAAATTGGATTGCGAATCTAACCAAGGTATTTTCATCGAATTTTGTCCGATAAATCGAGAGAAAATCAAGGTTTTTGTCTCGGTTGTTATCCCGAGTTGTTTTTGCCCAAAATTAAGGATATTCCAGTGTTAAATCTTGAAATTGTTTATGGATATTGACTTAGGGGTGCTAGTTGACGGGTTTGCAATTGTTATTTCTTGTTTTTAACACAAATTGAAAGATTTTGATTTCTGGGTTGAATTCGAATCGACGGACGGTTCAGGGGAACTTGTTCAAGTTCGCCTCTTGAAACACTAGGGGTCAGAGAAGTTTTGGACTTGTGATTTTTTTTGTGTTTAATTTAAAAAAAAGAAATTGTTTTATTTTTTGTTTTAAATTTCTTTGTCATATAGTTTGTGTTTTGTTATTTTTCTAATATGTGTTTGTTGTCCAAATATTTTCAGATGGCTCGTTGTGTCGAATACAAGCACAACCAGGTGGCACTGTTAGATCCTAACATGTCAGAGGCCATACACTTTCAAGGAATTATAGGATTTCTAAATCGCTCATGACTACGTGTTGCCTTATCTGCTGATCCATACATCAGTCTGGTGTATATTCAACAATTTTGGGACACCTTACATTCAGATACTGACGTAGAACCTCACGTTCTTCGTGCCACAGTCAACAATACTGAGATTGCTATATCTGAAGACACTATTCGTGCAGCTCTTGCATTAGGAGGTGCTGCTGAAGATCCTATATCTTATCCTAATCCTGTGATCATGGGATGCTTTCAGAGGATGGGTTACCATAGTAAGCCGAATGACACACAGGCACGTAAAGGTGGTTTGGTGGGTGAATGGAGATACTTCATGCATGTGATTATTCAGTGTCTCTCTCCTCGTAAAGCTGGTACTGATGGGTTAAAAACTGCTTTACAAGCTGCAATGGTAGCTTTGACATTGAACAAACGCTTCAATTTTGTAAGATATATCTATAAGGAGATGGTCATGCAAATTACACCTGCTGAAGGTCAAGGATTTTTGATGTATCGTAGGTTTCTCCAGATGATTCTAAATCATATTCTTCATGATCTCCCACAACATCCGATTAGATTGACTTTGACGCCGATGTCTAAGAGTATCTTTACGGATTGTACTAAAGTGAAACAACATAATTAAGCGTTGATTCCAGTTAATGCTCCCTTGTTTGGTCACTTAATCAATCCTGATTATGTTGAACCACCAAATGATAATTGGTTTCATCCTAATGAGTTAGCTCAAGTTCAAGGTCAAAATGTTCAACAACAACAACAAAAACCACAACAACAACAAGATGCTCCACTACAACTACAAGTTCCTGTACAACAACAAGTTCCCGTACAACCACAAATTCCTATTCCAGAACAAGTTCCAATTCCACAAGCTCAGGTTGATATACCTGTCAATGAGCTTGTTCTAGAAGAGGTCGTCCATGAACATGAACAAGATCTAGGAATGAATATGGATGACTTTGTTGATGCTGCTGTGAACTCGCCCATTCATGAAGCTGAAGGGAATGTGGTGACTGAGAATGAGTCGAGTTCTAGCACAAGTGATACAATCTTACCTATTTATGAAGAAACATATTCTAATGAGTCTAGGGATTTCTCCTCAGATCATTATGAACGGTTGGCTCGCATACCTTTGGCTAATGCTGGCAAACGCCTTAAATCTACAGCCCAAAGACAACGACGAAAGTCCGTTCGGGATCCTCCTTCCGGATCGGTACTTGGAAAGAGAACATTAGTAAATGAGAGTTCAGATAGTGATTTTAATCCGGATCCTAAAGCTCCAAAGCTTATGTCTGCTTCAATTGTTGCGGCTCATTCTTCTCAAGGTGTGGAAGATGCTACTTTTGTCGCTTCTTTGATTGTCACACCTCCAAGCTCTAAAGAACAATTTCCTGTTCTCACTCCTGTTCCTCCAGTGATTCCTACTCCCAGTACTTCCATTCCTCAATCGTCAGCTGGTCCTTCTAAGCCTTCTGATTCTGAAAGGATTACTTTCCTTGAATCGCAAGTGCTTGCATTAAAAACCCAGGTGGATACTCTTGTATCTACTGATACTCAAAGACAGCTGGTGATTTAGACTCAAGCTACGCAAATTGCTGCTATGCAGGCATTAGTATCCAAGCTTGTTGAGCGTCTTGACGCTCAGGGGGAGTTAAGGATACGTGATGCATGTCATACTGAGTCTATTCAAAGACATGATGTTGAAGACAATGATCCTTAGGTTAATATTGAGTGTGATCGTCAATACGCTGACGTTGATCCTATTTCTAAAGTTCAGGGGGTGTCGACATCACAATCAATTGATGGAAACAAAGATACTTCTGGTGTTAATGACGAAGAAATCTTGTTATTGGAGTTCTTTGCTGAGTCTGAGGAGGAAGAAGCTGAAAAGATAGCATGTCTTGATGACATAGATGAACTATTCAATGAAATAGAAGATGATGTGTCAGATACTGAAATAGAAGAAGGAGAGATAGTGGAGATAGAGATAGAGAAAAGTAAAGATAAAGTGATTTATGAAGGCTGTGATGGTCTTAATGTTCCTTATAACTTCATCCAAGATGATGTTATTCCTGAGTTTAATTATGAAGGAGCAACAGATTCTATGGACTCATTTGAAGACATCACACGGCCTGAAGATACTGTTGATTCTAAGATTGATACTGATGAAGAAAATATTCAATCCAATAAAGATGCTGAAGCTGATACTACTCACACTGAGTCTCCAAAGATGAATGAAGAACCTGTGATGTACAGAAATACAGGTATGACTAGAGAACAGTGGAGAGAAGTTGTTAATAGCTGGATGAAGGTGCTACCCAAGTCTCAAACACAACCTGCTCAGAAAGAAAACTATGTAAATAAAGAGAGGTGTGTAGGAAGAATCATAAGTTGGTTTTATGATAATGACATAAATCTATTTGCTATTAAAAGATCTGATGGTGTTCAGTACTTAAAGCCGAGGATCAAGTATTTCAATACCTTGCCAAGGTGTGAAATGAATGGTCTATCTTCAAAGCCACTTATTAATAGAGCCAAGATTGGATTAGCTGATGTGATTGCAAATCTGATTAAGAGAGAAGGTGGTTCGGGGAAGTATGAAAGGCTAAAGCCTCAAAGAGGAAAAAGAGTGAAGAACATAGATCACAAGACTGGGAAAGTAACCTGAAAGTACAAATTCAGACCAGTACGTGATGTACACATGATACCATTGAAGAAGATTCCTCAAGACTTCCTTGGGAATATGAAATGGTGGTATGTCGATGTTAATACTGGTGAAGCAAGGATTGAAGACAAAGATAATAAGGTCATTGTATGTTTCTATGATGTAATGAATCTTATCAATTTTTCAAAGAAAGAACAGAGAACACTGAGAAAGAATGAAATCATGTTCATTGATGAATGGAAAGAACAAGGATTGCAGACCAAGCGAGTGTTGGAGATATGTAGAAGATATGGAGTGCATGCAGGAAGCAGATTGCCGGATAATTGGAAGAGCTCATCATGAAGACAGAAGACTGAAGATCAAGCTATTGTGAAGGGGGAGTCTGTTAGGACATAGTTTGTAATGACAAAAGCTTTGTAATAGTTTAGATCTTATGTCTTTATGTTTTTGTATGTATTAATGTTATAAGTGTTTTTATACAAGTTGCTAGAGGCGAACTTGTTAAGTTCGCCAAGTCTAACAGAGGCGAACTTGTTAAGTTCGCCTAAGTCTATCTGAGGCGAACTTGTTAAGTTCGCTTAGTCTGTTAGAGGCGAACTTGTTAAGTTCGCCTAATGCAGGTCAGTAGTCTATATATAGATGTTTACAGAGTCAGTTTGTATGAGTGATCAGAATCGAAGTAAAACAAGATAGATTGAGTCTGTAAACTCTATTGTGAATTGGAATACAAGCATGAAGTTTATTTACTTGATTGTTTCTATTGTCTTTCGTATATGCAATCGTTGATTCGTTGGATTCTGCACTCCGAGTTAACGACACGTCTTATCACGAGAACGATAAGTAGAAGTGCCATGAGGACCTACACAGGTCACTTTCCCAGTCTTTTGATCTATGTTCTTCACTCGTTTTCCTTTTTGAGGCTTTAGCCTTTCATACATTCCCGAACCACCTTCTCTTTTGATCAGATTTGCTATCACATCAGCTAATCCCAACTTAGATCTATTAATAAGTGGCTTTGTGTGACATTCCGGATTTTTATTCACGCATTTGTAATATATATCATGTAATCATTTTCAACTAAATGAAATGCAAGTGTTTTATTTAATTTTGTACAAAATATATATTTATTTTTATTTATTTTATGGATTTAAAATAATTAAAAACAAATACGTTTTAAGCTTATATAAAAAAAATCTAAATTTAAAGGTTGCATATTTAATAAAATAACCTATTTAAATAAGATAAATAACTTTTATAAAAATTATTTATAATAATAATAATAAAATAAGTTTATAAAATATATTTAAAATTAAAAGAAATTAAAGAAATTTAATTTTATAAAAGTTGATGGGTTGTTTTGAAAATTTTCAAACTAGAAGGTTTTAAGATAAAATCTATTGAGGGACTATTTCTGTACAAATCAAACTACAAGGATTCATCCGTAATTATCTTAGGGGTCGAATTAAAACAAAATCAAACTACAGGGACTGAAACTGCCAAATTGCAAATCGACTTTCCGGTCACCCCCTACGTTTGTCCGGCGGTCCAAGCCAGTTTCCGGCGAACACCCCGACAAGCCTGTTCCCTGCACCTCGACAGCCGCTACATGCATCCCTGAACTCGTCTTCCCCATGCGAACAAAAGGCCCCGACCAATTGGTCTTCCCAACATACGAATCGCCTGATCTTGTTGGTGGCCGAGAACCCACGCCCCGAATTCGAGCCCGACAGTCAACCTCCACGCGTATTTAATAGCTCTTTAGCTTCGTCTCGTCCAGACGAGTGTCGGGACGTGCCCAATTACATGCCTTGTCATAAGAAACGAACTCGGCTATAAATAACCATAGTCAGACCTGCTCGAGTTCGCTACCCCTCTTCCACCCAATCTCACTCCAAATTGAAGACACCATTACAATCGCCATCTCTGCGTGAAGCTGTGACCAAGGTTGTAGAGGCTAATCCCATCCAGAAGCTCGATTCTCATTCTGGACATTCTCGGATTTAAGACTCTGCCGTCCAGCCCCTTTTGCGACCACGTAAGAATCCTCAACTTCGTTTCTTTACCTTCTGTTATCATAAGGCAAGCTGAACCAATCGAAGTCACGACTCCAAAAAATCGATTACCAGACAGACTATTGTTCTGAAAAATTACTGTTTTATTTTCTAAAGTCTGGGCCATCGAAACTACTTAGTTTCGATTGAGTAAATGGTCAATCGAAACTAGTGGTTTCGATAGATGGTAGTTACGACAGCCTGTGTATCACTTATAAATGATTAATCGAAACTAGTGGTTTTGATAGATGATAGTTTCGACAGCCTGTGTATCACTTATAAATGATCAATCGAAACTAGTGGTTTCGATAGATGGTAGTTTCGACAGCCTGTGTATCACTTATAAATGATCAATCGAAACTAGTAGTTTCGATAGATAGTAGTTTCGACAGTTCTGTTTATCACTTGTAAATGGTCAATCGAAACAAGTAGTTTCGATTGAACACAGTATCGATACCTGTCACGACTATAAACAGTTTCGACCAAATCAGTACTCTCAAGTAAACCTGGACCAACTTTTATGCAAATAACACTAAGAAATGTTATCATAAACCTATACACAATTAAATACTAATACGCACATGTAAACATACAATAATACCCATTTATCTACATAGGGTTTCAACGTGCTTAGACGTCAACATCTTTATCACCTACACGCGTGGAAAAATACCCGCTTGCAAGGTGAGTTACATAGCCCCTATTTTACCTTTTTACATACTTTGGGGTGAAACATTATTTCATGCTTCTCAATCACATTGTTTATACGTGTTATACATGTGGTCTATATGCTTATTATCTTGGATGTACATACATTTAAACACAAGAAAACCAACAGTAATATTAATAGATCTATTGTGCCTGACCAGCCCACCCGGTTAGGGTGTTTATTACTGCATACTCGGATATAGCCGCGTGTTATATTCAAACATACCGGATATAGTGGGTAACTATATTCAAACATTACCGGACTTAGCTGTTGTGCTCTGTTCAAGCGCGTCAAACAAGGTTTGAATTGTGATTAGATAAATGATACACCATGTATATACTATGTTTAACAAGATAAACAATGAGTTGCAAAACTTTTTTTTTATCTACTACATATCGGAACTACAAACCTATGTACTCACCAACTTTTTAGTTGACACTTGATTTAAATAATGTTTCAGGTTTGGATATGTGATTGCTTGCCGAAGATTTCTCCACTTAAGAACTATGGACCTAGCTAAATAAATCAATGTTTTGAACTAGACTAGGTTATTTGAAATGTATTGTAATTGGATCTTTGTTGTCTTTAAATTTAATTAATGAATTATGCAATTTTTTAGTTATCATGTGCTTTTGAACAATCATTCCATTGTCCGCCTCGATGATTCCGCCATCGGTTGGGGTGTGACAGATTGGTATCAGAGCCATGGTTATAGGGAATTAGGTTATTAGACACAATGACCTAGACTATAACCCTAGGACTCCCTTTTTATGTGTTATGTGCTAAATGATTAATTGTTATGTGAATTATTTGTAGTTAGGTATTATTTGAATTTTCCCAAGTTTGGTACATGAGACTTATACACATACATACAAGGCTTAAAGACATGATACATACTTTACATACACATTTGACAAACAAACTTATGCAAACAAATACACTACTCATCCTTATCCATACTCTTTCCTAATCCATATTAACTGCAACATCCCTACACATTTTATACTCATAGACTCTCAAGTATATTAAAATCTTAAAAATCTCGTCAACGACTTAATTTCTTGAAACTAGTAAAGGACATGTGCAATCTGGAAGGGTGACACCTGTACATTGGGTTTTCTGTCTAGGAAAGCATTTCGTATAAATCCAAATAAACGGACCCGTATGCTTCCCTGGGAATTCCTGAAGTGAGTGTTTACCTATAGGCTAAAGCATGTCTCCTTGAAAGTTTTGAGGGATTAATTAACGTTGATAAGTCAATGTATTCGCAAGGATACGATCCGAACTTAAACTCAAAATTTGGAGACATTATAGCAAGATAGGAAGAACTAGACGAACATGCAAAGCAAATCATTATTACGGGTGCACACGTAATAACGAATTGTAGTGCATACAAGTCCCGGAAATTCCTACTACGCGAATAATGATCTATAACATCACGTTCTACCCGGAATAGATGGCATAGTATCCCCCAGTAACTTTGAATAAATACACATGCATTGGCACGCGTCTTGATGAAACCCGTTTTTCTGCTTACATTATTTCCTACTATGACTCATATATATATCCATCTTATCTAAAATATCATTGTCTTTTCTTATGGTGAAAGAATGCCTCCTCGACGTGCAAACTCTAGCACTTCCAACCCGGATCTTGCTACCCTTCTTGCCCAGCTAGTGGGGCAAATGACCCAAGCCAATAACAACAGTGACGGGTCTCACAACATCCAAGGAAACGGTGGTACCTACCCGCCTCAATGCACGTTTAAGCACTTTAACTCGTGCAATCCTACAAAATTCTTCGGTACTGAAGGTGCTACTGGCCTACTGCAATGGTTTGAAAGCATGGAAAGCACATTCCTAAACAGTGACTGCCCCGATAATCTTCGGGTTCGCTATGCCACAAGTGTACTTCAAAAGAGGGCCCTCACCTGGTGGAACGGTGAGAAACGCACTCGTGGTGTTGAGGTTGCTACATCTTTATCATGGGATGATCTGAAGAAAGCCATGACTGATGAATTCTGTCCTCGAAATGAAATGAGGAAGCTCGAGACTGAGTTTTGGGATCTTGCCCAGGACAGCGGGGATAATCTGGCTTACACCACCTGGTTTCAAAAGCTAAGTCTGTTGGTGCCTCATATGATCACTCCCCTTACTCGGGGAATTGAAAAATACATAGGCGGACTGCCTATGCAAATTCAAGATGCTGTGTTAGGAAGCAATCCTCCTACACTTGAAGCTGCTATCCGTCTATCCGCTACACTATCCGACAACCATGTCAAGGCTGGAACCTTATCAAGAAAGGGTTCCAAGAAGGTTGTTTCTACTCTTGCAGCCGTCAAGGATGTAAAACCTGAGTCTTCTAACCGCAACAAGAAACGAAAGGGTCGAAACTTCACAGCCGTAACTCCCGCTGTACCTGCTATTCAAGCGGCCCCTTTGGGTCAAAACCCGAAACCTTATCTAGGCCCGAATCCCCAATGCCAGACCTGCAAGTACCATCAACCTGCCAACTTACCATGCCGGTTGTGTTCAAACTGCGGACGATATGGACACATGGTCACTACTTGCCGTACCCGTCCTCCCGTCCATCAAGCTGCTCCAGCCAACCGTCCAATCTATCCGGCACCTCTCAATGGTCGAGCATGTTACGAATGTGGAGACCCAAACCATTTCCGTGACCGATGCCCAAAACTTCATCATCAAGGCGGTCCTCAAGGACGAGTGTTTAATATAAACGCCAATGAGGCTCAAGCAAACAACGACGTGATAAACGGTACGTTTCTCGTAAACAATCACTATGCATCCATTTTATTTGATACCGGTGCCGATAGGAGTTTTGTGTCTCTTACCTTTGAATCTCGACTTGCTAAACAAAGAACGAAACTTGACAATTCTTATTCCGTGGAGATAGCAAACGGAAAATCTATTACTATAAATTCTGTTATCCGCGACTGCAATCTCGAGCTTAATGATCATGTGTTCTCTGTTGATCTCCTTCCAATGCAATTGGGAAGCTTCGATATTATAATTGGCATGGACTGGCTATCCAAGCACCATGCCGAGGTTATTTGCTACGAAAAGTGCATTCGTATACCTCTCTCTTCGGGCGACACGTTAGTTATGTTCGGTGAAAAACCATGTCCTGGTCTTCAACTCATGTCTTGCACATTGGCACAAAAGTACCTATGGAAAAAGTACGTTGCCTTCTTAGCCCACATAGTTGACATGAAAGACAAGGGTAGGAAATTGCAAGATATTCCAATCATTCGAGACTTTCCTGAAGTATTCCCCGAGGATTTACCCGGCCTCCCTCCTCCTAGACAAGTAGAGTTTCGTATTGACCTTGTGCCCGGAGCAACTCCCGTGGCAAAAGCTCCCTATCGTCTTGCACCTTCCGAGATGCAAGAGCTCGCAAGTCAATTACAAGAACTCTCATCCAAAGGATTCATCCGACCAAGCCATTCACCTTGGGGTGCTCCCGTGTTATTCGTAAAGAAAAAGGATGGATCGTTTCGAATGTGTATCGATTATCGTGAACTCAACAAACTTACAATTAAGAACCGTTATCCTTTACCCCGTATCGACGATCTTTTCGATCAGCTTCAAGGTTCAACATGCTTCTCCAAGATTGACCTTCGTTCTGGATACCATCAACTTCGTGTTCTCGATGAAGACATTCCAAAGACTGCCTTTCGAACTAGATATGGTCACTACGAGTTCATGGTCATGCCCTTCGGTTTGACTAATGCACCTGCAGTCTTCATGTACCTCATGAACCGTGTATGCAAACCTTATTTGGACAAGTTCGTGATCGTTTTCATTGACGACATTCTCATCTATTCTAAAACGAAAGCGGAGCATGAACAACATCTTCGTTTGATTTTGGAACTCTTGAAGAAAGAACAACTATACGCCAAGTTCTCCAAGTGTGAATTCTGGCTAAAGGAAGTTCAATTTTTGGGACACATAGTCAACGATAAGGGAATTCATGTGGACCCGGCAAAGATCGAGGCGGTAAAGAATTGGAGTACCCCCAAGCCTCCTACCGAGATTCGTTCATTCCTTGGACTAGCGGGTTATTATCGTCGCTTCATCTCAAATTTCTTCAAGATTGCGGTTCCACTCACTGCCTTGACTCACAAAGGTAAACCTTACGAGTGGGGACCCAAGCAAGAGGAAGCTTTTCAAACTCTCAAGCACAAGCTCTGCAAAGCTCCTATTCTAACTCTTCCTAGTGGTAGTGACGACTTTGTCGTTTATTGTGATGCATCCAACCAAGGTCTTGGTTGTGTTCTAATGCAACGTGGCCAAGTAATTGCACACGCATCACGTCAGCTCAAAATCCATGAAAAGAACTACACGACCCACGATCTCGAGCTTGGTGCTGTCGTTTTCGCCTTGAAAATTTGGAGACATTATCTTTGTGGCACCAAATGCGTGATTTTCACCGACCACAAAAGCCTCCAGCATATTTTCAATCAAAAAGAGCTTAATATGAGGCAACGTCGATGGGTTGAACTTCTTAACGACTATGACTGCGAGATTCGCTACCACCCTGGCAAGGCAAATGTTGTAGCCCACGCCTTGAGTCGTAAAGAACGTATCATGCTTCATAGTGTTTGTATTCATAACGATATCCAAGCCCGTATTCTTCAAGCACAACACACCTCTGTTACCAAGGGAAACATGTATCAAGAGATGGCATGTGGTGTAGAACTCTTACCAGAAACCAAAGCCAACTGCTTATTGTATTACTTGGACCGTATCTGGGTTCCCGATCGCGACGACCTTCGTATATTTTTGATGAACGAGTCCCACAAAACTCGATATTCGGTACATCCCGGAGCTGATAAGATGTACATAGGTCTTCGTCAACAATATTGGTGGCCCGACATGAAAAAGGCTATTGCCCTCTTCGTGACAAAATGCTTAATTTGTTCTAAAGTGAAAGCCGAACACCAGAAGCCTTCTGGACTCCTCGAACAACCTGAAATCCCCATGTGGAAGTAGGAGAACCTTGCTATCGACTTCATCACCAAACTCCCACGCACTTCTAGTGGGCACGATAGTATCTGGGTTATTGTCGACCGACTTACGAAGTCTGCTCATTTCTTGCCTATTCTTGAGGACTATCGAGTCGAGAAATTGGATCGGATCTACATTGATGAGATCGTAAGTCGTCACGGAATCCCTTTGAACATCATCTCCGATCGTGATTCGTGTTTTACTTCCCGATTTTGGCAATCATTACAATCTGTGCTTGGTACTCGTTTGGAATTAAGTACGGCTTACCATCCTCAAACTGATGGACAAACCGAGCGAACAATCCAAACTCTCAAGGATATGCTTAGAGCTTGTGTCATCGACTTTGGTGGCAATTGGGATTCTCACCTACCCCTGATCGAATTTTCCTACAACAACAGCTACCACACAAGTATTAACATGGCACCGTTTGAAGCTCTTTATGGACGGAAATGTCGTTCACCGATTTGTTGGAACGAAATTGGTAAAGCACAAATCACCGATCCCGAGCTTATCCAAGAGACCACCGATAAAATCTCTCTTATCCGGGGCAACATTCGAGTAGCAAGGAGTCGGCAAAAGAGCTATGCCAATAACCGACGAAAACCCTTGGAATTCCAAGTTGGGGATATGGTTCTTCTAAAGGTATCACCTTGGAAAGGCGTAGTCCGATTAGGAAAGAAAGGAAAACTTTCACCTCGATATGTGGGTCCATTCAAGATACTTGCAAGGATAGGAAAAGTGGCCTACAAACTCGATCTTCCTTCAGAGCTCAGCAACGTCCATCCGACTTTTCATGTATCTAATTTGAAAAAGTGTCTAGCCGACGAGAATCTCCACATCCCTCTTGACGAAGTGCGTATTGACGTGAAAATGCACTTTGTTGAAAAACCCGTGGAAATAGTGGACCATGAAGTCAAGAAACTCAAATGTAGTCGCATCCCCATTGTCAAAATCCGTTGGGAGTCTAAACGTGGACCCGAGTTCACTTGGGAACGTGAAGACCAAATGAAGACCAAATATCCGCATCTCTTTTCATAGCCTCCATTAGTTGAATTTCGGGGCGAAATTCCTTTAACATGGGGAGACTGTGACATTCCGGATTTTTATTCACGCATTTGTAATATATATCATGTAATCATTTTCAACTAAATGAAATGCAAGTGTTTTATTTAATTTTGTACAAAATATATATTTATTTTTATTTATTTTATGGATTTAAAATAATTAAAAATAAATACGTTTTAAGCTTATATAAAAAAAATCTAAATTTAAAGGTTGCATATTTAATAAAATAACCTATTTAAATAAGATAAATAACTTTTATAAAAATTATTTATAATAATAATAATAAAAGAAGTTTATAAAATATATTTGAAATTAAAAGAAATTAAAGAAATTGATTTTTATAAAAGTTGAGGGGTTGTTTTGAAAATTTTCAAACTAGAAGGTTTTAAGATAAAATCTGTTAAGGGACTATTTCTGTACAAATCAAACTACAAGGATTCATCCGTAGTTATCTCAGGGGTCGAATTAAAACAAAATCAAACTACAGGGACTGAAACTGCCAAATTGCAAATCGACTTTCCGGTCACCCCCTACGTTTGTCCGGCGGTCCAAGCCAGTTTCCGGCGAACACCCCGACAAGCTTGTTCCCTGCACCTCGATAGCCGCTACATGCATCCTTGAACTCGTCTTCCCCATGCGAACAAAAGGCCCCGACCAATTGGTCTCCCCAACATATGAATCGCCTGATCTTGTTGGTGGCCGAGAACCCACGTCCCGAATTCGAGCCCGACAGTCAACCTCCACGCGTATTTAACAGCTCTTTAGCTTCGTCTCGTCCAGACGAGTGGTGGGACGTGCCCATATGCACGCCTTGTCATAAGAAACGAACTCGGCTATAAATAGCCATAGTCAGACATGCTCGAGTTCGCTACCCCTCTTCCACCCAATCTCACTCCAAATTGAAGGCACCATTACAATCGCCATCTCTGTGTGAAGCTGTGACCAAGGTTGTAGAGGCTAATCCCATCCAGAAGCTCGATTCTCATTCTGGACATTCTCGGATTTAAGACTCTGCCGTCCAGCCCCTTTTGCGACCACGTAAGAATCCTCAACTTTGTTTCTTTACCTTCTGTTATGATAAGGCAAGCTGAACCAATCGAAGTCACGACTCCAAAAAATCGATTACCAGACAGACTATTGTTCTGAAAAATTACTGTTTTTATTTTCTAAAGTCTGGGCCATCGAAACTACTTAGTTTCGGTTGAGTAAATGGTCAATCGAAACTAGTGGTTTCGATAGATGGTAGTTTCGACAGCCTGTGTATCACTTATAAATGATCAATCGAAACTAGTGGTTTCGATAGATGGTAGTTTCGACAGCCTGTGTATCACTTATAAATGATCAATCGAAACTAGTGGTTTTGATAGATGGTAGTTTCGACAGCCTGTGTATCACTTATAAATGATCAATCGAAACTAGTAGTTTCGATAGATAGTAGTTTCGACAGTTCTGTTTATCACTTGTAAATGGTCAATCGAAACTAGTAGTTTCGATTGAACACAGTTTCGATACCTGTCACGACTATAAACAGTTTCGACCAAATCAGTACTCTCAAGTAAACCTGGACCAACTTTTATGCAAATAACACTAAGAAATGTTATCATAAACCTATACACAATTAAATACTAATACGCACATGTAAACATACAATAATACCCATTTATCTACATAGGGTTTCAACGTGCTTAGACGTCAACATCTTTATCACCTACACGCGTGGAAAAATACCCGCTTGCAAGGTGAGTTACATAGCCCCTATTTTACCTTTTTACATACTTTGGGGTGAAACATTATTTCATGCTTCTCAATCACATTGTTTATACGTGTTATACATGTGGACTATATGCTTATTATCTTGGATGAACATACATTTAAACACAAGAAAACCAACAGTAATATTAATAGATCTATTGTGCCTGACCAGCCCACCCGGTTAGGGTGTTTATTACTGCATACTCGGATATAGCCGCGTGTTATATTCAAACATACCGGATATAGTGGGTAACTATATTCAAACATTACCGGACTTAGCTGTTGTGCTCTGTTCAAGCGCGTCAAACAAGGTTTGAATTGTGATTAGATAAATGATACACCATGTATATACTATGTTTAACAAGATAAACAATGAGTTGCAAAACTTTTTTTTTATCTACTACATATCGGAACTACAAACCTATGTACTCACCAACTTTTTAGTTGACACTTGATTTAAATAATGTTTCAGGTTTGGATATGTGATTGCTTGCCGAAGATTTCTCCACTTAAGAACTATGGACCTAGCTAAATAAATCAATGTTTTGAACTAGACTAGGTTATTTGAAATGTATTGTAATTGGATCTTTGTTGTCTTTAAATTTAATTAATGAATTATGCAATTTTTTAGTTATCATGTGCTTTTGAACAATCATTCCATTGTCCGCCTCGATGATTCCGCCATCGGTTGGGGTGTGACAGATTGGTATCAGAGCCATGGTTATAGGGAATTAGGTTATTAGACACAATGACCTAGACTATAACCCTAGGACTCCCTTTTTATGTGTTATGTGCTAAATGATTAATTGTTATGTGAATTATTTGTAGTTAGGTATTATTTGAATTTTCCCAAGTTTGGTACATGAGACTTATACACATACATACAAGGCTTAAAGACATGATACATACTTTACATACACATTTGACAAACAAACTTATGCAAACAAATACACTACTCATCCTTATCCATACTCTTTCCTAATCCATATTAACTGCAACATCCCTACACATTTTATACTCATAGACTCTCAAGTATATTAAAATCTTAAAAATCTCGTCAACGACTTAATTTCTTGAAACTAGTAAAGGACATGTGCAATCTGGAAGGGTGACACCTGTACATTGGGTTTTCTGTCTAGGAAAGCATTTCGTATAAATCCAAATAAACGGACCCGTATGCTTCCCTGGGAATTCCTGAAGTGAGTGTTTACCTATAGGCTAAAGCATGTCTCCTTGAAAGTTTTGAAGGATTAATTAACGTTGATAAGTCAATGTATTCGCAAGGATACTATCCGAACTTAAACTCAAAATTTGGAGACATTATAGCAAGATAGGAAGAACTAGACGAACATGCAAAGCAAATCATTATTACGGGTGCACACGTAATAACGAATTGTAGTGCATACAAGTCCCGGCAATTCCTACTACGCGAATAATGATCTATAACATCACGTTCTACCCGGAATAGATGGCATAGTATCCCCCAGTAACTTTGAATAAATACACATGCATTGGCACGCGTCTTGATGAAACCCGTTTTTCTGCTTACATTATTTCCTACTATGACTCATATATATCCATCTTATCTAAAATATCATTGTCTTTTCTTATGGTGAAAGAATGCCTCCTCGACGTGCAAACTCTAGCACTTCCAACCCGGATCTTGCTACCCTTCTTGCCCAGCTAGTGGGGCAAATGACCCAAGCCAATAACAACAGTGACGGGTCTCACAACATCCAAGGAAACGGTGGTACCAACCCGCCTCAATGCACGTTTAAGCACTTTAACTCGTGCAATCCTACAAAATTCTTCGGTACTGAAGGTGCTACTGGCCTACTGCAATGGTTTGAAAGCATGGAAAGCACATTCCTAAACAGTGACTGCCCCGATAATCTTCGGGTTCGCTATGCCACAAGTGTACTTCAAAAGAGGGCCCTCACCTGGTGGAACGGTGAGAAACGCACTCGTGGTGTTGAGGTTGCTACATCTTTATCATGGGATGATCTGAAGAAAGCCATGACTGATGAATTCTGTCCTCGAAATGAAATGAGGAAGCTCGAGACTGAGTTTTGGGATCTTGCCCAAGACAGCGGGGATAATCTGGCTTACACCACCCGGTTTCAAAAGCTAAGTCTGTTGGTGCCTCATATGATCACTCCCCTTACTCGAGGAATTGAAAAATACATAGGCGGACTGCCTATGCAAATTCAAGATGCTGTGTTAGGAAGCAATCCTCCTACACTTGAAGCTGCTATCCGTCTATCCGCTACACTATCCGACAACCATGTCAAGGCTGGAACCTTATCAAGAAAGGGTTCCAAGAAGGTTGTTTCTACTCTTGCAGCCGTCAAGGATGTAAAACCTGAGTCTTCTAACCGCAACAAGAAACGAAAGGGTCGAAACTTCACAGCCGTAACTCCCGCTGTACCTGCTATTCAAGCGGCCCCTTTGGGTCAAAACCCGAAACCTTATCTAGGCCCGAATCCCCAATGCCAGACCTGCAAGTACCATCAACCTGCCAACTTACCATTCCGGTTGTGTTCAAACTGCGGACGATATGGACACATGGTCACTACTTGCCGTACCCATCCTCCCGTCCATCAAGCTGCTCCAACCAACCGTCCAATCTATCCGGCACCTCTCAATGGTCGAGCATGTTACGAATGTGGAGACCCAAACCATTTCCGTGACCGATGCCCAAAACTTCATCATCAAGGCGGTCCTCAAGGACGAGTGTTTAATATAAACGCCAATGAGGCTCAAGCAAACAACGACGTGATAAACGGTACGTTTCTCGTAAACAATCACTATGCATCCATTTTATTTGATACCGGTGCCGATAGGAGTTTTGTGTCTCTTACCTTTGAATCTCGACTTGCTAAACAAAGAACGAAACTTGACAATTCTTATTCCGTGGAGATAGCAAACGGAAAATCTATTACTATAAATTCTGTTATCCGCGACTGCAATCTCGAGCTTAATGATCATGTGTTCTCTGTTGATCTCCTTCCAATGCAATTGGGAAGCTTCGATATTATAATTGGCATGGACTGGCTATCCAAGCACCATGCCGAGGTTATTTGCTACGAAAAGTGCATTCGTATACCTCTCTCTTCGGGCGACACGTTAGTTATGTTCGGTGAAAAACCATGTCCTGGTCTTCAACTTATGTCTTGCACATTGGCACAAAAGTACCTATGGAAAAAGTACGTTGCCTTCTTAGCCCACATAGTTGACACGAAAGACAAGGGTAGGAAATTGCAAGATATTCCAATCATTCGAGACTTTCCTGAAGTATTCCCCGAGGATTTACCCGGCCTCCCTCCTCCTAGACAAGTAGAGTTTCGTATTGACCTTGTGCCCGGAGCAACTCCCGTGGCAAAAGCTCCCTATCGTCTTGCACCTTCCGAGATGCAAGAGCTCGCAAGTCAATTACAAGAACTCTCATCCAAAGGATTCATCCGACCAAGCCATTCACCTTGGGGTGCTCCCGTGTTATTCGTAAAGAAAAAGGATGGATCGTTTCGAATGTGTATCGATTATCGTGAACTCAACAAACTTACAATTAAGAACCATTATCCTTTACCCCGTATCGACGATCTTTTCGATCAGCTTCAAGGTTCAACATGCTTCTCCAAGATTGACCTTCGTTCTGGATACCATCAACTTCGTGTTCTCAATGAAGACATTCCAAAGACTGCCTTTCGAACTAGATATGGTCACTACGAGTTCATGGTCATGCCCTTCGGTTTGACTAATGCACCTGCAGTCTTCATGGACCTCATGAACCGTGTATGCAAACCTTATTTGGACAAGTTCGTGATCGTTTTCATTGACGACATTCTCATCTATTCTAAAACGAAAGCGGAGCATGAACAACATCTTCGTTTGATTTTGGAACTCTTGAAGAAAGAACAACTATACGCCAAGTTCTCCAAGTGTGAATTCTGGCTAAAGGAAGTTCAATTTTTGGGACACATAGTCAACGATAAGGGAATTCATGTGGACCCGGCAAAGATCGAGGCGGTAAAGAATTGGAGTACTCCCAAGCCTCCTACCGAGATTCGTTCATTCCTTGGACTAGCGGGTTATTATCGTCGCTTCATCTCAAATTTCTTCAAGATTGCGGTTCCACTCACTGCCTTGACTCACAAAGGTAAACCTTACGAGTGGGGACCCAAGCAAGAGGAAGCTTTTCAAACTCTCAAGCACAAGCTCTGCAAAGCTCCTATTCTAACTCTTCCTAGTGGTAGTGACGACTTTGTCGTTTATTGTGATGCATCCAACCAAGGTCTTGGTTGTGTTCTAATGCAACGTGGCCAAGTAATTGCATACGCATCACGTCAGCTCAAAATCCATAAAAAGAACTACACGACCCACGATCTCGAGCTTGGTGCTGTCGTTTTCGCCTTGAAAATTTGGAGACATTATCTTTGTGGCACCAAATGCGTGATTTTCACCGACCACAAAAGCCTCCAGCATATTTTCAATCAAAAAGAGCTTAATATGAGGCAACGTCGATGGGTTGAACTTCTTAACGACTATGACTGCGAGATTCGCTACCACCCTGGCAAGGCAAATGTTGTAGCCCACGCCTTGAGTCGTAAAGAACGTATCATGCTTCATAGTGTTTGTATTCATAACGATATCCAAGCCCGTATTCTTCAAGCACAACACACCTCTGTTACCAAGGGAAACATGTATCAAGAGATGGCATGTGGTGTAGAACTCTTACCAGAAACCAAAGCCAACTGCTTATTGTATTACTTGGACCGTATCTGGGTTCCCGATCGCGACGACCTTCGTATATTTTTGATGAACGAGTCCCACAAAACTCGATATTCGGTACATCCCGGAGCTGATAAGATGTACATAGGTCTTCGTCAACAATATTGGTGGCCCGACATGAAAAAGGCTATTGCCCTCTTCGTGACAAAATGCTTAATTTGTTCTAAAGTGAAAGCCGAACACCAGAAGCCTTCTGGACTCCTCGAACAACCTGAAATCCCCATGTGGAAGTAGGAGAACCTTGCTATAGACTTCATCACCAAACTCCCACGCACTTCTAGTGGGCACGATAGTATCTGGGTTATTGTCGACCGACTTACGAAGTCTGCTCATTTCTTGCCTATTCTTGAGGACTATCGAGTCGAGAAATTGGCTCGGATCTACATTGATGAGATCGTAAGTCGTCACGGAATCCCTTTGAACATCATCTCCGATCGTGATTCGTGTTTTACTTCCCAATTTTGGCAATCATTACTGTCACACCCCAACCGGGCGGCGGAACACGTCGGAGTATGACCCGAGTTGTGACCAGATTGCTCGTAGCACTTGGAACTATTAAAATTTCATAATTTTATTCAATAATATTAAAAGTGCCTCAAAGGCTACAAATAGTTCAAATAAACAAGACAAAACATAGTTCCAAACAAGATAAAATCAGATTTCAAGTTTCTAAGTCCAAGCCTAAGTGTTGAACATAAATCAAGCGTTGCTTGAACTTGGTGCACCTGAAACATGTTTAAAATAAGAGTTATCAACAAAATGAATTGTTGGTGAGCAATCATGGTAGATATAGATATAGTAGTTTAGATAAAGTACAAATTCCATGCTAAGACAAGTAATACATTATAGTCTTATTGTATATACACACAGTCCAAATTAAACCTTCCTTTTAAGATTTATCCAATTAACAGTTTTTTTCAGTTTCAGAATTCATTACATGCATCCTAGATCAAAGAAATGCATGGGGTAGCTAACCCACATGGTACCACTAATTCCATTCATAGGCTGTCGCAACAGTTAATA
This sequence comes from Smallanthus sonchifolius, assembly GCA_023525975.1. Taxonomy (NCBI): domain Eukaryota; kingdom Viridiplantae; phylum Streptophyta; class Magnoliopsida; order Asterales; family Asteraceae; genus Smallanthus; species Smallanthus sonchifolius. The sequence continues at coordinate 66,761,389 of CM042021.1, read as the reverse complement.
ATATGAACTAGTGTAATCAACAAATAAGCCACATAATGCAATTAAACAAGTCTAACATAAGGGAATTTGTTTCAAGTTGTGAGATTTGTCAATAGTGTAAGTGTAATTATATAGGAACATGTTTCACCCCAAAAGTGATAAAATGTATAAAGAGGGGCATGAAAACTCACATGGTTTGTAAGTAGTTTCCAAGCTAAGTTTGATCCAAAGATATAATCCAAAGTAGGTCACAATTAACCTATTATAGTTGTAGTTTAGTCATTTAGTTTAAAGGAATAAGCTAAGGTTCGTTCGTGTTCTCGAATTTGGGAAATTAAGGTTTTGGAAAGTTTAAGGTTTGAAAATGTAATTAGGTTATAGTTTAAGGTATTAAGATGTAAGTATTTAAATTACTAAATTATTATGTTTAGTAATTTAAATAAAATTTCTGATTTTATAAAATATTTTAAGTACTTGTTTAATTAATTACTTATTTAGTAATTTAGTTAATAAATGTGTTTAATTAACTAAATATGTCAAAAAGATAGTAAGAATATAATTTAAATTATAAATTATATAAATATTTTCTGTTAATAAGTAAATTTTTATAAAATTTACTTATTTTTAGTTTAATTAAATCAATAATTCCATTGATTTAATTACAAAACAAAATTAGTAAAAATTAGTAAAAATGTCTAAAAGTTCCAGAAACTTAATATTTTGTTAAAAATATATAGATTAAGTTTCTGTAATTTTTGTATAATTTTTGGAATAGATTTACTAATTTTTAAATAAATAATCCAAGTTTTAAAATTAGACTTTTAAATAAATAATTTTATAAACTCAGAAAGTTTTCTGTTTTTATTTTATAAAACAGTAGAGAATTTTATTACAAAAATTTGGACTATTTATTTGTACATTTTCGAGTTGTAAATAAAAAGTTATGAATTTTTAAAGATTAAAGATTTAATTAATAAAATCAGAAAATAGGAAAAAGGGTTTTGCCCGGATTCGAACCCGGGTGGGTTTGGTGTGGACACAGGCGCGCAACCATTGGACCAGCCTGGTCTTTGTGCTAATAGTCCAGTAGTTTATTTGATAACCCGGGTTCAAGAGTGGACCGGGTTTTAGGGTCAAAACATGCGCAACAGAAAAAGGTGCGAGGCTGGACTCGAACCCGCGACCTTTTCTGTACGAGTCAAGTGAGTTAACCGGTGGTTCTGGGCGAATGCCTTGGTAATCATCGGATGCGAAAAGAATTTATCGCCCAACCCTTGTTCATCTCCTTCCCCAATCGTCCCCGTCCCAAACCCTAGACCTAAAGTCACCCGATTCGTGTCCGATTGAACAAGAAGTCATGGGGCTTTTGTTCCTTGTACAAAAACGAAACTAAAGGTACAAGAGTTACCCGAAATGGTGAAACAACGAAGGAGAACGGTAGGAGGGGTCGAGTTCGGTGTTCTTCGAATTCGACAGAGCTTTGGAGACGAAATGCAGTGCGCGTGAGTGTTTAGAAAGTTTGTGGTATCTGTAATGAAGGTGTAAGTTCGATTTTTACAGCCCAATTCCATGTTTAATGCTCGTATTGAAGTCGGGTTTGATGGTTGACGGTTACGAGCCGTTTGCACTCAACTTCAATGATTTTAGGTGTAATTGACCCGTTATGGATGATTAGAACCGTCGCACGTTGGTTTACAGTGGATTGATTGCACTTTAACACCTGAATTCGACGGATTTGTGCTCGAATTTGAGAGGTTTTGGTTAGGTTTGACTTTCAAAAGTCAAACCTGCATGGAGTGGGTTCTAAATCACAAGGGGTCCAAATTGAGGGTTCAAATGGATCAAGGGGTTTAACTAATTTACTTTAAAAATGATAAAAAAAAAAAAACATATTTTTATAAAACTTTATTTTAAAAATATTTATTTAATTGAACTTTATTTATTTGATTTATTTAGGAATAAATCTTATTATTTCTTAAACATTCATAATAATTTTATAGGAATCATTTTAATTTATATAATTTTGTGTTTTAACTGAATCAAACACAATTAAGATTTTTCAAATTAAATAGGTATAATTTTTGTTTACACTTAGATAATTTATGAGATTTAATTTTATATAGTTTAGGGAACTTTATTCAAATACCATGAATATTAGCCCTAATACATAGTTTGAGTATGGTTTTTAGCCACATAGTTTAAGAAATTCATTTAAGAATTTTCACATATTATTAAATATGGATAATTAGGGTTTACAATAAATGCCAAATGGCCGGAAATTGTAAACGGAAAAGTACAGATATTACAGTCTCCCCTACTTTAGGAAATTTCGTCCCGAAATTAAGTAGTGGAGTTTGTGAACAGGTGTGGGTACTTGGCCTTCATTTGATCTTCACGTTCCCAAGTGAACTCGGGTCCTCGTTTAGATTGCCAACGTACTTTCACAATCGGAATTCGGCTTCTTTTAAGTTGTTTGATCTCTCGATCCATGATTTCAATAGGCTTTTCCACGAAGTGCATCGACTCGTCAATGTGAACTTCGTCAAGAGGAACTTGGAGGTTTCCCTCGGCAAGACACTTCTTGAGGTTAGATACATGAAACGTGGGATGTACATTGCTAAGCTTGTCGGGTAATTCCAACTCGTAAGCAACTTTCCCGATACGTTTGATGATTTTGAAAGGTCCAACGTATCGCGGTGTGAATTTCCCTTTCTTCCCAAACCGGACAACGCCTTTCCAAGGTGATACCTTTAAAAGAACCATGTCACCAACTTGGAATTCAAGAGGTCTTCTACGAATATCAGCATTCTTCTTTTGTCTCTCTTGAGCCAAACGAAGATTGTCGCGAACTTGGATGATTCGATCAGTGGTGTCTTGGACTAGAGCGGGACCAGTGATTTGTGCTTCACCGACCTCATCCCAGCCAAGAGGAGAACGACAACGGCGACCATATAAAGCTTTGAAAGGTGCCATCTTGATACTAGCATGGTAGCTGTTGTTATACGAAAACTCAGCTAGTGGAAGATATTTGTCCCAATTGCCTCCAAAGTCAAGGACGCAAGCACGTAACATATCTTCAAGAGTTTGAATCGTCCTTTCCGTTTGACCATCAGTTTGGGGATGGTAAGCTGTACTCAAATTCAATTGAGTACCCATGAACGATTGTAGAGATCCCCAAAAACGGGAAGTGAAACGACTATCACGATCAGATATGATATTAAGAGGAACGCCATGTAGACGAACGATCTCATCCAAATAAACTTGAGCCAACTTCTCAGCTCCCCAATCATCACGAATTGCGAGAAAATGAGCTGATTTCGTGAGTCGGTCCACGATTACCCAAATGCTATCAAATCCTCGAGGTGTTCTTGGAAGTTTGGTGATAAAATCCATGGAAATACACTCCCATTTCCACATTGGAATCTCGGGTTGTTCAAGCAAACCCGAAGGTCGTTGATGTTCAATCTTGACCTTAGAACAAGTAAGACATTTTGAAACGTACACGGCAACATCTTTCTTCATGCCGGGCCACCAATAGTGTTGGCGAAGGCCTTTGTACATTTTATCGGCTCCTGGGTGTATAGAATAACGAGTTTTGTGAGACTCGTCAAAAATTAAAGTACGAAGATCATCCCGATCAGGAACCCATAAGCGGTTTAAGAAGTGTAGTAACCCATTGGGTCGAGTCTCCAATTGTTTTTCAACTCCACAACCCAATTCTTTTTGCATGTTGCCCTCGGAAAGAACCGTTTGTTGAGCTTTAAGAATTTTGGTCTCGATATCCGATTGAATAAGAGCACAACATATGTTAGGATATTCCTTCCGACTTAACGCATCAGCCACCACGTTAGCTTTCCCTGGATGATATTTGATTTCGCAATCATAATCATTTAACAGTTCCATCCAACGACGTTGTCTCATGTTTAAGTCTTTTTGGTTGAATATATGTTGCAAACTCTTGTGATCGGTAAAGATTTCACATTTGGTTCCATAGAGATAATGTCTCCAAATTTTGAGAGCAAACACGACCGCACCAAGTTCGAGGTCGTGAGTGGTGTAGTTATCTTCATGAACCTTAAGTTGTCTTGAGGCATAAGCAATCACCTTACCCCTTTGCATGAGAACGCATCCAAGTCCTTGCTTTGAAGCATCACAGAAAACAACGAAGTCGTCGCTGCCATCGGGAAGAGATAGGACTGGAGCATGGCACAGTTTTTCTTTAAGAGTTTGGAACGCTTCTTCTTGCTCTTGTCCCCATTCAAAGATCCTACCCTTATGAGTTAGGGCAGTGAGAGGAACAGCAATCTTGGAAAAGTTAGAAATAAAGCGTCGATAATATCCTGCTAGTCCAAGAAAAGAACGGATTTCTGTTGGTGTTTTAGGAGCAATCCAATTCTTTACAGCTTCAATTTTAGCAGGATCAACATGAATCCCAGCCTCGTTAATAACATGACCTAGGAATTGGACTTCCTTTAGCCAGAATTCACATTTGGAGAATTTAGCATAAAGTTGTTCTTGTTTAAGAAGATCAAGTACTAAGCGAAGATGTTCTTCATGTTCTTGCTTAGATTTTGAGTAGATAAGAATATCGTCAATGAAGACAATGACGAATTTATCCAAATAAGGTCGACAAACACGATTCATCAAATCCATGAACACGGCAGGTGCGTTAGTCAAACCGAATGGCATGACAACAAACTCGTAGTGTCCATAGCGAGTTCTAAAAGCTGTTTTGGGAATGTCTTCCTCCTTAACACGTAGTTGGTGATAACCCGAACGAAGATCGATCTTTGAGAAAATAGAAGCTCCTTGGAGTTGATCAAATAAATCGTCAATCCTTGGAAGTGGGTATCGATTCTTGACAGTCAATTTGTTGAGTTCCCGATAGTCGATACACATCCTAAAAGATCCATCCTTCTTCTTGACGAATAAGACAGGTGCTCCCCATGGTGAGGAACTAGGACGTATGAATCCTTTATCAGAGAGTTCTTGAAGTTGACTAGCAAGTTCTTGCATTTCAGATGGTGCAAGACGATATGGTGCTCTTGCCACAGGAGTTGCACCAGGCACAAGGTCGATACGAAACTCGACTTGTCGTGTAGGGGCAATTCCTGGTAGGTCTTCCGGAAATACTTCAGGAAAGTCCTTAATCACAGGAATATCAGCCATGAGTTTACCCTTGCCCTTCTCCTTCACAACATGAGCTAGAAAAGCTGGATAATTCTTGTTGAGGTACTTCTGAGCTTTTGTTATAGTCATCAGTTTTAAGCCTTTGGGTTGTTTCTCTCCATACACGTGTAGTACTTCACAAGACGGCAGAGGAATCTTTATGAATTTGTCGGCACAAACGATCTCAGCACGATGTTTGGATAACCAATCCATGCCGACGATCACGTCGAAACTCCCCAGTTGCATAGGAGTTAAGTCAATAGAGAAAGTATGTTCGTTAAGTTGTAGTTGATTGTTTGCAATGATTGAGTCAACTTTAACGGATTTCCCGTTAGCTACTTCTACATTATAAGTTTTGTCTAGTTGGGTTCTAGTCTTAGCAAGCATTGGTTCAAAGTCAAAGGACACGAAACTTTTATCCGCACCAGAATCAAACAAAATAGTAGCATATTGATTATTGATCAGATACGTACCATTGACAACATCGTTGTCGGCTTGAGCTTGACTAGCAGTAATGGTGTAGACTCGGCCTTTGGAAGCAGAGATTGAAGCTTTTATTGCATTGGCCAGTAATGGACACTTATCCTTGAAGTGACTTGGATCTCCACATTGGAAACAAGCCTTAACAGTTAAGGATGGTGTGTTTTGTATCACGTTATGGCCTTGCACTTGAGATTGAGTGTTGCTTGGGGTTCGGCAACGATCTTGAGTATGTCCCAATCTTTTGCACTTTGTGCAAATCCAACATGGTGCATTGGGAAGATGGTGAGACTTACAAATATCACATTGAGGATAACTCCCCGAATAAGCCTTCTTGGTTGGACTGAAGGTAGTAGTAGTAGCAGGTGCTACTTGGCTCACAGGTTGAGCAGGTGTAATAGTCCCATAATTTTGTTTATGATTGGACTTTCTCTTCCTGTTTCTACCAGTAGGTTCAGGTTTAGAAGTCACAGCAGCAACCACAGCAGGTTTCTTCCCTCCTTTGCGGTGAAGGATTCCCGCATCGACATAAGTGTCGGTAAGTGTGGCTGAAAGACGAACAGCTTCTTCGATAGTAGCAGGTCTACTACTAAGAACAGCACTCCTGATTTGAATTGGGAGTCCCTTGCAGAATTTCTCAATCTTCCTAGCCAAGGTGTCGACTAGGTGAGGAACGAGTAGACAAAGCTCATAAAAACGAGTGACATAAGCAGAATTATCACCACTATCTTGGGAGAGAGTCCAAAATTCCTCCTCGATCTTCATCATTTCGTTTCGAGGACAGAACTCATTGATCATGAGTTCCTTGAATTCAGCCCAAGGAAGAGCCATAGCAACAGGAACGGTGCGAGTAGTTTTCTCGCCGTTCCACCAAGTTAGTGCACGCTTTTGAAAGACGCTTGAGCCATATTGGACTTTGAGTGCCTCGGGAACACCAGCATTAAGGAAGGTGTTCTCAATGCCCTCAAACCATTGGAGTAGTCCAGTGGCTCCTTCATGACCCGAATACTTTGGTGGTGAACACGAATTAAAGTATTTGAAGTTGCAAGCATTGTTGTTGTTGTTATTAGAAGAGCTTTGATCACGATGTTGAAACAGAGCTGGTAGTATTGCAGCAATCCGATCAACAATTTGTTGTGTGAGTGCCGGATTTGTATCAACGGGATCAGACATTCTATAAGAAAATAAAGTAAAATGCAAGTTTGAGATGAATAATAATATTCAAGAGTTAAGCTTTGAAAGTAAGGATAGGCTTAAGTTTAAACACATAGTTAGTAATTGTGTTGGTTGGGTTTTACCTCACAATTACTTAGGACATATCAAGGTTAATAAGATTTCAACAATATTTGAGAAAGTCATGCTTTAGCCTATAAGTGAACACTCATCCCGAGAATCCCCAGGTAAGCGTAACTGGTCCAGTAATTTGGATTTGTACGAATACGCTTGCCTAGACAGGAACTCAGAATACAGGCATTCACCCTTCCAGATTGCACGAGTTTCTGAACATTGTCAAAGTCTTAAACCTTAACGAGATTTTGGATAGACTTACAAAGTCTAGGGGGTTTTATAAAATATTTTAAAACATTGAAGAATTTCATATAAAAGAATATTGATGGAAGTATAAGGTAAAGTCTTAGAATTTTGAGGATTTGTAAGATTTGTGTTAAAGATTTAGAATTTGACAAATAAACACATAAGTTCCTAATCATGCAAGACTAAAAGAGGGTCCTAAAGTTATAGTCTAGGTTAAAGATTTCTAATAACCTAAATCCCTATAACCAAGGCTCTGATACCAATCTGTCACACCCCAACCGGGCGGCGGAACACGTCGGAGTATGACCCGAGTTGTGACCAGATTGCTCGTAGCACTTGGAACTATTAAAATTTCATAATTTTATTCAATAATATTAAAAGTGCCTCAAAGGCTACAAATAGTTCAAATAAACAAGACAAAACATAGTTCCAAACAAGATAAAATCAGATTTCAAGTTTCTAAGTCCAAGCCTAAGTGTTGAACATAAATCAAGCGTTGCTTGAACTTGGTGCACCTGAAACATGTTTAAAATAAGAGTTATCAACAAAATGAATTGTTGGTGAGCAATCATGGTAGATATAGATATAGTAGTTTAGATAAAGTACAAATTCCATGCTAAGACAAGTAATACATTATAGTCTTATTGTATATACACACAGTCCAAATTAAACCTTCCTTTTAAGATTTATCCAATTAACAGTTTTTTTCAGTTTCAGAATTCATTACATGCATCCTAGATCAAAGAAATGCATGGGGTAGCTAACCCACATGGTACCACTAATTCCATTCATAGGCTGTCGCAACAGTTAATAATATGAACTAGTGTAATCAACAAATAAGCCACATAATGCAATTAAACAAGTCTAACATAAGGGAATTTGTTTCAAGTTGTGAGATTTGTCAATAGTGTAAGTGTAATTATATAGGAACATGTTTCACCCCAAAAGTGATAAAATGTATAAAGAGGGGCATGAAAACTCACATGGTTTGTAAGTAGTTTCCAAGCTAAGTTTGATCCAAAGATATAATCCAAAGTAGGTCACAATTAACCTATTATAGTTGTAGTTTAGTCATTTAGTTTAAAGGAATAAGCTAAGGTTCGTTCGTGTTCTCGAATTTGGGAAATTAAGGTTTTGGAAAGTTTAAGGTTTGAAAATGTAATTAGGTTATAGTTTAAGGTATTAAGATGTAAGTATTTAAATTACTAAATTATTATGTTTAGTAATTTAAATAAAATTTCTGATTTTATAAAATATTTTAAGTACTTGTTTAATTAATTACTTATTTAGTAATTTAGTTAATAAATGTGTTTAATTAACTAAATATGTCAAAAAGATAGTAAGAATATAATTTAAATTATAAATTATATAAATATTTTCTGTTAATAAGTAAATTTTTATAAAATTTACTTATTTTTAGTTTAATTAAATCAATAATTCCATTGATTTAATTACAAAACAAAATTAGTAAAAATTAGTAAAAATGTCTAAAAGTTCCAGAAACTTAATATTTTGTTAAAAATATATAGATTAAGTTTCTGTAATTTTTGTATAATTTTTGGAATAGATTTACTAATTTTTAAATAAATAATCCAAGTTTTAAAATTAGACTTTTAAATAAATAATTTTATAAACTCAGAAAGTTTTCTGTTTTTATTTTATAAAACAGTAGAGAATTTTATTACAAAAATTTGGACTATTTATTTGTACATTTTCGAGTTGTAAATAAAAAGTTATGAATTTTTAAAGATTAAAGATTTAATTAATAAAATCAGAAAATAGGAAAAAGGGTTTTGCCCGGATTCGAACCCGGGTGGGTTTGGTGTGGACACAGGCGCGCAACCATTGGACCAGCCTGGTCTTTGTGCTAATAGTCCAATAGTTTATTTGATAACCCGGGTTCAAGAGTGGACCGGGTTTTAGGGTCAAAACATGCGCAACAGAAAAAGGTGCGAGGCTGGACTCGAACCCGCGACCTTTTCTGTACGAGTCAAGTGAGTTAACCGGTGGTTCTGGGCGAATGCCTTGGTAATCATCGGATGCGAAAAGCATTTATCACCCAACCCTTGTTCATCTCCTTCCCCAATCGTCCCCGTCCCAAACCCTAGACCTAAAGTCACCCGATTCGTGTCCGATTGAACAAGAAGTCATGGGGCTTTTGTTCCTTGTACAAAAACGAAACTAAAGGTACAAGAGTTACCCGAAATGGTGAAACAACGAAGGAGAACGGTAGGAGGGGTCGAGTTCGGTGTTCTTCGAATTCGACAGAGCTTTGGAGACGAAATGCAGTGCGCGTGAGTGTTTAGAAAGTTTGTGGTATCTGTAATGAAGGTGTAAGTTCGATTTTTACAGCCCAATTCCATGTTTAATGCTCGTATTGAAGTCGGGTTTGATGGTTGACGGTTACGAGCCGTTTGCACTCAACTTCAATGATTTTAGGTGTAATTGACCCGTTATGGATGATTAGAACCGTCGCACGTTGGTTTACAGTGGATTGATTGCACTTTAACACCTGAATTCGACGGATTTGTGCTCGAATTTGAGAGGTTTTGGTTAGGTTTGACTTTCAAAAGTCAAACCTGCGTGGAGTGGGTTCTAAATCACAAGGGGTCCAAATTGAGGGTTCAAATGGATCAAGGGGTTTAACTAATTTACTTTAAAAATGATAAAAAAAAAAAAACATATTTTTATAAAACTTTATTTTAAAAATATTTATTTAATTGAACTTTATTTATTTGATTTATTTAGGAATAAATCTTATTATTTCTTAAACATTCATAATAATTTTATAGGAATCATTTTAATTTATATAATTTTGTGTTTTAACTGAATCAAACACAATTAAGATTTTTCAAATTAAATAGGTATAATTTTTGTTTACACTTAGATAATTTATGAGATTTAATTTTATATAGTTTAGGGAACTTTATTCAAATACCATGAATATTAGCCCTAATACATAGTTTGAGTATGGTTTTTAGCCACATAGTTTAAGAAATTCATTTAAGAATTTTCACATATTATTAAATATGGATAATTAGGGTTTACAATAAATGCCAAATGGCCGGAAATTGTAAACGGAAAAGTACAGATATTACAATTACAATCTGCGCTTGGTACTCGTTTGGATTTAAGTACGGCTTACCATCCTCAAACTGATGGACAAACCGAGCGAACAATCCAAACTCTCAAGGATATGCTAGAGCTTGTATCATCGACTTTGGTGGCAATTGGGATTCTCACCTACCACTGATCGAATTTTCCTACAACAACAGCTACCACACAAGTATTAACATGGCACCGTTTGAAGCTCTTTATGGACGGAAATGTCGTTCACCGATTTGTTGGAACGAAATTGGTAAAGCACAAATCACCGGTCCCGAGCTTATCCAAGAGACCACCGATAAAATCTCTCTTATCCGGGGCAACATTCGAGTAGCAAGGAGTCGGCAAAAGAGCTATGCCAATAACCGACGAAAACCCTTGGAATTCCAAGTTGGGGATATGGTTCTTCTAAAGGTATCACCTTGGAAAGGCGTAGTCCGATTAGGAAAGAAAGGAAAACTTTCACCTCAATATGTGGGTCCATTCAAGATACTTGCAAGGATAGGAAAAGTGGCCTACAAACTCGATCTTCCTTCAGAGCTCAGCAACGTCCATCCGACTTTTCATGTATCTAATTTGAAAAAGTGTCTAGCCGACGAGAATCTCCACATCCCTCTTGACGAAGTGCGTATTGACGAGAAAATGCACTTTGTTGAAAAACCCGTGGAAATAGTGGACCATGAAGTCAAGAAACTCAAATGTAGTCGCATCCCCATTGTCAAAATCCGTTGGGAGTCTAAATGTGGACCCGAGTTCACTTGGGAACGTGAAGACCAAATGAAGACCAAATATCCGCATCTCTTTTCATAGCCTCCATTAGTTGAATTTCGGGGCGAAATTCCTTTAACATGGGGAGACTGTGACATTCCGGATTTTTATTCACGCATTTGTAATATATATCATGTAATCATTTTCAACTAAATGAAATGCAAGTGTTTTATTTAATTTTGTACAAAATATATATTTATTTTTATTTATTTTATGGATTTAAAATAATTAAAAATAAATACGTTTTAAGCTTATATAAAAAAAATCTAAATTTAAAGGTTGCATATTTAATAAAATAACCTATTTAAATAAGATAAATAACTTTTATAAAAATTATTTATAATAATAATAATAAAAGAAGTTTATAAAATATATTTGAAATTAAAAGAAATTAAAGAAATTGATTTTTATAAAAGTTGAGGGGTTGTTTTGAAAATTTTCAAACTAGAAGGTTTTAAGATAAAATCTGTTAAGGGACTATTTCTGTACAAATCAAACTACAAGGATTCATCCGTAGTTATCTCAGGGGTCGAATTAAAACAAAATCAAACTACAGGGACTGAAATTGCCAAATTGCAAATCGACTTTCCGGTCACCCCCTACGTTTGTCCGGCGGTCCAAGCCAGTTTCCGGCGAACACCCCGACAAGCCTGTTCCCTGCACCTCGATAGCCGCTACATGCATCCCTGAACTCGTCTTCCCCATGCGAACAAAAGGCCCCGACCAATTGGTCACCCCAACATATGAATCGCCTGATCTTGTTGGTGGCCGAGAACCCACGTCCCGAATTCGAGCCCGACAGTCAACCTCCACGCGTATTTAACAGCTCTTTAGCTTCGTCTCGTCCAGACGAGTGGTGTGACGTGCCCATATGCACGCCTTGTCATAAGAAACGAACTCGGCTATAAATAGCCATAGTCAGACATGCTCGAGTTCGCTACCCCTCTTCCACCCAATCTCACTCCAAATTGAAGGCACCATTACAATCGCCATCTCTGCGTGAAGCTGTGACCAAGGTTGTAGAGGCTAATCCCATCCAGAAGCTCGATTCTCATTCTGGACATTCTCGGATTTAAGACTCTGCCGTCCAGCCCCTTTTGCGACCACGTAAGAATCCTCAACTTTGTTTCTTTACCTTCTGTTATGATAAGGCAAGCTGAACCAATCGAAGTCACGACTCCAAAAAATCGATTACCAGACAGACTATTGTTCTGAAAAATTACTGTTTTTATTTTCTAAAGTCTGGGCCATCGAAACTACTTAGTTTCGGTTGAGTAAATGGTCAATCGAAACTAGTGGTTTCGATAGATGGTAGTTTCGACAGCCTGTGTATCACTTATAAATGATCAATCGAAACTAGTGGTTTCGATAGATGGTAGTTTCGACAGCCTGTGTATCACTTATAAATGATCAATCGAAACTAGTGGTTTCGATAGATGGTAGTTTCGACAGCCTGTGTATCACTTATAAATGATCAATCGAAACTAGTAGTTTCGATAGATAGTAGTTTCGACAGTTCTGTTTATCACTTGTAAATGGTCAATCGAAACTAGTAGTTTCGATTGAACACAGTTTCGATACCTGTCACGACTATAAACAGTTTCGACCAAATCAGTACTCTCAAGTAAACCTGGACCAACTTTTATGCAAATAACACTAAGAAATGTTATCATAAACCTATACACAATTAAATACTAATACGCACATGTAAACATACAATAATACCCATTTATCTACATAGGGTTTCAACGTGCTTAGACGTCAACATCTTTATCACCTACACGCGTGGAAAAATACCCGCTTGCAAGGTGAGTTACATAGCCCCTATTTTACCTTTTTACATACTTTGGGGTGAAACATTATTTCATGCTTCTCAATCACATTGTTTATACGTGTTATACATGTGGACTATATGCTTATTATCTTGGATGAACATACATTTAAACACAAGAAAACCAACAGTAATATTAATAGATCTATTGTGCCTGACCAGCCCACCCGGTTAGGGTGTTTATTACTGCATACTCGGATATAGCCGCGTGTTATATTCAAACATACCGGATATAGTGGGTAACTATATTCAAACATTACCGGACTTAGCTGTTGTGCTCTGTTCAAGCGCGTCAAACAAGGTTTGAATTGTGATTAGATAAATGATACACCATGTATATACTATGTTTAACAAGATAAACAATGAGTTGCAAAAGTTTTTTTTTATCTACTACATATCGGAACTACAAACCTATGTACTCACCAACTTTTTAGTTGACACTTGATTTAAATAATGTTTCAGGTTTGGATATGTGATTGCTTGCCAAAGATTTCTCCACTTAAGAACTATGGACCTAGCTAAATAAATCAATGTTTTGAACTAGACTGGTGTCACACCCCGACCGATGGCGGAATCATCGGGGCGGGACATGTAAGACTGTTCATAGCACATGGTTGACTAAATTGAAATGTATTAATGTTAAATTTCCATTACAAATAATCCAAGTACAAAACCAAATTCAAACAAAAACATAAAATAACTCATAAAATTCTTGATTTAAATTGCTAAGTCCAAATCCTATGTTGAACACGTCTTGAATCAATCTCACATATTGGGGCCTGAAACATGAATAAAATAAAGTCAACTAAAAAGTTGGTGAGTATAACACAGTTGTATGTAGATTGCATATAGTTGAAAACAAATCCTTTACAAAACATGATAAAATAAGGCATTTACGGGGAGCAGCTATTGTGTAACCATGTACAACCAAACCTTGTAACTAGCATGCAAAAATTGTGTTGTCGGTTTCAATCGACGCACACCATGGGTGGGTTTGTCAGACTCAATAGATCTATCATTGAAAACCGTTGGCTTGTATAGTTAATGATTGCACATAATCGCATACAAAGGTTAGCACAACTAGCACTCGGGCACAAAGCTCAAATTTTGCACACATGTATGTAAATAGGATTTTTGCACTTGTGTTGTTTGCGTAAATGTAAATGTGTATAGAAGTCATGTTTCACCCCAAAAGTGTAAAAGATTAAAAAGGGGTTGTGAATACTCACTTGGTATGGAAGTGTAGCTAACAAAGATTATAGATAGCAAATATGATCCTCGAAATACACAATTTAACCTAAAGAGTAATGTGTATTGAATCAAATAGATGCATAAAGTTTAAGTCTAAAATGAAAGTTGAATTTGTGTATAAAACTATTAATTTGTATTTAAAAAGTATTGAATAAAATATATAGAGTTTTAAGTAAAAATATTTTTGAAACAATTTGATTAGGTTTGAATTGGATAATTGAATAAATATATAATTATAGTTTATGAAATAATGTAAATATTAATTGTAATTAAGTATAAATAAATAAATAATTTTGATTTAAAATGTAAATTAAATAAATAATCATTATCTTATTTATTTATAAATTTTGTAACTTAATTATTTAAAATATCATTTAAGTGTAAGATAATAAATATAAATTTAATTTTTCATAAACTTTTAAATAAATTGTATTTATGCCAAGATTAAACTTTTAATCCATTTTTAAATACAGAAAACATATTTTTATAAAATCTGAAACATTTACTGATTAAAATATATAAAATTATAATTCTGTTAAAAGTTCTGAGTCTCACACGACCGTGCCTCGGAAGGACACGATCGTGCTCAAGCCAGGGGCGCGACCGCGCTAGTCGGGGCACGACCTGGTTGATCAACAGAGGGCACAACTAGACCAGTCAACAGGCACGACCGTGCCTTGGCCCGGCACGGTCGTGTCTATGATCTTTAGACACAACAGAGACTAGCCCAGAGGGCATGACAAGGTCTGGACAGGAGGACACGACCGCGCCGCTATTCGACACGACCGCGCTACATGAGGCACGGCCGCGCTAGATGATTAGCGCGACCGTGTCTCTTCCAAATCAGACACGAATTGACAAATTCTTGTATTTTAAACGCTGGATTTGATTAATGGGTTATTACGAGTCTTTTCATATAACTTAATTGCATGTACATCGTGTTTAAGCAGGGATTCGATTAAATCATTTTTTTATAAAACATGAGTTCTGATTCAGATCGATTTCTATAATGGAAGCCCAAATTGAATAGGGGCTTTTGATACTGATACTGAAATGAATGAATTTAAGGTTTAAGTTACCCTGAACAGTAGTGAATTGATGGATATTGGTAGAGAGGAAATTTCGGCGACGGCGAGATTGAGTTCCGGTGATCCTTGTTGCACTCCGGCCAATCCAGTCAGTCCAGAACTTCTCGGGAGGGACGAGTGACACGAATATCTTGCTTGCTTGAGAGAATACGGATTGTAGGAGAGAATTTCTTGGTTTTCTTGAAAAGCCTTGAGAGAGAAATTTCGAGATTGGTAATATGAAACTGAGGCGTTTGAATAATTTGGAAAGCAATAATACGTTTGTTAAGGGAAAAGAAACGGATGGATGTTACGGATTCGAACGATCGGGTAATTAAAGTTGTAGTTACGTTTCAGCTGTTTCACAGGCGCGACCGTGCCTAAATATGGCACGACCGTGCTTAGGCACCGGGCGCGATCGTTCCAGGACCAGTCGCGCGATCGTGCCGAGGCACTTGGCGCGACCGTGCCAGGACAAAGCACGACCGTGCTAATTAGTGTTTCTTGATAAATTTTCAACTTTAGTCCTTGACTTTTCAGGTTTGATTAGTTTGAAATAAATAGTTACTTGTATAGTGCTTAAGTGTATATAATCGAGCAAAACTTGTAAATTTGTATTGAATCATTGCATTTCGTTTAAGGTAAGCAACATAATAAGGCATTGCACGAACATTGAATTTGAAATTGCATTACATTGAATTGAAATATGAATACTAAATTCCGAGATGTTACAGTCTCCCCATGTTGAGAGAATTTCGTCCTGAAATTTAGCTAGAGGTTACAACAGTATCAATAAAGAGATGAGGGTACTTGAGCTTCATTTGGTCTTCTCATTCCCAAGTGAACTCAGGACCACACTTAGATTCCCAACGGACTTTGACAATAGGAATGCGACTTCGCTTGAGCTGTTTGACTTCGCGATCCAAAATTTCCACCGGCTTCTCAACGAAGTGCATCATTTCATTAATGCGCACGTCGTCAAGCGGTATATGTAGATTTTCATCAGCGAGACACTTCTTCAGATTAGATATATGAAATGTAGGATGCACGTTTCCAAGAGATGGAGGTAACTCGAGTTTGTAGGCCACTTTCCCAATCCTTTCAAGGATCTTGAATGGACCAACATAACGAGGTGCTAACTTGCCTTTCTTTCCAAAGCAGATCACGCCCTTCCATGGAGACACCTTAAGAAGAACAAGATCACCGACTTGGAATTCCAAGGGTTTTCGACGTTTGTCGGCATAACTCTTTTGCCGACTCCTCGCTACTCGAATATTGTCACGGATTTGAATAATCTTGTCGGATGTTTCTTGAATTCACTCGGGACCGGTGATTTGTGCTTCACCAATCTCGTTCCAACAGATACGAGAACGACACTTGCGACCATAGAGAGCTTCGAATGGAGCCATGTTGATACTTGTGTGGTAGCTATTGTTGTACGAAAACTCAATAAGGGATAAATGTGAATCCCAATTGCCACCAAAATCGATTACGCAAGCTCTAAGCATGTCTTCAAGTGTTTGGATTGTTCGCTCGGTTTGACCATCAGTTTGGGGATGGTAAGCCGTGCTCAAATCCAATCGTGTGCCAAGAGCAGTTTGGAGAGATTGCCAAAATCGAGAAGTGAACCGGGCATCTCGATCAGATATTATGTTCAAGGGAACACCATGACGGCTCACGATTTCGTCGATGTAAATTCGGGCTAGTTTCTCGACCCGATAGTCTTCACGGATAGGCAAGAAATGGGCAGACTTGGTGAGACGATCAATGATCACCCAAATACTATCAAAACCACTCGAGGTGCGAGGGAGTTTGGTAATAAAATCCATGGCTAAGTTTTCCCATTTCCACACGGGAATTTCCGGTTGTTCTAGCAAACCAGAAGGACGTTGATGTTCGGCTTTGACTTTGGAGCAGGTTAAACATTTGGCAACATAAAGAGCAATGTCCTTTTTCATACCGGGCCACCAATATTGTTGGCGAAGATCTTGGTACATTTTATCCGCACCAGGATGAATAGAATAACGAGTCTTGTGAGCCTCGTTCATGAGAAACGCATGGAGATCATCGCGATCGGGAACCCAAATACGGTTCAAGTAATATAGTAAGCCATTGGGTTTTTATTCAAGAAGGAGTTCAACACCACATGACATTTCTTCGTACATATTACCCTCGGTTACCGAGACGTGTTGAGCTTCTAAGATAAGGGTTTGAATATCGGTTTGAATACGGGCACAATGAAGCATAACATGGTCCTTTCGACTCAAAGCATCGGCTACAACATTCTCTTTGCCGGGATGGTAACGAATCTCGCAGTCGTAGTCGTTAAGGAGTTCGACCCAACGTCGTTGCCTCATATTGAGTTCTTTTTGGTTGAAAATATGTTGAAAACTTTTGTGGTCGGTGAATACCACAAATTTTGTGCCATATAGGTAATGTCTCCAAATCTTTAACGCGAATACGACCGCACCCAACTCTAGATCGTGCGTCGTATAATTCTTCTCATGAACTTTGAGTTGCCTTGATGCATAAGCGATTACTTTGCCTCGTTGCATGAGAACACAACCAAGACCTTGGTTAGAAGCATCACAATAGACAACTAAATCATCATTTCCATCGGGGAGAGTCAATATGGGAGCATTGAACAACTTTTGCTTGAGGGTTTGGAAAGCTTCTTCTTGTTTCGGTCCCCATTCATAAGTCTTACCCTTGTGGGTCAAAGCGGTAAGAGGGACAGCAATCTTTGAGAAGTTTGAGATGAAACGACGATAATAACCCGCAAGACCAAGAAATGAACGAACTTCGGTAGGAGTCTTCGGAGCATTCCAATTTTTAACCGTTTCAATCTTAGCAGGATCAACATGAATACCCTTGTCATTGACAATATGACCAAGAAATTGAACTTCCTTTAGCCAAAATTCACATTTGGAGAATTTGGCATATAGTTGTTCTTTTCTCAAGAGGTCCAAAACCAATCTAAGGTGTTGTTCATGATCGACTTTAGTCTTCGAATAGATTAAGATATCGTCAATGAAGACAATCACGAATTTATCATGGTACGGTTTGAACACACGATTCATAAGATCCATGAAAACTGCGGGTGCATTGGTTAACCCGAAAGGCATAACCATGAACTCGTAATGACCATACCTTGTTCGAAAAGCAGTCTTAGGAATGTCATCTTCTTGAACACGAAGCTGATGATAACCGGATCGAAGATCAATCTTCGAGAAGCAAGTAGAACCTTGCAGTTGATCAAAGAGATCATCGATTCTAGGCAAAGGATATCGGTTCTTGATAGTAAGTTTGTTGAGTTCGCGGTAGTCAATGCACATGCGAAATGATCCATCCTTCTTCTTAACAAATAAGACGGGTGCACCCCACGGTGAATGACTCGGACGGATGAATCCCTTGTCAGATAGCTCTTGAAGTTGACTTGCAAGTTCTTGCATTTCAGAAGGTGCAAGACGATAAGGGGCTCTAGCAACGGGGTTAGCTCCAGGTATAAGATCAATACGGAACTCTAATTGACGAACGGGAGGAAGACCAGATAAATCCTTAGGAAAAACTTCAGGGAAATCCCGAATGATCGGAATGTCTTGGATACTCTTCTCCTTGACATCCTTTTGAACAATATGAGCTAAGAAAGCAATGTACTTCTTTTGTTAGTACTTTTGAGCGGTAGTACACGACATCAACTTAAGTCCCTTGCAAGGCTTTTCACCGAAAACTCTTAAGGTTTCTCCCGATGGTAGCGGAATTTGGATACACTTTTCAAAGCAAATGACTTCGGCATGATGATTTGATAGCCAATCCATGCCTATGATAATATCAAAGCTTCCTAGTGGCATTGGAACAAGGTTGATTGGAAATGTGTGATCATTAAGTTCTAAAGAGCAATCATAGATAATGGACTCAATTGTAAGGGAGTCACCATTTGCTACTTCAACGGTAAATGTTTTCTCTAATTGGGACGGAGTCTTTGCAAGTAAAGGTTCAAAATTAAGTGACACAAAACTTTTATCGGCTCCGGTATCGAATAAAATGGAGGCATATTGACTATTAACAAGAAACGTACCATTGACCACGTCATTGTTGGCTTGAGCTTCGTTGGCGTTTATGTTGAACGCACGCCCACGAGCTCCACCTTGTCTAGCATTTGCAAGTCTTGGACATTGATCACGAAAATGGTTCGGGTCACCACACTCATAGCAAGCACGCCCATTAGCAATGGTGGGAGCACCTTGATTAGCCACTTGAGGTACAGTTCGGTTTGGAGGGTTGACTTGGCCCGCAATAGCTTTGGTCCTACAAACTCTAACCGTATGACCATATCTCCCGCAATATGTACAAAGGCGACATGGGATGTTTTGGGGATGATGGTAGTTGCAGGTGGCACAAAGTGGGTAGATTCCAACATATGGCTTTTTAGCCGGCGCTTGAACCATAGGTGCAACTTGGTTGACGGGAACAGCAGGAGTAATCGCAGCAAAATTTCTAACCTTCCTCTTTCTATTATTGCGAGAGGGCTCGGTTGTGGCTTCTTTGTTGAGAGTAGGAGGGGTTACGGTTTCAGAAACTTTCTTAGTACCCTTCTTAGTAAGTGTTCCCGCTTTCACATGGTTATCAGTTAAGGTAGCGGATAGACGAATAGCATCCTCCAGAGTAGCAGGATTTCTACCTAAGACAGTATCTTGGATTTGTCTTGGTAGCCCACCAATATACTTCTCGATACAACGGGACAAAGGAGTGACCATGTGGGGCACTAGAAGACTCAACTCATGGAACCGAGTTGTATATGCTAAGCTTTCCCCGCTATCTTGGGCAAGATCCCAAAATTCAGCTTCTAACTTTTTCACTTCATTTCGAGGACAGAACTCCTCGGTCATAAGCCTTTTGACCTCATCCCAAGGTAAGGCCATAGCTATGTCAACACCCCTATTCCTTTTCTCCCCATTCCACCATGTAAGTGCCCATTTTTGTAGGACACTTGTAGCATGACGAACACGGAGGTTGTCGGGACAGTCACTATTGAGAAAGGTATTCTCAATGCTTTCGAACCATTGAAGGAGTCCAGTAGCTCCTTCGGTACCATAGAACTTTAGGGGATTGCACGAGTTGAAGTGTTTGAAGGTGCATTGAGATGGATTGTTACCACCATTTCCACCATTATTACCACTATTGCTTCCATTTCCACCATTGTTGCCATTGGTGGCACCATTGGCTTGGGTGAGTTGTGTCACCAATTGGGTAAGAATAGCAGCAATGTCGGTGTTGGCGTTGGTTGCGGGAGCACGACGATGAGGCATTCTACAGATTTTCACAAGACAAGAAAAAAAATTGTAAGAATTTATGAGATTTGATAGGATTTAATAGAATGAGGTAACAAAATAAAAATAGATATTCTTAGTTTGGATTGTACTCAAAAGTGACAAAATCACTTGAATACCATGGCACATTAAGGTTAATTAAAGTTATAAAATTTTCAAGGAGACATGCTTTAGCCTATAAGTAAACACTCATCTCGGGAATTCCCAGGAAAGCATACGGGTCCCTCGGTTGATTGGGATTTATGCGAAATGCTTTCCTAGACAGAAAACCCAAAATACAGGTGTCACCCTTCCAGATTGCACGTGTCCTCAAATAATTTCACAAGTTTAAAAACCTTAACGAAGAAATAAAATTTTTTTTAAAGATTTTTGCTTCAAGAGTTCTTCCACATGCTAAGAAAGGATAAAGATAGAAATATTATGAGGTTTTAGAGTATAGGAAAGGATATTATTTATTTAATTATTAAGAATATTCTAATAAGTCATGGATTTAAAACACATAAGTCATCATAATGCAATAATAAGTAATCATACTAAACATGTAACATATAACATATAGCACATGGCATGTAACACATAGCACAAAAATCATGAAGCATAGTATAAGTGGGTGTCCTAAAGTTATAGTCTAGGTCAAGGTGTCTAATAACCTAATTCCCTATAACCAAGGCTCTGATATCATTCTGTCACACCCCGACCGATGGCGGAATCATCGGGGCGGGACATGTAAGACTGTTCATAGCACATGGTTGACTAAATTGAAATATATTAAAGTTAAATTTCCATTACAAATAATCCAAGTACAAAACCAAATTCAAACAAAAACATAAAACAACTCATAAAATTCTTGATTTAAATTGCTAAGTCCAAATCCTATGTTGAACACGTCTTGAATCAATCTCACATATTGGGGCCTGAAACATGAATAAAATAAAGTCAACTAAAAAGTTGGTGAGTATAACACAGTTGTATGTAGATAGCATATAGTTGAAAACAAATCCTTTACAAAACATGATAAAATAAGATATTTACGGGGAGCAGCTATTGTGTAACTATGTACAACCAAACCTTGTAACTAGCATGCAAAAATTGTGTTGTCGGTTTCAATCACCGCGCACCATGGGTGGGTTTGTCAGACTCAATAGATCTATCATTGAAAACCGTCGGCTTGTATAGTTAATGATTGCACATAATCGCATACAAAGGTTAGCACAACTAGCACTCGGGCACAAAGCTCAAATTTTGCACACATGTATGTAAATAGGATTTTTGCACTTGTGTTGTTTGCGTATATGTAAATGCTTAATGTGTAATGTGTATAGAGTTCATGTTCTACCCCAAAAGTGTAAAAGAGTAAAAAGGGGTTGTGAATACTCACTTGGTATGGAAATGTAGCTAACAAAGATTATAGATAGCAAATATGATCCTCGAAATGCACAATTTAACCTAAAGAGTAATGTGTATTGAATCAAATAGATGCATAAAGTTTAAGTCTAAAATGAAAGTTGAATTTGTGTATAAAACTATTGATTTGTATTTAAAAAGTATTGAATAAAATATATAGAGTTTGAAGTAAAAATATTTTTAAAACAATTTGATTAGGTTTGAATTGGATAATTGAATAAATATATAATTATAGTTTATGAAATAATGTAAATATTAATTGTAATTAAGTATAAATAAATAAATGATTTTGATTTAAAATGTAAATTAAATAAATAATTTATTTATTTAAAAATTTTGTAACTTAATTATTTAAAATATCATTTAAGTGTAAGATAATAAATATAAATTTAATTTTTCATAAACTTTTAAATAAATTATATTTATGTCAAGATTAAACTTTTAATCCATTTTTAAATACAGAAAACATATTTTTATAAAATCTGAAACATTTACTGATTAAAATATATAAAATTATAATTCTGTTAAAAGTTCTGAGTCTCACACGACCGTGCCTCGGAAGGACACGATCGTGCTCAAGCCAGGGGCGCGACCGCGCTAGTCGGGGCACGACCGGGTTGATCAACAGAGGGCACAACTAGACCAGTCAACAGGCACGACCGTGCCTTGGCCCGGCACGGTCGTGTCTATGATCTTTAGACACAACAGAGACTAGCCCAGAGGGCATGACAAGGTCTGGACAGGAGGACACGACCGCGCCGCTATTCGACACGACCGCGCTACATGAGGCACGGCCGCGCTAGATGATTAGCGCGACCATGTCTCTTCCAAATCAGACACGAATTGACAAATTCTTGTATTTTAAACGCTGGAATTGTTAGGGCTTTTGATTAATGGGTTATTACGAGTCTTTTCATATAACTTAATTGCATGTACATCGTGTATAAGCAGGGATTCGATTAAATCATTTTTTTATAAAACATGAGTTCTGATTCAGATCGATTTCTATAATGGAAGCCCAATTTGAATAGGGGCTTTTGATACTGATACTGAAATGAATGAATTTAAGGTTTAAGTTACCCTGAACAGTAGTGAATCGATGGATATTGGTAGAGAGGAAATTCAGGCGACGGCGAGATTGAGTTCCGGTGATCCTTGTTGCACTCCGGCCAATCCAGTCAGTCCAGAACTTCTCGGGAGGGACGAGTGACATGAATATCTTGCTTGCTTGAGAGAATACGGATTGTAGGAGAGAATTTCTTGGTTTTCTTGAAAAGCTTTGAGAGAGAAATTTCAAGATTGGTAATATGAAACTGAGGCGTTTGAATAATTTGGAAAGCAATAATACGTTTGTTAAGGGAAAAGAAATGGATGGATGTTACGGATTCGAACGATCGGGTAATTAAAGTTGCAGTTACGTTTCAGCTGTTTCACAGGCACGACCGTGCCTAAATATGGCACGACCGTGCTTAGGAACCGGGCTCGATCGTTCCAGGACCAGTCACGCGATCGTGCCGAGGCACTTGGCGCGACCGTGCCAGGACGAAGCACGACCGTGCTAATTAGGGTTTCTTGATAAATTTTCAACTTTAGTCCTTGACTTTTCAGGTTTGATTAGTTTGAAATAAATAGTTACTTGTATAGCGCTTAAGTGTATATAATCGAGCAAAACTTGTAAATTTGTATTGAATCATTGCATTTCGTTTAAGGTAAGCAACATAATAAGGCAGTGCACGAACATTGAATTTGAAATTGCATTACATTGAATTGAAATATGAATACTAAATTCTGAGATGTTACAACTGGGTTATTTGAAATGTATTGTAATTGGATCTTTGTTGTCTTTAAATTTAATTAATGAATTATTCAATTTTTTAGTTATCATGTGCTTTTGAACAATCATTCCATTGTCCGCCTCGATGATTCCGCCATCGGTTGGGGTGTGACACTTTGAAGCTAGACCATTCATTTCACACCTTGGCAAGGTATTGATATACTTGATCCTCGGCTTTAAGTACTGAACACCATTATATCTTTTAATAGCAAATAGTTTTATGTCATTATCATAAAACCAGCTTATGATTCTTCCTACACACCTCTCTTTATTCACATAGTTTTCTTTCTAAGCAGGTTATGCTTGAGACTTGGGTAGCACCTTCATCCAGCTATTTACAACTTCTCTCCACTTTTCTCTGGTCATACCTGTATTTCTGTACATCATAGGTTATTCATTCACCTTTGGAGACTCAGTGTGAGTAGTATCAGCTTCAGCATCTTTATTGGATTGAACATTGTCATCATCAGTATCAATATTAGAATCAACAGTATCTTCAGGCAGTGTGATGTCTTCAAATGAGTCCATAGAATCTGTTGCTCCTTCATAATTAAACTCAGGAATAACATCATCTTGGATGAAGTTATAAGGGACATTAAAACCATCACAGCCTTTATAAATCACTCTATCTTGACTTTTCTCTATCTCTATCTCCACTATCTCTCCTTCTTCTATTTCAGTATCTGACACATCGTCTTCTATGTCATTGAATAATTCATCTATGTCATCAAGACATGCTATCTTTTCAGCTTCTTCCTCCTCAGACTCAGCAAAGAACTCCAATAATAAGATTTCTTCGTCATTAACTCCAGAAGTATCTTTGTTTCCATCAATTGATTGTGATGTCGACTCCCTTGAACTTTAGAGATAGGATTAACGTCAGGGTATTGACGATCACCCTCAATATTACCCGAAGGATCATTTTCTTCATCATCATGTCGTTGAATAGACTCAGTATGACATGCATCACGTATCCTTAACTCCCCCTGAGCGTCAAGACGCTCAACAAGCTTGGATACTAATGCCTGCGTAGCAGCAATTTGCGTAGCTTGAGTCTGAATCACCAGCTGTCGTTGAGTATCAGTAGATACAAGAGTATCCACCTGGGTTTGTAAATCAAGCACTTGCGATTCAAGGAAAGTAATCCTTTCAGAATCAGAAGGCTTAGAAGGACCAGCTGACGATTGAGGAACGGAAGTACTGGGAGTACGAATCACTGGAGGAACAGGAGTGAGAACATGAGATTGTTCTTTAGAGCTTGGAGGTGTGACAATCAAGGAAGCAACAAAAGTAGCATCCTCCACACCTTGTGAAGATTGAGCAGCAGCAATTGAAGCAGCCATAAGCTTTTGAGCTTTAGGATCCGGATTAAAGTCACTATCTGAACTCTCATCTACTAATGTTCTTTTTCCAAGTACCGATCCGGAAGGAGGATCCCGAACGTACTTACCTCGTTGTCTTTTGGTCGTAGATTTAAGGCGTTTACCAGCATTAGCCAAAGGTATACGAGCCAACCGTTCATAATGATCTGAAGATAAATCTTGAGACTCATCAGAATCTGTATCTTCAGAAATAGGTAAGATTGTATCACTTGAGCTAGAACTCAACTCATTCTCTATCACCACATTCACTTCAGCTTCATAAATAGGCGAGTTCACAGCATCATCAACAAAGTCATCCATATTCATCCCTAGACCTTGTTCATGGTCATGAACGACCTCTTCTAGAACAGGCTCATTAACAAGTATATCAACCTGAACTTATGGAATTGTAACTTGTTCTTGAATAGGAATTTATGGTTGTAGGGGAACTTGTTGTTGTTGTTGAGCTTGTTGTTGTGGAACTTGTACTTGTGGAATAGGTTGTTGTTGTGGTTGTTGTTGTTGTTGAAGATTTTGACCTTGCCCTTGAGCTAACTCAGCAGGATGAAACCAATTATGATTTAGTGGTTCAACATAATCAGGATTGATTAAGTGACCAAACAATGGAGCATTAACAGGAATCAACGCTTGATTTTGTTGTTTCACATTAGTGCAATCCGTACAGATACGCTTCGACATCGGCGTCAAAGTTAATCTTATTGGATGCTGTGGGAGATCAGGAAGAATATGATTTAGAATCATCTGAATAAACCTTGGATACATCAAAAATCCTTGACCTTCAGTAGGTGTAATTTTCATAACCATCTCCCGATAGATATATCTTGCAAAATTGAAACGCTTATTCAATGTCAAAGCAACCATTGCAGCTTGAAGAGCAGTCTTTAAGCCATCAGTACCAGCTTTATGAGGAGAGAGACACTGAATAATCAGATACATGAAGTATCTCCATTCACCCACCAAACCACCTTTACGTGCCCGTGTGTCATTCGGTTTTCCACGATAACCCATCCTCTGAAAGCAACCCATGATCAAAGGATTAGGATAGGATATAGGATCTTCAGCAGCACCTCCTAATGTAAGAGCAGCACGAATAGTGTCTTCAGATATAGCAATCTCCGTATTATTGATAGTGGCACGAAGAACATGAGGTTCTACGTTAGTATCTGAATGAACTGTGTCCCAAAACTGTTGAATATACACCAGACTGATGTATGGATCAACAGATAATGCGACACGTAGTCGTGAGCGATTCCGAAACCCTATAATCCCTTGAAAGTGTATGGCCTCTGACATGTTAGGATCTAACAATGCCACCTGGTTGTGCTTGTATTCGACACGACGAGCCATCTGAAAAATATTTGGACAACAAACATTTATTAGACAAATAACAAAACACAAACAATATGACAAACAAATTTAAAAAAAAAACAAAACAAAACAAAAATTTTTTTTTTTTTTTGAAATTCAAACACAAAAAATTTTCACAAGTCCAAGACTCCTCTGACCCCTAGGCGAACTTAATAAGTTCGCTTAGTGTTTCAAGAGGCGAACTTATTAAGTTCGCCTAGACAAGTTCGCTTGAACAAGCTTGCCTGAACTGTGTCGTTTCGAATTCAAACCAGAAATCACAAATCCTTTCAAACTATGATAAAATCTTGAAATAAGCATTGGAAATCTATCGACGTGTACTACTAAGACAATATCCATAAACAATTTCACGATTTAACACTGGAATATCCATAATTTGGGCAAAAGCAATCTCGGGATGAAAACCGAGACAAAAACTTCGATTTTCTCTCAATTTAACGGACAAAAATTGATGAAATTACCTTGGTTAGATTCACAATCCAATTTCAATTTAGAATGAACCGATTAACAACTCAACAACCACTGAATTTGAAATTTCAAAAAATTTTGAACAAGTTCGCTTATACTGGAAAGATGATGAAGTGGATAAGTTCGCTTAGATAAACCTTATACAGAATAAGTTCGTTTAATTAGGCGAACTTGTGAAGTTCGCTTAACAAGCCTAGGCGAACATAATAAGTTCTCTTCACCAATTTCAGGCGAACATATTAAGTTCGCTTCACGAGAAGGACGCGAACTTAATGCCTTCAACATTTCCCTTGAACAACTTTTTACCTACTTTCAATCCGTCACGTCTTGAACTTCCGTCTGCATCATGTATTTGATCCAATCCCGAACAATTTAATAAAAGATTAAAATTTTCATGGAAAATAAAAACAAAATCTTTTTGAATTTTATCTATACAAATGGAATCACATATTTTTGGATTTTTATCTGAACAAACGGACACACATATTTTTGGATTTTTATCTGTATAAACTGAAATCACATATTTTTGAAAGAATATCATGAGTAAGAAGACCATATCAGTATCCGAGTAGTTCATCACACATTTTAGCAATAACCAAGGGTAACCTATGATATGAAACTATCCAACTCATCTTGTACTTTATGTATCTTTATCAGTATTTGTAAATCATTCAATTTGAATAATATTTGAAATGATACGCGATAAATTTCAAAGTAAATGAGATCAGTTTATGAAATGCTCTTTTATTTATACCGAATTTGAAATATAAAGCATGAATTCTTAAATTTGTCAATATTATATTATTTGAAACTATAAGCGTTTATTCTCCAAATTCATGTGATTTAGTACCATTTAGATGAAAAACATCGTGTACCCCACATATATGCCAAACAAAAATCTAATTTGCACTATCTTCAAGACATATACAGTTTATTTTAAGATTAGATAAATTTCCAAGATGATATTATCTCATTTAGCACAAGAATAGAAGCAGATCCCAAAGGATATAAGAATCAGGATGATTCAGAATCAGAAGACTCTAATGGATTGGCTGTATAATGAGAATTAACAGATTCAGGTATGAGGATCCAACTATTATCTGGACAAGTTTCAATGGAGTCAGACTAGATGATGTATCTAACTGATCCAAGGGTGAATATATGTTCTGTAGTCCCCCTGTCCTGTAGACTCCCTTTAACTAGTCAAATGGTTGCATCAACGACTTTATGCTCACCATCGTCATTCAAAGTTTCAGGTTATCATTTGGACTTTGTAAAACTCTTTCAAAATAACATTGTGTGTGATATATTCTCCCCCTTGAGCATCAAGTCTTTGAAACAAATAGATTCTCAGTTATCAACTCTTTACTCTTGCAGATGTCATTCCCTGTCATGTGCTTAGAACCACCACTATCACCAACCAAAATGGTATTAATAGTCCCTCTTGGTAAATCCTGCACATCTAACAAGAAACTTTAATTTGAAATTGGGACCCAAGCCATGGTATTCATGGGTCGTCCATCTGTATCAAAATAATAAAACTCACTCCATTCACAATCGAATCTCTCATCTATTTTCGGAGATTGTTCCAACGAGTCAGAAACAGAAACTTTACATTTCCAAACATACTTCTTTTCATTAAGTTCTTTTTGCTCAAAATGTGAAGTGTTTGAACATTTTCGTTCATTTGAAAAATGTTTAGATTGTGAAAACTCTTGTTGTTCTAAAAGTTTTCTCAATCTTCTGTTTCTCCTCCGTCTTTGAGGTCTAGAAAGCCTAACCTCATATTTTGAATTACCCTTTGGTGTATCATGAGGTTTAACCACATTTGGGTTAACATAAGGCTTACCATGAGTTCTTACCTTTTCTGGAGTAACATGCCGGTTACCTTTGGCGTTGTGAGGACAAGCAATCCGAATGTGACCCACAAGACCACAGTAAAAGCAAGATCTCTTCTCACTATATTCTCTCATATAAGAAATCTTCACACGATAAGATGTACTTGAAGAAGATTCTCCGACATGAACTTATTTTGGAGTTTGAGACTGAACAAACTTTTTCTCAACAGGTTTTGATTCAGGTTTCATCTTCTCATGAACTACATGCTTCTTTCCTTTATTTTTGTAAGGACAGGTCACCACAATGTGTCCCATCTCATTACAATGAAAACATGTACGCCTTTCTCTATAATCTCTGACATATGAAACTCTCCTTGAGTTTGAAGAACTTCCAAACGTATAATTTCTAGATGAATTAGAATCAACCTTTGAGTCTTCTTTCTTAACCTCTTTCGGTATCCCCTCTACCTTAGCTTCATCAAAATATTCATCATCACTCTCATCAGAATACACCATATCTTCACCTGTGACTGGATTCACTTTCAACACAGTCTTAAGATCTAAATCCTCAATGTTTATAATCTCAGGTGTAATAGAATAATTTCCGTTGAATGGTGGAGAAACATAACCAATACCATTAGTTCCCTTCCCCTCTTTAGTATTATTATGATAATGTTCTAATAAGAATATTGAATTTCCAAAGCTTTCTAACTTTCTATGCAATCTGATCACCTATGCTTTAGATTCAGCTAGTTCCTTATCTTTCTCAACAAGATCATTATTTCTTTTCTCAATTTCTGCAAAGGACATATCCAGGTGATATGCCTGCTCTTTGATCTTCAAAGTCAAAGAACTTATATCCTTCTTTAGTGATTCTATCCTCTCAATACACACATTCTCATTATCTTTTAATTTCTGATTTACCGTGTGCATCGATTTCATATCACAAATGAGGTTTACGTTGTCATCCATTACCCTCATCATTTTATCCTTCACTGAAACACAGTTAGAACAAAAAGTTTTAGAGTTAGAAACTACCTTAGCTTTTACTTCTAAAGAAGATGCATCAAGAGCCATGAAAACGTTATCATCAGCTACACCCTTTTGGTCAACAATGACAGGCTCTGCATCAGTTTCTAAGTCACTCAGATCATCTTCAACTGTCTGAAAGCTTTCTTTACTCATCACATCAGTTTCAGTAGATTGAGTACTTTCACCAGAACGAATACTTTCACTATCAGTTAAATCTACAGAAGAATCACTTTGAGAATCACCTTGCTTCTCCAATACTTCGTTGAAGAAGACCACAAACGCTTGAGATGTTGCTTCACCCTTTTTCTTTAATGCTTCCCATAGATCTCTTGAAGTTGGACACTTCCCGAGACCATGAATGATCTCTTTTGGTAAAGACATCGTTAAAGTTTCACACGTTTTCATCTCTCGATCAAACTTCTGCTTTTCTAGTTTAGTAAGAGCTGTCACTGATTTAGGAATATCACGAAATTCCAGAAAGTTAAAAGTAGGATGCACATATCCTTCTATTATTGGTCTCCAAAATTTTTCATCAGTTTCTGATACGAACTGTTTGAACCGGACTTTTGTAACCTTTCTGATTTTCATGTTTTTCCTATGTATTTTATGCCGTGCAATAAAAGATTTCAACCTTACATTTATTGTTCATATACACTTACAAGCATACACGCGTTCATTATAATACAATATTAACGAAAACAATCTTACAAACCTCGAGAACCAAACTTGACCAAAACTCAAAACAACATCAATATTACAAGACTACAAGGACTAGTCTTGAAACTTCCAAAAACCAACACAAGCACGGTCGCGCCTAGTCCTAGGCACGGTCGCGCTTGTGCCATTAACACGGTCGTGCTTATCATGAAGCACGGTCGCGCCTCGATTACAGTTTGACTCCGCAAAGTCAAACCGACTCAAATCTTGTCCAAAAATAGATTGTAAACACGTTTAGAAGTTTGCGAAACTTGCAGAAGAAGATATTCGGCTAATTGAGATTAAAACACGACCAAATACACATGCAATCGTCCCAATACTCGCAAATTCTAAACCGACTTTTTTTTTAAAACAAATCAAGTAATTGGGGCAAGAATCAAACGAATTAAGTTAAGCCCATACCTACCCGAGACATATATAAACTTCTCTAAACCCTAAATCCATCATTCCATCATCTCTATCTCGTCTGTCGATCAAGAAAAAGCCGTGAAGTCTCCCCGTAGCCGTCTGCACTTGTTGCCCATTCAAAACAGGTTAGTAATAGTTCATTAGGATCGTCTCTCCAAGTTAATCGAAAGCCCTAACTCAATTCGTAACCTCATTACATGATTCTACAGAATTGAATCTGAGTTTTGATAAAAATGGTTTTAAACGATCGACACGTTAAACATGATATAAACCTAATTAAATGGTGTAATTCGATTCGCAAACATCATATCAATGAAAACCCTAAGTTTATAATCTGTGTTATTACAAGAATCGGGCGAATTGCTTCTGGAATTGACCAGACACGGTCGCGCCAGCCTATGAGCGCGGTCGTGTCTGACCAAGCACAGTCGTGCCCCGTAAGAGGCCCGGTCGTGTTACCGATCAAACCAAGTCCTGACCTAGTCAAAACCCTAGGCGCGGTCGTGCCGGATACGGACGCGGTCGTGTCTCAGGACCAGACTCTTGTTTTGACTTCTGACCAACCACGGGAGCGTTACCGACCAAGCGCGGTCGCGTACGTGCCGGGCGCGGTCGTGCCATATACAAGCACGGTCGTGCTCATCCCTTAAACAGAATCTTTACTTTTATTTTTATTCTGTTAATTTGATAAATAAATAACAGTTTAAATAATTATTTTTAAGACAAACCCTACACGTTTAAGAATGACAAATTCACTTCCGTCATTAAATAACGCAAATCAATAACACATATACATTGTTCATTAGGTCGAACCTAGCAATCTACAACACATCGCTGTTTTCCATTTGCTTGTGCAACCTACACGCTACATAACACGTGAGTTACATAGCCCCTCTTTTACTCTATTTTACAAACGTTTTGGGGTGGAACATGCGTTCTATTTACATGTTTTCAATTATACACATATACAGTTTCATCCTATACATGTTTACAGTTTTGCGCTTTGTGCTTGAGTACATTTTGTAGACCAATTATTATGCTCTTCATGTACAATCATTAACTAACAGCCGACAGTGAACAGTGGTAGATCTATTGAGTCTGACAAACCCACCCAGGTAGGGTGACTGTTACTGACAACACAAATTTTGAGTGCAAGTTACAAAGGTTTGATTGTATAGGTCACACGATGTTTTCTCTCCATAAATGCCTTAATTGTCATGATTGTATTGAACTGTATGCACACAACACGTATTTTGCTATCACACGATTAAACCTATGTTTTCTCACCAACTCTTGTAGTTGACCCTCTCATTTAACCATGTTTCAGGTACCAATGTTTGAAGTGATCAAGATATGCTACACATAGGATTTTGACCTAGTTTTAATTGAACCAGTTATATTTCGATGTAATTTTCATTATTGTTTGGTGGATGGAATCTATGTTTTGTTGAACTTGTTTGATTGCAATGAAAACGATTATTAATTATTCAAACATTAGCAAACCATGAGCAATGAACAGTCTGCACGCTTCACGCCCCGACGTTTCCGCCGTCGGTTGGGGTGTGACAGATTGGTATCAGAGCCTTGGTTATAGGGAATTAGGTTATTAGACACCTTTGACCTAGACTATAACTTTAGGATACCCACTTATGCCATGCTACATGATTTACATGCTATGTGCTACATGCTATATGATATATACTATATGTTTTTATATGTAAATATAAATATAAAATAAACAATATCCCTACCCATATCCTAAGCCACACATCCTTCTTGCCTGCTTCCATGTTTATAAAATTTTCTTTTACACCCGTTAAGGTTTTTAGACTTTGTTTAATTGTTAAAGGACACGTGCAATCTGGAAGAGTGACACCTGTATTCTGGGTTTTCTGTCTAGGAAAGCATTTCGTATAAATCCCAACCAACCGAGGGACCCGTATGCTTTCCTGGGAATTCCCGGGATGAGTGTTTACTTATAGGCTAAAGCACGTCTCCTTGATAATTATCTGAGTTTGAATTAACCTTAATATGTCATAGTACTCGAGTGATTATGTCACTATTTGAGTACAATCCAAACTATGAACTACTTGCATCTATTTATTCTTCTATTTGATCCAAGAAAATCTCACAACTCTTATTGTGTCTAAATCTGTAGAATGCCTCCTCGTCGTGTCAACAGCAACAACAGCAATAACACTGACCTGGCTGCTTTACTCACACAGCTGGTGAACCAAATTACCCAAGCCAACAACAACAATAATGGCCATGCCAGTGGAAGTGCTGCTACTGGAGGTGGTGGTGGTGCCAACCCGCCACAATGCACCTTCAAACACTTCAACTCCTGTAATCCCCTCAAATTCTATGGCAGCGAAGGAGCCACGGGACTCCTTCAATGGTTTGAAAGCATTGAGAGCACTTTTCTCAATAGCGAATGTCCCGACAACCTCCGTACTCGTCATGCTACTAGTGTCTTTCAAAAAAGGGCGCTTACATGGTGGAATGGTGAGAAAAGGACTAGGGGAGTGGATGTAGCAGTGGCACTG
Organism: Smallanthus sonchifolius; assembly: GCA_023525975.1. Lineage (NCBI taxonomy): Eukaryota > Viridiplantae > Streptophyta > Magnoliopsida > Asterales > Asteraceae > Smallanthus > Smallanthus sonchifolius. Next base: position 66,727,879 of record CM042021.1, on the reverse strand, counting down.
CCGTGGGATGAGTTGAAAAGGATCATGACTGAGGAATTCTGTCCTCGAAATGAGATGAAAAAGCTAGAAGCGGAATTTTGGGATCTTGCTCAAGATAGTGGTGAAAGCTTAGCATACACCACCCGTTTTCACGAGCTGAGTCTACTTGTGCCACACATGGTTACACCTCTGTCTAGGTGTATTGAAAAGTACATTGGTGGTCTACCTAGACAAATTCAAGATACTGTGGTAGGAGGAAATCCTGCTACTCTGGAGGATGCTATCCGTTTGTCAGCTACACTTACTGACAATCATGTTAAAGCGGGTACACTTACAAGAAAGGGTGCCAAGAAAGTTTCTGAAACAACAACACCTTCCGCTCATGTCAAAGAAGTCCAAACTGAACCGTACCACAATACTAGGAAGAGAAAGGTCAAGAACTGTGCTGTAATCACTCCGGCTGCTCCAGTAAATCAAGTTACACCCATAGCTCCAAACCCAGCAAAGAAGCCCTATGGGGGCAGCTACCCACTTTGCAACACCTGCAACTACCATCACCCTCCAAACATACCTTGTCGCCTTTGCAACCACTGCGGGAAACATGGCCACACAGCCAATATTTGTCGAGCCAAGGCACTTGCCAACCAAACCAACCCAGCAAATCAAGCCAATCATCAAGCAACTAACCAAGCCATCCCCGCCATTGCAAATGGATGTGCTTGCTTCGAATGTGGTGACCCGAACCACTTCCGTAACCAGTGCCCAAGACTGATCAATGTTAATCGAGGCGGAGCTCATGGGCGTGCTTTCAACATCAACGCCAATGAGGCTCAGGCCAACACTGATGTGGTTAACGGTACGTTCCTTATGAATAATCATTATGCTTCTATACTATTTGATACTGGAGCCGATAAAAGTTTTGTGTCACTAGACTTCGAACCGTTACTTGCAAAAACCCGGTCTAAACTAGAGAAAACCTTTACCGTTGAGGTAGCCGATGGTAACACCGTTGCAATTGACACCATCATTTATGATTGCTCCCTAGAACTAAATAAACACACCTTTCCAATCAACCTCATACCAATGCCATTAGGAAGTTTTGACGTCATCGTAGGTATGGATTGGTTGTCGAAGCACCACGCCGAAGTCATGTGCTTTGAAAAATGCATCCGTATACCACTCCCATCCGGCGAAACGTTGAAGGTCCTTGGTGAGAAACCTTGCAAAGGACTCAAACTAATGTCATGCATTACCGTCCAAAAGTATATACGAAAGAAGTACATGGTTTTCCTAGCCCATGTTATCCAAAAAGAAGATAAAAAGAGGAGTGTACAAGACATCCCCATCGTTCGGGATTTTCCTGAAGTTTTTCCTGATGACTTACCAGGTCTTCCACCTGTTCGGCAAGTGGAATTTCGCATCGATCTTGTGCCTGGAGCAAACCAGGTGGCTAAAGCTCCATACCGGCTTGCACCTTCCGAGATGCAAGAACTTGCAAGTCAACTTCAAGAACTCGCCGACAAAGGTTTCATATGGCCGAGTCATTCACCGTGGGGTGCACCAGTCTTGTTTGTTAAAAAGAAGGATGGTTCATTCCGCATGTGTATTGACTATCGAGAACTCAACAAGCTTACAATCAAAAACCGCTACCCTTTACCTAGGATTGACGATCTCTTCGATCAACTCCAAGGTTCTACCTACTTCTCGAAGATTGATCTTCGATCCGGTTATCATCAACTCCGTGTGCAAGAGGAGGACATTCCAAAGACCGCCTTCCGAATGAGATATGGTCACTACGAGTTCATGGTTATGCCTTTTGGGCTAACCAATGCACCTGCTGTTTTCATGGACCTCATGAATCGCATGTGCAAACCATACCTTGATAAATTTGTTATCGTGTTCATTGATGACATCTTGATCTATTCAAAGACTAAGGAAGCTCATGAACAACACCTTAGGTTGATTTTGGATCTCTTGAAAACCGAATAGCTATACGCCAAGTTCTTCAAGTGTGATTTTTGGCTAAAGGAAGTGCAATTTTTGGGTCACGTCGTCAATGAAAAAGGAATTCATGTTGACCCCGCCAAAATTGAAGCTGTTAAGAATTGGAAAGCTCCTAAAAACCCTACCGAAGTTCGTTCATTTCTTGGTTTAGCGCGTTATTAGCGAAGGTTCATTTCTAACTTCTCCAAGATCGCTGTTCCCCTCACTGCCTTAACCCAAAAAGGTAAACCCTATGAGTGGGGACCGAAACAAGAAGAAGCCTTTCAAATTCTGAAGCGAAAGTTGTGCAATGCTCCTATCCTCACCCTTCCTGAAGGTGAAGATGATCTAGTTGTTTACTGTGATGCTTCAAACCAAGGTCTTGGTTGCGTTCTCATGCAACGAGGCAAGGTGATCGCTTATGCATCAAGACAACTCAAAATCCATGAGAAGAATTATACGACGCATGATCTGGAGTTGGGTGCTGTCATATTTGCGTTGAAGATTTAGAGACATTATCTCTATGGCACGAAATGTGTGGTGTTCACCGACCACAAAAGCCTCCAACATATCTTCAACCAAAAGGAACTCAACATGAGACAACGACGTTGGGTTGAACTCCTCAACGATTACGATTGCGAAATTCGTTATCATCCCGGCAAGGCTAATGTTGTAGCCGATGCACTAAGCCGCAAGGAACATGTCATGCTTCAAAGTGTCAAGATCCATTCCGATATACAAGTTCGTATTCTAGAAGCTCAACATGTCTCGGTTACCGAGGGCAATATGTATGAGGAAATGTCTTGTGGTGCTGAATTCCAATTAGAGACTAAGACCAATGGCTTGCTTTATTTTCTAAATCGTATTTGGGTTCCCGATCGTAACGATCTCCGAGCATTCATCATGACCGAGGCACACAAGTCTCGATATTCTATTCATCCCGGTGCGGATAAAATGTACCAAAATCTTCGTTCCCAATATTGGTGGCCTGGTATGAAGAAAGACATTGCCTTGTTCGTAGCAAAATGTCTCACATGTTCTAAAGTCAAAGCTGAGCATCAACGTCCTTCTGGGTTACTTGAACAACCGAAAATCCCCGTGTGGAAATGGGAGAATCTAGCTATGGGTTTCATCACTAAACTCCCTCGCACTTCCAGCGGTTATGATAGCATCTGGGTGATCATTGACCGTCTCACTAAGTCCGCACACTTCTTGCCTATCCGTGAAGACTATAAGGTTGAGAAATTGGCCCGAATTTACATTGACGAGATCGTGACTCGTCACGGCGTTCCTTTGAACATAATCTCCGATATAGATGCTCGTTTCACTTCTCGGTTTTGGCAATCTCTTCAAAAGGCACTTGGTACACGATTGGATTTGAGCACGGCCTACCATCCCCAAACTGATGGTCAGACCGAGCGAACAATCCAAACCCTGGAAGACATGCTGAGAGCCTGTGTCATCGACTTTGGTGGCAATTGGGATTCACATTTGACACTTATCGAATTTTCCTACAACAATAGTTACCACACCAGCATCGACATGGCTCCGTTTGAAGCTCTCTATGTTCGTAAGTGTCGTTCTCCCATCTGTTGGAACGAGATTGGTGAAGCACAAATCACCGGTCCCGAGTTAATTCAAGAAACCTCCGACAAGATTATCCAAATCCGTGACAACATTCGAGTTGCGAGGAGTCGGCAAAAGAGCTATGCCGACAAACGACGCAAACCCTTGGAATTCCAAGTTGGTGATCTTGTACTTCTAAAGGTGTCTCCTTGGAAGGGGGTGATCCGTTTTGGGAAGAAAGGCAAGCTAGCACCTCGCTATGTGGGTCCATTCAAGATCCTTGAAAGGTTTGGGAAAGTGGCTTACAAGCTCGAGTTACCCCCATCACTTGGCAGCGTACATCCTACATTTCATGTATCCAACCTCAAGAAGTGTCTTGCTGATGAAAACCTTCATATACCTCTTGACGATGTGCGCATTGATGAAACGATGCACTTCGTTGAAAAACCAGTCGAGGTTATGGATCGTGAGATAAAACAACTCAAGCGCAACCGTATTCCTATTGTCAAGATTCGTTGGGAATCTAAACGAGGACCCGAGTTTACTTGGGAACGAGAAGACCAAATGAAGCTCAAGTACCCACATCTTTTTGCTGAAGCAGTAGCCTCAACCAGTTGAATTTCGGGACGAAATTCCCTCAACATGGGGATACTGTAACCTTTCTGATTTTCATGTTTTTCCTATGTATTTTATGCCGTACAATAAAAGATTTCAACCTTACATTTATTGTTCATATACACTTACAAGCATACATGCGCTCATTATAATACAATATTAACGAAAACAATCTTACAAACCTCGAGAACCAAACTTGACCAAAACTCAAAACAACATCAATATTACAAGACTACAAGGACTAGTCTTGAAACTTCCAAAAACCAACACAAGCACGGTCGCGCCTAGTCCTAGGCACGGTCGCGCTTGTGCCATTAACACGGTCGTGCTTATCATGAAGCACGGTCGCGCCTCGATTACAGTTTGACTCCGCAAAGTCAAACCGACTCAAATCTTGTCCAAAAATAGATTGTAAACACGTTTAGAAGTTTGCGAGACTTGCAGAAGAAGATATTCGGCTAATTGAGACTAAAACACGACCAAATACACATGCAATCGTCCCAATACTCGCAAATTCTAAACCGACTTTTTTTTTAAAACAAATCAAGTAATTGGGGCAAGAATCAAACGAATTAAGTTAAGCCCATACCTACCCGAGACATATATAAACTTCTCTAAACCCTAAATCCATCATTCCATCATCTCTATCTCGTCTGTCGATCAAGAAAAAGCCGCGAAGTCTCCCCGTAGCCGTCTGCACTTGTTGCCCATTCAAAACAGGTTAGTAATAGTTCATTAGGATCGTCTCTCCAAGTTAATCGAAAGCCCTAAATCAATTCGTAACCTCATTACATGATTCTACAGAATTGAATCTGAGTTTTGATAAAAAATGGTTTTAAACGATCGACACGTTAAACATGATATAAACCTAATTAAATGGTGTAATTCGATTCGCAAACATCATATCAATGAAAACCCTAAGTTTATAATCTGTGTTATTACAAGAATCGGGCGAATTGCTTCTGGAATTGACCAGACACGGTCGCGCCAGCCTATGAGCGCGGTCGTGTCTGACCAAGCACAGTCGTGCCCCTTAAGAGGCCCGGTCGTGTTACCGATCAAACCAAGTCCTGACCTAGTCAAAACCCTAGGCGCGGTCGTGCCGGATACGGACGCGGTCGTGTCTCAGGACCAGACTCTTGTTTTGACTTCTGACCAACCACGGGCGCGTTACCGACCAAGCGCGGTCGCGTACGTGCCGGGCGCGGTCGTGCCATATACAAGCACGGTCGTGCTCATCCCTTAAACAGAATCTTTACTTTTATTTTTATTCTGTTAATTTGATAAATAAATAACAGTTTAAATAATTATTTTTAAGACAAACCCTACACGTTTAAGAATGACAAATTCACTTCCGTCATTAAATAACGCAAATCAATAACACATATACATTGTTCATTAGGTCGAACCTAGCAATCTACAACACATCGCTGTTTTCCATTTGCTTGTGCAACCTACACGCTACATAACACGTGAGTTACATAGCCCCTCTTTTACTCTATTTTACAAACGTTTTGGGGTGGAACATGCGTTCTATTTACATGTTTTCAATTATACACATATACAGTTTCATCCTATACATGTTTACAGTTTTGCGCTTTGTGCTTGAGTACATTTTGTAGACCAATTATTATGCTCTTCATGTACAATCATTAACTAACAGCCGACAGTGAACAGTGGTAGATCTATTGAGTCTGACAAACCCACCCAGGTAGGGTGACTGTTACTGACAACACAAATTTTGAGTGCAAGTTACAAAGGTTTGATTGTATAGGTCACACGATGTTTTCTCTCCATAAATGCCTTAATTGTCATGATTGTATTGAACTGTATGCACACAACACGTATTTTGCTATCACACGATTAAACCTATGTTTTCTCACCAACTCTTGTAGTTGACCCTCTCATTTAACCATGTTTCAGGTACCAATGTTTGAAGTGATCAAGATATGCTACACATAGGATTTTGACCTAGTTTTAATTGAACCAGTTATATTTCGATGTAATTTTCATTATTGTTTGGTGGATGGAATCTATGTTTTGTTGAACTTGTTTGATTGCAATGAAAACGATTATTAATTATTCAAACATTAGCAAACCATGAGCAAAGAACAGTCTGCACGCTTCACGCCCCGACGTTTCCGCCGTCGGTTGGGGTGTGACAACTTTCCAGCTACTAAAATCTGATATGCACAAAAGCCTCGGTGGCATAGTTTTAATCTCATTATCATCACATGAAATTGACATTTTGAAATTTTTACGAAAATATCAAAAAAAAAAAAATCCCGCCAAAATACTCTTTTTTTTTTAAATTTCAAAAATTCAAAATTTCAAAAATGATATAAACCAACCATATGAGCTTTCCCTAAAAAAATTGGACAAGTTGAATTTTCCCGCCAAAATATATATATTTTTTATTTTTTTTTAAGACACTAGCTAAGTTCGCCTGATACTGCGTAAGCGAACTTAATAAGTTCGCCTGAGCGAACTTAACCCTAAGCGAACTTGACCCCAAGCGAACTTGACCCCAAGCGAACTTGTCCCCAAGTGAACATGTTCCCAAGCGAATTTAATATGAAGCGAACTTAATAAGTTCGCTTAAACCAGAATCCAGAAATCTAATTAAGTTCGCCTAATTTGAGAGAAGCGAACTTGACAAGTTCGCCTGCTAAGTTCGCCTGCAGACCAATTCAGCAAGTTCGCTTGCTTCAGTAGAATCAAAATTCAGTAACAGTTTCACCTCAAGAACACGAACCCAATTTCACTAAAAATCTTCATAATTCACTGATTTGAAGGAATTAGACCAAATTAAACCGTAGGATTGTGTATTTTCTCAATTAGAACCTTTCTATCGGATCAATTTCTTCATAATTCACTGACTTATGTTGTTTGTGTAGGTCCACATGGCTCTTCTACGGATCATTCTCGTGATAAGACGTATTGTTAACGCGGAGTGCGGAATCCAACTGAATCAAAAATTGTATACACAAAAGACAATAGAAACAATCACGTAAATAACATTCAAGCTTGTATTCCAACAATCATAGAGTTTACAGACTCAATCAGACAATTCGTTCACTTCTGTTCAATACTTCTCTGCTCTCTTCTCACAGAATCTGTAAACACCTATTTATAGACACAAGATAAGTTTGCCTCAAAGATAAGTTCGCCTCTAATAGGCTAGGTGAACTTAACAAGTTCGCTCAAAGTTGCTTAGGCGAACTTGTTAAGTTACAGAATTTTATCAACAGTTACAAAACATGTCCTAACAGACTCCCCTTTAACTGTTGCTAACAATTCTATCAATTACAAGTCAAAGACTCTAAGACTAACACATAATATCTTCAAGCTCGTTGTCACCAGAATATGCTCCAATAGTTTGTAAAGAAGAAAGACGATTCAATGAGAATGTGTATTGATTATCGCGAGTTAAACAAACATACGGTGACGAACAAGTACCCTTTACCAGGGATCGACGACTCATTTGATCAACTACAAGGCGCAAGTTGGTTCTCAAAAATTGACCTTCGATCCGGGTACCATCAGTTAAAGGTGAGGGAAGAAGACATACCGAAAACCGTGTTTTGCACGCGTTATGGACATTTTGAGTTCCGCGTGATGTCCTTCGGATTGACGAACGCCCCGCAACGTTCATGGACTTAATGAATAGGGTATGTCGACCGATTCTGGACCGATCGGTAATAGTGTTCATCGATGATATCCTCATCTACTCCAAAAATGAGGCTGATCATGCATGTCACTTGAAGGAAGTGTTGGAAGCCTTGAAAAAGGAGAAGCTATATGCTAAGTTCTGGCTTAGGGAAGTCCAATTACTAGGTCACGTCAATAACCCGAACGACATTATGGTTGACCCAGCAAAGATAATGACGGTAAGAGATTGGGATATTCCTAAGACGCCAACTGACTTCCGTAGTTTCTTGGGATTGGTAGGCTACTATCGGAGATTCATCCAGGATTTCCCGAAAATAGCTTCGCCGTTGACAAAGTTGACTCGGAAGGAGGTGAAGTACGAATGGGTTTCAACCCAGGATGAGGCGTTTAAGGAATTGAAGGAGAAGCTAAGCCAAGCTCCTGTCTTGGCCCTTCCCGAGGGCAATAATGAAGACTTGGTGGTATACTCTGACGCTTCGGGTCAGGGATTGGGGTGCGTGCTGATGCAACGCGGGAGAGTGATCGCGTATGCATCACGACAGTTAAAGGTTCATGAAGTCAATTATCCGACTCATGATTTGGAACTTGCTGCTGTCGTATTCGCTTTGAAAATCTGGAGGCACTACCTTTACGTAGTGAAGTTTACTATTTACTCTGACCACAAAAGTTTGCAGTACTTCTTCAAACAAAGGGAGCTTAATATGAGGCAGAGACGATGGTTGGAACTCCTGAAAGATTATGACTGTGAAATCATATACCATCCTGGAAAGGCAAACGTGGTGGCTTACGCTCTAAGCCGAAAGGATTTGCCTGCTCCTATTAGAGTGAAAGCTTGCCAGCTAGTGGTAACATCGGATGTGATGAGGTAAATTGAAAAGGCTCAGGATGAGGAACTTAAAAAGGAAAACATAAAGAAGGAAAGGATGGTTTTCCAACAGGACAAGATGGAATACAACACCCTTGGTGTTTGGACATGTTTTGGCCGGAAATGGATACCTATGGGTGGCGGGCTTAGAACCAAAATCTTGGATGAGGCTCATAAGTCTCGTTACTCTATCCTTCCCGGTACCAACAAATTGTACCAAGATCTGAGGAAGGAATACTTGTGGCCTGGGATGAAATATGAGGTGACGAAATACGTAAGCAAGTGTCTGACTTGCTCGCAAGTAAAGGCTGAACACCAGAAACCGTATGTAAAGATTCAACCGCTCGATATACCAGAATGGAAGTAGGAACACATTACCATGGACTTCATTACCAAGCTACCTCACACAGCTAAAGGTCATGACACCATTTGCGTAATTATGGACCGTTTAACAAAGAGTGCTCTATTCCTACCTATTCGCGAAACGTTCTCGTCGGAAAGGTTAGCAGAAGTATTTATTAACGAAGTAGTAGCACGGCATGGGGTGCCTTTGACGATCGTATCTGACTGGGACACACATTTCACATCGAGGTTTTGGAAAAGATTACATGAGGCGATGGGCACGAGACTCAATGTTAGTATGGCATTCCACCCAAAAACGAATGGTTAGTCCGAAAGGACCATTCAGACATTGGAGGATATGCTACATGCTTGTGTTATCGATTTTGGCGGCAGTTGGGATAGTCATCTGCCGTTAGGTGAATTCTCCTATAACAACAGCTATCACACGATGATAGGCATGCCGCCTTACGAAATGTTGTATGGGAAAAGATGCAGCACCCCGGTTTGTGGGGTGAGATTGGGAAGAAGGAATTAGGAAGTCTTGAAGTCGTAAGAGAAACGTCGGAAAGGTTTGATCAAATCAAAGCCCGAATGAAGGCCGCACAAGATCGTCAGAAATCCCATTCGGATAAACGACGAAGGCCTATTTAGTTTGATGTTGGGGACAGAGTAGTGTTGAAAGTGTCGCCCTGGAAGGGAATCATACGATTCAGAAAGAGAGGAAAGTTAAGTCCGAGGTTTGTCGGACCATTCAGCATAATGGCACGGGTTGGTGAAGTCACTTATCGGTTGGAGTTGCTTGATGAGTTAAGTGGGATTCATCCTACCTTCCATGTATCACACTTGCGAAAGTGTTTGGCGGATGAATCGGCTCACATACCACTTACTGACATCGAGGTCGACAACAACCTTAATTGCATCGAAGAACACGTGGCCATCCTAGACATGAAGGAGAAACGCTTACGTAATAAAGTTATCTAATTGGTTAAATTCCAATGGAAGCACCGAAAAGGATTAGAAGCTACATCGGAAACGGAAACGGAGACGGAGATGAGGGAATCGTACCCTAAACTATTTGACTTATGATAGGTTTCGGGGACGAAACCTATTGTAGGGGGGTAGACTTATAACATCCCAAAAATAAGAAAACGACGATAAATAGAAACGGGTTAAACGCGAGACGAACGGAATAAGCGAGCGTGGAATGGGCCGGCTATGGGCTTGCGTGCGTATGGGCTCAAGGGTAGTCTCTCCCTATAAATACCCTAGCCCATCTCTCTTCTCTCATTTTACAAGCTCTAGAAAGAGAAACTGAAGAGAGAGAAAGTAGACGGATCAGCCCAAGATTCCAGCAAAGTGTTACTCCATAGCAAGTGTGCAAAACCTCCGAATCAGAAGCTCGATGTTGGTAACAATCTGATCTAGATTTGAGTTTTTGTTCGTTTTGGGGTTTTCAGGTTTTGGATGAAAAGGTAACGTTTTTACGCATAAAACTTGAAAATGAACATAGATCTAGCATCTAGAAGGAAAAAACGAACGTTTTGAACGTAAAAAGTCAGGATCTTGACGTGATCAGATCTGCATGCAAAAAGTTAAGGTTTTTGCGGGGAAGAAGGTCCTGCGTACTTATCAAGTACGCAGGAAGCAGGTCCTGCGTACTTATCAAGTAAGCAAGAAGCAGGTACTGCGTACTTATCAAGTACGCATGAAGCGAAGTCTGCGCACTTATTAAGTACGCAAGAACAAGGCCCTGCGCACTTGCCAAGTGCGCAGGCATCAGGCTGGTTAGTAAAGTCAGTATGTTCGCCTAACTTAGAATGGTTAAACCGTTAGAGTCGGGATTAGTTCTGATGTGTATTTAACTAATCAATTCAGATCGGAAGTGACGTTGTTGTACCTTTGTTTAGGCAACCCAGATTAGCTTATCAGGTGAGTTTTGAGCCATGTTTTAAATGTTTTATTAATGTTTTGGGCTAGTGTGCATACTTACAAAATGATGTTTAAAGAAATGTTGTTTTATGAAATGATGTTTACGAAAGGAAAGTTGAAATGTGTTTATGAAGTGTTTTGCCAAAGAGGTTTATGAATGGTTTACAAACGGTTTAATGATGAAATGTTTTATAATAAAACATACGAATGCTTTAACTGAAATGATGTAAAGGCGGTAACGGTTATTTTTATAAAAGTCACAAAATAATGAATCTGCCACGAGTTCTTTCGGGAACTAAGGTATTCATGTATGTTATGGGCCTTACATTTTAGGGGCCTTTGTGGCTGGCCAATTATTATACAACTGGGTGGATAAAGGGGTGACGACGGTCACCATGGGATTACCGGGATCCCTATCGAAGGTACTATTCCTCATGAGAGAACAGTTCTTAAGGTGAAGGTACGTGCTATCCTTTGGGATGTCGTGCTTAAGGTGAAGGTGCGTGTATCCTTGTGGTACCGTTCCTAAGGTTCTGGTGTCGAACGGCTTTGGGGTATCAGGCCCTAGGTTTCTCCGCCTACAGGTAATGTACGGTGTCGAAGGGCCTAGTGGTGGCATGCCTCGGGGTTTCTCCATCAGTATGCGATGAATGGATTTGACGGTTACAAAAAGGCGCAGATTTGGTTTATGTTGACTTATGTTATGAAGATATGATTACGAGGTTTTTATGATGTTAAGTTATTGCATGTTTTTTTACGTACGCTTTTATTTAATGAATGAATGTTATGTTTTTGGCAAATGTAAATGTTAATGTTTTTGTAATGCTAGAACTCACCAGCGTAGCTGAGTTTTAGTATGCACATTCAGGTTAAGGGCAAGTCATGATGATGGACGGTGATGCTGGGCGGCTTGATGAGTTACCCGGATGATATGAAGACTGGCATCCCGTTATGTTTTATTTATGTTATGTTTTATGTTTAAGACAATGTTACGCTTCTGCATGTTGAACAATTTTATGTTATGTTTGAAATGAAGTTTTCCACTGTGTTATTTGATATTCAAGTTTAAGAACTGTTTGTGAATGAGTAAATCTAACAAGTGAGGCCTCCCGGGTTAGGGGCCTTACATTTTCGACCCATTACTCCTATTAAAAATAATATATATTATATATTATTTTTGCCACATTTATAAACATTGAGTAACGCTTCAAACTAATTAATAATATAATTATTTATATTATTTACTCACGTTCATATCCTCGAATAAAAATAATATATTTATTATTTTTGCCACTTAAATGATTATCATATTGGTTTCACGAACTTAAAAATAATAAAGTTATATTATTTTCTTAGACCATTTTTAAGTGGTACAAACGCACAAATATATTTATTATATATTATTATTCGTAATTAGAAACATTCGACACGAAACGTATTTATCTTAATTAATATATTAAGAAACCCTTACTCCCGTGGACAAGTTCGTCTACTCGTTGATCCTTAAAATATTTTAAGACATTCAAATCTTCCGTGTCGTCGTCACAAATCCCATTGTATCCTTAATCGTTATGTTTATTATTCTAGGGCAGACGTAAGCCGTTTCAGGCTAACACTTGTGGTCCCAATCTCATTACTATGAAGTACCATTTACTACTCAACTCAGGTGAGTTTTCACGGGCCCTTTTACCGTTTTAAATTTGGGGAGAAACATGCATACAAACGAATATCATTTTACTTGTTTTCCTGTTGTGGAGAAACATGCATACAAACGAATATCATTTTTACTTGTTTTCTCGTTGGGGAGAAACATGCTTGCAGACAAACATCCTTTACTTGTTTTTCCGTTGGGGAGAAACATGCACACAAACAAGCATGGATCATATAGTATTTCACTACTACTTGTGTACTTAAGCGTAACACACTATCATTGAAAGTCCTCACACACATCGGACCGTTAAGATGGATTTAGCGAAGTAATGTTTGGTAGTACTACTGGGTTTGACAAACCTCACCCGCGTTAGTCGCGCTAACTAGATTGGAGGTCGAACGGGTGAAATGTTGGCCTAAACACATTGCCAGAGTTGAGAGACTTGGCGGGAGGCAAACAAACGCAAACAGTCAGCTTCGGTTGTGAGCGCTTAGAGTAACTTGTACATTGTCTAGCTAGCAATAGGTGTGACTTACGTATGTGGATCCAGCAAACACACAAACAGTTTGTTTACTTACAAACCTGTGAACTCACCAACCTTGAGTTGACACTTTTTCTTACATGTTTCTCAGGTCGCTAAGGTACAGGTTGCACACCTAGAACATGCATGGAGTCCTACTGTCAGTGCATTCTTATGCAAACATTTAAAACAATTCACTTGCTTTTATTAAACTAAACTTGGGCACGTTTGTTTTGCGTAGTAACTATTTGACATAAACCGCTTCCGCATTTAACTCTGAACTTTTATGATATTTCATTTATGTCCCATATAGTGTCGTTTGATATGACTAATGTCTGAGATCCTGGTTTGTCACACGCCAAACGGTAAAACTCCGTTAATGGAATTTGGGGGTGTGACAGATTGGTATCTGAGCCAGGTTATAGAGAACTAGGATTGCATACTAGACTATAACCGCACACATGCATTAGTTACATGACAGAGACACTCATACATGTTACATACAGCATCCATATATACATTGCATTGCATGCATGTTTACATCATCCATATCACCCTTTGTTGACGAGGAACACGTCATTCTCAGTGCATCATCATTCCTAGTGGCAATACTCGGGGAATCACCAGAACAACATCCACTCCCGTCCTAGGGTAGCAAGATGGAGCCTTCGGAGGAGTGACTCACACCACCATCATCTTCACCCTTGTTACACCATCAGAGCCGAAGATAACACCGGCTTGAGCTTATCGATGACACAATCGTGAATGGCGGGCCTTCTCAAGTCCGTGTTAGGGACGACACACAGCACTAGCACATGTCTCTTTAGGTGCTGGGTTCGTCGGAGGAGAGTCCCTCCTTCACCCACTAGCAACAATATTCTGATCTCACTAGCTTTACTTTACTTCATGCCTGAACCCGTGGGCCCCGCTTGAGGTATGCCGTGTGAAGGCAGACCGTTGCACGTTTTATGGTAGAAATACATTGACACATAGATGTCATCACTATCCCGAGCCGTGGGCTCGCGCTTTGGTCGATATTCTGTTGAAGAAAGATTGACCACAAGGTTGAGAACACCTTGCTCATTGCATACTCAAACTCTATCCTGACTTGGTTGGAAGGACGGCTACTTTGCCTTTTCCAGTAACACATAACCATGAATTAGTTTCACTTCTCAAAGTCGCATTTTCGCGTGCATGATTCCATCTACAATCCGCTGGATTGGACCATCGTAGTGTATTTTTACTCGAGTGAATACTCGGATCAAACGATTCCCGACTACTCATCCTGATATAAGTCCTAGTTGATCAACTAGTAGTTTATGACTAAGCCTTTCGTTGACTTATCATCTCTAACACACTCTAAACTCAGTAATAAATTGAGGGACATTTTGACACGAGGCCGGGAGAATTAGGGTGAGCATGCAAAGCAAAATATCATTATGGGTGCACACGTAATAGTAATTTGAGGTGCATGTAAGTCCTGGTGAAACCTAGTGCGTGGATAAATGGTCCTAATCTGTGCTTTACAGACTTAGGTTTCCACTGTCTGTAGAAATTCACGTAACCCGCTCAACGACTAGTTTGTATCGTTAAACATGTTCAACAATTGACATACGTGACTATTAGGTTGAAGATGTTTACGAACACACTGAACTATCATCAATAGGATCCATCATTTTATTTCACTCATGCAAGAGTCTTAGTGAACTTAAGACCCTCATCCAAACTTGATCAAGGAAACCACCTCGATTAAAACCCTAGTAGTACCTCATGGTAAACTCACCGACTCCAGCTACGTAAGCGGAATTTGAGGAATTCTTTCTAAGCTAACACGTTATTCCTTACACTCCAGCAATAAATTCCATTTGACCCTATTACCTTATCCTGTGACTAATCCTTAGTCTAATTTGAATTATACCCCAACATATAAATCAAGTTGAAATCATTTGTCATGACAAAATTACTCGCCTTCCTCTCCTAGAGGAGAAACCCTTTCTGTCCAAGGCGAGAAAAGTAGTGCAGTCGTTGACATCATATCTTTCATGAAAGCGCAGAAGTGCTTACGTAAGGGTCATACTGCCATTCTGGCTGTCGTCGTCGTGCAGCCGTCAAAGGAGAAGAGGATTACGACATCCCGATAATACATGATTATCCAAAAGTATTTCCCGAAGACTTGCCTGGTCTTCCACCTCACCGTCAAGTCAAATTTCAAATTGACCTAGCACCCGGAGCAGCACCTATTGCTCGGGCACCATATAGACTTGCACCTAGTGAGCTGCAAGAGTTGTCTACACAACTGCAGGAGTTGTTGCATAAAGGTTTCATTTGACCTAGCTCATCACCATTGGGAGCTCAAATCATGTTCTTCAAGAAGAAAGACGGGACTTTCCGCATGTGCATTGACTACCATGAGCTTAACAAAGTAACCATCAAGAACTGTTATCCTCTACCCCGCATCGATGATCTGTTCAATTAACTTCAGGGATCAAGTTTCTATTCCAAGATAGATCTTAGATCCGGTTATCATCAGTTGAGAGTCCGAGACGAAGACATCTCAAAGACGGCATTCAGAACTTGGTATGGTCACTACGAATTCATGGGCATGCCATTCAAACTGACCAATGCACCTGCGGTATTCATGGACCTCATGAACCGTGTGTGTAAACCGTACCTTGACCATTTCGTCATCGTCTTTATTGATGACATCCTCATCTATTCCAAGAATAGGGATGAAGATGAGGAACACTTGCGTTTGATTCTGGATTTACTAAAACAAGAACAGTTGTACGCAAAACTTTCAAAGTGCGAATTCTGGATTCGTGAAATGAAATTCTTAGGACATGTATTCAATGAGAACGGAATACATGTCGATCCATCTAAAATAGAAGCCATCAAGAATTGGGCGGCACCGACAACTCCGACAGAAGTGCGACAATTTCTGGGATTGGCTGGCTATTACCGACGGTTCATCGAAGGATTTTCCAAGATTGCCCAATCCCTAACTGCCTTAACTCAAATGGGTAAACCCTATAATCGGGGTGACACCCAGGAGTCAGCATTACAACTTTTGAAACATAAACTCTGCAGTGCACCCATCCTATCTCTTCCGAAGGGAACGAATGATTTTGTGGTATATTGCGATGCATCCATTCAAGGTCTTGGTTGTGTACGGTTGCAACACGAGAAAGTGATCGCATACGCTTCTCATCAACTGAAAATCCATGAGAAAAATAGGGATGGCAAAATAACCCGAGCCCGACGGGTATACCTGAAACCCTACGAGTTCGGGGCGGGTATACCCGAAACCCGACGGGTACGGGGCCGGGTATGGGATTAATTTTTAAAAATTTTGCGGGTATGGGACGGGTATGGGATTAGGTGATTCCCGACCCGATTACCCGAAATCACATACCCGTTTACCCGAATCATATACCCGAAAATTTGTAATTTATAATTTTATTTTCTCTTAACCCATGGCTATTAATGCTTCATTTTAGTAAGTTTATTATGTGAAAAATTACCTTTTCTTTTAAAATATGTATTTATAAATATAAAAAGTAGAGTCATAGAAAAGTACAAGACACATACCCGACGGTTATTGGCCGATACCCGCGAGTATACCCGATACCCGATATCAACGGGTATACCCGTTACCCGCGGGTATACCCGATACCCGATGGGTAATTACCCGATGGGTAATGGGCCGGGTATGGGACACAATTTTACAACCGGGTATGGGTTTGGGATTACCTATACCCGGCCCGAACGCGACCCATTGCCATCTCTAGAGAAAAACTACACAACTCATGAATTAGAATTGGGAGCCATGGTATTTGCACTAAAGATATGGAGACACTACTTAGACGGTACCAAGTGCACTATTTACACCGATCACAAGAGTCTTCAACACATCTTTGAACTGAAAGAGTTGAACATGTGACAACGTCGTTGGGTCAAACTCTTGAATGACTACGATTGTGCTATCAGGTATCATCCGGGCAAGGCTAATGTGGTAGCTGATGCCCTAAGTCAAAAAGAAACCAAACCCAAATGCGTTCGAGCATTACAGCTTGCTACCCACACCGGATTACCTGACAAAATCCGTAGTGCTCAATTCGAAGCCCTGAAAGGGGAAAACCTACCGTTAGAAGCCCCACGTGGTATGGAGAACCAACTTTAGGTTAAATCAGACGGCATTCACTACTTCACGGAGTGAATATGGATTCCAGTGTACGGGAACTTAAGGGAACTGGTAATGGATGAAACTCAAAAATCTTGATACTCTATTCATCCTAGTTCCAACAAGATGTACCATGACCTGAAGGTGATATATTGGTGGCCGAAGATAAAAGCTGATATAGCCACCTATGCGAGCAAGTGCCTGACATGCTCAAAGGCCAAGGTGGAATACCCAAAAGCCTTCTGGCTTACTTCAACAACCAGAGATTCCAATGTGGAAATGAGAGCAAATATCTATGGACTTTGTCACCAAATTACCCCGAACTCCTAGCGGATGCGACACCATCAGGGTGATCGTCGATCGCTTAACAAAACCCGCTCACTTTTTGGCAATCAAAGAGACTGACAAAATGGAGAAACTTAAAGAGACTGACAGAATGGAGAAACTTACTCGTATATACTTAAAGGAAGTAGTCTCTCGACACGGAGTGCCAATTTCTATCATTTCGGATTGTGACGCCCGATTCACCTCATGATTTTGGCAATCTCTACAAAAAGCTCTAGGCACACATCTAGACATGAGCATAGCATATCGTCCACAAACAGATGGCCAGACGGAACGTACCATTCAAACCTTAGAGGACATGCTACGATCTTGTGTGATTGATATCAGGTAATAGTTGGGAAACTCACTTGCCCTTAGTGGAGTTCTCCTACAATAACAGTTATCACACTAGTATCAAGGCAACGCCATTCGAGGCATTATACGGATGTAAATGCCGATCTCTTATCTGTTGGGCTAAAGTTGGGATAGCCAACTTACGGATCCTGAACTTGTATTTGAAACCTCTGAAAAGATCGTTCAAATTCTAAACCGTATGGCGGCAGCTCGTGATCGTCAAAAGAGCTATGCCAATAAGCGTCGAAAACCGTTAGAATTTCAAGTAGGCGATATGGTTCTATTGAAAGTCTTACCTTGGAAAGGTGTAATTCGCTTCGGGAAGCGAGGCAAACTCAACCCTCGTTATGTTGGACCATTCAAGATAATGAAGAGAATTAGCCCAGTAGCGTACCAAATGGACATACCTGAAGGACTGAGTGGTGTACACAACGTCTTTTATGTCTCAAACTTGAAGAAATGTCTAGCAGACGAGACACTCGCGGTTCTTATTGAGTAACTACAAATCGATGAACAACTGCGTTTCATTGAAGAACAGGTAGAAATCATGGATAGGGAAGTCAAAACGCTCAAACGCAGTAAAATCCCTATTGTCAGAGTTCGTTGGAACTCGAAACGCGCACCGGAATTCACATGGAAGCGCAAGGATCAGATGATGTACAACTATCCTCATCTGTTCAAGCACTACACGTCAAACTCTTAAGGTATAATTCAAATTTTCGGGACGAAAATTCTTTCAACTAAGGGATGATGTGACACCTCAAAAAAATTTATTTTAATTTTCGGGACGAAAATTCTTTCAACTAGGGGATGATGTGACATCCGGACTTTTTAGGTTAACTCCGTTAACATAACTCTGTTAAATTCTAACCTAGTTAACCCTATCTCAAACTTTAGGGACTAGTTTTGTCATTTTTCAAACCCTTACTACAAGGACTAATTGTGTAATTAGCCTAAACCCAATTCTAATTGACTTTGTAAAGTCAAAGTCAATATTAAAGTTCCTATTGACTTTTGAAAGTCAACTAACCATGCTCCTTGTAATGTCCCGTATTTTCCGATGTACTTTAAAAAAAAACGCTTATGGTATTATTTTAAAACTTAAATTCTTATTTCCTTAAATAAGTAAAATATTTTATTTATTTAATATGGATTTAAGGAAAACATTCATATATGCATATATATATATATAGGTATGTTTGTTATATTTTTTTTTACCTTTATTAAACAAGATATTATAAAAAAAAAACATATGAGTTTATAATTATATAAATAATTTATAAACTTATCTGCAAATACTTAAACTTATGAATCATAAATCCTAGAAATTATTTTATAAATATATAAAATAATGAAACTTATAAAACTAATGTAGTTCTTTTATAAACTAACATAATTATTTTATAAAAGTCTGGGGACCAAAACTGTCAAAGGCTGAAACTGGTTTTAAAACAAAAACTATACTTTTAACCTAAAGACTTAAACTTCAGAAACATTAGGGACCTGTTCTGCCATAAGCTTAAACTCCCAAGATCCAAACCAGTCAAGGGTTCGAAACCCGCAGACCCCGGTTCCGACCCCTTTTACTCCGAAAACGCGAATCCCGTCCGGATTCGATGAACCTCGGGTTCATCTCGCGCATGCGACCCCTCCCCAAGGTGCTATGATGGTTGATTTTGATCGAGGCAACGCGTGATGTCGAGATTTACTCCAATCGGCTCAACCACCATCCTCCAACCCGTTCGATCATTTAATGCCCGAATTGCCTATAAATACCGACCTCCGTAGCTCATCAACATCACCCCTAAACTCTCTTCACTCTCCATTCCTCTGATTAACACCTGCATCTACCACAGTCTCGTTCCCCTTCGTTACGACACCATTTCAGGTAATTCTTGAGGCCAAACCTTCGTATCAACATGTAGAACAAAAGCCCTCTGTCGGATTACAACGACAGAGGGATGATCAATGCGTATTTGACGAGTTTTGATCTAGGGTTCATAAGGGATTTGGGTTCGATTTGGGATTCTATTTATCAATTTGTTTTTCCATGTTTTAAACTAACGAACCCGTAGTCGGGATGGTTAGTGTGCTTGTGTGTATGTGTGACCCGGTCAGTGACCCGAGTTCGAATCGGGTAAACCGGTTTTGTCCATTTTATTTTTTTTCAAATCCATTTCCAAGCAGTTTTTACACTTTTAGTAATTTTTATAAATTCTGCTAAACCTTTATAAACTCAAAAATGATTTTTATTTATACTTTTACATTCTGGAACCATTTTATTTAATTTAACTTAGATAAAAACTTATAAAAAGTTAAATCTTTAAATATAGTTTTAAATACTAAAAATCTATAAAATATACTTTTAAAACTTTATACAATTTTATAAAAACAGAAACTTAATTTACTACTTAAGTTCTAGTAAATAAATTCTTTTTTAAAAAAAAACTTTAAATAATAATTATAAACTTTAATAAACATAAAACTTGTATAACTTTTATGAAATCATAAAAGTTTATGAAACTTATACATCTTATAAAACCCATGTTTTATAGAAAACAGAAAAGTTGTATTCATTTAAAATATTTTCTAAATTTATAAACTTTATAAAACTTAAATAGAAGCTTTAATATTAAAATATTTATAAACTTATAATCAAAATACAAACCTTATGAGAAATTCTATATAGTTTATCTTTCAATTTTAATTCCATATTATCTCTTTAAACTTGTGATTACAAGATAATGTATAAAATAAACACTTAATAAATCTTAAACACTTCGTAAAGTAATTGTTCTTTTAAATAAAGATTTACCCTTAACAATTATGTGTCATTCATTAATAAATATTCTTTAATAATTATTATAAACACTTAGTAATTATCTATTGATTTAAATATTTATTCTTAGCCGTTGTTTATTCATTAAATAATTATTATGAATCTTTAACGATGGTTCATTCTTTAAATAATTATTATTGATCTTTGATGATTATTTATTCTTTCATCTATTAGCACAACGTTATTTATAAAATACATAGAAAACTACTTTAAACTATTTTCACATAACTTATGTAAAACTTTTTAAATAATTATTTTAATTAATAATTATTCTAAACTATAAGCTTATTAAACATTGATATACAAGTCTTGTGTCATTCATTTAAAACCTTTATTATAAATTCGATTTAAACTTCATAAACGCAATCAAATCCTATCTCCCATCGGAACCCTAGTCAAAATCCTGAAAATCTTAGAATTTTGGTCTTAGACTTTTACTTAAAACTTTAGACTTATATTCTTAGGCTTGTTGTGAGGATATTCTCCCTCAAATTCTTGCTACACTCAATCCTTGTCGGATACTCTTCATCCAATCCAAGTGAGTATACTTAGCCCCTTTTTTCCTTTCTATATTTTTGGGGTGAAACATGTTCACAATTCTTAAACTTATACAATTCTTGTACAACTATGACTACGTGTTTATTCTTATGTTAAACTTGAGACTTGTATGCTTAGATTAAACTTAAAACTAGCACATTCATTAGCTTTGATCAAGCCGATAGTAACAATGATAGATCTATTGTATTTGACCAATCCACCTTGTATTTGACACCTTCGGGGGGGGGGGGGGGGGAGCCCTTGGTGATTGTTACTGAATTAAAATTTTAAACTTGAGACTTATAAGGGTAACCTACGGGTTATGCCTAAACTTGGTTGGATGGTTGATGTGCACAATGTCTAACATGCTTGTTTTCTCATACTTACATTATAGAATGCATGAATCATAGTGAATTGTAATACTTTTCAAATACTTGTTAAACTGTGTCAAAACCTTTGTATCTCACCAACTATTTTGTAGTTGACAGATTCTTTCACATGTTTCAGGTTTACATCATGAGACTTATTCGTGATCACATAGGATGCTTTGGACCTAGACTACTTAAATTAAATGTTGTATTCGTATTATTCTTCCTTGTATTGAATCTTAAATTATTCATTAATGAAATATTGAAACTTTAATAGTCAACCTTGTGCTATTGAACAACCGCGTCCATCCCGATGTATAATCCACCGTCGGTTGGGGTGTGACACTCCTTAACTCAATTCAAACCACAAGGACTGTTCCTGCCAAATTCCAAACTCAAACACAAGAAATTACAAGGACTAGATGTGTAATTCGACCTTTCTTAATTCTATTTGAGTTTTGGATAGTCAAACGCACGGCTTTGATCCAAATTCAAACTTCCAAATGGATTTCGGTTGGATTTGAAACTGATATCGCATATATGGTGTCATAATGACCTTAACTGCCGAAATGAAGCATCATCATTAGCAAATTAAACCGATTAATGACCATTAATTCAAAACCATCGACCATGATCGTAATGGCCATCAAATTCGATTAAACCTGGTGTTAATTCCACAATTGGATATCCTGCACACCTTATACGAACACCTCTGAAGCTTTTGCACACGTTTATTCGATCGGAGTAGTAGAGGGAGTGGTCAGAGATCAACCAGACACGGTCGACACTTATTTTAGTCAAGAACCAGCAATTCGAATCCAATTCTGGTAAACTCTTACATCCTTAGTCTGGTTTTCATACCTAGATCAAAAGCCCTATGACAATTAGGGCTTAAATTATCGAATTCTTCACATTCAAAATCTAAGGTTCTTGTTCTGTTGGATTTAGTCGAACCCTACCCACGACTCTGTTTAAATCAAATTAAAACGTATCAGTAGATTCGCAATCCTTCGTTTTACGATAACCCCATGCTAATTGAATCAAACAACATCAATTTAATCAGGATCTACAACCTAGGGTTTGATCATATACTAATTTGGGGGTTTTGATCTTAACGACTATCTCAATCAAATTAAACCACGGGGTTAGATTCGCAACCCTCTGTTTGTCAAAAGCCCTATGATTCCAATCACTTTTATCATCAGATCTAACCAGTTCGATCTATATTCATAAACCTAGGGTTTTGGGATTCGATCGAGAAATTAACAAACTTAAACTATGTGTTTTTGCAGTTAAAACCACCCACACATTCGTGTAACATTGACGAACAAATCCCCTCCGTCATTTGGCTATATCACGACCGGATTTGTGGGTTTTGGGACTTGTTTCGATCATAGGTGGGTATGGGAGGGGGATTGACTGGAGTTGTTTGATAAAACCAATTGGAACTGGACGCTTAGGTGATGACCCTAGCGGGCGTGGTGGTAGAGCAGTTGACTCATACGCAAGAGACCCGGGTTCGAGTCCGGTCTCCTGCATTATTATTTTTAGGCCTTTTCCACTATTTTCCTTTTTACAAAATCTTTCCCTATATTATTATATTAGCATATTAAAATGTTTTCGCCCGGAAAACCACCCGTAGGCTCGATTTTGGTTATATAACCCATATTTTTATTATTCCTCACTTTTAAAATAATATATTTGTATTATTTTCGACCCATTACTCCTATTAAAAATAGTA
Source organism: Smallanthus sonchifolius (assembly GCA_023525975.1). Taxonomy (NCBI): domain Eukaryota; kingdom Viridiplantae; phylum Streptophyta; class Magnoliopsida; order Asterales; family Asteraceae; genus Smallanthus; species Smallanthus sonchifolius. Next base: position 66,704,414 of record CM042021.1, on the reverse strand, counting down.
TATATTATATATTTTTTTCGCTACATTTATAAACATTGAGTAACGTTTCAAACTAATTAATAATATAATTGTTTATATTATTTACTCACGTTTATATCCTCGAATAAAAATAATATATTTATTATTTTTTCCACTTAAATGACTATCATATTGATTTCATGAACTTAAAAATAATATATTAAGTTATATTATTTTCTTAAACCATTTTTAAGTGGTACAAATGCACGAATTTATTTATTATATATTATTTTTCGTAATTAGAAACATTCGACACGAAACTTATTTATCTTAATAAATATATTAAGAAAACCCTTATTCCAGTGGACAAGTTCGTCTACTCGCTGATCCTTACAATATTTTAACACATACAAATCTTCTGTGTCGTCGTAACAAATACCATTGTATCCCTAATCATTATGTTTATAATTCTAGGGCATACGTAAGCCGTTTCAGGCTAACACTTGTGGTCCCAATCTCATTACTGTTTAGTACCATCTACTACTCAACTCAGGTGAGTTTTCACGGCCCCTTTTACCATTTTAAATTTAGGGAGAAACATGCATACAAACGAACATCATTTTACATGTTTCCCATTGGGGAGAAACACGCATACAAATGAATATCATTTTTACTTTTTTTCCCGTTAGGGAGAAACATGCTTGCAGACACACATCCTTTACTTGTTTTTCGGTTGTGGAGAAACATGCACACAAACAAACATGGATCACATATTATTTCACTACCACTTGTGTACCTAAGCGTAACACACTATCATTGAAAGTCCGCACACACATCTGATCGTTAATATGGATTTAGCAAGGTAATTTTGGTAGTACTACTGGGTTTGACAAACCCCACCCGCGTTAGTCGCGCTAACTCGATTGGAAGTCGAAAGGGTGAAATGTTGGCCTAAACACATTGCCAGAGTTGATAGACCTGGCGGGAGGCAAAGAAACGCAAACAGTAAGCTTCGGTTATGAGCGCTTAGAGTAACTTGTACATTGTCTAGCTAGCAATAGGTGTGACTTACGTATGTGGATCCTCCAAACACACAAACAGTTTATTTACTTACAAACCTGTGAACTCACCAATCTCGTGTTGACACTTTTTCTTACATGTTTCTCAGGTCTCTAAGACACAGGTTGCACACCTAGGACATGCATGGAGTCCTACTGTCATTGCATTCTTATGCGAACATTTTAAACAATTCACTTGCCTTTATTATACTAAACTTGGGCGCGTTTGTTTTGCGCAGTAACTATTTGACATAAACCGCTTCCACATTTAACTCTGAACTTTTATGATATTTCATTTATGTCCCATATAGTGTCTTTTGATGTTACTAATGTCTGTGATCCTGGTTTGTCACACACCAAACGGTAAAACTCCATTAGTGGAATTTGGGGGGTGTGACACACAATCATACTTTAATCTTCAGATGTGGTAGGAGGTTTGAGTTTCTTTTTGGGAGGCTGTTGATGAGAGGGAGCTGGGTGGGAGAATTTGGACTTATTGGGAGAGGAGGAAGGAAGATTAGGAGGGAGAGAACGAATTTGTTGGACAGGAGGAGGAGAGAAGAAGGGAATAGTTTTGGGCTTCTTTGATGTTCTTTCTTCTGTAGAGGTATCCACCCTTTTCAAAGGATTATTCTTCTTCAATCTTTCCTCTTCTTCCTTTTTTACTTGTCTATAGAGAGCTTGCAGATTTATGAACTTCATAGGACCTAGTCTCTTCCCACTCTCACCTCTTGCCTTTAGGAAGTCAATCATAACCTTCCTTTCTTCATGGGTTCTTTTATTAAAGGCAATGGCTCTTCTAGATTTCTGTCTTTCCTTTCCTTCTTCTTCAGCTCTTTTCTTCTTTGCCAGATCTCCTGGTTGACCCATAAAGGCCCTATAAAGTTCTTTATTTGATAGTTTCTCAAGGTAGTTAGCATCCTCACCTTGAGAAATGAGAACTGCTATCCACTCCTCCATCATCTCCTTTGCAAGTTCAGAATCAGTAATTTTAAACTTGGCTTCTTCAGCCTTTTCTCTCTCTCTCTCTCTTCATCTTCTTTATTTAGTTGTTCCTGCATCTGTAGAGCTAGAGCTTCATCTTCTCCTATTTGAGAGGTTGCAGGAACCTGAACTTTCTTTGCATCCAGAGATCTTGCATGCATTTGGATTTGTTGTTCTTTGAAGAGCATGGCAACTTTTCTATCCTGATCTCTTTTAAGTTGTGCCATCTCTTCTTCTTCTTCTTCTTCTCTTTCCCTTCTTCTTCTTTCCACTTCTCTCTTTTCTTCTTCAATCCTCTTCTCTTCTTCTTCTGTCATGATTCCCTTCCCCTTGTTTCTGTTGGATACCTCTGCTTCTACAGCATAAGCTTCATTGGCAATTTATGGAGTAGATAGGGGAGGAGCATCTTCTTCTTCATTTTCACTCATTACATCTTCCCAATCTGTCATAACTTTTTGTCTTTCCCTTCTTTCAGATAATTCTTCTATATTAAGCACAGCACTGGCGCATGAGGGAAAGAATAGTTCTGAATCAAAATCTTCATTCATTGGAGATGAATTGTCAGAATTGGAGTCTTCTAGAGTTATCAACCCACCATTTTGTAAGTAGTGTTTGATAATGGTCATCATTTCTCGACTTCTTTGTGAGTTGACATTGCAAACATGGGGATCTGAGCTCAAAGAATTTAATGAGAAAATCTAGGTTTAGAAGTAAGATTTCTTGTATATTGTTAATTTCAAATGTCCCATCACATAAGAAAAACTTGAACCCTGAAGAAGTAGTGCTTGACCAACCATGAACTTCCAAACCTCTAACTACCTCATTTTACAAATATCTTCTCAAACCTAAAAGTTTTTCTTCAGTTAGGACCCTGCTTCTTATCAACCCCGGTGTTTGTTTTCCTCTTTCTTGAGCAGCATTTGAGGACTCCGCCACTTCATCCTCAAGGCTGGGATAAGCCACCTTCTTAGCTTCTTTAAGAAACTTCTCAAACCGAGGCATATTATCTTCACATATGTCATGAAAACGATCAACGAAAAGCCTGGCAGAGAGATTCTTGGAGGTATTGATGCATTTAGTCAGGTGCATGGCCCATATGTCAAACAGGATTAAATTGTCCCAATTGTGTTCTTGAATTCTAGCAAACTCCCATCTAATCCAAAACCTTTCAGATAGGCCATCATATCCCCATGCTAGGATTGTGTCAAACTCCAGATTGTTTACTGTTAAGGGGAACTCGGGGGCTAGTACTCTCCTGGAGATGTTAGCAACGGATTTAAGTATTTGGACCACTAGGAATGCTTCTTCTTCCCTTTCTATCTCCCTATCCTCCGGAAATATTTCCTCTTTCCTGGTAGCTATTCTCCATTCTTTCGAGACCTCTTCCTCTTCATCTCTATCTCTGAGGTCTTCCCATTCAATCTCTTGAACTTGAAAAAAAGAGGGCTTGAAGATTGTACATTGAAATTCCCTTGTTCTTTAAACCATTCTTCCAAGTTATCATCATCATCTTGAAGTCTTTTCTCCCCCTTTTTGGTTGCATCAGTAAGCAAAGTTGAATCAGTTTGAGTGCCTACTGATACAAGGGAGGTAAAGGAAGATTTGGTACATTTGTGTGACTCATGTATAGAAGCTTGGTGCCTTAATTTAGACACTTTAGCCTCAAGTAGAGCAACCCTAGCCGTCCATTCCAAGTTTTGCAGCTTAAGTCTGTCCACATCCATAGGTGTGGAATCCTAGGAACTAGATGGGGCCTTAGGCCTATCCTCTGCATCCCTATCACCATGGTTTTCTTGGCTCCTGGGATTCCTCTCAGCGATGAATGTTTCAAACGAAACATTCTCACTTTGAGTTGCCATGGTTGGGGTCTTAATGATGTTATCACTATCCTCCTAGTTAATTGATGGACCAGAAGTAGTGATAGCCCCTTCCACATTCACTCTATCAATACTCCCATAGTGAACCTTCTTGGGTGATGAACTTGGGCTGGGTACATTGTTAGCCAAGTCAATCAGTACCTCCTTTATAGTGGCATTTGGAGATGGTATATCATCTTGACTAGGTGCCTCTCCACTTAAGTTTAAAGAAGAAAAGAGTATAGGCTCAGTGGGAATTTCTACAGACCTAGGATGTGGTATTGATCCTAATAGGGATCCTTCCAAGAAAGTTTCCCTAGTCATGTGGGTATCCCATTTGATATTCTCACCAGAATGTTGTGATTCTGGATAAGAGCTTTTAGATTGGGATTGGGCCTCTGAGACAAGAATAGAAGGATTATTCTTGCTCTTCTTTCTTTTCCTGGTATAAATTTCCACAAATAGGGCCCTTTGTTCCAGTTGGGCTTGAAGAGTGGGGGTGAGTATTTTTTGTTCCTATGCACCCTTGGGAGGTTGCACAGGGGTTCGATCAAGGGAAACAGTTGTTGTAAGTTAAGGCTGTGAAATGGAGGGTGTGGGATCAGTATCAGCTGAGACTGCTGAACTGTCACACTAGGTACTTTGTATGTTCATCATTGTAGGTAACAATAGAACATTGACCCATGAGAACTTTTCTAAAATTATTCTCATGCTTTTAAAAATATTATTTTTGTGTGCCCCAACTATGTAGATTCTTGCAGATTTTGATAAATCTTTTAGTTCACAGTTAAAAACTTCCTACATGAATCAGGGGTACATATAAAAAGCTTGTTTTGCCCCTTCATGAAGGTTATATCTCAAACCTTCAAAAATCAAGTGAGAAAAGTTAAATCCTAGGGCAAGGATTATACCATGAACTGTAGATGCCAGTCCAGAGTTGAGTTGATGCCATCCACTCCTCTTTTGAAATATACATTGAAGAAGAGTGTGGCACAGGTACTTCCAGGGAGGACCCAGCAGAGCCTTTTCAACAGTGTATTCTTGTTGATTTCCAGTGTACCCTATGGATACATAGGTCCTCATATATTCATCTTTGGTGTAGGAGTTGGGAGCACCTTCATCTTGAAGCTTGATATTTTTTCTAAGAGTTGCTTCATATATGATAATGTCTTTGCCGTCTACCTTAGCATGGATTTGGGGAATCCCCTGTTCAGTTGAGTATGAGGCAGAGTTCCAGAAATCTTCCATGTAAGAGATGTAGATTGTTGGGTTAGCGGTTAGAGCAAAGTGTATTTTTGATCGACACAGGAAGTCGATCATTTCATCAAAACCCTCTGATTTCTTCCCTTTTACCAGATATGATGTGAGCTTGTGGTATGTTGAAAATTTATCATTAGGGTTGTTGATGTCAACGTTTGCCATGATGATGAAGTTTGGAGGGAAAGATGAAGCTTTTGAAAGTTGGTTATGGATGCAGGGAACTTTGAATGCTTGAATGAGGGAGAAAAGATGGAGGGTTAGGTCAGAATTGAATGTGAAGAGGTGAAGGAGGTAATTTTATTTTGTTATAACGGCAAAAGTTTGGGCAACGGTCACTTGTATCGTATAAAAAGATGAAGCGTAGCACACTATAGCAATCATCTATAGTGATATTTTACTTTTTACTGTGTTACAGCTGTAACACACTGTATCAGTCATGGTAAAGACTGGTAGTGACTTTTTACAGCGGGTAAATGTTAATTTGAACCATTTTTACCTATCCACAGCAAACAAGGTTGCTGCTGATGGAGTTACTAGTTCACAGCAATAGATGTTGCTACTGATTGCCTTAAAGCTATCCGCAGCAAAAGTGTTCTTGTGGATGGCCTAAATTACTCAGCAGCAAAATCTTTTGCTGCTGATAACTAAACCTATCAGCAGCAACGTTGTTTGCTGCTGACAGATGAAGTTATCAACAATAACTTAAACATATTTTTGAATTTCTAGAAGAGTTTTATTAAGAGCAAAAGAAAGACAAACACATTTATTATTGATGTTTTTGGAGAAAAATTGTAATCAAAGTTCATCATGCCAATGGACTCAACTAGATATCTAAATCTAGCTTCATCAAAGGCTTTTGTGAATAAGTCTACATATTGCTCATTGGTATGAACTTTGGTTAAAATGATTCTCCTTTTCTCAGCTTGATATCTAATAAAATGATACCTGATGTCAATGTGTTTTGTCTTGGAGTGCTACAAAGGATTATTGGTAATTTATATGGCACTCTTGTTGTCAATGTGAATGGGAGTTGCCATGAATGTCACCCCGTAGTCCAGCATTTGATTTTGTATCTAGATGACTTGAGCACAGCAACCGGAGGCTGCTATGTATTCTGCTTCTACTGTGGATGTTGACACACATGTTTGCTTCTTGCATTGCTAGGAAATCAGTCTTCCTCCCAGAAATTGGTATCCTCCTGAAGTGTACTTTTTGTCCAAGTTGCATCCCCATAGTCACTGTCAATGTATGCATACAGATTGAATTTATCATTTTTAGAGTTCCATAGCCCAAGTCCTGGAGCTCCCTTCAGATATCTAAAAATTCTCTTGACAGTTTGGAGATGAGAAGTCTTTGGAGCTGCTTGAAATCTTGAACATAGACATACTGCAAACATGATATCTGGTCTGGAAGCAGTCAGATACATGAGTGATCCAATCATTACCCTGTACTAATGTTGATCAGTGTCTTGACCAATTTTGTCTGGGGACAGTTGATGGCGCACTTGAATTGGAGTTCTTGCAGTAGAGCAATCAGCCAGCTTAAATCTTTCCAGAGTGCTATGAAGATTCCATTTGGAACCTATTTGACTTTGAGACCCAGAATGAAATTTAGTTCACCCATTGAACTCATTTCAAACTTTGAGTTCATTAGGATTTCAAAGTTTTTGCATAGGTTCTTATTTGTTGATCCAAAGATGATGTCATCAACATAGATTTGTACCAATAGAATTTCTCCCCTTCATCTTTGATAAACAACGTTTGATCAATGGCACCTCTTCTGAAGTTGTTACTAAGTAGATATCCAGACAAGGTGATGTAACCCATATAGACCTTTATCTACTTTGAATACTTTCTTAGGATGTGAGGGATCTACAAATCCTGGAGGCTGTCTGACATATACTTCCTCACCAATCTTCCCATATAGAATAGCACTTTTGACATCCATCTGATAAACAGTAAAGTTCTTGGATGCATCATATGCTAGGGAGATTTTGATTGCCTCCAGTCTGGCAACCGGTGCAAAGAATTCATCATAATTAAATCCCTCTTCCTGAGTGTAGCCTTGAGCTACAAGTTTGGCTTTGTTCTTGATTACAATTCCTCTCTCATCTTGTTTGTTTCTGAACACCCACCATATGCCTATAGCAGTTTGTCCAGGTGGTAGATCAACTAGGGTCCATACTTCTTGTCTCTTGAATTGTAGAAGCTCTTCCTACATTGCTTCAATCCAGCTGCTGTGCTGCAGTGCTTCATCAATCTTATTTGGTTCAACTTGAGACAGAAAGTAGGAGTACAGACAGATATTGGCTTCATGTGACTTTTTTCTTATCTGAACTCCTTGTTGAACTGAACCAATGACATTCTCTAGAGGATGTGTTCTATTAATTCTTTTGGCTGGAACAACATCCATACGGGTTTGTTGGTCAAGATTGCTTTGGTTTTGATCAGGAAGATTTTCATTTTGAAGAGGGTTGTTTGGAGAAATGCCTTCAATTGCAACAACATCTTCAAGTGAGTTGTTAGCAGCATCAGCAGCATCAGATGCAATACCCTCATCTTGATCTTCATTGTCAGAAAGACTGTTGCTGGTGACATTTGAGTTGCTTGTTCTGGCTTCACTGGATTCAATAGCATCAACAACAGATGGAGGATTAATGGATGGTCTTTTGATTCTTATAGATGGACCATTGAAGCCTAATCTATAGTCATCAATTAATGAAGTGGTTGGGTTGTATGTGGAGGAAGACTCTATATTTAAGAAGATGAGAGGTTCAAATATTTGAGAGAAGGAATCTATATCAAATAGCCAGTCTGGCCCTTTTCCCTTTTCACATGGAATGTGTTCCCTACATTCCACATTTACTGATTCTTCAACTATTCTTGTTCTAGAGTTGAATACTCTGTAGCCTTTGGATTGAGAGGAATATCCCACAAAATATCCTTCATCAGATTTGGCACCAAATTTTGGAAGAACACCATTGGTGATAAGAATAGTACATGGGCATCCAAAGGGTTTTAGGAAGCCAGTATAGGGAACTCTATTTAACCACAATTCATAAGGTGTTTTGTTGAGAGGCTTGACAATAAGAACTCTATTTTGTACATAACAAGCTGTACTAACTGCCTCAGCCCAGAATGTGAGAGGCAACTTTGAGTCAGCCAACATGGATCTGGCAGACTCAATTAGAGTTTTGTTTCTTCTTTCAGCAACCCCATTTTGTTGAGGGGTTCTTGGAGCACTGTATTGTCTCTGAATGCCTTTTTTTTCACAAAAAACAGTTCAAGGTTTGATTCTTGAACTCTGTCCCTTGATCACACCTTATTGTGTTAACTTTCTGATTTCTTTGATTCTTAACCCTAAGAATGAAGGATTTAAGAATCTCAGCAGTTTCATATTTTGTTCTCAAGAGGTATACCCATGAGAATCTAGTATAGTCATTAGTTATCAACAGACGATATGACTTCTTGCCCATAGACATAACATTTGTGTTAGGACATAGTTTGTAATGACAAAAGCTTTGTAATAGTTTAGATCTTGTGTCTTTATGTTTTTGTAATGTTTTAATGTTCTAAGTGTTTTTATACAAGTTGCTAGAAGCAAACTTGTTAAGTTCGCCTAGTCTAACAGAGGCGAACTTGTTAAGTTCGCTTAAGTCTATCTGAGGCGAACTTGTTAAGTTCGCTTAGTCTGTTAGAGGCGAACTTGTTAAGTTCGCCTGATGCAGGTTAGTAGTCTATATATAGATGTTTACAGAGTCAGTTTTATATAGAACAATGATCGAACAATGAATGAGAGATTGAGTCTGTAAATTCTAGTGTGAATTGGAATATAAGCATGAAGTTTATTTACTTGATTGTTTCTATTGTCTTTTGTATATGCAATCGTTGATTCGGTGGATTCCGCACTCCGAGTTATCGACACGTCTTATCACGAGAATGATCTGTAGAAGTGCCATGAGGACCTACAATTTGCAGGACCCAAAAGATCCATATGTAGCAGTTGTAGTGGAGTATCATTCGAGTTTAGTGTCTTGGGCTTGTGAGAGTTCTTGTGTTTGTGACAGTTCTTGTGTTGCTTCCCCTTTGGACATGCTTTGCAATGATCTTCAAGTTGGAATTCTTTATCAGGTAGTCTTCTAACTAGATTTCCTTTAACCAACTTGTTGATGGTTTTGACATTAACATGGCTCAATCTCCTATGCCATAGAGCAGATTCATCAACTGATGCCTTGGACAGAAAACAAGATACACTACCAGATGGAGTGACCTTGTTCATATCAAGCACAAATAGACTGTCCTTTCTTTGAGCAGTTTACAAGATCTTATCAGCAGGAGGTTTGCTTAGACCAGAGGATAACACAAAGCATTCTTCATCTGTAAATAACATCCAATGCTTTTGATTACAAATTTGTTATACACTCATGAGATTGAACTTCAATTCCTTCACATAATTTACCCTTTCAATGCTCATCCTTTCATTTGACACAGTTCCCTGTCCGATGATAGAGCCTCCCCTTGAATTGCTTCCAAAGGCAACGTATCCTCCATAAAATTTTCTGAAGTCTGAGAGGATGGACATATTGCCTGTCATGTGTCTGGAACAACTACTATCTACAACCCATGTGTTTATCTTTGTTACTTGGTTGTTCCTTCACATGAGAGAGTTCTAGTTAGAAAAGAGGACCCAAGAGCTTGCAAACTTGGGTGGGACTTTTGAATTAAGACTAAAATCATCAGTAGTGTGACAACCGGCTATTTAGGGTTAACTCCGTTATCAAATTCAGTTAAATCCTAACCTATCTAACCCAACCTCAACTCTAGGGACTATTTCTATCATTTCTCAAACCATGCTTCACTCTAATTACATGGACTAGTTGTGTAATTAGCCTAAACTTGATTCTATTTGACTTTGTAAAGTCAAAATCCAAGACTTAAGTCCTATTGACATTTGATAGTCAAACCAACCTTGTAGATAACCAAATTCAAACTACAAGGACCAATTCTGCCTCTTTTCAAACTCAAATGCATGAAACCAGAAGGACAAAACTTGTAATTAGCTTAATCTTAATTTCTGTTGACTTTCTAAAGTCAACCTGTATGATCTTGAGTCTATTTTTTTTATACCACAATCGATTTCAGTTGGATTTCTAACCGAAATGACTCGAATATGGTCATTAACGGCCATCATTAATCCATTAAACACGATATTGATTCGTAATTAACACCAATTATGGGAATTAAACTATAACCATCGAAAATGATTAGTTGATCATCAAATTAGTCGAATTCACGTGATAATCCCACAATTGAACACCCTGCGCACCTCTTACGAACACCCCTGAAGCTTTTGCACGACTCACATCGATCGGAGAAGTAGCCGGAGCAGCCGGAGGTCAAGCTTGAAGAGCCGCAACTGCGATTTGATCGATCTCCACCATCCCGACATTATTTTAGGTAATCGAATACACCAGTAGCATCGTTTTAACCCATTGATTGAAAGCCATATGATTATTGGGGCTTACAACATCGATTTGATCACAAACCAGTTCAAGGGTTCATACAATTTACAGTTTAATCGAACCCTACTCTAAACCCTTTTTTAATCCAATTAATTCATATCATTCGATTCACAACACCCTGTCTATTGATGACCCTATACTAATTTAATCTCGTATCATTATTTTGTTCATAATCTGGAAACCAGGGTTCGTTCGTAATCGGATTTGGGGTTTTTTTTTTCTTAAACGCATTCTAAATCAAATTAAACTATACTGATAGATTCGCAACGTCCCAATTTACAAAAGCCCTATGATTCCAAAGATTAATTATAACGAAATTCATCAATTTAATTTTTAGTTCTAAAGCTAGGGTTACGGGATTTCAAATGAGTATTTAACCGATCATAAGTTGATGTTTTTCCAATTAAACTCGTAATCAGGTTCGCGTCTACCCCGTAATCGAAACCCCTATGTTCCTGATTCAAATCGTAATTGAAATTTGTGAGTTTGGGATGGAATTCGATCGCGTATGTGATTGGGGAGGGATGAACACTTGACATGTATGTTAAAAGAAACTGGAACCGGTTTCTGTTGCGATACCCTAGCGGGCGGAACTAGTTAAGACTTTGTGCATGTGTGGGAGAGACCCGGGTTCGAGTCTCTCCACACGTTTTTTGTTTAATTCAAGTTTTAAACTATTATTTTTATTATAGAACCCACCCCCATATCACTATATTTATATATGAACTTGTTTTAATCCCGAAAACCACCCGTAGGTTCGGGTTTGATTTGTAAACCGCATTTATTTAATATAACCACTTTTAAAATAATATATTTATATTATTTTAAAATCCCGACTTCGAATAAATAATATGGTTATATTATTTTCAACCCCGTGACCTTAATTAAAAATAATATATTTTTATATTATTTTCGCCTCGTTTATAAAACTCGTGTAACGTTTCAAACTAATTAATAATATAATTATTTATATTATTTACTTACGTTTATATACTTGAATAAAAATAATATATTTATTATTTTTGCCACTTAAGCGGTTATCGTATATTTTCTACGATTTCAAAAATAATATATTAGTTATATTATTTTTTTAGGCCATTATTAAATGGTACAAACGTACGAATTTATTTATTTATTTAATATTATTCGTATTATAAACGTTCGACACGTAACACATTTATCTTAATTATTATATTAAGAAACCAATATTCTCGTGGACATGTTCGTCTACTCGTTAGTTCTTAGAATGTTTTAAGACGTTCTAATCTTCTTTGTCGTCGTCACAAATCCCATGTGTCCCTAATTGTTATGTTTATAATTCTAGGGTATACGTAAGCCGTTGCAGGCTAACAAAGTGACGATCAAGAACTGATATCCTCTACCCCGCATCCACGGTCTATTTGATCAACTCCAAGGATCAAGCTTCTATTCCAAGATAGATCTTAGATCCGGTTACCATCAACTGAGAGTCCGAGAGGAGGACATCTCAAAGATGGCATTCAGGACTAGGTATGATCACTATGAATTCATGGTCATGCCATTCGGACTAACTAATGCACCCGCGGTATTCATTGACCTCATGAACCGTGCGTCTAAACTGAACCTTGATCAATTCGTCATCGTCTTCATTGATGACATCCTCATCTATTCCAAGAATAGGGATGAACATGAAGAACACCTTCGTTTGATTTTGGAATTGCTAAAATAAGAACAGTTGTACGCAAAACTTTCCAAGTGCGAATTTTGGATTCGTGTAGTGCAATTCTTAGGACATGTAGTCAACGAGATGGGAATACATGTCGATCCATCCAAAATAGAAGCAATAAAGAGTTGGGCGGCACAAACAACTCCAAAGGAGGTGCGACAATTTCTTGGATTGGCTGGCTATTATCGTCGTTTCATTGAAGGATTTTTTAAGATTGCTTAACCCCTTACTCCTTTAACTCAAAAGGGTAAACCCTATAACTGGGTGACACCCAGGAGTCAGCATTCCATCTTCTAAAGCAGAAACTCTGTAGTGCACCCATCCTATCTCTTCCAGAGGGAACATATGATTTTGTGGTGTATTGCGATGCATCCAATCAAGGTTTTGGTTGTGTACTGATACATACGCTTCTCGTCAACTGAAATTCCACGAGAAGAACTACACGGCTCATGACTTAGAGTTGGGAGTCGTGGTATTTGCACTAAAGATATGGAGACATTACTTGTACGGTACCAAGTGCACTATTTACACCGATCACAAGAGTCTTCAACGTATCTTTGAACAGAAAGAGTTGAACATGCGACAGCGTTGTTAGGTCAAAATCTTAAATGACTATGACTGTGCAATCAAATATCATCCGGGAAAGGCTAATGTCGTAGCCGATGCCCTAAGCCGTAAGAACTCCAAACCTAAACGAGTTCGAGTATTACAGCTTACTATTCACACCGGATTACCTGACAATATTCCGAAGTGCTCAACTTGAAGCCCTTAAAGAGGAAAACCTACCGTTGGAAGCCACACGCGGTATGGAAGAACAACTGGAGGTCAAATCATATGGCATTCGCTACCTGGCAGAGCGAATATGGGTTCCAGTGTATGGGAACTTAAGAGAACTGGTTATGGTTGAAGCTCACAAAACTCGATACTCTATTCATCAAGGTTCTAACAAGATGTACCACGACCTAAAGGTGGTATATTGGTTGTCAAAGATGAAGGCTGATATAGCTACCTATGTGAGCAAGTAACTGACTCGCGCAAAGGTCAACGTGGAATACCAAAAGCCTTCTAGCTTACTTCAACAGCAAGAGATCCCAATGTGGAAATGGGAACAAATTTCTATGGATTTCATAACCAAATTACCCCGAAACCCTAGCGGATGCGACACCATCTGGGTGATCGTAGATCGTTTGACGAAATCCGCTAACTTCATAACAATCAAAAAGACCGACAAGATGAAAAAACTTACTCGTTTTTATTTAAAAAAAGCAGTCTCTCGGCCCGGAGTGCCAATCTCTATCATTTCGGATCGAGACACCCGATTCACCTCTCGATTCTAGCAATCATTATAGAAAGCCTTAGGCACACGTCTAGACATGAGTACATCATATCATCCACAAACAGATGGTCAAACGGAACGTACCATACAAACCCTAGAAGACATGCTACGAGCTTATGTGATTGATTTCGGAAACAGTTGAGAAACTCACTTTCCCTTAGTGGAGTTCTCTTACAATAACAGTTATCACACTAGTATCAAGGCAACACCATTCGAGGCATTGTATGGACTTAAATGCCGATCTCCTATCTGTTGGGCTGAAGTTGGGGATATCCAACCTACGGGTCCTGATCTGGAATTCAAAACTTCTGAAAAGATCGTTCAAATCCGAAACTGTATGGCGGCAGCTCGTGATCGCCATAAGAGCTATGCCAATAAACGTCGTAAGCCGTTAGAATTTCAAGTAGGCGACATGGTTCTTCTGAAAGTCTCACCTTGGAAAGGTGTAATTCCCTTCGGGAAACGAGGCAAACTGAATCCTCGTTATGTTGGACCGTTCAAAATAGTGAAGAGAATTGGCCCAGTAGCGTATCAACTGGACCTACCTGAAGGATTCAGTGGTGTACACGACGTTTTTCACGTCTCTGTAGAAAAAAAGACTGATGGCTACAAAATTCTCTAAGTACAAATGCTGCTGATCTCAAAGATTGTTGCGGATCAACAAAGTTGCAGCTGACAGGCTTTATCCGCTGCTGACCAAAGCTGTAGCTGATAAGTCTTATCAGTTGCTGACAAAAGTTGCAGCTGATAGGCCTTATCTGCTGCTGACCAAAGTTGCGGCTGATAGGCCTTATCCGCTGCTGACCAAAATTGCAGCTGATAAGTCTTATCAGCTGCTGACAAAAGTTGCCGCTGACTGTTCTTGATAAAGCACCCAATACCACTGACAACTTTCTACTATTAAACTAACACACTCCACGCAGAAAGAATGTCATTGGCACAAGACAATAAAAGACAACGGCGCTCTCCTTTTGAGTATTCAAGCAATGATGCAAAGAAGACGTTTGAATAAAGTTAACCTTTGTAGTTATTATTATTGTCTGTATATGTAGAATAGCTTCAATACAAGATCAACGGTCTGTGTTAGTTCTGATCCTTAGAATCAAGGGTATGTCTTGATTCTAATTTACAATATAAGTAGTACTTAGATTCATTGTAAATTTACTTTTTGCTTAAGAGTTTTCTCTCTAATCTTGTAACACTTGAAGCTTAATACAAATTGCATTTATCAGTATTCTTCTTGTCTACTTGTTTACTTTGCTTAAGTTGTGATTGTTTCCGCCAATCTCAACTGGAATAGAACCATCTTGTATTTACCGATCCAACAAGTGGTATTAGAGCTTTGGCTCACAGATTAAACAAAATCACATTTGTTTAATCATTCTCTAGTTCTATTCTTATCTATCTCTTTGCTAAAGTCACTCATTGTCTAAAAATCAAAATGGCACAAAACAATGGATTTGAAGACATTGGAAGCATCTCCAGACCACCAAGACTGGTGTCTGGAGAAGAATATGATATGTGGAAGAACATGATGGAAAGTTTTTTTTGCTATAAAAAATATGGGATGTGGAAATCCATTAAAAATGGACCATATATACCCATGACGGCCTCAGCTGATTCTGGAGGTACACTGGTTCCTAAAGAATCCTCCAAGTACTCTAATGAAGACATCAAGAAAATGGAGGTAGACTTCAAAGCCTTGGGAGCCATTCAAATGTGCTTACCAAATGAAGTTTTTCAAAACTTCAAAGCTTACAAAACTGCTAAGGGGCTATGAGAGGCTCTTGAGAAGATGTTTGCTGGCTCAGAGGAAGTCAAAGAAAACAGAAGGGACATCCTGAAGCAGCAGTACGAAAACTTCGTTTGGAAGGAAGGTGAGTCCCTAACTGTTTTATATAACAGATTTACTTATCTTGTAGGTGAGCTGCAGTGCTCAAAGGTGAAGCTGGAGAATGATGATATTCTCAAAAAGTTCATCAGGTCTTTACCTAGCTGCTGGACACTCTACACGGTGTCCATTAGAAGAACTGAGAATCTGAAGACTCTCCAAATGACTGAGCTCTTCGGTATGCTAAAAACCTATGATCTAGAGATGATTCAAGCAAAAGAACGAAGCTCAAGCTTTCAAAATGCCTCAACATCCACCACCACCTCTGCCCTCCACTCTGACCACTCAGGTCCTAGTTCTAGCAACTACTATCCTCCCATTTTCATCCAACCACAAACTCCAACCTCTCAAACAAACACCTCACCATTTCTCCTAGAAGCTCCACCTCAAACCTCAACCTCTGCTGATTTTGTTTCTAAAAACTCAAGCAACATGTCCTTTATCAAGGAGGATCTGGAATACTTTCATCCAGATGACTTAAAAGAAATGGATATACAGCACTCATATGCCATGCTCTCTGTAAGAGCAAAAAGGTTCTACTCTAGAACCGGAAGACCCATTCCAAGCAACAACTCCAACACCAGAGTTGGATTGGATAAAATTAAACTAAGATGTTACAACTGTAACCAACTGGATCACTTTGATAGAGAATGCAAGGCACCAAGAGCCAATCCAGCTACTCATCAATCAAGACAAGCTCACCAAGCCCAACCCAGACAACAACAGTAACAAGCTACTCCTCCAGTTCAAACTGCAGCTTGTGAAACTGTTGGAACTTCTGACTTCGACAGGAGCTTCCAGTATGAAGATCTGCCTGCCAACAACCAAGCTCTTATGGCAGACACAATCGAGATACCGCCTCAGGTATATGAACATCTCTGTTCCCAAGCTTGTATTGATAAGGTGTTAGGCTACAGAAAGCATAGTCAAAACCTTATAGATCAAAATGAAGAGTTTCATCAAATGAAATCTGAATTCATAAAGGTAGAAAACAGTTATAAAGAAAAAATTAACTACCTAAAGAAAGAGATTTCATTACTAAAACATGAACAAAGCAATCTTGAAACTCAGATTGATGATCTACTGGCTAGATTAAAAGCTACCAGAGCAAAATTGGCAGAACAAAAAGTTCATGTTGATAAATATGAATTTACATCTAAAAAGCTGTAAAGACTTTTAGATGCTCAAATGCATGAAAAGGTAAAAACTGGTCTGGGGTATCATGGTGAACAATACCAAGCTGTTGCACCTCTTGCTGACTACGTTTTCATCCATGAACCAAGCTTCAATCTCTCAAACCTTGAAACGGCCAACCGAGATCTTGATCCCTCAAGGCATGAACCGTTGGTACAAGAGTGCACTACCTCGTCGGATTCTGAGTCAACTTGTTCAAAGACCACTAAAGTTGAGGAGGCCTCATCAACAACTCAAGTACCAGCACCGCCTGGCTTAAAAGTCATTCAAACAAGTGCTCTGTTCCTTTCATTCCCTCAGTACAAGTACCAGCTTCAGTACAAGTACCAGCTGCTCCAGTTCCTATGCCTTTCAGCCAAATCAAAATCAGCTATCCTCCAGAAGGATGAAAGCTAACTGTTGAAAAGGGACAGTCCTCTTCTTCCATCAACTCCAAGCCTCAAAGGAAGGTGTTTGACATATGTCATGCTCCTGGAGAAAGAGTTCCAGATGTTCAAAATATATTGGAAGAAGCCACTTTTGATCACAACAAAACTCACCCTTGGAACTTCAAAGACCTTTTCAAAAGAAAGGATTATGTTTATCTTTCAAGGGAAAAACTGGCTAAATCATGCTTTGTCTGTGGCAAATACAATCACACTGCCAGCACCTGCTTCTACTACCTTCAGCAGCAGAGGAATCAGCAACAAAGAGTTCAAAAACCACATGCTTTTGAGAAAACAAACAAAAGCAAACAGGTTAGAAGCTTTGAAGAAAAGACAACTCAATTCCGAAACTCTCCTTCTCCCCCAAGGAAGCAGTTGCCAAAATCTCAACAAACTTGCATCATCTGTGGTGAATCAGACCACTTTGCTGCAAATTATCAATTTAACCCTTTCAACCAGATCCTTCATCAAGCCCCTCAAAGACAAAAGGTAAAGAAGGATCAGCATACATCGGTACCGTGCAATGATAGAGTCTCTCATGTATCTCACTGCCTCAAGGCCAGATATCAAGTTTGTAGTATGTCTCTGTGCAAGATTTCAAGCAGCTCCAAAGGTTTCACATCTTCAAGCTGTCAAGAGAATTATTAGATACCTAAAGGGAGCCCCAAGACTTGGGCTTTGGTACTCTAAAAATAACAAGTTCAATCTGTATGCATACACTGACAGTGATTATGGGGGATGCAACTTGGACAAAAAGTCCACATCAGGGGGATGTCAGTTTCTTGGAGGGAGACTGATTTCATGGCAGTGCAAGAAGCAAACATGTGTTTCAACTTCTACAGCTGAAGCAGAATACATTGCAGCAGTTGCTGTGCACAAGTCATCTGGATACAAAATCAAATGCTGGATGATGGGATGATTTTCATGGCAACTCCAATTCACATTGAGAACATGAGTGCTGTAGGTCCAGATTTCTCTTGAAATCACTTATTTGATCGATTACACACACACACACAGGCGGAAACTGTGTGTATGGTGGTGAAACAGATAATAGAAACAGTGTTGGTGAAGATAACAGGCTAACGACAGTTTGAATCAACACGCAAATGGTATAAAAGTGTAAGAACAGAGTGAATAAACAACTGCAAATTGTATTGATTCCGAAAAATGTGAAAGAGAAGGTTCAGGGTTACAGCCGCTACTCACGCCCTAAACATTCTCAAACTAGGCTATTTATAGTAGTGACAGTATCGAAACTATGTTCAATCGAAACTACTAGTTTCGATTGACCATTTACAAGTGACACAAAACTGTCGAAACTACCATCTATCGAAACTACTAGTTTCGATTGAACAGACTCAATCGAAACTAAGTAGTTTCGATGGCCCAGACTTAGAAATAAAAACAGTAAATTACATAAAACTGAAATTACATTTAATGAAATGACAGAAAGTAAACTAGTCTAAAACTGTTTAAACAAACAATAAATGACAACAGCTTATACATAAGATATGACTCTACAATCTCCACCTAAGCTGTTGCATTACCGTCTTCAGCTCTTCATCAAGCAACTGGTCCTTCAGTTGTCCTCGGTATAAAAGGTTTAACATGGAGAGATACAACCCGTTGGTAGGCTTTAGCATCAGCTTCATCTTCATCACTGTATGCCTGAATGTGATTCTGAAAAAGGTTTTCCAGATCTTCAGGCTGAAACTTCAACAGCTCCATGGGCTCAAAGATGGTGATGTCTTCCTTGCCCTCACACTCTATCACTGCACTGCCAATAATTGGGTCGTAGTACCATTTTCTGAAAGTTTGTAGCTGGACAGGTACATATTTTGGAATGGTGATGGTCTTATGTGTTTGGGCAGGCTTGTATCTTAAGAACACATATGGCTTGTTAGTCTTAGGATGAAACATAGTCTTTGAGATCTTCTTTTGAGTTTTCCTAGGCTTCATTCCTTTGAAATCATTATTGACTTGAGAATGCAGAAATTTCTCAAAGTCATAAGCCATCATGACCTTCTCAGGGTTTTGAAGTGGAAGTTTGGCTAAATCCCTGAGGTCATAGAAAGGAAGGGTTTGGAAGTCAGTCATATTTTTAAAGTGCTGAACTCCCCCTCTATATCTTCTTATGATAAAGAGCTTCCTTTCAGCATCATACTTCCAGCCAATTGGAGGTCTTTTTAGTTCTTGATGCTCTGCTATCCATTCATATGTCTTAGGGGTTTCCTCCTGAATTATTTTCTTAAACCAAGACTTTCTTGAAATTGGAGGTTCAGGAGCAACCGAGGGTGAATCTTGTGCTGGACCGGATTCGGAGACTGTAGTGGTTGGTTCAGGAGTGACTGTTTTGATAAGATTAATCTGAACATCATCTTCACCCTTTTCTTCGTCAGATAAAGTTTGAATTTCATCTCCGTCTTCCGTAAAGTATCTAGTTCGCTCAGTCTCCTTTTCTTCAGTGGTCAGGATTTCTGGATAAAGATCATTATACCCAAAGTTTTCGATGTCTTCTAAAAGGGCATTCAGCTCATCATCAGATGGGATGTCTTCTTCATCAAGAATCACGGTCTCTATTTCAGTGGAAGTCCCTTTCCCTCTCTTCCTTGCTTCTCTTCTCTCACTAGCTGAGGGAGGGTTTAGTTCTGTACCTTCAATTTTGACTTCAACCGTCTCTTTTGGCTTTTCAATATGCCCAGCAAATATAGTTAGTGCAGATTCTGGATTAGTTACAAGGTTAGGAGATGAGGGTTCAACCACAGATGTGGTCTTCTCCTGAGCTGTTGAAGTAGTTGGTTGTTTTTGCACAGGTTTAACCATTGAGGCTTTGAGCTGCTCCACTGCTTCAGCCAAAGCCTTGAATTCTTCATTTTGCTTTGATATTAGTTTCTGCTGTGTTTCAAGTTGAGTTTGTTGGACCTCAATTTGGGTATGTAAACCCCCAACTTCCAGCTTCAGGACTTTAACCTCTTCCTGGACATTATGCAAATTATTTTTTAAGCCTTCAATTTCTTCATCTTTCTTTTGAATCGTATCCTTCATTTTCTTCAGTTCAAGGCTTAGAGTCTTAACTCTTGGTACAGGAGAGGCTGAATCATGAGTTGGTGATGTGGGAGTAGTATGGATGGGTGATTGTTGTGGAGATGGTTGTGGAGTGGGTTGTGGAGTAGGTTGTGGAGATGGTTGTGGAGATGGTTGTGAAGATGGTTGTGGAGATGGTTGTGGAGTGGCTAATAGAGAATCTGATGAGAATGACAAGTCTTCAAATCCTGTTTTGATTTTCTTTGCCTTAGGCTCTTCTTCCTCAAAATTAGAACCTGACTCAACCTGTCGTTTAGAGGAAGATGCAGGATGCATTGTTCTATCATCTGAATCAGACTTGTAGTAGTCAGATCCATAAATCCCTGCATCCAGAGTTCCACTTGATTCTGCGACTTCCTCCTCAACTCCATGCATGCCAGCTTCAACATTAGCTGCTGGCTCTTGAACTATCTGAATTTGTTCAACAAAAGGAGCCTCTATCACAGGCTCAATGATGGGTTGTTCTTGTTCTTGAACATCAGGGACGTTTATCTCAATCTCAGCTTCATCAATAGGTGCATTACCTTGATCTTGCTCAACTTCCATTTCTTCTTTTTCAGATGATGAGTTCTCTTCTTCAAGATCAGGGTCAATGTCAGGGATAAATTCTTCTTCTTCACCAATAATATGACCAAACCGGGGAACGTCAGCTATTGCCCTGTTGGTTCTCTTGTTAGTACTTCTCATATAGCTGAGAGTCTTGGCAATCATGTGATCGAACACAAAGGTGTTCCCACCTTGTTGCAGCTCAGGATGAATATGATTGATGATAATTTGTAAAAATCTAGGATATGCCAAGAATTTCTCCTTCACGGCTTCAGTTAGATTGTCTTTTAACTGTCTGAATATGAAGCCTGAAAAGTTGTAATCTCTTCCCTTGATTATCCCCAAAATAGCTGAACCCAGAGTGTTGTTTGCTGAATCAAACCCTCCTTTTCTGATTGATAGGCAGTGAATAAACACGTGCACTATATATCTCCAGTGGCTTGGTAAGGAGTTCTTGATTATCTGGCCACTCTTGAATTCATCTGGATGACCCAACCTTCTGAAGCATTCTTTAACATAGAAGATTGGGAATTCAAAAGGTGCATCTGGATTATCATTAAACTGAAGCACCTCTCTAATTGTAGCTTCAGAAAGTAAGACTTCTTGGCCACGCACAGTGCTCTAATGTGCTCTATATTCTCAATTGTGATGATTTCTGCAGTCTCCCAGAATTCTCTTATAGTTGTCTCAAACACCGACAGATTATTGCTAATGGCAAAGCTAATGTTGGAGTTTGCCAGGAAGTTTAGTACAGGAATGAACTCTGCAGCCTTAGGATCATTGGCATTGAGGAATGCACAGACATTGTGTCTTTTTACAAATAAGAGATCCATACCTGTAAAGTTTATCAATTTTGCACAATAAGTAAGATTTCTGAAAATACTGAATCGAAACAAGATATATCAATACTTAGAAAAAAATTGAAGTCCTAACTGTCGAAACAACTAGTTTCGATTGAGATCAACACAGTCGAAACAACTAGTTTCGATGGAGATCAACAGTGTCGAAACAACTAGTTTCGATGGAGATCAACACCGTCGAAACAACTAGTTTCGATGGAGATCAAAATTGTCGAAACAACTAGTTTCGATGGAGATGAACTTATCAAAACTATCTAGTTTCGATCAGAGATACTAGGGCAAGTTTGGGTGTCGAAACTAGTAGTTTCAATTGAAAACTTTTAAGATAATTTTGAAAGTGTTGAACTCCTTTATCTAAACTAGTTGGTTTTGAAACCCAAACCCTCTGATTCGTTATACTCAGACTTAATATAAACAATTTAAAAGAAAGGTTTAGAGAAGCCTGTAAGTGGCGGAACTTCATCTTACCGAATGTGAGACGTTATCTGCAGGAATACACAATAATCGTGAGTTCTAAGATGATTAAAATGTATGCAAACACAAAGAAGCACACAAACGACTGTTATTATGAAGATTTAGTCGAACAAATTTTAAAATTTGAAACCCTGGGTCTGCCGTTTTGCAAAAATCATCAAAAAGAGGTAGTGAGACGTTACCTGATGATGGAGACGATAGAGACAACGGGGAAAATCAGTTGATATCTTGCAACCCAGACCGACGATTTGAGAGATTGTGTGAATGACGGAGAAGGCGAAAAGGTTTTGAAAAATACGAGTAAGAATCAGTATGACGGGAGGGATTGCTTATGAAGGCTTTTAATTCTCGTGAGACAAAAGACAAAATTGCCCCTGTCGAAACAACTAGTTTCGATAGGACAAACTAGTTTCGATATGTACAAAGTAGTTTCGATAGGTCAAAGTAGTTTCAATATGCACAAAGTAGTTTCGATAGTTCAAGTAGTTTCGATATGTACAACTAGTTTCGATAGTTCAAAGTAGTTTCGATATGTACAACTAGTTTCGATAGTTCAAAGTAGTTTCGATATTTAATAAATAAAATTATACATAAGATATTTACACTTTTCTTTTTTGAAAAAGATCCAACATGAGATCAGATCTGGTCAGTCTCTTGAAACACTTCCTTTTGCAATTCACTACTGTGAGTCCCTGAAGATAGCTGGTATTTGTGCAAAGTAAATCCGAACATTTGTTTGTACAAAGATTTCATGTGATTAGAAGGTACCATTTAATCAACACACAAGGTGTACCCCACATATTAAAATAAAATGATTTTGAAAAACCTACCAATCCTCAAGAAGTACCCATCTTCATCCTATCATCTCTTTCTGATTAACCAAGGTACTGTCTTAGTAATGTCAAAGTACCACCAAAATAAAATAAGATATCCAAGTGGATTTAGAAAAATTAAAATAAAAAATATCCAAGTAGATATTAAAAAAATACGAGCATTCTAGATCTTTGCGTAAGAAAAACATAAGAAGTCGTAAAATTATCGAAGTGGATAGAAAAATGTTGAACACCCGAGATCTTTGCATAAGCAAAACAGACGGGGTCAAATCATCCAAGTGGATGGGAAAAGGATGAGCACCCGAGATCTTTGCGTAAGCAAAACATACGGGGTCATCGGTGGTAAATATCGTTATTTTGACGGTCACTTGGCGTATGAATAGGAATCCAATACGTAAGCCTGTATCTGATTGAATCGGTTTTCTTAGATATAAAAATGGGTTAGATGTTTCAATAATGGATTCAAACACACAAGTATGAGATATATATTAGGTTTTCACACTACTTACAAGTTTTAACCATATGTCGGGCCTACCAGCTATACCTCAGTAAACACCATCGCTGTTGGTCTATTCCATGTCCAAGAGATGAGATCAGACACTATCATTTCTCAAAGGTCAGATACAATTTTTTCTTGCAACTTGTAAGATTATATACACATCAATTCTTTTCAATATTAAAATATTATATTTCTCCCTCAAAAGATTTGCATGGATACTGTTAAAAAAAATAAAATCTTTTTGGAATTTTCTTAGACATTTTAAACAGAAAAAAAATAAAATAAAAATAAAAAATAGAAAAATTATTTACACAATTTACTGAAAGTTGATCATTCCAAGCATTTCCACCAGTTCGGCAAATCTAGTAGAGTCAAAAGCCTTTGTGAAGATGTCTGCGGTTTGTTTATTAGTTTTGACTTCAACAATTCGAATATGCTTCTTTTCAACACAGTCACGAATAAAATGATGTTTAATTTCAATGTGTTTGGTTTTGGAATGCTGAACAGGGTCTTTGGTGATATGGGGAAAGGCAGTGTTGTCACACAGAATGGGTGTCTCATGGAATGTGATCCCATAGTCAAGCATCTGATGGTATATCCATCTGACTTGGGAACAACAGAGGGCTGCGGCAATGTATTCGGCTTCGGCGGTGGAGTGGGAAACGGTGGATTGTTTCTTACATTGCCATGAGACAAGGCGGTTGCCAAGGAATTGACAACTCCAGAAGTGGATTTTCGGTCTAAGTTGCGACCCCCGTAGTCTAAATCTGAATAAGCCACAAGATCAAACAAGTCAGTTTTAGGATACCTTTGAGAGAAAACACGATTCAATTCCCGATGGGTTGTTCATATCCAAGCTATATGTGTTGTATCTTCTGGGAGCACGCATGAGAATAAGTTCTTCCGGAATCACCACTCCCGGCTTTAAGATAAGACATTCTTTTGAATTGAATAAAGCACAAAAGTCCTTGTCACAAATTTGTGAAACACTCATCAGATTGTATTTTAACTGAGGAACATAGTTGACAAATTCCAAACTATTTACTCCATTTGACACTGTTCCTTGTCCTTCAATCTTTCCTCCTCTAGGGTTTCCAGCAAAAGCAACATACTCTCCATCAATCTGATGATAATCTTGCAGCAAGTTAATGTGCCCAGTCATATGCCTTGAACATCCACTATCTACATGCCAGATGTTATCACCGGTTCTTCTTGATTGACCCTATACACAACGAACCATTTATACGTTTTGACCAAAAATGTTTCAATCAAGGGATTTTAGTGTCAGGATATGACATTTCATTGGAATCAGAAGTACAACCATCCTTTGATGAAGCACGGTCATCAAATAGAACATTATTTTTAATTTTCCAAGTTCGTTTTAAATAATTTTTAGCATTTTTAATTCTTTTACGCCTAGATTTCCTACTGTGAGAAGAGTTAGGCAACACATATGAATTTAATTAACTTTGGGAAGGTGATTCTTCTTTAAAATTTGCGGTTGTTAATTTACAACTTTTTGAAACATGATTTGAGGCACCATAACTAAAACAAACGTTTTTACAAGATATCTTAGCCTGATAATAATCATCACAAGATGAAGATGATTGTGATGTTGAGGAATCTGAACATGAGACGGTTCTCTCATCAATAACTTTGTCTTGAAGACGATGTGCTTCCTTTAATCTGAAAAATTCCATGTTGCTCATGGTTTCACGTGGTACATCATTCACAATAATTCCTACACTTTTAAATTTTGTAACACATGGCATAACATTCAAAGATTTACGAAACAAAAGGCAAGGCATTTTGAAATTTAGAAACATCACATCCCAAACCCGTATGCTCAGCAGGCATAGAATCAAAACACAAGTATTTAACGTGTTCACAAATATTTGGTTTTGACACGGACATATTATTACATTCATCCGACTCGAGTTCTTTTAAAATAGTTCTATCATTAGCACTCTTATCACAATCATCTTCGGACTTTACACAATTTGACTCTGCACAAGAAGCAAAACTGTCAGAATCAGAGGATGTAATATAATCATCAGGAGATAATGTGCAAACAAAAGGTGTGGAAACATGTGGAGTAGGCAATATCAGTAAATCTCCCTGATTTAGAATAAGGAGGTGGATGAGAGTTATACCCAAGACCTTCTGTGCCTTTTCTATTAAATTGTTTATCAATTATTCCAAACAGAATTTTCTGATCCATATCCATGTGATCAACCTGTAATTTGGCCTTTTCTGCCTTTTGGACTCTTTCTGTTAAAATTGTATTATTAATGGTTTGAGTATTGAGTTGCACAATTAAAGAACGATTTTCACCAGAAATATCATGAATTTTCTTTAAGTAAAGTTTCTCATTTTTGGCCACAGAGTCATACATCACCTTAATGTGATTTCGTTCATCAATCAAGGCTTGATTGATGAATCTGTATTTTTGAATTTCATTTAAGCAAGATCTAGAATCACAAAGTTTAGAAGTAACCTCAGCAGGCACAGCAGTGAGATCCTTAGCTGGTTCAATCATGACACTCTTGCCATTTTCCTCCACATCAGCCATCAAGGCTTTATCAGCAGCTTCCTCAGCTTGTTCTCCCCAATGATAATGTCCATCAGCTTGGCACACAAGAGCTGTGGAACTGGAAGTTGTGTTTGTCTTTGGAGGATTGGCAGCTTGTTTACCAGAGGAAATCTTCTTATCTTGCTAATCTTTGGAGGACGGCTCCTTGCAGTTTCTGGCAAAGTGACCCAGCTGATCACAATTGTAGCATCTCACCTTCTTTATGTCAAACCCAAGCGTCTTTCCTTGCTTGAACCTGTCTATACCAGTCCTTTTGATAAATCTCTTGGCTCTTAAGGTCAACATGGCCATGCACCAATCAATGTCCATTTTCTCCAAATCATCAGGATTAATCTTCTCCAAGTCATCAGGTTGAAAGCTAACCGGTGTTAGATTTCCAGAGATCAGTGCATCATAGCACGACATGAAAGCAGTCATGATTGGGACATATTCATCAGGAATCATGGTGACAGTCTTTTGAGGAGCAGAGGAGCTGGTAGACTTAATTGCAGCAGCTGAAGGAGGAACATCAGTCTGAAAGTATGGGCTACCGGACGAGCTTGATCCAGCAATGAGAGCTGTGTTTCCAGACTGATTAGATGGGGTGACTGCTCCCTTCTTAATCTCAATTTCATAAGATTCAAGAATGCTATAGACTTCCTGTTGAGACAGAGCACTCAGATTCTCAGTCTTTTTTATCATGATTCGATACATATTCCATTCCTCAAGAAGAGAATCAAGGAGTTTCTTGTTTAGATCAAGAGTAGGGTACTCAACTCCCATTACCTTCAACCTTGAGACAATGCTTGAGAAACGGTTGATCCAATCAGATATTGATTCTCCCCTTACACTGCTGAACATCGCATATTGTTTCTTGATTAGATCTCTTTTGCTTTCTCTGACATCCTCACTTCCCTCATATCTTGTGCACAGTGCAGCCCATAAGTCTTTGGCAGTTGTGTACTCAGCAAAGATGTTGAAAATATCCATAGGAAGAGCCATGGCAATAGTCCCATAGGCCTTATTGTCTCGGGCAATCAAGGCAAGATCTTTCTCATCATACTCAGACACTAACTTAGGACGTTGAACATCAGCGGTGGTAGTTACGGGCTTGTGGGGACCATCGGTGATAGAATTCAACAGTGTATAATCGTGAAATTGAAAGAAAAGCTTCATTTTTTTAGTCCAGTCATCAAAATCTCTTGTGGACACAAGAACAGGTGGTCTATTTCCCCAGAATGTTCTGTTGAACTTAAAGTGGCCATAATGTTTTGAATCGAAACTACAACAGTAACTAGTTTCGATAGGTCAATTTCTATCGAAAAAACTAGTTTCGAAAGGACTAGTTTCGATAGACCAACTATTATCGAAACAACTAGTTTTGATAGAACAAATTTTATCGAAACAACTTGTTTCGATAGAGCAAATTTTATCGAAACAACTAGTTTCGATACTGAAAATTTCACAGACTAGTTTCGATAACCACAGTTTCTATAACAGACAAAAATCTAGTTTCGACAGTACCTTCTCCCGACAAAACGTGGACAAGAAGTTTCGATGATCAACAGAAATCAGAAATTGTTCCCCGTAGTTTCGATGCCGTCTTCTCCAAAACAGAAATACTCCATTGATGAAAATCTCCAGAAATCAAAGATGCAGAAATAACAAACCAATCCAGCGAAAACCTTCGTCTAACTGTCCTGATCACGAATCCAACCTCCGATTCCGAAAATACGAGCAAAAACCCTTGAAAAATGATGAAACAGTACCTCGAGAATAAATGTGCAAAAACCCAAAATAAGCAACGAAAACCCCTCGGTAATCACCTAGAATCGATCAATAACCTGATAATACTCAATAACACTAGAGCATAAAGCTCTGATACCAATTGTAGGTCCAGATTTCAGTCGAATCTCACTGATATGATCGATTGAACACACACACAGGCGGAAACTGTGTATATGTAGATGAAACAGATAATAGAAACAGTATTGGTGAAGATAACCAGCTAACCACACTATGAATCAACAATCAAAAGGTATGAAAATGTATGAACACAGTGAATAAACAACTACAGATTGTATTGATTCAAGCAAAATGTGAAAGAGAAGATTCAGGGTTACAATCTCAAACTAGGCTATTTATAGTAGTGACAGGTATCGAAACTATGGTCAATCGAAACTACTAGTTTCGATTGACCATTTACAAATGATACACAGACTGTCGAAACTACCATCTATCGAAACTACTAGTTTCGATTGAACAGACTCAATCGAAACTAAGTAGTTTCGATGGCCCAGACTTAACTAATTACAGAAAACTGAAATTACAATAATGAAATGACAGAAAGTAAACTAGTCTAAAATTGTTTAAACATACAATAAATGACAACAACTTATACAAAATATATGACTCTACATGGTTGGATCTTCCCATCGTTCCCTTACAAGGGGATTTTAATTTGCAATTATTTACCCTTTTGCCACAGGCTTAATCTCAACCACAAAACCTAATGATCTTATGACTCAAATTCCTTCCTAGGCTTTGTACAGTTTTTTGACTTTGTAGCCAAACCCTATACATACATACATATATATATATATACATATATATATATATATATATATATATATATATATATATACATACTAATATATACATACATATATATATATATATGGGAAGTGGTGAATAAAAACCCACTTGAGTTGGAAAAACCCATGAAAACCTTAAAAAAAATTCAATTTTTTTATAAAATTTGGGATTGATTATTTACCCAAAAAAAAGTAGGTTCGCAAAAATAAATGAAAAAAAACGTCGAATAAAAATAAAAATAACAAAAAGCAGCGTTTTTTTCTTACGTATGCAATACGTCAGCACAAGGTTTAAATGATTAAATTTTTGTGAGAAGAACAAGGTTTTATACTTTCGTTAAAAAAAAAATTTGTTTTGATTTTATTTTCATTCATACAACGTGACTTTTTCATGGTTTTCGAAAATATCAAGTTTTTTTCTCTTTTTACGTTTGAAACCGAGCTGACTTAATGCGTATGCCGCCGCATCCCATAGGTTTCTTTTTTATTAAAATTTGCATCTATGTTTCCGTTTAAATTCTCCGTCCCGCAGCGAAGCGCGGGAGCAACTTGCTAGTTTATTACATGTATATTGGTGTGACTAAAAACAAAATATAAAAGAAACAAAAATGGAGCAGGGGCCGGGTCTAGAACCCATGACCTCTCCTTTGAGCTCCTAATGTGTTAACCGCTGGGCTACTTCCTTGATTTTTTAATTCCCCAGAACTAAAACATTTAACTTAAGATCCTTGGCTTCTTCTTCCCAAACCAAAAGCAGACGCAGGCCAGCCCCCCTTTAAAACCCTAAATTCCAAAACGATTTTGATAATGAAAGTAGTAGATGATGCGCAATTCACAGGGGAAACGGGTTACCTGGAGTCAGACCTTGAATCGTCACTGATTAAGAGGTTCGAGCCCCTTGCGTCGCTCGTAAACAGAGACAAAAAATACGGATTTTTGTGTGGTGATTTTGATTCTCGAATTGAAAGTAGTATTTATAGAGTGTTTAGAACGTGTTTACAACTGGATTGGAACAAGATTTCAAGGATTTAAAACTTGATGTAGAGATAAAAACTAATGGCTACAAAATTCTTTTAGTATATCTGCTGCGGACTCAACAATTTTGATAACTGATGAAGTTGCTGTGCATAAGGTATATGCTGGTGATAGTTAAGTTCTGCTTCTGATGAACTACTATGCTGCAGATAGCTTTGTCTGCTGAAGTCCATAGTTGCTGCTGATAGGCTTCTTAGCAGCATTAAACATTGATGCTGCTGATAGGCAAATCATCATCAGCTTTGACTTTACTATTGACACCTTTTGCTGCAACACTGACACACCTATTAGTAGAAGGAATGTTATTGGTGCAGATGACAAAAGATAATGCTTCTATTCTGCTCTGTCCTGCAATGATTACTGTGAAGACCTTAGTTTTGCTGTTGTCTTTTCATTACATGTATTGTTTTTCTTCATTGTAAAGGTGTGCTTCCTTAGAGTTTTCTCTGTAATCTTGTAAACTTTGAAGATCAATACAATTTACATTTATCAGTTTCTTCACTGTTTCTTATTACTTTGCATACTTGTGATTGTTTCCGCTAATCTCAACTAAACATAACCATCTTGTAAAACATTGATCCTACAAGTGGTATCAGAGTTTGGCTCTCAGATTAAGCAAACTCACCTTTGTTTAATCACTCTCTGGTTCTGTTACTATTATCTCTTTGCTGTATATCATCCATCCAGAGTATGGCACACAATACTGGATTTGATGATATTAGAAGCCTTCTAGACCACCAAGGCTGGTGTCTGGGGAAGATTATGACATGTGGAAAAACAGAATGGAAAGCTTCTTCTGTTATCAAGAATATGGAATATGGAAATCCATAATTAACGGTCCTTATGTGCCTATGGTGGCCTCTGCTGATTCCAGAGGTCCATCTGTTCCCAAAGAAGCTTCAAAATATTCAGAAGAAGATATTAAGAAGATGGAGGTAGACTTTAAAGCTCTAGGAGCTATACAGATGTGCCTGTCAAATGAAGTGTTTCACAACTTTAGAGAACACAAAACTGCTAAAGAGCTATGGGAAGCTTTTGAGAAGATGTTTGCTGGATCTAAAGAGGTTAAGGAAAACAGGAGAGACATTCTGAAGCAACAATATGAAAATTTCGTATACAAGGATGGTGAGTCGCTTACAATCTTGTACAACATGTACACTTATCTTGTGGGTGAGCTGTGGTGCTCGAAGGTCAAGCTATAGAATGAGGATATTCCCAAAAAGTTTATCAGATCCCTTCCAAGTTGCTGGACACTCTATACAGTGTCAATTAGAACAACTGAAAACTTGAAGACTCTCACAATGACTGAGCTGTTTGGTATGTTAAAGACATATGAGCTGGAAATGATTCAAGCTAGAGAGAGAAAATCAGGTTATTCTACACCCTCATCATCCACCACAGCCTATGCATTACACTCTGACCATACACTACCAAGGTCAAGCAACTACTATCATCCCATTGTCACACATCCTCAAACACCCACCTCACTAGCAAACAACTTTCCATTCCTTCTTGAAGCTCTTCCTTAGAATCCAAACCCTGCTGCCTTTATTTCTGATACCCCAATCAACATGTATTTTATCAAAGAAGATCTGGAATATTTTCATCCAGATAACTTAAAAGAAATGGACATACAACATTGTTATGCTATGTTGTTTCTCAGAGCAAAACGGTTCTACTCCAGAACTGGAAGACCTATCCCTAGCAACAGTCCAAACACCAGAGTTGGCTTGGACAAGAACAAATTAATATGCTACAACGGTAATAAACTTGGTCATTTTGCCAGAGAATGTAAAGCACCAAAGGCAAACCCAGCTGCTACACAACCAAGACAGCCTCATCAAGGTCAAACAGGTCAAAACACTCAACCTGCTCAAACTGCTTCTTGTGCAACTCAACAACTTGGAACAGCTGACTTTGACTGGAGCTTTCAGTGTGAAGAAATATCTACCAACAACCAAGCACTCATGGTAGACATTTCAGAGACCCCACCTCAGGTATATGAACATCTTTGCTCTCAAGCTTGCATTGATAAAGTTTTGGGATATAGAAAGCATAACCAAAATCTTACAGATCAAAATGAAGAGTTTTATCAAATGAAATCTGAATTCAAAAAGGTTGAAAACAAATATAAAGAAAAGATTAACTGTCTAAAGAAAGAAATTTCCTCATTAAAACATGAACAAACAAATCTTGAAACTCAGATTGATGATCTACTTGTTAAGTTAAAAGCTATAAGAGCTGATCTGGCAGATCAAAAGGTTCATGTTGAAAATATGAGTTTGCATCCAAAAAGCTGCAAAGATTATTGGATGCTCAAATCCATGAAAAAGTAACTGCTGGTATTGGGTACCAAACTGAACAGTACAAATCTGTACCACCACCCACTGATTATGTAACAATTCATGAACCCAACTTCAACCTAGCCAATTTTGATCATGCAAACCGAAACCTTGATCCTTCCAAGGAAGATATTGTTGTGCAAGAATGCAGTACCTCCACTGAGTTAGACTCCACATGCTTAGACACCTCTAAAAACTATGATGCCCCTTTACTTCCCACAAATGAAGTAATTATGAAAATCACAAAATCTGGGAAAGTGATTCAAACAAACTTTCCAAGTCCTTTCATTCCATCCACACCAGTCACATAACCCACCAAACAAATCAAAATCAGCTATCCTCCTCAAAGCGGAAAGCTGATCATTGAAAAGGGCCAATCCTCATCCTCAGCCTCCATTCCTGCAAAGAAAGTGTTTGACATCTGTTATTCATCTGGAGAAAGAATGCCGTATGTTCAGAAGACACTGGAAGAAGCCACTTTTGAACACAACAAAAATCATCCCTGGAACTTCAAAGATATATTCAAAATAAAGGACTATGTGTATCTTCAGAGGACAAGACTGCAAAATCATGTTTTGTTTCTTGCAAATACAACCATACAACAAGCACATGTTTCTACTACCTTCAGCAGCAAATAAATCTCAAGCAACAAGCTTTTGAGAAAACAAACAAAAACAAGAAGGTAAGAAGCTATGAAGCAAGATCAACCCAGTTCAGAAAGTCTATTTCTCCACCAAGATAGATTGCTACTGTCAAACCACCAAAAGCTAAACAATCTTGCATCATTTGTGGTGAGATAGGCCACTTTGCTGCAAACTGTAAGTTTAATCCCTTCAACCAGTTCTCTCAATCATCATCCTCAGCATCAACAGTCAAAAATCATCCCTAATAGATAAAAACCTGTCTATAGAAGAACCCCCACAGAAAAACCTATTTTTAATAGGAAAGTAAAGAAGGAGAAGTCAATGACTGTTGAACCAGCTATACCATCAGCAGCAACCAAGAATACTGATGATTATAAGAGGCCAAAGAAGATAAAGAATAATCTAAAGCCTTCAGCAACAACCAATTCTGCTACGGATCAGTTAAAACCATCCACAGCAAGCAAGTTTGCTGCTGATAAGTCTAAACCCAGAAATATAAAAAATTAGACAGAACTATCAGCAGCTAAAGCTACATCTGCTGCTGGTAATGTTAAAAGAACTGCAAAAGTGATTCAACAATGGCAAACAAAATCAAAATCCTCACCTTTATCTCAGAGTATCATAATTAGATCCATTGAATGCCAGCCTACTTGTCACACCCCAAATTCCACTAACGGAGTTTTACCATTTTGGAAGGTGATAAATCAGGATCTCAGTCATTGGTTATATCAAACGACACTATATGGGACTTGACATGTCATAACGTACAAGTTCAGAGTTATTGCGGAAGCGTTTAAACAATAAAGTAAATGCGCCAAAGTTTAGTTAAATAAAGGTAAGTGAATTGTTTTAAATGTTTGCATATGAGTGAAATGATAGTAGGACTCTATGCATGTCCTAGCTGTGCAACCTGTGCCTTAGCGACCTGAGAAACATGTACGAAAAGTGTCAACACGAGGTTAGTGAGTTCACAGGTTTCAAGTTTGCAATAAGAGAGTGTTTGCCAGATTATGTACATACAATATGCATATCTATAGGTAGCTAGCCTATGTTCCTGTCTTACTAAAGCGCTCGCAACCAAAGCTGACTGATGTGTTTGTTTGTTTGCCTCGAGTCAGGTCTATCAACTCTAACTAATGTGATTAGGTCAATATTACAGCCGTTCGAACTCCAATCGAACTAGACGACTAGCCCGGGTGAGGTTTGTCAAACCCAGTAGTACTAGCAAACATTACCTCGTTAAATCCATATTAACGGTCCGATGTGTGTGAGGACTTTCATGATAGTGTGTTACGCTTAGTCTCAACAGTGATATCATATGAATTACAATAACCCAAAATAGTTTGCATCATGTTTTCTCACCCAACGGGAAAAACATGTAAAATGATGTTTGTTTGCGTACCTGTTTCTCTCCCACGGGAAAACAAGTAAAAGTATGATGGTTTGTGTACATGTTTCTACCCAACAGGAAAACGAGTAAAAAGGGGCCATGAAACTCACCTGCGTTGCGTAGTAGGTAGTATCACACAAGTATGAGATTTGGTGCACAAGTGTTATCATGGAACGACTTACATATGCCCTAGAATTATAAACACAACAATTAGGGACATATGGGATTTGTGACGATGACACGGAAGATTAGAACGTCTTAAAACATACTAAGGACAAACGAGTAGATGAACGTGTCCACGAGAATATAGGTTTCTTAATATAATAATTAAGATAAATGTGTTACGTGTCGAACGTCTCTAATACGAATAATATTAAATAAATAAATAAATTCGTACGTTTGTACCATTTAATAATGGCCTAAGAAAATAATATAACTAATATATTATTTTAGAACTCGTAGAAAATATACGATAATCGCTTAAGTGGCAAAAATAATAAATATATTATTTTAATTCAAGGATATAAACGTGAGTAAATAATATAAATAATTATATTATTAATTAGTTTGAAACGTTACACGAGGTTTATAAACAAGGCGAAAATAATATAAAAATATATTATTTTTAATTGAGGTCACGGGGTTGAAAATAATATAACTATATTATTTATTCAAAGTCGGGATTTGAAAATAATATAAATATATTATTTTAAAAGTTGTTATATTAAATAAATGCGGTTTACAAATCAAACCCGAACCTACGGGCGGTTTTCAGGATCAAAACAAGTTAATATATAAATATAGTGATATGGGGGTGGGTTCTATATTAAAAATAATAGTTTAAAACTTGAATTAAACAAAAAACGTGTGTAGAGACTCGAACCCAGGTCTATCCCACACATGCGCATAGTCTTAACCAGTTCCGCTCACTAGGGTATCGCAACAGAAACCGATTCTAGTTTCTTTTAACATACAGGTCAAGTGTTCATCCCTCCCCACTCACATACGCGATCAAATTCCATCCCAAACTCATAAACTTCGATTACGATTTCTATCAGGAACATAGGGGTTTCGATTACATGGTAGACGCGAACCTGATTACGAGTTTAATTGGAAAAACATCAACTTTTGATCGTTAAATACTCATTTGAAATCCCTTAACCTTAGCTTTTGAACTAAGAATTAAATTGATGAATTTCATTATAATTAATCTTTGGAATCATAGGGCTTTTGTAAATTGGGACATTGCGAATCTATCAGTATAGTTTAATTTGATTTAGAATGCGTTTAAGATCAAAACCCCAAATCCGATTACGAACCAACCCTAGTTTCCAGATTATGAACAAAATAATACTACGAGATTAAATTAGTATAGGGTCATCAATAGACAGGGTGTTGTGAATCGAATGATATGAATTAATTGGATTAAAACAGGGTTTAGAGTAGGGTTCGATTAAATTGTAAATCGTATGAACCCATGAACTGGTTTGTGATCAAATCGATATTGTAAGCTCCAATAATCATAGGGCTTTCAATCAATGGGTTAAAAAGATACTACTGGTGTATTCGATTACCTGAAATAATGTCGGGATGGTGGAGATCAATTTAACCACAGTTGTGGCTATGCAAGCTTGACCTCCGGCTGCTCCTGCTACTTCTCCGATCGATGTGAGTCGTGCAAAATCTTCAGGGGTGTTCGTAAGAGGCGCGCAGGGTGTTCAATTTTGGGATTACTTTTAGGACATAGTTTGTAATGAAAAAAGCTTGTAATAGTTAGATCTTATGTCTTTAGGTTTTTGTTATGTAAAAAGTCACTAAGTATTTATTCAAGTTTACCTAGAGTTCGCCTGGTCTAACAGAGGCGAACTTAATAAGTTCGCTTAAGTCTATCTAAGGCGAACTTGTTAAGTTCGCTTAGTCTGTTAGAGGCGAACTTAATAAGTTCACTTATATCAGGTCAGACGGCTATATATATGTATGTTTACAGAGTCAGTCGATACGCATAGAACAGAGAATTATCGATAAATCTGATTGAGTCTGTAAACACCATTGTGATTTGGAATACAATTGAGAATGTTATTTACGTGATTGTCTACATTGTCTTTTATGCATATAAACGTTGATTCGTTGGATTCCGCACTCCGAGTTAACGTCACGTCTTATCACGAGATCGATCCGTAGAAGCGCCATGAGGACCTACAAGTGGTATCAGAGCTATTGTGCGTGATTCTTGTTGATTCTAGATGGTTTTATATGCAAATTGACATAAAATTTGACATTTTTGAGTTTTTCATTTCCATGGAGTTTTCAAGACTGATTCAGATCTGATTTGGTGTTTTTGAAGAGGATTTTGATGAAATTGATCCGATAGAAAGCTTCTAATAGAGAAATTATACAATCCTACGGTCCAATTTTTATTAATTCCTTCAAATCAGTGATTAATGAAGATTTTAGTATGTCTCTGGTTCGCGAATTTGGTCTGAAGTGTTCTTGATCTTGATTCTGTTGCTGCAAGCGAACTTGCTGATTTCTGTGCAGGTGAACTTAGCAGGCGAACTTGTCAAGTTCGCTTCTCACAGGATTAAGCGAACTTATTTTAGGCGAACTTAATCAGATTTTTTGAATTATGGTTTAAGCGAACTTATTAAGTTCGCTTCGGTGTCTTAGCAGGCGAACTTATTATCTTCGCCTAAGGGTAAAGAAGTTCAACAGTTGGAAAATTTTTTAGAAAATAATGGCAAATATGGTTCAAGTCACGAATATGTTCAATTATGACAATGAGATCGGTACATCTCAAAAACCTCCGAAGTTGTTGAATCTAGCTGATTATTCAAATTGGAAAGATCGGTTTGACCAGTTTGTATCTTTTACCGATACCAATTTGTGGATTCCGATTTTGGAAGGTTATACGCATCCGACTTATTCTTGGATGGGACATGATGATGTTCCAAAGCTAGTGTCAGCGTTAACTACTGAAGAAAAGCTACTATTTGACAGGGAAAAGAAAGCGATGTCTAGTATTTCGATGTCTCTTCCGAAGGAAATATATCACAGTTTCAAACAGTTCAAGTCTTCTCAACAACTGTGGGAAGCATTACAGAAAAGGTGTGAAGGAAGTTTGGATGTGAAGAAGAGTAGAAAGGAGCTATTAAAGAAGCAGTTCTTGGACTTTAAACATTTTCAAAACGAATCCTTGGATGATCTTAGTGAACTGGCAAGTGCTTCTGTGGTGTATGAGACTGAGGAAATCAATGATAAATTCTTGGAGGCTTTACCATCAAAATTTGATGTGTACACGGTTTTAATCAAAGAGAATATTAAGTACAAAACCATGTCTCTTGAAGAAGTTCTAGGAAAGATTCAGTCGCCTGACATGAATATGAAGAAGAAAGAGACTAACTTGGAGCATATCCAGGATCCCTCAATGTATTTTGCCAAATCTACCGGTAAATCTGGTAATGGAGTGGCATTCTTTTCTGGTGATGCTCAAGATTCTTCTAATGATCAGTGTTCTGGAGTTCCAATTCATTCTGGTCATTCAAGCAATTCTGGATCTTCTGCGACTACAGCTTCTACTTCATCTGGATCTCATTTGAATCAGAAGGTTGCTGATGATTATCTTGCTATGTTTTCTTCATTCATGGCATCATATGAGAATTTTATTGGAGGTAAAATACATGATCCTGAGGTTATAGAAGAAGATTTCAGACAGATTGACCCTGTTGATCTGGAAGAAATGAATATCCAACGGAATATAGCCATGTTGATGCGTCAAGCTAAAGATTTCTTGAAGAAAACTGGTAGAAAATATATTGGCTCAAATAGTCGATCTCGCATGGGTTTTGATAAAAGTAAAGTTCGGTGTTACAACTGTCAAGAATATGGTCACTTTGCTAAGGAATGTGTGAAGCCAAAGGTCGAGTTTGATTCTCAAAAGAAGCAGCCTAATTTTCAGCATAATAGGAATCAGTCACATGGTTCATCTGATAATACAAATCATGCATCTGCTTCATCGGCATTGGTTGCTCAAAACTATGAAAACTATGGCTGGGGCATTCATCTGGAAGACTTGGTGGGTGCTGTGAGTCAGGCTTTTGTAGCAAAAATTCATTCTGAAAAACCAGAGGAGTCGACTGATGATGAAAGTTCTAGTGATGATTCTTGTGATGGTGATAGTGTTCCAAGCGTTGATGAAGAAATAGAACAAGTGCAGAATATTGATTCTGATGTTGCATCAGGTGTTGCGGAGGAGGATATTGTTCTTACTCAAAATGCTTCTGATGGTGCTGATTCAGAAAAAATTCCCATTGCAAAAGTATTCATGGCAGACATGTCTGATCCGTCTAAAGTAAAAGACTCTTTTTGTCATATTTACTGTTCTAACTGCATTTCTGTTAAAGATAAATTGCAAAAGGCCATGGATGATAACACAAACTTGATTTGTGACATGAAATCAATGCATACTGTTAATCAGAAACTGAAAGATAATGATAAATTGCGCATCGATAGAACTGAGTCTTTGAAAAAAGACTTAAATTCTCTGGGGTTGAAATATAAAGAGCAAGGTTATCATCTAGATATGGCTTATGCTAAGATAGAAAAACGTAATGAAGTTGTTGCTCAAAAGAATAAAGAAATATCTGACAAAGAGTCTGAAGTGATCAAACTTCATAGAAAGATGGAAAAATTTGAAAATTCTTCGGTTGTTTTGGATTATTTTAACTCAAATGCTGATCCTACTAAGCGTGTTGCTGGAATTGGATTTATTCCTCCACCGTTTAATGCAAATTGCGTGGTGGAACCTGAAATTATACATGAAGAGGAGATAGATCCAAAGACTGTGTTAAAGGTGAATCCGGTAACTGGGGAGGATATGGTGTATGAGTCTGATTCTGAAGATGAGGTGTTTGATGAGAAGAAGGTCGATGGCATTCCAAAAGAGGTCAAAATTGACAACCCAACAGTTGTTAAATCTGTTACCCGAGATAGATGCATTCTGACTGAACCTGAAGAGGTGAAAGTTGGTACATCTAAGCTTTCTCCAATTTTATAGTCTAGTGGTTTTGTTGCAGCTGGTTATCAAAAAGTGTATTCTTCATAGGTGCCAACACAGGCTTATGTTCCAAAGAAGCCAATAAACTGTTCTGAACATTCCTCTGAAGCATACTCCTCTGATGGATCCTCAAATTCAAAGAAAACTCCTTATTTCAGAACTTATCAAGAAAGAAGAGTGTGTTTTCATTGGAACGAGGCTGGTCACATTATGATCAATTGTCCTTACAAGAACCAAGGTAAAATGAAGACTGTTCCTTCACAACCAAAAGTGGTGAAGATTCTGAAAAGAAAAGATGAGGGAAAGTCGTCTTCAAGTTTGGAGAAAAATTTGCCTAGTCGATCTTTTGTTAAATCTTCTGGATTTAAACAACAGGATAAATTGAATTGTAAATCTTTTGTATGCAAAGAGAAACTTGAGATTCCTAATGTTGGAATTTCAAAAGATTCTCTGCAGAATGTTAAATTGTCTAGACCTCAAAGGAGAAGAAGAAACAGAAAATTGAAGAAAATTTTGGGAACTTCCGAATCTGACAATAAAATATCAAATAATGTTTTTCAAAATAATAAAAATGGATCTTCTTTGAAAAAGTCTGATTGTCAAACTTCTGTTCCAAAAGTGAATGATAAGATTGATTGTAAATTACAAGAAGTTGTTTATTTTGATCAATCTGGACGACCCAAGACCACGATGGCTTGGGTTCCTATTTCTAACTAATTCTCATTGTTTATGTAGGGACAACCAAGGAGGACTATCAACAATACAGGGTATGTGGATAGTGGTTGCTCTCGACATATGACAGGGAATGTTAGATTGCTTGAGGATGTAAAACAAATTGATGGAGGTTATGTCGCTTTTGCGGGTAATAAAGGCTGGTACATAACTGGACAAGGTACGTTAAAGAATGACAAAGTCAAATTTGAGAAGGTGAATTATGTTGAGCAGCTGGAACACAATCTTTTAAGTGTATCACAAGTTTGTGACAAGAAGTTTTCGTTACATTTCAACGAGGCTGAATGCTATATTTTGAAACCGGGCTTCGTGATTCCTGATGAATGGATTCTTATGAAGGCTCCGAGGAGAAATGACACGTATGTCCTTGACATGAGTGTCGCCACTACAACGGATTCAATTCCTACTTGTTTACTCTCCAAGGCGTCAGAATCTGATTCAATATTGTGGCACAGGAAGCTAGCTCACATTAACTATAGGAAGATGAACTACATTGTTAGGAATGATCTGGTTCTTGGTATTCCAAAGATGAAATTCTTAGTTCCTGATGATTGTATTCCTTGCAAGAAGGGGAAGCAAAGAAAGAAATCTCACAAATCTAAATCGACAAATACTATAGTAACTCCTTTGGAGTTGCTGCATATGGATTTGTTCGGTCTCAGGAGCATTGGTGGAAAATAGTACTGCTTGGTAGTAACTGATGATTACTCCAAAGCTGAAACCACTAAGTTGGTACAATACTTAATTCTAGGTTTGGAGAATTTATTCAATCTGAAAGTCAGAAGAATCAGGAGTGACAATGGCAGCGAATTTAAGAATAGCAAAATGGGCTTATTCTGTCTATAAAAAGGAATTCATCATGAATTCAGTGCGCCATATGTTCCTCAACAAAACGGTGTTGCTGAACGAAAGAACAGGACTTTGGTCGAAACAGCTCGCACGATGCTTGCGGATTCTAAGCTTCCAGTCACCTTTTGGGCTGAAGCTGTGAATACTGCTTGTCATGTTTTGAACAGGGTCTTGACCGTCAAGTGACATAACAAGACTTGCTACGAATTGCTGAATAATCGAAAGCCGAATCTGAATTATTTACTACCTTATGGTAATCCTTGCACCCTGTAACATCCGGCCCCTCGTACCAACAATATTGTCCGCTTTGCCCACTAAGAGCTCACGGATTTGTTTTTGGTTGCCCGGGTGAAAACTTCCCAGGGGGTCACCCATCCCTGGATTACTCCCACCCGAGCACGCTTAACTGTGGAGTTCTCCTCTCATCCACTACATTAAGCCCCAAAACGCGTTGTTGTATTTGAGGCAGGGCATTACTTATGAACCAAGAATCTCTCCTGTCCACGACCGATGTGGGATTTGCCTAGGGTGTTACAAACACCCCCCCTTTGGACTCATCGTCCTCACTGAGGTTTGCCCCACCATCCCAATCAGAGATGTGGGATTTGCCTAAGGTTTCCCTCTGAACACCCCTGGGGACTCACCATACTCGATGAGGTTTGCCCCACCATCCCGAACGGCACAGGAGTGGCTCTGATACCATTTGTAACATCTGGCCCCTCGTACCAACAATATTGTCCGCTTTGCCCACTAAGAGCTCACGGATTTGTTTTTGGTTGCCCGGGTGAAAACTTCCCAGGGGGTCACCCATCCCTGGATTACTTCCACCCGAGCACGCTTAACTGTGGAGTTCTCCTCTCATCCACTACATTAAGCCCCAAAACGCGTTGTTGTATTTGAGGCAGGGCATTACTTATGAACCAAGAATCTCTACTGTTCACGGCCGATGTGGGATTTGCCTAGGGTGTTACACACCCTATTGAAAGTTCGAGATGTCCCAACAAAATTCAGTGCGAAGACTATTAAAGGGATTTTTCTGGGGTATGTGGCTAATTCGACAACCATGAGGGTTTATAACAAAGAGACGCGCCAAGTTGAAGAATGGTTCCATATTGACTGTTCAAATCGGTCTTTACCACAAATGGCGATTGGTCCGGATTAATGGCGATTGGTCCGGATTGGGCATTTTATTATGAAAACTTATTCAAGTCTTTTCATTTACCTTCTGATATTTATGCTGAAGATGCTGCTGTTCTTTATGATTCTTGTCAAGATGCACAGCACAATGGATTTCTACCAAATGCAGTTCCAAATTCATCGATTCCATCTACTTCTGCTCCCGATCCTAATGTTGCTTCTTGTTCAGGTCCACAAGATTTAGAGAGTGAGGAGGATAATGCTATTTTTCAAGATTCTTCTGCTGAACCGTTGTTGGGTGATGATCCATTATCTTCGACACATGCTCAGGGGGAGATTCCTACAAATTTAGACTTGGATATTCCAATTAATCAAGATTATTCTTATCAATCTGACTCTACTCAAGTTGACGTGTTGCCGGTTCCTGAGGTTGCATCCATTAAGGAACTCAAAGATCATCCGGTGACGAATATAATTGGAAATTTACAGGATGGAGTGAAAACACGTTCTCTTGTTGACAATACTTGTTTGTATACCTGCATTAAAGATTCTGGTGTTCTTGATGAGTGCTCACATTCATGCTTTATTTCGCAGGTTGAACCCAAGAATGTTGAGATGGCTTTAAATGACAACAATTGGATAGAAGCTATGCAGGAAGAACTTGCTCAATTTGATAAACTTAAGGTTTGGAATCTTGTTGATCTTTCGAAGGGTGCGTATCCGATCAGAACAAAATGGGTGTTTAAATGTAAGAAGGACGATCGAGGTGTCGTGGTATGCAACAAGGCAAGATTAGTTATCCAGGGCTTCAGTCAACAACAAGGAATTGATTACACCGAGGTTTATGCGCCTGTTGCGAGGCTCGAAGCTATAAGGCTGTTTCTAGCTTTTGCTTCTTTTAAAGGTTTTAAGGTGTTTCAATTAGACGTCAAAAGTGCGTTTTTATATGGAAAGGTCAAGGAGGAAGTCTATGTTTGTCAGTCGCCGGGGTTTGAAGATCCACTGAATCCGAATATGGTTTTCAAGCTTGATAAGGCCCTCTATGGTCTTCATCAGGCTCCTCATGCGTGGTATGAAACATTATCCACACATCTTTTGGCAAATGACTTTGTTCATGGAAAGATAGACTCGACCTTATTCATAAAGAAATCAGGGGGAGATTACCTACTGGTGCAGATTTATGTGGACGATATTATTTTTGGCTCAACAAACGAAGGGTTATGTAAAGATTTTGAGGGTGTAATGAAGTCGAAGTTTGAAATGTCTGCTATGGGAGAGTTATCATTTTTCTTAGGTTTGCAAGTTAATCAAAAGGAAGATGGTTTCTTTATTCATCAGTCTAAGTATGTCAAAGACATCTTGAGCCGGTTCAAGATGGAGGACTGTACCCCATATGATACTCCAATTCCGGTCAATCATAAGTTGAATTCTGACCCGGATGGAAAAGATGTGGATTGTCGACTTTACAGAGCTATGATTAGATCACTCATGTACTTAACCGCTTCAAGGCCAGATATAATGTTCATTGTGTGCATCTGTTCCAGATTCCAGGCAAAGCCAAAAGAATCTCACTTAATTGCTATGAAAAGAATTATTCGATATTTGAAAGGAAAACAACGTTTCGGGCTATGGTATCCTCATGGTTCTAACTTTGATTTCAATGCTTATACTGATTCTGATTTTGGTGATTATTGTTTGGACAGGAAATCTACAACAGGTGGTTGTCAGTTCTTAGGTAATCGACTTGTGTCCTGGCAATGCAAAAAAGCAAACCACAATCTCGATTTCTACATGTGAAGCAGAATATATCGTTGCTGCGAGTTGT
The DNA here is from genome assembly GCA_023525975.1 of Smallanthus sonchifolius. NCBI lineage: Eukaryota > Viridiplantae > Streptophyta > Magnoliopsida > Asterales > Asteraceae > Smallanthus > Smallanthus sonchifolius. The sequence goes on along the minus strand of CM042021.1, from coordinate 66,660,757 downwards.
TGTTCACAGATCCTGTGGATACAACAGCAATTGAGAGATTACGGTTTAAATTTCACAGGAACCCCTATGCTTATTGATAATAATGCTACTATGTCCATAACGAACAATCCTGTTAAACAAAGCAAAACTAAGCACATTGAGATTCGATATCATTTTATTCGTGATTATGCAGAGAAAAGGTTGATTGAGCTGGTCAAGGTACACACTGAAGATAATTTTGCTGATTTGTTTACCAAGGCATTTGATCGTACCAGGTTTGAATTCCTAATTAAAATGATTGGTATGATCAATCCCGAATAAACGCTTTTCAAAATCAGAATTTCATGGAAAATTTTGTTTTTAATTTCTTTATTGCTTTATTACATTTCCACATTTACATTTTCAGTCAAAAAGTTTTAAATTATAAAAAAGTCAAAACAAATTGAAAAATATAAAATTTGACATCATTTGAGGTTAGAGAAGAAATGATAGTACATCGGTGATTAGTTCATTTCACACGACCTTAGTAGACCTTTGATATATGATTGATTAAACTGAGTTGATTTGATCTAAATTTCAAAGTCTGCATAAATGAGAAATGATAGTGTTGTGAATGCTCTAATCTTGATAATTTGTTTTCAAATTTGTGTATGAGTTTTGAAACTTAAATTGTCAATAGACTAAAAACGTTTTGAAACTAATAGTAGTGTGAAAATTAAATATGATATGATTACATCTATGATTTGAATCCATTATATGCCTATGTGTGTGTGTAAAAGATCATTATCAGATAAAGAATATATGGTTTTAAAGAATTGTATGAGACCAATATCGAATTATATCTTTAGCACAAATCTATTTCAGTTCACTTCACTGCATATGCCCCGAAAAACATGCAAGGTGTTGTTGAACTAAGATATGTTTTCAAATTTTGTTGAAACATATATTCGCCCTTGGATCAGTTAGATACATCATCTAGTCTGACTCCATTGAATTTTATCCAGATAATAGTTGGATCCTCATACCTGAATCAATTGATTCTCATTATACAGCCAATCCATTAGAATCTTCTGATTCTGAATCATCATGATTCTTATATCCTTTGGGATCTGCTTTTATACTTGTGCTAAAAGAGATAATTTCATCTTGGAAATTGATCTAATCTTAACATTAACTATATATGTCTTGAAGATAGTACAACTTATATTTCTGTTTGGCATATATGTGGGGTAAACGATATTTTTCATCTAAATGGTACTAAATCACATGAATTTGGAGAATAAACGCTTATAGTTTCAAATCATAAAATATTGACAAATTTAAGAATTCATGCTTTATATTTCAAATTCGGTATAAATAAATGAGCATTTTATAACCTGATCTTATTTACTTTGAAATTTATCGCGTATTATTTCAAATATTATTCAAATTGAATGAGTTTCAAAATGAAAAAGATGCAAAGTGCACAAGACTGAGTTGGATGGTTTCATATTATAGGTTACCCTTTGTTATTACTAAAATGTGTGATGAATTAATTAGATACTGGTATGATCTTCTTGCTCATGATGTTTAGTCAAAAAGATGTGATTTCAGTTTATTTAGATAAAAATCCAAAAATATGTGATTTCGTTTGTATAGATAAAACTCAAAAAGATTTTGATCTTTATTTTCCATGCAAATTCTAAACTTTTATTAAAATTGTTCGGGATTGGATCAGATACATGATGCTGACGAAAGTTCAAGACTTGAAAGGTTGAAGTTGGTAAAATTTTGTTCAATGCAAAAGTGAATAGATATTATGTTCGCTTAAGAACAGTGAAGCGAACTTAATCTGTTTGTCTGTGGATGGTGAAGCGAACTTAGCATGTTCGCCGATAGCTTGTTAAGCGAACTTAACAAGTTCGCCTAAATAAGCAAACTTAATGTGTTTAAGGTTCTTGGCCAAGCGAACTTGACACTCATCGTCTTCATTTTTCAAGCGAACTTATCTGGAAAGTTTCTTTAAAATTTTTAATCTGCGTTGTTAGGGTTGTTTGTTGATTCTATCATATTCAAAATTGATTTGCGAACACATCTACGGTAATTTCACTGATTTTCATCCGTTCAATCGTGAGTATTTTGATATTTTTCCTCTCGGTTTACTTCGTGAGCATAACAGAACGGTTTTTGACCTAATTTTGACTGGAAAAATAAAATTGATAATTCTAATTGGTTGCTAAGTGATAATCGACCGATGTACATTGATTATCTCATGGTTTTAACTCGTTTTGACTGATTTTTAAAAAATTCAGTGTTTGGATTTGAATCGTCACAGGTTCAGGCGAACTTGTTCCAAGCGAACTTGTCCAGTTCGCCTCTTGCAACACTAAGTGAACTTATTAAGTTCGCCTAGGGGTCAGAGAGTATTTGGACTTGTGATTTTTTAGTGTTAGAAATTTTTTAAAAAAAAAATTTTTGTGTAAATTTTTTTTGTTTGTTTGTGTTTGATATTTTTTACTAATGTGTTTTGTTGTCCGAATGTTTTCAGATGGCTCGACGTGTCGAATATAAGCATAATCAGGTGGCATTGTTAGATCCTAACATGTCCGAGGCAGTCAATTTTCAAGGAATAATCGGATTTCTAAATCGTTCGCGTCTCCATACTGCTTTATCTGTTGATCCTTACATCAGTTTGGTATACATACAACAATTTTGGGATACAGTTCATCAGGATACGGACGTATAACCTCATGTTCTTCGTGCCACTGTCAATAATACTGAAATGGCCATATACGAAGAAACAATTCGTGCTGCTCTTGATTTGGGTGGTAATGCTGAAGACCCACTGTCATATCCGGGCACTCTTATTATGGGTTGTTTTCAAAGAATGGGTTATCATGGGAGACAAAATGATACACAAGCACGTAAAGGTGGCTTAGTCGGTGAATGGAGATACTTCATGCATGTGATTATTCAATGCATCTCTCCTCGTAAAGCTGGAACCGATGGTTTAAAGATGGCTCTTCAAACTGCAATGGTGGCTTTAACGTTGAATAAGCGAATAAATTTTGCCCTTTACTTCTATCGGGAGATGGTCATGCAGATTAATCCTGCTGAAGGTCAAGGATTTTTGATGTATCCTCGCTTTATTCAAATGATTTTAAATCATCTTATTCCGGATCTTCCATAACATCCTATAAGATTAACTTTGACTCCGATGTCAAAGCGTATCTTTACTGATTGCACGAAGGTAAAACAGCAGAATGCCGCGTTGATACCGGTTAATACTCCTTTTTTTGGTCACTTAATCAATCCTGATTATGTTGCACCACCTAATGACAACTGGTTTCATCTTGATGAAATTGCTCAAGCTCAAGGCTTAAATGTTCCACAACAACAACAGCAACCATAACAACAACAAATTCCACAGCAACCGATACAACAGCAAGTTCCAGTTTAACAAGTTCAGGTTCCCGTACAACCACAAATTCATATTCCTGAACAAGTTCCTATTCCACAAGCTGAGGTTGAAATACCTATTCATGAACCTGTTCAAGAGGAGGTCGTTCATGTACATGAACATGATTTAGGAATGAACATGGATGATTTTGTTGATGACGCTGTGAACTCGCCCATTCATGAAGCTGAAGGGAATGTGGTGTCTGACGATGAATCTAGTTCAAGCTCAAGTGATACGATATTACCTGTTAATGAAAGTACTGACTCTGATGAATCTAGGGATTTTTCCTCAGATCATTATGAGCGATTAGCTGCTATTCCACTGGCGAATGCTGGAAAACGCATTAAATCTCAAGCCAGACGACCAAGAAGAAAGTCTGTTCGGGATCCTCCTTCCGGTTCAGTACTTGGAAAAAGATCCTTGGTTGATGAGAGTACTGATTCTGATAGTGACTTCAATCCAGATCCAAAGACTCAAAAGCTAATGTCTGCTTCAATAGCTGCTGCTCAATCTTCGCAGGGAGTAGAGGATGCTAATTTGGTTGCTTCCTTGATTGTTACTCCTCCAAGATCTAAAGATACATCTCCGTTTATAACTCCTGTTCCTCCAGTTATTACTCCTACTGCAAATCCTTCGATTCCACAATCGTCAGCTGGTCCGTCAAAGCCTTCTGATTCTGAAAGGATTACTATCCTTGAATCTCAAGTGCTTACACTTCAAGCTCAGGTGGATACTCTTGTGTCTACTGATTCATAACGGCAGTTGGTGATTCAGACTCAAGCTCAACAGATAGCTGACATGCAAGCATTGGTGTCTAAACTCGTTCAGCATCTTGACGCTCAGGGGGAGTTGAGGATACACGATACATGTCACATAGAGTCTATTCAAAGACGTGATGATGAATACAATGATCCTGCTGGAAATGTTGAGGGTGATCGTCAATACACTGACGCTAATCCTATATCAAAGGTTCAGGGGGAGTCGACATCACAATCACTTGAAGGAAACAAAGACAGTTCTGGTGCTAATGAAGATGAAATTCTATTATTGGAGTTCTTTGCAGATTCTGAAGAAGAAGAAGCTGAAAAGATTGCATGTCTTGATGACATTGATGATTTATTCAATGACATGGACGATGAAGTGTCTGATAATGAAATAGAAGAAGGAGAGATAGTAGAGATATAGATAGAAAAAGATAAAGATAATGTTACTTATGAAGGCTGTGATGGTCTTAAAGTGTCGTATAACTTCATCCAAGATGATGTTATTCCTGAATTCACTTATGAAGGAGTAACAGATTCTATGGACTCTTTTGAAGACATCACACTGCCTGAAGATACTGCTGATTCAAAGATGGATACTGATGATGAGAATATTCAATCCAATATAGATACTGAAACTAAAACTACTCACACTGAGTCTTCGAAGGTTAATGAAGAACCTGTGATGTATAGAAATACACGGATGACAAGAGAACAGTGGAGAGAAGTTGTAAATAGTTGGATGATGGTGCTACCCAAGTCTCCAGCACAACCTGCTCAGAAAGAGAAATATGTGAATAACGAGCGGTGTGTAGGAAGGATCATAAGTTGGTTCTATGATGGTGATACAAAATTATTTGCAATTAAAAGATCTGATGGTGTTCAATACTTACAGCCGAGGATCAAATATTTCAATACCTTGCCAAGGTGTGAAATGAATGGTCTAGCTTCAAAGCCTCTTATTAATAGATCGAAGAATGGTTTGGCTGATGTAATAGCAAACTTGATCAAGAGAGATGGTAGTTCAGGAAAGTATGAATGACTGAAACCACAAAAAGGAAAGAGAGTGAAGAACATAGATCAAAAGACTGGGAAGGTGACCTGGAGTTACAAGTATAAACCAGTACGTGCTGTACACAAGATACCGTTGAAGAAGATTCCTCAAGACTTTCTTGGGAATATGAAATGGTGGTATGTCGATGTCAATACTGGTGAAACAAGGATTGAAGATAAAGACAATAAGGTAATTGTATGTTTCTATGATGCAATGAATCTTATAAATTTTTCAAAGAAAGATCAGAGGACGTTGTGAAAGAATGAAATAATGTTCACTGATGAATGGAAAGAACAAGGATTACAGTACAAGAGAGTTTTGGAGATATGCAGAAGATATGGAGTGCATGCTGGCAGCAGACTACCGGATAACTGGAAAAGCTCATCATGAAGACTGAAGACTGTAGATCAAGCTATTGTCAAGGGGGAGTCTGTTAGGACATAGTTTGTAATGACAAAAGCTTGTAATAGTTAGATCTTATGTCTTTATGTTTTTGTTATGTAAAAATTCACTAAGTGTTTATTCAAGTTTACCTAGAGGCGAACTAGTTAAGTTCGCCTGGTCTAACAAAGGCGAACTTAATAAGTTCGCTTAAGTCTATCTGAGGCGAACTTGTTAAGTTCGCTTAGTCTGTTAGAGGCGAACTTAATAAGTTCGCTTTTATCAGGTCAGACGGCTATATATATGTTTGTTTACAGAGTCAGTCGATACGCATAGAACAGAGAATTATCGATAAGTCTGATTGAGTCTGTAAACACCATTGTGATTTGGAATACAATTGATAATGTTATTTACGTGATTGTCTACATTGTCTTTTATGCATATAAACGTTGATTCATTGGATTCCGCACTCTGAGTTTACGTCACGTCTTATCACGAGATCGATCCATAGAAGCACCATGAGGATCTACAATTACAACGTGAATTCGACTTATTTGATGACCAGCTAATCATTGTCGACGGTTATAGTTTTAATTCCCATGATTGGTGTTAATTACGAATCAATATCGTGTTTAATGGATTAATGATGGTCGTTAATAAACATATTCGAGTAATTTCGGTTACAACTCCAACTTAAATCGATTGTGGTATGCGAATTAGATTCAAGATCATACAGGTTGACTTTAGAAAGTCAACAGAAATCAAGATTATGTTAATTACAAGTTTAGTCCTTCTAGTTTCATGCATTTGAGTTTGAAAAGAGGCAGAATTGTTCCTTGTAGTTTGAATTTGGTTATCTACAAGGTTAGTTTGACTATTAAAAGTCAATAGGACTTAAGTCTTGGATTTTGACTTTACAAAGTCGAATAGAATCGAGTTTAGGCTAATTACACAACTAGTCCATGTAATTAGTGTGAAGTAGGGTTTGAGAAATGACAGAAATAGTCCCTGGAGTTGAGGTTGGGTTAGATAGGTTAGGATTTAACTGAATTTGATGACAGAGTTAACCCTAAATAGTCGAAAGTCACATCATCCCCTAGTTGAAAGAATTTTAATCCCGAAAATTAAAATAAAAAAAATCCTGGGGTGTCACATCATCCCCTAGTTGAAAGAATTTTTGTCCCGAAAATTAGAATAGTACCTTAAGAGTTTGACGTGGATTGCTTGAACAGATGAGGATACTTGCGCAACATTTGATCCACGCGCTCCCAAGTGAATTCCGGTCCGCGTTTCGAGTTCCAACGAACTCTAACAATAGGGATTTTACTGCGTTTGAGCGTTTTGACTTCCCTTTCCATGATTTCTACCTGTTCTTCGATGAAACGCAATTGTTCATCGATTTGTAGTTCCTCAAAGGGAACCGCGAGTGTCTCGTCTGCTAGACATTTATTCAAATTTGAGACGTGAAAAACGTCGTGTACACCACTGAGTCCTTAAGGTAGGTCAAGTTGATACGCTACTAAGCCAATTCTCTTCACTATTTTGAACGGTCCAACATAACGAGGATTCAGTTTGCCTCATTTCCCGAAGCGAATTACACCCTTCCAAGATGAGACTTTCAGAAGAACCATGTCGCCTACTTGAAATTCTAACGGCTTACGACGTTTATCGGCATAGCTCTTTTGGCGATCACGAGCTGCCGCCATACGGTTTCGGATTTGAATGATATTTTCAGAAGTTTTGAATACAAGTTCAGGACCCATAAGTTGGATATCCCCAACTTTAGCCCAACAGATAGGAGATCGACATTTACGTCCGTACAATGCCTCGAATGGTGCTGCCCTGATACTAGTGTGATAACTGTTATTGTAGGAGAACTCCACTAAGGGTAAGTGAGTTTCCCAACTGTTGCTGAAATCAATTACACAAGCTCGTAGCATGTCTTCTAGGGTTTGGACGGTACATTCCGTTTGACCATCGGTTTGTGGATGATATGATGTACTCATGTCTTGACGTGTGCCTAAGGCTTTCTGTAATGATTGCTAGAATCGAGAGGTGAATCGAGTGTCTCGATCCGAAATGATAAAGTTTGGCACTCCATGCCGAGAGACTACTTTCTTTATATAAATACGAGTAAGTTTTTCCATCTTGTTGGTCTTTTTGATTGTTATAAAGTGAGCGGATTTCATCAAACGATCTACGATCACCTAGATGGTGTCGCATCCGCTAGGGGTTCGGGGTAATTTGGTTATGAAATCCATAGAAATTTGTTCCCATTTCCACATTGGGATCTCTGGCTGTTGAAGTAAGCCAGAAGGCTTTTGGTATTCCACTTTGACCTTTACGCAAGTCAGACACTTGCTCACATAGGTGGCTATATCAGCCTTCATCTTTGGCCACCAATATATCACCTTTAGGTCGTGGTACATCTTGTCAGAACCTGGATGAATAGAGTATCGAGATTTATGAGCTTCATCCATAACCAGTTCTCTTAAGTTCCCATACACTTGAACCCATATTCGCTGGGCCAGGTAGCGAATGCCATCTGATTTGACCTCCAGTTGTTCTTGCATACCGCGTGTGGCTTCCAATGGTAGGTTTTCCTCTTTAAGGGCTTCAAGTTGTGTACTTCGGATTTTGTCAGGTAATCCCATGTGAATAGTAAGCTGTAATGCTCGAACTCGTTTAGGTTTGGAGTCCTTACGGCTTAGGGAATCGACCACCACATTAGCCTTGCCCGGATGATATGTGATCGCACAGTCATAGTCATTTAAGAGTTTGACCCAACGACGCTGTCGCATGTTCAAATCTTTCTTTTCAAAGATACGTTGAAGACTCTTGTGATCGGTGTAAATAGTGCACTTGGTACCGTACAAGTGATGTCTCCATATATTTAGTGCAAATACCACGGCTCCCAACTCTAAGTCATGAGTCGTGTAGTTCTTCTAGTGGATTTTCAGTTGACGAGAAGCGTATGCGATCACTTTCTCGCATTGCATCAGTATACAACCAAGACCTTGAATGGATGCCTAGCAATACACCACAAAATCATTTGTTCCCTCTGTAAGAGATAGGATGGGTGCACTCCAGAGTTTCTTTTTTAGAAGTTAGAATGCTGACTCCTGGGTGTCACTCAAGTTATAGGGTTTACCCTTTTGAGTTAAAGCAGTAAGGGTTGAGAAATCTTGGAAAATCGTTCAATGAAATGGCGATAATAGACAGCCAATCCAAGAAATTGTCGCACCTCCGTTGGAGTTGTTGGTGCCATTCAATTCTTGATTGCTTCTATTTTGGATGGATCGACATGTATTCCCGTCTCGTTGACTACATGTCCTAAGAATTGCACTACACGAATCCAAAATTCGCACTTGGAAATTTTTGCGTACAACTGTTCTTGTTTTAGCAATTCCAAAATCAAACGAAGGTGTTACTCATGTTCATCCCTATTCTTGGAATAGATGAGGATTTCATCAATGAGGACGATGACGAATTGATCAAGGTACGGTTTACACACACGGTTCATGAGGTCCATGAATACCGTGGGTGCATTGGTCAGTCTGAATGGCATGACCATGAATTCGTAGTGACCATACCTAGTCCTGAATGCTATCTTTGAGATGTCCTCCTCTCGGACTCTCAGTTGATGGTAACTGGATCTAAGATCTATCTTTGAATAGAAGATTGATCCTTGGAGTTGATCAAATAGATCGTCGATGCTGAGTAGAGGATATCGGTTCTTGATCGTCACTTTGTTCAGTTCTCGGTAATTGATGCACATGAGGAAAGTCCCGTCCTTCTTCTTGACAAATAGGACTGGAGCTTCCCATGGCGATGAGCTAGGTCTAATGAAACCTTTATCTAACAACTCTTGTAGTTGTGTAGATAGTTCTTGCAATTCACTGGCTGCAAGTCTGTATGGTGCCCGAGCGACAGGTGCTGCTCCGGGTGCTAGATAAATTTGAAATTCGACCTGACGGTGAGGTGGAAGACCAGGCAAGTCTTCGGGAAAAACTTTTGGATAATGTCGTACGATCGGGATGTTGTCAATCCTCTTCTCCTCAGATGGCTGCTCGACGACGAGAGTCAAAATGGCAGTATGACCTTTAAGTAGACACTTTTATGCTTTCACGAAAGATATGATGCCCACGTCAGCACCACTCTTTTCGCCTTGTATAGAAAGGGTTTCTCCACTCGGGAGAGGAAGGTGAACAAATTTTCTCACAACAATTAATTTCGGCTTGGTTCTTAGATAACCAATCCATACCGATAATTACGTCGAAGCTGCCGAGTGTGACTGGCATAAGGTCAATGTCAAGTTCATCTCCCTCCAATTCAAGTTTACAACCCTTAAGAATGTGAGTTGCTTCAATTATCTGTCCATCAGCTATTTGTATGGTGTACATAGCTTCTAGTTGGGTTGGAGTATGACCACACTAGTAAGAAATTTGTGAGGTCACTAAAATAACTGGATATGCTGGGGTATAAATCAAATTAGACCAAGGACTAGTCATAGGATGAGGTAACAAGGTCAAATGGAATCTATTCTTGGAGTGTAAGAAATAACGTGTTAGTTTAGGAAGAATTCCCAATTTCCGCTTACATAGTTGGAGTCGGTTGGTTTACCACGAGGTTCTATTAGAGTTTCAACCGAGATGATTGATCAAGTCTGGATGAGAGACTTAAGTTCACTAAGGCTCTTACATGAGTGAAATCAAATGATGGGTCCTATGGATGATAGTTCAGTGTGTTCGTAAATACCTTCAACATGATAGTCGCGTCTATCAACTGTTAAACAGGTTTAACGATACCAACTAATCGTTGAGTGGGTTACGAAAATTTCTACGAACAGTGGAAACTTAATTTAATAACTCATAAATTATGACCATTTATCCACACACTATGTTTCAGCATGAGTTGTATGCACCTCAAATTACTATTACGTGTGCACCCGTAATGATAATTTGCCTTACATGCTCACCCTAGCTCTCCCTGTCCTGTGTCAAAAATGTCCTTTACTTTGTATTGCCGAGTACAGAGTGTTGTCAGATATGATAAGTCATCAAGAGGCTTAGTCATAAACATAAATTGGTCAACTAGAACTCATATCAGGATGATTAGTCGGGAATCGTTTGATCCGAGTATTCACTAGAGTTGAAATACACTACGATGGTCCAATCTAGCAGATTCTAGATGGAATCATGTACGCGAAATGCGACTTCGAGAAGTGAAACTAGTTCATGGATATGTGTTACTAGAAGAGGCAAAGTAGCCGTCCTTCCAACTGTGTCAGGATAGGGTTTGAGTATGCAATGAGCAAGGCGTTCTCAACCTTGTGGTCAATCTTTCTTCAACCAAAGCTCAAGCCCACTACTCGGGAAAATGATGACATCTATGTGTCATTGAATTTCTACAATAATACGTGTAACGATTTGCCTCCACACGGTGTACCTCAAGCGAGGTCCATGGGTTCGGGCTTGAAGTAGAGTAAAGCTAGTCAGATCAGAGTATTGTTGCTAGTGGGTGCAGGAGGGACTCACCTCCGACGAACCCAATAATCAATGAGGCATGTGCCAATGTTGTGTGTCGTCCCCAACACGACTTTAGAAGGCCCACTATTCCCTGATTGTGTCCTTGATAGGCTTAAACCGGTGTTATCTTCGGCTCTGATGGTGTAAGAAAGGTGCAGATGATGGTGGTGTGAGTGACTCCTCCGAAGACTCGGACGGGAGTGGATGTTGTTCTGGTGATTCCCTGATTTTTGCCACTGGGAAAGATCATGCAATGCGAATGACGTGTCCCTTGTCAGAAGAGGGTGATGTGGGTGATGTCAACATGCCTGCAATGCAATGTATGTGTAGATGCTACGTGTAGCATGTATGAGTGTCTGTGTCGTGTAACTAATGCGTGTGGGTTATAGTCTAGTATGCAATTCCTAGTTCGCTATAACCAATGGCTCTGATACCAATCTGTCACACCCCCAAATTCCACTAATGAAGTTTTACCATTTTGGAAGGTGACCAACCAGGATCTTAGTCATTAGTTACATCAAACGACACTATATGGGACTTGAAATGTCATAACATAAAAGTTCAGAGTTAATGTGGAAGCGTTTAAACAAGAAAGTAAATGTGCAAAACAACGCGCCAAAGTTTAGTTATATAAAGGTAAGTGAATTGTTTTAAATGTTTGAATATGAGTGAAATGATAGTAGGACTCCCCGCATGTCCTAGGTGTGCAACCTGTGCCTTAGCAGCCTGAGAAAACATGTACGAAAAGTGTCAACACGAGGTTGGTGAGTTCACAGGTTTCAAATTTGCAATAAGAGAGTGTTTGCCAGATTATGTACATTCAATATGCATATCTATAGACAGCTAGCCTATGTTCCTGTCTTACTAAAGCGCTCGCAACCGAAGCTGACTGATGTGTTTGTTTGTTTGCCTCCAGTCAGGTCTATCAACTCTGACTAATGTAATTAGGTCAATATTACACCCGTTCGACCTCCAATCGAAATAGAAGACTAGCCCGGGTGGGGTTTGTCAAACCCAGTAGTACTACCAAACATTACCTCGCTAAATCCATATTAACGGTCTGATGTGTGTGAAGACTTTCATGATAGTGTGTTACGCTTAGCCTCAACAGTGATATCATATGAATTACAATAACCCAAAATAATTTGCGTCATGTTTTCTCACCCAACGAGAAAACATGTAAAATGATGTTTGTTTGCGTATCTGTTTCTCCCCCATGGGAAAACAAGTAAAAGGATGATGGTTTGTGTACATGTTTCTCCCCCAACAGGAAAACGAGTAAAAAGGGGCCGTGAAACTCACCTGCATTGCGTAGTAGGTAGTATCACACAAGTATGAGATTTGGTGCACAAGTTTAAGCCTGCAACGGCTTACGTATACCGTAGAATTATAAACATAACAATTAGGGACACATAGGATTTGTGACGACGACACGGAAGATTAGAATGTCTTAAAACATTCTAAGGACTAACGAGTAGACGAACGTGTCCACGGGAATATTGGTTTCTTAATATAATAATTAAGATAAATGTGTTACGTGTCGAACGTCTCTAATACAAATAATATTAAATAAATAAATTAGTACGTTTCTACCATTTAATAATGGTCTAAGAAAATAATATAACTAATATATTATTTTTGAACTCGTAGAAAATATACGATAATCGCTTACGTGGCAAAAATAATAAATATATTATTTTTATTCAAGGATATAAACGTGAGTAAAAAATATAAATAATTATATTATTAATTAGTTTGAAACATTACACGTGTTTTATAAACGAGACGAAAATAATATAAAAATATATTAATTTTAATTGAGGTCACGGGGTTGAAAATAATATAACTATATTATTTATTCGAAGTAGGGATTTGAAAATAATATAAATATATTATTTTAAAAGTGGTTATATTAAATAAATGCGGTTTACAAATCAAACCCGAACCTACGGGTGGTATTCAGGATTATAACAAGTTAATATGTAACTATAGTGATATGGGGGTGGGTTCTATATTAAAAATAATAGTTTAAAACATTAATTAAAAAGAAAACGTGTGTAGAGACTCGAACCCGGGTCTATCCCACACATGCGCATAGTCTTAACCAGTTCCGCCCACTAGGGTATCGCAACAGAAACCGGTTCTCGTTTCTTTTAACATACAGGTCAAGTGTTCATCCCTCCCCACTCACATACGCGATCGAATTCCATCCCAAACTCACAAATTTCGATTACGATTTGTATCAGGAACATAGGGGTTTCGATTACGGGGTAGACGCGAACCTGACTACGAGTCTAATTGGAAAAAAATCAACTTTTGATCGTTAAATACTCATTTGAAATCCCTTAACCCTAGCTTTTGAACTAAGAATTAAATTGATGAATTTCATTATAATTAATCTTTGGAATCATAGGGCTTTTGTAAATTGGGACATTTCGAATCTATCAGTATAGTTTAATTTGATTTAGAATGCGTTTAAGATCAAAACCCCAAATCCGATTACGAACGAACCCTTGTTTGCAGATTATGAACAAAATAATGCTACGAGATTAAATTAGTTTAGGGTCATCAATAGACAGGGTGTTGTGAATCGAATGATATGATTTAATTGGATTAAAACAGGGTTTAGAGTAGGGTTCGATTAAACTGTAAATCGTATGAACACATGAACTGGTTTGTGATCAAATCGATGTTGTAAGCTCCAATAATCATAGGGCTTTCAATCAATGGGTTAAAAAGATGCTATTGTGTATTCGATTACCTGAAATAATGCCGGGATGGTTTAGTTCGATCAAACCACAGTTGCGGCTCTGCAAGCTTGACCTCTGGCTGCTCCTGCTACTTCTCCGATCGATGTGCGTCATGCAAAAGCTTCAGGGGTGTTCGTAAGAGGTGCGCAGTGTGTTCAAGTTTGGGTTTATCATGTGAATTCGACTAATTTGATGACCAACTAATCATTGTCGACGGTTATAGTTTTAATTCCCATAATTGGTGTTAATTACGAATTAACATCGTGTTTAATGGATTAATGATGGCCGTTAATGACCATATTCGAGTAATTTCGGTTACAACTCCAACTGAAATCGACTGTGGTATGCGAATTAGACTCAAGATCATACAGGTTGACTTTAGAAAGTCAACAGAAATCAAGATTAAGTTAATTACAAGTTTAGTCCTTCTGGTTTCATGCATTTGAGTTTGAAAAGAGGCAGATTTGGTCCTTGTAGTTTGAATTTGGTTATCTACAAGGTTAGTTTGACTATCAAAAGTCAATAGGACTTAATTCTTGGATTTTGACTTTACAAAGTCAAATAAAATCGAGTTTAGGCTAATTACACAACTAGTCCATGTAATTAGTGTGAAGTAGGGTTTGAGAAATGATAGAAATAGTCCCTAGAGTTGAGGTTGGGTTAGATAGGTTAGGATTTAACTGAATTTGAAAACGGAGTTAACCATAAATTGCCGGATGTCACATCATCCCCTAGTTGAAAGAATTTTCGTCCTGAAAAATTAAAATAAAAAAATTTCTGGGGTGTCACATCATCCCCTAGTTGAAAGTATTTTCGTCCCGAAAATTAGAATAGTACCTTAAGAGTTTGACATGGATTGCTTGAATAGATGAGGATACTTGCACATCATCTGATCCTCGCGTTCCCAAGTGAATTTCGGTCCGCGTTTCGAGTTCCAACGAACTCTGACAATACGGATTTTACTGTTTTTGAGCGTTTTGACTTCCCTATCCATGATTTCTACCGGTTATTCGACGAAACGCAATTGTTCATCGATTTATAGTTCCTCTAGGGGAACCGCGAGTGTCTCGTCTGCTAGACATTTATTCAAGTTCGAGACTGTTGGATCGGTAGATACAATATGGTTCTATTCCAGTTGAGATTGGCGGAAAAAATCACAACTTAAGCAAAGTAAACAAGTAGACAAGAAGAATACTGATAAATGCAATTTGTATTAAGCTTCAAGTGTTACAAGATTACAGAGAAAACTCTTAAGCAAAAAGTACTTTACAATGAATCTAAGTACTACTTATATAGTAACTTAGAATCAAGACAGGCCCTTGATTCTAAGGATCAGATCTAACACAGACCATTGATCTTGTATTGAAGCTATTCTACGTTTACAAACAATAATAATAACTACAAAGGTTAACTTTATTCAAACGTATTCTTTGCATCATTGCTTGAATACTCAAAATGAGAGCGTCGTTGTCTTTTATTATCTTGTGCCAATGACATTCTTTATGCGTGGAGTGTGTCAGTGTAACAGCAGAAAGTTGTCAATGGTATTGGTTGCTTTATCATGAACAGTTAGCTGCAACGTTTGATCTTCAGTGAAAAGGCTATCAGCTGAAACTTTGATCTTCAGTGGATAAGGCCTATCAGCTGCAACTTTGTTCAGCAGCAGATAAGGCCAATCAGCTGTAACTTTGGTCAGCAGCTGATAAGACTTATCAGCTGCAGCTTTGGTCAGCAGCGGATAAAGCATATCAGCTGCAACTTTGTCGATCTGCAACAATCTTTGAGATCAGCAACATTTGTACTTAGAGAATTTTGTAGTCATCAGTCTTTATTTCTACAAACTCCCCCTAGAATGATGCTACCAAAACTCTCTTACTGCTTTTGTTGCTGAAGCTTCTACATGTGGCTGACAATTCTTTCAACCTCATATCCTCTCTGGTCCTTGCTGGGATTGTTAAGAGGAAGCTCAGATAGAGTCTTGATGTCTTTGCTGGCCATTTTGAAGATAGATTTGCTTGAACACCTCATCTTCTGTCCATTAACATCTGTCAATGTGAACTCATCTTTTTCAGCATTGTAGGACCAGCTGATGAATGGAGATTGGGATTGGAGAGGTTTGACATCAAGGATTTCATCTCTGCTGGGGTTGAAGTGATGTTTGATTACCAGCAGCAGATGTCTCCCACCTTCATTCACGGGCTCATTGGCTTCACCCAGCTCCATCATTCTTCTTAGATTAGAATCTGAAAGCTGTAGTACCTCATCAACAGATGTATAAATTGATCTTTTAACTTCTGTCCTCCCCCTGAAAACTTCAAACCATTGGTCTTGAGAGCTGTATGACTAGATGACTATTTCTCTTGAGTCTTCTGGTTTGGAAGTAGGTTTGTTTTTCTTTTAGGGAGGTTGTTGATGAGTAGGAGCTGGGTGTGAGGATTTGGACTTTGAGGGTGGAGAGGAGGGAGGTCTAGGATGGAGAGTGGAAGGTTGTTGCATTGAGGAAGTGTTAGGTGAGGGAGAAGGCTTGGGTTTCTTTGTTTTCCTTTCTTCTTCTTGAATGATTACCCTCTTCTTGGAGCCTTTCTTCCCCAGTCTTTCTTCCTCATCCTTCTTGACTTTAAGGTAGACGGCTTGCAGGTTTATGAAGTTCATGGGACCCAGCCTCTTTCCACTCTCTCCTCCAGCCTTAAAGAAGTCAATCATGAACTTCCTTTCTTCATGGGATCTTCGGTTAAAGGCAATGGTCTTCTTGGACTTTTGTTTGGATTTTTCTTCTTCTTCAGCCTTTTTCTTGCCAATTGACCCTGCTGACCCATGAAGGCTCTGTAGATTTATTTATTTGATAGTTTCTCAAGGTAGTCTGCATCCTCACCTTGAGAAACCAGAGCCTTTACCCACTCCTCTCTCATTTCTTTGGCTAGTTCAGAATCAGTTATTATGAACTTAGCATGTTCCTTCTTCTTCTTCTCTATCTCTTCTTCTTCTTTGTTGAATTGTTCCTGCAGTTGACGAGCAAGAGCTTCATCTTCTTCAATTTGATAAACTGCAGGAATTTTTACTTTCAGATCATCTAGCTGTTTTACATACAGCTGGATCTGTTATTCTCTAAGGAGAATGACTGTTTTTCTGTCTTGAGCTTTCTTTAGTTCAGCCATCTCCTCTTCTTCTCTTCTTCTTCTTCTTCTATCCTCCCTTTCTTTCTTCTCCTTCACAATTCTTTCTTCATCTTCTTTGGTCATTAGTCCCTTTCCCTTATCTTTGTTGGACGCCTCTGCTTCAGCTTCATGAACCACAACAGCAGATGTAGTAGATGCTGTTGGGATCTCAGCTTCAGCTTCATTGTCATTTGGGGGAATGGACAAGGGAAGGGAAATTTCTTCATCTTCTTTCCATTCCATACCTGTCACTTCTTTCCATGCTTCTTTCATCTTTTCCTTGTCTCTTCTTTTTTATTCTTCTTCTGTGTTCAGTCTGACTGTTGAATAAGAGAAAAAGGATAGCTCTGAGTCAGATCCAAATTCCTCCTTATAAAAAGAAGCCTTGATGATTTTGATCATTTCTTGACTTTCTAAGGAGTTGACATTGAAGATGAGTGATTTGAGCTCAAAGACCTTGTGTAGGAAGGCTGAAGGTAGGAGCAAGATCTCTTTGATGTTGATTGAGAGAGAAGATCCATTGCTCAGGAAGAAGGTGAAGTCATGGGAGTCAGTGCTTATCCATCCTAGCACATCCACATCCCTGACCATTATGTTGTAAATGAATTTTCTCCAGCAGATAACCTCTTCTTCAGTTAAAGCACTTCTCCTGATTATGTCAAGTCTTCTCGGAGCCAGTATTTGTTCTGCTGCTGATGAAGATTCAGGATAAGCCACCCTGTTTGCTTCTTTTAGTAGTCTTTCAAACCAGGGCATGTTATCCTCCATTAAGTCATAGAACCTGCTGATTGCAAGTTCTGCTGAGAGATCTGATGAAGTGTTGATGCATTTTGTCAGATACAGATTGAGAACTTGGAGGGCATTAAGAGAGTTCCAGTTTAGCTCTTCTACTCCACTAAACTCCCATCCAATCCATAATCTCTCAGCTATTCCATCATACCCCCAAGCTATAATGGAGTCAAATTCTAGCTTCTTTGAAATTAGGAAGAGTTGGGGGGTAGATGAATGACTTATTATGGCTGCAGCTTCAGCAAGAATGCTGAATGGTGGAGGTGTGTCTTCATGGAGAGTTTCTTCTTGTAGGACCTCATCAACAGCTCGGACGACTAACTTCCAATACTCAGTGACATCTTCCTCTTCATCTACTGAGTCTGGCAAGTCACGGATTTGAACAAAAGCGGGTTTGTATAGGGAACTTTGAAACACAGTTTGCTCTTGTATCCATTCTTCGAGGCTGTCAGCATCATCTTCCTTAGTAACCACCTCCCCCTTTTTGGTTGCATCAGTGAAAAGGGATGTATGTGTTTGAGTTCCCACTGATACAAGAGAGGGAGTAGGCACAGTTGGGCATTGATGGGCTTCATGCATAGAGACTTGGTGTCTTAGTTTGGACACTTCAGCCTCTAGCATTGCCACCCTGGCCGCCAATTCCAAGTTATGAAGTTTCAGTCTGTCCTCATCCACAGTTGTGGAATCCTTGGAGCTAGATGGGGCCTTAGGCCTAGCCTCTGCATCCCCATCACCCTGGTTTTTTTGGCGCCTGGGATTCCTCTCAGTGAAGAGTGTTTCACAGGAAACATCCTCACTGTGAGTTGCCGTGGTTAGGGTCTTAGCTATGTTATCACTGTCCTCCTGGGAAGTTGATGTACCAGGAGTAGTGATAGCCCTTTCCACATTCACTCTATCAATACTACAAGAGTGAACCTTCTTGGGTGATGAACCTGGGTTGGGTGCACCAACAGCCAAGTAAATCAATACCTCTGTTATAGTGGTTGTTGGAGAAGGTATATCATCTTGACCAGGTGCCTCTGCACTTAGGTTCAGAGAATAGAAATAATGGAATGGCTCAAGGGGTTGCTCTATGGATCTGGGATGTGATCCTGATCCTAATAGAGAGGCTTCCAAGGAAGTCTCTCTAGTGTTGTGGCTATCCCTTTTGGTATTCTCATCAGAATGTTGGGATTCTGAATGAGGGCTTAGAGGTTGGGTTTGGGCCTTTGAGACAAGAAGAGAAGGAGTCTTCTTGCTCCTTTTTCTGGTGTATGTCGTAGCAACTGGGGCTCTTTGTTCCAGTTGAACTATAACATCCAAAACATATGTAAGTGATTTTTGTACCTGTGCATCCTTAGTATTATGCACAGGGATTCGAATGGTGGAAGCAGATTGTTGTTTAGGATGTGATGTGGAGGGTGTGGGATCAGTTGTGACATCCGGCAAATTCAGGTTAACTCCGTTAACACAAACATTGTTAGTTCAAACATTTTTCATGCAAACTCAGTTATCTTAGTTAGTTGCACTTGCATTGCATTTAATTAGGATTAATTAAATGTGCCAGTTAAATCACATACAACGGTAATTCGTAGAATTTCCGGATCGCACTCGAGTCTAACCCGGAACGTTGGTGGTTAATCAAGATTAATATTTCAAACATTTAATAATTTATATTTAATATAAATTATATGAGTTTTATGTGATACGTGACTTTACGTGAACTATGTGAATTTTCTTGTTATCGCGCATGTTTATCGAATATTAATCGTGTTAATTATTTTTATAAAAATTAGAGTTTTTATAAATATAATAGTTAAGGGATTTAATTAGTAATTAAGTGATTAATTTTAATTAAAATGCCCATGGACCTTTAGAAAGCCCAATTCAAAAAAAAACCCATGCATTCGTGTATATAAGGAAATTTATAAAAATAAAAACCCTAATTCTTTTTTTTCCTTGTTGCCATCGAGACCCAAACCCCACCCCTTGGAGCCGAGAGCTTCAAACCTCCCAAACACACATCATTCGATCTTCAATCTTGCATTCGGAAGTAGATACGAGCTAGTCTAGGCATTCCTAACATTCCTACGTAAGTTGTTTTATTGAATTCCGTCGTTATTTCATTGTTATTTTTAAGATCGAAACCCTAGTTCATCCAAACTTGATATTTTTGAAATATATTAATGAATTGGTTAATTGATAGTATTGTATCGATTTGGAGATTTTATGAAAATATGTGAAACCCTAGTTTTCATACGATGTGTAAATTGAGATTTGTTGATTATGTGAAGTATAGGAATTGCATGCTAGACGTGAATTATGATAAATATAGTTGTAATTATATTAGTTGAAAGATTTGGGAATGATTAGACGTGTTAATTGTGTAAACAAAGCGTGTAATGGACGACTTACTAAAAGAGGAAACTTTGTTAAAAAATGATTTTTGAATGTGAAAGTTTATAGGTGGGTATGTTGTTATAAATTGACTCTAGTATGTTAGTATAGTTGTACTAATGATTGTTAACGTGTTGCTGAATGCAAATAGCTTAAATAGATCATAGGTTACTAAAAGTGGAAACTTTATGAATTGGAACCTGATGTCTAAACTTAATGTTGTGTGTTATGGTAATCTATTATGTGTTAGCATGTGTAGATAGACATGGGATGATGATACGAACGTGTTATAGATAATGTGATTCATTTGAAAGCAAACATGAGTTTATATATTTTCAAAAAAATAATAAGTTAATGTAACGTGTATTGTTGACGTAGTTTGCCATGCTAAATTAGTTATGACTTAGGTAGCATGAAACGTGAATTATTTGTGTGATAAGCGTGTTGTTATGCAAGTCAAACATTTAATCACTAAACGGGTCACCAACGGGTCGTCGAGTCAAACTTGGTCAAACTTAGTCAAACTTGGTCAAACTTAGTCAAACTAATAAATATTTTCTAAACCCTTAAAACAATGAGATTGTTTGGATACTTAGGGGTCTTATCGCCTTGCACAAACACACACTTATAAACCGGTGTTTATAGGTGGCAGTTAGTCGTCAAGCATTCTAAGTTCGCTTTCTTTCGCACGCACTCTAAGGTGAGTTTCACGGCCCCTTTTTCTTATGGTTTAAACTTGGGGGAGAAAACATGGGTACAAACATTTAGATCTTACATTTCATTTATATCACTTGTTGTACTAAGCACAAACATATCATGCAAGTCCTTACTTATCGAACCGTTTAATATATGGGATAGCGAGGTAATCTTGAGTAGTACTACTGGGCATTGACAAGCCCCACCCGCGTTAGTCGCGCTAACACGACAGGTAGTCGAACGGGTGTACTATTGACCAAAACATTTACCATTGATCATGATAGTCATGGTAGGAGGCGGTTCAAACATAAACAGTCAGCTTCGGTGTCGACATGTAACTAGGTTAGCTACCTATGACATAAATTGTAAATGGTTTTATCTAGTATTCTTTACAAGCATTGAAACCTGTAAACTCACCAACCTAGTGTTGACACATTTTAGCATGTTTTCTCAGGTCATTAAGGTACAAGCTAAGGCATGCATGCATTCGAAGTCCATCATTTTCAAACTCAAGAATTATTTTTTTTATTTATTGTTGGATTATTTATTTTTGGCGCGACTGTTTTGGCGCATGCTTTTCATTTAACTTTTCGCTTCCACAGTTTTACATTAAATGAAGGTTTTCATTACTATTGTTGCATTGTGACTATGAGCAATACTTGTGGTTTTCTTAAACTCATATAGAGTCGTTCAAAGTAACTAATGACTGAGATCCTGCTATGTCACGCTCCTAACGGTAAAACTCCGTTAGTGGATTTTGGGGGTGTGACAGATTGGTATCAGAGACATTGGTTATAAAGAACTAGGAAATGCATACTAGACTATAACCACACACGTGCATTAGTTACACAGCACTTACACTCATACAGGGCACTCACTCATCCCGTTACAGGAAATGTCGACACCGCCTAATTCACCCGCATCCCTAGTCGTTCAGGAGCAAGATGTTCCTACCTTACTCTTGCAAGAGCCGAGGAGACGTCGACTCAACCCGACCAACACCACTGTAGGGTATGATGAGCCTATTCATGTGCGTGTCAGAGGTAACACGCATGACTGGATTGGTATCCCGATAGGATCAGGAACTGGATCCGCGAGGTGGAAGTCCCACCTCCACTCACTGTTGATATTGCTTCTTCTTCATCATCTTCTGTGCGAGCTTTGCCACCTTTATAGTACCCCTTTGAGCAGGTGTTAGCTGCCTTTGTAGCTAGGATGGACCGAGAGATTCGGAACATGAGAGATGCAGCAGGGGAGATTTCTGGCATATTAGTGCGACAGATTATGATGAATCAGAAAATTGACAAACTGACTTCAGATTTAGCAGTCACTGATAAAGTCCATGAGAATTTGGCAAATGGATGTGTGGATATGGAAGACCGGCTGAACACAACAAAGTGGAACCTAGATATACTCCACACCAGGACTGAGCAAGTGGAGGCTCGACTTGCAGCTGCTGAAGCAGTAGGAGTTGCACCAGAGGATGCACCCGCAGGAGATCAGGCTGAGGACGAGGATGCAGCATCTGATGTTACATCAGCTAGCAGTAGCATTTGATATCTTATCTTCATTACTTATTTATGTCTTTTTTTTTAACCTAGATGGGCGGGGTTGTTCCCATCCAACAGATGTTTCTAGAATTTTGATGTTTGGTTGAATTTAGATGTAATCGTTACAATTTATTTTATCAAGTATTACTATTATTGAAATGTTAGATGTTGTGCTTTAAATTTTCTTTTGTTTACTGGTACTTATATGATGATAAAATGCGATGTATTTTTCTCATTATTTTATGTTGTGAATGTAAAGATAATGTTTGGAAGAGGAAATGGACGTGGTGGACGCGGTGGTCGCGGAAACATTAACATGACTGCAGCCGAGCTCGCGGCACTCATAAATGAGCGTGTGGCTGAAGCAGTAGCAGCTAGTCAAGCCGCTGTTAATGCTGGAGGTAAAGCAAAATATTATCGACTCTAGTGAGTGATCATTCATCCTAAACTCAAATTCGAATATGGTATTCTTAAAGCGCATTCTTGTTTACAATTCAGGTCAGCACAACCACCAAAAGGTTTGCACTTTCAAGGCGTACATGGATTGCAACCCTCACTCATTCAGTGGAGCCGAAGGGGCTGTTGGCTTACTCCGATGGATGGAGAAATCTGAATCTGTCTTTGCAATGTGTAATTGCCCACCGAATAATCAGGTGAAGTATGCATCTAGCACACTTGAGGGTCCGACCCTTACTTGGTGGAACTCCCAAGTGCAAATGCTAACTCTTGAGATGGCAAAAGCACTTCCATGGGACGAATTTAACACTATGCTGCGGGAGGAGTATTGTCCCCGCGATGACATGCAGAAACTTGAGCGCGAGTTCTGAAACCTCAAGATGGAAGGATCTGAGATTGAAGCCTACACTACTCGTTCGAATGAACTGGCGAACTTGTGTCCGCAAATGGTAACACCTCCCTATAAGAGGATCGAGAAATTCATTTATGGTTTAGTTTCGCAAATTCAGAGCATGGTGACGTTTCTAATCCTACTACAATCCAGCAAGCAATCAGGTTGGCTCACAGGCTAACCGATCAGGCAGTTGCTCAGGGCACTCTACCCCCTAGAGGTGCGTTATCAAAGACAACTGACAACAAGCGGAAGTTTGACAGTTCATTCCCCAAAACCTTCCAGTCAAACCCACCTCCTCAGCAACAAAAGTAACACCGTAAGCTTGAACCGTCAAAGAACAACAATCAGTCTACCTCTTATCAACAGAATCAGGGTTCATATGTTGGCAAGTACCCGTAGTGCAACAAATGTAACTTCCACCATCATGGAGCGTGTGACCGGTACCGTTGCCACCGGTGTGGAAAGATGGGTCATTTGGCTAAAGACTGTAGAGTAGATCTACAGAACAAACAGACACCACCTGGAGACGCAGCCAAAAGGCTGTTTTGAGTGTGGTATAGAAGGGCATTTCAAGAAAAATTGCCCGCAGTTGAGGAGAAACATAAACGGGAATGGAAATGGCAGCAATCATCAGGGCGGTAATGGAAATGGTAATAACCACCAGGGTGGAAATGGTAATAACAACAGAAATGGTGCAAAGGGCCGGGCATTTGTGATTGGATCGGGAGAAGCTCGGAATGATCGGAATGGGGTTAACGGTATGTTTCTCTTAAACGATCATTTTGCTTCTGTACTTTTTGATACTGGTGCCGATAGAAGTTTTATATCTAGAGAACTTAGTAGTCAGTTAAAAGTAAACCCAACTTTACTAGAGCATCATTATACTGTAGAGATAGCAGACGGTAAGTTAGAACTCTCCGGTCACAAACTCGACATCGATCTCATGCCAGTTACACTTGGCAGTTTTAACATAATTGTGGGCATGGATTGGTTGTCTAAAAACCAAGCTGAGATCATCTGTAGTGAGAAGATCGTTCGTATACCCCTTCCTAGTGGAGAGATCCTATCCGTTAAGGGCGAAAGAAGTGGTGCAGTGATGGGCATCATATCTTTCATGAAGGCGCAGAAGTGTTTGTGTAAGGGTCATACCGCAATATTAGCCCTTGTCGCTGACAAGTCTACCGAGGAGAAAAAGTTAGAAGATATCCCTATCGTTCGCGAATTCCCAGAAGTATTTCCTGAAGACCTACCTGGTCTTCCACCTCATCGTCAGGTCGAATTTCAGATTGACCTAACACGGAGCAGCGCCTATTGCTCGAGCACCATATAGACTTGCATCAAGTGAGTTGCAGGAGCTATCCACTCAACTACAAGAGTTGTTGGATAAAGGTTTCATCCGACCGAGCTCATCGCCATGGGGAGCTCCAGTCCTATTTGTCAAAAAGAAAGATGGAACTTTCCACATGTGCATTGATTACCGAGAGTTAAACAAGGTAACAGTCAAGAACCGCTACCCACTACCCCGCATTGACGATTTATTCGACCAACTTCAAGGGTCAAGTTTCTTCTCGAAAATCGACTTAAGATTTGGATATCATCAGCTGAGAGTTCGAGATGAAGATGTATCCAAGACTGTATTCAGAACCCGGTACGGCCATTTTGAGTTTTTGGTCATGCCATTTGGATTAACCAACACACCCGCGGTGTTCATGGACCTCATGAACCATGTGTGTAAACCTTACCTGGACCAGTTCGTCATTGTTTTTATTGACGATATCCTCATATACTCTAAGAGTCAGGAAGAGCATGTGGAGCATCTTCGTTTAATCCTTGAGCTACTGAAAAAGGAGCAGCTGTATGCTAAGTTTTCCAAATGCGATTTTTGGATTCGCGAGATTCAATTTCTAGGACATGTGATCAATAAGAAAGGAATACATGTCGATCCAGCCAAAGTGGAAGCTATCAAGAATTGGGCAGCACCATCAACTCCGACCGAAGTTAGGCAATTCCTAGGATTGGCCGGATACTACCGTCATTTTATCGAGGGATTCTCTAAGATTGCCAACCTCTCATCGCCTTCACCCAAAAAGATAAACCCTATAATTGGAGCGAGACTCAAGAATCAGCATTCCAGCTACTGAAGCAGAAACTATGTAGCGCACCCATCCTGTCTCTACCAGAGGGAACGGATGACTTCGTGGTGTATTGCGATGCCTCCATCCAAGGTCTCGGTTGTGTATTGATGCAACGCGACAAGGTTATCGCATACGTTTCTCGATAGTTAAAAATCCACGAAAAGAACTACACGACTCACGATTTGGAGTTAGGAGCCGTGGTGTTTGCACTCAAGATATGGAGACATTACTTGTACGGTACCAAGTGCACCATCTACACCGATCACAAGAGTCTTCAGCATATTTTTGAGCAGAAAGAGTTGAACATGCATCAACGTCGTTGGATCGAGTTATTAAACGATTATGATTGTGCAATCAAGTACCATCCGGGCAAAGCTAATGTGGTGGCCGATGCCCTAAGCCGAAAAGAAACCAAACCCCTACGGGTTAGAGCATTACAACTCACTATTCATACAGGATTACCCAAACAAATCCACAATGCCCAGCTCGAAGCCTTAAAAGAGGAGAACTTACCATTGGAATCCACTCGTGGTATGGAGAAACAACTTGAGGTTAAAGTAGATGGTATTCGCTACTTCGCAGAACGAATATGGATACCAGTATATGGAAACCTAAGAGATCTAGTCATGGATGAAGCTCACAAATCCCGATACTCTATCCATCCGGGATCCGACAAGATGTATCACGATCTCAAAGTTTTATATTGGTGGCCGAACATGAAAGCCGACATAGCCACCTACGTGAGCAAGTGTCTGACTTGTTCAATGGTCAAGGTGGAGTACCAAAAGCCATCCAGATTACTTCAACAACCGGAAATCCCGATGTGGAAATGGGAGCAGATTTCCATGGATTTCATAACCAAATTACCCCGAACCCCTACTGGATGTGACACAATTTGGGTGATAGTGGATCGCCTAACCAAATCCGCTCATTTCCTTGCTATCAAAGAGACTGACAAAATGGAAAAGTTAACTCGCCTCTATCTTAAAGAAGTAGTATCCCGACATGGAGTACCAATCTCCATCATTTCCGATAGAGACGCCCAATTCACCTCACATTTTTGGCAATCATTGCAGAAAGCTTTAGGCACACGCCTAGATATGAGCACAGCGTACCATCCTCAAACAGATGGCCAGAGTGAGCGTACCACTCAAACCCTAGAAGACATGTTAAGAGCTTGTGTGATTGATTTTAGTAACAGTTGAGAGACTCACTTGCCTTTAGTGGAACTCTCTTACAATAACAGCTATCATACTAGCATCAAAGCAGCACCATTCGAAGCCTTGTACGGGAGAAATTATCGATCACCACTTTGTTGGGCTAAAGTTGGACATAGTCAACTTACGGGTCCTGAACTTGTGCATAAAACCTCAGAGAAAATCGTGCAAATCCGAAACCGTATGGCGGTAGTTCGTGACCGTCAAAAGAGTTATGCAGACAAGCGCAGAAAACCGCTAGAATTTCAAGTGGGCGACAAAGTGTTATTAAAGGTTTCACCTTGGAAAGGTGTGATTCGTTTCGGGAAACGAGGAAAGTTAAACCCGCCTTACGTTGGACCATTCGAGATAGAGAAAAGGATCGGTCCAGTAGCATATCAACTAAACCTACCAGATACACTCAATGGAGTGCACAATGTATTTCATGTCTCAAACCTAATGAAATGCCTATCAGATGAGACGCTTGTAGTTCCACTCGAGGAGTTGGAAATCGATGAACAGCTACGTTTCATTGAGGAACCAGTCGAAATCATGGACGGAGAGGTCAAAACTCTCAAGCGCAGTAAGATACCTATTGTCAGAATTCGCTGGAACTCGAAGCGTGGACCGGAGTTCACGTGGGAATGCGAGGATCAAATGATGAAAAAGTATCCTCACCTTTTCAAACAGTCAACCGAAAATACGAAAGGTACTAACTAAATTTCGAGACGAAATTTATTTCAACAAGGGGATGATGTGACAAACCTAAACTTTTTGTTTCAGATGTTACCGACTTCGTTTAATTTTCGGGAAGAAAATTCTTTCAACAAGGGGATGATGTGACATCCGGCAAATTCAGGTTAACTCCGTTAACATAAACATCGTTAGTTCAAACATTGTTCATGAAAACTCAGTTATCTTAGTTAGTTGCACGTGCATTGCATTTAATTAGGATTAATTAAATGTGCCAGTTAATTCACACACAACGGTAATTCGTAGAATTTCCGGATCGCACTCGAGTCTAACCCGGAACGTTAGTGATTAATCAAGATTAATGTTTCAAACATTTAATAATTTATATTTAATATAAATTATATGAGTTTTATGTGATACGTGACTTTACGTGAACTATGTGAATTTTCTTGTTATCGCGCATGTTTATCGAATATTAATCGTGTTAATTATTTTTATAAAAATTAGAGTTTTTATAAATATAATAGTTAAGGGATTTAATTAGTAATTAAGTGATTAATTGTAATTAAAAAGCCCATGGACCTTTAGAAAGCCCAATTAAAAAAAAAACCCATGCATGCATGTATATAAGGAAATTTATAAAATTAAAAACCCTAATTCTTTTTTTTTCCTTGTTGCCGTCGAGACCCAAACCCCCACCCCTTGGAGCCGAGAGCTTCTAACCACCCAAACACACATCATTCGATCTTCAATCTTGCATTCGGAAGTAGATACGAGCTAGTCTAGGCATTCCTAACATTCCTACGTAAGTCGTTTTATTGAATTCCATCGTTATTTCATTGTTATTTTTAAGATCGAAACCCTACTTCATCAAAACTTGATATTTTCAAAATATATTAATGAATTGGTTAATTGATTGATAGTATTGTATTGATTTGTTGATTTTATGAAAATATGTGAAACCCTAGTTTTCATACGAGGTGTAAATTGAGATTTGTTGATTATTTGAAGTATAGGAATTGCATGCTAGACGTGAATTATGATTAATATAGTTGTAATTATATTCGTTGAAAGATTTGGGATTGATTAGACGTGTTAATTGTGTAAACAAAGTGTGTAATGGACGACTTACTAAAAGAGGAAACTTTGTTAAAAAGTGATTTTTGAATGTGAAGGTTTCTAGCTGTGTATGATGTTATAAATTGACTCTAGTATGTTAGTATAGTTGTACTAATGATTGTTAACGTGTTGTTGAATGCAAATAGCTTAAATAGATCATAGGTTACTAAAAGTGGAAACTTTGTGAATTGGAACTTGATGTCTAAACTTAATGATGTGTGTTATGGTAATTTATTATGTATTAGCATGTGTAGATAGACATGGGATGATGATACGAACGTGTTATAGATAATGTGATTCATTTGAAAGCAAACATGAGTTTATATATTTTCAAAAAAATAATAAGTTAATGTAACATGTATTGTTGACGTAGTTTGCCATGCTAAATTAGTTATGACTTAGGTAGCATGAAACATGAATTATTGTGTGCTTAGCGTGTTGTTATGCAAGTCAAACATTTAATCACTAAACGGGTCACCAACGGGTCGTCGAGTCAAACTTGGTCAAACTTAGTCAAACTTGGTCAAACTTAGTCAAACTAATAAATATTTTCTAAACCCTTAAAACAATGAGATTGTTTGGAAACTTAGGGTTCCTATCGCCTTGCACAAACACACACTTATAAACCGGTGTTTATAGGTGGCAGTTAGTCGTCGAGCATTCTAAGTTCGCTTTCTTTCGCACGCACTCTAAGGTGAGTTTCACGGCCCATATTTCTTATGGTTTAAACTTGGGGGAGAAAACATGGGTACAAACATTTATATCTTACATTTAATTTATATCACCTGTTGTACTAAGCACAAACATATCATGCAAGTCCTTACTTATCGAACCGTTTAATATACGGGATAGCGAGGTAATCTTGAGTAGTACTACTGGGCATTAACAAGCCCCACCCGCGTTAGTCTCGCTAACACGACAGGTAGTCGAACAGGTGTAATGTTGACCTAAACATTTACCACTGATCATGATAGTCATGGTAGGAGGCAGTTCAAACATAAACAGTCAGCTTCGGTGTCAAAACGCTTTAGTAACATGTAACTAGGTTAGCTACCTATGATATAAATTGTAAATGGTTTTATCTAACATTCTTTACAAGCATTGAAACCTGTGAACTCACCAACCTAGTGTTGACACGTTTTAGCATGTTTTCTCAAGTCATTAAGGTACAAGCACAAGCTAAGGCATGCATGCATTCGAAGTCTATCATTTTCAAACTCAAGAATTATTTATTTTATTTATTGTTGGATTATTTATTTTTGGCGCAACTGTTTTGGCGCATGCTTTTCATTTAACTTTTCGCTTCCGCAGTCTTACATTAAATCAGGGTTTTCATTACTAGTGTTGCTTCATGACTATGAGCAATACTAGTGGTTTTCTTAAACTTATATAGAGTCATTCAAAGTAACTAATGACTGAGATCCTAGTATGTCATGCTCCTAACGGTAAAAGTCTGTTAGTGGATTTTGGGGGTATGACATCAGTTTCAGCCTGGATTGCTGAACTATCACCCGGGGTACTTTGTATGTTCAGCATTGTAGATAACATTGGAACATTGACCCCTGAGAACTTTTTTGAAACAATTCTCATACTTTGAAAAATATTATTTTTATGTCCCAACATGATGTAGATTCTTGCAGGTTTTAAGAGTTCTTTTAGTTCCTGGTTGAAAACTTCCTGCAAGAATCTTGGGTACATAAAAAATTGTTGCTTTGCACTCTCTTGAAGGTTATATCTCAAACCATCAAAGATGAGGTGTGCAAAGTTGAAACCTAGGCCAGTAATCATACCATGAAAAGCAGAAGCAAGTGCGGAGCTCACTTAATGCCATCCACTTCTCTTCTGAGATATGCATTGGAGAAGAGTGTGGCAGAGATACTTCCATGGAGGGCCCATCAGCGCCTTCTCGATTGTATACTCATTTTGATTTCAAGTGTACCCTATGGATACAAAGGTCCTCATGTACTCGTCCTTTGATTATGAGATGGCTGCTCCCTCATCCTAAAGCTTAAGATGTTTTCGGAGGGTAGCTTCAGAGATGATGATGTCCTTGCCATCTACCTTGGCTTTTATTTGGGGAATCCCCTGTTTGGTAGAATAGACGGCGGTATTCCAGAAATCCTCCATATGAGGGATATATATGGTAGGGTTGGTTGTGGGGGCAAAATGGATCTTTGATCGGCATAGGAAGTCGATCATATCATCGAATCCTTCGGATTTCTTTCCCATGGTTAAGTATGTTGTAAGGTTGTGGTACAGGGAGAACTTATCATCAGGGTTATTGATGTCTGCCATTGTTGTTTGATTTTGGAGGGAAGGTTTGAAGATTTAAGAATATGGAAGGCTTTGAATGTTTTAAGCATGGAAGGCTTTGAATGTGGTGGGGACTTGAGAGAAAGTGATGTGGGTTTAGGGTGAAATTGAATGTGAAGAGGTGGTACGAAAATTTGATTTGTTCTTATAACGGTAGAGGAGGGAAAAAGCAAAATGACTTGTACAGTACAACCTTATTCACTTTTTACTGTTACAACTGTAATACACCGAGGCAGTCATGGTAAAGACTGACGTTAATTTTTACAGCGGGTAAAAGTTAATTTGGACTTCATCAGCAGCAAACTTGGTTGCTATGGATGGATAAGCATGTCCGCTGCAAGCTTGGTTGCTGCGGAAGGTTAAGTCTGTCAGCAGCAAACTCAATTGCTGCTGATGGATTCAATGATCTGTAGCAAGGATGTTGCTGCTGACAGCCTTAAAGCAATCCGCAGGAAACCTGTTCCTGTTGATAACTTAAAGCAGTCAGTGGCAAATCCTTTGCTGCTGAAGATTAAACCTGTCAGTCGCTGAAGGACAAAAATGCTGCTGACTCATAACTTTTATTTACAACAAAAGACAAAACACATTTTAAAATAGAATTTTAGAGATAGATTTTAATCAAAGTTCATCATACCAATGGATTCAACTAAATATCCAAATCTAGCTTCATCAAAAGGTTTTGTAAACAAATCAACATATTGCTCATTGGTATGAAGTTTGGTTAAAATAATCCCCTTTTTCTCAGCTTGATCTCTTATGAAATGATACCTGATGTCAATGTGCTTTGTCTTGAAGTGCTGCACCGGATTGTTTTTGAATGATATAGCACTTGTAGAGTCATATCTTATGTATAAGTTGTTGTCATTTATTGTTTGTTTAAACAGTTTTAGACTAGTTTACTTTCTGTCATTTCATTAAATGTAATTTCAGTTTTATGTAATTTACTGTTTTTATTTCTAAGTCTGGGCCTTCGAAACTACTTAGTTTCGATTGAGTCTGTTCAATCGAAACTAGTAGTTTCGATAGATGGTAGTTTCGACAGTTTTGTGTCACTTGTAAATAGTCAATCGAAACTAGTAGTTTCGATTGAACATAGTTTTGATACTGTCACTACTATAAATAGCCTAGTTTGAGAATGTTTAGGGTGTGAGTAGCGGCTGTAACCCTGAACCTTCTCTTTCACATTTTTCGGAATCAATACAATTTGCAGTTGTTTATTCACTGTGTTCTTACACTTTCATACCATTTGCGTGTTGATTCAAACTGTGGTTAGCCTGTTATCTTCACCAACACTGTTTCTATTATCTGTTTCACCACCATACACACAGTTTCCGCCTGTTTGTGTGTGTAATCGATCAAATCAGTGATTTCAAGAGAAATCTGGACCTACAATTGGTATCAGAGCTTTATGCTCTGGTGTTTTTTTAGTGTTATCAGGTTTTGTGATCGATTCTAGGTGATTTGTGAGAATCGGAAGTTGGATTAGTGATCAGGAGGGTTAGTCGAAGGTTTTCGCCGGATTGGTTTGTCATTTCTGCACTATTGATTTCTGGAGCTTATCATCAATGGAGTATTTCTGAGCTTGGAGAAGAAGGCATCGAAACTACTGGAGACAGTTTCTGATTTCCATTGATCATCGAAACTTCTTGTCTACATTTTGTCGGGAGAAGGTACTATCGAAACTAAGTATCGAAACTAAATTTTATCTTATCTCTATAAAAACTGTGGTTATCGAAACTTGCCTTGAAAAATTTTCAGTATCGAAAGTAGTTGTTTCGATAAAAGCTGTCCTATCGAAACTAGTTGTTTCGAAAAAAGTTGTCCTATCGAAACTAGTTGTTTCGATAAAAGTTGTTCTATCGAAACTAGTTGTTTCGATAGAAGTTGACCTATCGAAACTAGTTACTGTTTTAGTTTCGATTCAAAATATTATGGCCACTTCAAGTTCAACAGAACATTCTGGGGGAAATAGACCACCTGTTCTTGTGTCCACAAGAGATTTTGATGACTGGACAAAAAAGATGAAGCTTTTCTTTCAATTTCACGATTATACACTGTTGAGTTCTATCACCGATGGTCCCCACAAGCCCGTAACTACCACTGCTGATGTTCAATGTCCTAAGTTAGTATCTGAGTATGATGAGAAAGATCTTGCCTTGATTGCCCGACACAACAAGGCCTACGGGACTATTACCATGGCTCTTCCTATGGATATTTTCAACATCTTTGCTGAGTACACAACTGCCAAAGACTTATGGGCTGCACTGTGCACAAGATATGAGGGAAGTGAGGATGTCAGGG
The DNA here is from genome assembly GCA_023525975.1 of Smallanthus sonchifolius. Classification (NCBI taxonomy): domain Eukaryota; kingdom Viridiplantae; phylum Streptophyta; class Magnoliopsida; order Asterales; family Asteraceae; genus Smallanthus; species Smallanthus sonchifolius. Next base: position 66,627,692 of record CM042021.1, on the reverse strand, counting down.
AAAGCAAAAGAGATCTGATCAAGAAACAATATGCGATGTTCAGCAGTGTAAGGGGAGAATCAATGTCTGATTTGATCAACCGTTTCTCAAGCATTGTATCAAGGTTGAAGGTAATGGGAGTTGAGTATCCTACTCTTGATCTAAACAAGAAACTCCTAGATTCTCTTCCTGAGGAATGGAATATGTATCAAATCATGATCAAAAAGACTGAGAATCTGAGTGCTCTGTCTCAACAGGAAGCCTATAGAATTCTTGAATCTTATGAAATTGAGATTAAGAAGGGAGCAGTCACCCCATCAAATCAGTCTGGAAACACAGCTCTCATTGCTGGATCAAGCTCATCCGGTAGCCCATACTTTCAGACTGATGTCCCTCCTTCAGCTGCTGAAATTAATTCTACCAGCTCCTCTGCTCCTCAAAAGACTATCACCATGATTCCTGATGAATATGTCCCAATCATGACTGCATTCATGTCGTGCTATGATACACTGATCTCTGGAAATCTAACACCAGTTAGCTTTCAACCTGATGACTTGGAGCAGATCAATTGTCACACCCCGACCGATGGCGGAATCATCGGGGCGGGACATGTAGACTATTCTTAGCACATGGTTGACTAAATTGAAATATATTAAAGTCAAATTTCCATTTCAAATAATCCAAGTACAAATCAAATTCAAACAAAGAAACATAAACAACTCATAGAATTCTTGATTTAAATTGCTAAGTCCAAATCCTATATTGAGCACGTCTTGAATCATTCTCACATATTAGGGCCTGAAACATGAATAAAATAAAGTCAACTAAAAAGTTGGTGAGTATAACAGAGTTGTATATAGATAGCATATAGTTGAAAACAAATCATTTACAAAACATGATAAAATAAGGCATTTATGGGGAGCAGCTATTGTGTAACCATGTACAACCAAACCTTTGTAACTAGCATGCAACAATTGTGTTGTCGGTTTCAATCACCGCGCACCTAGGTGGGTGTGTCAGACTCAATAGATCTATCATTGAAAACCGTCGGCTTGTATAGTTAATGATTGCACATAATCGCATACAAAGGTTAGCACAACTAGCACTCGGCCACAAAGCTTAAATTTTGCACACATGTATGTAAATAGGATTTTGCACTTGTGTTGTTTGCATAAATGTAAATGTGTAATGTGTATAAAGTTCTTGTTCCACCCTAAAAGTGTAAAAGAGTAAAAAGGGGTTGTGAATACTCACTTGGTATGGAGGTGTAGCTAACAAAGAGTATAGATAAAATAAGGGTTCTTGATACGCACGGGTTAACCTAGATAGTAATGTATATTGAATCAAATCGGTGTACAAAGTTTAAGTCTAACATTGAAGGTTGAATTTGTGTATAAAAAGTATTAATTGAAATATATAAAGTTGTAGTAACCATTTTTGGAACATTTGATTAAAGTTTGGAATTTAAATAATAAAATAGAATTTTTATAAAATTGTTGATTATGAAAATAATGCATGTGTTAAATGTAAATTAATAAATAAATAAATGATTATAGTTTATGAAATAATGTAAATATTGATTGTAATTAAGTATAAATAAATAAATGATTTTTGTTTAAATATTAAATAAATAATTATTATCTTATTTATTTATAAACTTGTAACATAATCATTTAAAACATCATTTAAGTGTAAAATAAATATAAATTTAATTTTTATAAATTTTTAAATAAACTTTTAAATAAATAATATTTAACTCCAGATTAAACTTTAAATCTCTTCAAATACAGAAAACATATTTTTATAAAATTTGAAACATTTATTGATTGAAAAATATAAAATTATAATTCTGTTAAAATTTCTGAGTCACACACGACCGTGCCTCGGAAGGGCACGATCGTGCTCAAGCCACGGGCGCGACCGCGCTAGGCGGGGCGCTACCGGGTTGATCAACAGAGGGCACAAACTAGACAAGTCAACAGGCACGACCGTGCCTTGGATCGGCACGGTCGTGTCTATGATTTTTAGACACAACAGAGGCTAGCCCAAAGGGCATGACTAGGTCTGGACAGGAGGACACGACCGCGCTGCTACTCGGCACGACCGCGTTTCATGAGGCACGGCCGCTCTAGATGATTAGCGCGACCGTGTCTCTTCCAAATCAGACACGAATTGAACAAATCTTGTATTTATAGCGTTGGAATTGTTAGGGCTTTTGATTACTGAATTGTTACGAGTCTATTCATATAAATTAATTGTATGGAAAACGTGTTTAAGAATGGATTCGATTAAATCCTTTTTATTAAAAATAGGAATTTCAGTTCCGGATAATTTCTGTAATGGAAGCCCAGATTAACATGGGGCTTTCGATATAAATACTAAAACGGATAATAACAAGTGATCAATTACCCGAAAGAGTAGGTAATCGATGGAGGTCGGTAGAAGGAGGTTCCGGCGACGGCAAGATTGCTTTCCGGCGTCTCCTGTTGCGATTTCGGCTGATCCAACCCCTTCAGAAACTTAGAGATGCTCGAAGGATTGAGTTCCTCGATTAATTGATAGCAACAGGATCGAAAAGAATGATTCGAGGCTTGGAAGAGATTTCGGATGGTTTTTCTTGAGAGAATTCGTAAATGGATGATAATGATCGTAATTGACAATTATTTTCTTTGATACCAAAAGAGAAACGCACATCGGATTTGAATTCAAACGACCGAGCGTTTTGAAACTGCATTTACGTTTCAACTGTTACGCAGGCGCGACCGTGCCAAGATAGGCGCGACCGTGCTTAGGCACTGGGCGCGATCGTTCCAGGACCAGTCGCGCGATCGTGCCGAGGCACTTGGCGCGACCGTGCCAGGACGAAGCACGACCGTGCTAATTGGGGTTTCTTGATAAATTTTCAACTTTAGTCCATGACTTTTCAGGTTTGATTAGTTTGAAATAAATAGTTACTTGTATAGCGTTTAAGTGTATATAATCGAGCAAAACTTGTAAATTTTTATTGAATCATTGCATTTAGTTTACGGTAAGCAAAATAATAAGACAGTGCACAAGTATTGAGTTCGAAATTGTATTACATTGAATTGAAATATGAACACTGAAAATCAGAAATGTTACAGTCTCCCCATGTTGAGAGAATTTCGTCCCGAAATTTAGCTAGAGGAAACAACAGTATCAATAAAAAGATGAGGGTACTTGAGCTTCATTTGGTCTTCTCGTTCCCAAGTGAACTCAGGACCACGCTTAGATTCCCACGATCCATAATTTCCACCGGCTTCTCAACAAAGTGCATCGTTTCATTAATGCGCACGTCGTCAAGTGGTATATGGAGATTTTCATCAGCGAGACACTTCTTCAGATTAGATATATGAAATGTAGGATGCACATTGCCAAGAGATGGAGGTAACTCGAGCTTGTAGGCCACTTTCCCAATCCTTTCAAGGATCTTGAATGGACCAACATAACGAGGTGCTAACTTGCCTTTCTTCCCAAAACGGATCACACCCTTCCACGGGGACACCTTAAGAAGCATAAGGTCACCGACTTGGAATTCCAAGGGTTTTCGTCGTTTATCGGCATAACTCTTTTGCCGAGTTCTCGCTGTTCGGATGTTATCACGGATTTGAATAATCTTGTCGGATGTTTCTTGAATTAGTTCGGGACCGGTGATTTGTGCTTCACCAATCTCGTTCCAACAGATAGGAGAACGGCACTTGCGACCATAAAGAGCTTCGAATGGAGCCATGTTGATACTTGTGTGGTAGCTATTATTGTAAGAGAACTCAATGAGGGATAAATGTGAATCCCAATTGCCACCAAAATCGATTACGCAAGCTCTAAGCATGTCTTCAAGGGTTTGGATTGTTCGCTCGGTTTGACCATCAGTTTGGGGATGGTAAGCCGTGCTCAAATCCAATCGTGTGCCAAGAGCAGTTTGGAGAGATTGCCAAAATCGAGAAGTGAACCGGGCGTCTCGATCAGATATTATGTTCAAAGGAACACCATGACGGCTCACAATTTCATCAATGTAAATTCGGGCTAGTTTCTCAACCCGATAGTCTTCACGGATAGGCAAGAAATGAGCAGATTTGGTGAGACGATCAATGATCACCCAAATACTATCATATCCACTCGAGGTGCGAGGGAGCTTGGTAATGAAATCCATAGCTAAATTTTCCCATTTCCACACGGGAATTTCTGGTTGTTCGAGCAGACCAGAAGGACGTTGATGTTCGGCTTTGACTTTGGAACAAGTTAAGCATTTGGCCACATAAAGAGCAATGTCTTTCTTCATACCGGGCCACCAATAAAGTTGGCGAAGATCTTGGTACATTTTATCCGCACCAGGATGAATAGAATAACGAGTCTTATGAGCCTCGTTCATGAGAAATGCACGGAGATCATCGCGATCGGGAACCCAAATACGGTTCAAGTAATATAGTAAGCCATTGGGTTTTGATTCAAGAAGAAGTTCAACACCACACGACATTTCTTCATACGTGTTACCCTCGGTTACCGAGACGTGTTGAGCTTCTAGGATACGGGTTTGAATACGGGCACACTGAAGCATAACATGGTCCTTTCGACTCAAAGCATCGGCTACAACATTCGCTTTGCTGGGATGGTAACGAATCTCGCAGTCATAGTCGTTAAGGAGTTCGACCCAACGTCATTGCCTCATATTGAGTTCTTTTTGGTTGAAGATATGTTGAAGACTTTTGTCGTCGGTGAATACCACACATTTTGTGCCATATACGTAATGTCTCCAAATCTTTAACGCGAATACGACCGCACCCAACTCGAGATCGTGCGTCGTATAATTTTTCTCATGAACTTTGAGTTGCCTTGATGCATAAGCGATTACTTTGCCTCGTTGCATGAGAACACAACCAAGACCTTGGTTAGAAGCATCACAATAGACAACTAAATCATCATTTCCATCGGGGAGAGTCAATATGGGAGCATTGCACAGCTTTTGCTTGAGGGTTTGAAAAGCTTCTTCTTGTTTCGGTCCTCATTCATAAGTTTTACCCTTGTGAGTCAAAGCGGTAAGAGGGACATCAATCTTTGAGAAGTTTGAGATGAAACGACGATAATAACCCGCAAGACCAAGAAATGAACGAACTTCGGTAGGAGTCTTCGGGGCATTCCAATTTTTAATCATTTCAATCTTAGCAGGATCAACATGAATACCCTTGTCGTTGACGATGTGACCAAGAAATTGAACTTCCTTTAGCCAGAATTCACATTTGGAGAATTTGGCATATAGTTGTTCTTTTCTCAAGAGGTCCAAAACCAATCTAAGGTGTTGTTCATGATCGGCTTTAGTCTTGGAATAGATTAAGATGTCATCGATGAAAACTATCACGAACTTATCGAGGTACGGTTTGCACACACGATTCATGAGATCCATGAAAACTGCAGGTGCATTGGTTAGTCCAAAAGGCATAACCATGAATTCGTAATGACCATACCTTGTTCGGAAGGCAGTCTTTGGAATATCGTCTTCTTGCACACGGAGTTGGTGATACCCAGATCGAAGATCAATCTTTGAGAAGCAAGTAGAACCTTGAAGTTGATCAAAGAGGTCATCAATCCTAGGCAAAGGATAACGGTTTTTGATAGTAAGCTTGTTGAGTTCGCGGCAGTCAATACACATGCGAAATGATCCATCCTTCTTTTTGACGAATAAGACGGGTGCACCCTACGGTGAATGACTTGGGCGGATGAATCCCTTGTCGGAGAGCTCTTGAAGTTGACTTGCAAGTTCTTGCATTTCAGAAGGTGCAAGACGATAAGGGGCTCTAGCCACGGGGTTAGCTCCGGGCACAAGATCAATGCGAAATTCTACTTGACGAACGGGTGGAAGACCGGATAAGTCTTCGGGGAATACTTCAGGAAAATCTCGGATAATGGGGATATCTCGAATACTCTTCTTCTTAACATCCTTTTGAACGATATGGGCCAAAAAGGCCACGTACTTCTTTCGTAAGTACTTTTGAGCAGTTGTACACGACATCAACTTAAGTCCCTTGCAAGGCTTTTCACCAAAAACCCTTAAGGTTTCTCCCGATGGTAGCGGAATTCGGATACACTTTTCAAAGCAAATGACTTCGGCATGATGATTTGATAGCCAATCCATACCTATGATAATATCAAAGCTTCCTAGTGGCATTGGAACAAGGTTGATTGGGAATGAATGGTCATTTAGTTCTAAGGAGCAATCATAAATAACGGACTCAATGGTAAGGGAGTCACCATTTGCTATTTCAATGGTGAAGGTTTTCTCTAATTGGGATCGTGTCTTTGCAAGTAAAGGCTCAAAATTAAGTGACACAAAACTTTTATCGGCACCGGTATCGAACAAAATGGAGGCATATTGACTATTAACAAGGAACGTACCATTAACCACGTCGTTGTTGGCTTGAGCTTCATTGGCGTTTATGTTGAACGCACGCCCATGAGCTCCACCTTGTCTAGCATTTGCAAGTCTTGGACATTGATCACGAAAATGGTTCGGGTCACCACACTCATAGCAAGCACGCCCATTAGCAATGGCGGGAGCACCTTGGTTAGCCACTTGAGGTACGGTTTGGTTTGGAGGGTTGACTTAGCCCGTAAGAGCTTTGGTCCTACAAACACTAACTGTATGACCATATCTCCCACAATAAGTACAAAGGCGACATGGGATGCTTTGGTGATGATGGTAGTTGCAGGTGGTACAAAGTGGGTAAATTCCAACATATGGCTTTTTGACCGGTGTTTGAACCATAGGTGCAGCTTGGATAACCGGAATAGTAGGAGTGACCACAGCATAGTTTCTAGTCTTCCTTTTCCTATTATTGCGGGAGGGTTCAGTCGTGGCTTCTTTGTTGTGGGTAGGAGGGGTTATAGTGTCAGAAACTTTCTTAGAACCCTTTTTGGTAAGAGTTCCAGCTTTCACATGATTATCAGTTAGGGTAGCGGATAGACGAATAGCATCCTCCAGAGTAGCAGGATTTCTACCTAAGATAATATCTTGGATTTGTCTTGGTAGCCCACCAATATACTTTTCGATACAACGGGACAAAGGAGTGACCATGTGGGGCACGAGAAGACTCAACTCATGGAACCGAGTTGTATATGCTAAGCTTTCCCCACTATCTTTGGCAAGATCCCAAAATTCAGCTTCTAACTTTTTCACTTCATTTCGAGGGCAGAACTCCTCAGTCATAAGCCTTTTGACCTCATCCCAAGGTAAGGCCATAGCTTTGTCAACAACCCTATTCCTTTTTCCCCATTCCACCATGTAAGTGCCCGTTTTTGTAGGACACTTGTAGCATGACGAACACGGAGGTTGTCGGGACAGTCACTATTAAGAAAGGTATTCTTAATGCTATCAAACCATTGAAGGAGTCCAGTAGCTCCTTCGGTACCATAAAACTTGAGGGGATTGCACGAGTTGAAGTGCTTGAAGGTGCATTGTGATGGATTGTTACCACCATTTCCACCATTTCCACCATTATTACCACTATTGCTTCCATTTCCACCATTGTTGCCATTGGTGGCACCATTGGCTTGGGTGAGTTGTGTCACCAATTGGGTAAGAATAGCAGCAATGTCGGTGTTGGCGTTGGTTGTGGGAGCACGACGAGGAGGCATTCTACAGATTTTCACAAGACAAGAGAGATTGTAAGAACTTATGAGATTTGATAGGGTTTAATAGAATGAGATAACAAAAATAAAAATAGATATTCTTAGTTTGAATTGTACTCAAAAGTGACAAAATCACTTGAATACCATGGCACATTAAGGTTAATTTAAACTTATAAAACTTTCAAGAAGACATGCTTTAGCCTATAAGTAAACACTCATCTCGGGAATTCCCAGGAAAGCATACGGGTCCCTCGGTTGATTGGGATTTATGCGAAATGCTTTCCTAGACAGAAAACCCAAAATACAGGTGTCACCATTCCAGATTGCACATGTCCTCAAATAATTTAACAAGTTTAAAAACCTTAACGAAGAAATAAAAATTTTAGAGATTTTTTTTTTTTGCTTCAAGAATTTTTCCACATGCTAAGAAGGATAAAGATATAAAAGAAGGTAGAAATATTATGAGGTTTTAGAATATAGGAAAGGATATTATTTATTAAATTAATATTTAAGAAGATCCTAATAAGTCATGAATTTCTAACAAGTAAGGTATCAAATATAATAATAATTAATCATGGTGAGCATGTAGCACATAGCATGTAACACATAGCACAAAATCATGAAATATAGCATAAGTGGGTGTCCTAAAGTTATAGTCTAGGTTAAGGTGTCTAATATCCTAATTCCCTATAACCAAGGCTCTGATACCAATCTGTCACACACCGACCGATGGCGGAATCATCGGGGCGGGACATGTAGACTGTTCATAGCACATGGTTGACTAAATTGAAATATATTAAAGTCAAATTTCCATTTCAAATAATCCAAGTACAAATCAAATTCAAACAAAGAAACATAAACAACTCATAGAATTCTTGATTTAAATTGCTAAGTCCAAATCCTATATTGAGCACGTATTGAATCATTCTCACATATTAGGGCCTGAAACATGAATAAAATAAAGTCAACTAAAAAGTTGGTGAGTATAACACATTTGTATATAGATAGCATATAGTTAAAAACAAATCCTTTACAAAACATGATAAAATAAGGCATTTATGGGGAGCAGCAATTGTGTAACCATGTACAACCAAACCTTTGTAACTAGCATGCAAAAATTGTGTTGTCGGTTTCAATCACCGCGAACCTGGGTGGGTTTGTCAGACTCAATAGATCTATCACTGAAAACCGTCGGCTTGTATAGTTAATGATTGCACATAATCGCATACAAAGGTTAGCACAACTAGCACTCGGGCACAAAGCTCAAAATTTGCACACAGGTATGTAAATATGATTTTGCACTTGTGTTGTTTGCGTAAATGTAAATGTGTAATGTGTATAAAGTTCATGTTCCACCCCAAAACTGTAAAAGAGTAAAAAAGGGGTTGTGAATACTCACTTGGTATGGAGGTGTAGCTAACAAAGAGTATAGATAAAATAAGGGTTCTTGATACGCACGGGTTAACCTAGATAGTAATGTATATTGAATCAAATCGGTGTACAAAGTTTAAGTCTAACATTGAAGGTTGAATTTGTGTATAAAAAGTATTAATTGAAATATATAAAGTTGTAGTAACCATTTTTGGAACATTTGATTAAAGTTTGGAATTTAAATAATAAAATAGAATTTTTATAAAATTATTGATTATGAAAATAATGCATGTGTTAAATGTAAATTAATAAATAAATAAATGATTATAGTTTATGAAATAATGTAAATATTGATTGTAATTAAGTATAAATAAATAAATGATTTTTGTTTAAATATTAAATAAATAATTATTATCTTATTTATTTATAAACTTGTAAGTTAATCATTTAAAACATCATTTAAGTGTAAGATAAATATAAATTTAATTTTTATAAATTTTTAAATAAACTTTTAAATAAATAATATTTATCTCCAGATTAAACATTAAATCTCTTCAAATACAGAAAACATATTTTTATAAAATTTGAAACATTTATTGATTGAAAAATATAAAATTATAATTCTGTTAAAAATTCTGAGTCACACACGACCGTGCCTCGGAAGGGCACGATCGTGCTCAAGCCACGGGCGCGACCGCGCTAGTCGGGGCGCGACCGGGTTGATCACTTGAGGGCACAAACTAGAAAAGTCAACAGGCACGACCGTGCCTTGGATCGGCACGGTCGTGTCTATGATTTTTAGACACAACAGAGGCTAGCCCAAAGGGCATGACTAGGTCTGGACAGGAGGACACGACCGCGCTGCTACTCGGCACGACCGCGTTTCATGAGGCACGGCCGCTCTAGATGATTAGCGCGACCGTGTCTCTTCCAAATCAGACACGAATTGAACAAATCTTGTATTTATAGCGTTGGAATTGTTAGGGCTTTTGATTACTGAGTTGTTACGAGTCTATTCATATAAATTAATTGTATGGAAAACGTGTTTAAGAATGGATTCGATTAAATCCTTTTTATTAAAAATAGGAATTTCAGTTCGGGATAATTTTTGTAATGGAAGCCCAGATTAACATGGGGCTTTCGATATAAATACTAAAACGGATAATAACAAGTGATCAATTACCCGAAAGAGTAGGGAATCGATGGAGGTCGGTAGAAGGAGGTTTCGGCGACGGCAACATTGCTTTCCGGCGTCTCGTGCTGCGATTTCGGCTGATCCAACCCCTTCAGAAACTTAGAGATGCTCGGAGGATTGAGTTCCTCGATTAATTGATAGCAACAGGATCGAAAAGAATGATTCGAGGCTTGGAAGAGATTTCGGACGGTTTTTCTTGAGAGAATTCACAAATGGATGATAATGATCGTAATTGAAAATTATTTTCTTTGATACCGAAAGAGAAACGAACATCGGATTTGAATTCAAACGACCGAGCGTTTTGAAACTGCATTTACGTTTCGACTGTTACGCAGGCGCGACCGTGCCAAGATAGGCGCGACCGTGCTTAGGCACTGGGCGCGATCGTTCCAGGACCAGTCGCGCGATCGTACCGAGGCACTTGGCGTGACCGTGCCAGGACGAAGCACGACCGTGCTAATTGGGGTTTCTTGATAAATTTTCAACTTTAGTCCTTGACTTTTCAGGTTTGATTAGTTTGAAATAAATAGTTACTTGTATAGCGTTTAAGTGTATATAATCGAGCAAAACTTGTAAATTTTTATTGAATCATTGCATTTAGTTTACGGTAAGCAAAATAATAAGACAGTGCACGAGTATTGAGTTCGAAATTGTATTATATTGAATTGAAATATGAACACTGAAAATCAGAAATGTTACATCAATCCTGATGATTTGGAGAAAATGGACATTGATTGGTGCATGGCCATGTTGACCTTAAGAGCCAAAAGATTCATCAAAAGAGCCGGTATAGACAGATTCAAGCAGGGAAAGACACTTGGGTTTGATATCAAGAAGGTGAGATGCTACAATTGTGATCAGCTGGGTCACTTTGCTAGAAACTGCAAGGAACCGTCCTCCAAGGATCAGCAAGAAAAGAAGATCTCCTCTGGAAACAAGCTGCAAATCCTCCAAAGACAAACATATCTTCAAGCTCCACAGCTCTTGTGTGTCAGGCTGATGGACATTATAATTGGGGAGACCAAGCTGAGGAAGCTGCTGATAAAGCTTTGATGGCTGATGTGGAGGACATGGGAAAGTGTGTCATGATTGAACCTGCTGAGGATCTCACTGCTGTGCCTGCTGAGGTTATTTCTAAACTGTGTAATTCTAGATCTTGATTGAATGAAATTCAAAAATACAGATTCATCAATCAAGCCTTGATTGATGAACGAAATCACATTAAGGTGATGTATGACTCTGTGGCCAAAAATGAGAAACTTTACTTAAAAAAAATTCGTGATATTTCTGGTGAAAATCATTCTTTAATTGTGCAACTCAATACTCAAACCATTAATAATACAATTTTGACAGAAAGAGTCCAAAAGGCAGAAAAAGCCAAATTACAGGTTGATCACATGGATATGGATCAGAAAATTCTGTTTGGACTAAGTGATAAACAATTTAATAGAAAAGGCACAGAAGGTCTTGGGTATAACTCTCATCCACCTCCTTATTCTAAATCAGGGAGATTTGTTGATATGCCTACTCCACATGTTTCCACACCTTTTGTTTGCACATTATCTCCTGATGATTATATTACATCCTCTGATTCTGACAGTTTTGCTTCTTGTGCAGAGTCAAATTGTGTAAATTTCGAAGATGATTGTGATAAGAGTGCTAATGATAGAACTATTTTAAAAGAACTTGAGTCGGATGAATGTAATAATATGTCCGTGTCAAAACCAATATTTATGAACACGTTAAAAACTTGTATTTTGATTCTATGCCTACTGAGCATACGGGTTTGGGATGTGATGTTTCTAAATTTAAAAATGCCTTGCCTTTTGTTCCTAAATCTTTGAATGTTATGCCATGTGTTACAAAATTTAAAAGTGCAGGAATTATTGTGAATGATGTACCACGTGAAACCATGAGCAACATGGAATTTTTCAGATTAAAGGAAGCACATCGTCTTCAAGACAAAGTTATTGATGAGAGAACCGTCTCATGTTCAGATTCCTCAACATCACAATCATCTTCATCTTGTGATGACTATTATCAGGCTAAGATATCTTGTGAAAACGTCTGTTTTAGTTGTGGTGCCTCAAATCATGTTTCAAAAAGTTGTAAATTGACAACTACAAATTCTAATGAAAAATCGCCTTCCGAAAGTTCATTAAATTCATACATGTTGCCTAAGTCTTCTCACAGTAGAAAATCTAGGCGTAAAAGAATTAAAAATGTTAAAAATCATTTAAAACGAACGTGGAAAATTAAAAATAATGTTCTATTTGATGACCGTGTTTCATCAAAGGATGGTTGTAATTTTGATTCCAATGAGATGTCATATCCTGACACTAAGATCACTTGATTGAAACAATGTTGGTCAAAACGTATAAATGGTTCGTTGTGTATAGGGTCAATCAAGAAGAACCGGTGATAACATCTGGCATGTAGTTAGTGGATGTTCAAGACATATGACTGGGCACTTTAACTTGCTGCAAGATTATCATCAAATTGATGGAGAGTATGTTGCTTTTACTAGAAACCCAAGAGGAGGAAAGATTGAAGGACAAGGAACAGTATCAAATGGAGTAAATAGTCTGGAATTTGTCAACTTTGTTCCTCAGTTGAAATACAAGCTGATGAGTGTTTCACAGATTTGTGACAAGGACTTTTGTGCCTTATTCAATTCAAAGGAATGTCTTATCTTGAAACCAGGAGTGGTGATTCCAGAAGAACTTATTCTCATGCGTGCTCCCAGAAGATACAACACATATAGCTTGGATATGAACAACCCATCGGGCATTGAATCGTGTTTTCTCTCAAAAGCTTCTGACGATGAATCTTTCCTGTGGCATAAGAGGTTGGGACATGTAAATTTCAAAACAATGAATCGACTGGTTCGAGGCAACCTAGTCACTGGATTACCTCTCAAAGATTTCACTCCTATGGAACACTGTATCTCATGTTCCAAAGGAAAACAGCACAAATCTTCACATAAGCCTAAAACCACTAATTCCATTGACTCTCCTCTCCAATTGCTTCACATGGATCTTTTTGGTCCAGTGAGTGTCATGAGTCTTGGACGAAAGTCATACTGTCTGGTGGTAACAGATGATTTTTCTCGATTCACTTGGGTGTTTTTCTTAGCCACAAAAGATGAGACGCCAGAGATTTTAAAAACCTATCTGCTTCAAATTGAGAACCTCTTCAATCTAAGTGTGAAGACTATCCGCAGCGATCATGGAACATAATTCAAAAATGCAACTCTTGATTCCTTCTGTGAAAGCAAAGGAATTTCTCGACAATTCAGTGCACCTCGTACTCCTCAACAAAACGGTGTAGCTGAAAGAAGAAACCGCACTTTAATTGAAGCTGCACGAACTATGATTGTTGACTCTAAGCTTCCTGTGACTTTCTGGGCTGAGGCGGTCAACACTGCATGTTTTGTGCAAAATCGGGTTCTTATCACTAAAAGTTGCAACAAAACACCTTATGAGATTATGTACAAGCGCAAGCCAGTTATTGATTTCTTCAGGAAATTTGGGTGTGTGTGCACAATGTTGAACACTTCAGATCAGCTCAACAAGTTTGAAGCCAAAGCTGCTGAATGCTATTTTGTTGGTTACTCATCCAATCAACGTGCTTTTCGTGTCTACCATAAGAAGAAAAGGATAGTGATGGAGTCAATTTGTAGAACCAAAGACTGATTGCTACAAAATTGTTCTAAGTACAACTGCTGCGGACAACACAAGATTGCTGCTGACCAAAACAGCTGCTGATACTTTGTCTGCTGCTGAAGACCAAAGTAGCTGCGGATAGATCAATCTTGCTGCTGGTCCTCATCTCTGCTGCTGATAGCTTTATTCTCTGAAGACCAAACGTTGCAGCTGACTATCCATGCGAAGCGCCTCTGACACCTTTCTGCAAAAGCAACCGCCACACTCCAAGCAGAAGGAACCTCACTGGTGCAACCAATAAAGGAAAATGACGCTCTTCTCCAAGCATGCAAACAATGATGCCTAAGAAGACGTTTCAGTAAAGTTAACTAGATTAGCCTTTACGTGTAATTTAGATTAATAAACAAGATCAACGGCTTGTGTTAGATCTGATCCTTAGAATCAAGGGTCTGTCTTGATTCTAAGTTACTATATATATCTTGTAAACACTTCAAACACAGTGTGCCTTCATAGTGCTTTTTGATAGTGTCTTGATAGAGTTTTACTTGTAATATTGTAATCTCAGAAGTCTAATACAACAGTGCATTTATCAGTATTCTTGCTGTTTACTTGTTTACTTTGTTGGTTGCTATTGTTTCCGCCAATATCAACTAGAATAGAATCACCTTGTAATCTTACGATCCTACAAGTGGTATCAGAGCGTTGGCTCAAGATTAAACAAACTAACACTTGTTTAATCACTTCTGGTTCTATTCTAAACTCTCTCTCCTTCAAAAAGTCACCAAGAACAAAAATGGCAGAAAGCAACGGGCTTGAAGACATCCTAAAGCAGCAGTATGAAAACTTCGTCTGGAAGGAAGGTGAGTCTCTAACTGTTTCATACAATAGATTTACCTATCTTGTAGGGGAGCTGCAGTGCTCAAAGGTGAAGCTAGAGAATGAAGATATTCTCAAAAAGTTCATTAGGTCTTTACCTAGCTGCTGGACACTCTACACGGTGTCCATTAGAAGAACTGAGAATCTGAAGATTCTCCAAATGACTGAGCTCTTCGGTATGCTAAAAACCTATGAGCTAGAGATAATTCAAGCAAAAGAAAGAAGCTCAAGCTACCAAACAGCCTCAACATCCACCGCCACCTCCTCTGCCCTACATTGTGAGCACTCGGGTCCTAGTTCAATTCAAACTGCAGCATGTGCAACTGTTGGAACTTCTGAGTTCGACTGGAGCTCTCAATATGAAGAACTGTCCGTCAACAATCAAGCTCTAATGGCAGACACTACAGAGATACCACCTCAGGTATTTGAACATCTTTGCTCTCAAGCCTGTATTGATAAAGTTTTGGGTTATAGAAAGCACAACCAAAACCTCATAGATCAAAATGAAGAGTTTCATCAGATGAAATCTGAGTTCAAAAAGGTTGAAAATACTTATAAAGAAAAGGTTGACTGCCTTAAGAAAGAGATTTGATCTCTAAAACACGAAGAAACTAATCTTGAAACTCAGATTGATGATCTACTGGTCAAACTAAAAGCTACCAGAGCTGAACTGGCAGAACAGAAAGTTCATGTTGAAAAATATGAATTTTCCTTCAAAAAGCTACAAAGACTTTTAGATATTCAAGTCCATGAGAAAGTAAAAACTGGACTTGGGTATAACACTGATCAGTACAAATCTGTTCCTCCTCCTGCTGACTATATTGCCATATACGAACCAAGCTTCAATGTTGAAAATCTTGACACTGCAAACCGAAACCTTGATCCTTCAACGGATGAACCTCTCATCGAAGACTGCACTACCTCATCGGAATCTGAGTCAACTCACTCAGACCATGAGGAAACCAGTGCAGTCCCATCTGAAGCAGTTCTGAATAGAGTTACAGTTCCTAATGTTCTTCCAGCTGTTATAGCCCCTGTGCCATTCAAACAGATCAAGATCAGCTATCCTCCAGATGGAAGAAAGCTAGAAAAGGGACAGACATCAGAACCCACAAACTCCAAGCCTCAGTTCATGCCAATCACAAAGAGAAAGGTATCTGATGTATGTTGTAAACCTGAAGAAAAGGTTCCATATGTTCAAAGGACCCTAGAAGAAGCCACCTTTGAACATAACAAAGCCCATCCATGGAACTTCAAGGATCTGTTCCAAAGAAAGGACTATGTCTACCTTTCAAGGGATAAACTGGCAAAATCATGTTTTGTCTGTGGAAAATATAACCACACTGCCAGCACTTGCTTCTACTACCTACAGCAGCAAAGAAACCTCAAGCAACATGCTTTTGAGAAGACAAAGAAGAACAAACATGTAAGAAGTTTTGAAGCTAAGACAACTCAATTCAGAAAATCTCTTTCTCCACCAAGGGAGCAGTTGTCAAAACCTCAACAATCTTGCATCATCTGTGGAGAATCAACCACTTTGCTGCAAACTGTAAGTTTAACCCTTTCAACCAGATTCTTCATCAGGCCCCTCAAAGACAAAGGGTAAAGAAGGATCAACATACATCGGTTGTTAGTCCAGTTAAGCCCAAGAAAACGAAGCAGAAGCTTTTAGCAGCAACCAAATCTGCTGCTGATAAGCTAACAAAGTCCGAAGCAAGATCTGCTGCTGATAAGGCAAAGCTATCAGCAGTAAAAGTGTCCACTGCTGATAAGGCAAGATCCAAGGCAAAGCCTTCAACAGCAACAAAGTCTACAGCTACTCAAGTAAAATGATCAGATATAACGTCTGCTGCTGAAAAGGCAAAGAGAGCTGGAAAACCACTAACTCAACAATGGAAGGCAAAGAAACCACCAAGCATCATCATCGGTTCAGTTGAGTGCATCTATCCTTTGATGTAAATATGTCTGTCTTATGTTGTAAATAAAAGTTATAAGTCAGCAGCATTTTTGCCTCTCAGCTGCTGACAGGTTTAAATTTTCAGCAGCAAAGCCTTTGCCACTGATCGCTTTAAGTTATCAGCAGGAACAAGTTTCCTGCGGACAGCTTTAAGGCGGTCAGCAGCAACCTTTTTGCTGCGGAATGAATACAACAGTCAGCAGCACCCAAATCTGTTGCTGAAAGACTTCACTATCCGCAGCAACCAAGTTTGCAGCTGATAGCTCACCATCGGCAGCAACCACGTTTGCTGCTGATGGGTAAAACAAGTCTACATTAACTTTTACCCGAGGTAAAAAACTACTTTCAGTCTTTACCATGACTGCTCGAGTGTTTTACAGCTGTAACAATGAAATGTGAAACAGGTTGTACTGTACAAGTAAAGTTGTTTTTTCTTCGTCTGCCGTTATATCACAATCTCAAACGTTCCCACAACCTCTTCATATTCAATTTCAAACCCTAACCAACTATCACTTTCACCCTAATCCCCACCACATTCAAAACGCTCCATATTCTTCACACTCTCAAATCTCCACCATATTCAAATCTTCCCTCCAAATCCATAACAATGGCAGACGCAGACATAAACAACCCCAACGACAAGTTTTCCCCATATCACAACCTCACTGCATACCTAATAAAGGGCAAGAAATCCGAAGGTTTCGATGATATGATCGACTTCCTTTATCGGTCCAAAATCCACCATGCCTTAACAGTCAACCCAACCATCTATACTTCCCACATGGAAGAGTTTTGGAGCTCAGCCGTGTATTCTACTGACCAGGGCACTCCCCAAATCAGAGGCACAGTAGACGGCAAGGAGATGATTATCACTGAAGCAAAGCTCCGCCAACACCTCAAGCTTCAGGATGAAGGGGACGCCATCTCTTACCCACGAGACGTATACATGAGGACCTTTGTATCCATAGGGTACACTGGGAATCAAACAGAGTATACGATAGAGAAGGCACTCATTGGTCCCAAATGGAAGTATCTCTGCCACACTCTTCTCCAATGCATATCCCAGAAGAGGAGTGGCTGGAACCAACTTAGCTCCGGACTTGCGTCAGCAATTCACGGTATGATAACTGGGGCGGGATTCAATTTTTCCCACCTCATTCTTGAAGGTTTGAGATACAACCTTCAAGAAGGGGTGAAATCATAGTTCTTCATGTACCCAAGATTCTTGCAGGAAGTGTTCAACATTGAGCACCAAGATCTTTCAAAAACTGCAAGAATCTACATAATGCTGGGACATAAGAACAACATTTTTCAAAGCATGAGAACAGTTTCATCAAAGTTCTCAGGGGCAGATGTTCCATTGTTGTCTATAATGTTGAACACGCAAAGTGCCCAGGGTGACAGTTCAGCAAACCCAGCTGATAATGACCCCACACCCTCCACCTCACTACCACAAACTAAAACTGTTGCTTCCCTTGATCGAACCCCTGTGCATTCTACTGAGGATGTACAGGCACATACTTTACTCACCCATAGTTTGATTACTCAACCGAAACACAGGGCCCCCGTTGCAGCCAAATATACAAGGAAGAGGGGCAAGAGAACTCCTTCTTCTCTTGCCTCCAAGGCCCAAACCCAAGACAACATCCCTCACTCAGAATCACAACATTCTAGTGAGAATATCATATGGGAAAGCCACACTGTTAGGGAGACTCCTTCGGAAGTCTCTCTATTAGGATTAGGATCACTTCCCGGATCCATAGAACAGCCCTTTGAGCCATTCCTATCTTCTTTGGACTTAAGTGTTGAGGAACCTGACCAAAGTGATGTACCTTCTCCAACTACCACTATCATGGAGGTACTGATTGGTCTTGCTTCCGAAACACCCAACCCAAGTTCTTCACCCTTGAAGGTCCACTCTAGGAGTAATGAAAGAGTGGATGTGGAAGAGGCTGTCACTACTGCTGGTCCATCAAATGACCAGGAGGACAGTGACAACATCTTTAAGACCTCAACCATGGTAACTCATGGTGAGGGTGTTTCCTTGGAAACTCCCCTCACTGAGAGGAATCCCAGGCGCCAAGAAACCACGGGTGATGGGGATGCTGTGGCTCGGCCTACGGCCCCATCTGGGTCCAAGGATTCCACAACTGTGGATGAGGACAGTCTGAAACTAAACAATTTGGAATTGACGGCCAGGGTGGCTATGCTTGAGGCTGAAGTGTCCAAACTATGACACCAAGCCTTGATGCATGAAGCCCATCAATGCCCCTCCACGGCTTCTCCCTCTCTTGTCTCAGTGGGCACTCAAACAGATGCCTATTTGTTCACTGATGCAACCAAAATGGGGGAGAAAGTCCCTATGGAAGAAGACACTGAAAGTCTCGACAACTGGATTCAAGAGCAGGCTGCCTTCCAAAGTACTCTATTCAGACCAGCTTTTGTCCAAGTTCATGACTTGCCAGTCTTAGATGACAATGAAGAAGAATCTACTGAAGACTAGAAGCTAGTTGTCAGAGCTATAGATGAGGTGCTGATGGATGAAAACAACCAAGACGAAACATCTACATCCTTCAGCATCATCCCAGAAGTTGCAGCCATCATAAGTCATGCAGCTGACCCCCACTTCCCACTGACATCAACACAGCTAGAGTTTGAAATTATACTAGCTTGGGGGTACGATGGGAAAACTGAGAGGTTTTGGATAGGTCGGGAGTTTAGCGGAGTAGAAGAGGTAGACTGGGATTTAATTCATCCATTTGAAATCCTTGACCTATATGATCTTATCTGCATCAACAACTCATCAGAGCTCTCAACAGACCTTTCCATTGACATGTTCTATGCTTTGATGGAGGACAACCTACCCAACTTCATAATACTAATCAAAGAACTAAAACGGGTAGAGTCTCCTGAGTCATCTCAGGCTGCAGAAAGAAGACTGTCTCCCAACAATCTCCAAATCACAAGGAGCAGTCTTCTCAATGAAGAAAAGTTCTGAGCCTGAAAAGACTCCTGTACAAAATAATGGTCAAGGACTTAGATGTGCTAGGATGGATAAGCAATAAGTGCCTTGACCATACCTTCCTTCTAAGCAACGGCACCTCTCTCACCATCAACACCATGAACATCCTCCAGCTGCCCTCAGACTTCCTATTCAAGATCTTTCAGCTCAGAGCCAACATCTGCAATATTAACTCATTAGTGAGCCAGGCAATGATGGTCACCATTAAAGCCCATCTTGAAGAAGAAGGACTGATTCCTCAGGAAGAGTCTGTGTCAACTTCTGATACTGACTCCAACTCAGATACTCCACAAGTTGAAGCTACATCTGTAGCGTTTGGCACAAGATCTTCACTTAGGGATCAACTGAGAGAAATAGAAGGTCCTGAGTACCAACTTGATGAAGACAGTGACCGTCCCTTGTCAATTTCTCAACTTGCCAATGAAGCCGAGGCAGAGATCCCAACAACACAACAATCAGCTGTTTCTGTGATCAGTGAAGCCAGAGCAGAGGCATCCAATGTTAATAAATGGAAGGACATTATGACAGAAGAGGATGAAGAGAGGTTGCGAAAAGAAAAGAAGGAGAAAGAAGAAGAAAAAGAGAAGAAGAAGAGATGGCTGAAGAGATGGCTCATAAACAAAGGCATCAAGAAAGAAAGGCAGCCATACTCCTAAGACAACAGACAATCCAGCTGTATGCCAAACAGCTGGATGAGATGAAAGTTAAAATCCATATAGGGTCTCAAGTTGAGGAAGATGAACAACTTGCCAGACAGCTGCAGGAACAGTTTGCAAAGAAAGTAGAAGAGGAGAATGAAAAGAAGAGGAAGGAAGATGCTAAGTTTAGAATCACTGATTCTAAATTAGCAAAAGAATTAAGGGAGGAGTGGACTAAAGCTCTGATCTCTCAAGGTGAGGATGCAGACTACCTTGAAAAACTTTCAAACAAAGAGATCTACAGAGCCTTCATGGGTCAGCAGGGGGAATTGGCAAAGAAAAAAAAAGATGAAGAGAAAGAGAAAGCTCGACAAAAGTCAAATAAAGCCATTGCCTTTAACCAAAGGACCCATGAAGAAAGGAAGGTGATGATTGACTTCCTTAAGGTAAGGGGAGAAAGTGGAAAAAGGTTAGGTCCCATGTCCTTCATGAACCTACAAGCCCTGTATACAAAAGTGAAAAAGGAAAAGGAAGAAAGACTGGGAAAGAGACCAGTCAAGAAACAAAGGACCTCTGCACCAGAAACTACTTCCACTTTCTAAACACCATCCACAAACATCCCCAAGCCTTCCTCTCCTCAACCCAAAAAGTTCAAAACATCCTACCCAGCTCCTTCTCATCAACAGCCACTCCTGAAGAAATCCAAACCCATATCCAAACCTGAAGACTCCAGAGAAATAGTCCAATGGTTTTACAGTACCCAAGATCAGTGGTTTGAGGTATTCAGGGGGAGAAGGTCGATTTACAAGTCTGTTGATGAGGTTCTACAACTTCCAGATTCAGATCTCAAGAGAATCATGGAGCTGGGTGAAGAAATCATACCTGCAAATGATGGCGGGAAACATCTTGTGCTGGTGATCAAACATCACTTCAACCCCAGCAAAGATGCAGTCTTAGATGTTAGACCTCTACAATCCCTCTATCCATTTGCACGATGGTCCTACAATGCTGAGAAGAATGAGTTCACCATCACAAATGTCAAGGGTCACCAGATGAGATGTTCAAGCAAGGCAATCTTCAAAATGCAAAGTAAGGACATCAAGACTCCGTCTGAACTTCCTCTTGACAACCCCAGCAAGGATCCTCGAGGGTATGAAGTAGCAAGGATAGTCGACCACATGAAAAAGCTTCAGCAACAGAGGAACTAGAAGAATTTTGGTAGCATCAGTCTAGGAGGAGTTGTAGAACCAAAGACTGATTGCTACAAAATTGTTCTAAGTACAACTGCTGCGGACAACACAAGATTGCTGCTGACCAAAACAGCTGCTGATACTTTGTCTGCTGCTGAAGACCAAAGTAGCTGCGGATAGATCAATCTTGCTGCTGGTCCTCATCTCTGCTGCTGATAGCTTTATTCTCTGAAGACCAAACGTTGCAGCTGACTATCCATGCGAAGCGCCTCTGACACCTTTCTGCAAAAGCAACTGCCACACTCCAAGCAGAAGGAACCTCACTGGTGCAACCAATAAAGGACAATGACGCTCTTCTCCAAGCATGCAAACAATGATGCCTAAGAAGACGTTTCAGTAAAGTTAACTAGATTAGCCTTTACGTGTAATTTAGATTAATAAACAAGATCAACGGCTTGTGTTAGATCTGATCCTTAGAATCAAGGGTCTGTCTTAATTCTATTGTAAACACTTCAAACACAGTGTGCCTTCATAGTGCTATTTGATAGTGTCTTGATAGAGTTTTACTTGTAATCTTGTAATCTCAGAAGTCTAATACAACAGTTCATTTACCAGTATTCTTGCTGTTTACTTGTTTACTTTGTTGGTTGCTATTGTTTCCGCCAATATCAACTAGAATAGAATCACCTTGTAATCTTACGATCCTACACCATTGATATCAATTGGCATGAAAACAATCATACGGACGCAGGAGACGGTCCCAATTGGCTCTTTGACGTCGATTCAGTTTTTAAGTCATTTAATCTTCCTGATTTCTCTATTGAATCAAATCATGCTAATCCTTACTTCTCTGTGAACAATCTAGGGAACATAAATGATCAAGGCTCTTCTTCATCTGCTCAGGTTGAAATTCCTGTGGTTGCTAATGCTGAATCTAATATGGAGTCTTCTGGTTCTGGTGCAACAAGTGAAACTGTTGAAGACAACTCCATTCCAATAGTAGATGTTGCACCACAATCACCTGCTGAAGATTCTATTAATGATATTGCCGATCCTCCTACTCAAAATCTTACCAATTTGGAAGAAGTCGTGAAAGAAGATGCAATTCCTCAACTGCGAATTCACAAGATTCATCCCACCAATAAAATCATTGGACCACTCAATGTGGGTGTTAGTACCCGAAGTGTCTGTGAAGCATTTGATAACAGCATGTTTTCTTGCTTCATCTCTCAAACTGAACCAAAGAACATTAAAGCAGCTCTACTAGAAAACAGCTGGGTGGAAGCAATGCAGGAAGAGCTACAGCAATTCTCAAAGCTACATGTGTAGAATTTGGTGGATCTACCAAAGAACAAAGTTCCAATCGGTACTCGTTGGGTCTTTCGCAACAAAAAGGATGAAGGTGGCACTATGATTCGAAATAAAGCTCGACTGGTGGTTCAAGGTTTCTATCAAGAAGAAGGGATTGACTATGAGGAATTCTTTGCACCAGTGGCTCGTTTGGAAGCCATCAGAATGTTTCTCGCCTATGCAGCCTACATGGACTTCACCGTCCATCAAATGGATGTCAAAAGCGCATTTTTGTTTGGCAAAGTTCAAGAAGAAGTATATGTCAAGCAGACGCCGTGTTTCATTGATCCTAATTTTCCAGACCATGTTTACAAGTTAGACAAAGAATTGTACGGTCTTCACCAAGCACCTCATGCGTGGTATGAAACTTTATCAAAGCATCTGCTTGAGAATGGTTTCACACGAGGAGCAATTGACCAAACCTTGTTCAAACGGAAGGAAGAAAAGGATACAATCATGGTGCAAATTTATGTGGATGATATCATTTTTGGTTCTACAAATCCCCGTCTCTGCAAAGAATTTGAAGAAGTGATGCGATCTAAGTTTGAGATGAGCTCCATGGGGGAAATGAAGTTCTTTTTGGGACTACAAGTTGATCAGTCTGAGTCTGGAATCCTTATCCATCAAGAAAAATACGTAAAAGAAATCTTGACCAAGTTCAAAATGGATGATTCCCATCCAGTAAAAACTCCTGTGGAAGTTCGACATTGTTTGACTCCTGATATGGATGGGGAAAGCGTTGATCCGCATCTATATCGCTCTATGATATGATCTCTCATGTATCTCACGGCCAGCAGACCCGACATCATGTTTGCAGTGTGCTTGTGTGCACGTTTTCAGGCTAATCCTAAACTCTCTCATTTATCTGTTGTCAAGCGTATTTTAAGATACTTACGGTATAAGCCAAAATTGGGTCTGTGGTATCCTAAAACTAACTTGTTTGATATTGTGGCTTATTCAAATTCAGACTACGGGGGTTGCAACTTAGACCGAAAATCCACTTCTGGAGGTTGTCAATTCCTTGGCAACCGCCTTGTCTCATGGCAATGTAAGAAACAATCCACCGTTTCCCAATCCACCGCCGAAGCCGAATACATTGCCGCAGCCCTATGTTGTTCCCAAGTCAGATGGATACACCATCAGATGCTTGACTATGGGATCACATTCCATGAGACACCCATTCTGTGTGACAACACTACCGTTCCCCATATCACCAAAAACCCTGTTCAGCATTCCAAAACCAAACACATTGAAATTAAACATCATTTTATTCGTGACTGTGTTGAAAAGAAGCATATTCGAATTGTTGAAGTCAAAACTAATAAACAAACCGCAGACATCTTCACAAAGGCTTTTGACTCTACCAGATTTGCCCAACTGGTGGAAATGCTTGGAATGATCAACTTTCAGTAAATTGTGTAAATAATTTTTCTATTTTTTATTTTTATTTTATTTTTTTTTGTTTAAAATGTCTAAGAAAATTCCAAAAAGATTTTATTTTTTTTAACAGTATCCACGCAAATCTTTTGGGGGAGAAATATAATATTTTAATATTGAAAAGAATTGCTGTGTATATAATCTTACAAGTTGTAAGAAAAAATTGAATCTGACCTTTGAGAAATGATAGTGTCTGATCTCATCTCTTGGACATGGAATAGACCGACAGCGATGGTGTTTACTGAGGTATAGCTGGTAGGCCCGACATATGGTTAAAACTTGTAAGTAGTGTGAAAACCTAATATATATCTCATACTTGTGTGTTTGAATCCATTATTGAAACATGTAACCCATTTTTATATCTAAGAAAACCGATTCAATCAGATACAGGCTTACGTATTGGATTCCTATTCATACGCCAAGTGACCATCAATATAACGATATTTACCACCGATGACCCCGTATGTTTTGCTTACGCAAAGATCTTGGGTGCTCATCCTTTTCCCATCCACTTGGATGATTTGACCCCGTCTGTTTTGCTTACGCAAAGATCTTGGGTGTTCAACATTTTTCTATCCGCTTGGATAATTTTACGACTTCTTATGTTTTGCTTACGCAAAGATCTAGAATGCTCGTATTTTTTAATATCTACTTGGATATTTTTTATTTTAATTTTTCTAAATCCACTTGGATATCTTATTTTATTTTGGTGGTACTTTGACATTACTAAGACGGTACCTTGGTTAATCAGAAAGAGATGATAGGATGAAGATGGGTACTTCTTGAGGATTGATAGGTTTTTCAAAATCATTTTATTTTAATATGTGGGGTACACCTTGTGTGTTGCTTAAATGGTACCTTCTAATCACATGAAATCTTTGTACAAACAAATGTTCGGGTTCACTTTGCACAAATACCAGCTATCTTCAGGGACTCACAGTAGTGAATTGCAAAAGGAAGTGTTTCAAGAGACTGACCAGATCTGATCTCATATTGGATCTTTTTCAAAAAAGAAAAGTGTAAATATCTTGTGTATAATTTTATTTATTAAATATCGAAACTAGTTGTACATATCGAAACTACTTTGAACTATCGAAACTAGTTGTACATACCAAAACTACTTTGAACTATCGAAACTAGTTGTACATATCGAAACTACTTTGAACTATCGAAACTAGTTATACATATCGAAACTACTTGAACTATAGAAACTACTTTTTGCATATCGAAACTACTTTGACCTATCGAAACTACATTGTACATATCGAAACTAGTTTTTCCTATCGAAACTAGTTGTTTTAACAGGGGCAATTTTGTCTTTTGTCTCACGAGAATTAAAAGCCGTCATAAGCAATCCCTCCCGTCATACTGATTCTTACTCGTATTTTTCAAAACCTTTTCGCCTTCTCTGTCATTCACACAATCTCTCAAATCGTCTGTCTGGGTTGCAAGATATCAACTGATTTTCCCCGTTGTCTCTATCGTCTCCATCATCAGGTAACGTCTCACTACCTCTTTTTGATGATTTTTGCAAAACGGCAGACCCAGGGTTTCAAATTTAAAATTTGTTCGACTAAATCTTCATAATAACAGTCGTTTGTGTGATTCTTTGTGTTTGCATACATTTTAATCATCTTAGAACTCACGATTATTGTGTATTCCTGCAGATAACGTCTCACATTCGGTAAGATGAAGTTCCGTCACTTACAGGCTTCTCTAAACCTTTCTTTTAAATTGTTTATATTAAGTCTGAGTATAACGAATCAGAGGGGTTTGGGTTTCAAAACCAAGTAGTTTCGATAATGGAGTTCAACAGTTTCAAAATTATCTTAAAAGTTTTCAATCGAAACTACTAGTTTCGACACCCAAACTTGCCCTAGTATCTCTGATCGAAACTAGATAGTTTTGATAAGTTCATCTCCATCGAAACTAGTTGTTTCGAATGTGTTGATCTCAATCGAAACTAGTTGTTCTGACAGTTAGGACTTCAAATTTTTTCTAAGTATTGATATATCTTGTTTCGATTCAGTATTTTTAGAAATCTTACTTATTGTGCAAAATTGATAAACTTTACAGGTATGGATCTTTTATTTGTAAAAAGACACAATGTATGTGCATTCCTCAATGCCAATGATCCTAAGGCTGCAGAGTTCATTCCTGTACTAAACTTCCTGGCAAACTCCAATATTAGCTTTGCCATCAGCAATAATCTGCCGGTGTTTGAGACAACTATAAGAGAATTCTGGGAGACTGCAGAAATCATCACAATTGAGAATATAGAGCACATTAGAGCAACTGTACGTGGCCAAGAAGTCTTACTTTCTGAAGCTACAATTAGAGAGGTGCTTCAGTTTAATGATAATCCAGATGCACCTATTGAATTCCCAATCTTCTATGTTAAAGAATGCTTCAGAAGGTTGGGTCATCCAGATGAATTCAAGAGTGGCCAGATAATCAAGAACTCCTTACCAAGCCACTGGAGATATATAGTGCACGTGTTTATTCACTGCCTATCAATCAGAAAAGGAGGGTTTGATTCAGCAAACAGCACTCTGGGCTCAGCTATTTTGGGGATAATCAAGGGAAGAGATTACAACTTTTCTGGCTTCATATTCAGACAGTTAAAAGACAATCTAACTGGAGCCGTGAAGGAGAAATTCTTGGCATATCCTAGATTTTTACAAATTATCATCAATCATATTCATCCTGAGCTGCAACAAGGTGGGAACACCTTTGTGTTCGATCACATGATTGCCAAGACTCTCAGCTATATGAGAAGTACTAACAAGATAACCAACAGGGCAATAGCTGACGTTCCCATGTTTGGTCATATTATTGGTGAAGAAGAAGAATTTATCCCTGACATTGACCCTGATCTTGAAGAAGAGAACTCATCATCTAAAGAAGAAGAAATGGAAGTTGAGCAAGATCAAGGTAATGCACCTATTGATGAAGCTGAGATTAAGATAAACGTCCCTGATGTTCAAGAACAAGAACAACCCATCATTGAGCCTGTGATAGAGGCTCCTTTTGTTGAACAAATTCAGATAGTTCAAGAGCCAGCAGTTAATGTTGAAGCTGGCATGCATGGAGTTGAGGATGAAGTCGTAGAATCAAGTGGAACTCTGGATGTAGGGATTTATAGATCTGACTACTACAAGTCTGATTCAGATGATAGAACAATGCATCCTGCATCTTCCTCTAAACGACAGGTTGAGTCAGGTTCTGATTTTGAGGAAGAAGAGCCTAAGGCAAAGAAAATCAAAACAGGATTTGAAGACTTGTCATCCTCATCAGATTCTCTATTAGCCACTCCACAACCATCTCCACAACCATCTTCACAACCATCTCCACAACCATCTCCACAACCTACTCCACAACCCACTCCACAACCATCTCCACAACAATCACCCATCCATACTACTCCCACATCACCAACTCATGATTCAGCCTCTCCTGTACCAAGAGTTAAGACTCTAAGCCTTGAACTGAAGAAAATGCAGGATACGATTCAAAAGAAAGATGAAGAAATTGAAGGCTTAAAAAATAATTTGCATAATGTCCAGGAAGAGGTTAAAGACCTGAAGCTGGAAGTTGGGGGTTTACATACCCAAATTGAGGTCCAACAAACTCAACTTGAAACACAGCAGAAACTAATATCAAAGCAAAATGAAGAATTCAAGGCTTTGGCTGAAGCAGTGGAGCAGCTCAAAGCCTCAATGGTTAAACCTGTGCAAAAACAACCAACTACTTCAACAGCTCAGGGGAAGACCACATCTGTGGTTGAACCCTCATCTCCTGACCTTGTAACTAATCCAGAATCTGCACTAACTATATTTGCTGGGCATATTGAAAAGACAAAAGAGACGGTTGAAGTCAAAATTGAAGGTACAGAACTAAACCTTCCCTCAGCTAGTGAGAGAAGAGAAGCAAGGAAGAGAGGGAAAGGGACTTCCACTGAAATAGAGACCGTGATTCTTGATGAAGAAGACATCCCATCTGATGATGAGCTGAATGCCCTTTTAGAAGACATCAAAAAATTTGGGTATAATGATCTTTATCCAGAAATCCTGACCACTGAAGAAAAGGAGACTGAGTGTACTAGATACTTTACAGAAGACAGAGATGAAATTCAAACTTTATCTGACGAAGAAAAGGGTGAAGATGATGTTCAGATTAATCTTATCAAAACAGTCACTCCTGAACCAACCACTACTGTCTCCGAATCCGGTCCAACACAAGATTCACCCTCGGTTGCTCCTGAACCTCCAATTTCAAGAAAGTCTTGGTTTAAGAAAATAATTCAGGAGGAAACCCCTAAGACATATGAATGGATAACAGAGCATCAAGAACTAAAAAGACCTCCAATTGGCTGGAAGTATGATGCTGAAAGGAAGCTCTTTATCATAAGAATATATAGAGGGGGAGTTCAGCACTTTAAAAATATGACTGACTTCCAAACCCTTCCTTTCTATGACCTTAGGGATTTAGCCAAACTTCCACTTCAAAACCCTGGGAAGGTCATGATGGCTTATGACTTTGAGAAATTTCTGCATTCTCAAGTCAATAATGATTTCAAAGGAATGAAGCCTAGGAAAACTCAAAAGAAGATCTCAAAGACTAGGTTTCATCCTAAGACTAACAAGCCATATGTGTTCTTAAGATACAAGCCTGCCCAAACACACAAGACCATCACCATTCCAAAATCTGTACCTGTCCAGCTACAAACTTTCAGAAAATGGTACTACGACCCAATTATTGGCAGTGCAGTGATAGAGTGTGAGGGCAAGGAAGACATCACCATCTTTGAGCCCATGGAGCTATTGAAGTTTCAGCCTGAAGATCTGGAAATCCTTTTTCAGAATCACATTCAGGCATACAGTGTTGAAGATGAAGCTGATGCTAAAGCCTACCAACGGGCTGTATCTCTCCATGTTAAACCTTTTATACCGAGGACAACTGAAGGACCAGCTGCTTGATGAAGAGCTGAAGACGGTAATGCAACAGCTTAGGGGGAGATTGTAGAGTCATATCTTATGTATAAGCTGTTGTCATTAATTGTTTGTTTAAACAATTTTAGACTAGTTTACTTTCTATCATTTCATTAAATGTAATTTCAGTTTTATATAATTTACTGTTTTTATTTCTAAATCTGGGCCATCGAAACTACTTAGTTTCGATTGAGTCTGTTCAATCGAAACTAGTAGTTTCGATAGATGGTAGTTTCGACAGTTTTGTGTCACTTGTAAATGGTCAATCGAAACTAGTAGTTTTGATTGAACATAGTTTCGATACTGTCACTACTATAAATAGCCTAGTTTGAGAATGTTTAGGGTGTGAGTAGCGGTTGTAACCCTGAACCTTCTCTTTCACATTTTCGGAATCAATACAATTTGCAGTTGTTTATTCACTGTGTTCTTACACTTTCATACCATTTGCGTGTTGATTCAAACTGTGGTTAGCCTGTTATCTTCACCAACACTGTTTCTATTATCTGTTTCACCACCATACACACAGTTTCCGCCTGTGTGTGTGTGTAATCGATCAAATCAGTGATTTCAAGAGAAATCTGGACCTACATGTAGTCTGTAATACGGGATGACTTCTTTGTTATGGATTACCTTCCTCTTTCTATTATTGCGAGAGGGCTCGGTTGTGGCTTCTTTGTTGAGAGTAGGAGGGGTTATGGTTTCAGAAACTTTCTTAGTACCCTTCTTAGTAAGTGTTCCCGCTTTCACATGGTTATCAATTAAGGTAGCGGATAGACGAATAGCATCCTCCAGAGTAGCAGGATTTCTACCTAAGACAATATCTTGGATTTGTCTTGGTAGCCCACCAATATACTTCTCGATACAACGGGACAAAGGAGTGACCATGTGGGGCACTAGAAGACTCAACTCATGGAACTGAGTTGTATATGCTAAGCTTTCCCCGCTATCTTGGGCAAGATCCCAAAATTCAGCTTCTAACTTTTTCACTTCATTTCGAGGACAGAACTCCTCGGTCATAAGCCTTTTGACCTCATCCCAAGGTAAGGCCATAGCTATGTCAACACCCCTATTCCTTTTCTCCCCATTCCACCATGTAAGTGCTCGTTTTTGTAGGACACTTGTAGCATGACGAACACGGAGGTTGTCGGGACAGTCACTATTGAGAAAGGTATTCTCAATGCTTTCGAACCATTGAAGGAGTCCAGTAGCTCCTTCGGTACCATAGAACTTTAGGGGATTGCACGCGTTGAAGTGTTTGAAGGTGCATTGAGATGGATTGTTACCACCATTTCCACCATTATTACCACTATTGCTTCCATTTCCACCATTGTTGCCATTGGTGGCACCATTGGCTTGGGTGAGTTGTGTCACCAATTGGGTAAGAATAGCAGCAATGTCGGTGTTGGCGTTGGTTGCGGGAGCACGACGAGGAGGCATTCTACAGATTTTCACAAGACAAGAAAAAAAAATTGTAAGAATTTATGAGATTTGATAGGATTTAATAGAATGAGGTAACAAAATAAAAATAGATATTCTTAGTTTGGATTGTACTCAAAAGTGACAAAATCACTTGAATACCATGGCACATTAAGGTTAATTAAACTTATAAAATTTTCAAGGAGACATGCTTTAGCCTATAAGTAAACACTCATCTCGGGAATTCCCAGGAAAGCATACGGGTCCCTCGGTTGATTGGGATTTATGCGAAATGCTTTCCTATACAGAAAACCCAAAATACAGGTGTCACCCTTCCAGATTGCACGTGTCCTCAAATAATTTCACAAGTTTAAAAACCTTAACGAAGAAATAAAATAATTTTAAAGATTTTTGCTTCAAGAGTTCTTCCACATGCTAAGAAAGGATAAAGATAGAAAGAAGATAGAATTATTATGAGGTTTTAGAATATAGGAAAGGATATTATTTATATAATTATTATTCAAGAAGATCATAATGAGTCATGAATTTCTAACAAATAAGGTATCAAGTATAATAATAATTAATCATGGTGAGCATGTAGCACATAGCATGTAACACATAGCACAAAATCATGAAATATAGCATAAGTGGGTGTCCTAAAGTTATAGTCTAGGTCAAGGTGTCTAATAACCTAATTCCCTATAACCAAGGCTCTAATACCAATCTGTCACACCCCGACCGATGGCGGAATTATCGGGGCGGGACATGTAAGACTGTTCATAGCACATGGCTGACTAAATTGAAATATATTAAAGTTAAATTTCCATTACAAATAATCCAAGTACAAAACCAAATTCAAACAAAAACATAAACACAACTCATAAAATTCTTGATTTAAATTGCTAAGTCCAAATCCTATGTTGAACACGTCTTGAACCAATCTCACATATTGGGGCCTGAAACATGAATAAAATAAAGTCAACTAAAAAGTTGGTGAGTATAACACAGTTGTACGTAGATAGCATATAGTTGAAAACAAATCCTTTACAAAACATGATAAAATAAGGCATTTATGGGGAGCAGCTATTGTGTAACCATGTACAACCAAACCTTGTAACTAGCATGCAAAAATTGTGTTGTCGGTTTCAATCACCGCGCACCATGGGTGGGTTTGTCAGACTCAATAGATCTATCATTGAAAACCGTCGGCTTGTATAGTTAATGATTGCACATAATCGCATACAAAGGTTAGCACAACTAGCACTCGGGCACAAAGCTCAAATTTTGCACACATGTATGTAAATAGGATTTTTGCACTTGTGTTGTTTGCGTAAATGTAAATGTGTAATGTGTAATGTGTATAGAGTTCATGTTCCACCTCAAAAGTGTAAAAGAGTAAAAAGGGGTTGTGAATACTCACTTGGTATGGAAGTGTAGCTAACAAAGATTATAGATAGCAAATATGATCCTCGAAATGCACAATTTAACCTAAAGAGGAATGTGTATTGAATCAAATAAAGTTTAAGTCTAAAATGAAAGTTGAATTTGTGTATAAAACTATTGATTTGTATTTAAAAAGTATTGAATAAAATATATAGAGTTTGAAGTAAAAATATTTTTGAAACAATTTGATTAGGTTTGAATTGGATAATTGAATAAATATATAATTATAGTTTATGAAATAATGTAAATATTAATTGTAATTAAGTATAAATAAATAAATAATTTTGATTTAAAATGTAAATTAAATAAATAATCATTATCTTATTTATTTATAAATTTTGTAACTTAATTATTTAAAATATCATTTAAGTGTAAGATAATAATTATAAATTTAATTTTTCATAAACTTTTAAATAAATTGTATTTATGCCAAGATTAAACTTTTAATCCATTTTTAAATACAGAAAACATATTTTTATAAAATCTGAAACATTTACTGATTAAAATATATAAAATTATAATTCTGTTAAAAGTTATGAGTCTCACACGACCGTGCCTCGGAAGGGCACGATCGTGCTCAAGCCAGGGGCGCGACCGCGCTAGTCTGGGCACGACCGGGTTGATCAACAGAGGGCACAACTAGACCAGTCAACAGGCATGACCGTGCCTTGGCCCGGCACGGTCGTGTCTATGATCTTTAGACACAACAGAGGCTAGCCCAGAGGTCATGACAAGGTCTGGACAGGAGGACACGACCGCGCCACTATTCGACACGACCGCGCTACATTAGTCACGGCCGCGCTAGATGATTAGCGCGACCGTGTCTCTTCCAAATCAGACACGAATTGACAAATTGTTGTATTTTAAACGCTGGAATTGTTAGGGCTTTTGATTAATGGGTTATTACGAGTCTTTTCATATAACTTAATTGCATGTACATCGTGTTTAAGCAGGGATTCGGTTAAATCATTTTTTATAAAACATGTGTTCTGATTCAGATCGATTTCTATAAAGGAAGCCCAAATTGAATAGGGGCTTTTGATACTGATACTGAAATGAATGAATTAAAGGTTTAAGTTACCCTGAACAGTAGCGAATCGATGGATATTGGTAGAGAGGAAATTCTGGCGACGGCGAGATTGAGTTCCGATGATCCTTGTTGCACTCCGCCCAATCCAGTCAGTCCAGAACTTCTTGGGAGGGACGAGTGACACGAATATCTTGCTTGCTTGAGAGAATACGGATTGTAGGAGAGAATTTCTTGGTTTTCTTGAAAAGCTTTGAGAGAGAAATTTCGAGATTGGTAATATGAAACTGAGGCGTTTGAATAATTTGGAAAGCAATAATACGTTTGTTAAGGGAAAAGAAACGGATGGATGTTACGGATTCGAACGATCGGGTAATTAAAGTTGAAGTTACGTTTCAGCTATTTCACAGGCGCGACCGTGCCTAAATATGGCACGACCGTGCTTAGGCACCGGGCGCGATTGATCCAGGACCAGTCGCGCGATCGTGCCGAAGCACTTGGCGCGACCGTGCCAGGACGAAGCACGACCGTGCTAATTAGGGTTTCTTGATAAATTTTCAACTTTAGTCCTTGACTTTTCAGGTTTGATTAGTTTGAAATAAATAGTTACTTGTATAGCGTTTAAGTGTATATAATCGAGCAAAACTTGTAAATTTGTATTGAATCATTGCATTTCGTTTAAGGTAAGCAACATAATAAGGCAGTGCACGAACATTGAATTTGAAATTGCATTACATTGAATTGAAATATGAATACTAAATTCCGAGATGTTACATACTTGAACCAGAATCAAACAACACTGAAACATAAGTGTTGTCAAGGATGAACGTACCTGACACAACATCTGGGTCTCCCCTAGCTTCCTCCTATGTCAGTGCATACGCCCGGTTCCATGCTTTCAGCTTTTCAGGCTCTTTACCCTTCTTGGTGCCAGTAGCTTTGGGTTTCCGACAGTCCGTGGCATGTGGCCAGGTATCCCACAGTTATAGCTTGATGGTGCACCCAGTGTAACATCCCAAAATAAATGAGGATTTTAAATAACGGGTTGAACCGGGACGAACGGGATAAAAGAACGAGGCGTAACGGGCCGGGCCGGTTGGGCCGGCAAACTTGAAGGAAGGGGGGGTTTCCTCCCTTTAAATAGCCAACACACACACCATTTCTCTCATTTGCAAGAATCTAGAGAGAGAAACCGTAGAGAGAGAAAGTTGGCGGATCGACCCGAGATTGAAGGAGCTTGTTGCTACTGAGCTCGTGAGCAAAACCTCCGGATCAGAATCTCGAAATCAGGTAACACCCGAACCAAATCTGAGTTTTTGTTCGTTTTTGGGTTTTCGGGTATTTTCGAGAAAATGACGGGTTTTTATAAACCAAATGAGGAAAGGGTTATAAATCTGGAATCACGAAGGAAAATACACGTTTTGAATGTAAAAAGTCTGGATCTTGACCAGGTCGGACCTGCATTGCGAAAGTTAGGGTTTTTCACGGGGAAGATAGCTGAGTTCTGCAGGTATCGAAACTAGAGTTTCGAGCGGCCTGCAGGTGTCGAAACTAGAAGTTTCGAGCGGCCTGCAGGTGTCGAAACTAGAAGTTTCGAGCGGCCTGCAGGTGTCGAAACTAGAAGTTTCGAGTGACCTGCAGTTATCGAAACTAGAAGTTTCGATGGGCCTGCACCTGTCGAAACTAAGTAGTTTCGATAGGTCTGCATCAGTAAGTGAAGTCAGTGTATTCACCTGTAACAGAACGAGTAAACCGTTAGAGTCGGGATTTAGGTCTGATGTGTATTTAATTAATCAATTCAGATCGGAAGTGACTTTGTTGGACCTTTGTTTAGGACAACCGAGACTAGCTTATAAGGTGAGTTCTAGAAGCCCTCTTTTAAATGTTTTTATATAATGTTTTCGGGCTGGTGTGTACACGTATGAAATGTTGTTTTATAAAATGATATTTATGAAACTACGTTTACGAAAGGAAATGATTTGGAACGAAGGGTTTATGGAAAGAAAGTTTATGAACGAAATGTTTACGAACGAATGTTATAAAGAAATGGTTTAATGAAAAGGTAAAGGGTTTTGAAAGTGAAGGAAAGGTTTTATGAAAAGAAAACAAAAAGGGGCAAATGTTTTAAAGAAGTCATTACAAATCTAATCTGTCGAATGAATGGAATTGACGAATGAAGTCTGGGAATGTGATTCCCAGCCTTGTGGTAGATTATGGACAGTGAGCCATAGTTACCACAAGAACAACATGGGCAATGTCTTTGTGGCATGTCAATGGTTTTGATGTTGTACAACTGGTAAGGGAGTAACGACGGTTACTCGGGTGATGACGATCATCCTAAGCGAACGAGGTAATGGGAAATCAATGACGGCGATACGTAACGGTTGATTTCCAAAGGAAAGATGCGTGTTGGGCAATGACGGCGATACGTAACGGTTGACCCCACGCATTGAAGGGTTGGGCAATGACGGCGATACGTAACGGTTGACCCAACGTAGTGGTATGGTTGTGGCAATGACGGCGATACGTAACGGTTGCCCACAACATTAAAAGTTCCTACGGGGACATAGAGACGCGTAACGATACAGATTTAGATAATAATGTATGACTTAAATGAATGTTAATATTTTAAACAAATGATTGTGTTTAAATATGCGAAGGTTTACGAATGAAAGGCCCTGTTTTCTTATACGAATGTTAAACCCTAATGAATGTTTGAATGATGAACCATTTCTTAAAACGAACGAAAACTAGAACTCACCAGCGTAGCTGACGTTTTTAAGTGTACACATTCAGGTTAAGGCAGGTGATGAGGATGGACGGTGATGCTTGGCTAGAGATGAAGAGTTACCCGACTGCTTTTGAAGACTGGCATCCCGTTATGTTTAGTTATGATGTAATTATGTTTACGCTTCCGCATGTATGAATAACGATTAAGTTATGTTTAAATGAAAATTTCCGCTGCGTTATCTGATATTCATGTTTAAGAACTGCTTGTGAATGAGTAAATCCAACGCGTGGGGCCTCCCGGGTTTGGGGCCTCACAAGTTGGTATCAGAGCAATAGTTTGAGAGATTTGGACACTCCCTGTGTCTGAACTTAAACTGAGAATGGGACCGAAAGCGGATGCCAGTACGGGTAACTCGAGCCACAGCATCAGGTATGAAGGTAGTATATATATTACGTATATAGTATGCCTTAGAAGAGGTTAGATGAGGACTTGAGTTCTGATGAAATCACAAAGGTGGTCAAATGGAAATCGAAAAGTAGTGTAATGGTTAATTACAGATGGCCAGTGTATATTAACATCTTACAATGCTTGTTGAATTCTATTTGTTAACTAGCGTGATGACATTGGATTTCCTTGTCTTGTAGAACGGAATGGCAAGAAGAGGGAACGGAAGGCGTGGTGGCCGTACCGGTGGTCGTACCGGCGGTCGAAATGGTGGGCGTGGCAGGATTCCTGCGCGCCAAGAACACAGTGAAGAAGGAAGTGTTCACACTGAACCGGCGGTTAGTGTGCATGAAGCCGAGCAGACACAGGTCGAAGAGCAACCTTTCACTTTTGAACCAGAAGTGAGAGCAGCTATAGCTCGAGAATTCACAGAATTGATGAAGAATTCTCTGCCAGGTCTGTTGGCTGAAGCGTTGAAGCAGGTCAATGGGGCGGGTGGGTCTAGCGCGGCAATTGGTGCTCAGAACAATGAGACCGACAATGCACCGCCTGCTCGCGGATGCGATTATAAGTCCTTTAAGGCATGTGACCCGCCAATTCTGACTGGAAAGAAGGACGCGGTGGCTACTTTTGACTGGGTAATTCGTATGGAAGACGCCATTCGTCTGAGTGAATGTCGACCGAATCAGGTCGTGAAGTTTGCTGCTAACTCCTTGAGGGAGGAAGCATCTCACTGGTGGGAAGGTGTACGCCAGGCTAAGGGGAACGAGGTGGTTGATTCGATGATGTGGGATGATTTGAAAACTTTGGTGATCAAGAATTTCTGTCCAAGGAACGAGATTGAAAAGGTAGAGAGGGAATTTCTGGGTTTGAAGGCCGGGAACATGACGCACCGGCAATACACAACCCGATTTAATGAACTGGCACGTCTGGTGCCACACCTCGCCACTACTGAAGAGAGAAAGATTGCCTGTTATATTCAAGGGTTGCCGGACCAGGTCCGCACCTATGTTAAGGCAAACGCCCCTACTACCTATGATTTGGCAGTAGAGCTAAGTGGCGTAGTATTTGACGATCTGGCACTGAATGTTGTTGCCGTTGAAGAGCAAAAGAAGAGACCGAGCTTCTCAAACAAGCGAACTGGGGGAAAGATGTTTGGGTCTCGTGATAAGAGGGCTCGGGTGGGTGAGCCGACTGTTTGTAAGAAGTGTGGAAGGGAGCATGTAGGTGAATGCAGACTGGGATCTAGCTTGTGCTATAAGTGTGGCAAGACCGGGCACTACTCTCGAGAATGCCCGCAAGGCTACAAATGCTACAACTGTGGGGATTTCGGCCATATGAGCCGAGAATGTACCAAGCCCAGGATGGGGGAAACCGGGAAAGGAAAGGGCCCGGAAAAGAGGGGAGAAGGATCTCGTGCAAAGACTCGTGCGTACGCACTGACTCAAGAACAAGCCAGGGCGGATCCCGATGTGGCGTCAGGTACATTCATCCTTGACAACACTTTGGTTTCTGTGTTATTTGATTCGGGTGCTAGTAAGAGTTTTATATCTGCGAGTTTTTGTAAGCGAGTGAAGTACACAGTTAGTAAGCTAGAAAAGGCCTTTAGCGTAGAAACCGCTGAGGGTAGAACTGCAAGAGTAACCGATGTAGTTAACAACTCCACGATAAAGATAGAAGGTCATAGATTTCCCGTCAGATTGTTCGTTATGGTTTTGGGAGGGTTCGATGTGGTGTTGGGTATGGATTGGCTAACTGCCAATGAAGCGCAAATTATATGTAAACGAAAGATAATCCAACTCAAGGCTCCGGATGGTAGCAAAGTCGAGGTTTTTGGAGATCGTGACGTCTCGATGCCAAACGTCATCTCAATGATTAAGGCAACGAATTACTTGAGGCGCGGATGCGAGGCTTATCTGGTATATGTGATTGACCAGTGTAAGGAAGTGAAGGAACTAGACGATGTACCCGTGGTACGCGAGTACCCGGAGGTGTTCCCAGAGGATTTGCCTGGGATACCACCCGACAGAGAGATTGAGTTCCGAATCGACTTAGTACCAGATGCCCAGCCCGTGGCTAAGGCTCCATATCGACTAGCACCAGTGGAAATGAAAGAACTTATGGTACAACTAGACGAGTTACTTGAGAAAGGATTTATCCAACCAAGCATCTCACCTTGGGGTGCTCCGGTGTTGTTTGTGAAGAAGAAGGATGGGTCGATGAGAATGTGTATTGATTATCGCGAGTTGAATAAACGAACGGTGAAGAACAAGTACCCTTTACCAAGGATCGATGACCTGTTCGACCAGTTGCAAGGCGCAAGTTGGTTTTCGAAAATCGACCTTCGGTCCGGGTACCATCAGTTGAAGGTGAGGGAAGAAGACATACCGAAAACGGCGTTTCGCACGCGTTATGGACATTTCGAGTTCCGCGTAATGTCTTTCGGATTAACGAACGCCCCCGCAGCGTTCATGGATTTAATGAATAGGGTGTGTCGACCGATGCTGGATCGATCGGTAATCGTGTTCATCGATGATATCCTTATCTACTCCAAGAATGAGGGTGATCACGCGTGTCATTTGAAGGAAGTGTTGGAAGCTCTAAGGAAGGAGAAGTTGTATGCTAAGTTCTCCAAATGCGCGTTCTGGCTTAGGGAAGTCCAATTCCTAGGTCACGTCATTGGCCCGAACGGCATTATGGTTGACCCAGCAAAGATAGTAACGGTAAGTGAATGGGACATTCCTAAGACGCCAACTGAAATCCGCAGTTTCTTGGGATTGGCAGGCTACTATCGGAGATTCATCCAGGATTTCTCGAAAATAGCTTCGCCATTGACAAAGTTGACTCGGAAAGAAGTTAAGTATGAATGGGGTTCGACCCAAGATGAGGCGTTTAAGAAATTGAAGGAAAAGCTAACTCAAGCTCCAGTCTTGGCCCTTCCCGAGGGCAGTGAAGATTTGGTGGTATACTCTGACGCTTCGGGTCAGGGGTTGGGGTGTGTGCTGATGCAACGTGGAAGAGTGATCGCATACGCATCACGACAGCTGAAGGTTCATGAAGTCAACTATCCGACTCACGATTTGGAACTTGCTGCTGTTGTGTTTGCATTAAAAATTTGGAGGCACTACCTCTATGGGGTAAAGTTTACCATATACTCCGATCACAAAAGTCTGAAGTACTTCTTCGAGCAAAAGGAGTTAAATATGAGGCAGAGGCGATGGTTGGAACTTTTGAAAGACTATGACTGTGAAATCATGTACCATCCTGGAAAAGCAAACGTGGTGGCTGACGCTCTAAGCCGGAAGGATGTGCCTGCTCCTATTAGAGTGAAAGCTTGCCAAATGGTGGTAACGTCGGATGTGATGAGGGAAATTGAAAAGGCTCAAGAAGAGGCACTAAAGGGGGAAAACATAAAGAAGGAAAGGATGGTTGGCCAACAGGATAAGTTAGAATATAACACCCTTGGTGTTAGGACACGTTTTGGTCGAGTATGGATACCTATGGGTGACGAGCTTAGGACCAAAATCTTGGATGAGGCTCATAAGTCTCGTTACTCTATCCATCCCGGTACCAACAAAATGTACCAAGATCTGAAGAAGGAATACTGGTGGCCTGGGATGAAACACGAAGTGACGAAATACGTAAGCAAGTGCTTGACTTGCTCACAAGTGAAGGCCGAACACCAGAAACCGTATGGGAAAATTCAACCACTTGAGATACCGGAATGGAAGTGGGAACACATTACTATGGACTTCATAACCAAGCTACCTCGCACAGCTAAAGGTCATGACACCATTTGGGTAATTGTGGACCGTTTAACGAAGAGTGCTCATTTTCTACCTATTCGCGAGACGTTCTCGTCGGAAAGGTTAGCGGAAGTATTTATTAATGAAGTAGTAGCACGGCACGGGATGCCTTTAACGATTGTATCCGACCGGGACACACGATTCACATCGAGGTTCTGGAAAAGATTTCACGAGGCGATGGGTACGAGACTTAATATCAGCACGGCATACCACCCGCAAACGGATGGTCAGACCGAAAGGACCATTCAGACGTTGGAGGACATGCTTCGTGCTTGTATTATCGACTTTGGTGGCAGTTGGGACAGTCATCTGCCATTAGCCGAATTCTCCTACAACAACAGTTATCACACGACGATAGGCATGCCGCCTTATGAAATGTTGTATGGGAGAAGATGCAGGACCCCGGTTTGTTGGGGTGAGATTGGACAGAAGGAATTGGGAAGTCTCGAAGTTGTTAAAGAAACATCGGAAAGGTTTGATCAGATCAAAGCACGCATGAAGGCCGCCCAAGATCGTCAGAAATCCTATGCGGATAAACGACGAAGGCCTATTGAGTTTAATGTTGGGGATAGAGTAATGTTGAAAGTGTCGCCTTGGAAGGGAATCATACGATTCAGAAAGAGAGGAAAGCTAAGTCCGAGGTTTATCGGACCATTCAGGATTATGGCACGGGTTGGTGAAGTCGCATATCGGTTGGAATTGCCTGATGAGTTAAGTGGGATTCATCCTACCTTCCATGTATCACACTTGCGAAAGTGTTTGGCGGATGAATCGGCTCACGTACCACTTACGGACATCGAGGTCGACAACAGCCTTAACTACATCGAAGAACCTGTTGCCATCCTAGACAGGAAAGAGAAACGTTTACGTAACAAAGTTATCCAGTTGGTTAAAGTCCAGTGGAAGCACCGGAAGGGATCGGAAGCTACATGGGAAACGGAGACGGAAATGAAGGAGTCGTACCCTCAACTGTTTGACTTATGATAGGTTTCGGGGACGAAACCTATTGTAAGGGGGGTAGACTTGTAACATCCCAAAATAAATGAGGATTTTAAATAACGGGTTGAACCGGGACGAACGGGATAAAAGAACGAGGCGTAACGGGCCGGGCCGGTTGGGCCGGCAAACTTGAAGGAAGGGGGGGTTTCCTCCCTTTAAATAGCCAACACACACACCATTTCTCTCATTTGCAAGAATCTAGAGAGAGAAACCGTAGAGAGAGAAAGTTGGCGGATCGACCCGAGATTGAAGGAGCTTGTTGCTACTGAGCTCGTGAGCAAAACCTCCGGATCAGAATCTCGAAATCAGGTAACACCCGAACCAAATCTGAGTTTTTGTTCGTTTTTGGGTTTTCGGGTATTTTCGAGAAAATGACGGGTTTTTATAAACCAAATGAGGAAAGGGTTATAAATCTGGAATCACGAAGGAAAATACACGTTTTGAATGTAAAAAGTCCGGATCTTGACCAGGTCGGACCTGCATTGCGAAAGTTAGGGTTTTTCACGGGGAAGATAGCTGAGTTCTGCAGGTATCGAAACTAGAGTTTCGAGCGGCCTGCAGGTGTCGAAACTAGAAGTTTCGAGCGGCCTGCAGGTGTCGAAACTAGAAGTTTCGAGCGGCCTGCAGGTGTCGAAACTAGAAGTTTCGAGTGACCTGCAGTTATCGAAACTAGAAGTTTCGATGGGCCTGCACCTGTCGAAACTAAGTAGTTTCGATAGGTCTGCATCAGTAAGTGAAGTCAGTGTATTCACCTGTAACAGAACGAGTAAACCGTTAGAGTCGGGATTTAGGTCTGATGTGTATTTAATTAATCAATTCAGATCGGAAGTGACTTTGTTGGACCTTTGTTTAGGACAACCGAGACTAGCTTATAAGGTGAGTTCTAGAAGCCCTCTTTTAAATGTTTTTATATAATGTTTTCGGGCTGGTGTGTACACGTATGAAATGTTGTTTTATAAAATGATATTTATGAAACTACGTTTACGAAAGGAAATGATTTGGAACGAAGGGTTTATGGAAAGAAAGTTTATGAACGAAATGTTTACGAACGAATGTTATAAAGAAATGGTTTAATGAAAAGGTAAAGGGTTTTGAAAGTGAAGGAAAGGTTTTATGAAAAGAAAACAAAAAGGGGCAAATGTTTTAAAGAAGTCATTACAAATCTAATCTGTCGAATGAATGGAATTGACGAATGAAGTCTGGGAATGTGATTCCCAGCCTTGTGGTAGATTATGGACAGTGAGCCATAGTTACCACAAGAACAACATGGGCAATGTCTTTGTGGCATGTCAATGGTTTTGATGTTGTACAACTGGTAAGGGAGTAACGACGGTTACTCGGGTGATGACGATCATCCTAAGCGAACGAGGTAATGGGAAATCAATGACGGCGATACGTAACGGTTGATTTCCAAAGGAAAGATGCGTGTTGGGCAATGACGGCGATACGTAACGGTTGACCCCACGCATTGAAGGGTTGGGCAATGACGGCGATACGTAACGGTTGACCCAACGTAGTGGTATGGTTGTGGCAATGACGGCGATACGTAACGGTTGCCCACAACATTAAAAGTTCCTACGGGGACATAGAGACGCGTAACGAT
This sequence comes from Smallanthus sonchifolius, assembly GCA_023525975.1. Taxonomy (NCBI): domain Eukaryota; kingdom Viridiplantae; phylum Streptophyta; class Magnoliopsida; order Asterales; family Asteraceae; genus Smallanthus; species Smallanthus sonchifolius. The sequence continues at coordinate 66,584,914 of CM042021.1, read as the reverse complement.
ACAGATTTAGATAATAATGTATGACTTAAATGAATGTTAATATTTTAAACAAATGATTGTGTTTAAATATGCGAAGGTTTACGAATGAAAGGCCCTGTTTTCTTATACGAATGTTAAACCCTAATGAATGTTTGAATGATGAACCATTTCTTAAAACGAACGAAAACTAGAACTCACCAGCGTAGCTGACGTTTTTAAGTGTACACATTCAGGTTAAGGCAGGTGATGAGGATGGACGGTGATGCTTGGCTAGAGATGAAGAGTTACCCGACTGCTTTTGAAGACTGGCATCCCGTTATGTTTAGTTATGATGTAATTATGTTTACGCTTCCGCATGTATGAATAACGATTAAGTTATGTTTAAATGAAAATTTCCGCTGCGTTATCTGATATTCATGTTTAAGAACTGCTTGTGAATGAGTAAATCCAACGCGTGGGGCCTCCCGGGTTTGGGGCCTCACACCCAGACATTCTCGAGAGTAATGCCCCGTCTTCCCGCATTGATAGCAGATGCTCAGACCCACACGGCACTCCTCAGAGTGCTTTCGTCCACACTTTGCACAATCATTCCCATCCTCTATCCTCAGCTTCTTTGCCTCCGGGCCTGCCCACTCTTTTGCTGGCCGCTTAACAACATTTATCCCTTTCTTCTCAGTAGGCAGTGGGTCCGGGGATTCGAAGTCATCATAAACTATCCCAGCAAGTGATACCACATATTCGAAGCTTGTAGGACCATTAGCTTTCACGTGCACACAAACCTTCTGTGGTAGTCCTTTGATATGATACTTGATCCTCTTTTTCTCACTGTCCACCAGATGTGGGACCAACTGAGCCAACTCCTGGTACTTGGAGGTGTACTGGCTATGAGTCATACTGCCAGCACAGAGCCCCATAAATTCTCTCTCCACCCTGTCAATCACGTTTTACGGGCAGAATTTAGTGGTTAGTAATTTTTTCATGTCATCCCATTTCATCTTTTTTATCTCAGCCGAAGACTTGATTCTTTCAATCAATCTCCACCAACTTAACTCCTCAATAGTGAATGAGTGAGCGGCAAACTTGACCGCTTAATCAGCACGACACTCGCTAATGTTGATCACACCATTCATCCTCTCTATCCACTAAAAAGTGGCAATGGCATCTTTCCGTCCATCATACTTCGGCGAGTCACACCCTCGAAAGGACTTATAGTTGCAACCCCGAGTTGACATTTCATAATCTGAATCGTCACTATTAGTGTCTTCAGTTCTCTTGATGCTTTCCTCTTTCTTCCCTATATCAAACTCTTTAAGGGCCTCGCCTAGTGCTTCCGGTAGAACTTTCTTCAAGATTGAAGTCACCTCTGCCGTAATAGCTTCATTCATAATCGGTTCCAACTCAAGCGCCTCGTTATGGGCATCGTCATGAACCGACACATGGTTCCCACTGTCATTATACTCCACGTGCACCGATTCAGTCTCGTTGCAAGAGTGTTCACTTTCCTCATGAGGGTTTCGGTTACCTGGCGGTCGGCATCGACGACCAGTATGACCCCAAGTGCGACCACCTCTCTTTGCTCTAGCCATTAGTGTCTACTGCGAACAAAGATACCTCGTGTTATCATGATAGGTAATAATTTAGAACACCTCGAGTAATGTAAATTACTAATTACAGAGACCGGTATGAAATTACTAATTTACTTTACTTCTCGGGTTTTGAACATCTCCTTTCAGAGTAACATTTGCATTTAAGTTTAGAGTTTCTACTGTAAGGCAAATACTATCTACTGTCTACAGTCTATGCTAAGGCATGCACTAGGTACTACTAATGTTAAAGCATCTACTGTCTACTATCTGTACTAAGGCATTATTGTCTATGTTATATGTTAGGACATTGACTACCTTCTGTCCACTATCTTTTCATGGACGGGCTGCTCTGACTGACATTCCTTTCCTTCCTTTCCTTTGTCCCATTCTCAGTTTATGTTTAGACATTATCGCAAATGTCTGAATCTCTCAAACTATGGCTCTGATAACAACTTGAGACACCCCAAAGCCTGGTACATCTCATAATTGGCACAAAATATTCAAACATAGTTCTTAAACTAGAAATCAGAATCTATTACATCGGAAGTCTTTAAAATTAAAACATTCATCAACAATATTGTCAATCATTGTCTAAAACATAAACTACCGGATAAGGAAATGTCAGTCTTCAGAGTGGCGACCCGATGTCCATGCTATCCAGCCCACGTGAGTCACAAAGACAAACGTTCTCCAACTACTGTCATAGCCCATTTACTTAACCATCCGGCACTAGAAACCGTCCGTCGTATCTTAAACCATCCGGAAAACCTTCAGCCGTCCGTATTTACCGTCCTACCGTCATAGTCCGTCATATTCGCCCGTCTGCCCTAAGGCATCCGTTTACCATGCGAACTATTCTTTATGCAACTGTTCTACTAATTATTGCAACCGTCTGGCACTAACGTGGCCATCCGTCATGGCCTTACAAACGTCCTAGCTGATGAAGGTACGTATATGTCCCGACTACAAACTAGTACCGAAGTAGCCGTTATCATCGAAGTGTCCATATCGTTTACTTATACTTGGCAAGCAATATATACATGGATATAAAGCAAGATTTCATTCTTACACGTTATGTTATTCTTTTCATACTTGGCAAGCAATATATACATAGAGATAAAGCAAGATTTCATCCGTACACATTGTGTCATTCTTTTCATACTTGGCAAGCAATATATACATAGGCATAAAGCAAGATTTCATTCTTACACATTATGTCATTCTTTTCATACTTGGAAAGCAATACATACATACATATAAAGAAAGATTTCATTCTTATATGCTATGTCATGCATTCATTTCTTTTTTAAAAACATACTCGTCGTACTTATATTCAGCGTGTATTGTCATATAGCACATAACATAACATATATTCAAATCATGTATACACTTCAGCCCTAAAACATTTAAAATCATTTGCACGTAACACATAGGGGGCACATAGAACTCACCTGTATACTGGTATTCAACCTGGAAGTGTTGTTTCAACTATTGCTAAAGCGTATACTGATCTTCACATAAGTCAAAGTACAAATCCTATTATTTCATGCAAGAGTCGGCTAAAGCATAGGAGTGTCGGCAGGCACACATGAGAGCCAGCTAGGAGAGTCGCTAGCCACACTGTAAAGTCGGCTAGGAGAATAGTTAAACACACTCATAAGTGTCGTCTGAACTTGCGTTCAGGAGTTCGTGTTCGAGAAAGGAGCCGATTCTCAGCGTGTTCATCAGAGGGCGGACTCTCAGAGGGCCAACTCTTAGAATCCGATTCTCTGAGGGTCGATTCTCTCTTATGGCCGATTCTCATCGTCTTCTTCCTCGCCGAGTGTCGTCACTCGCAGGTGGCCGACACTCTGACAGTCGGCTCAAGAATATCAAGTGTTTCCAGGTCGGAGTTCGATCCAAAACCTTAACTTTTTATGTTCAAATTGTTTATCTAGCTTCCATGAAGCTAGATCTGAGCTTAGATTCACTTTTCATACGTAAAAATCCAACCTTTTTGTATAAAAACCCCATAAACCCTAAAAACCCCATTTTTACCTCAAAACTCATATTTTAGGTTGATTCTTACCTTAAAACTCGTGGTTCTTCGTGTAGAATCGATCAAGGATGATGGAGAAACAAGATGGAAGTAGGATGCAAGCTTGATAGTGCCTTTTTGAGCTTTCTCTCTATAGAACTCTCTCTTTATCTCTCTAGGGTTTTCAAGTTTGAAGAAGGTGGAATGAGGATAATGGAGCTGATCTTGCCTTTATATACACGGGCTATATCGGCCCATTGGAGCTGGGCCCAAGCCCGCTCCCCATTCTTTCATTTTTCCCTTAATTAATTCCCGACCTCGCTTCCATTATATCTATTTATTATTTCGTGATGTTACAAGTCTCCCCAACAGACCGTGGTTCGACATCTTCTTCCATACAACATCCCATATGGCGGCATGCCATTGGTTGACTGATAGCTGTTGTTATATGAAAACTCTGCCAAAGGCAGGTGGCTATCCCAGCTCCCACCGAAATCAATGATACAGGCCCGGAGCATGTCCTCCAAGGTCTAAATGGTTCTTTCTGACTAGCCGTCGGTTTGGGGGTGGTAAGCTGTGCTGATATGCAATCTAGTGCCCATTGCTTCATTGAATTTCTTCCAAAATTTTGACGTGAATCGGGTGTCCCTGTCGGACACGGTCGACACTTGCATACCATGCCTGCTCATAATTTCGTTTATGAATAACTTTGCTAGCTTCTCAGACGAAAAAGCCTCGCGTATTGGTAAGAAGTGAGCACTTTTCGTCAAGTGGTTGACGATCACCCAAATGGTATCATTGCCTTTATCTGTTCGTGGTAGCTTGGTAATGAAGTGCATTGTGATCTCTTCCCACTTCCATTCTGGTATCGGCAAGGGTTGCATTCTACCGCATGGTTTCTTGTGCTCATCCTTGACTAGTGAACAAGTTGGGCACTTGCTTACATATTCGGTCACATCGCTCTTCATGCCTGGCCACCGGTATTCTTTCTTCAGGTCTTGATACATTTTATTGGTCCCTGGGTGGATAGAGTAGCGAGACTTATGGGCCTCATCAAGGATTTTGGCCCTATGTTCACCAATCTTAGGTATCCATATCCGGCCAAAACGGGTTCGTACACCGTACGTATTAGGCTCCAGGTTACCCTGTTGACCCACCATTATTTCCCGTTTTACATTCCTTTCAAACAGTGCTTCATCTTATGCCTTTACTATTTCATTCATCAGATCTGGGGTTATAATCCACTGACATGATTTTATCCGGATAGGTGTCGGCTCTTCCTTTCTGCTTAAGGCGTCAGCCACTACATTTTCCTTGCCTGGATGGTACAATATGTGACACCCGGTAAATTTCAGGTTGATATCCATTCCCGACTGAGATACATATTACATTATTAGGCATGCATCACACTTAATTTTATAGTAATTAAGTCCATTTCACACTTAACAATTCAATCCGTTTACACGGGACGGTAATCCGGAAGATTACCTAGTCAAACACGCGTCTTGTAGCACGACCGTTGGTGATAATTTAAAACAAATACCTAGACATATAATCTATGTGTGAAAATTATATGTAACACTGTGATTTAATTAGTCATGCCTACATGAATTTTTCGGTGATTTATTGAAATACGTTTATTTTCAGCACAGTCCGGTAGACACGTAGTGAGCACTAGCTAGGTCCATAATTCTAAGCAGACACTTAGACATATATTTGGTGTGCACAAATTACATGTAGTAATGTGATATGTTATTCCAAGACTCTGTGAATTTTTTGAGAAACTTTCTGTTTTAACGTTGTCCGGCCAGTCTGCTGTATGTACCGACATTTTCAAATAAAAATCCAAAAATTTTATACGTTAAACATACCAATATGAGTCAAATTATTTTTAAATAATTTCTTTTATACCTATTTGGAATTTTCGTTAATAAATCGGTGACTATTCGTTTTCCACCACCCGGAGTTACAAGACCATATAAATACCCCCTTCCCCCATTTTCACCATTTCCATCTTTCACACACTCTCTCTCCCTCTCTTCTTCCCTTGAGCCGAGATCACCCACCACCACTTCCATCTTCCAATTTTTTTTGTTCTTTTGATCTTGTTCTTCCATCCAAATCAATCTCGAAGCAAAGATTATCAAGTTTGCAATAAGATTTATCCATCATTCCATCCATTTTCAAGTTTGGTAAGATCAAAACCCTCTTTTTTCCATCCATATTCATATTCTTATGAACATGCATCCAAAGAAAACCCATTTTTATGAAATATTATCCATAGATTCTTGAAGAAAATGTGTTTTATAACTCAAATGGTGCATATTGTTGGTGGTTTTGGACTCGGGTTTTGTTCATAGGTTGGGTTTCCATTTAGGGAAACTTTATTATGTATGCATGTGCTAGATGATAAAGTTTTGTTGGTTTGATGATGGATTATATTGTAATAATAGTTGTAGATGATTAATATGTGAAAACTTTTTTGACAAAAGTGATGGATGATACATGCATGCTCGGTTTTGCTATTTTAGGAAACTTTAATTTTGGGTTTCATGTTAATGCCATGTTTAGGGTGATTTGATGATGTAAAATGGTTAGATATGTTTAAAGAATGGATAATATGTGTAGATTTGCTATCTAGAACTTTTGGTCATATGAGATTTTATGCTCGGTTCTATTTATAGTAACTTTAGTTTTTGGGTTTTTGTTAAAAGAAGTTATGATGTGATTTGTTTGGTAGAAATGATGCATAAATACTAGATATTGAGAATGTATGATTTTTTTAATAAAATCACATGTCCATGGTGCTTTTAGGCTCGTTTTCTATTTTTAGAAACTTTATTTCTTGACATGTATGAAAACTTGGTGTTTGGGTGTATTCAAAGCATGAAACTAGTGTAGTGAACATTATGGAAGAATGATTGAACAAAGTGATGGATTAAAATGCACATGTATGAGTTTTAGAGCCCGGTTTGTAAATAAGAAAACTTTATTCTTTCAAGAGTTATGATTGCAAGTTATTAACATGATTAGAAGGTCTAAATGACTTAGTAACATGTAACTAAGTGCATTGTATGATACTACATGATGATTATCCATGAACTTGACAATTTGACATGATCTTGCTATAATAGGAAACTTTAATTGTCCAAAACTTGCATGTTTGTCTATTTTTAGCAAGTAAACATTGAAATGTTCTATATATGTTATAGAACGCCTAATTTCATGTGTGAACATTGCAAAGATTGAGGCAGTAAAGGAATGGAACGTCCCGAAGACACCAACAGAGATACGAAGTTTTCTGGGATTGGCAGGCTACTATCGGAGGTTCATTCAAGATTTCTCAAGGATAGCCTCGCCACTAACTAAACTGACACGGAAGGAAGTAAAATATGAATGGGGTCCAACCCAAAACAACGCGTTTGAGGAACTTAAGACACGATTAACTCAAGCTCCAGTCTTGGCACAACCTGAAGGAAATGAAGACTTGGTAGTCTACTCTGACGCTTCGGGTCAAGGTTTAGGATGCGTACTTATGCAACGAGGAAAGGTAATTGCTTATGCCTCGCGACAACTAAAGATTCACGAGGTTAACTACCCAACTCATGATCTGGAGTTAGCAGCAGTGGTTTTCGCATTAAAAATATGGAGGCACTATCTGTATGGAGTTAAATGCACCATTTACTCCGATCACAAGAGCCTAAAGTACTTTTTCGAACAAAAGGAATTAAACATGAGACAAAGGAGGTGGTTAGAGCTACTGAAAGACTATGACTGTGAGATATTGTATCATGCAGGCAAGGCCAACGTGGTGGCTGACGCTTTAAGCAGAAAGGAAGAATCGGAACCTATACGGATCAAAGCGTGTCAGCTGTTTATAACGCCAGATTTGATGAGTGAAATATCAAAGGCACAAGATGAAGCACTTTTACAAAGAAATATAAAACGGGAAAGAATAGTAGCACAACAAGGGAATTTGGATGCAAATGCATATGGTGTACGAACTAGGTTTGGCCGGATGTGAATACCTAAGATTGGCGAGCTTAGAGCCAAAATACTAGATGAGACCCATAAGTCTCGCTATTCTATCCACCCCGGGATAAACAAAATATATCAAGGCTTGAAGTAAGAGTACTGGTGGCCCGACATGAAGAATGATGTGACCGAGTACGTGAACAAGTGCCTAACGTGGTCACTAGTTAAGGCCGAGCACCAGAAACCATGTGGAAAAATGCAACCTTTACCAATACCGGAATGGAAGTGGGAGGAGATCACGATGGACTTCATTACCAAGCTACCGCGAACAGCTAAAGGCAATGATACCATTTGGGTGATCGTTGACCGCTCGACGAAAAGTGCTCACTTCTTGCTAATACGTGAGACTTATTCGTCAGAAAGACTAGCAGAAATATTTTTAAAGGAAATTGTGAGCAGACATTGTATGCCGCTGTCGATTGTGTCCGACAGGGATACTAGATTGACGTCAAGGTTTTGGAAGAAATTCAATGAAGCGATGAGCACTAGAATGAACATCAGCACCGCTTACCACCCCCAAACCGATGGTCAATCGGAAAGGACCATTCAGACCTTGGAGGACATGCTCCTGGCCTGTATAATCGGCTTCGGTGGGAGCTGGGACAGCCATCTACAATTGGCAGAATTTTCATATAAAAACAGCTACCACTCAACTATTGGCATGCCGCCGTTTGAAATGTTGTATGGAAGGAGATGTAGGACCCCGGTTTGTTGGGGGGAAATTGGACAAAAGGATTTTGCAAGTCTCGAAGTGGTCAAAGCTACTTCCGAGAAATTTGATCAAATCAAGACTTGAATGAAAGCCGCAAAAGACAGAGAGAGATCATACGCGGATAAGAGAATAAGGGAATTAGAGTTTCAAGTAGGGGATATGGTATTGTTAAAGGTATCACCATGGAAAGGAATCATTCGATTCAGAAAACGTGGCAAACTAAGTCCAAGGTTTGTCGAACCTTTCAAGACTTTAGCGAGAGTGGGTCAAGTTGCTTACAGACTCGACCTACCCGTTGAGCCTAGTGGAATACCCCCTACGTTCCACGTGTCGCACTTACGCATGTTAGGACATAGATTGTAATGACAAAAGCTTGTAATAGTTAGATATTATGTCTTTATGTTTTTGTTATGTAAATGTTAAATGTCTAAGTGTTTTACAAGTGAGCCTGGAGGCAAACTTGTTAAGTTCGCCTGGTCTATCAGAGGCGAACTTAATAAGTTCGCTTAGGTCTAGCTGAGGCGAACTTGTTAAGTTCGCTTAAGCTGTTAGAGGCGAACTTAATAAGTTCGCTTATATCAGGTCAGTTGGTTATATATATGGATGTTTTACAGAGTCAGTTAGATAGACAGAGAGTGAACCAGAATGAACCAGAGAGATCAGATCGAGTCTGTAAAACATCATTGTGATTGGAATACAAATTGAGAAGTTTATTTACTTGATTGTTTGCTTTGTCTTTTATGCGTATAAACGTTAACTCGTTGGATTCCGCACTCCGAGTAAACGTCACGTCTTATCACGAGATCGATCCGTAGACGCGCCATGGGGACCTACAAGTGGTATCAGAGCAATTGCTCGTGATTCTTGTTGATTCTAGACGAATTTATATGCAAATTGACATCAAATTCATCATTTTTGAGTTTTTAATTTCAATGGAGTTTTCAAGACTGATTTTGATCTGATTTGGAGTTTTTGAAGAGGATTATGATGAAATTGATGCAATAGAAAGCTTCTAATTGTCAAATTACACAATCATACGGTCCAATTTTGTTTAATTCCATCAATTCAGTGTTTAATGATGATTTTTGAAAGTTCTTGGTTCGCAGCTGTGGTCTGAAGTTCTTGATCAAGATTCTGTTACGGCAAGCGAACTTGCTGAATTCTGTGCAGGCGAACTAAGCAGCAGGCGAACTTGTCAAGTTCGCTTATCACAGGGTTAAGCGAACTTATTTTAGGCGAACTTAATCAGATTGTTGATTTCTGGTTTAAGCGAACTTATTACGTTCGCTTCTCATTAAGTCCGCTTGAGTGACTTAGCAGGCGAACTTATTATCTTCGCCTGAGGGTAAAGGAAGTTCAACACTTGGAAAATTTTTCAGAAATTTTTTTAAAAAAATGGCAAATATGGTTCAAGTCACAAACATGTTCAATTATGACAATGAGATCGGTACATCTCAAAAACCTCCGAAGTTGTTGAATCTAGCTGATTATTCAAATTGGAAAGATCGGTTTGACCAGTTCGTATCTTTTACCGATACTAGTTTGTGGATTTCGATTTTGGAAGGATATACGCATCCTACTTATTCGTGGATGAGAAAAGATGATGTTCCGAAACCGGTATCAGCGTTAACTACTGAAGAGAATTTGTTATTTGATCGAGAAAAGAAAGCAATGTGTAGAACCAAAGACTGATTGCTACCAAATTATTCTAAGTACAATTGCTGCTGATAGGCTTATCAGCAGCAGTCAACACTTGTTGCTGCTGATAGGCTTATCAGCAGCATTCAACACTTGTTGCTGCTGATAGGCTTATCAGCAGCCTTCAACACAAGTTGCTGCTAATGGGCTTATCAGCAGCAGTATTCTCAACTTTGCTGCTGATAGCTTTATTCACTGAAGACCAAACGTTGCAGCTGACTATCCATGCCAAGCGTCTCTGACAACTTTCTGCAAAAGCAACTGCCACACTCCAAGCAGAAGGAACCTCAGTGGTGCAACCAATAAAGGACCTTGTTGCGCGTCTCCAAGCATGCAAACAATGATGCCTAAGAAGACGCTTCAATAAAGTTATCTAGATTAGCCTTTGCGTATAATTTAGATTAATAAACAAGATCAACGGTCTGTGTTCGATCTGATCCTCAGAATCAAGGGTTTGTCTTGATTCTGAGTTACTATAAATACTGTGTAACCACTTCATTGTAAGTGTGCTTCTTCTCAGAGTTTTCATCTGTAATCGTTTATTCACTAAGCTTAATACAACAGTGATCTTACTAGTATTCTTTCTGTCTGTTCGATTACATTTGTGTAGTTGTTATTGTTTCCGCCAATATCAACCAGAATAGAATCACCTTGTAATCTCACGATCCTACAAGTGGTATCAGAGCTTTGGCTCAAGATTAAACAAACTAACATTTGTTTAATCACTTTCTGATTCTATTCTAAACTCTATTCTTAATCAAGTCACACAAAACAGAAATGGCACAAAGTAATAGATTTGAAGACATCGGCAATATCAACCGACCACCGAGGTTGGTGTCTGGGGAGGACTATGATATGTGGAAAAACCGTATGGAAAGCTTCTTCTGCTACCAAGAATACGGAATGTGGAAATCCATAAGGGATGGACCTTATATCCCCATGGTGGCCTCGGCTGACTCTGGAGGACCACTAGTCCCGAAGGAACCCTCCAAGTATTCTGAAGAAGACATCAAGAAAATGGAGGTGGACTTCAAGGCATTAGGAGCTATCCAAATGTGCCTTCCAAATGAAGTTTTTCACAACTTCAGGGCTTACAAAACCGCAAAGGAGTTATGGGAAGCCCTGGAGAAGATGTTTGCTGGATCTGAGGAGGTCAAAGAAAACAGACGTGACATCCTCAAGCAACAGTATGAGAACTTCGCCTGGAAGGAAGGTGAGTCACTAACAGTTTTATATAACAGGTACACGTATCTGGTAGGAGAACTGCAGTGCTCCAAGGTGACCCTGGAAAATGAAGACATTCTGAAGAAGTTCATAAGATCTCTTCCCACCTGTTGGACACTATACACTGTGTCCATCAGAAGAACGGAGAATCTGAAGACTCTCCAGATGACTGAGCTCTTTGGCATGCTTAAAACCTATGAATTAGAAATGATTCAGGCTAAAGAAAGGAGCTCCAGTTATCAATCAGCCACCACTTCCTCCACCAACACCTCAGCACTTCACTCTGATCATTCTGGTCCTAGTGCAAGCAACTACCATCCTCCCATTGTCACTCATCCTCAAACACCAACTGTTTCACAATCCAACTCCTCTCCATTTCTTCTAGAAGCGCCTCCTCAACAGTCAACCTCTACTGCCTTTGTCTCTGACAGCTTAAGCAGCATGTACTTCATTAAGGAGGATTTGGAATGCTTTCATCCAGATGATCTGGAAGAAATGGATATTCAGCACTCTTATGCAATGCTCTCCCTCAGAGCAAAAAGGTTCTACTCTAGAACCGGAAGATCTGTTCCAAACAACAACTCAAACACCAGAGTTGGTTTGGATAAAAGCAAGATCCGGTGTTACAACTGTAACCAAATGGGTCACTTTGCCAGGGAGTGCAAGGCACCAAAAGCCAATCAGGGTGCCAGCCATCAAAAACAAGCCTATCAGCAGCAAGCCTATCAAGGACAGCCCAGGCAGCAGCAGCAGCAGCAAGGAACTCCTCCAGCACAAACTGCAGCATGTTCAAATGTTGGAACTACAGACTTTGACTGGAGTTTTCAATATGAAGATGTTTCTGCCTCCAACCAAGCACTTATGGCAGACAATGCAGAGATACCACCTCAGGTATTTGAACATCTTTGCTCTCAAGCTTGCATTGACAAAGTTTTAGGTTATAGAAAGCATAACCAAAATCTGATAGATCAAAATGAAGAGTTTCATCAAATGAAGTCTGAATTCAAAAAGGTCGAAGATACTTACAAAGAAAAAATTAACTGTCTTAAGAAAGAGATTTCTTCATTAAAACACGAACAAACTAATCTAGAAACTCAGATTGATGATCTATTAGTAAAACTTAAAGCTACCAGAGCTGAACTGGCTGAACAGAAAGTTCATGTTGAAAAATATGAATTTTCATCTAAAAAACTACAAAGATTGTTAGATATTCAAGTCCATGAAAGAGTAAGAACTGGACTTGGATATCATAGTGACGAGTACCAGACAGTTCCTCCTCCTGCTGATTATGTTGCCATTCACCAACCAAGCTTCAATACTGCAAACCTTGACATGGCAAACCAAACCCTTGATCCTTTAATGGATGCATGTGTTGTGGAAAACTGCTCCACCTCTTCAGAATCTGAGTCAACCTGCTCAGACAATTGTGAAACTAGTGCAGTCCCATCTGCTCCTATCTCTGAAGCTGTTCTAAACAAAGCTGAATTTCCTGTTGTTACTCCAGCTATTCCAGCACCAATCCCATTCAAACAAATCAAGATTAGCTATCCTCCAGGTGGAAGAAAGCTAAACATTGAAAAGGGAGAGACATCAGGTTTCACCAACCCAAAGTATCAGTCAAAGCCAATCACAAAGAGAAGGGTGTTTGATATCTTTCATGCACCTGGAGAAAAGGTTCCTTATGTTCAAAAGACACTAGAAGAAGCCACTTTTGAACATAACAAAGCTCATCCCTGGAACTTCAAAGATTTGTTTCAAAGAAAGGACTATGTGCACTTTCACAGGGACAAGATAGCACTATCTTGCTTTGTGTGTGGCAAATACAATCACACAGCCAGCACCTGCTTTCACTACCTTGATCACCAAAGAAACTCAAAGCAGCATGCCTTTGAGAAAACAAACAGAAACAAACAGGTAAGAAGCTATGATGCAAAGGTAACAAAGTTCAGGAAGTCTCTATCCCCTCAAAGAGTGAAGATGCAGAAACCTCAACAAACTTGCATCATATGTGGGGAATCAAACCACTTTGCTGCAACATGCAAGTTCAACCCTTTTAATCAAGTTGCAAATCGTCCATCTGTGTTCAGCCCATCAGCAGCAAACAAAATCGCTGCTGATAAAGTAAAGTCCAGGAAACCAAAAGCAAAGCCTTCAGCAGCAAAAGTCTCTGCTGCTGACAAAGGAAAATCAAAAACAACGACATCAGCAGCAAAAGTGTCTGATGCTGACAAAGCAAAATCCAAAATAAAGCATCAAGAAGCAAAGACTGCCACTGCTCCAGCAAAGCCTTCAGCAGCAAAAGTCTCTGCTGCTGACAAAGGAAAATCAAAAACAACTGCATCAGCAGCAACAAAATCGGCTGCAAATAAGCCAAAATTGTTAGCAACAAAATCTTCTGCCGACAATGTAAAGAAAGCTAGAAGACCACCAGCACAGCAATGGAGGGTCAAACAATCTCCAAGCATAACAAGTGATTCCATTGACTGCAAGCTTGCTGACAATGGCAAATTAGCAACGATTATCTACAATGCTGCAAGCTACAATGTTCCTCCCACTAATTAGATATTTCCCATGTGCAGGGACAGCTAGGCAACAAACACAACACTTGGGTGGTAGATAGCGGCTGTTCCAGGCACATGACAGGCAACAGGTCCATCCTCTCTAACTTCAGACTTTTCAATGGAGGATATGTTGCCTTTGGGAGTGACTCAAAGGGTGGATCTATCACTGGACAAGGAACTGTGTCAAATGAAAGAATGAGTATTGAAAGAGTCAACTATGTTAAAGAACTTGACTTCAATCTCATGAGTGTTTCCCAAGTATGTGATCAAAAGCATTGGATGCTCTTCACTGACAAAGAGTGTTTCGTGTTAGCCCCTGGCCTATCTAAACCCCCTGCAGAGAAGATTCTCCTAACTGCTAATAGAAAGGACAACTTATATGTGCTTAACATGAATGAAGTCACTCCTTCTGGTAGTGTTTCATGTTTTCTGTCAAAGGCATCAGTTGATGAATCCGCTCTCTGGCACAGGAGGTTAAGCCATGTTAACATCAAAACAATTAATAAATTAGTGAAGGACAATCTTGTCAGAGGACTTCCTGACAAAGAATTCCAGCTAGATGATCACTGCATTGCCTGCTTGAAGGGAAAACAACACAAGAGTTCCCACAAGCCCAAGACATTAAACACAAATGACACCCCTCTCCAGCTACTGCATATGGATCTCTTCGGTCCTACGAATGTCATGTCAATGGGCAAAAAGTCATATTGTCTGGTGATAACTGATGACTTCTCCAGATTCTCATGGGTATTCTTCCTAAGAACAAAGGATGAAACTGCTGAGATTCTCAAAACCTATATTCTCAGGGTAGAGAATCAAAGCAATCTGAAGGTAAAGATCATAAGGTGTGATCAGGGAACAGAGTTCAAAAATCACACTCTGAACAGTTTCTGTGAGAGCAAGGGAATTGAAAGGCAATACAGTGCTCCAAGAACCCCTCAACAAAATGGGGTTGCTGAAAGAAGAAATAGGACTCTAATTGAATCAGCAAGATCTATGCTGGCTGACTCAAAGCTGCCCCTTACTTTCTGGGCGGAAGCAGTAAGCACAGCTTGTTATGTGCAGAATAGAGTCCTTATTGTTAAGCCTCTCCAGAAAACACCCTACGAACTATGGCTCAAAAGAGTTCCCTACATTGGCTTCCTAAAGCCTTTTGGATGTCCATGTACCATCCTCATCACAAATGGGGTTCTTCCTAAATTCGGTGCAAAGTCTGATGAAGGTTACTTTGTGGGTTACTCCTCTCAATCAAAGGCCTACCGAGTATTCAATTCTAGGACTCGGATTGTGGAAGAATCTGCCAATGTGGAATGCAGAGAACATGTTGTCTGTGAACAAGGCAAAGGTCCTAACTGGCTCTTTGATATAGACTCCTTCACCCAGATATTTGAGCCCCTCATTTTCTCAAATATGGAGTTTTCTTCTTCAAAATCAACATCTTCTGCCTCAACCTCTTCTTCTGACTACAGACTGGATTTTCCCAGTCCCTACATCAGGATGAAAAGGCCATCCATTGATCCTCCATCAGTGGCAGAAGCTATTGAAGCCAGTACAGGTGAAGCCGCCACTTCCAACACCACAAGAAGCAATCTCTCTAACCAAGAAATCTATAATGAAGCCTCCTCAATTCATACTGAAGAGGCCTCTGATGCTACTACTACTGACCATGTGGAACACAATAACCAGAACCTCCAGGCTCCTCTCCTCACAACTGAAGACAATCCTGATCTAAACCAAAGTAATCTTGAAGAGGGAATACGGCTGGATGTGATACCAGCACAGAAAATAAACAAAGAGCATCCTCTGGAAAACATCATTGGCCAAATCCACACAGGTATCCAGACAAGAAGTAAGTCTCATGAAGCCAACATTTGTTTGTTCTCTTGTTTTCTATCTCAGGTAGAACCCAAAAGGATTGATGAAGCTCTCAAACACAACAGCTGGATTGAAGCAATGCAGGAAGAATTGCTGCAATTCAAAAGACAAGATGTTTGGAAGCTTGTTGATCTTCCACCTGGTCAAACAGTCATTGGAACAAGATGGGTCTTCAGAAACAAACAAGATGAAAGGGGCATCGTGGTCAAAAACAAAGCCAGACTGGTAGCTCAAGGTTACACTCAAGAAGAAGGCATTGACTATGATGAAGTTTTTGCTCCTGTTGCCCGTCTGGAAGCCATCAGAATCTTTCTGGCATATGCAGCATCCAAAAGCTTTATGGTCTATCAAATGGATGTGAAGAGTGCCTTTTTGTATGGCAAGATTGGTGAAGAGGTCTATGTCAAACAGCCTCCAGGCTTTGTAGATCCTGCACATCCAAATAAGGTCTTAAAACTGGACAAAGCTCTCTATGGCTTACACCAAGCCCCAAGAGCCTGGTATGAAACTTTATCTGGATATCTACTTAGCAACAACTTCAGAAGAGGGGCCATTGATCAGACATTATTCATCAAAGATGAAGGGGGAGAAATTTTGTTGGTCCAGATTTATGTTGATGACATTATCTTTGGATCTACAAGAAAGAAGCTCTGCAAAGACTTTGAAGTTCTGATGCATTCCAAATTTGAAATGAGTTCAATGGGTGAACTAAATTTCTTTTTAGGACTTCAAGTCAAACAGGTACCAAATGGAATCTTCATAAGTCAATCCAAGTATGTCAAAAGCATCTTGGAGAGGTTCAAAATGGCTGACTGCTCTGCTGCAAGAACTCCTATGCAAGTGCACCATCAATTATCTCCGGACAAAGAAGGACAGGACACTGATCAACATCAGTACCGAGCAATGATAGGGTCTCTTATGTATCTCACTGCCTCACGACCAGATATCATGTTTGCAGTTTGTCTCTGTGCAAGATTTCAAGCAGCTCCAAAAGTGTCTCATCTTCAAGCTGTCAAAAGGATCTTTAGATACCTAAAGGGAGCTCCAAAACTTGGGCTATGGTATCCAAAGAATGGAAATGTCAATCTCTATGCCTACACTGACAGTGACTATGGGGGTTGTAACCTGGACAAAAAGTCCACATCTGGGGGATGTCAATTTCTTGGAGGAAGGCTCATCTCATGGCAATGCAAAAAGCAAACATGTGTCTCTACTTCAACAGCTGAAGCAGAATACATTGCAGCTTCAAGCTGCTGTGCACAGGTCATCTGGATCCAAAATCAAATGCTTGACTATGGAATGACCTTCATGCAGACTCCAATTCACATTGACAACATGAGTGCTATCTCCATCACGAATAATCCAGTCCAGCATTCCAAGACTAAGCACATCGACATCAGGTATCACTTTATCAGGGATCAAGCTGAGAAAAAGAGAATTGTCCTATCCAAGGTTCACACAAATGAGCAATATGCTGATTTGTTCACTAAACCTTTTGATGAAGCAAGATTTCGATATCTAGTTGAATCAATTGGCATGATGAACTTTGAATAAGACATGTCTCTAATTTTTATCTTTCCTTGTAAATATGTCTATGTCTTTGTTCTTAATAAAATGTTAATATCAGCAGCACTTTTTCACTGCTGACAGGTTTACTCTTCAGCAGCAAAGCCTTTGCCACTGATCTCTTTAAGTTATCAGCAGGAACAAGTTTCCTGCGGATAGCTTTAAGGCGGTCAGCAGCAACATCTTTGCTGCGGATGAATACATCCATCAGCAGCTACCAAATCTGCTGCTGAAAGACTTAACTATCCGCAGCAACCAAGTTTGCAGCGGATAACTCACCATCAGCAGCAACCAAGTTTGCTGCTGATGGGTAAAACAAGTCTACATTAACTTTTACCCACGGTAAAAACTACTCTCAGTCTTTACCATGACTGCTCGAGTGTTTTACAGCTGTAACAGTGAAAAGTAAAAAGGGTTGTACTGTACAAGAAAATTTGCTTTTTCCCTTGTCTGCCGTTATATCAAAATCCCAAACGTCCCCACAACCTCTTCATATTCAATTTCAAACCTAACTTCCATCACTTTCTCTCCCGTCCCCACAGCATTCCAAGCCCTCCATACTTAACCACCATTCAAACACCCTTCCCTCTTCCCTCCAAATCCATAACAATGGCAGGCGCGGACATAAACAACCCCAACGACAAGTTTTCCCCATATCACAACCTAACTGCATACCTAATCAAGGGCAAGAAATCCGAAGGATTCGATGATATGATCGACTTCCTTTGTCGGTCCAAAATCCGCCATGCCCTAACAGTCAACCCAACCATCTACACTTCCCACATGGAAAATTTTTGGAGCTCAGCCGTGTATTCCACTGAACAGGGCACTCCTCAAATCAAAGGCACAGTAGACGGCAAGGAGATAATCATCACTGAAGCCAAGCTCCGCCAACACCTCAAGCTTCAGGATGAAGGGGACGCCATCTCTTACCCAAGAGACGTATACATGAGGACCTTTGTATCCATAGGGTACACTGGAAATCAAACAGAGTATACAATAGAGAAGGCACTCATGGGTCCCAAATGGAAGTATCTCTGCCACACTCTTCTCCAATGCATATCCCAGAAGAGGAGTGGCTGGAACCAACTTAGCTCCGGACTTGCGTCGGCAGTTCACGGTATGATAACAGGGGCAGGTTTCAATTTTTCCCACCTCATTCTTGAAGGTTTGAGATACAACCTTCAAGAAGGGGTGAAAGCACAGTTCTTCATGTACCCAAGATTCTTGCAGGAAGTGTTCAATATTGAGCACCAAGATCTTTCAAAAACTGCAAGAATCTACTCAATACTGGGACATAAGAACAACATTTTTCAGAGCATGAGAACAGTTTCATCAAAGTTCTCAGGGGCCGATGTTCCATTGTTATCTACAATGTTGAACACGCAAAGTGCCCAGGGTGACAGTTCAGCAAACCCAGCTGATACTGATCCCACACCCTCCTCCTCACTGCCACAAATTCAAACTACTGTTTCCCTTGATCGAACCCCTGTGCATTCTACTGAGGATGCACAGGCACATACATCACTCTCCCACAGTTTGATTGCTCAACTGGAACACAGGGCCCCAGTTGCAGCCAAGTATACAAGAAAGAGGGGCAAGAGAACTCCTTCTTCTCTTGCCTCCAAGGCCCAAACCCAAGCCAACATCCCTCACTCAGAATCACAACATTCTAGTGAGAATATCATAAGGGAATGCCACATTGTTAGAGAGACTCCTTCGGAAGTCTCTCTATTAGGATTAGGATCACTTCCCGGATCCATAGATCAGCCCTTTGAGCCATTCCTATCTTCCTTGAACTTAAGTGTTGAGGAACCTGACCAAAGTGATGTACCTTCTCCAACTACCACTATTCAGGAGGTACTGATTGGTCTTGCTTCCAAAACACCCAACCCAAGTTCTTCACCCTTGGAGGTCCACTCTGGGAGTATTGAAAGAGTGGATGTGGACGAGGCTGTCACTACTGCTGGTCCATCAACTGACCAGGAGGACAGTGACAACATCATTAAGACCTCAACCACGGCAACTCATGGTGAGGGTGTTTCCTTGGAAACTCCCTTCACTGAGAGGAATCCCAGGCGCCAAGAAACCATGGGTGATGGGGATGCTGAGGCTAGGCCTACGGCCCCATCTAGGTCCAAGGATTCCACAACTGTGGATGAGGACAGACTGAAACTTCATAACTTGGAATTGACGGCCAGGGTGGCTATGCTAGAGGCTGAAATGTCCAAACTAAGACACCAAGTCGCTATGCATGCAGCCCATAAATGCCCAACTCTAGCCACTCCCTCTCTTGTATCAGTAGGCACCCAAACGGATGCTTACCTGTCTGCTGATGCAACCAAAAAGGGGGAGATGGTTTCTATGGAAGAAGATACAGACAGTCTGGACGACTGGATTCAAGAGCAGTTTGTTCTTCAAAGCTCACAATACAAGCCAGCTTTTGTCCAAGTTCATGACTTGCCAGCCCCAGATAACGAAGACGAAGAGATATCTGAAGACTGGCAGTTGGTCGTCAGGGCTGTCGATGAAATGCTGAATGATGCTGAAGACACAGAACAAACAAATGCATCATTCAGCATCCTTCCACAAGCAGCAGCCATCATAAGTCATACATCTGCCCCCCACTTCCCACTGACATCCACACAGCTAGAGTTTGATATTATACTAGCTTGGGGGTACGATGGGAAAACTGAGAGGTTTTGGATAGGTCGGGAGTTTAGCGGAGTAGAAGAGCTAGACTGGGATTTAATTCATCCATTTGAAATCCTTGACCTATATGATCTCATCTGCATCAACAACTCATCAGACCTCTCAGCAGACCTTTCCATTGACTTGTTCTATGACTTGATGGAGGACAACCTACCCAACTTCATAAGACTAATCAAAGAACTAAAACGGGTAGAGTCTCCTGAGTCATCTCAGGCTGCAGAAAGAAGACTGTCTCCCAACAATCTTCAAATCACAAGGAGCAGTCTTCTCAATGAAGAAGAAGTTCTGAGCCTGAAAAGACTCCTGTACAAGACAATGGTCAAGGACTTAGATGTGGTTGGATGGTCTAGCAATAAGTCCTTTGACCATAATCTTCTTCTAAGCAACAGCACCTCTCTCACCATCAACACCAGGGACATTCTTCAGCTACCCTCAGACTTTCTACTAAAGATCTACCAACTAAGATTCAACATCTGCAACATCAATTCATCAGAGAGTCAGGGAATGATGCAAACTGTCAGAGCCCATCTTGTAAATGAAGGTTGGATTGAGGGGTATGAGTCTGTGTCAAACTCTGACACTGACTCCAACTCATCTTCTCCCAGAGTTGACATTAATTCTGCAGCCTATGGGTTAAGATCATCAATTAAGGATCAACTAAGAGAGATAACAGATCATGAGTCCCAAACCAACCAACCAAATGTGCTTTCCTTGTCAATCTCCGAAGATGACGATGAAGCCAAGGCTGAGATTCCAACAGTTCCACAATCAACTGTTGCTGTGATCAGTGAAGCCAGAGCAGAGGCATCCAATTTTGATAAAGGAAAGGGCATTATGACTAAAGAGGATGAAGAGAGATTGCTAAAAGAAAAGAAGGAGAAAGAAGAAAGGAGAAGAAAGAGAGAAGAAGAAGAGATGGCTGAAGAGATGGCTTATCAAACGAAGCATCAAGAAAGAAAGACAGCCTTACTCCTAAGACAACAAACAATCCAGCTGTATGCCAAACAGCTGGATGAGATGAAAGTTAAAATCCATGCAGGGTCTCAAGTTGAGGAAGATGAAAAACTTGCCAGACAGCTGCAGGAAAAGTTTGCCAAGGAAGAAGAAGAAGAGAATGAAAAGAAGAAGAAGGAAGATGCTAAGTTTAGAATCACTGATTCTAAATTAGCAAAAGAATTAAGGGAAGAGTGGACTGAAGCTCTGATCTCTCAAGGTGAGGATGCAGACTACCTTGAGAAACTTTCAAACAAAGAGATTTACAGAGCCTTCATGGGTCAGCAGGGTCAATTGGCTAGCAAGAAAAAGGCTGAAGAAGAAGAAAAAGCCAAGCTACAGTCCAAGAAGACCATTGCACTGAATAAAAGAACCCATGAAGAAAGGAAGGTCATGATTGACTTCCTTAAGGCTAGAGGAGACAGTGGAAGGAGGCTAGGTCCAATGAATTTCATGAACCTGCAAGCCCTCTACTTCAAGGTTAAAAAGGATGAGGAAGAAAGACTAGGGAAGAAAGGCTCCAAGAAAAGGGTACTTATCAAAGAAGAAGAAAAACCAAAGACAAAGAAACCCAAGCCTTCTCCCTCACCTACCTCTTCCTCAGTCCATCATCCTTCCACTCTCCTCCCCAAACCTTCCACTCCTCCACCCAACAAGTCCAAATCATCCCACCCAGCTCCCACTCATCAACAGCCTCCCTTGAAGAAATCAAAATCCTCATCTAAACCTGAAGACTCAAGAGACATTGTTGAATGGGTCTACAATCCACAGGGTCAAAGGTTTGAGATCTTCAGGGGGAGAACTGAAAGAAGAAGATCTACATACAGGTCTGTTGATGAGGTTCTGCAACTACCAGATTCAGACCTAAGAAGAATTTTGGAGCTGGGTGAAGCTCATGAGCCTGCAAATGAGAGAGGGAAACATCTTATGCTAGCAATCAGACATTACTTCAACCCTAGCAAAGATGTGGTCATGGATATCAAACCACTCAAGTCCCACTCTCCATTTGTATCTTGGTCCTACAATGCTGACTTGGATGAGTTCACACTAACTGATGCCAAGAAGCAGCAGATGAGATATTCAAGCAAAGCAATCTTCAAAATGCAACCCAAAGACATCAAGACTCTGTCTGAACTTCCACTGAACAATCCCAGCAAGGATCCAAGAGGATATGAGGTTGAAAGGATAGTCAGACACATGCAAAAGCTTCAGCAGCAAAGTGATTAGAAGAATTTTGGTTGCATCAGTCTAGGGGGAGTTTGTAGAACCAAAGACTGATTGCTACCAAATTATTCTAAGTACAATTGCTGCTGATAGGCTTATCAGCAGCAGTCAACACTTGTTGCTGCTGATAGGCTTATCAGCAGCATTCAACACTTGTTGCTGCTGATAGGCTTATCAGCAGCCTTCAACACAAGTTGCTGCTAATGGGCTTATCAGCAGCAGTATTCTCAACTTTGCTGCTGATAGCTTTATTCACTGAAGACCAAACGTTGCAGCTGACTATCCATGCCAAGCGTCTCTGACAACTTTCTGCAAAAGCAACTGCCACACTCCAAGCAGAAGGAACCTCAGTGGTGCAACCAATAAAGGACCTTGTTGCGCGTCTCCAAGCATGCAAACAATGATGCCTAAGAAGACGCTTCAATAAAGTTATCTAGATTAGCCTTTGCGTATAATTTAGATTAATAAACAAGATCAACGGTCTGTGTTCGATCTGATCCTCAGAATCAAGGGTTTGTCTTGATTCTGAGTTACTATAAATACTGTGTAACCACTTCATTGTAAGTGTGCTTCTTCTCAGAGTTTTCATCTGTAATCGTTTATTCACTAAGCTTAATACAACAGTGATCTTACTAGTATTCTTTCTGTCTGTTCGATTACATTTGTGTAGTTGTTATTGTTTCCGCCAATATCAACCAGAATAGAATCACCTTGTAATCTCACGATCCTACACAATGGCTAGCATTTCGATGTCTCTTTCAAAGGAAATATATCACAGTTTTAAACAGTTCAAGTCTTCTCAACAACTGTGGGAATCATTACAGAAAAGGTGTGAAGGGAGTTTGGATGTGAAGAAGAGTAGAAAGGAGTTACTAAAGAAGCAGTTCCTAGTTTTTAAACATTTTCAAAACGAATCCTTGGATGATCTTGCTACAAGATTCTATCATCTTCTTAGTGAACTGGCTAGTGCATCTGTGGTATATGAGACCGAGGAAATCAATGATAAATTCATGGAGGATTTACCATCAAAATTTGATGTGTATACGGTTTTAATCAAAGAGAATGTTAAGTACAAAACCATGTCTCTTGAAGAAGTTCTAGGAAAGATTCAGTCACATGACATGAATATGAAGAAGAAAGAAACTAATATGGAGCATATCCAGGATCCCTCAATGTATTTTGCCAAATCTACTGGTAAATCTGGTACTGGAGTGGCATTCTTTTCTGGTGATGCTCAAGAGTCTTCAAATGATCAATGTTCTGGAGTTCCAATTTATTCTTGTCATTCAAGCCATTCTGGTTTTTCTGCTACTACAGCTTCAACATCATCTGGATCTCATCTGAATCAGAAAGTTGCTGATGATTATCTTGTTATGTTTTCTTCATTCATGGCATCATATGAAAATTTCATTGGAGGTAAAATACATGATCCTGATGTTATAGAAGAAGATTTCAGACAGATTGACCCTGTTGATCTGGAAGAAATGAATATCCAATGGAATATGGTCATGTTAATGCGACAAGCTAAAGATTTCTTGAAGAGAACTGGTAGAAAATATATTGGTTCAAATAGTCTATCGCGTATGGGTTTTGATAAGAGCAAAGTTAGGTGTTACAACTGCCAAGAGTATGGTCACTTTGCTAAGGAGTGTGTGAAGCCGAAGGTAGAATTTGATTCTCAAAAGAAGCAGTCTAACTTTCAGAATAATAGGAATCAGTTACATGGTACATCTGGTAATCAAAATCATGGTTCATCTGGTAATACAAATCATGCATCTGCATCATCAGCTTTGGTTGCTCAAAACGATGAAAACTATGATTGGGGCATTCATCTGGAAGATTTGGTGGGTGCTGTGAGTCAGGCTTTTGTTGCAGAAATTCATTCTGAAAAACCAGAGGAGTCTACTGATGATGAAAGTTCTTGTGATGATTCGTGTGATGGTGATAGTGTTCCGAGCGTTGATGATGAGGAAGAACAAGGGTAGAATATTAATTCTGATGCTGTGTCAGGGGTTACTGAGGAGGAAATTGTTCTTATAGAAAATGCTTCAGTTGGTAATGACTCAGAGAATATTCCCATTGCCAAAGTATTCATGGCAGACATGCCTGATCCATCTAAGGTAAAAGACTCTGTTTGTCATATTTACTGTTCTAATTGCATTTCTGTTAAAGATAAACTGCAAAAGGTCATGGATGATAGCACAAACTTGATTTGTGACATGAAATCAATGCATTCAGTTAATCAGAAACTGAAAGATAATGATAAGCTGTGCATTAATAGAATTGAGTCTTTGAAAAGAGACTTAAATTCTCTTAGGCTAAAATACAAAGAGCAGGGTTATCATCTAGATATGACTTATGCTGAAATCAAAAAATGTAATGAAGTTGTTGCCCAAAAGAATAAAGAAATATCTGACAAAGAGTCTGAGGTGATCAAACTTCATCGAAAGTTGGAACAATTTGAAAGTTCTTCAGTTGTTTTGGATTATTTTAACTCAAATTCTGATCCTACTAAGCGTGTTGCTGGTATTGGATTTATTCCTCCATCGTTTAATGCAAATTATGTGGTGGAACCTGAGATCATAAATGAAGAGTAGATAGATCCAAAAACTGTGTTAAAGGTGAATCCGGTAACTGGGGAGGATATGGTATATGAGTCAGATTCTGAAGATGAGATGTTTGATGAAAAGAAGGTCGAGGGCATTCCAAAAGAAGTGAAAATTGATGACCCAACAGTTGTTAAAAATGTTACCCGAGATAGATGCATTATGACTGAACCTGAAGAGGTGAAAGTGGTTCTAACTAAACTTTCTCCAATTTTACAGTCAAGTGGGTTTGTTGCGGCTGGTTATCAAAAAGTGAATTCTTCAAAGTTGCCAAAACAGACTTATGTTCCAAAGAAGCCGATAAATTGTTCTGGGCATTCCTCCGAAGCTTATTCTTCTGATGGATCTTCAAATTCAAAGAAAACCTCTTATTTCAGAAATTATCAAGAAAGAAGAGTGTGCTTTCATTGCAATGAGGCTGGTCACATTCTGATCAATTGTCCATACAAGAACCAGGGTAAAATGAAGACTGTTCCTTCACAACCGAAAGTGGTGAAGATTCTGAAAAGAAAAGATGAGGGAAAGTCGTCTTCTAGTTTGGAGAAAAATATGCCTGGTCGATCTTTTGTTAAAATACTTGGAATTAAACAACAGAATACATTGAATGCTAAATCCTTTGTATGCAAAGAGAAACTTGAGATTCCAAAAGTTGGGATTTCAAAAGAATCTTTTCAGGAGGTTAAATTGTCTAGACCTCAAAGAAGAAGAAGAAACAGAAAATTAAAGAAAATTTTGGAAACATCTGAATCTGACAATAATGTATCAAATAATGTTTTTCAAAATAATAAAAATGGTTCTTCTTTGAAAAAGTCTGATTGTCAAACTTCTGTTCCAAAAGTGAATAATAAAATTGATTGTAAATTACAAGAAGTTGTTTATTTTGATCAATCCGGACGACCCAAGACCACGATGGCTTGGGTTCCACTTTCTAACTGATTCTCGTTGTTTATGTAGGGACAACCAAGGAGGACTATCAACAATACATGGTATGTTGATAGTGGTTGCTCTCGACATATGACAGGGAATGTTAGATTGCTTAAGGATGTAAAACAAATTGATGGTGGTTATGTCGCTTTTACGGGTAATAAAGGCGGGTACATAACTGGCCAGGGAACGTTAAAGAATGACAAAGTCAAATTTGAAAAGGTGAATTATGATGAGCAGCTGGAACACAATCTTTTATGCGTATCACAAGTCTGTGACAAGAAGTTTTCGTTCCATTTCAACGATACTGAATGCTATATTCTGAAACCGGGTTTTGTGATTCCTGATGAATGGATTCTCATGAAGGCTCCGAGGAGAAATGACACGTATGTCCTTGACATGAGTGTCGCCACTACAACGGATTCAATTCCAACATGTTTACTCTCCAAGGCGTCGGAATCTGATTCAATATTGTGGCACAGGAAGCTAGCTCACATTAACTTTAGGAAGATGAACTAAATTGTTAGGAATGATTTGGTTCTTGGTATTCCAAAAATGAAATTCTCAGTTCCTGATGATTGTATTCCGTGCAAGAAGGGGAAGCAAAGAAGGAAATCTCACAAATCTAAATCGACGAATTCTATTATAACTCCTTTGGAGTTGCTGCATATGGATTTGTTCGGTCCTATCAGTATCAAGAGCATCGGTGGGAAATCGTATTGCTTGGTAGTAACTGATGATTACTCCAGATTTTCTTGGGTTAAGTTTCTTTCTTCTAAAGCTGAAACCACTGAGTTGGTGCAATATTTAATCCTGGGTTTGGAGAATTTATTCAATCTGAAATCAGAAGAATCAGGAGTGACAATGGCAGCGAATTTAAGAATAGCAAAATGGGCTTATTCTGTCTACAAAAAGGAATTCATCATGAATTCAGTGCGCCATATGTTCCTCAACAAAACGGTGTCGCTGAACGAAAGAACAGGACGTTGGTCGAAACAGCTCGCACGATGCTTGCAGATTCTAAGCTTCCAGTCACCTTTTCGGCTGAAGCTGTGAATACTGCGTGTCATGTTTTGAACATGGTCTTGACCGTCAAGCGACACAACAAGACTTGCTATGAATTGCTGAATAATCAAAAGCCGAATCTGGATTATTTACTACCTTTTGGTAATCCTTGCACCCTACTGAAAGTTCGAGATGTCCCAACAAAATTCAGTGCGAAGGCTATTGAAGGGATTTATCTAGGGTATGTGGCAAATTCAACAACCAAGAGGGTTTATAATAAAGAGACACGCCAACTTGAAGAATGGTTCCATATTGATTGTTCAAATCGGTCTTTACCACAAATGGTGATTGGTCCGGATTGGGCGTTTGATTATGAAAACTTATTCAAGTCTTTTCATTTACCTTCTGACATTTCTGATGAAGATGCTGCTGTTCTTTATGATTCTTGTCAGGATACACAGCACAATGGATTTCTCCCAAATGCAGTTCCAAATTCATCGATTCCATCTACTTCTGCTCCCGATCCTAATGTTGCTTCTTGTTCAGGTCCACAAGATTCAGAGAGTGAGGAGGATAATGTTATTTTTCAAGATTCTTCCGCTGATCCGTTGTTGGGTAATGATCCGTTACCTTCGACACAGGATCAGGGGGAGATTCCTACAAATTTAGACTCGGAAATTCCGATTACTCAAGATTATTCTTATCAATCTGAATCTACTCAAGTTGACGTGTTGCCGGTTCCTGAGGTCGCATCCATCAAGGAACTCAAAGATCATCCGGTGACAAATATAATTGGAAATTTACAGGATGGAGTGAAAACACGTTCTCTTGTTGACAATACTTGTTTGTATACTTGCATTAAAGATTCTGGTGTTCTTGATGATTGCTCACATTCTTGCTTTATTTCGCAGGTTGAACCCAAGAATGTTGAGATGGCTTTAAATGACAATAACTGGATAGAAGCTATGCAGGAAGAACTTGCTCAATTTGACAAACTTAAGGTTTGGAATCTTGTTGATCTTCCAAAAGGTGCGTATTCGATAGGAACAAAATGGGTGTTTAAATGTAAGAAAGACGATCGAGGTGTCGTGGTACGCAACAAGGCAAGATTAGTTGTCCAGGGCTTCAATCAACAAGAAGGAATTGATTACACCGTGGTTTATGCGCCGGTTGCACGGCTCGAAGCTATAAGGCTGTTTCTAGCTTTTGCTTCTTTTAAAGGTTTTAAGGTGTTTCAATTAGACGTCAAGAGTGCGTTTTTATATGGAAAGGTCAAGGAGGAAGTCTATGTGTGTCAGCCGTCGGGGTTTGAAGATCCACTGAATCCGAATATGGTCTTCAAGCTTGATAAGGCCCTCTATGGTCTTCATCAGGCTCCTCGTGCGTGGTATGAAACATTATCCACACATCTTTTGGCAAATGACTTTGTTCGTGGAAAGATAGACTCGACCTTATTCATAAAGAAATCAGGGGGAGATTACCTACTGGTACAGATTTATGTGGATGATATTATTTTTCGCTAGACAAATGAAGGGTTGTGCAAAGACTTTGAGGGTGTTATGAAGTCGATATTCGAAATGTCTGCTATGGGAGAGTTATCGTTTTTCTAAGGTTTACAAGTAAATCAAAAGGAAGATGGTTTCTTTATTCATCAGTCCAAATATGTCAAAGACATCTTGAGCCGGTTCAAGATGGAGGACTGTACCCCATACAATACTCCAATTCAGGTCAATCATAAGTTGAATTCTGACCCAGAAGGAAAAGATGTGGATTGTCGACTTTACAGAGCTATGATTGGATCCCTCATGTACTTAACCGCTTCAAGGCCGGATATAATGTTCGCCGGGTGTATCTGTTCCAGATTCCAGGCAAAGCCAAAAGAATCTCACTTAATTGCTGTGAAAAGAATCTTTCGGTATTTAAAAGGAAAACAACGTTTAGGGCTATGGTATCCTCATGGTTCTAACTTTGATTTCAATGCTTATACTGATTCTGATTTTGGTGGTTGTTGTCTGGACAAGAAATCTACAACAGGTGGTTGCCAGTTCTTAGGAAATCGACTTGTATCCTGGCAATGCAAAAAGCAAACCACAGTCTGAATTTCAACATGCGAAGCAGAATACATCGCTGCTGCGAGTTGTTGTTCACAGATTCTGTGGATACAACAGCAATTGAGAGATTATGGTTTGAATTTCACAGGAACCCCCATGTTTATCGATAATAATGCTACTATGTCCATAACTAATAATCCTGTTAAACATAGTAAAACTAAGCACATCGAAATTCGATATCATTTTATACGTGATTGTGCAGAGAAAAGGTTGATTGAGCTGGTCAAGGTACACACTGAATATAATTTTTCTGATTTGTTTACCAAAGCATTTGATCGTACCAGGTTTGAATTCCTAATTAAAATGATGGGAATGATCAATCCTGAATAAAAGCTTTTCAAAATCAGAATTTCATGGAAAATTTTGTTTTTAAGTTCTTTTATTGCTTTATTACATTTCTGCATTTACATTTTCAGTCAAAAATTTTAATTTATAAAAAGTCAAAACAAATTGAAAAATATAAAATTTAACATCATTTGAGGTTAGAGAAGAAATGATAGTACATCAGTGATTAGTTCATTTCACACGACCTTAGTAGACCTTGATATATGATTGATTAAAATAAGTTGATTTGATCTAAATTTCAAAGTCTGCATAAATAAGAAATGATAGTGTTGTGAATGCTCTATTCTTGATAATTTGTTTTAAAATTTGTGTATAAAATTTGAAACTTGAATTGTCAATAGGCTAAAAGCGTTTTGAACTAATAGTAGTGTGAAAATTAAATATAATATGATTACATCTGTGATTTAAATCCATTATATGCCTGGGTGTGTGTGTAAAAGATCATTATCAGATAAATAATATTAGCTTTTAATAAAGATTTTCCTATGAGATCAATTTCGGGTTATGTCCTTAGCACTATTCATTCGATTTGCTTCAGTGCTCATGTCCAGAAAAGCATGCAATTTGAAGTATAATCAAGATATGTATTTGACAACATCTGTCAAACAAATACTAGCCCTTGGATCATATTGATAAATCATCTTTACTGATTCCATTGAATTCATAATCCAGATAACAGTTGGATCCACGTACCTGAATCTTATGATTCCACACATATAAGCCAAAACATTGAATCATTCGATTCTGAATCTCATTGATTCCTATACAATCCAATTTGGATTATGCTATTCATGTGCTATGTGATGTCTCCTCATTCTGAATATTCGGATAATCTTTAGTAAAAACTTATATGTCTTGAAGATAGTGCATTTACTTTCTGTTTGGCATATATGTGGGGTACACGATGTTTTTCATCTAAATGGTACCAAATCACATGAATTTGGAGAATAAACGCTTATAGTTTCAAATAATATAATATTGACAAATTTAAGAATTCATGCTTTATATTTCAAATTCGGTATAAATAAAAGAGCATTTTATAACATGATCTTATTTACTTTGAAATTTATCGCGTATCATTTCAAATATTATTCAAATTGAATGAGTTTCAAAATGAAAAAGATGCAAAGTGCACAAAATTGAGTAGGATGGTCTCATACTATAAGTTACCCTTTGTTATTGATAATATGTGTGATGAATTAATTGAATACTGATATGATCTTCTTGCTCATGATGTTAAATCCAAAAATATGTGTTTACGTTTGTACATATAAAAACCAAAAATATGTGATTTCAGTTTGTACAGATAAAAACCAAAAATATGTGATTTCAGTTTGTACAGATAAAAACCAAAAATATGTGATTTCAGTTTATTCAGATAAAAGTCAAAAATATGTGATTCCATTTGTATAGATAAAATTCAAAAAGATTTTGTTTTTTATTTTCCATGAAAATTCTAAACTTTTATTAAAATTGTTCGGGATTGGATCGAATATGTGTTGCTGACGGAAGTTCAAGATTTGACAGGTTAAAGTTGATAAAATTTTTGTTCAAGGCAACAAGGTTGAAAAGCAATTATGTTCGCCTGTGTACAGTGAAGCGAACTTAATAAGTTCGCTTAAAACAGTGAAGCGAACTTAATTTGATTATCCGAGGTGAAGCGAACTTAGGAGTGAAGCGAACTTATCTTGTTCGCCGAAGGCTTGTTAAGCGAACTTAACAAGTTCGCCTAATTAAGCGAACTTAATGGGTTTAAGGATCTAGATCAGGCGAACTTGTCAGTTCATCGTCTTCCTCCGTTTTAGGCGAACTTGACTGATTTTTCCAAAATTTTTAAACGTTGTTGTTGTGTTGTTAATCGTTTCCTTCTAAATCGAAATTGGATTGTGAATCTAACCAAGGTATTTTCATCGATTTTCATCCGATAAATTGAGAGAATTTGGTACTTTTCTTCTCGGTTTTACGTCGACGCTTTCAACGGACGGATTTTGACCTAATTTTGACCAAATTTGTAAAATTGATCCTCCGATTTGGTTATAAATTGATATTCGACTGATATTCAATGCTTATTCCACGATGTTATCTTGATTCGATGAATTTTGATTGTCTGTGTTTGAATTTGAAACGTCACAGTTCAGGCGAACTTGTTCCAAGCGAACTTGTTCGAAGCGAACTTGTTAAGTTCACCTCTTGCACTACTAAGCAAACTTATTAAGTTCGCCTAGGGGACTTTGAGGATTTGGACTTGTGAAATATTTTTTTTTGTTGTTTGAAAATTTTTAAAAAAATTTTTTTTGTTGTTTTGTTTTGTTTGTACTCGTTATTTTTTCTAATATATTTGTTGTCCAAATGTTTCAGATGGCTCGACGTGTTGAATATAAACATAATCAAGTGGCATTGTTGGATCCCAACATGTCCGAGGCTGTGAATTTTCAAGGCATTATAGGATTTTTGAACAGATCACGTCTTCACGTTGCTCTATCTGCTGATCCTTACATAAGTCTCGTGTACATACAACAATTTTGGGATACTGTGCATCAAGATACGGACGTTGAACCTCATGTTCTTCGTGCCATTTTTAATAATACCGAGATTGCCATTTCTGAAGAAACGATACGTGTTGCTCTTGATTTGGGTGGAAATGCTGAAGATCCGATATTTTATCCTGGAACTTGTTTTCAACGGATGGGTTATCGAGGACGACAGAATGATACCCAAGCTCGGAAAGGTGGATTAGTAGGTGAATGGATGTATTTTATGCATGTGATTATTCAATGCATCTCTCCTCGCAAAGCCGGTACCGATGGATTGAAGATGCCTCTTCAAACTGCTATGGTGGCTTTAACATTGAATAAGAGATTCAATTTTCCACTTTACTTCTATCGGGAGATGGTCATGCAGACTAATCCAGCTGAAGGTCAAGGATTCTTAATGTATCCTCATTTTATTCAAATGATTCTCAATCACCTTATTCCTGATCTTCTACAACATCCAATAAGATTAACGTTGACTCCGATGTCAAAACGTATCTTTACCGACTGTACGAAGGTGAAACAGCAGAATGCTGCATTGGTTCCAGTCAATACTCCTTTGTTTGGGCACTTAATCAATCCTGATTATGTTGCACCATTGAATGACAACTGGTTTCATCCTGATGAACTTGCTCAAGCTCAAGGCGTCAATGTTCAACAACAACAACCGCAACAACCACAACAACAACAGCAACAACCACAATAACCCGCACAACAACAAGTTCAACAACAACAGATACCAGTTCCTCAAGTACAAGCTCCCATACAACCACAAATTCCTATTCCTGAACATGTTCCTATTCCACAAGCTGAGATTGAAATACCTATTCAGGAACCAGTTCACGAAGAGGTCGTTCATGATCCTAATCAAGATCTAGGACTGAACATGGATGATTTCGTTGATGATGCTGTGAACTCGCCAATTCCAGAAGCTGAAGGGAATATGGTGACCGATGATGATTCTAGTTGCAGTTCAAGTGATACGACATTATCGGTGAATGAAAGCACTGATTCTGATGACTCTAGGGATTTTTCCGCAGGTCATTATGAACGGTTGGCTACAATTCCACTGGCTAATGCTGGCAAACGCATTAAATATCAAGCCAGACGACCAAGAAGAAAGTCTGTTCGGGATCCTCCTTCCGGATCAGTACTTGGCAAAAGATCTTTGGTCGATGAAAGTACAGACACTGATAGTGACTTTAATCCAGATCCTACTCGTCAAAAGTTGATGTCTGCTTCGATTGCTGCTGCACAATCTTCTCAGGGAGTTAAGGATGCAAATTTTGTTGCTTCATTGATAATTACTCCTCCAAGATCTAAGGATCCATCCCCAGTGATTTCTCATGTTCCTCCAGTCATACCTACTACTTCAAGTCCTTCTATTCCACAATCAACAGCTGGTCCGTCAAAGCCTTCTGATTCTGACAGGATTACATTCCTTGAATCTCAAGTGCTTTCTCTACAAACCCAGGTAAACACTCTTGTGTCTACTGATTCACAACGACAGCCGGTGATTCAGACTCAAGCTCAACACATTGCTGGCATGCAAGCATTAGTTTCCAAACTCGTTCAGCGTCTTGACGCTCAGGAGGAGTTGAGGATACCTAATACTTGTCACACAGAGTCTATTCAAAGACGTGATGATGAAGACAATGATCCTGCTGGAAATATTGAGGGTGATCGTCAATACACTGACGCTAATCCTATATCTAGGGTTCAGGGGAGTCGACATCACAATCACTTGAAGGAAACAAAGACAAAGATACTTCTGGTACTAATGAAGAAGAAATTCTGTTATTGGAGTTCTTTCAAGATTCAGAAGAAGAGGAAGCTGAAAATATTGCTTGTCTT
Source organism: Smallanthus sonchifolius (assembly GCA_023525975.1). Taxonomy (NCBI): domain Eukaryota; kingdom Viridiplantae; phylum Streptophyta; class Magnoliopsida; order Asterales; family Asteraceae; genus Smallanthus; species Smallanthus sonchifolius. The sequence continues at coordinate 66,551,356 of CM042021.1, read as the reverse complement.
GATGATATTGATGATTTATTCAATGACATGGAAGATGATATGTCGGATAATGAGATAGAAGAAGGAGAAATAGTAGAGATTGAGATAGAGAAAAATAAAGATAGAGTTACTTATGAAGGATGTGACGGTCTTAAAGTGTAGTATAACTTCATCCAGGATGATGTTATTCATGAATTCACTTATGAAGGAGTAACAGATTCTATGGACTCTGTTGAAGACGTCACACTGCCTGATGATACAACTGATTCAAAGATGGATACAAACGATGAAACTGAAACTACTCACACTGAGTCTCTGAAGGTTAATGAAGAACCTGTGATGTACAGAGATACAGGGATGACACGAGAACATTGGAGAGAAGTTGTAAACAGTTGGGTGAAGGTGCTACCCAAGTCTCCAGCACAACCTGCTCAGAAAGAGAAATATGTGAATAAAGAGCAGTGTGTAGGAAGGATCATAAGTTGGTTCTATGATGATGAATCAAAATTATTTGCAATCAAACGATCTGACGGTGTTCAATACTTAAAGCCGAGGATCAAATATTTCAATACCTTGCCGAGGTGTGAAATAAATGGTCTAGCTTCAAAGCCACTCATTAATAGATCGAAGAATGGTTTGGCTGATGTGATAGCAAACCTGATTAAGAAAGAAGGTAGTTCAGGAAAGTATGATCGACTGAAACCATAAAAGGGAAAGAGAGTGAAGAACACAGATCCAAAGACTGGGAAAGTAACCTGGAGATACAAGTATAAACCAGTGCGTGCTATTCACAAGATACCATTAAAGAAGATTCCTCAAGACTTTCTTGGGAATATGAAATGGTGGTATGTTAATGTTAATACTGGTGAAGCAAGGATTGAAGATAAAGATAATAAGGTCATTGTGTGTTTCTATGACGCAATGAATCTTATTAATTTTTCAAAGAAAGATCAGAGGACGTTGCGAAAGAATGAGATAATGTACACTGATGTTTGGAGAGAACAAGGTCTACAGTACAAAAGAGTTTTGGAGATATGCAGAAGATATGGTGTGCATGCTGGCAGCAGACTACCGGATAACTGGAGGAGCTCAAGATAAAGACTGAAGACTGAAGATAAAGCTATTGTCAAGGGGGAGTCTGTTAGGACATAGATTGTAATGACAAAAGCTTGTAATAGTTAGATATTATGTCTTTATGTTTTTGTTATGTAAATGTTAAATGTCTAAGTGTTTTACAAGTGAGCCTAGAGGCGAACTTGTTAAGTTCGCCTGGTCTATCAGAGGCGAACTTGTTAAGTTCGCTTAAGCTGTTAGAGGCGAACTTAATAAGTTCGCTTATATCAGGTTAGTTGGTTATATATATGGATGTTTTACAGAGTCAGTTGGATAGACAGAGACTGAACCAGAACGAACCAGAGAGATCAGATTGAGTCTGTAAAACATCATTGTGATTGGAATACAAATTGAGAAGTTTATTTACTTGATTGTTTGCTTTGTCTTTTATGCGTATAAACGTTAACTCATTGGATTCCGCACTCCGAGTAAACGTCACGTCTTATCACGAGATTGATCCGTAGACGCGCCATGGGGACCTACAACGCAAGTGCCTAGCTGACGACACAGCTCACATACCTTACGACGAGATCGAAGTGGATAACAGTCTAAATTATGTGGAGGAACCAATAACCATTCTTGACGGAGCTGAGAAACGATTACGCAATAAGTCGATTCAACTAGTTAAAGTATAATGGAAGCACAGAAAAGGGTCAGAAGTGACATGGGAGAAAGAAGACGAGATGAGGGGAATATACCCTCAATTTTTTAACGTATAAACGGTTTCGAGGACGAAACCTCTTTAAGGAAGGTAGACTTGTAACATCCCTAAAATAGTAAATAAATAAATAATAACACGATCGAGATTTAATCGTCAAAAATGAAAGGAAAAGAATGGGCTTGGGCTCGTCTCCAACGGGCCAGGGGAAGCCCAGGTATATAAGGGCCAAGAAAGCCTCAAACTTCCACCATTTGCAAAGTTAGAGAGGGAAAGGAGAGCTCAGACCTAGAGAGAGAAAGTTGACGGATCGACCCGGAATTGAAAGAGCACGTTACTGTTGAGCTTGTGAGCAAAACCTCCGAATCCGAATCCCAATCCAGGTAACGATTCGACCCTAAACTGAGTTTTTGTTTAATTTGGGATTTTCGGGTTTTAGCTAAATAGGTGACGTTTTTTATGGATGAAACTTGAAAATAAGCTTAGGACTAACATCTAGAATGAAAACCGCACGTTTTGAAAAAAGAAAGTTGTAAGATTGGCACGATCAGATCCGCATGCGAAAGTTAGGGTTTTGCGCGGAAGCAGGTCCTGCGTACTTATCAAGTACGCAATAAGCAGATCCTGCGTACTTATGAAGTACGCAAGAATAATGTTCTGCGTACTTATCAAGTACGCAAGAACAAGGCCCTGCGCACTTGCTAAGTGCTCAGGCAACAGGCCGGTTAGTAAAGTCAGTATAGTCGCCTAATTCAGAATGGTTTAACCGTTAAAGTCGGGATTAGGTCTGATGTAGGCGTAATTAATCAATCTAGATCGTGTGTGGCACTCATTGGACCGCTGTTAGGACAGAACGAGACTAGCTCATCTGGTGAGTTCTGTGTGCCCCCTCTATGTTATGTGCAAACCTTATTAAATGTTTTGGGGCTGATGTGTGTACGCTAAATGAATAAATGTTATAAATGCCCATGTGATCATACGTGATATATACATATACGTATCAAAATAAATGATGAACAAAGAATGAAACGTATGATTATAAAGAATTAATGAAAGAATGACATAACGTGAATAAATGAAATCTTGCTTTATATAACATTTCTGATTTTTAGTATCCGTATTTCGATTCAATATAGCGCTTTTCAAACCTAATTCTAGTGCACTAATTTGTTCTATTCGTATCTACAATTAAATACAATCATTCAATACAAATACTCAAGTTTTACTCGGATATATACTGTGACACCCAGTATTTCAGGTCAATATCCATATTACATAAATGCACGTTCATAACATATATTTCCTGAAGTTTTATTTTTACTAAGTAAAGTCAAGGAATCTAACAAAGGAAATTATATCAAAATAGTAATTTTTAAGAATTACTAGGAAAGTGATAACCCGCAAAGTACGGTCGTTGGTGATTAACAAGAACTTGACAGTAAAAGTCTAGTGAAACGTTTTAATAATTAAAGATATTAAAGCGGGTATAAATTTCAGGTATTATACCACATCTAAATCAATCACATCATCATCATTATTGCTTTGATTACACAACAGTCAAGCGTCATAATCATCATGATTATGACCAAAGATGCAAGCAACATAAAGATCACATCACCATCATTATATCCTTGCTTATACTCCACTCAATGTCATAAATCTCATTATTGATATTATGGATAAAACCACACTCTAACTCTATCATCATGATTTCTTGTACAACACTCCACTCCAAGGTCAAATAATGAGAATTTGACTTTATACAGGAGTGCACTCGACATCGAAAAATCACATCGTCATAATTATGAAATTTATTTATGACAAACAGTTAAACATCGTTTCATCTAATAATTATATATATATGTATGTATATATATATATATATAGATATCTAGGTATATAGATATAAAGTTTTAATCACTAAAAGTTCCTACACCGAGTATTATATCACGGTATCACCTACCGAGTGTATTCTAACTAGAACCTATCTAACTAACGATTGAGAGATAACTAGTGATTGGACAACACCCAACCCCCCACCCCTTAACCCTCTCTCGGCCGAAATAAGGTGGGGTCACCCACCTTGCCTACTCCATCTTTTCTCCATGTGTGTTGTCATGTCAAACCATACCCTTTCATGTTGATTACAAGCAAGGTGTCAAATCCATCTCATCTACCATGACTTGTGATTATTAGAAGAAGTCTAACACTCAATCCCACCCCTTTCTATCTATATATATACGACATATACACATGCACACACAATTTCACTCTTTCAAAAATCAAGAACAATCCACTAAAAAGTTTAGTTAGAGCTTTGAAGTTTCAAGGTGTTTCAAGGGTGATTTCAAGAGTTCGAGCTTCCTACACCATTCCGTCCTTCTCCTTGCTTGCTTTAAGTGAGTTTTCATATCCTAATTTTTGATTTTATTAAGTACACAAGTTGTTTTGTGTGTAAGTTCACCCAAGTAGTGTTTATTTCAAAAGAAAAGTCACCATTCAAAACGAGAACGTGCTGGCAGAATTTTCAGTCCACTTTGGACGGTCATATACTAGTCAAAACTAAACCAAAATGGACGCTTCTTGAGTCAAAAATTAAGTTTAAAGAATCCTCTATCCATCCCAAGTGATTTCATGATTTTTGGTGGAGTTTTAATACCCTAAAAGGTCAATACAAGAAAATGGGTACAATCTGAGTTTTTGGACAGAATTCCAAGGACGACTTCATGGGGTCATAACTCACTCAAAAATGGTTCAAATGACTTGATTCTTTTTTCTAAAACTAGTATTTTGTGTTGGCATTACAACCCATATGTCCTATTATCATAAAACTAACATTTTGACCCCCAACCATCAAGATTTCCGAGACCTATCCGACAAAACCGAAGCTGTTAACATCTTTGTGTTATGATTTTTGTTTGAAACCCTTAAACCCCTTTATAAATTATGACCCATACATTTCTATAGAGTCAATACACTTAGTTGAGTGTGGTAAAAGTTTCATAAATTATTGAGTTCGATAAAATGACTAAAAACATGACACAAGTTGACTTAAAAACCCGAATACATTACTAAAGGCTATCTTGATGTAAAAGTTTTACCTTCCATACTATATATTTGTTTTCAACCCCAACCATGGGGTGGTTGTGTAAACGTAAAGACACGTCTTGAGATACATAACTTATTTATATAAGTATATATAAATGTATATGATTGTCACAACTCGTCACTAACGGTCGTCATGTCAAAACTGTCGGAAATATAAACTAGTATTCATGTCAAGTCTAAATTGGGTGAATCATATACACGATCAACTTACACATTCGAACATTGTTTAGACAGTAAAGTATCTTATTTTACTATAGGGAATGGTTAGGTCGGCTCACGTAGTCACGGACTTTGCTAGTTGCTACTTATTTTGCTTTGCTTCATTGTTTGCTCATCAGGTGAGTATTCACAACCCCTTTTTACTCTTTTACACTTTTGGGGTGGAACATGAACTCTATACACATTACACATTTACATTTACGCAAACAACACAAGTGCAAAAATCCTATTTACATACATGTGTGCAAAATTTGAGCTTTGTGCCCGAGTGCTAGTTGTGCTAACCTTTGTATGCGATTATGTGCAATCATTAACTATACAAGCCGACAGTTTTCAATGATAGATCTATTGAGTCTGACAAACCCACCCATGGTGCGCGGTGATTGAAACCGACAACATAATTTTTGCATGCTAGTTACAAGGTTTGGTTGTACATGGTTACACAATAGCTGCTCCCCATAAATGCCTTATTTTATCATGTTTTGTAAAGGATTTGTTTTCAACTATATGCTATCTATTTACAACTGTGTTATACTTACCAAATTTTTAGTTGACTTTATTTTATTCATGTTTCAGGTTCTAATGTGTGAGGTTGTTCAAGATGTGATACACGTAGGCTTGGACTTAGTTAATTTAAATAAAAAGAACTCTATGAATTTCAGTTTCGTTCTATCTTGAATTTGGTTGTATTTGGATTACTTGCAATGAAATTTGATGTTTAATATATTCAATTTAGTCAACCTTATGCTTATGAAAAATCTACATGTCTCGCCCCGATGATTCCGCCATCGGTCGGGGTGTGACACTTTATATTTTATATATTGCATGTTATGAATGTATGTAAACGTTATGAACGCTTTGATGACAACGGCTACTTCGGTAGACGGACGACCACGTGACTATTTTGCAACCGAGACAAAAACGTTCCTTCATAAGCTAGTGTAGGTCCTGAGCAGACCTGAAAGAACAGATCTGCGGAGAAATCCATCAAACAGTCCGGATCAAGGGGAGGAATCCCTTGATCCGGTATCACTCTCGAATCATAAATGGGTAGAGACGGGTGCGGGAATCACATACACGAACAGAAACATATTAAAAAGAAAAGAACAGATAATTGAAAGCATAAAACGTATGATTCTTTGATTGAAATGAAAATAAACGCTCGATCATACACTAATAATTAGTCTCACCCCGGGGTGAGCTCCCCCTGGGGTGGTGATTCCCTCTACAGACACACACTCACTCCTAGGACATAATCTGCTATATATAGGAGGCCAAGCACATGCGCCTTGTTTTCCAAGCCACCACCCAATGGGCCTGAAAAACAGGTATCGAAACTACTTAGTTTCGATTGAACAAATGTTCAACCGAAACTAGTAGTTTCGATTGAACAAAAGTTCAACCGAAACTAGTAGTTTCGATACTGTAATTTCGATTGACAGCATCAGTCTCAAAATTATACTCAACAATCTCCCCCTAGACTGATGCTATCAAATCTTGTCCGACTCTGTCTTTCGTCTTCATAGATTGACTAATGATCCAATGCCTTTCGTTGTGATTCTCCCCCTCAAGTGTAGACCCTCCTATCTTGTAGGCAAATGATAAAGGTTTGAATCCCAAGTATTTAGCAGTAAATAACCATCTTTCTACAAGGATTCTTGACATTCTTGAACACTTGATCAACTTTTGCCTTCTCTCCCTCTAAAAAAATTATACTCAACAATCTCCCCCTAGACTGATGCTATCAAATCTTGTCCGACTCTGTCTTTCATCTTCATAGATTGACTAATGATCCAATGCCTTTCGTTGTGATTCTCCCCCTCAAGTGTAGACCCTCCTATCTTGTAGGCAAATGATAAAGGTTTGAATCCCAAGTATTTAGCAGTAAACAACCATCTTTCTACAAGGATTCTTGACATTCTCGAACACTTGATCAACTTTTGCCTTCTTGGTATCAGAGCAAATGAATTATTACATGTAGAACGGTTGCATACATAATAGCCGTGTGGGAAACGGATGCCTTTGGGCAGACGGGCGAATGAACGGACTACGACGGTAGGACGGGTTTAGGCGGACGGACAAAGGTTGCCGGACTGATTTATGTTACGATGGACGGTTTCTAGGGCCGGACGGTTTATGAAAAGAACTACGACGGTAGTTCTCAAGGCGTTTGTCTTTGTGACACACGCGACAATTATGACGGGTTAATCACCCATATGTGTATGACCAATGATTTTTCTCCCCAAAGTAAGTATGTATGTACATATGTATATACTCAGTATGAATGTTATTTGAGAACAGTAAAACAAAGAATATGCAAAGGCATGTATACTATATATATATATATATATATATATGATACTTAACGATAAGATAAATGTTATGTCTGATTGTTTTTAAACTAGAACTCACCAGCGTTAGCTGACTTTTAGTATACATTTCATGTAAAGAAAGGAAGGGTCGTGCTAAGGCATGATGGTTACCCGGCACGAGACTGGCATCCCACTTTTATATATGCTAAGACAATGTTATGTAATGTTATGTTATGTTATGTTAAACTTCCGCTGTTATGTTACATTATGTATTCGAATGATGTTTGCTTTCGCTACTCTTGAATGTTTTTAAATTAAATTCAATATTATAACTATGTTTATGAGTAAATCCGACAAGTGAGGTTACCTAGGAAAGGGGCCTTACATCTCGAACAAGAAGCAACATTAGGATCTGGAGCAGATGTAGATGGAACAGATGATTGTGGAACCGCAGTCGGTAGAAAACCACTATTCTGTGCATACTGACATGAATCATATAATACAGCAGCTTCCTCAGGAGAAATATCAGAAGGTAATTGTTAGGACATGTTTTGTAACTGTTGAAAAAATTTTGTATAAGTTCATAGAGAGGCGAACTAGCATCTTTAGGAGCGAACTTGTTAAGTTCGCCTCTCTATGATCTGCTCCATGGAAATCTTAATTGTTGGTTATTCTTGGTTGTTCTCCTTTGCAAAAACTGAATTTTGCATACAGAAGTTGACAAGGGGTCCTTCTCCCAAGTTTTCTTCTAGATAGAAAGAGAAAGTGCAGATGAACAAGACGAAGACTACAGTGTGTTTGATGATATATGAAGACGGATGAAAATCTTTTAAAGTTGTTGTCAAGGGGGAGTTTGTTGGAGTATATTCTGGTGACAACGAGCTTGAAGATTTTATGTCCTAGTCTTATAGTCTTTGACTTGTAATTGATAGAATTGTTAGCAACAGTTAAAGGGGAGTCTGTTAGGATATGTTTTGTAACTGTTGATAAAATTCTGTATAAGTTCATAGAGAGGCGAACTTAACAAGTTCGCCTAAGTATCTTTAGGAGCGAACGAATATTGTTCAAGTTCATTGAGAGGCGAACTTAACAAGTTCGCCTAAGCATCTTTAGGAGCGAACTTGTTAACTTCGCCTAACGTGCTGTGTGTTCCTATAAATAGGAGTTACAAGTTCATATTCCATAGAACACTAGAGAAGAAAAAGGTGTAAGTGTGTGTTTTGGAGAGAACTGTTGTAATCAAGGATTATAGTAATACAAAGCGTTTATTTACACCGTGTTGTTAATTGAGTTACACGTTTCATGTTGATCAAGGATTCCACACGTTATCACCGTGTCGTACCGCAAGTCTAGAGATCCGTCACGCATCGAATCGGGACCTACAGTAATTGAAAAGACATGAATAAATTATCATAATCAAAAGCCTAGTCTGGTCCAATCACCATTTGAGGTAAAGACCGATTAGAACAGTCAATATGAAACCATTCTTCAACCTGACGAGTCTCTTTGTTATAAACCCACTTGGTAGTAGAATTTGCAACATACCTTAGAGAGAACCCTTCAATAGCCTTAGCACTGAACTTGGTTGGGACATCTCTAACTTTCAACAGGTGCATGGATTACCAAAAGGTAGTAAATATTCCATATTTGGCTTCCGATTATTAAGCAACTCATAGCATGTCTTATTGTGTCGCTTAACGGTCAAAACTGTATTCAAAACATGACACGCAGTATTCACAACCTCATTCCAAAAAGTAACTGGAAGCTTAGAATCTGCAAGCATCGTACGTGCCGTTTCAACCAAAGTCCTATTCTTTCGTTCAGCAACTCCATTTTGTTAAGGTATGTATGGCGCACTGAATTCCTGATGAATTCCCTTTTGAAGACAAAATAAACCCATCTTGCTATTTTTAAACTCGGTGCCATTGTTACTCCTAATTCATATGACTTTCTGTTTGCACAAATTCTCTAAACCCAGGATTAAGAAATGTACCAACTCTGTGGTTTCGGCTTTAGAAGCAAGAAACTTAACCCATGAAAATCTAGAGAAAACATCTGTTACTACCAGAAAGTAAGATTTACCACCAATGCTCTTGATACTGTAGTAGCTTCAAAGGAGCCACAAATGAATTCTTAGTCTTAGATTTGTGGGACTTCTTGTGTTGTTTCCCCTTATTGCAAGGAATACAGTCATCAGGAACGGAAAATTTCATTTTCGGAACACCAATAACCAGATCATTCTTCACGAGATAATTCATTTTCCGATAATTGATGTGAGCAAGTTTCCTGTGCCATAAAATAGAATCCAAATCAGACGCCTTGGAGAGTAAACATGTAGGAATTGAATCCGTTGTAGTAGCAACACTCATGTCTAGGACATATGTGTCATTTCTCCTCGGAGCCTTCATTAGAATCCATTCATTAGGAATAACAAACCCGGTTTTAAGATATAACACTCAGAATCATTGAAATGAAATGAAAACTTCTTGTCACACACTTGAGATACACTCAAAAGATTGTGTTCAAGTTGCTCCACATAGTTCACTTTCTGAAATTTGACTTTATCATTCTTCAAAGTACCCTGACCAGTTTTGTACCCGCCTTTATTTCCAGCAAAAGAGCCATAACCACCATCAATATTAATAACATCTTCCAGCAAACGAATATTCCCTGTCATATGTCGAAAACAACCACTATCCACATACCACGTATTGTTGATAGTCCTCCTTGGTTGCCTCTACATAAACAAAGAAAATCAGTTAGAAATAGGAACCCAAGCCATTATGGGCTTGGGTCGTCCAGATGGATCAAAATAAACAACTTCAAGCAGTTCATAATCAACATTGTCATCAACCTTTGGAACATAAAATTCACAATTAGACCTTCTCAATGAAGACACAATATGATTAATTGGAAAAACATTATTAGATTTTTGATTAGCAGATTCAGATATTTTGAAAAGTTTCTTTAATTTTCTGTTAAGTCTTCTTCGTTGTGGTCTAGAAAGTTTGACCTCAGGTTGAGAATCTTTTGGAATTCCAACATGTGGAATCTCAAACTTATTTTGAAAAACAACTGGTTTAGAAATATGCTTATCATGTTGCTTAAATCCCGAAGATTTAGCAAATGATTTACAAGGCACATTCTTTACAACACTAGACGTAGGCTTTCCCACTTTTGGTCTTTTCAAAATCGTCACCACTCGTTGTTGTGAGGGAAAACTATTTAATTTGCCTTGATTCTTATAAGGACAATGATTTCTGATATAAGGAGTTTTTCTTGAATTTGATGACCCTTCCGATGAACAAGCTTCAGAAGATTTTACTAAACAATTGACTGGCTTCTTTTGAACAAAAACTTGTTTAGTCACCGTTGATGAATTCTTCTTCTAATGACCAGCAACAACAAAACCACTTGATTGTAACATTTTGGAAAGGTTAGGTTGATCAACTTTCACTTCATCAGGTTATGTTAAAATGCATCTATCACGTGTAAGTTGTTTCACCACCTTTGGTTCAACAATTTCACTTCCTTAGGAATGCCTTCAACCTTTTTATCATCAAAAACTTCATTCTCAGAATCAGAATCATAGATCATATCTTCACCAGTTACTGGATTTACTTTCAACACAATCTTTGGATCAATTTCCTCTTCATGAATAACATCTGGATCATGAATCTTTCTTCCAATAAAATTTTCATAAGAAGCCATAAAGGAAGAAAACATCGCTAAATAATCATTAGCAACTCTGTGATTCATATTATGTGTTCCAGATGATGAAGAAGCTGTATTAGCAGAGAAACCATAATGACTTGAAACCCCAGAACAATGATCATTAGAAACATCTTGAGTATCACCAGAAAAGAAGGCAACCCCTGCACCATTTTTGCCAGAAGTCTTAGCAAAATACATTGAAGGATCTTGAATATGCTCCATATTGGTTTCCTTCTTCTTCATATTCAAATCATGTGATTGAATCTTGCCAAGATCCTCTTCAAGAGACATATTTTTATACTTGACATTCTCTTTTATCAAAACTGAATACACATCAAATTTAGATGGTAATGGCTCCAAAAACTTATCATTTATCTCTTTAGTCTCATAAACCGTTGAAGCACTTGACAATTCACTCAGCAAATGATAGAATCTCGTTGCAAGATCATCTAAACATCCAAACTACCTTCACACCGCTTTTGTAACACTTCCCACAATTGTTGAGAAGTCTTGAATTGCTTAAAACTATGATAAATTTCTTTAGGAAGAGACATTGAGATACTAGCCATAGCCTTCCTTTCCCTATAAAACAATAATTTTTCTTCTGTAGTTAACGCGGATACCGATTTAGGAACATCATCCCTTCCCATTCAAGTATATATCGGATGTGTATAACCTTCCAAGATTGGAATCCATAAACTTGTATCAGTAAAAGACACGAACTGATCAAACCGATCTTTCCAGTTACAATAATCAGCAAGACTTCACAATTTTGGTGGTTTCTGAGATGTACCAATCTCGTTATAGTACTTTAACATGTTAGTCACTTGCACCATATTTGCCATGTTCAGAAAATTTCCAAGTATTGAACAAGTACTCCCCTAAGGAGAAGATAATAAGTTCGCTTCAACGCCAAACAAGCGAATTTGATATCAGTTCGCTTAAAACAAGAAAATCCGGTAAGTTCGCCTACTGAATAAGTTCGCTTAAACTGAGAGAAGCGAACATGATAAGTTCGCTTGCTAAGTTCACCTGCAACAAATCTCAGCAAGTTCGCCTGCTTCAACTACAACAAACTCAGGAACCCAAACACGAACAAACATCACCGAAAATTATCATTTCTCATAGATGAGAAGGAATTTGAAGAAATTGGACCGTAGGATTTAGTATTTTATGAATTAGAACACTTCTATCAGAATAATTTCACCAAAATCCACTTCAAATCCACGATTTCAGCAGCAAAATCAACTTCAAGAACTTGAAAAATCCATGGATACAAAAACTTTTAAAAATGATAAATTTCTTGTCAAATTGTACACAAAATAGTCTCTAATCACCAAGAATCAAACACAAATCATGAGCAAAAGCTCTTTTACCACTTGTAGGTCCACATGACTCATCTACATATCGATTTCGTGACAGGACGTCTCGATAACACAGATTGCGGAATCCTTCGTGTTAACGTTTGTATACGAATGGACAATAGAAATAGCAGGTAAATAAACTACCTCTTTGTATTCCACCAAACATAGAGTTTACATAATACAATTGTTCGATTCTTCTCTCTCTTTCACAGAATCTGTAAACTCCTATTTATAGACACAAACTCTGCAATAGGCGAACTTAACAAGTTTGCCTCAAATAGACTAGGCGAACTAGACAAGTTCGCCTCTAGCAGAACTTGTTCTAACACATAGACAAAATCTATACAATTACATAAAAACATAAAGACAATAAAACCTAAACTATTACAAAGCTTTTGTCATACATTCTATGTCCTAACAGCACAAACTTCAAACATAAATACAGAAACCAGGTAGTCATTATATGGTCATGTGGGTACGACCCTTCTCTAACTTCAGGCAATGCCGATTTTATCTTTTTCAATTTTTTTGGGTATTCTTAAAAGTAATTCAACGAAAGAAAATAAAGCATAAAATAATTAAAAAATAAAAATAAAAGCTTCCATGAAAAACCTTTTTGAAAATATTTTTACTTGGGTACTGATCATTTTCACCAAATACTCAAAATGGGTTCAAAGATATCATCAGAAGTTACCATCAGTATCAATATATCAACATAATCAAACCTTTATTACCTGAGTAGACTCCCCCTGTGTAGATGACTCCCCCTGAACACTAGAACTAGGTTCAACATCAAGAACTTGATGCTCACACACCTACTTCCTGTTTGTCAAGATTCTTTGTCATACTTGGGCTCATCGACTGTGTGACAAACAAAATTAGTATTTCCTTCAATTTCTCCCCCTGAGCATCAAGTCATTGAACCACAATCAATAACTCATTGAGTGCAAAGTCTATGCCATGTCACTATGTGCCATGAAACAACCACTATCAACACAGCTAATCAATGTCAATATAGAAAAGTTAGCAGCTAATAGTCCTCTTTGGTTGTCCCTGCACATCAAACAACAAACATTAGTTTGAAATGGAAACCCAAGCCATAGTGGTCTTGGGTCGTCCACCTTTATCAACGTTAACCACTTCACGTAATTCGCAGTCAAATCTCTCATCATTTTTTGGAGATTGCTCCGAATAATGAGAAACATTAACTTTTCTTTTCCAAACACTCTTCTATTCAGTAAGTTCTGTTTTCTTAAATGTGAAGTGTTTGAACATTCTAGTTCATTGGAAACATGTTTAGATTGTGAAACCTCTTGTTGTTCTAAAATTTTTCTCAATCTTTTGTTCCTTCGTCTTCTCTGAGGTCTTAACAATTTGACCTTCTCATTTGCATTCACAACTCGTGAAGCACTTGATTTAACTCCAGAAGAATCAACCTTTTCAGCCTTTGGTTTCTCAACCTTTGGTTTCATAACCGTTGGTTTCATAGGAACAGATTCAATTTTGACAATATGTTTAGAAACAACAGGTTTCTTCACATACTGATCCTTAACAGGCTTTACATCAACTTGTTTCATCACAGGCTTTGTTGTTGGTTCAATGATAGGTCTTCCCAACTTATCAATCAGTCAAGGCGGAGTCTGTTGGGACACGTCTTTGTGACTGATGATTTATCAGTATTTGTCTAGAATTGTTAGCAACAGCTAAGAGGGAGTGTGTTAGGAGATGTTTTATATCTGTCGCTAAAACTCTAGATATAGCGAACTTACTAAGTGCGCTAGAGTTATGCTTAGCGTAGTTAGTAAGTGCGCTAGTGATATGTCTAGCGAACTTGTAAATTGCGCTAAAGGAATTCTAGCCGCAGTTAATAAGTGCGCTAGCAGCAGGTCACTTCCCTATAAATAGAACGACATGTCTTCATTTGTAGGTAAGCATGCTAGAGTTAGCATACACGCAGAGAGGGAGTGAGTTTCTGTGAGAAGTGATTCACCAACCCTAGGTAGAGCTCACCTAGGGGTTGGATATGTAGCTTAAACGAGATGTACACTCATTCGGTATTGTATTCGTATGACGAGTTCGTTAGGAATAAATGATCGGAATCTGTTACATCTACTGTCACACCCCAACCAACGCCCGAATACATCGGGGCGGGACATGGAGATTGTTCATAAGCACATGTTCAAACTAAGTTCCATATATTTATTAAACCAATTGTCACACCCCAACCGACAGCGGAAACTTCGGGGCGGGACATGTAGACTGTTCATAAGCTAATGGTTTACTAAACTTGAAATAGTTAAACAACCAATTTCATTTTATAGTTCAAGTAATCAAGTTGTAACATCCCAAAATGTCGAGAAATAAAGTTAACGAGTTCAAGCGGGCCGAAGTCGGGCCGGGTCAGTCGCGAACCGGGCTTGGGGAGGTCTCCCCTATAAATAGCCAGGGTCACCACATGTTTCTCTCATTTGCAATTCTAGAGAGAGAAAACCGTAGAGAGAGAAAGTGTCGGAATCGCACAAGATTGCACCCGCTCGTGTCTCTTGCACTCGTGAGAAGAACCTCCGGATCAGAAGCTCGATTCAGGTAACGATCCGACCTAAATCTGAGTTTTTAGTTCGTTTTTGGGTTTTTCGGGTTTTGGGTGAAAAGGCAAGGTTTGAACGGATGAATCTGATAAATAATCATAGATTTGAGATCCCTAAGGGAAAACGAACGTTTTGGATGCAACATGTTCGGGATCTTGACATGATCAGACCCGAAATGCGAAAGTTAGGGTTTTCGCGAAGAACAGGTCGTGCGCACTTGCTAAGTGCGCACGGAGCAGGTCCTGCGCACTTGCTAAGTGCGCAGGAGGAGGAACCTGCGCACTTGCTAAGTGCGCAGGAGGAAAGACCTGCGTACTTGCTAAGTGCGCAGGAGGCAAGGTCTGCGCACTTGCTAAGTGCGCAGGCAGCAGGGTCTGCGCACTTGCTAAGTGCGCAGACATCAGGCTGTTGAGTAGAGATTAGTATGTCTAGAATGGTTAAACCGTTAGAGTCGGTAATGATCTGATGTGTATGTAACTACTCAATTCAGATCGGAAGTGACGTGGTTGGACCCTTGATTAGGACAACCGAGACTAGCTTATAAGGTGAGTTCTAGAAGCCCTCTTTTAAATGTTTTTATATAATGTTTTCGGGCTGGTGTGTACACGTATGAAATGTTGTTTTATAAAATGATTTTTATGAAACTACGTTTACGAAAGGAAATGATTTGGAACGAAGGATTTATGGAAAGAAAGTTTATGAACGGAATGTTTACGAACGAATGTTATAAAGAAATGGTTTAATGAAAAGGTAAAAGGGTTTTGAAAGTGAAGGAAAGGTTTTATGAAAAGAAAACAAAAAGGGGCAAAGGTTTTAAAGAAGTCATTACAAATCTAATCTGTCGAATGAATGGAATTGACGAATGAAGTCTGGGAATGTGATTCCCAGCCTTGTGGTAGATTATGGACAGTGAGCCATAGTTACCACAAGAACAACATGGGCAATGTCTTTGTGGCATGTCAATGGTTTTGATGTTGTACAACTGGTAAAGGGAGTAACGACGGTTACTCGGGTGATGACGATCATCCTAAGCGAACGAGGTAATGGGAAATCAATGACGGCGATACGTAACGGTTGATTTCCAAAGGAAAGATGCGTGTTGGGCAATGACGGCGATACGTAACGGTTGACCCCACGCATTGAAGGGTTGGGCAATGACGGCGATACGTAACGGTTGACCCAACGTAGTGGTATGGTTGTGGCAATGACGGCGATACGTAACGGTTGCCCACAACATTAAAAGTTCCTACGGGGACATAGAGACGTGTAACGATACAGATTTAGATAATAATGTATGACTTAAATGAATGTTAATGTTTTAAACAAATGATTGTGTTTAAATATGCGAAGGCTTACGAATGAAAGGCCCTGTTTTCTTATACGAATGTTAAACCCTATTGAATGTTTGAATGATGAACCATTTCTTAAAACGAACGAAAACTAGAACTCACCAGCGTAGCTGACGTTTTTAAGTGTACACATTCAGGTTAAGGTAGGTTCTGAGGATGGACGGTGATGCTTGGCTAGAGATGAAGAGTTACCCGACTGCTTTTGAAGACTGGCATCCCGTTATGTTTAGTTATGATGTAATTATGTTTACGCTTCCGCATGTATGAATAACAATTAAGTTATGTTTAAATGAAAATTTCCGCTGCGTTATCTGATATTCATGTTTAAGAACTGCTTGTGAATGAGTAAATCCAATAAGTGAGGCCTCCCGGGTTTGGGGCCTTACAAGTTGGTATCAGAGCAATAGTTTGAGAGATTCGGACACTCCCAGTGTCTGAACTTAAACTTTGAATGGGACCAAAAGCGGATGCCAGTACGGGTAACTCGAGCCACAGCATCAGGTATGAAGGTAGTATATATATTACGTATATAGTATGCCTTAGAAGAGGTTAGATGAGGACTTGAGTTCTGATGGAATCACAAAGGTGGTCAAATGGAAATCGAAAAGTAGTGTAATGGTTAATTACAGATGGCCAGTGTATATTAACATCTTACAGTACTTATTGAATTCTATTTGTTAACTAGCGTGATGACATTGGATTTCTCGTCTTATAGAACGAAATGGCAAGGAGAGGGAACGGAAGGCGTGGTGGCCGTACCGGTGGTCGTACCGGCGGTCGAAATGGTGGGCGTGGCAGGATTCCTGCGCGCCAAGAACACAGTGAAGAAGGAAGTGTTCACACTGAACCGGCGGTTAGTGTGCATGAAGCTGAGCAGACACAGGTTGAAGAGCAACCTTTCACTTTTGAACCAGAAGTGAGAGCAGCAATAGCTCGAGAATTCACAGAATTGATGAAGAATTCTCTGCCAGGTCTGTTGGCTGAAGCATTGAAGCAGGTCAATGGGGAGGGTGGGTCTAGCGCGGCAATTGGTGCTCAGAACAATGAGACTGGCAATGCACCGCCTGCTCGCGGATGTGATTATAAGTCCTTTAAGGCATGTGACCCGCCGATACTCACCGGAAAGAAGGACGCGGTGGCTACATTTGATTGGGTAATACGTATGGAAGCCGCCATCCGTCTGAGCGAGTGTCGAGCTAATCAAGTAGTGAAGTTTGCTGCTAACTCCTTGAGGGAGGAAGCATCCCACTGGTGGGAAGGTGTACGTCAAGCTAAAGGGAGCGAGATTGTGGATGCGATGATGTGGGCTGACTTGAAAACTTTGGTAATCAAGAATTTCTGCCCAAGGAACGAGATTGAAAAGGTAGAGAGGGAATTTCTGGGTTTGAAGGCCGGGAACATGACGCACCGGCAATACACAACCCGATTTAATGAACTGGCACGTCTGGTGCCACACCTTGTCACTACAGAAGAGAGAAAGATTGCCTGTTATATTCAAGGGTTGCCGGACCAGGTCCGCACCTATTTTAAGGCAAACGCCCCTACTACCTATGATTCGGCAGTAGAGCTAAGTGGCGTAGTATTTGACGATCTGGCACTGAATGTTGTTGCCGTTGAAGAGCAAAAGAAGAGACCGAGCTTCTCAAACAAGCGAACTGGGGGAAAGATGTTTGGGTCTCGTGATAAGAGGGCTCGGGTGGGTGAGCCGACTGTTTGTAAGAAGTGTGGAAGGGAGCATGTAGGTGAATGCAGACTGAGATCTAGCTTGTGCTATAAGTGTGGCAAGACCGGGCACTACTCTCGAGAATGCCCGCAAGGCTACAAATGCTACAACTGTGGGGATTTCGGCCATATGACCCGAGAATGTACCAAGCCCAGGATGGGGGAAACCGGGAAAGGAAAGGGCCCGGAAAAGAAGGGAGAAGGATCTCGTGCAAAGACTCGTGCGTACGCACTGACTCAAGAACAAGCCAGGGCGGATCCCGATGTGGTGTCAGGTACATTCATCCTTGACAACACTTTGGTTTCTGTGTTATTTGATTCGGGTGCTAGTAAGAGTTTTATATCTGCGAGTTTTTGTAAGCGAGTGAAGTACACAGTTAGTAAGCTAGAAAAGGCCTTTAGCGTAGAGACCCCTGAGGGTAGAATTGCGAGAGTGACCGATGTAGTTGACAACTCCACGATAAAAATAGAAGGTCATAGGTTCCCTGTCAGATTGTTTGTTATGGTTTTGGGAGGGTTCGATGTGGTGTTGGGTATGGATTGGCTAACTGCCAATGAAGCTCAAATTATATGTAAACGAAAGATAATCCAACTCAAGGCTCCGGATGGTAGCAAAGTCGAAGTCTTTGGAGATCGTGACGCCCCGATGCCAAACGTCATCTCAATGATTAAGGCAACGAATTACTTGAGGCGCGGATGCGAGGCTTATCTGGTATATGTGATTGACAAGTGTAAGGAAGTGAAGGGACTAGACGATGTACCCGTGGTACGCGAGTACCCGGAGGTGTTTCCAGAGGATTTGCCTGGGATACCACGCGATAGAGAAATTGAGTTCCGAATTGACTTAGTACCAGATGCCCAGCCCGTGGCTAAGGCTCCATATCGATTAGCACCAGTGGAAATGAAGGAACTTATGGTCCAACTAGACGAGTTACTTGAGAAAGGATTTATTCAACCGAGCATCTCGCCGTGGGGTGCTCCGGTGTTGTTTGTAAAGAAGAAAGATGGTTCGATGAGAATGTGTATCGATTATCACGAGTTGAATAAACGAACGGTGAAGAACAAGTACCCTTTACCAAGGATCGATGACCTGTTCGACCAGTTGCAAGGCGCAAGTTGGTTTTCGAAAATCGACCTTCGGTCCGGGTACCATCAGTTGAAGGTGAGGGAAGAAGACATATCGAAAACTGCATTTCGCACGCGTTATGGACATTTCGAGTTCCGCGTAATGTCTTTCGGATTGACGAACGCCCCCGCAGCGTTCATGGATTTAATGAATAGGGTGTGTCGACCGATGCTGGATCGATCGGTAATTGTGTTCATCGATGATATCCTTATCTACTCCAAGAATGAGGGTGATCACGCATGTCACTTAAAGGAAGTGTTGGAAGCTCTAAAGAAGGAGAAGTTGTATGCTAAGTTCTCCAAATGCGCGTTCTGGCTTAGGGAAGTCCAATTCCTAGGTCACGTCATTGGCCCGAACGGCATTATGGTTGACCCAGCAAAGATAGTATCGGTAAGTGAATGGGACATTCCTAAGACGCCAACTGAAATCCGCAGTTTCTTAGGATTGGCAGGCTACTATCGGAGATTCATGCAGGATTTCTCGAAAATAGCTTCGCCGTTGACAAAGTTGACTCGGAAAGAAGTAAAGTACGAATGGGGTTCGACCCAGGATGAGGCGTTTAAGGAATTGAAAGAGAAGCTAACACAAGCTCCAGTCTTGGCCCTTCCCGAGGGCAGTGAAGATTTGGTGGTATACTCTGACGCTTCGGGTCAGGGATTGGGGTGTGTGTTGATGCAGCGTGGTAGAGTGATTGCATATGCGTCGCGGCAGTTGAAAGTTCACGAAGTCAACTATCCGACTCACGATTTGGAACTTGCTGCTGTCGTATTTGCATTGAAAATCTGGAGGCACTACCTGTACGGGGTAAAGTTTACTATTTACTCCGACCACAAAAGTTTGAAGTACTTCTTCGAACAAAAGGAGCTTAATATGAGGCAGAGGAGATGGTTGGAACTCCTGAAGGACTATGACTGTGAAATAATGTACCATCCTGGAAAGGCAAACGTGGTGGCTGACGCTCTAAGCCGAAAGGATGTGCCTACTCCTATTAGAGTGAAAGCTTGCCAGTTGGTGGTAACATCGGATGTGATGAGAGAAATCGAAAGAGCTCAAGATGAAGCTTTGAAGGAAGAAAATATAAAGAAAGAAAGGATGGTTGGCCAACGGGACAAGTTGGAATATAACACCCTCGGTGTTAGAACGCGTTATGGACGGATATGGATACCTATGGGTGGCGAACTTAGGAGCAAAATCTTGGATGAGGCTCATAAGTCTCGTTACTCTATCCATCCCGGTACCAATAAAATGTACCAAGATCTGAAGAGGGAATACTGGTGGCCTGGAATGAAATGTGATGTGACGAAGTATGTAAGCAAGTGCTTGACTTGCTCGCAAGTAAAGGCTGAACACCAGAAACCGTATGGAAAGATTCAACCACTTGACATACCAGAATGGAAGTGGGAACACATTACCATGGACTTCATAACTAAGCTACCTCGCACAGCTAAAGGTCATGACGCCATTTGGGTAATTGTGGACCGTTTAACGAAGAGTGCTCATTTCCTACCTATTCGCGAGGCGTTCTCGTCGGAAAGGTTAGCAGAGGTATTTATCAACGAAGTAGTAGCGCGGCATGGGATGCCCTTGACGATCGTATCTGACCGGGACACACGATTCACATCGAGGTTCTGGAAAAGATTTCACGAGTCGATGGGCACGAGGCTGAATATCAGCACGGCATACCACCCCCAAACGGATGGTCAGTCCGAAAGGACCATTCAGACATTGGAGGATATGCTCCGTGCTTGTATTATTGACTTCGGTGGCAGTTGGGACAGCCATCTGCCGTTAGCCGAGTTCTCCTACAACAATAGTCATCACACGACGATAGGCATGCCGCCTTACGAAATGTTGTATGGGAGAAGATGTAGAACCCCGGTTTGTTGGGGTGAGATTGGACAGAAGGAATTAGGAAGTCTCGAAGTCGTAAGAGAGACGTCGGAAAGGTTTGATCAGATCAAAGCACGAATGAAGGCCGCACAAGATCGTCAGAAATCCTATGCGGATAGACGACGAAGGCCTATCGAGTTTGATGTTGGGGACAGAGTAATGTTGAAAGTGTCCCCGTGGAAGGGAATCATTCGATTCAGAAAGAGAGGAAAGTTAAGTCCGAGGTTTGTCGGACCGTTCAGGATAATGGCACGGGTTGGTGAAGTCGCTTATCGGTTGGAGTTGCCTGATGAGTTAAGTGGGATTCATCCTACCTTCCATGTATCACACTTGCGAAAGTGTTTGGCGGATGAATCGGTTCACGTACCACTTACTGACATCGAGGTCGACAACAGCCTTAATTACATCGAAGAACCCGTGGCTATCTTAGACCGAAAGGAAAAGCGTTTGCGTAATAAAGTTATTCCATTGGTTAAAGTCCAATGGAGGCACCGAAAGGGATCGGAAGCTACATGGGAAACGGAGGCGGAGATGAGGGAGTCGTACCCTCAATTATTTGACTTGTGATAGGTTTCGGGGACGAAACCTATTATAAGGGGGGTAGACTTGTAACATCCCAAAATGTCAAGAAATAAAGTTAACGAGTTCAAGCGGGCCGAAGTCGGGCCGGGTCAGTCGCGAACCGGGCTTGGGGAGGTCTCCCCTATAAATAGCCAGGGTCACCACATGTTTCTCTCATTTGCAATTCTAGAGAGAGAAAACCGTAGAGAGAGAAAGTGTCGCAATCGCACAAGATTGCACCCGCTCGTGTCTCTTGCACTCGTGAGAAGAACCTCCGGATCAGAAGCTCGATTCAGGTAACGATCCGACCTAAATCTGAGTTTTTAGTTCGTTTTTGGGTTTTTCGGGTTTTGGGTGAAAAGGCAAGGTTTGAACGGATGAATCTGATAAATAATCATAGATTTGAGATCCCTAAGGGAAAACGAACGTTTTGGATGCAACATGTTCGGGATCTTGACATGATCAGACCCGAAATGCGAAAGTTAGGGTTTTCGCGAAGAACAGGTCGTGCGCACTTCCTAAGTGCGCACGGAGCAGGTCCTGCGCACTTGCTAAGTGCGCAGGAGGAGGAACCTGCGCACTTGCTAAGTGCGCAGGAGGAAGGACCTGCGTACTTGCTAAGTGCGCAGGAGGCAGGGTCTGCGCACTTGCTAAGTGCGCAGGCAGCAGGGTCTGCGCACTTGCTAAGTGCGCAGACATCAGGCTGTTGAGTAGAGATTAGTATGTCTAGAATGGTTAAACCGTTAGAGTCGGTAATGATCTGATGTGTATGTAACTACTCAATTCAGATCGGAAGTGACGTGGTTGGACCCTTGATTAGGACAACCGAGACTAGCTTATAAGGTGATTTCTAGAAGCCCACTTTTAAATGTTTTTATATAATGTTTTCGGGCTGGTGTGTACACGTATGAAATGTTGTTTTATAAAATGATTTTTATGAAACTACGTTTACGAAAGGAAATGATTTGGAACGAAGGATTTATGGAAAGAAAGTTTATGAACGGAATGTTTACGAACGAATGTTATAAAGAAATGGTTTAATGAAAAGGTAAAAGGGTTTTGAAAGTGAAGGAAAGGTTTTATGAAAAGAAAACAAAAAGGGGCAAAGGTTTTAAAGAAGTCATTACAAATCTAATCTGTCGAATGAATGGAATTGACGAATGAAGTCTGGGAATGTGATTCCCAGCCTTGTGGTAGATTATGGACAGTGAGCCATAGTTACCACAAGAACAACATGGGCAATGTCTTTGTGGCATGTCAATGGTTTTGATGTTGTACAACTGGTAAAGGGAGTAACGACGGTTACTCGGGTGATGACGATCATCCTAAGCGAACGAGGTAATGGGAAATCAATGACGGCGATACGTAACGGTTGATTTCCAAAGGAAAGATGCGTGTTGGGCAATGACGGCGATACGTAACGGTTGACCCCACGCATTGAAGGGTTGGGCAATGACGGCGATACGTAACGGTTGACCCAACGTAGTGGTATGGTTGTGGCAATGACGGCGATACGTAACGGTTGCCCACAACATTAAAAGTTCCTACGGGGACATAGAGACGCGTAACGATATAGATTTAGATAATAATATATGACTTAAATGAATGTTAATGTTTTAAACAAATGATTGTGTTTAAATATGCGAAGGTTTACGAATGAAAGGCCCTGTTTTCTTATACGAATGTTAAACCCTATTGAATGTTTGAATGATGAACCATTTCTTAAAACGAACGAAAACTAGAACTCACCAGCGTAGCTGACGTTTTTAAGTGTACACATTCAGGTTAAGGTAGGTTCTGAGGATGGACGGTGATGCTTGGCTAGAGATGAAGAGTTACCCGACTGCTTTTGAAGACTGGCATCCCGTTATGTTTAGTTATGATGTAATTATGTTTACGCTTCCGCATGTATGAATAACAATTAAGTTATGTTTAAATGAAAATTTCCGCTGCGTTATCTGATATTCATGTTTAAGAACTGCTTGTGAATGAGTAAATCCAATAAGTGAGGCCTCCCGGGTTTGGGGCCTTACACAAGTACAACATTTACAAAAATCAAAAATACATGAATATTTTTATTAAGTTTAAAACCAGGTCATCAATCCTAAATGAAGGCAACTTGATCAACTCATACATTCATACCTGAAACATGAATAAAACGAGGTCAACTAAAAAGTTGGTGAGCATACGTAGGTTTTGACACCTCAAGTAATGTTCAAAATGGTTTATGCACAATTCGTATGATACATGGTTTCTAAAGAAATTATGGAGAATCTAAGTTAAGCTAGGTACACAAATCAAACATTGTAACTGAAGGGTATAACAACACATGTTATCCTAATATAGGGCATAACAACACATGTTATCCTGATGTAGGGCATAACAACACATGTTATCCTGATGTAGGGCATAACACAAAGTTATCCTGATGTAATGTGTTAAGGATTGCATGAGTGTGTCATGTATATGTAGTCTTAACAAATAGCAATCAAGCATAAAGCATAAATAAGCACATATGATCATATTGTAGAATTATACGTGTGCAATTGCAAATAGAGTTTGTTGAGTAATCATGTTTCACCCCAAAAATATACAAAAGGAAACGGGGCTATGTAAACTCACTTGTACTAGTGGTGTAGATAGCACGGCAAAGTAGGTAGCAAAGTGATCCTTGTAACTCACAAGGTTAACCTAGAGTGAAAATGTATGAACCTGAAATAATGTTGTGCACAAAGTCTAAATCATGATCTAATGCTCATCGGGTGTTGATATATGTGGATTGTACAAGGATAGTGTGTCATTTCGTGTAAAAAGGATGTAAGTTGATAAAAATATAAGTTCAAGGTATATGTGAAAAATAATTATCGTCTTAGGGTTTAAGTCTAAATAATTTAAATAAATAGATTTCTTTTATTTATTAATTTAAAGTGGTGTGTCTTTAAAAAGTAGGGTGATATTATATTTACTAAAATAATAATTCTTATTTATAATAATGTGCCAAAATATATACTGGTATAAATTAAAACTCTAAATGAACTTGTTTATGTAAAAGGTAAATAAATTTATTTATTTAGCTATTATTAAAGAAATATGTTAAAAAAAATGTAGTTATATATTAGAAAAGTTTTTCTATTTTTAAACTCTAATAATATAGTTTTAATAGGATAACAAATAATTTATGAAAATGTATCTTTATAAAAATTCTTGCCTCAATATCCATGAAATTGGGTACTTAAATAATTTGTTTAAAAATTAAATAATTTGATTTAAAATATATTTTTAAATGATTAAAATGAGATTTTAAATCATTTAAATTGTAAATATAATTTTTTTATGTTTAAAATTGTAAATTATAGTATTAAGTTGTTCTAAAAGATGTTAGGTTTATAAAAATATTTTTATAGAATTTTCTTGTTTGTTAAAACTGATTTTAAAAAAATATAAACAGCCCACCTGGTTCGAACCCGGGTGGCTGTTGTGTGAGACTCAAGCCCCAGCCGCTGGACCAAGGGACTACCATGCGATTATCTCCGGCTCACATTAGTGTTAACACATAACAGGGTTGTGGCCAGGTTTGGGTCTAAGGGACGCGAAAAAAAAAGGCTAGGATTGTGAGTTTCGAACCCACGCCATCTATCCCAGCGGTGCAGTGGCTTACCGGCTGGGCTAGGTGGTTTCGCTGTCAAATAATAGAACCCAAAATTTAAATGAGCTAAGTGAATTGAATCAAAACCCCCATTTAAAATCGCAAGAACAGGTTGCTAAATCCAAATGGAAATTGGATCAGATGCCCTCTGTCATGTGAAATTGAAATATGGCTTTCGATGAATGTAGAAAAACGAAACGAACAAAGTAAACCTCACCTGAAATGATCGAGTTTTGAAGGATGTCAGCTAAAAGTGCAGAGCCGGTGTTCTTGCCAGTCGATCAAGGATTAGGGATGATATGAGGATCGAAAGAGGGCTCAGAGAGTTTGGAGGAGGGTATGCGAAGGTGTGTGGATGGATTGATTTGATGGATTTGGTCTTATAGGCTCAAACCGATCCGGATTTGAAGAGGACAGCTGTCGGATCGATTAACGTGTAAAATCGATCGATTGAGAGTGAATTGGGTCTTGGTTATGGTCTGAATTCATGTGAAATCAGTCTACGCATGATTTGCTGTCATCAACGCGCTTCAAATCACGAATTCATTCTTAAATTAGATGGGTTTGACTCTGCCAGGTCAAACTTGTCTTGAATTTGAATTAACCCGCGTGTTTTGATTGAATATGGGTGATTATTGGGCCAGGATGAGGTCTACACTTGATTTGGAACCCAACCCAAGGAAGAAACAGTCGGGCTTGATCGAATTTCTTCACGAATTTGCAATCTTATGGCATGTTTGACTTTTGAATGTCAAATATGGTCAAAATTGGTAATTGGGGGTCAACTCTAGGGTCAAATGGGTCAACATGCAATGTGTGGGGGTTCAATGATAGCTCAAACGGCTAGGGGGTTCAAACCATTTCATGGTAAATATATATACTTATATGTATATATATATATAACTTTATAAATCAAAATTTTTGAATGTAATAATGTTTATGTTATAAGTATTTTTATTAACTTCCATATACATATATATATATATATATATATATATATATATATAGAATAAGGATGTAAAATCCTTTGAATTAAAGATGTGTGTGTACAAAAGAGAATAATTCTATGAAAAACTTGAATTATGATGTTTGTATAGATAATATAGGGTATTGCACTAGAATTTGGAAATTGAAACTTTGTTCTTTGCAGAAAACAAATACATGAAAAATCAGGAATGTTACACCAATAATTCATAACATAAGTTCAAATGAAACAAACTGTCACACCCCAACCGACGGCGGGGTACGTCGGGGCGGGACATGTAGACTGTTCATAAGCATATGATCAAACTAGAGTTTCATAATTTAATTAAACCTAAATTTCCATAACACTTGTCCAAATAAAAAATAAACAAACATACAAAAGTAAACAAGACCATTAATGTTCATTTGATTATTTAACTATGTCCTCAATCCTATGTGAAGCATCTTGTATATGATCTCAATATTAGTACCTGAAACATGATGAAGACAAGGTCAACTAAAATAGTTGGTGAGCATACATAGGTTTTGACACCAGAAATAGTTTCCAAGTGTTTATGTACAATTCATATGAAACATGGTTTAATAAGGAAATTATGGATAACCACTGTAATTAAACCGGGGCATACAATCAAACCTTGTGACTACATACAAAGTTATCCAAATATAAATTCGACAACAATCATCTTACCTTGGTGGGTTTGTCAGATTTAATAGATCTATCATTGTTACCGTAGGCTTGTACAAAGTTAATGATTGCACTTGCACTATGCACAAACATACGTAAATGTAGTTTGCACTAATAGTGTTCAAGCATAAGGCACAAATTGCACACACAATCATAATGTTTGAATTGTATAAGTTGCAAATAGTTTCAAATGAAAATCATGTTTCACCCCAAAGTTGTAAATATGAAAAAGGGGCTATGTAAACTCACTTGTAGTAGTAGTTTGTAGGTCACACGAACAAGATGTTTGCACAAGTGTTCAACTAACCCAAGGTTAACCTATGATCGGATTGCATGATTGTATCAATAATATGTACCAATGGCTAAAAAGAGTTCTAATGTATAAAGGAATTTGGTGTGGGCTTGGTTGAGTGAGTGTGTACTTGTTTGAGTTTCAAATAATGTTTATGAATTTCTTTGTATAAAGTATGTGTGTATGAATATAGGGTTTCATTTGTTTTATAAACAATTGAGTATGTGTGTATATGGATAACTAATTTATGCTCTTTTGTTTATTATTAAGCAAGTAAATGAATAAGTAATTTATTCTTGTTAATAAATAAATAGTTAAGTGAATAATAATAAGTTGATTAAAAAGATAAAGAGGTAAATAAATAAAAATCTTTTATTTATTTAGATTCTTTTCCATTTTCAAAAGTGTTTCAAAGAAAAATAATGACCTAAATAATTAGTAGTTAAACTAGAATTTAAAGTATGCAAATAATGTTCTAATTAAATAAATAGTTTAATGACATAAATAAATAAAACCAGATTTTGAAATGTAACGTTCTAATTAGATAATTAATTATTAATTAAAAGAATAAAGTATATGTTAATGTTTTATGAAAATAGTTTGTACAAGAGGTTATTGAATTTCTATACTCTTGTTTGTAAATTGAGAGATGAATAAATAGGTAATTGAATAATATTTAGTTTGCTTTATAATATAAAAGATGTAAATATATTGGTAATTAAACCAAAATGAAAGTATAAAAGTAATGTTTCAAAAAAATTAACTAATAATTAAACAAAAATAAATTTTAAATCGAGAGTCAAAATATATATGTTTTAAGTGAGAAACAAATACATAATTTATAACGAATGTATAATTCTTATAAAGTAAATGAATAAAATAAAAAAAATGATCATGGTTGTAATCTAATCATAATTTATAACTCAGGAATACAAATAAATTTAGATATATTAGATGTTATTAGGTTTTTGACCTAATAATAGAAAATAAATTGTTTTTCTAAGAAATTTACCCATTAAATTTATTAAGAATCATTCAAGGTTTTATAGACTTATAAAATAATCTTTATACCACTTTTTAATGTTTCAAATCGTGTATAAAAAAATTTGTGGGCTGCCCGGCTCGAACTCGGGTCTTCCCGGTGAGAGCCCTACCTTCAAACCAAACAATCTGGGCTAAAAGCCTTGATAGAAATAGGAAAGTGTAAGTTTTAACGTGTGGATACGGTGAGCCCTTCTCCCCTCCCCCCATAAACTCAACCCGTAACCCTAGACTCGAAATTGACCATGATGGCACGCCGGTACGAGCTTGGCACATTAGGGATTTTGTTTAGTAAGTTGAAACGAGTCGAAAGGTGGGTGAATTACCTACAATGGTTGTACAACGAGAGGGGGCGACTGAAACGTGCATGTTCAGGTTCGTCGGCGCTCGTTCGTAATCCAGAGATGTCTTTGGGATGTATTTGAGTGTCCGGTGAGTACGAAAAGGGGTCGCGTATATTTATGGTTCATTTTTATAATCAAAATAACGCGTGAATTGATTTGGGTTTGAGTGTGCAACGTTTACGGAGAAGTTTTTTAAATTCAAATCATTGTTTCAGTTAAATTGGATCATCATGATTGTGTAAACTGATGCAATGTCAGTTATGCATGATTGAATTTGGTTAATGCTTGTGATTTCATGGTCTTGAAACCGATTTTGGTCGGGTTTGACTTAGGAAAGTCAAAATCTGAGGTTGAGGGGGTTTTGGGTTGAATTCATTGGAGAAAATTCAAGTTGTGATGTGTGTGGTCCATTTGGGGTCCAAACAAAAATTAGGGGGGTTCAAGTGTTATAAATGGGGTTTAAGGCTACATTAATTTGATTTAAATTCACCTTATTTGTTTATAAAGGTTGTTTTTATAAGATTTTTATAAAACTAAACATTATTAGTTTTAATCATAATATTTTATAAAGTAAAAAAGTTACATTTTTATAAAATTAAAGGTTGCATAAACTATTTATTTAATATAGTCAAATATATACTTTTATATGCTTACACAAAACTATATATACATATATATGATAAAATAAAAGAATAAAAGATGTAGGTACATGGTTAAAAACGCACATGTTTACTTTAATAGGTACTTACTACAAAGAAATGCTCACTTGTATATATATATATATATATATATATATATATATATATATATATATATATATATTCTTACACGTGCTATATATAACAGAGATATAATATGTAATGTATGGTAGGAGTTTCGAATTGATACATGTTTAAAATGATAATTGATGTGGCATGATGTGTTGGACAAGTACGGGGTTTAAATGTAGTGTTATTATTGTATAAAATATAATAAAACAAGGTCGAAAAAATCATGGATGTTACAGTATTCCCAAGTTGAGGGAATCTCAACTGTTGGAGGCAACTGAATTAGGAAAAAGATGCGGATATTTGAGCTTCATTTGATTCTTACGTTCACAAGTAAACTCGGGGCCACGTTTAGATTCCCAACGAGCTTTGACCGTCGGTTAGAGGATTACAATTGATAACGAGATTCAGGTCTGGTACTCCAACTCAGGCATGAATGATTTAGATTGAAGGGAATCAAGGAGAAAACTATCACATATTGTTTTGAATTCCAAAGATGGAATGCATCACTTAAAGTAAGAACATTGAGAAATTGATGATTAAAACTGGTTTAGGGTGTAGTCTAATATGTTCAAGATAAGTTATTGGACAAGAGATTTCACAAACCTTTGTCAAGGTCAAAATAACATAAAACTTCACGTGACATGAACAGCGCCACTTCTAACAATATGATAGGAACACTTATATATAGGAAGTACCAGCGGCTTATCCACCATGCCCTTATCATATCACATTAGTTTTGTTACCATATGTCATGATAGGGTTCATATCATAACACACGACATAGTTTACTATGTTTTCCATGCACTGATTTTATAATTACGTGTGCACTCACAATTACTTAAATCGTCGCATGGTCTGCATAGGTGTGACATTCCGAATTTTATTACGCTTTTGTAATACAAATTATGTAATCATCGTTCCATTTAATGAAATGCAAATGTTTTTATTTAATTTTGTACAAAATATATATATATATTTTATTTTATAAATATAATTAAAATTTTATAAGTTTTAAACTTATATAAAATTTTATATAAAAATCTATATTTAAAAAAGTTACATATTTAATAAAATAACATATTTTAATAAGGTTAGTAACTTTTATTAAAATTATTATTTAAATAATAATAAAATAAGTTTATAAAAATATTTTTAAGTTTATTTAATTTAAAAGAAATTGAATTGATTTATTTAAATAAAAGTGCAGGGTTCATTTTGTAATTAACTAAACTAGAAGGTTTTTAAACTAAAATCGTTGAGGGGCTGTTTCTGGTCAAATGAAACCACAGGGATTCATCCGGTATTTAATTTAAGGGCTATTCTGTAACAAACCAAACTCCAGGGACTAAATCTGCCAAAGTCGAATTCGCAATTCCGGTCGACCCTTTCCCCTTGTCCGGCGGTCCAAGCGAATTTCCGGCGACCCGCTCGACAAGCCTGTCCCCTGCACCTCCACACCCGACAAAAGCCTCCCCGACTTCGTCTCCCCCACGCGAACTAGACCCCTCGACCAATTGGTCTCCCCACCACACGGACTGTCTGATCCTGTTGGTGGCCGAGAACCCACGCCCGAATTCAGGCCCGACAGGCCACCTCCACGCCTGTCGATGGTCTGGTTAGCTTCGTCTCGTCCAGACGAATGTTCAGGCATGCTCAATTGC
This sequence comes from Smallanthus sonchifolius, assembly GCA_023525975.1. Lineage (NCBI taxonomy): Eukaryota > Viridiplantae > Streptophyta > Magnoliopsida > Asterales > Asteraceae > Smallanthus > Smallanthus sonchifolius. Next base: position 66,520,230 of record CM042021.1, on the reverse strand, counting down.
TTGCCTTATTATCAGGTTTAGGCTCGACTATAAATAGCCATTAACGAACCTGTTCGAACTCGATGCCCCTCTTACACCCACTCTCACCCCAAATTGAAGGCACCATTGCATTCGGTGACTCTGAGTGAAGCTTGGACCAGGATATCAAGGCCTGATTCCACCCCGAAGTCTGATTCCCGTTTTGGACATTTCGATTCAAAAGTCTCTGCCGACCAAGCCCTTCGCGACTGGGTTCGAGCCTCGATTCGATTCCTGTACCTTCTGTTATCATCAGGTAACCTCCCCAAATCGAAATCACGGCAATAAACCGTTGATTACCGGGCAAACCAATGTCCTCGGACACGGTTTGCCGGTTGCCGAGGACCAGCGACCAGGGTCGCGTTTGTGTATATCAATTAAATGACACACACATAACCAGCGATGGGCAGTAGCCCGGCTGGTTATGCGTGTGTGGGTTTGTGTCAAAGGTCGCGGGTTCGATCCCGGTTAGCCTACGGCCAAATTTTTTTTTATTTATTTTTAATTCTGTTTTTATTTATTTATTTTATTTAATTATCATAATACTCTTTTTATGCAATAAATACTAAAACGAGTCGGTTTACTCGTTCGTTTATTTTAAAATCAATTTAAACTATATTTTTATAAACCATCCCATTTATTTTATATATATATATAAACTTATTAAAATACATTATAATATATATAAAATATCACATACTTTTATAAATCTTACAATATTTATATAAACTTAATTAATTACATTTTTAGACATAAAATATCCTATATTTTTATAAATCTTGTAATATTTTTATAAACTTACTTAATTACATTTTTTGATATAAAATGTCCATATTTATATAAATCTTGAAATATCTTTATAAACTCACTTAATTACATTTTTAAATATAAAATGTTCTATATCTTTTTATAAATCTTGTAACATTTTATAAACTTATTAAAATACATATAATATATAAAATGTCTCATTATTTTTATATGAACCTAGCATTATATTTTTTTTATTTTATGAACTTGTTTAAATAAATAAAGACTTTTCTTTTGTTATTATTATATAAATACATTGAATATAATAATACTTGTTTAAAACAATATATATATATATATCCTTATAAGTTAAAGTTTTACAAAAAAACCCATTATCATTCTATTTCTATACTTTATACAAATAAATATTAAAGAAAATTATATTAGAGCCTATATACATTTAAATACAAATACACACCTATACGCATACAATAATACCCATTTGTCTACATAGGGTATCAACGTGCTTAGGCTTCCGCATACTTATCACCTACGCGCGTGGAAAATACCCGCTTGCAAGGTGAGTTACATAGCCCCTATTTCACATTTTTATAAGTTTTGGGGTGAAACATTATACATGCTACTCACACTGTTTATACGTGTTATACATGAGACTATATGCTTATTCTTTGGATGTACATACATTTAAACACAAGACAACCAACTGTAATATTGATAGATCTATTGTGCCTGACAAGCCCACCCGGTTAGGGTGTTTATTACTGCATACTCGGATATAACCGCGTGTTATATTCAAACATACCGGATATAGTGGGTAACTATATTCAAGCATACCGGACTTAGCTGTTGTGCTATGTTCAAGCGCGTCAAACTCGGTTTGAATTGTGATTAAATAAATGTTACATCATATGCTATGTTTAACAATATAAACAATGAGTTGCAAAACGATTTACAACCACTATTTACAGGGAATACTAAACCTATGTACTCACCAACTTTTTAGTTGACACTTGATTTAAATAATGTTTCAGGTTTGGATATGTGACTGCTTGCCGAAGATCTCTCCACTTAGGAACTATGGACCTAGTTAAATAAATTAATGTTTTGAACTAGACTAGGTTATTTGAAATGTATTGTATTTGGAACTTGTTGTCTTTAAATTAAATGAATGAATTATGCAACCTTTAGTTATCATGTGCTTTTGAACAATCATCACATTGTCCGCCTCGATGATTCCGCCATCGGTCGGGGTGTGACAGATTGGTATCAGAGCCATGGTTATAGGGAATTAGGTTATTAGACACAATGACCTAGACTATAACCCTAGGACTCCCTTTTATGTGTTATGTGCTAAATGATTAATTGCTATGTGAATTATTTGTAGTTAGGTATTATTTGAATTTTCCCAAGTTTGGTACATGAGACTTATACACATACATACAAGACTTTGATACATGATACATACTTTACATACACATTTGATCAACACACTTATGCAAACAAATACACTACAAATCCTTGTCCATACTCTCTCCTCATCCATATAAATTGCAACATTTCTACACATTTTATACACATAAACTCTCAATTCTACTAAAATCTTAAAATCTCGTCAACGACTTAATTTCTTGAAACCAGTAAAGGACACGTGCAATCTGGAAGGGTGACACCTGTACATTGGGTTTTCTGTCTAGGAAAGCATTTCGTATAAATCCAAATAAACGGACCCGTATGCTTTCCTGGGAATTCCTGACGTGAGTGTTTACCTATAGGCTAAAGCATGTCTCTTTGAAAGTTTTGAGGAATTATTTAACGTTGATAAGTCAATGTATTCGCAAGGATACGATCTGAACTTAAACTCAAAATCTGGGGACATTATAGCAAAATAGGAAAAACTAGACGAACATGCAAAACAAATCATTATTACGGGTGCACACGTAATAACAATTTGTGGTGCATGCAAGTCCCGGCAAATTTCTATTATGCAAATAATGATCTATAACATCATGTCCTACCCGGAAAGGATGACTTAGTTTCCCCTATCAACTTAGAATAAATACACACGCACTAGCACGCGTCATGATAAATCTCATATTTCTGCTTACATTATTTCCCGCTATAACTCGTATTTATCCGTCTTATCTAAAATATCCTTGTCTTTTCTTATGATGTTAGAATGCCTCCTCGACGTGCAAACTCTAGCACTTCCAACCCGGATCTTGCTACTCTTCTTGCCCAGCTAGTAGGGCAAATGACTCAAGCAAATAACAACAGTGACGGGTCTCACAACATCCAAGGGAACGGTGGTACCAACCCGCCTCATTGCACGTTTAAGCACTTTAACTCGTGCAATCCTACTAAATTCTTCGGAACTGAAGGTGCTACCGGCCTACTTCAATGGTTTGAAAGCATGGAAAGCACGTTCCTAAACAGTGACTGTCCCGATAATCTTCGGGTTCGCTATGCCACAAGTGTACTTCAAAAGAGAGCCCTCACCTGGTGGAACAGTGAGAAACGCACTCGTGGTGCTGAGGTTGCTACATCCTTATCATGGGATGATCTGAAAAAGGCCATGACTGATGAATTCTGTCCTCGGAATGAAATGAGGAAGCTCGAGGCTGAATTTTGGGATCTTGCCCAAGACAGCGGGGATAATCTGGCTTACACCACCCGGTTCCAAGAACTAAGTCTTTTAGTGCCTCACATGATCACTCCCCTTGCTCGGGGAATTGAAAAGTACATAGGCGGCCTGCCTATGCAAATTCAAGATGCTGTGCTAGGAAGCAATCCTCCTACTCTTGAAGCTGCTATCCGTCTATCTGCTACACTATCCGACAACCATGTCAAAGCCGGAACCTTAACAAGAAAGGGTTCCAAGAAGGTTGTCTCCACTCTTGCAGCTGTCAAAGATATAAAACCCGAGTCTTCTAACCGCAACAAGAAACGAAAGGGTCGAAACTTTGCAGCCGTAATTCCCGCTGTACCTACTAATCAAGTGGCCCCTTTGGGTCAAAACCCGAAAATTTATCAGGGCCCGAATCCCCAATGCCAGACCTGCAAGTACCATCATCCTGCCAACTTACCATGCCGATTGTGTTCGAGCTGCGGAAAATATGGACACGTGGTCACTACTTGCCGTACCCGTCCTCCCGTCCATCAAGCTGCTCCAGCCATCCGTCCCAACTATCCGGCACTTCCCAATGGTAGGGCATGTTACGAGTGTGGAGACCCAGACCACTTCCGTGACCGATGCCCAAAACTTCATCGTCAAGGTGGTCCCCAAGGACGAGCGTTTAACATAAACGCTAATGAGGCACAAGCAAACAACGACGTGATAAACGGTACGTTTCTCGTAAACAATCATTATGCATCCATTTTATTTGATACCGGTGCCGATAGGAGTTTCGTGTCTCTTACCTTTGAATCTCAACTTGCTAAACCAAGAACGAAACTTGACAATCCTTATTCCGTGGAGATAGCAAACGGGAAATCTATTGCTATAAACTCTGTTATCCGCAACTGCGATCTCGAGCTTAATAATCATGAATTCTCTGTTGATCTCCTTCCAATGCAATTGGCAAGCTTTGATATTATAATTGGCATGGACTGGTTATCCAAGCACCATGCCGAGGTTATTTGCTATGAAAAATGCATTCGTATACCTCTCCCTTCGGGTGACACGTTAGTTATTTTCGGTGAAAAACCGTGTCGTGGTCTTCAAATCATGTCTTGCACATTGGCACAAAAGTACTTGCGGAAAAAGTACGTTGCATTCTTGGCCCACATAGTTGACACGAAAGACAAGGGTAAGAAATTGCAAGACATTCCAATCATCCGAGATTTTCCCGAGGTATTCCCCGAGGATTTACCTGGTCTTCCTCCCACTAGACAAGTGGAGTTTCGTATCGACCTTGTGCCCGGGGCAACTCCCGTGGCAAAGGCCCCCTATCGTCTTGCACCTTCCGAAATGCAAGAACTCGCAAGTCAATTACAAGAACTCTCATCCAAAGGATTCATCCGCCCGAGCCATTCACCTTGGGGTGCTCCCGTGCTGTTCGTAAAGAAAAAGGATGGATCGTTTCGAATGTGCATTGATTATCGTGAACTCAACAAGCTTACAATAAAGAACCGTTATCCTTTACCCCGTATTGACGATCTTTTCGATCAACTTCAAGGTTCAACATGTTTCTCCAAGATTGACCTTCGTTCCGGATACCATCAACTTCGTGTTCTCGATGAAGACATTCCAAAGACGGCCTTTCGAACTAGATATGGTCACTACGAGTTCATGGTCATGCCATTCGGTTTGACTAATGCACCTGCGGTCTTCATGGACCTCATGAACCGTGTGTGCAAACCTTATTTGGACAAATTCGTGATCGTTTTCATTGACGACATTCTCATCTATTCTAAAACGAAAGCAGAGCATGAACAACATCTTCGTTTGATCCTGGAACTCTTGAAGAAAGAACAACTATACGCCAAGTTCTCTAAGTGTGAATTCTGGCTAAAGGAAGTTCAATTTTTGGGACACATAGTCAACGATAAGGGAATTCATGTGGACCCGGCAAAAATCGAAGCGGTAAAGAATTGGAGTACTCCTAAGACTCCTACCGAGATTCGTTCCTTCCTTGGACTAGCAGGTTACTATCGTCGCTTCATCTCAAATTTCTCCAAGATTGCGGTTCCACTCACTGCCTTGACTCATAAAGGTAAATCTTACGAGTGGGGACCCAAGCAAGAGGAAGCTTTTCAAACTCTCAAGCACAAGCTCTGCAATGCTCCTATACTAACTCTTCCTAGTGGTAATGACGACTTTGTCGTTTATTGTGATGCATCCAACCAAGGTCTTGGTTGTGTTCTAATGCAACGTGGCCAAGTAATTGCATACGCATCACGTCAACTCAAAATCCATGAGAAGAACTATACGACCCATGATCTCGAGCTTGGTGCTGTCGTTTTCGCCTTGAAAATTTGGAGACACTATCTTTATGGTACCAAATGGGTGGTTTTCACCGACCACAAAAGTCTCCAACATATTTTCAATCAAAAAGAGCTTAATATGAGGCAACGACGATGGGTTGAACTTCTAAACGACTACGACTGCGAGATCCGCTACCACCCCGGCAAAGCAAACGTTGTAGCCGACGCCTTGAGTCGTAAAGAACATATCATGCTTCATAGTGCTTATATTCATAACGATATCCAAGCCCGTATTCTCAAAGCACAACACACCTCGGTTACCGAGGGAAACATGTATCAAGAAATGGCATGTGGTGTAGAACTCTTGTTAGAAACCAAAGCCAACGGTCTATTGTACTACTTGGACCGTATCTGGGTTCCCGATCGCGACGATCTCCGTATATTTTTGATGAACGAGTCCCACAAAACTCGATATTCGGTGCATCCCGGAGCTGATAAGATGTACATGGGTCTCCGTCAGCAATATTGGTGGCCCGGCATGAAAAAGGATATTGCCCTTTTCGTGGCAAAATGCCTAACTTGTTCTAAAGTGAAGGCCGAACACCAAAAGCCTTCCGGACTCCTAGAACAACCTGAAATTCCCGTGTGGAAGTGGGAGAACCTTGCTATGGACTTTATCACCAAACTTCCACGCACTTCTAGTGGACACGATAGTATTTGGGTTATTATCGACCGACTTACAAAGTCTGCTCATTTCTTGCCTATTCGTGAGGACTATCGAGTCGAGAAATTGGCTCGGATCTACATTGATGAAATCGTAAGTCGTCACGGGATCCCTTTGAACATCATCTCCGATCGTGATTCGCGTTTTACTTCCCGATTTTGGCAATCATTGCAATCAGCACTTGGTACTCGTTTGGATCTAAGTACGGCTTACCATCCTCAAACTGATGGGCAAACCGAACGAACAATCCAAACTCTCGAGGATATGCTTAGAGCTTGTGTTGTTGACTTTGGTGGCAATTGGAATTCTCACCTACCACTGATCGAATTTTCCTACAACAACAGCTATCACACAAGTATTAACATGGCACCGTTTGAAGCTCTTTATGGACGAAAATGTCGTTCACCGATTTGTTGGAACGAAATTGGTGAAGCACAAATCACCGGTCCCGAGCTTATCCAAGAAACCACCGATAAAATTTTTCTTATTCGTGACAACATTCGAGTGGCAAGGAGTCGGCAAAAGAGCTATGCCGATAAAAGACGGAAACCCTTGGAATTTCAAGTTGGGGATATGGTTCTCCTAAAGGTATCACCTTGGAAGGGCGTAGTCCGATTTGGAAAGAAAGGAAAACTTGCACCTCGATATGTGGGTCCCTTCAAGATACTCGAAAGGGTAGGAAAAGTGGCCTACAAACTCGATCTTCCTTCAGAACTCATCAACGTTCATCCGACTTTCCATGTATCTAATTTGAAAAAGTGTCTAGCCGACGAGAATCTCCACATCCCTCTTGATGAAGTGCGTATTGACGAGAGGATGCACTTTGTTGAGAAACCCGTGGAAATCATGGACCGAGAAGTCAAGAAACTCAAGCGTAGGCGCATCCCCATTGTCAAGGTCCGTTGGGAGTCTAAACGTGGACCCGAGTTCACTTGGGAACGTGAAAACCACATGAAGACCAAGTATCCGCATCTCTTTTCATAGCCTCCATTAGTTGAATTTCGGGGCGAAATTCCTTTAACATGGGGAGACTGTGACATTCCGAATTTTATTACGCTTTTGTAATACAAATTATGTAATCATCGTTCCATTTAATGAAATGCAAATGTTTTTATTTAATTTTGTACAAAATATATATATATATTTTATTTTATAAATATAATTAAAATTTTATAAGTTTTAAACTTATATAAAATTTTATATAAAAATCTATATTTAAAAAAGTTACATATTTAATAAAATAACATATTTTAATAAGGTTAGTAACTTTTATTAAAATTATTATTTAAATAATAATAAAATAAGTTTATAAAAATATTTTTAAGTTTATTTAATTTAAAAGAAATTGAATTGATTTATTTAAATAAAAGTGCAGGGTTCATTTTGTAATTAACTAAACTAGAAGGTTTTTAAACTAAAATCGTTGAGGGGCTGTTTCTGGTCAAATGAAACCACAGGGATTCATCCGGTATTTAATTTAAGGGCTATTCTGTAACAAACCAAACTCCAGGGACTAAATCTGCCAAAGTCGAATTCGCAATTCCGGTCGCCCCTTTCCCCTTGTCCGGCGGTCCAAGCGAATTTCCGGCGACCCGCTCGACAAGCCTGTCCCCTGCACCTCCACACCCGACAAAAGCCTCCCCGACTTCGTCTCCCCCACGCGAACTAGACCCCTCGACCAATTGGTCTCCCCACCACACGGACTGTCTGATCCTGTTGGTGGCCGAGAACCCACGCCCGAATTCAGGCCCGACAGGCCACCTCCACGCCTGTCGATGGTCTGGTTAGCTTCGTCTCGTCCAGACGAATGTTCAGGCATGCTCAATTGCTTGCCTTATTATCAGGTTTAGGCTCGACTATAAATAGCCATTAACGAACCTGTTCGAACTCGATGCCCCTCTTACACCCACTCTCACCCCAAATTGAAGGCACCATTGCATTCGTCGACTCTGAGTGAAGCTTGGACCAGGATATCAAGGCCTGATTCCACCCCGAAGTCTGATTCCCGTTTTGGACATTTCGATTCAAAAGTCTCTGCCGACCAAGCCCTTCGCGACTGGGTTCGAGCCTCGATTCGATTCCTGTACCTTCTGTTATCATCAGGTAACCTCCCCAAATCGAAATCACGGCAATAAACCGTTGATTACCGGGCAAACCAATGTCCTCGGACACGGTTTGCCGGTTGCCGAGGACCAGCGACCAGGGTCGCGTTTGTGTATATCAATTAAATGACACACACATAACCAGCGATGGGCAGTAGCCCGGCTGGTTATGCGTGTGTGGGTTTGTGTCAAAGGTCGCGGGTTCGATCCCGGTTAGCCTACGGCCAAATTTTTTTTTATTTATTTTTAATTCTGTTTTCATTTATTTATTTTATTTAATTATCATAATACTCTTTTTATGCAATAAATACTAAAACGAGTCGGTTTACTCGTTCGTTTATTTTAAAATCAATTTAAACTATATTTTTATAAACCATCCCATTTATTTTATATATATATAAACTTATTAAAATACATTATAATATATATAAAATATCACATACTTTTATAAATCTTACAATATTTATATAAACTTAATTAATTACATTTTTAGACATAAAATATCCTATATTTTTATAAATCTTGTAATATTTTTATAAACTTACTTAATTACATTTTTAGATATAAAATGTCCATATTTATATAAATCTTGAAATATCTTTATAAACTCACTTAATTACATTTTTAAATATAAAATGTTCTATATCTTTTTATAAATCTTGTAACATTTTATAAACTTATTAAAATACATATAATATATAAAATGTCTCATTATTTTTATATGAACCTAGCATTATATTTTTTTTATTTTATGAACTTGTTTAAATAAATAAAGACTTTTCTTTTGTTATTATTATATAAATACATTGAATATAATAATACTTGTTTAAAACAATATATATATATATATCCTTATAAGTTAAAGTTTTACAAAAAAACCCATTATCATTCTATTTCTATACTTTATACAAATAAATATTAAAGAAAATTATATTAGAGCCTATATACATTTAAATACAAATACACACCTATACGCATACAATAATACCCATTTGTCTACATAGGGTATCAACGTGCTTAGGCTTCCGCATACTTATCACCTACGCGCGTGGAAAATACCCGCTTGCAAGGTGAGTTACATAGCCCCTATTTCACATTTTTATAAGTTTTGGGGTGAAACATTATACATGCTACTCACACTGTTTATACGTGTTATACATGAGACTATATGCTTATTCTTTGGATGTACATACATTTAAACACAAGACAACCAACTGTAATATTGATAGATCTATTGTGCCTGACCAGCCCACCCGGTTAGGGTGTTTATTACTGCATACTCGGATATAACCGCGTGTTATATTCAAACATACCGGATATAGTGGGTAACTATATTCAAGCATACCGGACTTAGCTGTTGTGCTATGTTCAAGCGCGTCAAACTCGGTTTGAATTGTGATTAAATAAATGTTACATCATATGCTATGTTTAACAATATAAACAATGAGTTGCAAAACGATTTACAACCACTATTTACAGGGAATACTAAACCTATGTACTCACCAACTTTTTAGTTGACACTTGATTTAAATAATGTTTCAGGTTTGGATATGTGACTGCTTGCCGAAGATCTCTCCACTTAGGAACTATGGACCTAGTTAAATAAATTAATGTTTTGAACTAGACTAGGTTATTTGAAATGTATTGTATTTGGAACTTGTTGTCTTTAAATTAAATGAATGAATTATGCAACCTTTAGTTATCATGTGCTTTTGAACAATCATCACATTGTCCGCCTCGATGATTCCGCCATCGGTCGGGGTGTGACAATAGGTCATCCCATTGTGTGCGGATCAAGAGGGGATACATAATCACTTGAATCAAAACAATTAACTCACATACGTGTTGTTAATAACTATGTCCATAGATAACCTTGTTGACAATCAAGTTCATAAAGTGAACACCTTATCAAGCAAGCACGTATATAGGTGAATCAATCAAGGAATAAAAGGATAACAGTGTGGCACAACCCCATATATGGTTGTCCTAGATAGATGGCATAATCCACAAGTTTACCCATAAAGTTCATCGTTCCATCGTGTTTGAACAAGAATATTTCAAACCCTGAGTAGCTCAAAGTTTATACCTCCCTCGTGTTTGAACAAGAATACGTCAAACCCCGAGTAGCTTAAAGTTTATAGCTTCCTCGTGTTTGAACAAGAATACGTCAAACCCCGAGTAGCTTAAAGTTTGTAGCTATCAACTTTCATGGATAGAGTGAAAAACCATGCCTTGTGTATAATGTGGACAATCAATTGCAAACAATGTAATCAATCTAGTTTCGTGTATAACGTAAACACTCAAGTTTCATGTACAATGTAAACACTCAAGTTTCATGTAAACAATTTAGTCTCGTGTATCATGCGGATAATGTTAGGACATAGAATGTATGGCAAAAGCTTTGTAATAGTTTAGGTCTTATTGTCTTTATGTTTTTATGTAATTGTATAGATTTTGTCTAAGTGATAGAACAAGTTTCTGCTAAAGGCTAACTTGTTATGTTCGCCTAGCCTATTAGAGGCGAACTTGTTAAGTTCGCCTAGTCTCATGTGAGGCGAACTTGTTAAGTTCGCATATTGCAGAGTTTGTGTTTATAAATAGCAGTTTACAGAATCTGTTCTGTAACAGAGAGAAAAGTAGAAAGACTTGATTGATTGTATTTTGTAAACTCTATGTTTTGGTGATATACAAAGAGAAAGTTTTTTTACATGTTGTTTCTATTGTCAATTAGTATACAAACGTTAATACGGTAGGATTCCGCACTTCGTGTTAAGGAGACGTCTTGTCACGAGATCAATCTGAGATGAGTCATGTGGAACAACTAGTGGTATCAGAGCTTTGCTCGTGATTTATGTTTGATTCATGGTGATTAGAGACGTTTTTGTGTACAATTTGACAAGAAATTGATCATTTTTAGAATTTTTTGTATCCATGGAGTTTTTAAGTTCTTGAAGCTGATATTTCCGCTGAATTAGTGGATTTGAGGTGGATTTTGGTGAAAATAATCCGATAGAAGTGTTCTAATTCAAAAAATACTAAATCCTACGGTCCAATTTATTCAAATCGGTATCTGAGTGGATTTTGGTGAAATTAATCCGATAATTTTCGGCGCTATGAGTTTGTGTTTGGGTTGCTGAGTTTATTACAGTTGAAGCAAGCGGACTTGCTGATATTTGTTGTAGGAGAACTTAGCAAGCGAACTTATTAAGTTCGCTTCTCTCAGTTTAAGCGAACTTAATCAGTAGGCGAACTTACCGGAGTTTCTTGGTTAAGCGAACTTATCAAGTTCGCTTGATATCAAATTCGCTTATTTGGATTTGAAGTGAACTTATTATCTTCGCCTAAGGGAAGTACTTTTTCAATACTTGAAATTTTTTCTGAAAATGGCAAATATGGTGCAAGTTACTAATATGTTAAATTACGATAACGAAATTGGTACATCTCAAAAACCACCCAAATTGTTAAGTCTTGCAGATTATTTGTAGAACCAAAGACTGATTGCTACCAAATTATTCTAAGTACAAATGCTGCTGATAGGCTTATCAGCAGCATTCAACACTTGTTGCTGCTGATAGGCTTATCAGCAGCATTCAGCACAAGTTGCTGCTGATAGGCTTATCAGCAGCATTCAGCACAAGTTGTTGTTGATAGGCTTATCAGCAGCGGTCATCCATGTTTGCTGCTGATAGTCTTACCAGCAGCAACCTTCACTCTTTGCAGCTGATAGCTCTATTCACTGAAAACCAAACGTTGCAGCTGACTATCCAGGCCAAGCGTCTCTGACACCTTTCTGCAAAAGCAACTGACAGACTCAAAGCAGAAGGAACCGCTATGGTCAACCAATGACGGACAACAATACACTTCTCCAAGCATGCAAACAATCATGAATAAAGAAAACGTTTCAGTAAAGTTAACTAGATTAGCCTTTACGTGTAATGTAAATTAATAAACAAGATCAACAGCTTGTGTTCGATCTGATCCTTAGAATCAAGGGTCTGTCTTGATTCTAAGTTACTATAAATACTGAGTTGCCACTTCATTGTAAGTGTGCTTGTAGTGCTTGTCATACTTATTCATTGAGTTTCTCACTTGTAATCTTTGCATTCACAAAAGCTTAATACAACAGTGTTTATCAGTATTCTTTGTGTTTACTTGATTATAAATTGTGTAGTTGATTTTGTTTCCGCCAACCTCAACTAAGAACAGAACCATCTTGTATTCTCACGATCCTTCAAGTGGTATCAGAGCTTTGGCTCAGATTAAACAAACTAACATTTGTTTAATCATCTCTGGTTCTATTCTAAACTCTCTCTTTGATCAAGTCACCCAAAATCAAAACAAAAATGGCACAGAGCAATGGCTTTGAAGATATTAGCAGCATCAACCGACCACCAAGATTGGTATCTGGAGAAGACGATGACATGTGGAAAAATCGCATGGAAAGCTTCTTCTGTTACCAGGAATACGGAATGTGGAGATCCATCAAGGAGGGTCCATATATTCCCATGGTGGCCTCTACTGATGGTGGAGGGCTACAAGTTTCGAAGGAAACCTCCAAGTACTCTGAAGAGGACATCAAGAAAATGGAGGTGGACTTCAAGGCACTAGGAGCCATCCAAATGTGCCTTCCAAATTAAGTTTTTCACAACTTCAGAAGTTACAAAGATGCCAAGGAGCTCTGGGAGGCGCTGGAGAAGATGTTTGCTGGCTCTGAAGAAGTCAAAGAAAACAGAAGGGACATACTGAAGCAGCAGTATGAGAACTTCGTCTGGAGGGAAGGTGAGTCCTTAACTATTCTATATAACAGATTTACCTATCTTGTAGGTGAACTGCAGTGCTCCAAGGTAAAGTTGGAGAATGAAGACATTCTCAAAAAGTTCATAAGATCTCTTCCTAGTTGTTGGACATTATATACTGTGTCCATCAGAAGAACAGAGAATCTGAAGACTCTTCAGATGACTGAGCTATTTGGCATGCTCAAAACCTATGAATTAGAAATGATTCAAGCTAAAGAAAGGAGCTCCAGTTATCAATCAGCTACCATTTCCTCCACTACCTCCTCAGCGCTTCACTTTGATCATTCCGGTCCTAGTGCAAGCAGCTACTATCCTCCCATTGTTACTCACCCTCAGACCCCAACCGCTTCACAATCTAACTCATCACCATTTCTTCTTGAGGCACCTCCTCAACAGCCAACCTCTACTGCTTTTGTCTCTGACAACTCAAGCAGCATGTACTTCATAAAAGAGGATCTGGAATGCTTTCATCCAGATGATCTTGAAGAAATGGATATTCAACACTCATATGCAATGCTCTCCCTCAGAGCAAAAAGGTTCTATTCTAGAACCGGAAGATCATTTCCAAGCAACAACTCAAACAGCAGAGTTGGGCTTGATAAAAGCAAGATCCGTTGTTACAACTGTAACCAAATGGGTCACTTTACTAGGGAGTGCAAGGCACCTAAAGCCAATCAGGGTGCCGGCCATCAAAGACAAGCCTACCAAAGTCAGCCTAGACAACAGCAGCAGCAACAAACTCCCCCAGCACAAACTGCAGCCTGTGCAAATGTTGGAACTGCAGAATTCGACTGGAGTTTTCAATATGAAGATGTTCCTGTCTCCAACCAAGCACTTATGGCAGACACTTCAGAGATACCACCTCAGGTATTTGAACATCTATGCTCTCAAGCCTGCATTGATAAAGTTTTTGGTTATAGAAAACATAACCAAAATCTTATAGATCAAAATGAAGAGTTTCTTCAACTGAAATCTGAGTTCAAAAAGGTTGAAATCACTTACAAAGAAAAATTTGAATGCCTTAAGAAAGAGATTTCATCTCTAAAACATGAACAAACCAATCTTGAAACTCAGATTGATGATCTATTAGTAAAACTTAAATCAACCAGAGCTGATCTGGCAGAACAGAAAGTTCATGTTGAAAAATATGAATTTTCTTCTAAAAAGCTACAGAGGCTTCTAGATATTCAAGTCCATGAAAAGGTAAAGCTTGGAGGACTTGGATATGGCAAGGAACAGTACAATACTGTTCCTCATCCAGCTGACTATGTTGCCATCTATGAACCAAGCTTCGATGTTGCAAAACTCGACACTGCAAACAGAAATCTTGATCCTCCAATGGATGAACCCCTTGTTAAAGACTGCACTACCTCATCAGAATCTGAGTTAACCTTCTCAGACCATGTTGAAACCAGTATAGCCTCATCTGAAGCTGTTCTGAATAGAGTCCCAGTCCCTACTGTTCTCCCAGCTGTTCCAGCCCCTGTACCATTCAAACAGATCAGGATCAGCTATCCTCCAGGTGGAAGAAAGCTAAACATTGAAAAGGGACAGACATCAGGACCCACAAACTCCAAGCCTCAGTTCATACCAAATCAGAAGAATCAGCAACAGGTTAAAAGAGTTACGACCAAGAAAACTCAGTTCAGAAACTCTTCTTCTCCACCAAGGAATCAGCAGCCCAAAGTTCAGCAGTCCTGCATCATATGTGGGGAATCAAACCACTTTGCTGCAAAATGTCAGTTTAACCCCTTCAACCAGATCCTTCTTCAATCAGCACATAAACAAAAGAAGGATCAGCATACTTCAGTTGATAGGCCATCTGAAGCCAGTAGAAGAGTTGAAACTGCAGAAAAACACAAGCAGCAGTAAAAGGCAAAGCCTTCAGCAGCCACCAAATCTGTTGTTGCTCAAACAAAGCAGTCAGCAGCAAAAACTAAATCTGCTGCTGCTCCAACTAAGCCTTCAGCAGCAAAAGCAAAATCTACTGCTGAAAGGCCAAGGCCATCAGCAGCAACATCTGCAGCTGATAAGCTGAAGCCATCAGCAGCAAAACCTGCCGCTGCTGACAAGCCAAAACCTCAAGCAGGAAAATCAGCTGCTGATAGAACAAATTCATCAGCTGCCAAAGCCAAATCCGCAGCAGATAAAGAAAAGAGAATTAGAAAACCACTACTTAAGCAATGGAAAGCCAAAATCTCTGCTCCTGTCAGCAAAATCATCATCGGTGCTGTTGAATGCACGCATGATGAATCAGAAAGTCCAAGGACTCTTTTCTTCAAAAAGGAGAGCTCTTGGACCACTCCCACTAACTAAATCTCTTTCATGTGCAGGGACAGCCAGGTAACAAGAATAACACCTGGGTGGTAGATAGCGGCTGTTCCAGGCACATGACAGGCAACAGGTCCATCCTCTCCAACTTCAGACATTTCAATGGAGGATATGTTGCCTTTGGGAGTGACTCAAAAGGTGGATCTATCACTGGACAAGGCACTGTGTCCAATGAGAGGATGAGCATTGAAAGAGTCAACTACGTTAAAGAACTTGACTTCAATCTCATGAGTGTTTCCCAAGTATGTGATCAAAAGCATTGGATGCTCTTCACTGACAAAGAATGCTTTGTGTTAGCTCCTGGCCTATCTAAACCCCCGCCAGAGAAGATTCTCCTAACTGCTCAAAGAAAGGACAACTTATATGTGCTTGATATGAATGAAGTCACTCCATCTGGTAGTGTTTCATGTTTTCTGTCAAAGTCATCAGTTGATGAATCTGCTCTCTGGCACAGGAGGTTAAGCCATGTTAACATCAAAACAATCAATAAATTAGTGAAAGACAATCTTGTTAGAGGGCTTCCTGACAAATGATTTCAAGCTAGACGATCACTGCATTGCCTGCTTGAAGGGAAAACAACACAAGAGTTCCCATAAGCCCAAGACATTGAACACAAATGACACTCCTCTCCAGCTACTGCATATGGATCTCTTTGGTCCTACAAATGTCATGTCAATGGGCAAAAAGTCCTACTGTCTGGTGATCACTGATGACTTCTCCAGATTCTCTTGGGTATTCTTCCTAAGAACAAAAGATGAAACTGCTGAGATTCTCAAATCCTATATTCTCAGGGTAGAGAATCAAAGCAATCTGAAGGTAAAGATCATAAGGTGTGATCAGGGAACAGAGTTCAAAAATCACACTTTGAACAGTTTCTGTGAGAGCAAGGGAATTGAAAGGCAGTACAGTGCTCCAAGAACTCCTCAACAAAATGGGGTTGCTGAAAGAAGAAACAGGACTCTGATTGAATCAGCAAGATCTATGCTGGCTGACTCAAAGCTGCCCCTTACTTTCTGGGCAGAAGCAGTAAGAAAAGCTTGTTATGTGCAGAATAGAGTCCTTATTGTTAAACCTCTCCAGAAAACTCCCTATGAACTCTGGCTCAAAAGAGTTCCCTACATTGGCTTCCTGAAGCCCTTTGGATGTCCATGTACCATCCTCATCACACATGGAGTTCTTCCTAAATTCGGTGCAAAGTCTGATGAAGGTTACTTTGTGGGTTACTCCTCTCAATCGAAGGCCTACCGAGTGTTCAATTCTAGGACTCGGATTGTGGAAGAATCTGCTAATGTTGAATGCAGGGAACACGTTGTCTGTGAACAAGGCAAAGGTCCCAACTGGCTTTTTGATATAGACTCCTTCACCCAGATATTTGAGCCCCTCATATTCTCAAATATGGAGCCTCCTTCTTCAAACTCAACACCTTCTACCTCAACCTCTTCTTCTGACTACAGAATGGAGTTTCCCAGTCCCTACATCAGGATGAAAAGGCCATCCATTGATCCTCCATCAGTGGCAGAAGCTATTGAAGCCAGTGCAGGTGAAGCGGTACATCCAACACCACAAGCAGCAATCTCTCTGACAATGAAATCCCAAATGAAGCCTCCTCAATTCATGATGAAGAGGCCTCTGATGCTAATGCTGCTGATTTTGTGGAACACAATGATCAGATCCTCCAAGTTCCTCTCCACACATCTGAAGACAATACTGATCTAAACCACAGTAATCTTGAAGAGGGAATACGGTTGGATGTGATACCTGCTCAGAGAATAAACATAGAGCATCCTCTGGAAAACATCATTGGCCAAATCCACACAGGTATCCAGACAAGAAGTAAGTCTCATGAAGCCAACATTTGTTTGTTCTCTTGTTTTCTATCTCAGGTGGAACCCAAAAAGATTGATGAAGCTCTCAAACACAACAGCTGGATTGAAGCAATGCAGAAAGAATTGCTGCAATTCAAAAGACAAGATGTTTGGAAGCTTGTTGATCTTCCACCTGGTCAAACAGTCACTGGAACAAGATGGGTCTTCAGAAACAAACAAGATGAAAGGGGCATCGTAGTCAAGAACAAAGCCAGACTGGTAGCTCAAGGTTACACTCAAGAAGAAGGCATTGACTATGATGAAGTTTTTGCTCCTGTTGCCCGTCTGGAAGCCATCCGAATCTTTCTGGCATATGCAGCATCCAAAAGCTTTATAGTCTATCAAATGGATGTGAAGAGTGCCTTTTTGTATGGCACGATTGATGAAGAGGTCTATGTCAAACAGCCTCCAGGCTTTGTAGATCCTGCACATCCAAATAAGGTCTTAAAACTGGACAAAGCTCTCTATGGCTTACACCAAGCCCCAAGAGCCTGGTATGAAACTTTATCTGGATATCTACTTAGCAACAACTTCAGAAGAGGGGCCATTGATCAGACATTATTCATCAAAGATGAAGAGGGAGAAATTTTGTTGGTCCAGATTTATGTTGATGACATTATCTTTGGATCTACAAGAAAGAAGCTCTGCAAAGACTTTGAAGTTCTGATGCATTCCAAATTTGAAATGAGTTCAATGGGTGAACTAAATTTCTTTTTAGGACTTCAAGTCAAACAGGTACCAAATGGAATCTTCATAAGTCAATCCAAGTATGTCAAAAGCATCTTGGAGAGATTCAAGATGGCTGACTGCTCTGCTGCAAGAACTCCTATGCAAGTGCACCATCAATTATCTCCGGATAAAGAAGGACAAGACACTGATCAACACCAGTACAGAGCAATGATAGGGTCTCTCATGTATCTCACTGCCTCAAGACCAGACATCATGTTTGCAGTTTGTCTCTGCGCAAGATTTCAAGCTGCTCCAAAAATGTCTCATCTTCAAGCTGTCAAAAGGATCTTTAGATACCTAAAGGGAGCTCCAAAACTTGGGCTATGGTATCCAAAGAATGGAAATGTCAATCTCTATGCATACACTGACAGTGACTATGGGGGTTGTAACCTGGACAAAAAGTCCACATCTGGGGGATGTCAATTTCTTGGAGGAAGGCTCATCTCATGGCAATGCAAAAAGCAAACTTGTGTCTCTACTTCAACAGCTGAAGCAGAATACATTGCAGCTTCAAGCTGCTGTGCATAGGTCATCTGGATCCAAAATTAAATGCTTGACTATGGAATGACCTTCATGCAGACTCCAATTCACATTGACAACATGAGTGCTATCTCCATCACGAACAATCCAGTGCAGCATTCCAAGACTAAGCACATCGACATCAGGTATCACTTTATCAGGGATCAAGCTGAGAAAAAGAGAAATGTCCTATCTAAGGTTCACACAAATGAGCAATATGCTGATTTGTTCACTAAACCTTTTGATGAAGCAAGATTTCGATATCTAGTTGAATCAATTGGCATGATGAACTTTGAATAAGACATGTCTCTAATTTTTATCTTTCCTTGTAAATATGTCTATGTTTTTGTTCTTAATAAAAAGTTAGTAGCAGCAGCACCTTTTCACTGCTGACAGTTTTACTCTTCAGCAGCAAAACCTTTGCCACTAATCGCTTTAAGTTATCAGCAGGAACAAGTTTCCCGCGGATAGCTTTAAAGGCGGTCAGCAGCAACCTTTTGGCTGCGGAATGAATACAACAGTCAGCAGCTACCAAATCTGCTGCTGAAAGACTTAACTATCCGCAGCAACTAAGTTTGCTGCTGATGGCTCACCATCAGCAGCAACCAAGTTTGCTGCTGATGGGTAAAAAGAAGTCTACATTAACTTTTACCCACTGTAAAAGTAAATATCGTCAGTCTTTACCATGACTGCTCGAGCGGTTTACAGCTGTAACAATGTAAAGTGAAACAGGTTGTACTGTACAAGTAGGGTTGCTTTTTCTTCGTTTGCCGTTATATCACCATCACCAACGTTCCCTCAACCTCTTCACATTCTATTTCAAACCTATCTCCCATCACTTTCTCTCCCGTCCCCACAGCATTCAAAGCCCTCCACAATTAATCACCATTCAAACACCTTTCTCTCTTCCCTCCAAATCCATACCAATGGCAGGCGCAGACATAAACAACCCCAACGACAAGTTTTCCCCTTATCACAACCTAACTGCATACCTAATCAAGGGCAAGAAATCTGAAGGATTAGATGATATGATCGACTTCCTCTGTCGGTCCAAAATCCTCCATGCCCTAACAGTCAACCCAACCATCTACACTTCCCACATGGAAGAGTTTTGGAACTCAGCCGTGTATTCTACTGAACAGGGCACTCCCCAAATAAGTGGCACAGTAGACGGCAAGGAGATGATCATCACTGAAGCAAAGCTCCGCCAACACCTCAAGCTTCAGGATGAAGGGGACGCCATCTCTTACCCAAGAGACGTATACATGAGGACCTTTGTATCCATAGGGTACACTGGAAATCAAACAGAGTATACAATAGAGAAGGCACTCATGGGTCCTAAATGGAAGTATCTCTGCCACACTCTTCTCCAATGCATATCCCAGAAGAGAAGTGGCTGGAACCAACTCAGCTCCGGACTTGCGTCGGCAGTTCACGGTATGATAACAGGGGCAGGTTTCAATTTTTCCCATCTCATTCTTGAAGGTTTGAGATACAACCTTCAAGAAGGGGTGAAATCACAGTTCTTCATGTACCCAAGATTCTTGCAGGAAGTGTTCAATATTGAACACCAAGATCTTTCAAAAACTGCAAGAATCTACTCAATACTGGGACATAAGAACAACATTTTTCAGAGCATGAGAACAGTTTCATCAAAGTTCTCAGGGGCCGATGTTCCATTGTTATCTACAATGTTGAACACACATAGTGCCCAGGGTGACAGTTCAGCAAACCTAGCTAATGCTGATCCCACACCCTCCACCTCACTGCCACAAACTGAACCTACTGTTTCTCTTGATCGAACCCCTGTGCATTCTACTGAGGATGCACAGGCACATACATTACTCACCCCCAGTTTGATTGCTCAACCGGAACACAGGGTCCCGGTTGCAGCCAAGTATACAAGGAAGAGGGGCAAGAGAACTCCTTCTTCTCTTGCCTCCAAGGCCCAAACCCAAGCCAACATCCCTCACTCAGAATCACAACATTCTAGTGAGAATATCATAAGGGAAAGCCACATTTCTAGGGAGACTCCTTCGGAAGTCTCTCTATTAGGATTAGGATCACTTCCCGGATCCATAGAACAGCCCTTCGAGCCATTCCTCTCTTCTTTGAACTTAAGTGTAGAGGAACCTGACCAAAGTGATGTACCTTCTCCAACTACCACTATCAAGGAGGTACTGATTGGTCTTGCTTCCGAAACACCCAACCCAAGTTCCTCACCCTTGAAGGTCCACTCTGGGAGTTTTGAAAGAGTGGATGTGGACGAGGCTGTCACTACTGCTGGTCCATCAACTGACCAGGAGGACAGTGACAACATTTTTAAGACCTCAACCACGGCAACTCACGGTGAGGATGTTTCCTTGGAAACTCCCTTCACTGAGAGGAATCCCAGGCGCCAAGAAACCGCGGGTGATGGGGATGCTGAGGCTAGGCCTACAGCCCCATCTGGGTCCAAGGATTCCACAACTGTGGATGAGGACAGACTGAAACTTCATAACTTGGAATTGACGGCCAGGGTGGCTATGCTAGAGGCTGAAATGTCCAAACTAAGACACCAAGTCGCTATGCATGAAACCCATAAATGCCCAACTTCAGCCACTCCCTCTCTTGTATCAGTAGGCACCCAAACTAATGCCTACCTGTCTGCTGATGCAACCAAAAAGGGGGAGATGGTTTCCATGTAAGAAGATATAGACAGTCTTGACGACTGGATTCAAGAGCAGTTTGTTCTACAAAGCTCACAATACAAGCCAGCTTTTGTCCAAGTTCATGACTTGCCAGCCCCAGATAACGAAGACGAAGAGATATCTGAAGACTGGCAGTTGGTCGTCAGGGCTGTCGATGAAATGCTGAATGATGCTGAAGACACAGAACAAACAAATGTATCATTCAGCATCCTTCCACAAGCAGCAGCCATCATTGGTCAATCATCAACCCCCCAACTATTCAGAACATCAAGGAAGCTAGAATTTGACTCCATCCTAGCTTGGGGGTATGATGGATCAGCTGAGAGGTTTTGGATTGGATGGGAGTTCAGCGGAGTAGAAGAGCTGAACTGGAACTCTCTCAATGCCCTCCAAGTCCTAGAACTGCATCTAACTGACTGCATCAACACTTCAGCAGATCTCTCAGCTGAACTTGCCATTGGCAGGTTCCATGACCTGATGGAGGATAATCTACCCAGGTTCCAAAGATTCCTACAAGCAGCACATCGGGTAGCTTATCCTGAATCCTCGGCGGCCGCAGAAAGAAGACTGACTCCTAGCAATCTTGAAATAACAAGGAGCAGTCTTTTCACTGAAGAAGAAGTTCTGGGCCTTCGAAGGTTCCTGTATGCCTTCCTAGTCAAGGACTTGGATGTGCTAGGTTGGGTGAGCACTAAGTCTCTTGACCACACTTTTTTGCTCAGCAACGGCTCCTCTCTCATCATCAACACCAGAAACATCCTTCATCTGCCCTCAGACTTTCTCTTCAAGATCTATCAGCTCAGAACCAACATCTGCAATGTCAACTCACTTGAAAGCCAGGCAATGATAGATACTGTCAGAGCCAAACTTGAACAAGTAGGAAGAATTACTGAGGCAGTATATGTGTCAAACTCTGACACTGACACTGACTCAGCTTCCCCTCGAGTTAACATCTGCACTGCAGCTTATGAGTCAAGATCAACTATCAAAGAAAAACTGAGAGAAATAGAAGGTCCTGAGTATCAACTTGATGAAGACGATGACCTTCCCTTATTCACATCTCAAATTGCCAATGAAGCTGAGGCAGAGATCCCAATAGCAGCATCATCATCTGCTGTTGTGATCAGTGAAGCTGAAGCAGAGGCATCCAATGTAAACAAAGGAAAGGGAATCATGACTGATGAAGATGAAGAGAGGTTGCTAAAAGAGAAAAGAGAAAGGGAAGAGAAAAGAAGAAGAAGAGAAGAAGAGGAGATGGCTGACATAAAAAGGGTTCAAGAAACAAAAACAGCCATTCTCCTAAGAGAACAAACCATCCAGCTATATGCTAAACAGCTGGATGAACTGAAAAGAAAGATTCCTGCAGTCGACCAAATTGAGAAAGATGAACAACTTGCCAGACAGCTGCAGGAACAGCTTGCCAAGGAAGAAGAAGAGAATGAAAAGAAGAAGAAGGAGGATGCTAAGTTTAGAATCACTGATTCTAAATTAGCAAAAGAATTAAGGGAGGAGTGGACTGAAGCTCTGATCTCTCAAGGTGAGGATGCAGACTACCTTGAAAAACTTTCAAACAAAGAGATCTACAGAGCCTTCATGGGTCAGCAAGGTCAGTTGGCAAAGAGGAAAAAGGCTGAAGAAGAAGAAAAAGCCAAACAACAGTCCAAAAAGACCATTGCCTTCAATAAAAGGACCCATGAAGAAAGGAAGGTCATGATTGACTTCCTTAAGGCCAGAGGAGATAGTGGAAAGAGGCTAGGTCCTATGAATTTCATGAACCTGCAAGCCCTCTACTTTAAAGTTAAAAAGGATGAGGAAGAAAGACTAGGGAAGAAGGGCTCCAAGAAAAGGGTACTTATCAAAGAAGATGAAGAACCAAAGACAAAGAAACCCAAGCCTTCTCCCTCACCTACCTCTTCCTCAGTCCATCATCCTTCCACTCTCCTCCCTAAACCTTCCACTCCTCCACCCAAAAAGTCCATGTCATCCCACCCAGCTCCCACTCATCAACAGCCTCCCTTGAAGATACCCAAACCCACTCCTAAACCATAAGACTCAAGAAATATAGTTAACTGGTTCCACAATTCACAAGATCAAGTGTTTGAGATCTTCAGGGGGAGAACTGAGAGAAGAAGATCCACTTACAGGTCTGTTGATGAGGTTCTGCAACTACCTGATTCCGATCTTCAAAGAATTTTAGAGCTGGGTGAAGCTCATGAGCCTGCAAATGAGAGTGGGAAACGTCTTGTGCTAGCAATCAAACACTACTTCAACCCTAGCCAAGATGTGATCATAAACATCAAACCACTCAAGTCCCACTCTCCATTTGTATCTTGGACCTACAATGCTGATTTGGATGAGTTCACACTGACTGATGTAAAGAAGCAGCATATGAGATGTTCAAGCAAAGCAATCTACAAAATGCAACACAAAGACATCAAGACTCTGTCTGAACTTCCACTAAACAATCCCAGCAAGGATCCAAGAGGCTATGAGGTTGAAAGGATAGTCAGCCACATGCAAAAGCTTCAGCAGCAAAGTGATTAGAAGAATTTTTGGTTGCATCAGTCTAGGGGGAGTTTGTAGAACCAAAGACTGATTGCTACCAAATTATTCTAAGTACAAATGCTGCTGATAGGCTTATCAGCAGCATTCAACACTTGTTGCTGCTGATAGGCTTATCAGCAGCATTCAGCACAAGTTGCTGCTGATAGGCTTATCAGCAGCATTCAGCACGAGTTGCTGCTGATAGGCTTATCAGCAGCGGTCATCCATGTTTGCTGCTGATAGGCTTACCAGCAGCAACCTTTTTCCTCTTTGCAGCTGATAGCTCTATTCACTGAAAACCAAACGTTGCAGCTGACTATCCAGGCCAAGCGTCTCTGACACCTTTCTACAAAAGCAACTGACAGACTCAAAGCAGAAGGAACCGCTATGGTCAACCAATGACGGACAACAATACACTTCTCCAAGCATGCAAACAATCATGAATAAAGAAAACGTTTCAGTAAAGTTAACTAGATTAGCCTTTACGTGTAATGTAAATTAATAAACAAGATCAACGGCTTGTGTTCGATCTGATCCTTAGAATCAAGGGTCTGTCTTGATTCTAAGTTACTATAAATACTGAGTTGCCACTTCATTGTAAGTGTGCTTGTAGTGCTTGTCATACTTGTTCATTGAGTTTCTCACTTGTAATCTTTGCATTCACAAAAGCTTAATACAACAGTGTTTATCAGTATTCTTTGTGTTTACTTGATTATAAATTGTGTAGTTGATTTTGTTTTCGCCAACCTCAACTAAGAACAGAACCATCTTGTATTCTCACGATCCTTCATTATTCTAACTGGAAAGATCGGTTTGATCAGTTCATGTCTTTTACTGATACAAGTTTATGGATTCCAATCTTGGAAGGCTATACACATCTGACATATACTTGGATGGGAAAGGATGATGCTCCTAAATCGGTATCTGTGTTAACCACAGAAGAAAAATTACTGTTTGATAGGGAAAAGAAGGCAATGGCTAGTATCTCAATGTCTCTTCCTAAAGAAATTTATCATAGCTTTAAACAATTCAGGACTTCTCAACAATTATGGGAAGCATTACAAAAGCGGTGTGAAGTTAATTTGGATGTTAAGAAAAGCAGAAAAGAATTACTGAAGAACCAATTCTTAGTATTCAAGCACTTTCAAAATGAATCTTTAGATGATCTTGCAACAAGATTCTATCATTTGCTGAGTGAATTGTCAAGTGCTTCAGTGGTTTATGAGACTGAAGAGATAAATGATAAGTTTTTGGAGGCATTACCATCTAAATTTGATGTGTATACAGTTTTAATAAAAGAGAATGTCATATATAAAACTATGTCTCTTGAAGAGGTTCTTGGCTGTAGGTCCCTAATTCGGTGCGTGACAGATCTCTAGACTCTCGGTACGACACGGTGATAATGTGCGGAATCCATGATCAACGTGCTCGTGTAACTCAATCAACAACAACGGTGTAAATAAACTCTTTGTATTTCCACCACAATATCAGGTTACAAGATTCACAGAATTCGATCTGGTCTGCTACTCTGATATCGTCTCTCCTAATCTCTTCTCTGATAACAGACTCTGTAACTGTATATATAAGCACCAGTTCTGCAGTTGGCGAATTTAATAAGTTCGCCTCATAGATGCTTAGGCGAACTTATTAAGTTCGCCTGTAATAGGCTAAGCGAACTTAATAAGTTCGCCTCTGATAGACTAAGCGAACTTATTAAGTTCGCCTCAGATAAACCAGGCGAACATGTTAAGTTCGCCTCACTATGAACTTACACAGAATTTTATCAACAGTTACAAAACATGTCCTAACAGACTCCCCTTTAACTGTTGCTAACAATTCTATCAATTACAAGTCAAAGACTTTAAAACTAAGACATAATATCTTCAAGCTCGTTGTGTGACAACCCGACATTTCAGGTCAATATCCGTACACATTATAAACAAGTTTACGTTATAATTATTTTTGTGATTTATTTAATTTCACAAACAAGGACATTAAGGTCTAACAAAAACCGAACATTGTCTCATTTCACATTTTGGTAATTCAAGGAGTTACCGGTTCACGTGTTATATAAACCGACAAATTCGAACACTAGTGGTTAATTTAAATAACCAGAGAAATATATATATACATATATATTTTATTTCCACAAACTTTACGTAGAACAATAAATTATTTTCAGAATAAATTTATAATACCGTGGAGGATCTAAACCGGATTTATCTACCCCTTTAAAACTATAATTGATATTAATACCTAAATCTAATTATTATACTAATTAAACCCAACTTACCCTTGACTTCTTGGCCGAAGTGCAGAGAAAACCCATACCATACTTGCGAAATGCAGATAAAGGCCATACCACCCTCAATTTCTATCAATTCATCACTCAAAACTCTCACAAACCTTTTATTTATCTCATTTTCTTACGAAAATCTCCCCATATCTCTTCAAATTGAAGTCAAGTTTTAAGGCAAAATCCACCACAATTCAGTGTTTTAAGAAGAATTTCAAGTATTTCTAAAGAAAAGTTAGCAAAAGATTCAAGATCATCTCTGTTTTCTCTCATCATCATCGTCACTGTTTTAAGGTAAAAACTCAAAACCATCTACTTTATTCTCTTTAAAAACCGTATCTAAGCATACAAAAGGTTCAATCGCAAGTAAGATAATAAGAAAAGTGTGTCAAATTCAAGTTTTAAAACATTAATATGCAGGACTGATTCTGTCAAACAGAAGTCCAGTAATCGAAACTATGAAGTTTCGATACCTATACTCAATCGAAACAAGTAGTTTCGATACCTGTTACTCAATCGAAACAAGTAGTTTCGATACCTGTTACTCAATCGAAACTAGGAGTTTCGATACTAGCTGTTCAATCGAAACTAGGTAGTTTCGATACATATTGCTCAATCGAAACTAGGTAGTTTCGATACCCTTCTTGTCAATTGAAACTAGATTGTTTCGATAACACTTACTCAATTGAAACTAGGTAGTTTCGACACTCAAATACTCCATCGAAACTAAGAAGTTCCGACACCTGACTACTCCATCGAAACTAAGTAGTTTCGATACACATATGCCCAATCAAAACTAAGAAGTTTCGACACCTGGTCAACAGTCCCATTTGGGCAGTAACTCAAAACTGTTTTTATAACAAAACAAGTGTTGAACAACTAAGGAGATATTCAAACAAAAACGACCAGATTTACAAGGTCGGTGAACAATTTACAATTAAGACGTTGGTCTTAACAACAATTTACCCTTGGTATCTAGGGTACGAATAGTCAAGGTTGACTACAACAAGTTTTATCACAAGTATATACACAAACTCAAGGTGAGTTTCACGGCCCCTTTTTACTGTTTTCAATATTTGGGGGAAAAACATACTTACAATTATTTTATGGGATAACAAGAGAATAAGACACGACTTGTATGTTTACATGAGATGAGAACAACAATTTGAGGCCGGAAAAGTCCCCTGGAACAACGTAGTAACCATTAACTGTAGCCTAGGGTCCTATGAATAGTACTATGGAGAGTGACGTCTCCCGGTCATGGTTAGTCGCGCTAACCACAATCTGGAGGATTTATGGCCGCATAGAACCGGATAACGAAATTAGGGGCGTGTACAATTGTCATGGTTTGGTTACGCCTCATGTAGGAACATATTATTTGTATTCCTAGCTAGTTTACAAATGGGTCAACAATTCTTATTCTGTTTATCACATACAACTGAAACTATTTACGAACAATGAAATTTTGCAAAGAACTATTTGATTAAACCTGTGAACTCACCAACCTCGTGTTGACAATTTTAAGTATGTTTTTCAGGTAACTGAACGTGATTTCAAGGTTAGCAATGTAGATTACATGCATGCACGATGGATACTACTCAAGGAGGATTTCCCTTGTATAACTCATTGAATTGAGTCATATTTGTGAAATCTTAATGTTTTGTAAACTCATTTTACATTTTGTAATGTAAAACTTTAAACTCATTTATGTATCCATTTATCATGTATGTGTTTGCGGTAATCATATGCTTTGGAAACCATAAACGTCGCGCCTCGCGTTTCCGCCTTGGCGGGGTGTGACAGAAATTGGTATCAGAGCCATTGATTATAGCGAACTAGGAATCTAAATTGGAACCTAGTCTATAATCTAAATGACTCACTAAAACATTTTCATTGTATAAGCATTGTATAACCAGTCATTTTGTCATATGGATATTGTAGTCATAAGCATGTCGTCACATTCACATTCTGATCCCGTCTCTGACACTGAATCAAACGAGGAACGTTCCGCCTCACATCCCAAAAATCGAGTACAAACCCGTAGCTCCACACCACCTAAAGTCGCCTTGGGAAAACCGCCTATCGTCTACCGAAAGAAAAGCGGAGGACCAGTTAAGGTGCAAAGTGCTAAGAAGAAGTTTCGACTTCCACACAAAAGGAATCTAGCAGCCCGTGACCCAGAAGACTTGGAGGCTGGTGAAGAACCACCTAGGCAAAGACCCTGCTACCACCCGACTGTGGGAACTATCCGTTGGATGCCACGTACTCTGGCCCGATGGAGGGAGATGGAGAGCATCCCATCTACCTTTGAGATTGGAGAGTCTTCTAAATCCCCAACACTCCTACCCCACACTGGGGAAGCCATAGAGCTCACAGTGCCTACACTAGTAGCACGCGTTCGTACGCATGAGGAGCGTCTTGATGATCTCCTAGATGACATCCGGGCACAGGGGGATGCAGCCACGCGACTTCGTCAAGGACTCGGATCTCGAGTTCAGACTCTAGATGACCGCACCCGAAACATACAGGATGCCACTAACTATCTGGAGTTGAGAGCCGACATGGACTGGCAGTTCACTGTCACTGTCCGAGACATGGTGGAAGCACTGGAGGAAAGGACTTTGGCTGCAGAATTTGTGGCTAGAACAAGCTTTGTTATGGCAGGACTTGCCATGATGATTGGATTGTACTCTCACTTCTTCTTCTAAACCTATTATGGGCGGGTTGTGCCCATAGTACATTATGTAGTTTAAAACTTTAGTACTGATGAGGTCATGAGAACCCATCACTTTTGTATCCGTTTCTTTTGGGAACAATGTACTATGAATGTTTTAACTATGTATATAATGGTTTATGTTTTGATGTTGTCGTATCCTTATGCCATGTGCTATCATTATTGTCATATAATGTTGTTTCTTTTTAATTGATGTGTTAGAAAGAACGTCATGGCACCAAAGCGTAGCACACCCCGTAACACTACTGGAGACAACAACGAGACAATTTCTCCAAATGTGGAACAACTTATAGCACAGCGAGTAGCTGCTGCCTTGCAACAGTATGAGGCGAATCGAAATAGTGGAGGAGGAAACGGCAGTGGTACCGGTGCAGGAGGTGCAGGAGGAAGCGGTACAGCTGGAGGTTCCGGAAGTTCCGGAGGTAATAGAATAAATAAGCCGTAACACATGGTCATGATCCGAATTATTGACGTTATGACTTGTAATTCTACAGATGCTCCAAATAGAAAGTGCTCCTACAAGGCCTTTCTATCTTGCAAACCCCGTAACTTCAATGGCACCGAGGGTGCAGTTGGGCTAATGAGATGGATAGAGAAGATGGAATCAGTGATTGATATCAGTGAATGCACCGCTGACTGCATGGTGAAGTATTCTACATGCTCACTCACTGATAAAGCTTTAACCTGGTGGAATTCACAAATAAAGACTTTGGGAAGGCAGACAACATATGAGTTGTCATGGGAAGACCTGAAGGCCATGATGATCGAGGAATATTGTCCTCGAAATGAGTTACAAAAGATCGAATCTGAAATGTGGAATTTGCAAATGACAGGAGATGATGTTGCTGGCTACACTGACCGATTCAATGAGTTAGCAATCTTGGTTCCATACATGGTTACCCCAGAATACAAGAAGGTTGAAAGATACTTGTGGGGTCTCGCACCTCAAATCCGAAGTCTGGTGACTTCATCGAACCCTATGGATGCCAAGAGCGCCATAACTCTAGCTTTCAAACTGAGGGATAATGCTGTACGTGATGGTTTGTTTGAGAAGAAGGAGACCGAAGAAGGAAGGTCGGGGGAAAAGAGGAAATGGTTTGGAAAACCAAGTAATCAAAACAGGAATCAAAGTTACAAGAGACCTGAAACTATGAAAGCCTTTGTCGCCAACACTGTGGGACAAAATGGATACCTTGGAGCACTACCAAGGTGTGACAAGTGTGGATATCATCACAGTGGAAGGTGTACTCAATGTGGAAAATGTAAAAAGTATGGGCACCTAGCCCATAACTGTTGGAGCAATGCAAACTCTAATAAGACAAATCAAGTAACAGGAAAGGGCAACCCAGGAACAGGGAGGATGAATCAGGGATGCTTTGAGTGTGGAGATCCAAAGCACTTCAGAAAAGACTGTCCAAAGTTGAAGAACCGAAACGACAATCAGGCCCGTGGAAGAGCATTTGTGATGGGGGCTGGTGACGCACGACAAGATCCAAACATTGTCACTGGTACGTTCCCGATAAATAATCACTATGCCTCTATACTTTTCGATACGGGTGCTGATTTGAGTTTTGTGTCAAATGACTTTAAGTCCCTACTCGGCATTAAGCCCAGTAAACTAGACCAAAAGTATACAATTGAATTAGCGAACAGAAAATTAATTAATACCGAAGAAGTCATTCAGGGTTGTACCTTATGTCTTAAAAACCATACATTTAGTATAGATCTGTTACTCGTTGATTTAGGAAGCTTTGACGTTGTTATTGGCATGGATTGGTTGTCAAAGAATCATGCCGAGATTGTTTGTTTTGAGAAGATTGTCCAAATCCCACTCTCAAACGGAGAAGTTCTTTCGATTCAAGGTGAGAAGAGTGGAGTAACGTTAAGGATGATAAACTGCATGAAAGCTCGTAAGTGTTTACGTAAAGGCTATTGCGTGTTTCTGGCTCACGTCGTCGAAAAGAAACCCAAGGAACGTCGACTTGAATATATTCCAATCGTTAGGGATTACCCCGAAGTTTTTCCTGAAGACTTACCTGGATTACCACCACCGAGGCAAGTCGAATTCCGAATCGATTTGGTACCAGGATCCGCACCGATTGCGCGATCGCCGTATCGATTAGCACCTTCTGAAATGCAAGAATTATCAAATCAACTACAAGAGTTGCTTGATAAAGGTTTCATAAGACCGAGTTTCTCACCTTGGGGAGCTCCGGTCCTATTCGTAAAGAAAAAGGATGGAACCTTTAGGATGTGTATAGATTACCGAGAATTAAACAAGCTTACAATCAAAAACCGATACCCACTTCCTCGAATAGATGATTTGTTCGATCAACTACAAGGTTCTAGCTTCTATTCAAAAATTGATCTACGTTCAGGGTATCATCAATTAAGAATCCAAGAAGAAGATGTACCAAAGACAGCATTTAGGACTTGTTACGGTCACTACGAGTTCCTAGTTATGCCATTTGGTTTGACGAACGCACCAGCTGTCTTCATGGATCTCATGAACCGCGTGTGCAAGCCATACTTGGATAAATTCGTGATTGTATTCATCGATGACATATTAATATATTCACGAACTAAGGAGGATCATGAACATCACCTGAAATTAATCTTAGAACTACTCAGAAACGAGAAACTTTACGCTAAATTCTCTAAGTGTGAGTTTTGGATTCGAGAAGTGCATTTCCTTGGTCATGTCATCAACAAGGAAGGAATTCATGTTGATCCATCTAAAATTGAAGCGATCAAAAACTGGGAAGCACCAAAGACTCCGACAGAAGTACGTCAATTTTTAGGTTTGGCCGGTTATTACAGACGATTCATCGAGAATTTTTCAAAAATAGCCTTGCCTTTAACCACATTAACCCAGAAAGAAAAGAAGTATGATTGGAGTGACAAGCAGGAGTCAGCTTTCCAATTACTGAAACAGAAACTGTGTAGTGCACCAATCGTATCCCTTCCGGAGGGAATCGAAAATTTTGTCGTATACTGTGATGCATCACACCAAGGACTTGGTTGTGTGTTAATGCAAAGAGACAAAGTCATCGCATATGCCTCACGACAACTAAAAGTGCACGAAAAGAATTATACGACCCACGACTTGGAATTGGGTGCAGTTGTGTTTGCGCTCAAAATTTGGAGACATTACCTTTACGGTACAAGATGTACTATCTTTACTGATCACAAGAGTCTCCAACATATCTTTGATCAAAAGGAACTTAACATGAGACAACGTCGTTGGGTAGAACTACTAAACGATTATGATTGTGATATCAAGTACCATCCCGGGAAAGCCAATGTCGTAGCGGACGCTTTAAGTCGCAAAGAACGAGTTAAAACTCTTCGTGTTCGTGCCTTAGGATTGACAATTCATACGAATCTTACTACTCAAATTCGGATGGCACAACATGAGGCAATCAAAGAAGAAAACATTCAGAATGAAGCTTTACGAGGAATGATAAAGCAATTGGAGCCAAAGTCAGATGACACTTTATACTTCATGAATAGAATTTGGGTGACACGTTTTGGTAACTTACGGGAGTTAGTTATGGACGAAGCCCACAAGTCCAGGTACTCCATTCACCCAGGTTCAGATAAGATGTATAAGGATCTAAAAGAATTATATTGGTGGCCCAATATGAAAGGAGATATTGCCACATATGTCAGTACGTGCTTAACATGTTCAAAAGTAAAAGCCGAACATCAGAAACCGTCTGGTTTGTAACAACAACCTGAAATTCCCCAATGGAAATGGGAACAAATTTCTATGGATTTTATCACAAAATTACCCAAGACATCCAGTGGTTATGATACCATATGGGTAATTGTCGATCGATTGACAAAATCAGCTCATTTCCTACCTATCAAAGAGACGGATAAAACCGAGAAACTTGCAAAGCTTTATATCAAGGAAATTGTGGCTAGGCATGGAGTGCCAATTTCTATTATATCGGATAGAGATAGCAGATTTGTGTCTAGAATCTGGAAATCATTACAAGAATCCATGGGCACACGTCTTGACATGAGCACGACATATCACCCACAAACAGATGGTCAAAGCGAAAGGACCATTCAAACATTAGAAGATATGCTCCGTGCATGTGTAATGGATTTCGGAGGAAATTGTGATACTCATTTACCATTAGCTGAGTTTTCCTACAATAACAGCTACCATACGAGCATTAAGGCAGCTCCGTTTGAAGCTTTATATGGTCGTAAATACCGCTCACCTTTATGTTGGGCGGAAGTTGGTGAAAAACATTTGACAGGCCCTGAGATTGTCCAGGAAACCACTGATAAGATTTTCAAAATTAAGGACCGTTTGAAAGCGGCCCGAGACAGACAAAAGAGCTATGCTGACAACAGACGAAAACCATTAGAATTTCAAATTGGTGACCGAGTAATGTTAAAAGTCTCACCATGGAAAGGCGTTGCAAGGTTTGGTAACCGTGGTAAGCTCAACCCTAGATACGTTGGTCCGTTCGAAATACTGGCTAGGGTTGGCCCTGTAGCTTACAAACTCAAGCTACCACAAGAACTAAACAATGTACATGATACGTTTCATGTATCAAATCTCAAGAAGTGTTTATCAGACGAGACACTTATTATACCACCTGATGAAATTCACATTGACGATAAACTTCATTTCATCGAGCAACCAATTGAGATATCAGATTGGAAGGTTCAAAAGCTGAGACGTAGTCGGATCAAACTGGTTAAAGTACGTTGGAACTCAAAGCGTGGTCCTGAGTATACATGGGAACGAGAGGACCAAATGAAAACAAAATACCCATCCTTGTTTGAGGATGCACCAGTTCAAGAGGACACAAATTGAATTTCGGGACGAAATTCTGTTAACATGGGGAGAATGTGACAACCCGACATTTCAGGTCAATATCCGTACACATTATAAACAAGTTTACGTTATAATTATTTTTGTGATTTATTTCATTTCACAAACAAGGACATTAAGGTCTAACAAAAACCGAACATTGTCTCATTTCACATTTTGGTAATTCTAGGAGTTACCGGTTCACGTGTTATATAAACCGACAAATTCGAACACTAGTGGCTAATTTAAATAACCAGAGAAATATATATATACATATATATTTTATTTCCACAAACTTTACGTAGAACAATAAATTATTTTCAGAATAAATTTATAATACCGTGGAGGATCTAAACCGGATTTATCTACCCCTTTAAAATTATAATTGATATTAATACCTAAATCTAATTATTATACTAATTAAACCCAACTTACCCTTGACTTCTTGGCCGAAGTGCAGAGAAAACCCATACCATACTTGCGAAATGCAGATAAAGGCCATACCACCCTCAATTTCTATCAATTTATCACTCAAAACTCTCACAAACCTTTTATTTATCTCATTTTCTTACGAAAATCTCCCCATATCTCTTCAATTTGAAGTCAAGTTTTAAGGCAAAATCCACCACAATTCAGTGTTTTAAGAAGAATTTCAAGTATTTCTAAAGAAAAGTTAGCAAAAGATTCAAGATCATCTCTGTTTTCTCTCATCATCATCGTCACTGTTTTAAGGTAAAAACTCAAAACCATCTACTTTATTCTCTTTAAAAACCGTATCTAAGCATACAAAAGGTTCAATCGCAAGTAAGATAACAAGAAAAGTGTGTCAAATTCAAGTTTTAAAACATTAATATGCAGGACTGATTCTGTCAAACAGAAGTCCAGTAATCGAAACTATGAAGTTTCGATACCTATACTCAATCGAAACAAGTAGTTTCGATACCTGTTACTCAATCGAAACAAGTAGTTTCGATACCTGTTACTCAATCGAAACTAGGAGTTTCGATACTAGCTGTTCAATCGAAACTAGGTAGTTTCGATACATATTGCTCAATCGAAACTAGGTAGTTTCGATACCCTTCTTGTCAATTGAAACTAGATTGTTTCGATAACACTTACTCAATCGAAACTAGGTAGTTTCGACACTCAAATACTCCATCGAAACTAAGAAGTTCCGACACCTGACTACTCCATCGAAACTAAGTAGTTTCGATACACATATTCCCAATCGAAACTAAGAAGTTTCGACACCTGGTCAACAGTCCCATTTGGGCAGTAACTCAAAACTGTTTTTATAACAAAACAAGTGTTGAACAACTAAGGAGATATTCAAACAAAAACGACCAGATTTACAAGGTCGGTGAACAATTTACAATTAAGACGTTGGTCTTAACAACAATTTACCCTTGGTATCTAGGGTACGAATAGTCAAGGTTGACTACAACAAGTTTTATCACAAGTATATACACAAACTCAAGGTGAGTTTCACGGCCCCTTTTTACTGTTTTCAATATTTGGGGGAAAAACATACTTACAATTATTTTATGGGATAACAAGAGAATAAGACACGACTTGTATGTTTACATGAGATGAGAACAACAATTTGAGGCCGGAAAAGTCCCCTGGAACAACGTAGTAACCATTAACTGTAGCCTAGGGTCCTGTGAATAGTACTATGGAGAGTGACGTCTCCCGGTCATGGTTAGTCGCGCTAACCACAATCTGGAGGATTTATGGCCGCATAGAACCGGATAACGAAATTAGGGGCGTGTACAATTGTCATGGTTTGGTTACGCCTCATGTAGGAACATATTATTTGTATTCCTAGCTAGTTTACAAATGGGTCAACAATTCTTATTCTGTTTATCACATACAACTGAAACTATTTACGAATAATGAAATTTTGCAAAGAACTATTTGATTAAACCTGTGAACTCACCAACCTCGTGTTGACAATTTTAAGTATGTTTTTCAGGTAACTGAACGTGATTTCAAGGTTAGCAATGTAGATTACATGCATGCACGATGGATACTACTCAAGGAGGATTTCCCTTGTATAACTCATTGAATTGAGTCATATTTGTGAAATGTTAATGTTTTGTAAACTCATTTTACATTTTGTAATGTAAAACTTTAAACTCATTTATGTATCCATTTATCATGTATGTGTTTGCGGTAATCATATGCTTTGGAAACCATAAACGTCGCGCCTCGCGTTTCCGCCTTGGCGGGGTGTGACACGTTGTCACCAGAATATGCTCCAACAGACTCCCCCTTGACAACAGCTTCAGAAGATTGTCATCCGTCATCATATATCATCAAACAAACTGTAGTCTTCGTCTTGTTCATTTGCACACTCTCTTTATTTCTAGAAGAAAACTTGGGAGAAGGACCCCTTGTCAACTTCTGTCTGTAATATTCAGTTTTTGCAAAGGAGAACAACCAAGAATAACCAACAATTAAGATTTCCAGGGAAGCTGGAAAAATAAAATCTTTTTGGTGTTTCAAACATAAGACTCACAAAATCTTTTTGGTTTTTCTCTATATAAACTGAAATGTAAAATATAAAATCACATCTTTTTGTTTGAACATCACGAGTAAGAAGATCATATCAGTATATATGATATATCAATCACACATCTTGGATATAAAATCCATATAATATCAAATGGTATCCTATGTCATTCTTTCAAGCCTTGACCAATCAAACC
This sequence comes from Smallanthus sonchifolius, assembly GCA_023525975.1. Lineage (NCBI taxonomy): Eukaryota > Viridiplantae > Streptophyta > Magnoliopsida > Asterales > Asteraceae > Smallanthus > Smallanthus sonchifolius. Next base: position 66,483,643 of record CM042021.1, on the reverse strand, counting down.
AATATCTTTCAAGATTATCACACTCTATCTTTTCAAGACTTTCATATTGCATGTTATGATACGCGATAAACATTCAAAGAAAATAGGATCATGCTATGACACAAAAATTCAAATTGTTAATATTATAAGATTTGAAACTAAAGCATCTCATTCCCACTTTCTTGTGAGTTAATGTACCATTTAAGTATAAAATACAACGTGTACCCCACTAGTATGCCAACAGAAATTAAATGCACTATCTTCAAGACATATGAGATTTTACTAAAGATTATCCGAATTTCCAGAATGAGGAAACATCACTTAGCACATGAATAGCAGAATCCAAATTGGATTGTATAGGAATCAATGAGATTCAAAATCGAATGATTCAGTGTTTTGGCTTATATATGTGGAATCATAAGATTCAGGTACGTGGATCCAACTGTTATCTGGATTATGAATTCAATGGAATCAGTAAAGAAGATTTATCAATAAGATCCAAGGGCTAGTATATTTTTGACAGATGTTGTCAAGTACATATCTTGATTATACTTCAAATTGCATGCTTTTCGGGACATGGGCACTGAAGCAAATCGAATGAATAGTGCTAAGGACATAACCCGAAACTGATCTCATAGGATAATATTTATTAAAAGCTAATATTCTTTATCTGATAGTGATCTTTTAACACACACACCCAGGCATAACATGGGTTCAAATCACAGTTGTAACATATGCAATTATGTTTTCACACTACTAATGGTTCAGTGACGCTTTTAGTTTACTGACAATTCAAATTATATGCATACACAACACTATCATTTCCTATTTGTGTATCCTCTGAAGTTTAGATCAAAACATATAATTCAGATATATTAACATAAAGCACCAACCAGTCATGTGTGAAAGAACATCTACTGATGTACTATCATCTCTTCTTTAACTTCAAGTAATGTCGATTTTATATTTTTCAATTTGTTTGGCTTTTTCAAAATCTTTTTCAAAGAAACATAAAACAAATGAAAATAAACCTTCCATGAAAACATTTTATGAAAAAACATTTTACTTGGTTACTCAGGATTAAGCAAGTCAATCAATTAAAAACTCAAACCGATGTAATCCTATAATTGAATGTCTTTGCCTTTGTCACCAACACAAATCTGTACTCCCCCTGTCCTGTAGACTCCCCCTCAACTAGTCAAATGGTTGCATCAACGACTTTATGCTCACCATCGTCATCCTAAGTTTCAGGTTATCATTTGGACTTTGTAAAACTCTTTCCAAAACGTTGTGTGTGACATATTATCCCCTTTGAGCATTAAGTCATTGAATCAAATAGATTCTAAGTTATCAACAACTCTTTACTCATGCAGATGTCAATCCCTGTCATGTGCTTAGAACCACCACTATCAACAACCAAAATGGTATTAATAGTCCCTCTTGGTAAATCCTGCACATATAACAAGAAACATTAATTTGAAATTGGGACCCAAGCCATGGTAGTCATGGGTCGTCCGTCTGTATCAAAATAATAAACCTCACTCCTCTCACAATCGAATCTCTCATCTATTTTCAGAGATTGTTCTGACAAGTCAGAAACAGAAACTTTAGATTTCCAAACATACTTCTGTTCATTAAGTTCTTTTTGCTTAAAATGTGAAGTGTTTGAACATTTTCTTTCATTTAAAAATTGTGTAGATTGTGAAAACTCTTGTTGTTCTAAAAGTTTTCTCAATCTTCTGTTTCACCTCCATCTTTGAGGTCTAGAAAGCCTAACCTCAGATTTTGAGTTACTCTTTAGTGTATCATGAGGTTTAACCACATTTGGGTTAACATAAGGCTTACCATGAGTTCTTACCTTTTCTGGAGTAACATGTCGGTTACCTTTGGCTTTGTGAGAACAATCAATCTGAATATGACTAACAAGACCACAAGAAAAGCAAGATCTCGTCTCACGATATTCTCTCATATAAGGAATCTTCACATGATTAGATGCACTTGAAGAAGATTCTCCTACATGAACTTCTTTTGGAGTATGAGACTGAACAAACTTTTTCTCAACAGGTTTTGATTCAGGCTTCATCTTCTCAGAAACTACATGCTTCTTCCCTTTATTTTTGTAAGGACAGGTAACCAAAATGTGTCCTATCCCATTATAATGAAAGCAAGTACGCCTGTCTTTATAATCTCTGACATATGGAACTCTCCTCCTTGAATTTGAAGAACTTCCAAATGTATAATTTCCAGATGAATTAGAATCAACCTTTGAGTCTTCTTTCTTAACAGCTTTCGGTTTCCCCTCTACCTTAGCTTCATCAAAATATTCATCATCACTCTCATCAGAATACACCATATCTTCTTCACCTGTGACTGGATTCACTTTCAACACAGTCTTAGTATCTAAATCCTCATCTTTTATAATCTCAGGTGTAACAGAATAATTCCTGTTGAATGGTCGAGGAACATAACCAATACCACTAGTTCCCTTCCCCTCTTTAGTATTCTCATGATAATATCCTAATAAGAATGATGAATTTCCAAAGCTTTCTAACTTTCTATGTAATCTGAGCACCTCTGCTTTAGATTCAGCTAGTTCCTTATCTTTCTCAACAAGATCATTATTTCTTTTCTTAATTTCTGCAAAGGACATATCCAGGTGATATGCCTGCTCTTTGATCTTCAAAGTCAGAGAATTTATATCCCTCTTTAGTGATTCTATTCTCTTAATACACACATTCTCGTTATCTTTTAATTTCTGATTTACCGTGTGCATCGATTTCATATCACAAATGAGGTTTACGTTGTCATCCATAACCCTCATCATTTTATCCTTCACTGAAACACAGTTAGAACAAAACGTTTCAGAGTTAGAAACTACCTCAGGTTTTACATCTGAAGAAGATGCACCAAGAGCCATGAATACGTCATCATCAGCGTCACCCTTTTGATCAACAATGACAGGCTCTGCATCAGTTTCTAATTCACTCAGATCATCTTCAACTGTCTGAAAACTTTCTTCACTCATCACATCAGTCTCAGTAGATTGAGTACTTTCACCAGAACGAGTACTCTCACTATCAGTTAAATCTACAGAAGAATCACTTTCAGAAACACTCTGCTTCTCTAATACTTCTTTGATCAAGACCTCAAACGCTTGAGAAGTTGCTTCACCCTTTTTCTTCAATGCTTCCCATAGATATCTTGAAGTAGGACACTTCCCGAGACTATGAATTATTTCTTTTGGTAAAGCCATCGTTAAAGTTTCACGCGTCTTCATCTCCCGATCAAACTTCTGCTTTTCTACTTTAGTAAGAGCTGTCACTGGTTTAAGAACATCATAATATCCCATATAGTCATAAGTAGGATGCATATATCCTTCAAATATGGATGTCCAAAAGTTTTCATCAGTTGCTGATACGAACTGTTCGAACCAGACTTTCCAGCTACAGTAATCTGATATGCACAAAAGCTTTGGTGGCATAATTTCAATCTCATTATCATCACATGAAATTGACACTTTGAAATTTTTGGGAAAATATTCGGAAATAATTTCCCGCCAAATTACTCTTTTTTAAAAAATTTTGAAAATTCAAAATTTCAAAAATGATTCAAAACGACCATATAAGCTTTCCCTAAAAAAATTGAAGAAGAAGAATTTTCCCGCCAAATTACTATTTTTTAAAAAATTTCAAAAAATGATTCAAAACGACCATATAAGCTTTCCAAATTACTTCTTTTTTTTTAAGAACACTAGCAAACAGAAAAGTTCATCTGATACTGTACAAGCGAACTTAATAAGTTCGCCTGAACTTCACTGAGAAGCGAACTTGACCCAAGCGAACTTGTTAAGTTCGCCTAATACTGAGTGAAGCGAACTTATTAAGTTCGCGTACTAAGTTCGCCTGCAATAGAATTTTAAGTTCGACTGGTTCAGCTGTTCAACCCAAACACGAACCAAAAATTTCGAAAATTATCATATCTTGCTGAATTGATGGAATTTGATAAAATTGAACCGTAGGAATGTGTAGTAACTGATTAGGAACACTTCTATCGGATCAATTTCATCAAAAGAATCCAAAATGATAAAAAATTCTCCATTTTTATCAAGAACACAAAAAGATGAAAAATCTTCAAAATCTCTGAAATTTGATGTTGATTGGACACGAAAACACTACGAATCTTCTCCTAATCAAGAGCAATAGCTCTGATACCACTTGTAGGTCCCTAATTCGGTGCGTGACGGATCTCTAGACATGCGGTACGACACGGTGATAACGTGCGGAATCCATGATCAACGTGCTCGTGTAACTCAATCAACAACGGTGTAAATAAACTCTTTGTATTTCCACCACAATATCAGGTTACAAGATTCACAGAATTCTCTCTGGTCTGCTACTCTAATATCGTCTCTCCTAATCTCTTCTCTATTAACAGACTCTGTAACTGTATATATAAGCACCAGTTCTGCAGTAGGCGAACTTAATAAGTTCGCCTCATAGATGCTTAGGCGAACTTATTAAGTTCGCCTCTAATAGGCTAAGCGAACTTAATAAGTTCGCCTCTGATAGACTAAGCAAACTTATTAAGTTCGCCTCTGATAAACCAAGCGAACATGTTAAGTTCGCCTCACTATGAACTTACACATAATTTTATCAACAGTTACAAAACATGTCCTAACATTGGCAAGATTCAATCACATGATTTAAATATGAAGAAGAAGGAAACCAATATGGAGCATATTCAAGATCCTTCAATGTATTTTGCTAAGTCTTCTGGCAAAACAGGTGCAAGGGTTACGTTCTTTTCTGGTGATACTCAAGATGTTTCTAATGATCACTGTTCTGGAGTTCAAAGTCATTCTGGTTTCTCTGCAAATACAACTTCTTCATCATCTGGAACACATAATATGAATCACAGAGTTGCTGATGATTATTTAGCAATATTCTCTTCCTTTATGGCTTCTTATGAAAATTTTATTTGAGGAAAGATTCATGATCTAGATGTTATTGAGGAGGATTTTAGACAGATTGATCCTGTTGATCTGGAAGAGATGAACATTCAATGGAATATGGCTATGCTGATGAGACAAGCTAAGGATTTTTTCAAGAAGACTGGAAGAAAGTATATTGGTTCTAACAGTCGTTCTTGTATTGGATTTGACAAAACCAAAGTTCATTGTTATAACTTTCAGGAGTATGGTCATTTTGCCAAAGAATGTGTGAAACCTAAAGTTGAATTTGATTCTCAGAAGAAGCCTAATAATTTTCAGAACAATCGTAATCAGTCACATGGCTCCTCTGGCTCTGGAAATTCTAATCATGCATCTGCATTATCTGCTTTGGTTGCTCAGAATGATGAAAATTATGACCGGGTATTCATCTTGAAGATTTGGTTGGTACAGTAAGTCAAGCTTTTGTAGCTGAAATTCATTCTGTAAAATCTGAAGAGTCAACTGATGATGATAGCTCAAGTGATGGTGAGAGTTTGCCAAGTGCTGATGAAGAGCATGCTCAAGTACAAAATGTTGAGTCTGATATTGCATCTGGTGTATCTGAAGATGATATTGTATTAACTCAAAATTCTTCTGATGGTGCTGATTCTGAAAATATTCCGATTACAAAAGTCTTCATGGCAGATATGTTAGATCATTCAAAGGTAAAAGATTCTGTCTGTCACATTTATTGCTCTAATTGCATCAGTATAAAATATAAACTGCAAAAAGTAATGGATGATAACACAAATTTAATTTGTGATGTGAAATCGATGCATTCAGTTAATCAAAAATTGAAAGATAAAGATAAACTGTGTATAGATAGAATTGAGTCTTTGAAAAGAGATTTGAACTCTTTGGGATTGAAATTTAAGGAACAAGCATATCATCTGGATATGACTTATGAAGAGGAAATTGATCCAAAGACGGTGTTGAAAGTAAATCCAGTAACTGGTGAAGATATTATCTATGATTCTGATTCTGAGGATGAAGTTTTTGATGATAAAAAGGTTGAAGGCATTCCTAAGGAAGTGCAACTTAATGAACCAAAGGTAGTGAAAAATGTTACCCGTGATAGATGCATTTTAACAAAACCTGATGAGGTGAATGTTGATCAACCTAAACTTTCCAAAATGTTACAATCAAGTGGTTTTGTTGTTGCTGGTCATCAGAAGAAGAATTTATCAACGGTGACTAAACAAGTTTTTGTTCAAAAGAAGCCAGTCAAATGTTCAGTAAAATCTTCTAAAGATTGTTCATCGGAAGGGTCATCAAATTCAAGAAAAACTCCTTATATCAGAAATCATCAAGATAGAAGAGTTTGCTTTCACTTTAATGAGGCTGGTCATATTCTGATTCATTATCCTTATAAGAATCAAGGCAAATTAAAGAGTGTTTCATCACAACAACGAGTGGTGCCGATTCTAAAAAGACAAAATGTGGGAAAGCGTACGTCTGGTGTTGTAAAGAATGTGCCTTGTCAATCATTTTCTAAATCTTCGGGATTTAAGCAACATGATAAGCATATTTCTAAACCAGTTGTTTTTCAAAAGAAGTTTGAGATTCCACATGTTGGAATTCCAAAAGGTTCTCAACCTGAGGTCAAACTTTCTAGACCACAACGAAGAAGACGTAATAGAAAACTAAAGAAATTTTTGGAAATATCTGAATCTGATAATCATAAATCTAATAATGTTTTTCCAATTAATCATACTATGTCTTCATTGAGAAGGTCTAATTGTGAATCTTATGTTCCAAAGGTTGATGACAATGGTGATTGTGAAATGCTTGAAGTTGTTTATTTTGATCCATCTGGATGACCCAAGACCACAATGACTTTAAAGAACGATAAAGTCAAATTTGAGAAAGTGAACTATGTGGAGCAACTTGAACATAATCTTTTGAGTGTATCTCAAGTGTGTGACAAGAAATTTTCATTTCATTTCAATGATTCTGAGTGTTATATCTTGAAACAGGACTTTGTGATTCCTAACGAATGGATTCTAATGAAGGCTCCGATTAGAAATGACAAATATGTCCTAGATAGGAGTGTGGCTACTACAATGGATTCAATTCCTACTTGTCTACTCTCCAAGGCGTCTGAGTCGGATTCTATTTTGTGGCACAGGAAACTTGCTCATATCAATTATCGGAAATGAATTATCTCGTGAAGAATGATCAGGTTTTTGGTGTTTCGAAAATGAAATTTGCAGTTCCTGATGACTGTATTCCTTGCATGAAGGGGAAACAACACAAGAAGTCCCACAAATCTAAGTCAAAGAATTCAATTATGACTCCTTTGGAGCTACTGCATATGATTTGTTCGGACCGATTAGTATCAGGTGCATTGGCGGTAAATCTTACTGTATGGTAGTAACAGATGATTTCTCTAGATTTTCATGGGTTAAGTTCCTTGCTTCTAAAGCCGAAACCACAGAGTTGGTACAATTCTTAATCCTGGGTTTAGAGAATTTATTCAAACAGAAAGTCAGAAGAATTAGGAGTGACAATGGCAGCGACTTTAAAAATAGCAAGATGGGTTTATTTTATCTTCAAAAGGGAATTCATCATGAATTCAGTGCGCCATATGTACCTGAACAAAATGGTGTTGCTGAACGAAAGAACAGGACTTTGGTTGAAATGACACGTACAATGTTTGCTGATTCTAAGCTTCCAGTAACTTTTTGCCTGAGGCTGTGAATACTGCGTGTCACGTTTTGAACGGAGTCTTGATCGTTAGGTGACACAACAAGACATGCTATGAGTAGCTTAATAATCGTAAGCCGAATCTGGAATATTTACTACCTTTTGGTAATCCATGCACCCTGTTGAAAGTTAGAGATGTCCCAACCAAGTTCAGTGCTAAGGCTATTGAAGGAATCTTTCTGGGGTATGTTGCAAATTCTACTACCAAGAGGGTTTATAACAAAAAGACTCGTCAGGTTGAAGAATGGTTTCATATTGACTGTTCTAATCGGTCTTTACCTCAAATGGCGATTAGACCAAACTGGGCTTTTGATTATGACAATTTATTCAAGTCTTTTCATTTACCTTCTGATATTCCTCCTGAGGAAGCTGCTGTATTATATGATTCATGTAAGGATGCACAGAATAGTGGTTTTCTACCGACTGCGGTTCCACATTCATCTGTTTCTTCTACATCTGCTCCAGATCCTAATGTTGCTTCTTATTCGGGAACACAAGTGTCTGATAGTGAGGATGAAAATGTTATTTTCCAAGATTCTTCTGCTGATCCTTTGTTAGTTGATGAACCTTCTAATTTGACACAGGCTCAGGGGGAGATTCCTACAAATCTGGACTCGGAGATACCAGTTAATCAAGATCTGTCTTATCAATATGATACAACTCAAGTTGATGTGTTGCCGGTTCCTGAGGTTGCATCAATCAAGGAACTCAAAGCGCATCCCATTACAAATATCATTGGGAATTTGCCAAATGGAATGCAAACACGTTCTATTATTGACAACAGTTGCTTGTATACAGGTTTTAAGGATACTGGTGTTTTTGATGTATGCTCACATTCCTTTTTTATTTCTCAGGTCGAACCAAAGAATGTAGAAATGGCGTTACGTGATAACATTTGGATAGAGGCCAAGCAGGAAGAACTTGCTCAGTTTGATAAACTCAAAGTTTGGAATCTTGTAGATCTTCCAAAGGGTGTGTATCCAATTGGTACGAAGTGGGTGTTTAAATGCAAGAAAGACGATCGAGGTATTGTGGTGAGAAATAAGGCAAGATTAGTTGTACAAGGTTTCAATCAACAAGAGGGAATTCATTACACCTAGGTTTATGCTCCTTTTGCTAGGCTTGAAGCTATACGGTTGTTTCTGAATTTTGCTTCATACAAAGGCTTTAAGGTGTTTCAATTATATGTAAAAAGTACTTTCTTATATGGTAAAGTCAAGGAGGAAGTTTATGTGTGTCAGCCGCCGGGGTTTGAAGATCCAATTAATCCGTCTAAAGTTTTGAAGCTTGATAAAGCTCTCTATGGTCTTCATCAAGCTCCTCGAGCGTGGTATGAAACGTTGTCTACACATCTTATGGATAATGATTTTGTTCGTGGACATATTCACTTGACTTTTTTCATTAAGAAAGCAGGGGGAGAATACCTACTGGTACAAATATATGTAGATGATATTATTTTTGGCTCTATAAATGAAGGGTTGTGCAAAGAGTTTGAGAGTATTATGAAATCGAATTTTGAGATGTCAGCTATGGGAGAGTTATCATTTTTCCTAGGTCTTCAAGTTAATCAGAAGGAAGATGGTTTCTTTATTCATCAGTCCAAGTATGTAAAGGACATCTTGAGCCGGTTCAAGATGGAGGACTGTACCCCATACGATACTTCGATTACGGTCAATCATAAATTGAATTCTGACCCGGATGGAAAAGAAGTTGATTGCCGACTCTACCGTGCAATGATTGGATCTCTCATGTGCTTAACCGCTTCAAGGCCAGACACAATGTTCGTTGTGTGTATTTGTTCCAGGTTCTAAGCAAAACCAAAAGAGTCTCATTTATTTGCAGTAAAGAGAATCTTTCGTTATCTGAAAGGAAAACAAAGATTGGGACTATGGTTTCCACATGGTTCTAACTTTGAATTCAATGCATACACTGATTCTGATTTTGGTGGCTGTTGTTTGGACAAGAAATCTACTACAGGTGGTTGCCAATTCTTGAGTAATCGTCTAGTTTTCTGGCAATGAAAAAAGCAAACTACGGTCTCCATTTCAACATGTGAAGCAGAATACATTGTTGCTGCAAGTTGTTCACAGATCTTGTGGATCACAAATAATCCTGTTAAGCACAGTAAAACAAAGCACATTGAAATTTTATAGGAACCCCCATGTTTATTGATAATAATGCTACAATGTCTATCACAAATAATCCTGTTAAGCACAGTAAAACAAAGCACATTGAAATTAGATATCATTTTATTCGTGATTATGCAGATAAGAAGTTGATTGAGCTGGTAAAGGTACATACAGATGATAATTTTGCTGATCTTTTTACCAAGGCATTTGATCGTACCAGGTTTGAATTTCTGATCTAAATGATAGGTATGATCAATCCCGAATAAAAGTTTTTCAAAAACTAATTTTCATGGGAGATTTTATTTTAAATTTCTTTTATTGCTTTATTACATTTCTGCATTTTAAATTTTAGTCAAAAATTGTTATTTATAAAAATTCAAAACAAAAATAAAAAATTTAAAATTGACATCATTGGAAGTTAGAGAATAAATGATAGTACATCAGTGAATAGTTCATTACACATGACCATAGTAGACCTTTGATATATGATAGTTTACAATAAATTGATCTGATCTAAATTTCAAAGTCTGCATAAATAATAAATGATAGTGTTTTGAATGCTCTAATATTGATAATATGTTTTAATTTGAGTATGAGTTTGAAACTTGAATTATCAATAGACTATAAGCGTTTTTGAACCATTAATAGTGTGGAAATTAAATATGATATGATTACATCTGTGATTTGAATCCATTATATGTCTGGGTGTGTGTGTAAAAGATCATTATCAGATATAGAATATATGGTTTTAAGAATTTCATGAGACCAATATCGAATTATGTCTTTAGCACAATCTCTTTCAGTTCATTTCACTACCCATGCCCCGAAAAACATGCAATGTGTTGCTGAAATAAGATATGTTTCTGACATCATCTGTTGGAACATATATTCACCCTTGGATCAGTTAGATACATCATCTATTATGATTTCATTGAAATTTATCCAGATAATAGTTGGATCCTCCTACCTGAATCTATTGATTCTCATTATAAAGCCAATTCATTAGAATCTTTTGATTCTGAATCATCCTGATTCTCATATCCTTTGGGATCTACTATTATATACTTGTGCTAATAGAGTTAGTTTCTTCTTGGATATTGATCTAATCTTGCAATAAATTGTGTATGTCTTGAAGATAGTGCAAATTTAAATTTATGTTGGCATATATGTGGGGTACACAATGTTTTTCATCTAAATGGTACTAACTCACATGAAGTTGGAAGAAAAATGCTTATAGTTTCAAATTATATAATATTGACAACTTAAGAATTCATACTTTGTATTACAAATTCGGAATGAAAAATTGAGCATTTCATGACCTGATCTTGTTTACTTTGAAATTTATTGCGTATCATTTCAAGTAATATTCAAATTGATTGCAAAAATTACATAAGATGAAAAAGATTTGAGTTACATAAGAATGATTTTGATTGTTTCATATCATAGGTTACCCATAGTTGATAATAAACTGTGTGATGAATTACTTATATACTGATATGATCTTCTTGTTCATGATGTTAATCTAAAAATATATCTTTTCAGTTTGCTCAGATAAAAACAAAAAATATGTGATTCCGTTTGTACAGATAAAATCCAAAAATATTTTGTTTCTATCTTCCATGAGAATTTTATTTTTATTAAAATGATTCGGCATTGGATCGGATACATGCTACAGATGGAAGTTCACAAGAATGTGACGTGTTGAAAGTGAAGAAATTGTTCATAGGTTTGGAGCGAACTTAATATGTTCGCCTGTTTCTGATTAAGCGAACTTAATATGTTCGCCTGAGGCTTGTTAAGCGAACTTAACAAGTTCGTCTAATGAAGCGAACTTAATTGTGATTAAATATTTTGTTCAGGCGAACTTATCCTTAGTATCTTGTTTCACTGTGAGAGTGAACTTATTGAGCGAACTTACGAGTTCTTTAGCGAACTTGTGACAATCTGAATTAGGGTTCTCGATTTGAAATTTTCGTGTTTCCCTCTGGATTGGATTTGAATTGAAAATCTTTCTAAGGTATTTTCAAGGTTTTTTATCCATTAAATCGATGGAAATTTGATCCTTTGACCCTGTGTTCATAGTCGTTTGACCGCCGGTCTATGAATGACTTGATATGGGGTCATTTCATGGTTAAAACTTACAATTGACGCTTAATAGTGTTGCGTGGTTGTAAATCGTTGATGATGATATGTTTAATTTGAAAAATTTTGACGATTTGGACATTTTGAATATCTGCTGTAGAATTTGTATCGACAAACTTGTTCAAGCAAACTTGTTCAGCCGAACTTGTTCAAGCGAACTTGTTTTCGCCTCTTGCAACACTAAGCGAACTTATTAGTTCGCCTAAGGGCTCAGTAGTGTTTGGACTTGTGATTTTTTTTGTGAAATTTTATTTGTGTGTGAATTTTTTTTTCAATTTTTTTCTTTTGTTTGTTATATGACTAATGTGTGTTCTTTGTCCAATACTTTTACAAATGGCTCGTCGTGTTGAGTATAAACATAATCAAGTGGCGTTGTTAGATCTAAATATGTCTAAAGCTGTTAATTTTCAAGGAATTATCAACTTTCTGAATCGTTCACGTTTGCATGTGGCCTTATCCGCAGATCCGTACATTAGCTTACCATATATACAACAATTCTGGGATATAGTACATCAAGAAACAGATGTTGAACCTCACGTAATTCGTGCTACGGTGAATAATACAGGTAGCTATTTCAGTGGACACTATTCGTGTTGTTTTGGCATTGGGAGGTGCTAATGAAGATCCTATGTCTTATCCTGGAACACTGATTATGGGATGTTTTCAGAGGATGGGTTACAGAGGCAGACCAAATGATACCCAAGCAAGAAAAGGAGGTTTAATTGGAGAATGGAGGTATTTTATGCACGTCATCATACAATGTTTGTCTCCAAGAAAGGCTGGTACTGATGGTTTGAAGAGTGCATTACAAGCTGCAATGGTTGCATTGACCCTGAACAAACGGTTTAACTTTGCTTTATATATATACTGGGAGTTGGTCATGCAAATCAATCCTCTAGAAGGTCAAGGGTTTTTTATGTACCCTAGGTTCTTGCAAATGATGCTGAATCACTTAATTCCAGATTTACCACAGCATCCAATCCGTTTGACCTTGACTCCTATGTCCAAAAGAATCTTTACTGATTGTACTAAGGTTAAACAACAAAATGTTGCTTTGATTCCTGTTATCAATCCTGATTATGTTGATCCACCTAATGATAATTGGTTTCATCTTGAGGAGTTAGTTCAAGGATAAGTCCAGAATCAAGTACAGCAACCACATCAACCGTAATAAATTTAAGCTTAACAACAACAACAACAAGTTCCTATTCAATAACCACAAGTTCCTATTCCATAAGAACAGGTTCACATTCCTGTTAATGAACCAGTTCAAGAAGATATTTCTCAAGATAATGAACAAGATTTGGGTATGGGTATGGAAGATTTTGATAATGACGCTGCGAACTCACCCATTCATGAAGCTGAGGGGAATGTGGTAGATACAAGTTTCGGTGATACTATTTTACCTGATTCTGAAGCTACTGATTCTGATTCGTCTAGAGATTTTAGCTCAGATCATTATGAGAGATTGGACACGTTACCATTGGCAAATGCGGGGAAGCGTATTAAATCTAAAGCTAGAAAACCGAGGCGTAAGTTTTTTTTGGAATCCTCCTTCTGGATCAGTACTTGGCAAGAGAACTTTAATTGATGAGAATTCTGACTCGGATAGTGATGATATTCCAGTTCCAAAAGCTCAGAAGCTTATGTCTGCTTCTATTGCTGCTGCTCATTCATCTCAATGTGTTGAGTACGCTTCTTTTGTTGCATCCTTACCGGTTACACCTCCTACATCTAAACATCCATATCCGGAGATTTCTCCACATGTTCCTTATTCATCTGACGCTAGTCCTTCAAAGCCTTCAGATTCTGAACGGATTACCTTCCTTGAATCGCAGGTGCTTGCTTTGCAGACTCAGGTAGATACTCTTGTGTCTATTGATACTCAGAGACAGCTGGTTCTTCAAGCTCAAGCTACACAGATTGCTGACATGCAGTTATTGGTGTCCAAACTTGTTGAGCGTCTTGACGCTCACGGGGAGTTAAGGATACATGATACTTGTCATGCTGATTCAATTCAAAGAAAGAATGATGATGACAATGATCCTAGTGGTAATATTGAGGGTGATCGTCAATACGCTGATGTGAATCCAATATCAAGAGTTCAGGGGGAGTCTACATCAGGTAATATTGAAGGAACCAAGAATGATTCTGGAGTGAATGAAGATATTTTACTATTGGAATTCTTTGCTGATTCTGAAGAAGAAGAAGCTGAGAAGTTAGAATTTCTGAATGATATTGACGAATTATTTGATGATGTTGAAGAGGATGTGATGGATAATGAAGTTGAAGAAGGAGAGATTGTAGAAATTGAGATAGAAAAGAGTAAAGATAAAGTTACATATGAAGGAAGTGATGGTCTGAATGTACCGTATAACTTCATCCAAGATGATGTTATTCCTGAGTTTTCTTATGATGGAGTAACAGATTCTATGGACTCTGTTGAAGATATCACTACACCTGATGATACTACTCAATCCAAGATAGATTATGATGTTGATACTACTCATCCTATGTCTCCTAAGCTGAATGAAGAACTTGTGATGTATAAAAAGACAGGAATGACTAGAGAACAGTGAGGTGAAGTAGTTAACAGTTGGATGAAAGTACTACCAAAGTCACCTATACAACCTGCTCAGAAAGAAAGATATGTGAATAAAGAGAGGTGTATTGGAAGAATCATCAGTTGGTTTTATGATGATGACATGAAATTGTTTGCTCTTAAAAGATATGATGGTGTACAATACTTAAAGCCTAGGATCAAGTATTTCAATACCTTGTCAAGGTGTGAAATGAATGGTCTAGCTATAAAACCACTGATTAATAGATCAAAGTGTGGATTAGCCGATGTGATTGCTAACCTGATTAAAAGAGAAGGTGGATCAGGGAAGTATGAAAGATTAAGGCCACAGAAAGGAAAAAGAGTGAAGATTGTAGATTAAAAGACGGAGATTGTGACTTGGAACTATACGTTCAAGCCAGTACGTGCTGTACAGAAGATACCATTGAAGAAAATTCCACAAGATTTTCTGGGGAATATGAAATGGTGGTACGTAGATGTGAATACTGGTGAAGCTAGGATTGATGATAAACATAATAAGGTCATTGTTAGTTTCTGTGATGCAATGAATCTTATTAACTTCTCAAAGAAAGATCAGTGGACGTTAAGAAAGAATGAGATTATGTTTACTGATGAATGGAGAGAACAAGGATTGCAGTATAAAAGAGTGTTGGAGATCTGTCAGAGATATGGAGTACACGCAGGAAGCAGATTACCAGATAACTGGAAGAGCTCGTCATAAAGACTGAAGACAGAAGATCAAGCAAAAATCTCTAAAAATCCGACCCATTTGTTGTTTGTTTGAGTGTTTTGATCATCAAGGGTTTGTTAGAAATGAGTTTCAAAGCTATCACATACTTTAGACGTATCCTCTTAACTTCTAGACACATTACCCAACTCTTTCTGAATAATTAATTATACGACACACAAACCCCATGCTGAGTTCCAACCCGTATATACTATGGACACCCCATAGACCCATGTAACACGATACCCATCGTGTCGCAAGGACAACGACACAATACACACAACAACAAGCACATGACACATAAGAGCATACTAGCTTCTACTTGACTAGTTAATGAACCTCGTACGGGTTCCCATGCTAACTCTCCTTATATCACCATAACAGTTTTAACTAAATTCCTGACTAACCCTGACTAACTCATACGATGACACCCACAGATCATCACAACTCTTGTTCACCTACCCTAAGGACCCCATAATGACCCTTAGCTTCATTATTACATAATGATTTCATAAAACACTTTCAGTTTAAATAATAACTCGTAATACGTTCGTATAATAAACATGCGAGTATGTACGATAGCCCCAAAACAGTAAAATGTTTAAAAGAGGGGATTAGAAACTCTCTGGATATGAAGGTCCAACTCTCGAACCGCAATGGTCTCCTCGTACGAACCTAATCCTGTCAACGTTGATGACGTCCTCGTCTTGTCTAGACAGGCATCACCCCAACACCTTCCCCCGCTCACCGCCGCCTCCTCTCACGTCACCTGTGACAACTTCCGTAACCGGTCACCACCTTCACCCCTACTCGCGTTGTCCACGGCTATGAAACCAGAAACCCTAATCGGGTTCTCAATTAAAAGCACGCAAATAGTAAAAATATAGAGGTGTACGAGCTTTACCTTAGCATGTGGTGGTGATCCCTTAGCTTGACGCTGTCGTGGTACCGTCGCAATACGATGCCGTCACCTACCCTCCTCGTCGGACCCCTCTCCCGCTAGCTTCTGCCATCGAGAGATCCTAGGCCACAAATATTCTAGGGTTTGCGATTTATTAGTTTATAAACCCCTTGATATTTCGTTTCGGGTCGCTCTGATTAGGTTTAACGCCGTTCTATCTCGAATTCTTGAGCTAACGGAAATTTGGGTCCTCTAACTGTGATATCTCATCTTTACGTTAAACCTTTATAATCCAAGTTGTTTAAAATAGACCTCGATCCCTCATTAACTCGATCCATTTGTTAAATAAGTTTTCGGGATGTTACAAGTCTACCCCCTTAAAAGAGGATTCGTCCTGGAATCCTGCGTCGGCACAACCAACACAACCCACCCTTTCCATTCGTACTCGTGCACCAAATTCATTCGGTGTCGAGTATTCACCTTCACACTATTTGGTTTCATAACTTTGCTTTTCAATACAACCACTCTTCTTGGGGTTTAAAGAAGTCTACTTCATTGCCCGATTTCAACTTTGGTGTTTGTAGGTTTCATCAACACGTTCCTTCATCTCCCGTCTTTCCAGTCATTAATCAAATGGCTGCGTTTCCACTCTCGCTATTCCGGCGCTTGTTAGAAGTTGCCTTCTAAGGCTGTCTCGAATACCAATTCTTTCACGAAGGTCTTGTTGTGATCGTTCCTGACAATACCTTGAGGCTCCTATTGTTCTTAAGAATGTTGCACGTACCATCTCTAGTACTATGTAGCACAACATTACCAATTTTCCTCTCACTTGTCATGTTTCATTATGACTTACGGGCACAATTTCCTTTTCGCTTACAACACAACTGTCTTTATCTCTTGTATAGCCCTGATGACCTCAAGAAGCTAGCTCAAGCTACATTGATTTCTATAAGATTTCTCTTCCAACATATCTCTTTATTTCACTATCACCAATGCAATACGTCCTCGAGTATGCACATACACCCAACACTAGGGTCATCTTCATCAGTTCTCGATTTTCCCAAAAGCTCACTTCCTCTATCATGTCCGTTACAACAGCCACACATGTAACATTCCTGATTTTTATTATTCATATTTCAATCCAATGTAACGCAATTTCGAATTCAATACTCGTGCACTGTCTCATTTATTTTCTCGCCGTAAATTAAATGCAATGATTCTATACAAATTCGCAAATTTTACTCGGTTATATACATTTAAACACTATACAAGAAACCATTTTATTCAAACTTATCAAATCTGAAAAGTCAAGGACTAAAATTGAAAAATGTCAACAAACCCTAGTCTAGCACGGTCGTGCTTCGTTCTGGCACGGTCGCGCCAAGTGCCTCGGCACGATCGCGCGACTGGTCCTGGAACGATCGCGCCCGGTGCCTAGGCACGGTCGCGCCTCTCTTGGGCACGGTCGCGCCTGCGTAACAGTTGAAACGTAAATGCAGTTTAATCACCCAATCATTTGAAATCCGTAACAGTCGTCCGTTTCTTTTCCCCTTAACGAATGAATCAACTATCGAATTCCTCAAACGTCTCAGTTCATATTACCAATTTCGAAAAACTCTCTCAAGCTTTCCAAGAAACAAAAATCCGTTGTTCGATCCGAATCCTCTCAATCCAGCAGCAGAAACTCGATACTCAATCATCCCTGAAGTTCCCAGACTATTTGGATTGGCCGGAGTTGCAGTAAAGATCGCCGGAACACAAGTCGTCGACGCCGGAACTCTTTCTTGCCATCTCTATCAATCCTCTACTGTTTCGGGTAATTGAAATCATTTATTTCAGTTAAGTAGTCTCTGTATCGAAAGCCCCTATTCAATTTGGGCTTCCATTATAGAAATCGATCCGAATCAGAACTCATGCTTTATTAAAAATGATTTAATCGAACCCCTACTTAAACGCGATGTACATACAATTAGATTATATGAAAAGACTCGTAATAACCCATTAATCAAAAGCCCTAACAATTCCAACGTTTAAAATACAAGAATTTGTAAATTCGTGTCTGATTTGGAAAAGACACGGTCGCGCTAATCATCTAGCGCGCCCGTGCCTCATCGAGCGCGGTCGTGTACTCCTGTCCAGACCTTGTCATGCCCTCTGGGCTAGTCTCTGTTGTGTCTAAAGATCATAGACACGACCGTGCCGGACCAAGGCACGGTCGTGCCTGTTGATTCGTCTAGATTGTGCTCATGTTGATCAACCCGGTCGCGCCCCGACTAGCGCGGTCGCGCTCGTGGCTCGAGCACGATCGTGTCCTTCCGAGGCACGGTCGTGTGTGTGACTCAGAAACTTTAACAAGACTATAATTTTATATTTTTCAATCAATAAATGTCTCAAATTTTATAAAAATATGTTTCCTGTATTTGAAGAGATAAATAGTATTTAAAAGTTTATTTAAAAATTTATGAAAATTAAATTCATATTTACTATCTTACACTTAAAAGATATTTTAAATAAATAAGTTACAAAATTTATAAATAAATAAGATAATTATTATTTATTTAATTTACATTTTAAATCAAAATCATTTATTCATTTATACTTAATTACAATTAATATTTACATATTTATTCAATTCAAACCTAATTAAATTGTTTCAAAAATATTTTACTTCAAACTCTATATGTTTTATTCAATACTTTTTAAATACAAATCAATAGTTTTATACACAAATTCAACTTTCATTTTAGACTTAAACCTTATGCACTATTTGATACAACATACATTACTCTTTAGGTTGATTTGTGCACTCGAGGATCTTTATTTTTCTATCTATTATCCTTGTTCGCTACACCTCCTTATCAAGTGAGTATTCACAACCCCTTTTTACTCTTTTACACTTTTGGGGTGGAACATGAACTCTATACTCATTACACATTACACATTTACATTTACACAAACAACACAAGTGCAAAAATCCTATTTACATACATGTGTGCAAAATTTGAGCTTTGTGCCCGAGTGCTAGGTGTGCTAACCTTTGTATGCTCTTATGTGCAATCATTAACTATACAAGCCAACGGTTTTCAATGATGGATCTATTGAGTCTGACAAACCCACCCATGGTACGCGGTGATTGAAACCGACAACACATTTGTTTTGCAAGCTAGTCACAAGGTTTGATTGTACATTTGGTTACACAATAGTTGCTCCCCATGAACGCCTTATTTATCATGTCATGTAAACGATTTGTTTTCATCTATATGCTATCTGTATACAACTGTGTTATACTCACCAACTTTTTAGTTGACTTTATTTTATTCATGTTTCAGGCCCCAATATGTGAGATTGATTCAAGACGTGTTCAACATAGGATTTGGACTTAGCAATTTAAATCAAGAACTTTATGAATTATTTTATGTATCTTGTTTGAACTTGGTTTGTACTTGGATTATTTGTAATGGAAAATTTACTTTAATATATTTCAATTTAGTCAACCATGTGCTATGAACAGTCTTACATGTCCCGCCCCGATGATTCCGCCATCGGTCGGGGTGTAACAGATTGGTATCAGAGCCTTGGTTATAGAGAATTAGGTTATTAGACACCTTGACCTAGACTATAACTTTAGGACACCCACTTATACTATGCTTCATGATTTTTGTGCTATGTGTTACATGCTATGTGCTATATGTTATATGTTACATGTTTAGTATGATTACTTACTATTGCATTATGATGACTTATGTGTTTTAAATCCATGACTTATTAGGATATTTTTAATAATTAAATAAATAATATCCTTTCCTATATTCTAAAACCTCATAATATTTCCATCTTCTTTTCTATCCTTATCCTTTCTAAGCATGTGGAAAATTCTTGAAGCAAAAATCTTTAAAATTTTTATTTCTTCGTTAAGGTTTTTAAACTTGTTAAATTATTTGAGGACACGTGCAATCTGGAAGGGTGACACCTGTATTTTGGGTTTTCTGTCTAGGAAAGCATTTCGCATAAATCCCAATCAACCGAGGGACCAGTATGCTTTCCTGGGAATTCTCGAGATGAGTGTTTACTTATAGGCTAAAGCATGTCTCCTTGAAAATTTTATAAGTTTAATTAACCTTAATGTGCCATGGTATTCAAGTGATTTTGTCACTTTTGAGTATAATCCAAACTAAGAATATCTATTTTATTTTGTATCTCATTCTATTAAATCCTATCAAATCTCATAAGTTCTCACAATTTTTCTTGTCTTGTGACAATCTGTAGAATGCCTCCTCGTCGTGCTCCCGCAACCAACGCCAACACCGACATTGCTGCTATTCTCACCCAATTGGTGACACAACTCACCCAAGCCAATGGTGCCACCAATGGCAACAATGGTGGAAATGGAAGCAATAGTGGTAATAATGGTGGAAATGGTGGAAATGGTGGTAACAATCCATCTCAATGCACCTTCAAGCACTTCAATTCGTGCAATCCCCTAAAGTTTTATGGAACCGAAGGAGCTACTGGACTCCTTCAATGGTTTGAAAGCATTAAGAATACCTTTCTCAATAGTGACTGTCCCGACAACCTCCGTGTTCGTCATGCTACAAGTGTCCTACAAAAACGGGCACTTACATGGTGGAATGGGGAGAAAAGAAATAGGGGTGTTGACATAGCTATGGCCTTACCTTGGGATGAGGTCAAAAGGCTTATGACCGAGGAGTTCTGTCCTCGAAATGAAGTGAAAAAGTTGGAAGCTGAATTTTGGGATCTTGCCCAAGATAGTGGGGAAAGCTTAGCATATACAACTCGGTTCCATGAGTTGAGTCTTCTAGTGCCCCACATGGTCACTCCTTTGTCCCGTTGTATCGAGAAGTATATTGGTGGGCTACCAAGACAAATCCAAGATACTGTCTTAGGTAGAAATCCTGCTACTCTGGAGGATGCTATTCGTCTATCTGCTACCTTAACTGATAATCATGTGAAAGCTGGAACTCTTACCAAAAAGGGTTCTAAGAAAGTTTCTGAAACCATAACCCCTCCTACTCACAACAAAGAAGCCACAACCGAGCCTTCTCGCAATAATAGAAAGAGGAAGGTTAGAAATTTTGCTGTGGTTACTCCTGCTGCTCCCGTCAACCAAGCTGCACCTATGAATCAAGCGCCGACTAAAAAGCCATATGTTGGGATCTACCCTCTTTGTGCCACCTGCAATTTTCATCATCCTCAAAACATCCCATGCCGCCATTGTACTTATTGTGGGAGATATGGTCATACGGTCAGTGTTTGTAGGACCAAAGCCCTTACGGGCCAAGTCAACCCTCCAAACCGAACCGTACCTCAAGTGGCTAACCAAGGTGCTCCCGCCATTGCTAATGGGCGTGCTTGCTATGAGTGTGGTGACCCGAACCATTTTCGTGATCAATGTCCAAGACTTGCAAATGCTAGGCAAGGTGGAGCTCGTGGGCGTGCGTTCAACATAAACGCCAACGAAGCTCAGGCCAACAATGACGTGGTCAATGGTACGTTTCTTGTTAATAGTCAATATGCCTCCATTTTATTCGATACCGGAGCCGATAAAAGTTTTGTGTCACTTAATTTTGAACCTTTACTTGCAAAGACTCGGTCCCAATTAGAGAAAACATTTACCGTTGAAGTAGCAAATGGTGACTCCCTTACGATTGAGTCCATTATCTATGATTGCTCTTTAGAACTTAATGATCACACATTTCCAATCAACCTTGTTCCAATGCCACTAGGAAGCTTTGATATTATCATAGGTATGGATTGGCTATCAAATCATCATGCCGAAGTCATTTGCTTTGAAAAGTGTATCCAAATTCCGCTACCATCGGGAGAAACCTTAAGAGTTTTTGGTGAAAAGCCTTGCAAGGGACTTAAGTTGATGTCATGTAATACCGCTCAAAATTACTTACGAAAGAAGTACATTGCTTTCTTAGCTCATATTGTTCAAAAGGACGTCAAGGAGAAGAGTATCCAAGACATTCCTATCATTAGGGATTTTCCCGAAGTGTTTCCTAAAGATTTATCCGGTCTTCCTCCTGTTTGTCAAGTAGAGTTCCGTATTGATCTTATACCTGGAGCTAACCCCGTTGCTAGAGCTCCTTATCGTCTTGCACCTTCCGAAATGCAAGAGCTTGCAAGCCAACTTCAAGAACTCTCCGATAAAGGTTTCATTCGCCCAAGTCATTCACCGTGGGGTGCACCCGTCTTATTTGTTAAGAAGAAGGATGGATCATTTCGCATGTGTATTGACTACCGCGAACTCAACAAGCTTACTATCAAGAACCGTTACCCTTTGCCTAGAATCGATGACCTCTTTGATCAACTTCAAGGTTCTACTTGTTTCTCAAAGATTGATCTTCGATCCGGTTATCATCAGCTTCGTGTTCAAGAAGATGACATTCCTAAGACTGCTTTTCGAACAAGGTATGGTCATTACGAGTTCATGGTTATGCCTTTCGGGATAACCAATGCACCCGCAGTTTTCATGGATCTCATGAATCATGTGTGCAAACCGTACCTTGATAAATTCGTGATCGTTTTTATTGATGATATCTTAATCTATTCCAAGACTAAAGCCGACCATGAAGAACACCTTAGATTGGTTTTGGACCTTTTAAAGAGAGAACAACTATATGCCAAGTTCTCCAAGTGTGAATTTTGGCTAAAAGAAGTTCAATTTCTTGGTCACATCGTCAACGACAAGGGTATTCATGTTGATCCTGCTAAGGTTGAAACGATTAAGAATTGGAATGCCCCGAAGACTCCTACCGAAGTTCGTTCATTTCTTGGTCTTGCGGGTTATTATCATCGTTTCATCTCAAACTTCTCAAAGATTGCTGTCCCTCTTACCGCTTTGACCCATAAGGGTAAAACTTATGAATGGGGACCGAAACAAGAAGAAGCTTTCCAAACCCTCAAGCAAAAGTTGTGCAATGCTCCCATATTGACTCTCCCCGATGGAAATGATGATTTAGTTGTCTATTGTGATGCTTCTAACCAAGGTCTTGGTTGTGTCCTCATGCAACGAGGAAAAGTAATCGCTTATTCATCAAGACAACTCAAAATTCATGAAAAGAATTATACGACGCACGATCTCGAGTTGGGTTCGGTCGTATTCGCGTTAAAGATTTAGAGACATTACCTATATGGCACAAAATGTGTGGTATTCACCGACCACAAAAGTCTTCAACATATCTTCAACCAAAAAGAACTTAATATGAGGCAACGACGTTGGGTCGAACTCCTTAACGACTACGACTGCGAGATTCGTTACAATCCCGGCAAAGCGAATGTTGTAGCCGATGCTTTGAGTCGAAAGGACCATGTTATACTTCATTGTACCCGTATTCAAACCGATATTCAAACCCGTATTTTAGAAGCTCAACACGTCTCGGTAACCGAGGGTAATATGTACGAAGAAATGTCATGTGGTGTTGAACTCCTTCTTGAATCAAAGCCCAATGGCTTACTCTACTACTTGAACCGTATTTGGATTCCCGATCGCGACGATCTCCGTACATTTCTCATGAACGAGGCTCATAAGACTCGTTATTCTATTCATCCTGGTGTGGATAAAATGTACCAAGATCTTCGCCAACTTTATTGGTGGCCCGGTATGAAGAAAGACATTGCTCTTTATGTGGCCAAATGCTTAACCTGTTCCAAAGTCAAAGCCGAACATCAACGTCCATCTGGTTTACTTGAACAACCAGAAATTCCCTTGTGGAAATGGGAGAATCTAGCTATGGATTTCATTACCAAGCTCCCTCGCACCTCGAGTGGTTATGATAGTATTTGGGTGATCATTGATCGACTCACCAAATCTGGCCACTTCTTGCCTATACGTGAAGACTTCAAAGTGGAGAAACTAGCCCGAATTTACATTGATGAAATTGTGAGCCGTCATGGTGTTCCCTTGAACATAATATCCGATAGAGATGCTCGGTTCACTTCTCGATTTTGGCAATCTCTCCAAAAGGCTCTTGGTACTCGATTGGATTTGAGCACGGCTTATCATCCGCAAACGGATGGTCAAACCGAGCGAACAATCCAAACTCTTAAAGACATGCTTAGAGCTTGTGTAATCGATTTTGGTGGCAATTGGGATTCACATTTATCCCTCATTGAGTTTTCTTACAACAATAGCTACCACACAAGTATTAACATGGCTCCATTCGAAGCTCTCTATGGTCGCAAGTGTCGTTCTCTTATCTGTTGGAACGAGATTGGTGAAGCACAAATCACTGGTCCCGAGTTAATTCAAGAAACATCCGACAAGATTATTCAAATCCGTGACAATATTCGAGTAGCGAGGAGTCGGCAAAAGAGTTATGCCGACAAACGTCGAAAACCCTTGGAATTCCAAGTCGGTGATCTTATTCTTCTTAAGGTGTCTCCATGGAAGGGCGTGATCCGTTTTGGAAAGAAAGGCAAGTTAGCACCTCGTTATGTTGGTCCATTCAAGATCCTAGAAAGGATTGGGAAAGTGGCTTACAAACTCGAGTTACCTCCATCTCTTGGAAATGTGCATCCTACATTTCATATATCTAATGTTTGACGACGTGCGCATTGATGAAACGATGTACTTCGTTGAGAAGCCGGTGGAAATTATGGATCGTGAAGTCAAACAACTCAAGCGAAGTCGCATTCCTATTGTCAAAGTTCGTTGGAAATCTAAGCGTGGTCCTGAGTTCACTTGGAATCCGTAACAGTCGTCCGTTTCTTTTCCCCTTAACGAATGAATCAATTATCGAATTCCTCAAACGTCTCAGTTCATATTACCAATTTTGAAAAACTCTCTCAAGCTTTCCAAGAAACAAAAATCCGTTGTTCGATCCGAATCCTCTCAATCCAGCAGTAGAAACTCGATACTCAATCATCCCTGAAGTTCCCAGACTATTTGGATTGGCCGGAGTTGCAGTAAAGATCGCCGGAACACAAGTCGTCGACGCCGAAACTCTTTCTTGCCATCTCTATCAATCCTCTACTGTTTCGGGTAATTGAAATCATTTATTTCAGTTAAGTAGTCTCTGTATCGAAAGCCCCTATTCAATTTGGGCTTCCATTATAGAAATCGATCCGAATCAGAACTCATGCTTTATTAAAAATGATTTAATCGAACCCCTACTTAAACGCGATGTACATACAATTAGATTATATGAAAAGACTCGTAATAACCCATTAATCAAAAGCCCTAACAATTCCAACGTTTAAAATACAAGAATTTGTAAATTCGTGTCTGATTTGGAAAAGACACGGTCACGCTAATCATCTAGCGCGCCCGTGCCTCATCGAGCGCGGTCGTGTACTCCTGTCCAGACCTTGTCATGCCCTCTGGGCTAGTCTCTGTTTTTTCTAAAGATCATAGACACGACCGTGCCGGACCAAGGCACGGTCGTGCCTGTTGATTCGTCTAGATTGTGCTCATGTTGATCAACCCGGTCGCGCCCCGACCAGCGCGGTCGCGCCCGTGGCTCGAGCACGATCGTGTCCTTCCGAGGCACGGTCGTGTGTGTGACTCAGAAACTTTAACAAGACTATAATTTTATATTTTTCAATCAATAAATGTCTCAAATTTTATAAAAATATGTTTCCTGTATTTGAAGAGATAAATAGTATTTAAAAGTTTATTTAAAAATTTATGAAAATTAAATTCATATTTACTATCTTACACTTAAAAGATATTTTAAATAAATATGTTACAAAATTTATAAATAAATAAGATAATGATTATTTATTTAATTTACATTTTACATCAAAATCATTTATTTATTTATACTTAATTACAATTAATATTTACATATTTATTCAATTCAAACCTAATTAAATAGTTTCAAAAATATTTTACTTCAAACTCTATATGTTTTATTCAATACTTTTTAAATACAAATCAATAGTTTTATACACAAATTCAACTTTCATTTTAGACTTAAACCTTATGCACTATTTGATACAACATACATTACTCTTTAGGTTTATTTGTGCACTCGAGGATCTTTATTATCTATTATCCTTGTTCGCTACACCTCCTTATCAAGTGAGTATTCACTACCCCTTTTTACTCTTTTACACTTTTGGGGTGGAACATGAACTCTATACTCATTACACATTACACATTTACATTTACACAAACAACACAAGTGCAAAAATCCTATTTACATACATGTATGCAAAATTTGAGCTTTGTGCCCGAGTGCTAGGTGTGCTAACCTTTGTATGCTCTTATGTGCAATCATTAACTATACAAGCCGACGGTTTTCAATGATGGATCTATTGAGTCTGACAAACCCACCCATGGTACGCGGTGATTGAAACCGACAACACATTTGTTTTGCATGCTAGTCACAAGGTTTGATTGTACATTTGGTTACACAATAGCTGCTCCCCATGAACGCCTTATTTATCATGTCATGTAAACGATTTATTTTCATCTATATGCTATCTATATACAACTGTGTTATACTCACCAACTTTTTAGTTGACTTTATTTTATTCTTGTTTCAGGCCCCAATATGTGAGATTGATTCAAGACGTGTTCAACATTGGATTTGGACTTAGCAATTTAAATCAAGAACTTTATGAATTATTTTATGTATCTTGTTTGAACTTGGTTTGTACTTGGATTATTTGTAATGGAAAATTTACTTTAATATATTTCAATTTAGTCAACCATGTGCTATGAACAGTCTTACATGTCCCGCCCCGATGATTCCGTCATCGGTCGGGGTGTGACAACACACTCGCTTTACTTGAATGTTCCACACGAGCTCGCATTGAGCTAGTCTTACGTTTACCAGCGTAGACATCTCCTTCCTAGTCACTTACGTTCAATCATGCACTTACTCCTCCTGGGTTTCACTTTGCTCGTGCTTACTCTATTATCACCATGCGATTACCGACCGCATCTCATTTATCATGTATGAACATGAAGTCCGTCTGCTCACAAACCACAGCTATCTGTCGTCTCGTTCAGGGAAAACATCCTTATTTCTCTGGTACCTCACCTCGATTGAATTCTTCGTATGGAACGTGTTCCATGAAGACTCTTTCGTCACCTTGTTTACTTCGTGCTGAAATCTTTAGCGTCATCACTTTGATCTCATCATGGATATCTCCGGTCCAGCATCCACATAACCACTTTCATCACTAACTCTTTAGCTCCACCCATTGGCTTCATGCTTCGAATTTCCCGAGATATAAGCATAGGCGTCTCATAAGAGCACCTCACCGATCGCCTAAAAAGATGTCAAAACTCCTCGCATCACCTCGATGTATCATCGTCAAGAAAATCATCAAGATAGAAATACTATACTTGAGCACATTGACCACCCGTCCTATGCACGACTAAGCGTGTACTACAAGGACACACAACGACACACATAACTACAGGACACACAATGTTAAACACACATCACGTGCACACACACAACTGCTAGATCTGAGTAAATCTACGTGCATACAATATGACCTCATCATTTATAGATACACAAACTCCTGAACCTTATCTCTTACTCACCACAACGGTAGCCCCTGCCACACCTCATCATATACTCACACATAGTTTACTCGGTCGTACCTAGACGAGTCGTAACCATATTTCAAGATGACACACTGCTCAGTCTTGACACAAAACATCACTCTAAACATTCATACACACAAGATATAAAATATCTTATTTCCCCACATGATCTGGTCCTGAACATGCATACCCAAACATAAGGTATGTAGCTACAATTTCCCACAGGAGCTCGTCCTATACATGTATACATACTAAAGATGTATACTTAAGATTTCCCATAGGACTTCGTCCTCAACAGTTAGACATGGTGCAACACACCCTCTTACACTTCAAACATCACCTAAACATAGCACATAGGTGACACTATCTTAAGACCTTAGACACACACAAGTAATCAAAACTCAGGTCTACACAGGTCTACTCATATAGTCTAATCAACCAAGCTCTGGCATCACATTAAAGATTACATTTAGTATGAACTCACATTGTTCAAAAGGTAATCACATAATCACACATATTTTACACTGCACCGCCAATAGCAAGCTATCACACATGCAACTATCATTAACTACATTTTAAACCATCCCATTGTAAGATTCAATGTCAAGGTTAAAATCAAGAAATTGAAAAACCAAGAACAAGTATTCATCACAAAAGTGCCCGACGGCCACTACTCAAGATGCTCTAGTCCTCTCGTGGTAACCACCACTGCCCTAATCACTTAACAAGTCAAAGTTATCACCCACTTTTTCCTCTTCATTAGGTTCCTCCAGCCATCCGTTTCCCAATCCCGTATCTTCCAGTTTGGTGATTGTCTTGTTGTTGAGTTTGGTTTTCTTGATTAACTCGGTTCCCTTGGTTGGCTTGGTTAGAGGGAGGTCTAGATCGGCAGGTATTGGCCAAATGACCGTACTTTCCATGACTTGTGTATAAATGGCACGATACATTTTGGGAATGATGATACTTGTAAATGTTGCATTGAGGGTTGTAGGGGTTAAAATGTTTGAAAGTGCATTGAGGAAGGTCAGTATTACTAATGGGATTACTCACAACACCAGAATTACTAACACCATCGGGCTTACCAGTTTAGATTGAGTTAGGTAACTAAACTGGAAGGAACAACAATCATTAGTTGGGCTATAAAAGCAGCAAGTCTTTTGTTGTTGAGTTATTCACACAACGAGGAGGCATTCTATAAGAAGAGTAACACAATGAAAACAAAGGATCATGAAACTTAGGTTATGGATGGAGTGATCAAATAGAGAGTGTCACACCCCAAAAGTCCACTAATGGAGTTTAAAACGACTCTATATGAGTTTAAAACAAAATCATAATTGTTCAGAGTAAATGCGAAAGCGATTAACAAAGTAATAAATGTGCAAAACAAACGTACAGTCAAAGTAAATAGAAAGTAGATAAATAGTTTAATTGTTTGATAAGTGTTGGAAATGATAATGAGACTCCATGCATATCCAAGTGTGCACCTGTGCTTAGCGACCTGAGAAAACATGTAAGAAAAGTGTCAACACTAGGTTGGTGAGTTCACAGGTTTCAGTTTGTAAAAACATTTGCCAGATTATGTACATTCAATATATATATATATATATACATATATATATATATATACATATATATATATATATATATATCTACAGGTAGCTAACCTATGTTTATGTTTACTAAAGCACTCGAAACAAAGCTGACTGCTTGTGTTTGTGTTTGAATGCCTCCCTCCATGTCTATCAACAATGGTCTGTGTTTAGGTCAATATTACAGTCGTTCGAAATCCAATCGATTTAGCGCGAGTAACGCGGGTGGGGTTTGTCAAACCCAGTAGTACCACTCAAAATTACCTCGCTACGTTCATATTAAACGGTTCGATGTGTAAGGACTTTCAGTATAGAGCGTTATGCTTAGTCTTTAACAATTGATAATATATGAGTTACAATAATCAAAAGTGTTTGCGTCATGTTTTCTTCCCCAATTTAAAATAGTAAAAGGGGCCGTGAAACTCACCTGAGTTGTGTAAGCGTAGGTAGTTAGCACCACACAAGGATGCAATAGAAAACACAAGAGTTTGCCTCTGAAGCGCCTACGAATGCCCTAGAATTATATTTACAATTGTTAGGGACACGTGGAATTTTTTGACGACGACATGGAAGATTAAACGTCCTAGAACACACTAATGACTAATGAGTAGATAACTTAGTCAACGGAATCAAAGAATCTTTAGTTTAATAATAAAATAGTTGGGGTACGAATAAAACGTCGCCTCACACGAGGTATTAATTTAAAATAAATGTCCGCATATTATAACAAATTAATATTAATTAAGGAGAATTAACATAATGATTATTCATGTCATAAAATAATAAATATATTATTTTTATTCGGACTCGTGTGCTTAGGTAATAATATAAATAATTATATTATCTTTAAATGTGGGAAATAATAATTAAAAACGAGTTATAAAATCATACCCGAGCCTACCGGTGTTTTCCGAGTTCAAAACGTATTAATATATTAATAAAATAATATAGGGAATAGTTTTATACAAAAATATAATGTAAAAAGTGGCCAATTAAAAAGATGGGGGGTATAGAGACTCGAACCCGGGTCTACTCTCCATCAGCACAACACACTAACCACTCCAGCCCGCTAGGGTATCGCAACAAAACCTGGAATGAATTGGTTTTAACATACAAGAATCCTGTGTTCTCCCCCCCCCCCTTGCTAACCATATGATTTAATTGGATTTAAAATGGGTCTAGGGTGGTGTTCGATTAAACCCGAATGGGTATGAACCCTAGAATCCAATCGTGGTTAATTCGATAATGTAAGCCCTGCTTATGTTAGGGCTTTCGATCTAGGTACTGAAACAAATCTAAAGGTGTAAGAAATTACCAGATTGGGATTCGAATTGGTGGTGTTCGAGTAGATGGACCTTCGGCTATGAACAGCTTGATTCCCGGCGACTCCTGTTGTTTCTCCAATCGAACTGATGTGTGTAAAAGCTTATGGGAGACTCGTACAAGGTGCGCAGAGTGCTAGATTGTGAATTGGTAATCGGATTTAGTTGAATTCGATGATACTTGTTCATGGTGTCGACGGTTATGGCTTTAATGCCCATAAATGGGTTTAATTTTATTCAATGACGATGATTAAGGCTCTAATGGTGGTCGTTAATGTCATCAACGTGCATAACGGTTACAATTTCGGACATAATTTGGATAAGAATGCGAATTTGAGTCAAGAAACATTGTAGTTTGTCAAAACCTATGTATGATCACCAACAAATCCACTCAATTTTGACTTCAAAAGTCATCAGATTTGATTTTGGGTTAATTACACTACTAGTCCTCGTAGTTCTAGTTTAAATAGTAATAGAATTAGTCCATGGGGTTTAAGATTGAGTTAACTGGGTTATGAGATAACTGGATTTGGGTTAACGGGATTAACGGGAATTTGTCGGATGTCACAGAAACGTTTAGACATGGGTATTAAATTGTAATAGATAAAAGAATGGTGTTTAGATTGTATTCATTTGGTAAATTAACTAAATGGATACTTTGACAAATCAAAGTGATTTAAATTCATATACTTTCAAGAAGACATGCTTTTGCCTATAGGTGAACACTCACTTCGGGAATTCCTAGGAAAGCATACGGATCCTTTAGTTGATTTGGATTTATATGAAATGCTTACCTAGAGAGAAGACCCAAAATACAGGCATTCACCCTTTCAGATTGTACATGTTCTTTACTAATCAGCAGAACTCAAAAAATTTGACGGGATTTTCAAAAAAAAAAATTAATAGGCATTAGGCCTAAGAGTTTGGATCTTCCACAAGTGATGATGATGATGATGATGACATAATTCCCAAGGCACAAGAATGAATGAGTATAAGGAATTAAATAATAATAAGTGTAGGATATGGTAATACTTAGGGTAGCATTTAGTGTAATCAAATAGGTAACATGTAGGCTAATCACATAAGTACCAATTTTTTTAAGCATATAAGTTATCAAATAACATAGTACATAAGATAACACGTATTTTAACATGCAATATGACACATAAGATGACATGTAGGATAATCACACAAGGGGTATTCTAAGGTTATAGACTAGGTCATTGGTTTCTAATAACCTAATTCCCTATAACCATAGTTCTGATACCAATCTGTCACACCCCAACCGATGGCGGTATACGTCGGGGCAGGACATGTAGACTCTTCATAAGCACATGATCAAACTAGAATTTCATAATTTAATTAAACCCAAATTTCCATAACACTTGTCCAAATAAAAAATAAACAAACATGCAAAAGTAAACAAGTACACCATTAATGTTCATTTGTTTATTTAACTAAGTCCTCAATCCTATGTGAAGCATCTTGTATATGATCTAAATATTAGTACCTGAAACATGATGAAGACAAGGTCAACTAAAATAGTTGGTGATCATACATAGGTTTTGACACCACAAATAGTTTCCAGGTGTTTATGTACAATTCATATGAAACATGGCTTAGTAAGGCAATTATGGAGAACCAATATAGTTAAACCGGGGCGTACAATCAAACCTTTTGGCTGCATACAAAGTTATCCAAATGTAATATCGGCTACAATCACCCTACCTGGGTGGGTTTATCAGGCTCAATAGATCTATCATTGTTACCGTCGGCTTGTATAAAGTTAAAGATTGCAGTTGCCCTATGCACAAAAGTATGTAAATGTAGTTTGCACTAATAGTGTTCAAGCATAAGGCACAAATTGCACACATGATCATAATGTTTAAATTGTATTAGTTGCAAATAGTTTCAAATGAAAAAAATGTTTCACCCCAAATATGTAAATATGAAAAATGGTTTATATAAACTCACTTGTAGTAGTAGTTTGTAGATCACACGAACAAGATGTTTGCACAAGTGTTCAGCTGACCCAAGGTTAACCTATGATCGGATTGTATGATTGTATCAATAGTGTGTACTTGTTTGAGTTTCAAATGATATTTATGAAATTACTTGTATAAAGTATGTGTGTATGAATATAGGGTTTCATTTGTTTTGTAAACAATTGAGTATGTGTATATATGGATAACTAATTTATGCTCTTTTGTTTATTATTAAGCAAGTAAATGAATAAGTAATTTATTCTTGTTAATAAATAAATAATGATATGAATAATAATAAGTTGATTAAATTTTATTTATTTAGTTTCTTTTCCATGTTCAAAAGTGTTTCAAAAGAAAATAATGGCCTAAATATTTAGTAGTTAAACTAAGATTTAAAATATGCAAATAATGTTCTAAGTAAGTAAATAGTTTAATGATATAAATAAATAAAACCAGATTTTTAAATGTAACGTTCTAATTAGATAATTAATTAAGTTATAATTAATTATTAATTAAAAGAATGAAGTATATGTTAATGTTTTACAAAAATAGTTTGTACTAGAGGTTATTGAATTTCTTTACTCTTGTTTGTAAATTGAGAGATGAACAAATAGGTAATTGAATAATATTTAGTTTGATTTATAATTTAAAAGATTTAAATCTATTGGTAATTAAACTAAAATGAAAGTATAAAAGTAATGTTTCAAATAAATTAACTAATAATTAAACCAAAATAAATTTTAAATCAAGAGTCAAAATATATATGTTTTAAGTGAGAAAAAAAATATAATTTATAACGGATGTATAATTCTTATAAAGTAAATGAATAAAAAAAATGTTCATGGTTGTAATCTAATCATAATTTATAACTCAGGATTAAAAATAAATTTAGATAAATTAGATGTTCTTAGGTTTTTGACCTAATAATAGGAAATAAATTGTTTTTCTTAAAAAATTTACCCATTAAATTTCTTAAGAACCATTCTGGGTTTTATAGATTTATAAAATAATCTATATACCACTTTTTAATGCTTGAAATTGTGTATAAAAAAATTGTGGGTTGCTTGGCTCGAACCCGGGTCTACCCGGTGAGAGCCCTACGCGCAAACCAAACGATCTGGGCTAATAGCCTTGTTAGAAACAGGAAAGTGTAATTTTTAACGTGTGGATTCCGTGAGCCCTCCCCCCCCCCCCCCCCGTAAACTCAGCCCGTAACCCTAGACTCGAAATTGACCACGATGGCACGCCGGTACGAGCTTGGCACATTAGGTGTAACATCCATGATTTTCATATCATAATTTTTATTTCTTCATTTTATAAACACAACTCCCCCATTTGTTCAACGCCTTATGTCACATTATTTATCATTTAGACGTACATCAATTCAAAGTTTCAAACCCTTCACTTACATATTTTTTTTACTCATAATCACGTGTTACACCTTCTAAATGTATATATGTATTCATTTTTAAATGAATATATAAATATATATATATATATATATATTGTTAAACTATTTAACTAATTGAAATTCTTATGAAAAATAAAATACAATTCTTTATAAATATATGTAATTAATCAAACAATAATTAAGATGTTAAAAATTTTATAAATTCTATAAATAAAACCATATGTTTTATATATTTAAAGAAAGTAGTCTTGAACCCCTTCTACAATTTTGAACCTTTTCTAGTTTGAACCCCTTATACACTTGAACTCCCAACTTGAACCCTTACCCTTAAAAATGAACCCCATCACCTCCATCTTGAACCTATTCATCAAATTGAACCTACTTTGACTCCCCTTTGACTTATTTTGACTCTTGGAAAGTCAACAACCCAAACCAAGTGGAATTCGATCGAGACCCGATGGATTCGGACTTGCCTTGGACACTAGATGGGTTATCGACCACTCCTAAAGCCGAATCACATTCAAACTAACATTTGAGCGGCCAAGAATTCGAAATTTAAACCAATTCAAACGGATTGACTTTCCAGGGTCAAACCGAATCAAATTCAATCCCCAATCAAGGATTTGAACGCGTTATAATCCCGAAATTCACTCCTCAATCAATCTTGCGTGTACCTAGACCTTATCAGGACTCATTTCGATCCTAAATCATTGGATTAACACGTGATTAACCGTCCGCAAACATTACGATCAAACTTGAAATTGAATTAACTAATACGAATGAAATTAATCAAATTAAATTACTCACACACATGCGCGTACCCTCACACAAACTCTCTGAGACCCTAAACGCACTCCATTTCACCCCTGGACGACGATCAAGTCCCAAGAACAGCAGGACTGAACTCGTAGGCGTCTACATTCGTGCCCACATCAACCGAGTAAGTTTTTACATCATTCGAATCGCCTTCAAATCCTCGTCAAAAGCCCTTTATCAATTCGTACTACCATTAAGTATCGAAATCGATTTGCTATTAGGGTTCTTGAGCCGTTAATACGATTTGAATTTGGGAATTCTATTTTGATCCGTTTAACGCTTTTATAATTTTAGATTCCTTTATTCATCAGCGAAACCATCTAGCCCAATCGGTAAGCCACTGCACCGTCGGGCTAGATGGCGTGGGTTCGAAACCCATATCACCGAGCCTTTTTCGCAAAAACTTAAAACCAGGCCTGGCTCCCTTGTTCTTTCATGTTAAAACTAATTCGAATCCCTTAAAATACAAGTACCAGCCCCCGTCCCAGTGGTTTACTCGTTCGGCTCATACAGAACAGACCCGGGTTCGAAACCCCAGGCCTGTTTATATTTTTAAAAATCGTTTTTAAAGCTCCAAAAATTCTAAAAAATTTATTTTTATAAATCACATAATATTTTTAACAAAATAAAATCAGATTCATAAATTTTCAATATAAATTCATTTTATTATGAATTTATGTCAAAAATTATATATTAATTATTTAACACAAAAATATAGACTTTTAAGCAATAAAAAAAAGAAATTACTAAATTAAATACTTATTGTCACACGACCTTTATAAAAATTATCCCCCCTCGAAAGCAAAGTTCACAAAGCCATATTAAACTTTAAACTTGATTTAAAATTTATAAAAATACTTTTAAAACTTAACTATTTTAAATTGTAAATAAATAAATAGATTTATTTATTGTTGATATAATTTACACTTTAAATTTTAAAATACAATTAACATTAGTTTTGAATTTTGTTAACACACACTTTTACAAACAAATAAAAGGATTATTTTATTTAAATTGTATTTAATAAATATAATTTCTGTACCTTTTCTAACTAAATAAATAAATATCAATTATTTGATTTATTTAGTTATTCAACCCAAACCCTAATACAATTATTTTAGAAACTATTTGATTAAATATTACATTTTATACACCATCTTTATGTTCAAGTGTAAACCACTAACACCTTCAGCTCTAACCCTTAGTACACACATCCAACTCAACTCTAGACTTAGACATAGACGTTAATACACATTATTAATATAACATACATTTGCACATTAGGTTAACGTGGTGAGTACAAGGATCATTTTGCTATCTAGCCTCGCGTGTTAACTACACCTTTGACACATGTGAGTTTACATAGCCCCTCTTTTATATTTTTACATATTCTGGGGTGAAACATGATCTATTCTTTAAAGTTTTTACATAGACTTAAATACAATTCAATAATATGATATTATGTGTTACGTGCTTTATTTTTGAATGCTATGAGCTAAGACTACATATACATGACTTTATTACAATCATTAACTACGTACAAGCCAACGGTTAACATTGATGGATCTATTGTGTCTGACAAACCCACCCGGTTAGGGTGTTTGTTACCGACTTTACATAAGGGTAACCTGCGTGTTATGCCTCCGTCCAAGGTTTGATTGTACACACATAGTTTAACTATAGGTTCTCCATAAATGCCATATACACATGTATCGTATGAATTGTATAAAACATCTTAAACTTGTTGTGTGTCAAAACCTATGTATGCTCACCAACTTTTTAGTTGACCTTGTTTTCATCATGTTTCAGGTACTAATGCTTGAGAATAAGTACAAGTTGCTTCACTTAGGATCGAGGACCTAGAATAAATTTAAAGAAACTATTTATGTATTTTCCAATTCTTGTATTATGGAATTTTGATGTTTTAATGAAATTGGTTGTTTAAATACTTCAACTTTAGTAAACCTTGAGCTTTTAAACAGTCTGCATGTCCCGCCCCGACGTATTCCGCCGCCGGTTGGGGTGTGACAGATTGGTATCAGAGCCTTGATTATAGGGAATTAGGTTATTATACACTCTTGACCTAGACTATAACCTTATGACACCCATACAATGCCCTGCTACTACATGTTACATGATTAATTCTTGTGTGAATATTTTTACATGTTATCCTAAGTAATTTCAATACATGCTACAATACTTAATAGTTTATGTGTTACACTACTTGACAACTCTTGTGCTTACATTCATTTCTATCTACATACTACCTATGTGTTTCATTAAGTGTTATCCTAAGACTTAAACACACACACATACACACCAAATTCTTCGTACACCTTTGAACTCACACACATGATACCATCACCACTTGTGAACAAAGACTTAAACTATTGGGCCTAATATCCATTAACAATAAACTAAGAAGCCCACTCACCCTCCAAAAAGAAGAAGCCTACTACGATATATAAACCTCGCTTTCGGGCCTCAAAGCCTAGTCCACAACAATTCTCATCATGACCATGAGCCCAACAATAGTGTTATTAATACATGATGGATGGAAGAGTGTGTAGGCCCATGAGGGATTCTGGCTAAGGAAAGATAGGGTACTTAAGTGTGTCCTAGTGACCCACCCCTCTTTCTTGGGAATTCTCCTCGGGGATGCATTGCTTATAGGTCAAGTGTATTTCTAAACTACTATTGTGAAGGCTCGGTGTTATGACTAGTCAAACTCTAAACTTATGAGAACTCCTATGTCTAACACTCAATATTTCATTATCACTTACAACCTTTTCATTGTTTTCTGCTAGACATGGACTCCTACTCTCCTTCCTCCCCGGTTTACCGTCCTGGAACAGATTCTGATTGGGAAGAAGACATCGGGACACCCGTGCATCGGTCGCCAACACCCCCAGCTGCTAGACCAAGTTTTGATGTAAGGACAGATTGGACTAGGAACACCGGCCCAAGACTTCGAACACCTAGATCACCCCCATTAAGAGATCCGTATCTAGTGCCCGACCCGTATCATCCTAACCCTTGGGTAAGGCATACCATGACACCCACTAGCGCTATGGGAATTCCAATCGATGACGTTCACCAATATGTGAGGACCTCAGAGTTTGAGAGGCAAAAGATGGAGCAAGAGATAATACATGACTTGCAAGGACAAAGAATGGATAGCATAGCAAACCAGTTAGGGTACCAAAAGGAGTTAATCTCCATCCTCGAAAAAGAAATACTTGAGAATCGTACGGAAATGGATAGAGCTGAAGGCAGATCGACTACCCGAGCGACCATAGCGGTGCTCGTCTTGGGAATAATCTTCCTTCTAGTGGAAAGCTACCAGAGACGTTAACAAAAAATTTTATTTATTATCTTTAAATTTTCAGTTTGAGAACCATTTCCCTATGTTTTGAGTAATGTTTAACATTTCAACATTTAATAAATTTTATATATTCCGACTAGAAAGTTATTATTCGTTGTTTTGACACGTGGAGTGTGAATTGCACTCGTCATATTTTCATCAAAATTTTCCATGTATCACATTCTTTATTCAACACGATTTAGTACACTGCCGACAATCTCCTTCGTAAACAACTCATCCTATTAGATTTAAATAACCTCGTTATTTTCAAACCAAACGTTTATCAAACTTTTAGAGAGTATCAGAAATATAAATCTTTCCATAAACATTTTCACTGTGTAAGGGAACTTAATACAATCTATTTTATAAAAATATTATTGAATTGGTAAATAATTATAATTTTCCTCATTAAAGTAATTATTTCTAAACCCTGGCTAAATTAATATACAATTACTTGTTTAGCCAATAATTTCTCTAAAAAAAATATTCTCTTTATAATTATTGATAATTTAATAAAAAGGTTTTTCCTATAAATTGTCCATTTATTTAGATTATTAAACTCAACAGCTTCACTACTTTATATAACTACAACCAAGAACAATTTACAACTTCCCATTTTCAAACAAAGATCGGTTATTCATAAACACATTTCCCTGAGTGTTTTCAAAACCTCCTAGATACCTTTCGCTTGTCGCTTCAAGAGACGACTCATTTTGTGTAGGCATTAACCTTCTATACAAACCCTAAAAAGATTTAAATAACTAGAACCTAACCACCACATTTTTCACAAACGCCAAACAACTCGCTTCTCTGCAACACTCGATCACATGCAAAACTCGTTAGTATATGTCACAAACGAAATTTAATAACTTACGTATGCACGTTCACAAGATACACAGCACGATCACATAATACATGAAACTAGTTTATGTGCAAATCACAATTTACTAGATTAATCCCATAACCCATGAAACCTGTTTATTTGCAATACACATGCTACTGGCTTGAACACATAATACATGAAACTTAGTTGTTTGCAATATACATGGTGCATAACAATTGATTGTGTTATATACAATACTTGATTTACCATATTGAACATGAAACTTATTTGGTTACAAAGTACACGATACTACATTACTTACATTACACATCAAAGATTATTGGGTTACCAAAATACATGATACTAGGTCTTAACGCCATACATGAAATTCATTTCTTACAATATACATGATACCACATTGGTTACATTACTATTGCTTTACATAATACATGATGTCAAGTTGCTCACATTACATGTAAAACCTAATTGATTACAGCTTACATGACACTAGATGAAACATGAAACTTGTGTGTTTACGTTATACACGAAACTAAATTGCTTACAATTGTTGCAATTGATTGATCACACTATACACAAAGGATAGTCGTACACCTTGTTCACCAAACTTGAAAATCCTAACGCATTGAAGCTAATCGAGGTTTTACGTATTCTTGTTCAAACACGAGAAAGCTGTATCACTTCAAAACAACTCGGGGTTTGACGTATACTTGTTCAAACATGAGTAAACTATGAAACTTTAAGTTATACTACCTTGTTACCTTTTAGTTGCCAACAGACCTGCCTATTTAGGGACATAGTTACTTATTAGCAACTCATATGTGAAAACAATATACATGAACTAAGTGAATTTGTGCACCTCTTGCCCCGCACACAACGGAAGGATCTATACGGACCATACGATGATTGGAGTAACTACGGGTGCACACGTAATTATAAAAATCAGCGCATGGAAAACATAGTAAATTCTGTCATGTGTGGTGATCTAAAACATATCGTGATATATAACAACGAAACTAATGTGATATGACAAGGGCATGGTGGATACGCCGATGGTACTTCCTATATATAAGTGCTCTATCATATTATCAGA
The DNA here is from genome assembly GCA_023525975.1 of Smallanthus sonchifolius. Classification (NCBI taxonomy): domain Eukaryota; kingdom Viridiplantae; phylum Streptophyta; class Magnoliopsida; order Asterales; family Asteraceae; genus Smallanthus; species Smallanthus sonchifolius. The sequence continues at coordinate 66,443,537 of CM042021.1, read as the reverse complement.
GGTAGCGTTGTTTGTGTCATGTGAAGTTTTATGTTATCTTGACCTGGACCAATGTTAGTGAAATCTCTTATCCTCCGACAATTCTTGAGCATATTGGAATATATCATAAGCAAACCCTGATTACTAAGCTCCCATCAAGTCCATTCCAAGAGACGCGTTTCACCTTTAGATTCCTCGAATGATCTCTCCTTAACTCTCTTGAAACTAAAATCCACTGATATCATTCATACTTAACTTGAGCTTTAGACCAAAATCATGCTATACTCTTCAAACCGTCAAACAAAACTCAAACTCACTTCCTTCCCGATTTAGTAGCCTCCACTTGTTAAATTTTGGGACGAAATTCCCTTAACATGGGGAGACTGTAACATACATGATTTTCAGATCATAATTTTTATTTCTTCATTTTATAAACACAACCCCCTCATTTGTTCAACGCCTTATGTCACATTATTTATCATTTAGACGTACATCAATTCAAAGTTTCAAACCCTTCACTTACATATTTTTTTTACTCATAATCACGTGTTACACCTTCTAAATGTATATATGTATTCATTTTTAAATGAATATATAAATATATATATATATATATACATATATATATATATATATATTTTGTAAAACTATTTAACTAATTGAAATTCTTATGAAAAATAAAATACAATTCTTTATAAATATATGTAATTAATCAAACAATAATTAAGATGTTATAAATTTTATAAATTCTATAAATAAAACCATATATATTTAAAGAAAGTAGTCTTGAACCCCTTCTACAATTTTGAACCTTTTCTAGTTTGAACCCCTTATACACTTGAACTCCCAACTTGAACCCTTACCCTTAAAAATGAACCCCATCACCTCCATCTTGAACCTATTAATCAAATTGAACCTACTTTGACTCCCATTTGACTTATTTTGACTCTTGGAAAGTTAACAACCCAAACCAAGTGGAATTCGACCGAGACCCGATGGATTCGGACTTGCCTTGGACACTAGATGGGTTATCGACCACTCCTAAAGCCGAATCACATTCAAACTAACATTTGAGCGGCCAAGAATTCGAAATTTAAACCAATTCAAACGGATTGACTTTCCAGGGTCAAACCGAATCAAATTCAATCTCCAATCAAGGATTTGAAAGCGTTATAATCCCGAAATTCACTCCTCAATCAATCTTGCATGTACCTAGACCTTATCAGGACTCAATTCGATCCTAAATCATTGGATTAACACGTGATTAACCGTCCGCAAACATTACGATCAAACTTGAAATTGAATTAACTAATACGAATGAAATTAAACAAATTAAATTACTCACACACATTCGCGTACCCTCACACAAACTCTCTGAGACCCTAAACGCACTCCATTTCACCCCGGGACGACGATCAAGTCCCAAGAACAGCAGGACTGAACTCGTAGCCGTCTGCATTCGTGCCCACATAAACCGAGTAAGTTTTTACATCATTCGAATCGCCTTCAAATCCTCGTCAAAAGCCCTTTATCAATTCATACTACCATTAAGTATCGAAATCGATTTGCTATTAGGGTTCTTGAGCCGTTAATACGATTTGAATTTGGGAATTCTATTTTGATCCGTTTAACGCTTTTATAATTTTAGATTCCTTTATTCATAAGCGAAACCATTTAGCCCAGCCGGTAAGCCACTGCACCGCCGGGCTAGATGGCGTGGGTTCGAAACCCATATCATCGAGCCTTTTCGCAAAAACTTAAAACCAGGTCTGGCTCCCTTGTTCTTTCATGTTAATACTAATTCGAATCCCTTAAAATACAAATACCAGCCCCCGTCCCAGTGGCTTACTCATTCGGCTCATACAGAACAGACCCGGGTTCGAAACCCCAGGCCTGTTTATATTTTTAAAATTCGTTTTTAAAGCTCCAAAAATTCTAAAAAATTTATTTTTATAAATCATATAATATTTTTAACAAAATAAAATCAGATTCATAAATTTTCAATATGAATTTATGTCAAAAATTGTATATTAATTATTTAACACAAAAATATAGACTTTTAAGCAATAAAAAAAGAAATTACTAAATTAAACCCAAACCCTAATACAATTATTTTAGATACTATTTGATTAAATATTACATTTTATACACCATCTTTATGTTCAAGTGTAAACCACTAACACCTTCAGCTCCAACCCTTAGTACACACATCCTAGACTTAGACATAGACGTTTATACACATTATTAATATAACATACATTTGCACATTAGGTTAACGTGGTGAGTACAAGGATCATTTTGCTATCTAGCCTCGCGTGTTAACTACACCTTTGACACATGTGAGTTTACATAGCCCCTCTTTTACATTTTTACATATTTTGGGGTGAAACATGATCTATTCTTTAAAGCTTTTTACATAGACTTAAATACAATTCAATAATACGATATTATGTGTTACGTGCTTTATGTTTGAATGCTATGAGCTAAGACTACATATACATGACTTTAGTACAATCATTAACCACGTACAAGCCAACGGTTAACATTGATGGATCTATTGTGTCTGACAAACCCACTCAGTTAGGGTGTTTGTTACCGACTTTACATAAGGGTAACCTGCGTGTTATGCCTCCGTCCAAGGTTTGATTGTACACACATAGTTTAACTATAGGTTCTCCATAAATGCCATATACACATGTATCGTATGAATTGTATAAAACATCTTAAACTTGTTGTGTGTCACAACCTATGTATGCTCACCAACTTTTTAGTTGACCTTGTTTTCATCATGTTTCAGGTACTAATGCTTGAGAATAAGTACAAGTTGCTTCACTTAGGATCGAGGACCTATAATGAAATTTAAAGAAACTATTTATGTATTTTCCTATTCTTGTATTGTGGAATTTTGATGTTTTAATGAAATAGGTTGTTTAAATACTTCAACTTTAGTAAACCTTGAGCTTTTGAACAGTCCGCATGTCCCGTCCCGACGTAATCCGCCGCCGGTTGGGGTGTGACATTAGGGATTTTGTTCAGTAAGTTGAAACGAGTCTAAAGGTGGGTGAATTACCTGCAATGCTTGTACAACGAGAGGGGGCGACTGAAACGTGCAGGTTCGGGTTCGTCGAAGCTCGTTCGTAATCCATAGATGTCTTTGGGATGGATTTGAGTGTCCGGTGAGTACGAAAAGGGGTCGCGAGTGTTTATGGTTTGCTTTTATAATCCAAATCCAACAGTAAGACGTGAATTGATTCAAGTTTGAGTGTGGAACGGTTATGGAGAAGATTTTTAAATTCAAATCATTGTTTCAGTTAAATTGGATCATCATGATTGTCGAAACTGATGCAATGTCAGTTATGCATGATTGAATTTGGTTAATGCTTGTGATTTCATGGTCTTGAAACCGATTTTGGTCGGGTTTGACTTAGGAAGGTCGGGTTTGACTTAGGAAAGTCAAAATCAGAGGTTGAGGGGGTTTTGGGTTGAATTCTATGGAGAAGATTCAAGTTGTGATATGGGGGGTCCATTTGGGTCCAAACGAAAATTAGGGGGGGGGGGGGGTTTCACATGTTATAAATGGGGTTTAAGGCTACATTAATTTGATTTAAATTCACCTTATTTGTTTATAAAGGTTGTTTTTATAAGATTTTTATAAAACTAAACATTATTAGTTTTAATCATAATATTTTATAAAGTAAAAAAGTTCCATTTTTATAAAATTAAAGGTTGCATAAGCTATATATTTAAAATAGTCAAATATATACTTTTATATGCTTACACAAATATATATATATATGATAAAATAAGAGAATAAAAGATGTAGGTACATGGTTAAAAACTCACATGTTTACTTTAATAGGTACTTACTATAACAAAATGCTCACTTGTGTGTGTATATATATATATATATATAAATATACTTACATGTGCTATATGTAATAGAGAAATAATATGTAATGTATGGTAGGAGTTTTGAATTGATACATGTTTAAAATGATAATTGATGTGGCATGATGTGTTGGACAAGTATGGGATTTAAATGTAGTGTTACTATTGTATAAAATAAAATAAAATAAGGTCGAAAAAATCATGGATATTACACAAACATCCCAAAACAAAAATACATGATTTATTCAAGTCTTTATTCAAAGTAGGTCTCATCCTTATGCGAAGCATCTTGCATGAAATCTCAATTATTTGAACCTGAAACATGTTGGAAAAACAAGGTCAACTAAAAATAGTTGGTGAGGATACATAGGTTTTTACTCTACAAATAAGGTCAAAATGAAGTGTACAATTCAATATGTTACATGGTATATATATGCAAATATGTATAAACAACTAAAGAAAATCGGGGGCACAATCAAACCTTTGTTGACATGTTACGCATAACACTCTTGTTACCCTTGTGTTTTCTGTGACATCTGGCAAATGCAGGTTAACTCCGTTAACACAAACATCGTTAGTTCAAACATTGTTCATGCAAACTCAGTTATCTCAGTTAGTCACACATGAATCACATTTAATTAGGATTAATTAGGTGTGTCAGTTTCGCACAAACACTCACGTATCGGTAATTTGTAGAATTACCGGATCACACACGAGTCAAACCCGGGACGTTGGTGAACTAATAAAAATAATTGTGAATAATTATTTTAATATAAATTAGGTGAATTTATATGCTTTGTGATTTTTCTGTGAATTATGTGAACATTCGTGAAATCGCGTACGTTTACGCGCGTTGTGACTTTTACCGCTTTAGTGTTATTTTTATAAAGAAGTTTTTATAAAAATAATTATTTAAAAACAATTCTAGCTAGTAAATAAATAAAATAATAAAAAAACCCATTAAGAAGCCAATGGATTATCTAAACCCATTTTAAAACCCATGAGATCAAGTATTTAAAGAATTTAAAAAAAAATTAAACCTAAACCCTTCTTTTTTATTTTGGTCGTCGACCCCCCCATTCTCTCTTGCCACTGAACCAAGACCACCACCATACACCCCCTCTCCAAGCTGCAATCTTGCAATTAAAGGCATAATCAGACTCCTTTACGCATTGCTAACGCTACTACGTAAGTTGTTTTGTTCAATTTCGTTGATTTTTGATTCCTAAATTTTAGATCAAACCCTAGTTCATCCAAACATTGATTTTTATAATAAAAATGTTAACTTTATTATTGTTTTGCAATTATTTGATGAGTATATTGTTATATGGAAAACTTTAGTTGCATTATGGTTCATAACTTGTCTAAAGTAGAGACTTTTTGATTATGTGATAATGTAGGATTGCATGCTAGATGTTTACGATGATTGTTATGGTTATATTTATACTAGTTGGGTTGTATGCAATTGAATTGGTGAGTTGAATCTTGTTAACAAGCTAGAAATCATAGACTTTCCTAAAGAGAAAACTTTATTGAAAAGTGTTTGTTATATGTGAGTTGTTTTACATGCATGATGTTATGGAAAGATACTAGCACGTTATTATGAACGCAATAAAGCTTATAAGAGTGTTGTTTGGTATAAATCACATGCATTGATCCTAACTTACTAAAAGTGGAAACTTTTAGAAATTGAAACTTGATGTCTAGACCTAATGTGTACGTTGTGATGATCATTCATGCATTAGTAGGTATGTATAAACGTGTTAGGGTTATTCAATTATGTAATAGATGATATAATCAATTGAAATCAAACTTTGTGTTCATACATTTTTAAAAGTAGGAACTTTGTTGAACATGCATTTTGTAGACATAACTTGCCATGCTAAGTTAGTTGTGACACGTGTAGCATGAAACTTGAATTACTTGTATACTATGTGTGTTAGTATTCAAATCGAAATTAGATCACTAAACAGGTCACCAATGGGTCGTCGGGTCAAACTGGGTCAAACTTGGTCAAGCTATTAAATGTTTTTCTAAAACACTTAAAACAATGGGATTGTTTGGATACTTAGGGTTCATGTCAACTTACACAAACACACACTTATAAACCGATGTTTATAGGTGGCGGTTAGTAGTCAAGCAGATTTAACTTAGCTTTCATCTCAACGCACTCTAAGGTGAGTTTCACGGCCCCTTTTCTTATGGTTTAAACTTGGGGGAGAAAACATGGGTACAAACATTTAGATCTTACATTTCATTTATATCACTTGTTGTACTAAGCGTAAACATATCATGTAAGTCCTTACTTATCGAACCGTTTAATATATGGGATAGCGAGGTAATCTTGAGTAGTACCACTGGGCATTGACAATCCCCATCCGCGTTAGTCGTGCTAACACGACAGGAAGTCGAACGGGTGTAACATTGACCTAAACAGTTTACCATTTGTAGGTCCCTCGGGTGTGGTGGATCGTCACATGCAAGTGGTCTACTAGTCGGACCTGGTGCGGAATACCTGTGACTAGGTGGAGAGTCTAACTGAACAAAGTAAACCGAACACAAGAGTCACAATAATCGTTCTTTGTATTATAAACACTCGACGGTTACAGAGAGAATACAAGCTGCGTACTTAGCAAAACTGAGTTCGTATGAACAAATGGTTCTGCGTACTTAGCTTCTGTGAACCTATCCTATTTATACTGACCTGATGCCTGCGAGTGCGCAGGACCAATTACTCCTGCGTACTTAATAGTACGCATAGGTATTCCTGCGTACTTACTAAGTACGCAGGAGCATTCTCCTGCGCACATACAAGTGCGCAAAACACTTAGAAGAAATCAACAAAACATTAAGTAAAAGTAAATACAACTCGATAAACTTTTACATAATGACTCTTACATACAAAGACAAAATACAGACATTAGACATACAAACCTAGACTCTATCCAGAGTGTTGTCACAGGAAAGTGCATCAACAAACTCCCCCTTGACAACAGCTCGGGATCTTCATCGTCTTCAGTCTTCAATCTTCAGTCTTCACTGCACTGCTTCCTTAGCTTCCATCTTCTTTTTGTAATCAAGACAGAACTTGATTAACTTGTCGTATTTGGCCAAGAGAAGCTTTGTCCATTCGTCAGTGTGGATGCAGAATTTGTCTGCTAGTACCTCCAGATCGTTCACAGAGAAATTGATGAAGCAGACTTCATCAAAAACCCTGATCACTTCCTTTGGCACTGTGTTTCCACTATCTGACTTACCTTTACCCATGATCACAGCCTCGCCCGTTTTTGGATCAACGTACCAGTACCACATGTCACCAAGAATATCCTGAGGTAACTTGCTCAGGGGAATCTTGGTTTCACATCACACTGGCTTGTATACCAATCTCTTTAACGGCTTCTTAGTCACAGGATGCACAGCGTGCTTATCCTTGACTCTTCTGGGCACCTGAGGCTTGAGATACTCATACTTTCCCGATCTTGCTTCACGCTGTAGTATACTCCACAAACCCATTGCTACTGCATGATTCGAATGATTCAGCAGGTCGCGGTTTGCAAGGTTAACTAGGTCGTACCTGGGCAAAGAGTTAAACGCCTCACTGGTTGGTTTCAAGTATTGAACCCCTCCAGATCTTTTGATGGCGAACAACTGCTTGTCCTCCTCAAACCTGACAGCTAAGATCATACCTGTCGCTCCATACTTGTCTTTGATAGACGTCTTTTGCCACACTGGAGCTGGACCTTTTGTAGATGAAGAAGGCATGTCTTTCTCTTTTTGTGCCTCGGGGTCCACAGGTATAGGGTCGACCGGGGGGGAATCAGTTGTAGCTTCAACATTACTTGCTGTATCAACTGAGCCTGTGTCTGTTTCGAGCAGAGATTCGAGCGATGGTATTTCAAAGATCTCACCATCCTCTAACTCATACTCTAGATCCCCGTCGCCCTTGGGAATCTCGATTATCACATCATCATCATCATCATCATCATCGTTCCAATCATCACCAGAGTCGATCTCTCCTTCTTCCAGATTAAGGAGAGCATCGATCTGTGCTTCTTTAGAATAGTCAGGCTCGAGACATAGAATCTCACCAGCCACTGACTTCCCTTTATCACCGCCATCACCACCTGCTGAGGTATCACCCCCCTCTTGCGTAGTAGACTCCCCCTCAGCCATTGACGTAGTAAAGATGGGCGCAATTGCCGAAGCTTGGTGCTCACCTCCACTAGGACCGACTTCAGGATCCTTGTCTTTGTCATCATCCTTAGTCAAATCGACTGGATGACAAACCTCTGCACCGGTGGATTTTTCTTTTTCCTTCTCCCCCTGAGCACCTAGCTTCTCGGTCAGTTCTGCAATCAATTTGACCATAGTAGCGTGCTCCTGCCTTTGAGCATCCATCCTTAGCTCAATTGAAGTTCTGTGGGCCAGAATCATTTCATTCGTCTTCATTAATAGTTCATTCTGCGCCATCACATTCTTCAGCAGTTCATCAGTCCCCGTTCTCTGACTACGCAGAATCCTAACTTCATCTGCCAGAGAGTTTATCTGTGCTTGTTGAGCATCAGAATCCTCTTTTGACTTTTGAATAGTCTTCAACAAGCCAGCAACTTGGGTTTCTAGCACATCGATCCTAGCTTCATTTAGATCCGGATGCCTAGATGATGAGGCTTCGGCGTTGTGGATGGGGGAAGAGAAGATTGTGTCAAAGTCGAACCCCTGTGAGATGTCACCATAATTAAAGGGTTGACCTGACGGCTCTTTGGTGGGTGTTGGGGTTGGGGATGGTATGATGTGAGTGGGTGTTATGGTTGGGGTGACTGTGACTGACTCTGTGAGAAGTGGAGCAGTCACCATCACCTGGACGGTTGGAATAGGGAGGGTCACCGTCACAGGAATCACCTCTGTGACCGCCGTGACCGCCACATCTGCTTGTACCAGTGGCCTTCTCCTCCTACTAAACAGTTGCCGTGCTGGCATGGTAGATTCTGGAATGGCAGCCTCAACTTGTACTGGTTGCACAGTTGGAATCTCTTCAACCCTGGGGATGGCAACCTCTTGCCTATCGCCCCTTTTCTTGTTGGTGCTCTCATGCCTCTGTCTTTGTAAAGCAGCGTCAGAGTCGGAATCCGGCTCATATTCGCTGCTGGAGCTTTGTCTCTTTCTTTTTGAAGACGACGCAGGCTGGGTTACCTGTGCCTGTCTCCTCGGATGTGCCTGAATTGGTGCATCATCGGAATCAGAAGAATCTGATTCTGTAGCCTCCGAATCGGATTCCTCAGCACCACCAACACCACCTTCATCATCACCCTCATCATTACCTTCATCATCCTCATTCTCTTCATCTTGTTCTTCATCAGAGTGATCACTCATCTCTGGTCTCGAGTTGGGACTATACCAGTTCCAGTCCTCCGGAGCGACGTATGCTTCATTCAATAGGTGGCCAAAGAGTTCAGTGTGCTCAGGGGTAGGATCTACACTGCCTGGCTTTAGAAACTGTGCAAAAACTCTCTTGGCCACTCTCTTCACTTGCAGTTTCTCCCCGATCGCACGCAGGTTTGGCAACGCATCATCGATCAAAAGTTGCACAAACCTCGGGTATAAAAGGAACCTAAACCTCTCCGCCGTATTTATCTGGTCATTGATTGCTTTGAAAATAAAGCGGGAGAAGTTGTAGCCCCGATTGAGAGACAAGCCCACCATGGCTGCGGCAAGGTCATGACCCATGGCATCCTTCCCTGCTTTCCTTGATGAGATGCACATGATCATGATGTGGGCAAAGTAACGCCATTGATCTAGAACCCACATTTTCTTGTATGAAGCATAGTCCCTTTCCCCGACATATCCCATTCTCTGCCTCCAACACCCATCCACGTAGTAATCTGGATAGGATGTCGGGTCGGTGGGAAGGTCTCCAAACTGCAGTACTCTCCTTATTGTATCCTCAGAGATGGCAATAGCCCGACCGTCAACGGTAGCCCTTATGACATTTGGAGATACCGTGCAATCGTGCTCTGCTGTCTCCCAGAATTGCTCTAAGTAAGGTCTTGAGACTGTTGGATTAGCCGAGATTGCATAACTTATTTTAGATCTGTTCAGGAAGTCCACAATCTCTCTATATTGTAAGGCTGCCCCTTTCCATTCTGGTTCTGTGTGCGCCAACAGATTGAATTCGTCAGTGAATGCACGAGCCATTATCTGCAAACACACACAGAAAACATAATTAGATCAATTAATAACAATGGAAGTAGACTCACATGACATAGAATAGTAGTTACACTTTGTAAAAATTTCAGACTTTGAAAAATTTTCTAAGTGTTGGTCCTGCGCACTTAGCAAGTGCGCAGGATTTTACTCTTGCGTACTTAACAAGTACGCAAGAATTACTTCTTGCGTACTTGCTAAGTGCGCAAGAACAACCCTTAGCAAAACTTTCAAAGATTTAAATTCGTTCAAAAAGCGGGTTGATTAGGTAGCCACTAGGTCGGAATCAGGGATTCGAACCTATGGTACCATGATCAACACCATTAACCACTACGACACGATCAAATTTTGGCCTAGGTCAGTGATCTACCCACTGACGGTTCGACTTCAACCCGTCGGATCAATCGATGACCAAAGGGAAAATGTATGATCGATTAGGCAATCTAATAGCTTGTTAGTGACATTAGTTACCCAAACAACCCATTTTACCCCAAAAATTCTACGGATTTAACCTAAAAATTCTAAGTCAAAAATCGGTCCAAAATTTCACGAATTTACGGATGAAATCGGTCTAAAATCTCACCAAGGAGATGAAATACGAAGATGATAATGTGGAAGGGATGAAAAACGGGTTTGAACACACTCGATTTTGAGAGAAAATTGCAGGGGGAAAAATTTCGGTTTGAAAGCTTAACCTGAAAATTTTTCTAAGTGTTGAACTTATACCCCACTGATAATGTTCGTGCGTACTTGCTAAGTGCGCACGAATTAACGCTTGCGTACTTAACAAGTACGCAGGAATTAACTCTTGCGTACTTGCTAAGTGCGCAAGTCTTACTTCGTGCGTACTTGACAAGTGCGCAGAAACTTTAAGTGCGCAATTTTCAACTCAGAATTATGAAGATTTTCAAGTCAAATAACGAACAAGATAAAAATATTCAATCGGGAGGATTCAAATACAATTCATGAAGGTTAAACATAAAATATTTTTGGCCTTTTCTGAATTAAACTTAAACAATGCATAAACTTAAAATCTTTTTGTTCTTTTCTAGATAGAAATATACAAGTATTCACACAAGCTATTTTTTGAACAAAGACACTAGCAAAGGATCATATCAGGCTAATTTTTAGCAAAAATGATACAATATAAACATCAAAGAATATGGGATCATGTCATGTATTACTCTTTATTCTTACGTAATAAGCAAATAAACAAGTAATTCAAGTTGACAATATTATAAGATTTGAAACTATATGCATCTTTGTATCATGTTCTTGTGTATTAAGTTATTAATTATAAAATATACAACGTGTACCCCACTTAAATGCTATGATATTTTGCACTATCTCAAGGCATCTAAGATTTTTCCAATGATATTCTTAATTTTCAGAATGAAGTTACATCAATTAGCACAGAAAAATCAAGCAGAATCCATGAGGATTATCAAGAATCATAAGATTCAGAATCGAGTGATTCAATTGTCTTGGTTTCATGTGATTTTCTTCTTTGAATATCGGTATGATGATTCGGGATAAGGAACATGGTGTTTGATTATAAGGTAACGGGATCCAACTTTTATCTGGATTTGATTTCAATGAACCAGGAATGATTCAAGGGTGAATACATGCTCAACGGTTGATGTAGAGACATGTCTTGATTCAATCTCTCCTTGCATACTTGTGAGTATGGGCAGTGAGATGAACCGCATTAATTGTGCTAACAACATAACCCGAAACTGATCTTAAAAGAAAATTATTGCCAAAATCTAACATCCTTTATCTGATAATGAGCTTTTCTATTCTTTTACACACACACACTTGCAAATATGGGTTCAAATCACAGTTGTAATTTAGATTTAGTTTCCACACTACTAGTGATTCAAAGACGCATACAGCCTACTGACAATTCAAATTACTTGTAAGAAAACAGATTAAAAACATAATAATTTAAACAATTAAGTAAACATGACGCAATCATTTCCCATGAGCAGTCTATGATGGTTAGATCATTTCAGATGTACTATCATTTCCTCGTTTCTCAAGTGAACTTTTGAAATTTTCTCCATTTTTTTTTTAAGTAATAAAATTTAACTTCCATGAATTGAATTGATTTAAGAAAATTAATTTTTCACTCAGGATTGAACATTCCTATCAAGTTGACAAGATGCTCAAAACGGGACCGATCAAATGCCTTTGTGAAAAGGTCAGCAAGATTGTCATCCGTGTGAACCTTTACAAGTTCAATTAAATGCTTTTCAGCACAATCACAGATGAAATGATGGCGAATTTCAATATGCTTAGTTTTGGAATGTTTCACCGGGTTATTTGTGATGGACATGGTGGCATTGTTGTCAATGAATAAAGGAGTTCGAGTGAAGTTCAAGCCGTAGTCTCGCAATTGCTCCTGAATCCACAATATCTGAGAACAACCGCTAGCTGCAGCAATGTATTCTGCTTCACAAGTTGAGACAGAAACCGTTGACTGCTTCTTGCACTGCCAGAAGACCAGTCTGTCTCCCAAGAATTGACATCCGCCAGAAGTTGACTTTCTGTCAAGGTTACAACCGCCATAATCTGAATCAGTGTAGGCTTTGAAGTCGAATGAATGCTGCTTAGAGTACCAAAGACCCAATCGGGGTTTCCCTTTCAGGTATCTGAAAATCCTCTTCACGGCTATCATATGTGACTCCTTCGGTTGAGACTGAAGCCTTGAGCACAAGCATACAGCAAACATAATATCGGGTCTTGAAGCTGTGAGATACATAAGTGATCCGATCATCCCACGGTACAACCTGCTGTCTACATCCTTCCCATCTTTGTCAGGATGCAAACCATGATTGACTGGGATTGGTGTGCCATAAGTAGTGCTATCACTCATCTTGTATTTTGACAGGATGTCTTGCACGTACTTAGTTTGATGTAGATAAATGCCATCCTCTCTTTGACTGACTTGCAGACCCAGGAAGAACGACAGTTCACCCATATTGCTCATTTCAAACTTGGACTTCATCACCTTCTCGAATTCCCTACACATCCCTTCATTGGTCGACCCAAAGATGATGTCGTCGACATATACTTGCACAAGTAGAATGTCACCTCCTGCTTTCCTTATGAAGAGAGTCGAGTCAATCTGTCCACGGTCGAAACCATTAGACAGTAAATGCTTTGATAGTGTCTCATACCATGCCCGCGGTGCTTGATGAAGACCATAAAGTGCTTTGTAGAGCTTGTACACTTTATTGATATTATGTGGATCTTCAAAACCGGGAGGTTGAGTGACATAGACTTCTTCATGAACTTTACCATAAAGGAAAGCACTCTTCACATCAAGTTGGTAGACCTTGAAGCCGACATATGTGGCATAAGCCAAGAACAGTCGAATGGCCTCAATTCTAGCAACTGGGGCATATACTTCCGTGTAATCCAAGCCCTCTTGTTGATAAAAACCCTGAACAACCAATCTTGCCTTGTTCTTCACAACTACATGACGATCATCCGTCTTGCATTTGAACACCCATCTGGTTCCAATTGGCTGAAAGCCTTTTGGCAAGTCAACCAAATCCCACACGTGCAACTTTTGGAATTGTGACAATTCATCTTGCATTGCCTCAATCCAGCAGTTGTCAGTGAGAGCCTCCTTCACATTCTTCGGCTCTATCTGGGACACGAATGCAGCATGCAAACATGTTTCCATGACACCAGTGTCAAATATCTCTGTGTAAAGACTGGTGTTCTCTGTGATGGTTCTATGACGAGTCTGAACACCGGCATAAGGATCACCAATAATGTTGTCGATTGGATGATTCCTATGCACTCTCGTCTCCGGTACAATCGGTTCTTGAATTTCTGGATCTAAATTTGTGCTCAACTCCCCCATTTCCTGTGTTTCAGCAGAAGAAGATTCAATGTTAATTGGATCAGCTGGAGCTTCATTTCCTACAGTTGTGTTAGGATTGGCTTGAGCGTCATCTCCAACAACATGAACACTTTCACTGTTATCAATGTTATCACTGTCATGAGTTCCAGATGCAGATGCAGCATTGGAATCAGGAGTTATAATTGGTACAGTAGCACGAGTAGAAAAACTGCCGCCATTCAATAGATTATAAACATTTTCGGCGTCTTCTGCAGATAGCTCAGGAAGATTGAAAGACTTGAATAGCGCATCATAATCAAAACCCCAAGCTGGACCTTTTGGTTCTGGTGGAATGCTGTGTTTACTACAATCCACTTCGAACCATTCCTCGACAGTACGAGTTCCTATGTTGTACACTCTCTTGCAGGGCGAATTGGCAACATATCCTAAGAAGATGCCTTCCACCGCTTTCGCATGAAATTTAGATTGACGATCTTTATACTGTAGCAACAAGGAACAAGGACTACCAAAAGGAACTAGGTAATCAAGATTGGGAAGTCGATTGTTGATCAACTCATAACAAGTCTTGTTGTGTCTTTTCACCACCAAAACTCTGTTTAAGACGTGACAAGCTGTATTTACTGCTTCTGCCCAGAAAGTGACAGGAAGCTTTGCATCTGACAGCATAGTCCTTGCAGTCTCAATCAGTGTTCTGTTCTTCCGTTCAGCAACTCCATTCTGCTGAGGCGTGTACGGCGCGCTGAATTCGTGACGGATCCCTTTCTTGAGACAGAAAAGTTCCATCAAATTATTCTTGAACTCAGTTCCGTTGTCACTCCTTATTCTTCTAACTTTCAGCTTGCAAAGTGATTCCAAGCTCAGGATCAAGTATTGAAGAATATCAGTAGTCTCATCTTTTGTACCTAAAAAATGCACCCAAGAAAAACGTGAGAAATCATCAGTTACAACTAGACAGAATGTCTTACCTCCAATACTCCTGATACTTATGGGGCCAAACAGATCCATGTGTAATAGCTCCAAAGGGGTATCGATAGAGTTTTGGAGCTTGGGCTTGTGAGACTTCCGTTGCTGTTTGCCTTTTTTACAAGGCATACAGTCATCTGCAACGGTAAATCTCAGCTTAGGAACCCCGGTTACCAAACCGTTTCGGACAAGATGATTCATTTTACAATAAGAAATATGTCCGAGTTTCCTATGCCACAAGATGGAGTCAAGCTCTGTCGCTTTTGTAAGCAAACAAGTAGCAACTGATGAGGTGGTTTTTGCCACGCTCATATCAATCTGATAAGTGTCGTTTGTTCTTGGTGCTCTCATCAGAATCCAGTCATCAGGAACTTTGAAACCGGGTTTGAGAATCAGACATTCTGACTTGTCAAACATCACTGAGTACTCCTTGTCACACATTTGTGAGACACTCAACAAGTTATGCTTCAGCTGCTCGCAGGATTTGACATTGTCAAAGCTAACACAACCGTTCGAAACCACGCCTTGACACGTGATACTGCCGCCTTTTTCTCCGGCAAAGGCCACATAGCCGCCTCTAAATGGTTTAACGTCTTGAAGCAAGGCCATGTTTCCTGTCATGTGCCGGGAGCATCCACTATCTACATACCAGCGGTTAGAGATAGTACCCTTCGGACATCCCTGCACGAGTAACAAAAGAATTAGTTAGATTTGGAGACCCAAGCCATTGTGGTCTTGGGTCGTCCATCCTTCTCAAAATAAACTACTTCTTTCAACTCACAGTCATGATGACTGTCCAAAATTGGTGAATCTTTGGAGGAATTGGGAACAGGAGATTGAGAATCTTTAACTTTCTTGTTCCAGGATCTCTTTTGAATCTTAACCAGAATAGGAGACTTTGGTTCAATCACAGCCGGTGAACTTGTGGAAGCTTCACCTGATTGAGCTTTAGTCAGCTGTTCCAGCTTTCTCAACCTCTTATTCCTTCTTCTTCTCTGTGGCTTAGAGAGTCTAGCCACAGGTTTCTCACTAGTGCGTGTACTACCAGATGTAGACACACGAGGTACAGCAGGTTGCTTTACCTTTCTTACAACAGATGGCTTGGCCTCAGATTTGATCTTTGGCTTAGCTGTCGGTTGCACGGGTGGTTTCACCACATTTAGCTTTGGTCTGATAGGAGCTTTCACTACTGGCGACTTAGGGATAACAGCTGGTCGTGAAACAACATGCCGTTTCCCTGGGTTCTTAGAAGGACAGTTCACAACAATGTGACCAACCAAGCCACAGTGAAAGCAATTCCTCTTGTCAACATAAGTTCTCATGTAAGGCTCTTTAGTTCTGTCCTTAGAAAACTCACCATTGTGAGAAGGAAGAGTTGGTTTATGAACAGAAGTTTGAACTTTTACAGTTTGATGTTTGGGGGTATAATACTTTTGCAAATTTTCTTTGTAACCCAGCCCATAATGAGATGAAAAAGCCTCTTTCTTAGCTTGGTTAATATTTTTAAAACCCCCGTAAAGCATTCCCTTAAGTTTATCATTTGTTTCAATGATATCAGGTTCAGTTAAAATGCAATTATCACCATTAGTGATAATGTTTTTCTGGACTTTCTGTTCAGTCAACAACTCCTTAGATACTACTCCTTCAGGGCAAGTGTTAACCGACCCATCCTCAGAAGCAGTAACATACTCCTCACTAGATGTGGAGTTAGCCTTACTTGAGGATTCATCCTTTTTAGGGGAATCATCCTTATCAGAGGGCTCATCTAGACAAGTGAGATCAATGTCTATCAAGCTATTGACAAACTGCCCACTTATTGGTGGAGGAATGGCATTGGTACCAAGTCCTAGGCCATTCATTTTTCTCACCACGGATTCGTAGTGTTCCACCACGAAGCGAGAGTTTTTCAATTTCTCGTTAGTGCATTTGAGCTGCAAGATCTCATTTTGCAGTTTGTTAATTTCATTGTTCTTCTTTTCCAAAGCCCTATACGCAATGTCCAAATGAACCTATTGGTCGCTTATTTTTAAAGAATAGTCTTGTTTTTCGTTCTGTAGCATTTCAACTGATTCTTTAAAACGTGATTCATTCATTTTGTAATTTTTAGCTGCCAACTTTAGGGGTCCGATTATGTCTTGGAGATCAGAAATTTCATTTTTTAGCCCTAGACATTTAGAACAAGAAACAACAGAGAAAGGGTTAGAATCTACCTCAGATGATGAACTTTGTCCTTCTCCAATTGCCATGAGAGCGACAGCAGTGGTAGACTCCTTTTCATCAGCTACAGAAGCTTCCTCTTCTTCAGATTCAGAAGATTCCTCTCCTTCAGATTCAGAAGATTCCTCTTCTTCAGCTTCCTTCCTCTCGGCCTCCTTCCTCTCGGCCTCCATCAGCTCCATGATTTCTGCCATTAGACCAACCTGTGCTTGAGCAATGATGGCGTCTTCTAGATGCACACCCCAATCAAAATTTTCGTCATTCTGTGCGACCAGTGCATTGGACTGATTACTTTGGGTATGATTGTGGTGACTTTGGTTGTTTTGGCCATGGCTGTTTCCCTGGCTAGGTCTGGTAAAACCAGAGGCAGGTGCTCTATCCTTTTGACATTCACGAGCAAAGTGTCCATAGTTTTGACACTTGTAGCACTTGGCCTTGGATTTGTCAAATCCAACCTTGGCATTAGAATGCCCGCCAATATACTTTCTTCCTGTTCTGTTCAGGAAACGCTTGGCCCTCCTCAGTAACATGGCCATATTCCACTGAATATCCATGTCTTCAATATCATCAGGATCCACTTGATTGAAGTCCTCTTCAATAGTCTCAGGATCCGTTAGCTTTCCACCAATGAAATTCTCATATGCCAGCATGCAAGATGAGAATAGTGCTACATGATCTTCAGCTATCTTGGCAATAGCTGACTGGTTGGCTGAGCACGTATTCTGAGGAGTCTTTGAGTTTTGTTGATTTTGTTGATGAGATCCAAACCCTGATCCTGATGCATAACATGCATGACCACCATAACCATTAGAGTGGTCTTCTTCAATGGATTTCCCAGTAAAGAGTGCAATCCCAGAGCCGGAAGACATTGACGTGGAAGTCGTCCCGTGATACATGGAAGGGTCCTGTATCTGAGGTCTTCCAGAATTCTCTCTTTTTATAAGATTCATGTTATGAGCCTGAATCTTACCGACTGCTTCATCTACTGTCATCTCGTAGAACTTTGAACTTTCCCTCATCAGGGTTGTATACATCTCATATCTCGGTGGCAGAGCATCCAAAAACTTTTCCACCATTTCCTCTTCTGGATATTTAAGCTCAAACGATTTCAACTCCGTTTGTAGGTGATAGAATCTAGAGATAAGATCATCTAAAGATTCATTTTCTATAAATATGAAGCACTCGTATTGCTTCCGGAGCAGATCCCTCTTGCTTTTCTTGATGTCACTATTTCCTTCGAATCTTTTCTGTAAAGCTTTCCAAAGATCCTTAGAAGATTCATATCCTCGGAAACTGTGGAACAAATCCCGAGTTAATGACATAGTGATTGAACCCAATGCCTTCTTCTCTCGATCATAAATTTTCTTTTCTTCTGCATCCAGCTTATAGATAGGCTTAGGTACGTTTTCATCAAGATACAAGTGGGTTGGATGCTTATATCCCTCAAGAATATGTATCCATAACGATGAATCGGTGTATGAAATATAGTACTCAAAGCGGGCTTTCCAATTGGAATAATCGTTTACATTGAGCAACTTGGGAGGTTTCTGTGGAGTACCGATTTCATTATCATAATTTAACATACTACTAAGGTTCTGAAAGTTTGACATGGTGAACACTTAGTCAAAAATCAGAAAAGTCAGTAGCAATTGCGCACTTAGGATTGGCCTTGCGCACTTATGAATGGTCTTGCGTATTTAACATTTGCCCTTGCGTACTTGTAAGTACGCAGGAGTAAATTGTTAAGTACGCAGGATAAGTCTTAAGTTCGCAGTTCAGTCTTGCGCACTTGTAAGTACGCAGGAGATAACTCTTGCGTATTTAGCAAGTTCGCAAAAAACTGTACTTTTTGCCAAAAATGGTAAGTACGCAGGACACCTTTTCAGCAACTCCCACCAAACTTTTTCGGTGACATGAAACTCGCCGGAGTTGGTAAAAAATGGTCTGATGATCAATGCAATTGAGTCAAAGGGTCAGAAACAAGTTTCTAACCAACCTATGATGCTCAAAACACACAAATACACAACAAAAATCGGTTTTTGAGAGATTTTTGCTTCTAAAAAAGTGCTCAAGAGCTACTCCTTTTTTTTATCACAAAAATCAACAAAATAACCTCTCTTTGCTTGTAAAACTCAGTAAAAACGTCTCCAAACTCACTTACAACACTCGAATTCAAGAGCAATGCTCTGATACCACTTGTAGGTCCCTCGGGTGTGGTGGATCGTCACATGCAAGTGGTCTACTAGTCGGACCGGGTGCGGAATACCCGTGACTAGGTGGAGAGTCTAACTGAACAAAGTAAACCGAACACAAGAGTCACAATAATCGTTCTTTGTATTATAAACACTCGACGGTTACAGAGAGAATACAAGCTGCGTACTTAGCAAAACTGAGTTTGTATGAACAAATGGTTCTGCGTACTTAGCTTCTGTGAACCTATCCTATTTATACTGACCTGATGCCTGCGCACTTAGCAAGTGCGCAGGACCAATTACTCCTGCGTACTTAACAAGTACGCATAGGTATTCCTGCGTACTTACTAAGTACGCAGGAGCCTTCTCCTGCGCACATACAAGTGCGCAAAACACTTAGAAGAAATCAACAAAACATTAAGTAAAAGTAAATACAACTCGATAAACTTTTACATAATGACTCTTACATACAAAGACAAAATACAGACATTAGACATACAAACCTAGACTCTATCCAGAGTGTTGTCACAGGAAAGTGCATCAACACCATTGTTCATGATAGACATGGTAGGAGGCAGATCAAACATAAATAGTCAGCTTCGGTGTCTAAACGCTTTAGTAACATGTTATTAGGTTAGCTACCTATTGATATAATTGTAATTTGTTTTATCTAGTAAACTTTACTTACATTTGAAACCTGTGAACTCACCAACCTAGTGTTGACACGTTTTAGCATGTTTTCTCAGGTCGTTAAGGTACGTGCACGAGATAGGGCATACATGCATTGGAGTTTCATTATTTATCAAACGCAGCACTTACTTATTTATTTATTTTCAAATTGCATGTTTTGGGCGCATGCTTTTCCTTCAATCTTTACGCTTTCGCATTAACTCAGTATTTTCATTTACTCGTGTTGCATCGTGGCTATGAGCAATGCTAGTGTTTTTTATTAAAATCATATAGAGTCGTTCAACTTAACTAATGACTGAGATCCTTGTATGTCACGCTCCTAATGGTAAAACTCCGTTAGTGGATTTTGGGGGTGTGACAGATTGGTATCAGAGCCATTGGTTATAGAGAACTAGGAAATGCATACTAGACTATAACTACGCACATGCATTAGTTACACAGCACTTACACTCATACATGCCACTTACTCATCCCGTTAAAGGAAATGTCGACACCGCCTAACTCACCTGCATCCCCAGTCGTTCAGGAGCAAGATGTTCCTACCGTACCTTTGCAAGAGCCGAGGAGACGTCGACTCAACCCGATCAACACCACTGTAGGGTATGATGAGCCTATTCATGTGTGTGTCAGAGGTAACACGCAGGACTGGGATTGGTATCCCTATAGGATTAGGAACTGGATCCGCGAGGAGGAAGTCCCACCACCACTCATTACTGACATTGCTTCTTCTTCATCATCTTCTGTGCGAGCTTTGCCACCATTGCAGTACCCCTTTGAGCAGGTGTTAGCTGCATTTGTTGCTAGGATGGACCGGGAGATCCGAAACATGAGGGACGCAGCGGGGGAGATTTCTGGCATTTTAGAGCGACAGATTCTGATGAATCAGAAAATTGACAAACTGACTTCAGATTTAGCAGTCACTGATAAAGTCCATGAGAATTTGGCAAATGGATGTGTGGATATGGAAGACCGGCTGAACACTACAGAGTGGAACCTAGATATACTCCACACCAGGATTGAGCAAGTGGAGGCTCGACTTGCAGCTGCTAAAGCAATAGGAATGCACCAGATGATGCACCCGCAGGAGATTTGGCCGAGGACGAGGATGCAACATATGATGTTACATCAGCTAGCAGTGGCATTTGATGTCTTATCTTCATTACTTATTTATGTCTTTTCTTTTGAACCTAGATGGGCAGGGTTGTTCTCATCTAATAGATGTTTCTGGATTTTGATGTTTGATTGAATTTACTTTGTAGCCCTTACAATTTATTTTATCAAGGATTATTATTATTGAAATGTTAGATGTTGTGGTTTAAATTTTCTTTTGTTTACTAGTACTTGTATGATGATAAAATGCGATGTATTTTTCTCATTATTGTATGTTGTGAATGTTAAGATAATGTCTGGACGAGGAAATAGACGTGGTGGACGCGCCGGAGGACGTGGCGGTCGTGGAAATGTCAACATGACTGCAGCTGAGCTCACGGCACTCATAAATGAGCGTGTGGCTGAAGCGGTAATAGCTAGTCAAGCCGTTGTTAATGCTGGAGGTAAAGCAAAATATTATCGACTCTAGTGAGTCATCATTCATCCTAAACTCAAATTCGAATATGGTATTCTTAAAGCGCATTCTTGTTTACAATTCAGATCAGCACAACCACCAACAAGCCTGTACTTTTAAAGCTTACATGGATTGCATGCCCCACTCATTCAGTGGAGCCGAAGGGGCTGTTGGCTTACTCCACTGGATGGAGAAATCTGAATCTGCCTTTGCAATGTGCAATTGCCCGCCGAGCAATCAAGTGAAGTATGCATCTGGCACACTTGAGGGTCCGGCCCTTACTTGGTGGAACTCCCAATTGAAAATGCTAACTCTTGAGATGGCAAATGCATTGCCATGGGACGAATTTAAGATTATGCTGTGGGAGGAGTATTGTCCCAGCGATGAAGTGAAGAAACTTGAGGGCGAGTTCTGGAACCTAATGATGGATGGATCTAAGATTGAAGCCTACACTACTCGTTCGCATGAACTGGCGAACTTATGTCCACAAATGGTAACACCTCCCTATAAGAGAATCGAGAAATTCATTGATGGTTTGGTTCCACGAATTCAGAGCATGGTGACATCTTCTAATCCTACTACAATCCAGCAAACTATCAGGTTGGCTCACAGGCTAACCGATCAGGCAGTCGCTCAGGGCACTCTACCCCCTAGAGGTGCATTATCAAAGACAACTAACAACAAACTGAAGTTTGACAGTTCATTCCCCAAAACTTTCCAGTCAAACTCACCTCCTCAGCTACAACAACAGCAACACCGTAAGCTTGAACCATCAAAGAACAACAATTAGTCTACCTCTTCTCAACAGAATCAGGGTTCATATGTTGGCAAATACCCGAATTGCAACAAATGTAATTTTCACCATCATAGAGCATGTGACCGGTACCGTTTCCACCAGTGTGGAAAGATGGGTCATGTGACCAAAGATTGTAGGGTAGATCAGCAGAACAAACAGGCACCACCTGGTGAAGCACCCAAAGGCTGTTTTGAGTGCGGGAAAGAAGGGAATTTTAGGAAAAATTGCCCGCAGTTAAAGAGAAATGGAAACGGGAATGGCAATGGTAACAATTATCAGGGCGGTAATGGAAACAGTAACAACAACCAGGGTGGTAACGGCAACAATAAAAACAACGGTGCTAAAGGTCAAGCCTTCGTGATTGGCTCGGGGGAAGCTAGGAATGATCGGAATGTTGTTAACGGTATGTTTCTTTTAAACGATCATTTTGCTTCTGTACTTTTTGATACTGGCGCCAATAGAAGTTTTATATTTAGAGAACTTAGTAGTCGGATAGGAATAAACCCAACTTTACTAGAACATCATTATACCGTAGAGATAGCAGATGGTAAAGTAATCGAGGCAGCCCACATTCTCTAGGGATGTAAGTTAGAACTTTCTTGTCACTAACTCGACATCGATCTCTTGCCAGTTACACTTGGCAGTTTTGACATAATTGTGGGCATGTATTGGTTGTCTAAAAACCAAGCTGAGATCATTTTTAGTGACAAGATCATTCATATACCCCTTCCTAGTGGAGAGATCGTATCCGTTTAGGGCGAAATAAGTGGTGCAGTCGTGGGCATCATATCTTTCATGAAGGCTCAGAAGTGTCTTCGTAAGGGTCATACCACGATTGTGACAATCCGGACTTTTCATGTTAACGCCGTTAACAATCCCGTTAGATATTCTCTTAAAAACTTAACCTCGTTAACTAAATCCAGTTACATCTTAACTTGTTTAACAAAATTAAAATCCCAAGGACTAATTCTGTCAATATCTGGATTCAAACTTCAGGGATCAAGTTGTAATTAGCCCAATTCTATTTATGTTGACCCTGAAAGTCAAAATCAAGAGTTCTTGTTCCTGTTTGACTTTCAAAAGTCAAATCATATGTTTTCTTAATCCAAATTCACGAGTTATAACTGAAAATCGTTCAGACTTGTAACCGATTTAAGCATTAACACCTCTAACGTTCATCATCAAGTCCCTAATCATTGACGTTAAGCCGAATTAATCCGAATAATACGAATTCATATCGTAACCGTCGAAACCAATGCTAAAGCGACCGAATTCGACAAATTCGATTGATCAAATCACAAATTGAACCTCTGCGCGATTGTACAAGTCTCAGAGAACTTTTGACACACTCCAATTCGGCCGAAGAAGCAGTTAGGATCATCAGAGACCAAGCTCGCGCAAGTCGGCACCTATTTTTGTCGAGCACAGTCAATTCAAACCCCGATTTGGTAATTTCTTGCAGTATCAGTTTCGTTTTTTCCCATCAACTGAAAGCCCTATCATATTCGTGGCTTAAAACATCGAATCGATCATGAACCCAATCCTAGGGTTCATATGATACCGGTTTAATCGAACCCGGTTTTAAACCCTGTGTAAATCTAATCAAATGACACCATTAGCTTTGCAATCTGACACTATTTGAAAACCACATATCAATTTAATGTTAAATCATCGAATTAAACACAAACCCGAATCTAGGGTTCGTTTATAAAACATTTTGGGGCTTTTGATCCTAAGCTCAACCTCAATCAAATTAAATCACTCAGTCATGTTCGAACTCCTTTGTTTATTAAAATCCCTATGCAAATTTGATCTTTTAACATTGAATTCATAAAAATCCAGAAACTAGGGTTCTTCGTAATTCGATTTGGGGGTTTTAACCTTAATCTTAATATCAATGAAATTAAAGTGTATAGATAGATTCGCAATGATCAGTATAGTGAAAGCCCCTTGTCAATTCGATCGATTAACATCGAATTGAACTCAACCCGAATCTAGGGTTCATCGCAACGTCGGGCTACTCGAACCCCATCCTGAAATCAATCTCAATCCAATTAAACTTCATGAGCAGATTCGAAATCCTTTATTCTCTAAAAGCCCTATGTTTTCAATGAATTCTAACATCAGAATTGCTCAAATCGATTTAATGATCTTGTTCTAGGGTTCGGTTCTTGAATCCGGAATTAAACAAACTTAAACTCGATGATCTTACAATTAAACTTTATCACAGAATCGCTTATACCTGTTTTATAAAACCCCCTTGATTTTTTCGACTGATCTCGACCGATTTGGTGGAATTGGACTGGGTTTAGGTTCGGCCTCGATAGGGGGAGGGTGAACACCCTGACTGAGTGTTAAAACCCATCCATTTCTATTCCTGTTGCGATGGCCTAGCGGCTAAGATGGTTAAGACTTGATGCTTGTAGGGGAGAGACCCGGGTTTGAATCCCTCCCCACTGTTTTGTTTTTAAAACCAATTTTTAATATTATTTTGATAATAAAACCCAACCCCATTTATTATATTAATATATTAAAGTGTTTTATACCCGGAAAACAACCTTAGGCTCGGTTTTGATTTTATAACCCATTTTTATATTAATTATCCACTTTTAAAATAAAATATTTATATTATTTTCAAACCATAACTTCGTATAAAATAATATATTTATATTATTTTCAACCCGTGATTCGTGTTATAAAATAATATATAGTTTATATTAATTCGTATCGTTTTATACCTCGTGTGAAGTTTCAAATCAAATTAATAATATAATTGTTATATTATTTACCCACATTTATATACTCGATTAAAAATAATATATTTATTATTTTTCCACACAAATGACTATTTTAGTAAATCCTTCGAACCTAAAAATAATATATTTAATTATATTATTTTCCTAACTTTTTTAAACAACTTTAACGTACGAATGCATTTAATTATTTAGTATTTGTTATTAACGTACGACACGTAACGCTTTTTCCTTAATGATTATATTAAGAAATTTATATAATTCCATAGACACGTTCGTCTACTCTTAAATCCCTAGAAAGCGTTAAGGTGTTCTAACTTCTGTGTCATCGTCACAAATCCCATATGTCCCTAACTTATGTGTTATAATTATAGGGCATACGTAAGCCGTGCAGGGTAACACTTGAAATTCTAAATCTCATAATTGTGTGATACTACCTACTACGCAACGCAGGTGAGTTTCACGGCCCCTTTTACTGTTTTTATTTGGGGGAGAAAACATGTCACAACCTTTTTGGTTTATTGTAATTCATATGATATCACTGTCGAGGCTAAGCGTAACACACTATCATGAAAAGTCCTCACACACATCGGACCGTTAATATGGTATGAACGGGGTAATTTTGGTAGTACTACTGGGTTTGACAAACCCCACCCGTGTTAGTCGCGCTACTCGATTGGAGGTCGAACGGGTGTTATATTGACTTTAACACATTAGTCAGAGTTGATAGACCTGGCTGGAGGCAAACAAACAAACACACTGTCAGTTTCGGTTGCGAGCGCTTTAGCAAAACATGAATATAGGCATGCAACCTATTGATATGCATATTGAATGTACATAATCCGCAAATGCTTTTATTTGAAATGATTGAAACCTGTGAACTCACCAACCTAGTGTTGACTCGTTTTCTTACATGTTTTCTCAGGTTGGCACTCAGGATCACGTTAAGTCATGCATGTGTCTTGGACTCCAATTGAAATAATTATCTATTGAAATATATTTATGTTTTGTTTGTAATTGGACTTGGGCGCGTTGTTTTGCGCATTTACTTTCGTTTAACCCTTCCGCATATACACTCTGAACCTTGATCTTTTATGTTATTACATTTCAAGTCCCATATAGTGTCGTTTGAAGTAACTAATGTCTGAGATCCTAGTTTGTCACCTTCCAAAACGGTAAAACTCCGTTAGTGGAATTTGGGGGTGTGATAGATTGGTATCAGAGCCAATGGTTATAGAGAACTAGGACTGCATTCTAGACTATAGCCACACACATTAGTTACTTGGCATAGACACTTACTCCTTATGTTTCAGGAATTATGTCTACACCACCATCTTCACCACCTACCAATCAGGAACATGACATTCCTGCCATTGCATCACCGGAGCCCAAGAGGCGTAGGCTTGAGCCCATTGATAACTCTATTGTGTATGGAGAGCCCATGCATATCCGGAATGGGAGTGACTGGGATTGGTACCCCGGTTTACTGAGCAAATGGGTTAGACAAGAATGAGTTCCATCACCGTACTTTGGAGCTTCATCATCATCAGGACCACGTTTACCATTACTACCTTGCCACTTGGAGCAAGCCTTTGCAGCATTTGTAGCAACTATGGATCGAGAGATCCGGAATATGAGAGACGCAGCAGGAGCGATCACAGGTCTGTTAAGAGGAGAGAAACAAACGGATCACAGGATAGATCTGCTAGTAGCAGAACTGGCAAGCACTGACCGCTTGCATAATGCATTAGTGGACGAGGTAAGGGCGTTGCAGGCTAGAGTGAATGCACTCGAGGAGGCTGAAGTAGAATCTCAGGAAAGAATTGGAGAATTAGAGATACAACTTGCAGCAGCTTTAGAGCCAGCTGAAATACCTGATTTTGAGCCTGAGGATGAGCCCGAGGAAGTAGAGGAGGATGATGCTGAGTCAGTCATCTCATCCGCCGGCAGTGGAGCTTGATATTCCATTCTATTCTATCTTATCTTATTTTGTCATTTCTTTTTGTTTCAAATAAAAACCTAAATGGGTAAGGATGTTCCCATTCCAATAAAATCTTAGTGAACTGTTTGAGTTGAACTATTTATTCTATGGCATTATGATTTAAGTTAGCCTTGTACTAAAATCATAAACCTGCATGTCTTTACACATCTCCTTCTGTTTGCTTACACTTGAGTGATGTCAATATGCGATGTATTTACTCATTTCTTGTGTTTGTGAATATGAAGAATCATGGCCGGACGTGGACGTGGCGGTCGCAACGGTGGTTGTGGAAATATAAACCTGACACCAGCCGAACTGGCTGCGTTAATTAATGACAGTGTTGCTGAAGCCTTAGCAGCACAAATTGCTGGTAAACCTGTTAACCGTTAACTCTAGACAACCAATGGTACGCATTTATTCCACTCTTTCCTAAACCCAACCTACTCTTTCTAATCTAGGGCAAGCGAACAATCCACAGAACAATCAACATGTCTGTACCTTCAAGACATTTATGGACTACAAGCCCCACAGATTCAGTGGAGCTGAGGGAGCTGTCGGATTACTCCGATGGTTTGAAAAGATTGAATCTGTGTTCTCCATGTGTAACTGCCCTGTAGCCGACCGAGTCAAATTTGCATCAGGAACTTTAGAGGGTCCTGCCCTCACATGGTGGAATGCACAGGTCCAGATGCTAGGTCTGGACATGGCCAATGCATCACCATGGGAAGATTTCAAGAACATGATGAAGGAAGAGTATTGTCCCAGGGATGAGATTCAGAAACTCGAGGGAGAATTCTAGAATATGAAAATGGAGGGTTCTGAAATAGAACTCTACACCACTCGCTCGCATGAACTAGCGGGGATGTGTCCTCACATGGTCACACCACCCTACAAGAGAATCGAAATTTTCATCAGTGGATTAGTACCACAAATCCAGAGCATGGTTACTTCATCCAACCCCACTACCATTCAACAAGCCATCCGTCTTGCTCACAAACTGGCGGACCAAGCCGTTACCCAAGGGACACTACCTCCCAGGAAGTCAGCATCCAAGTCTACTGACAAAAACAAGAGGAAGTTTGACAGTAGCAATAACAATATGGGATTTCAGTCAAATCAACCACAACAACAACAACATCGTAGGTTTGAACCTACGAAGAACTTCAACCAGTCGACTTCTTCAAGTCAGCATCAAAGTGGTTATATTGGGAGACACCCCAGGTGTAACAAATGTAATTACCACCACCTCGGTTCTTGTGACAAAAACCGTTGCCAGCGTTGTGGCAAGGTGGGGCATGCTGCCAAAGACTGCAGAGGGGAATTACAAGCCAAGCAACCCTTCCAACAACCGGGTTTTACCAAAGGTTGTTTTGAATGTGGAAAAGAGGGACACTTCCGGAAGGATTGTCCACAATTTAAGAAGGGTGACATCGACAACAACAACAACCACCAACGCAATAATAACAACCAGGGCAATAATACAGGGGATGGTGCAAAGGGGAGAGCCTTTGTGCTATGATCCGAAAAAGCTCGTTATGACCACAACATGGTTACCGGTAAATTCCTTATTAATCAACTATTTTGCTTCTGTACTATTTGACACTAGTGCTGATAGGAATTCCATGACTAATAAACTTAGCAACCTACTAAGAAAAACCCCAACCCTGTTAGAAATCAGATACACCATAGAAATAACCAACGGACAAATAATAGAAGCAACCCATGATCTTAAGGGTTATAAACTCGAACTGACTAGTCACAAAATTTGACTTCGATCTCATGCCGGTCACACACGGTAGTTTCGACGTAATTGTCGGAATGGGCTGATTATCTAAGAACCAAGCTGAGATTATCTGTCACGAGAAAATCGTTGGCCTTCCTCTTCCTAATGGAGAAACTCTCTCCGTCCAAGGCAAAAGGAGTGGTGCTGTTATGGGCATCATATCCTTCATGAAGACACAAATAATAGTCTCACTTACCTCTAGTGGAGTCCTCCTACATTAATAGTTATCACACTATCATCAAGGCGGCACCATTCGAGGCATTGTGCGGACGACCTCCTATTTGTTGGGCTGAAGTTGGGGATAGTCAACTTACAGGTCCCGAACTTATATTCGAAACCTCTGAAAAGATCGTTCAAATCCGAAACCGTATGGCGGCAGCTTGTGATCGTTAAAAGAGCTACACCGATAAGCATCGTAAACCGTTAGAATTTCAAATAGGCAACATGTTTCTATTCAAAGTCTCACCTTGAAAAGGTGTAATTCGCTTCGGGAAACGAGGCAAACTGAATTCTCGTTATGATGGACCGTTCAAGATAGTTAAGAGAATTGGCCCAGTAGTGTATCAGCTGGACCTACCTGAAGGACTTAGTGGTCTACACGATGTCTTTCATGTCTCGAACTTGAAGAAATGTCAAGCAGACGAAACACTCGTAATTCCTCTTGAGGAACTACAAACCGATGAACAACTGTGATTCATTGAAGAACCGATAACAATCATGGATAGGGAAATCAAAACGTTAAAACACAGTAAAATCCCTATTGTCAGAGTTCGTTGGAACTCGAAACACGGACCGAAATTCACGTGGGAGCGTGAGGATCAGATGATACTCAAGTATCCGCATTTGTTCAAGCAAGTCACTTCAAACTCTTAAGGTACTATTCTAATTTTCGGGACGAAAATTCTTTCAACTAGGGGATGATGTGACACGTCAAAATTTTTTTCATTTTTTTAATTTTCGGGACGAAAATTCTTTCAACTAGGAGATGATGTGACAATCCGGACTTTTCATGTTAACGCCGTTAACAATCCCGTTAGATATTCTCTTAAAACCTTAACCTCGTTAACTAAATCCAGTTACATCTTAACTTATTTAACAAAATTAAAATCCCAAGGACTAATTCTGTCAATATCTGGATTCAAACTTCAAGGATCAAGTTGTAATTAGCCCAATTCTATTTATGTTGACCCTGAAAGTCAAAATCAAGAGTTCTTGTTCCTGTTTGACTTTCAAAAGTCAAATCGTATGTTTTCTTAATCCAAATTCACGAGTTATAACTGAAAATCGTTCAGACTTGTAACCGATTTAAGCATTAACACCTCTAACGTTCATCATCAAGTCCCTAATCATTGACATTAAGCCGAATTAATCCTAATAATACGAATTCATATCGTAACCGTCGAAACCAATGCTAAAGCGACCGAATTCGACAAATTCGATTGATCAAATCACAAATTGAACCTCTGCGCGCATTGTACAAGTCTCAGAGAACTTTAGACACACTCCAATTCGGCCGAAGAAGCAGTTAGGATCATCAGTGACCAAGCTCGCGCAAGTCGGCACCTATTTTGGTCGAGCACAGTTAATTCAAACCCCGATTTGGTAATTTCTTGCAGTATCAGTTTCGTTTTTACCCATCAACTGAAAGCCCTATCATATTCGTGGCTTAAAACATCGAATCAATCATGAACCCAATCCTAGGGTTCATATGATACCGGTTTAATCGATGTTTTAAACCCTATGTAAATCTAATCAAATGACACCATTAGCTTTGCAATCTGACACTATTTGAAAACCACATATCAATTTAATCTTAAATCATCGAATTAAACACAAACCCGAATCTAGGGTTCGTTTATAAAACGTTTTGGGGCTTTTGATCCTAAGCTCAACCTCAATCAAATAAAATCACTCAGTCATGTTCGAACTCCTTTGTTTATTAAAATCCCTATGCGAATTTGATCTTTTAACATTGAATTCATAAAAATTTAGAAACTAGGGTTCTTCGTAATTCGATTTGGGGGTTTTAACCTTAATCTTAATATCAATGAAATTAAAGTGTATAGATAGATTCGCAATGATCAGTATAGTGAAAGCCCCATGTCAATTCGATCGATTAACATCGAATTGAACTCAACCCGAATCTAGGGTTCATCGCAACGTCGGGCTACTCGAACCCCATCCTGAAATCAATCTCAATCCAATTAAACTTCATGAGCAGATTCGAAATCCTTTATTCTCTAAAAGCCCTATGTTTTCAATGAATTCTAACATCAGAATTGCTCAAATCGATTTCATGATCTTATTCTAGGGTTCGGTTCTTGAATCCGGAATTAAACAAACTTAAACTCGATGATCTTACAATTAAACTTTATCACAGAATCGCTTATACCTGTTTTATAAAACCCCCTTGATTTTTTCGGCTGATCGCGACCGATTTGGTGGAATTGGGACTGGGTTTAGGTTCGGCCTCGATAGGGGGAGGGTGAACACCCTGACTGAGTGTTAAAACCCATCCATTTCTATTCCTGTTGCGATGGCCTAGCGGTTGAGATGGTTAAGACTTGGTGCTTGTTGGGGAGAGACCCAGGTTCGAACCCATCCTCACTGTTTTATTTTTAAAACCAATTTTTACTATTATTTTGATAATAAAACCCAACCCCATATTATTATATTAATATATTAAAGTGTTTTATACCCGGAAAACAACCGTAGGCTCGGTTTTGATTTTATAACCCATTTTTATATTAATTATCCACTTTTAAAATAAAATATTTATATTATTTTCAAACCATAACTTCGTATAAAATAATATATTTATATTATTTTCAACCCGTGATTCGTGTTATAAAATAATTTATAGTTTATATTATTTTGTATCGTTTTATACCTCGTGTGAAGTTTCAAATCAAATTAATAATATAATTGTTATATTATTTACCCACGTTTATATACTCGATTAAAAATAATATATTTATTATTTTTCCACACAAATGACTATTTTAGTAAATCCTTCGAACCTAAAAATAATATATTTAATTATATTATTTTCCTAACTTTTGTAAACGACTTTAACGTACGAATGTATTTATTTATTTAGTATTTGTTATTAACGTACGACACGTAACGCTTTTTCCTTAATGATTATATTAAGAAATTTATATAATTCCGTAGACACGTTCGTCTACTCTTAAATCCCTAGAAAGCGTTAAGGTGTTCTAACTTCCGTGTCGTCGTCACAAATCCCATATGTCCCTAACTTATGTGTTATAATTATAGGGCATACGTAAGCCGTGCAGGCTAACACTTGAGATTCTAAATCTCATAATTGTGTGATACTACCTACTACGCAACGCAGGTGAGTTTCACGGCCCCTTTTACTGTTTTTATTTGGGGGAGAAAACATGTCACAACCTTTTTGGTTTATTGTAATTCATATGATATCACTGTTGAGGCTAATGCGTAACACACTATCATGAAAAGTCCTCACACACATCGGACCGTTAATATGGTATAAACAGGGTAATTTGGTAGTACTACTGGGTTTGACAAACCCCACCCGTGTTAGTCGCGCTACTCGATTGGAGGTCGAACGGGTGTTATATTGACTTTAACACATTAGTCAGAGTTGATAGACCTGGCTGGAGGCAAACAACCAAACACACTGTCAGTTTCGGTTGCGAGCGCTTTAGCAAAACATGAATATAGGCATGCAACCTATTGATATGCATATTGAATGTACATAATCCGCAAATGCTTTTATTTGAAATGATTGAAACCTGTGAACTCACCAACCTAGTGTTGACTCGTTTTCTTACATGTTTTCTCAGGTTGGCACTCAGGATCACGTTAAGTCATGCATGTGTCTTGGACTCCAATTGAAATAATTATCTATTGAAATATATTTATGTTTTGTTTGTAATTGGACTTGGGCGCGTTGTTTTGCGCATTTACTTTCGTTTAACGCTTCCGCATATACACTCTGAACCTTGATCTTTTATGATATTACATTTCAAGTCCCATATAGTGTCGTTTGAAGTAAATGATGTCTGAGATCCTAGTTTGTCACCTTCCAAAACGGTAAAACTCCGTTAGTGGAATTTGGGGGTGTGATAACGATATTAGCCCTTGTCGCTGACAAGTCTACCGTGGAGAAGAAGTTAGAAGATATCCCGATCGTTCATGAATTACCAGAAGTATTTCCTGAAGACCTACCTGGTCTTCCACCTCATCGTCAAGTCGAATTCCAGATCGACCTAACACCCGGAGAAGCGCCTGTTGCTCGAGCACCATATAGGCTGGCACCAAGCGAATTGCAGGAGCTATCCACACAACTGCAAGAGTTGTTAGATAAAGGTTTTATCCGACCTAGCTCATCGCCTTGGGGAGCCCCAGTCCTATTTGACAAAAAGAAAGATGGGACTTTTCGCATGTGCATTGATTACCGAGAGTTAAACAAAGTAACAGTCAAGAACCGCTACCCACTACCCCGCATTATCGATTTATTAGACCAACTTCAAGGGTCAAGCTTATACTCAAAAATCGATTTGAGATTTGGTTATCATCAGCTGAGTGTTCGAGATGAAGATATATCCAAGACTGCATTCAGAACCCGGTACGGCCATTTCGAATTTTTGGTCATGCCATTTGGATTAACCAACGCACCCGCGGTGTTCATGGACCTCATGAACCGTGTGTGTAAACCTTACCTTGACCAATTCGTCATTGTCTTCATTAACGATATCCTCATATACTCTAAGAGTCGGGAAGAGCATGAGGAGCATCTGCGTTTGATCCTTGAGCTACTGAAACAGGAGCAGCTGTACGCTAAGTTTTCCAAATGCGATTTTTGGATTCGCGAGATTTAATTTCTAGGACATGTGATCAATAAGAAAGGAATACATGTCGATCCAGCCAAAGTGGAAGCTATCAAGAATTGGGCAGCACCAACAACTCCAACCGAATTTCTAGGATTGGCCGGATACTACCGTCGCTTTATCGAGGGATTCTCAAAGATTACCCAACCTCTCACCGCCTTAACCCAAAAAGATAAACCCTATAAATGGAGCGTGACTCAAGAATCAGCATTCCAGCTACTGAAGAAGAGACTATGTAGTGCACCCATCCTATCTCTACCGGAGGGAACGGATGACTTCGTGGTGTATTGCGATGCCTCCATCCAAGGTCTCGGTTGTGTGTTGATGCAACGTGACAAGGTTATCGCATACGCTTCTCGACAGTTAAAAATCCACGAAAAGAATTACACAGCTCACGATTCGGAGTTAGGAGCCGTGGTGTTTGCACTCGAGATATGGAGACACTACTTGTACGGTACCAAGTGCACCATCTACACCGATCACAAGAGTCTTCCGCATATTTTTGAGCAGAAAGAGTTGAACATGCGTCAACGTCGTTGGATCGGGTGATTAAACGATTATGATTATGCAATCAAGTACCATCCGGGCAAAGCTAATTTGGTGGCCGATGCCCTAAGCAGAAAAGAACCTAAACCCCGACGGGTTAGAGCATTACAACTCACTATTCATACAGGATTACCCGAACAAATCCGCAGTGCCCAACTTGAAGCCTTAAAAGAGGAGAACTTACCATTGGAATCCACTCGTGGTATGGAGAAACAACTTGAGGCTAAATCAGATGGTATTCGCTACTTCGCGGAGCGAATATGGATACCAGTATATGGAAACCTAAGAGATCTAGTCATGGATGAAGCTCACAAATCCCGATACTCTATCCATCCGGGATCCGACAAGATGTATCATGATCTCAAAGTTTTGTATTGGTGGGCGAACATGAAAGCCGACATAGCCACCTATGTGAGCAAGTGTTTGACTTGTTCAAAAGTCAAGGTGGAGTACCAAAAGCCATCCGGATTACTTCAACAATCGAAAATCCTGATGTGGAAATGGGAGCAGATTTCCATGGATTTCATAACTAAATTACCCCGAACCCCTACCGGATGTGACACAATCTGGGTGATAGTGGATCGCCCAACCAAATCCGCTCATTTCCTTGCTATCAAAGAGACCGACAAAATGGAAAAGTTAACTCGCCTCTATCTTAAAGAAGTAGTATCCTGGCATGGAGTGCCAATCTCCATCATTTCCGATAGAGAAGCCCGATTCACCTCACATTTTTGGCAGTCATTACAGAAAGCTTTAGGCACACGCCTGGACATGATTATAGCGTATCATCCTCAAACAAATGGCTAAAGTGAGCGTACCATTCTGTAGGTCCCTCCGGTGTGTCGGATCATCACATGCAAGTGGGTCTACTAGTCGGACCGGGTGTGGAATACCCGTGACCAGGTGGAGAGTCTTAAAACACAAAGTAAACCGACAAGAGAATCACTTTAAACTTTCGTCTATTATAAACACTTGAAGGTTACAGAGAGAAATACTGAGATTACAAGTTCTGTGTATTTGCTACTATGATTGCGTCTAAGATTGCGTACTTATCTACTGTCAACCATTCCTATTTATACACGACCTGATGCCTACGCACTTAGCAAGTGCGCAGGGCAATTTGCTCATACGTACTTAGCAAGTACGCAAAGGTATTCTTGCGTACTTGCTAAGTACGCAGGAACTATCTCCTGCGCACATACAAGTGCGCAAAACACTTAGAGAAATCTGCAACAGTCAATATGTAAAAGTAAATACAACTCGATAACTAATACATACAGACACTTACAAACAAATACAAATACATACATGAAAGTACTAAACTAAGACTCTATCTATCCAGAATCTATCCATAGTGTTTGTCACAGGAAAGTGCTTCAATAAACTCCCCCTTGACAACAGCTCTGGATCATCTTCGATCTTTAGTCTTCAGTCTTCAGTCTTCACAGCTATGCATCTTTATCTTCAATCTTCTTCTTATATTCAAGGCAGAACTTGATCACCTTGTCATATTTAGAAGCAAGGAATTTCGTCCATTCGTCCGTATGCATGCAATACCTGTCTGCTAGTGCCTCCAGATCTTTCACAGAGAAGTTAATGAAGCAGACTTCATCAAATACTCTGATTAGTTCCCACGGCACTAAGCATCCACTTTCTAACTTCACTTTACCAATCACCACAGCCTCGCCCGTCTTTGGATTTACGTACCAGTACCACATGTCATCGAGGATATCCTGAGATAACTTGCTTAGGGGAATCTTGGTTTCTCATAGCACTGGCTTGTATACCAATTTCTTTAAGAATTTCTTAGTCACAGGATGTCTTGCTGTCTTATCCATGACTCTCTTGGTCACTTGAGGCTTGAACACTTCGAACTTCCCAGATCTTGCTTCCCGTTGTAGAACCACCCACAAGCCCATCGCTAATGCATGATTAGAATAACCGATCAACTATTGGTTTGCTAGGTTCACAAGGTCGTATTTGGGTAAGGAGTTGAACGCTTCACTGGTTGGTTTCAAGTATTGAACCGCCTCAGATCTTTTGATTGCGAACAACTGCTTATCCTCCTCGAACCTTACAGCCAAGATAATCCCTGTTGCCCCTGGTTTATCTATGATAGACGTCTTCTGCCAAACAGGAGCTGGACCTTAGATGAAGTAGAAGGCATATCTTTTTCTTTCGGTGCCTCCGGATCCACAGGTGTAGGGTCAACTGGGGAGGCTTCAGTAGAGACATCAACATTACTAGCATGCTCGACTGAACCTGTGTCGAGCTGAGCTTCGAAGGATGGAACTTCAAAGATCTCTCCATCTTCTAACTCATACTCTCCTTCCCCGTCGCCCTTGGGAACTTCTATCACTACATCCTCATCATCTTCATCCCAATCATCACCAGAGTCGATCTCTCCTTCTTCTAGGTTGTAGAGAGCATCGATCTGTGCTTCCTTGGAATACTCAGGCTCTAAGTATAAGATCTCATCATCAGATAGATCCTTAAGAACATCAGCCACTGACTTTCATTTGTCACCACCACCACCAGAAGTATCACGACCCTCCTGATGAGAAGACTCCCCCTGAGCCACTGGAATAGCAGAGATGAGCACAATTGCTAAAGCTTGGTGCTCACCTCCACTAGGAACGACTTCAGGATCCTTGTCTTTGTCATCATCCTTTGTCAAGTCGACAGGATGACAAGGCTCATCACCAGTAGGTGTCTTTTCTTTCTCTTTCTCCTTCTCTTTCTCCCCTTGAGCATCAAGCTTCTTGGTCAGATCAGCAGTTAGTTTGACCATCAGCTCATGCTCCTTCTTCTGCATATCAAACCTCAGCTCGAGAGACGACACGTGCCCCAGAATCATGTTGTTTGTCTGGATTAGAAGCTCATTCTAAGCCATTATCTTCTTCAGTCTCTCGTCTGTCTCCGTTCTCTGGCTTCTTAGAATTCTAACTTCATCCACCAACGAATTAATCTGTGCTTATTGAGCATCAGATTCCTCTTTTGACTTCTGAATAGTTTTCAACAGAGCAGCAACTTGGGTTTCCAGAATTACTATCCTATCATCATTAGGATCAGGATGTCTGGAGGTAGATGCTTCAGTATTGTGAATTGGGGAGGAGAAGATAGTATCGAAGTCAAACCCTTGAGTATATTCTTCATAGTTGAACCTATCGGTTCAATGGTGGTTGATGGGATTGAGGATGTGATGACGGTTGTAGGTGTTATGGAAGGGGTGATGGTGACTGACTCCGTGAGAATTGGAGTAATCACCGCCACTTGGACATATGTGACAGGGAGGATCACTATCACAGGAACCTCCTCTGTGATTGAAGTGACTGTCGCCTCAGGTTGTACCTGTGGCCTTCTCCTCTGTCTTCGGTATAATTGTTGTGATGGTGGGGTAGAGGCTGAGTCATTACTTGCAGCTGGAACTTGTACTTGCTGCAGAGTAGTAACCTCCACCTCACTT
Source organism: Smallanthus sonchifolius (assembly GCA_023525975.1). Classification (NCBI taxonomy): domain Eukaryota; kingdom Viridiplantae; phylum Streptophyta; class Magnoliopsida; order Asterales; family Asteraceae; genus Smallanthus; species Smallanthus sonchifolius. Next base: position 66,405,764 of record CM042021.1, on the reverse strand, counting down.
GGAATAGCAAGTTGTTGCCTATCCCCTATGTTCTTGTGAGCACTTTCATGTCTTTGCCTTTGAATAGCAGCGTCAGAGTCAGAATCTGGCTCATATTCGCTTCTAGAAGACTGTCGTTTTCTTTTGGTGGACGACTCAGGAAGGGTGACCTTCGTCGTTCTCCTCGGGTGAACATGCGATGGTGCATCATCGGAATCAGACTCTGTCTCTTCCGAGTCGGATCCCTCAGCACCATCATGACCTTCTTCTTCGTCTCCACCATCAGACGATCCATCTTCACTTTCAACTTCCTCCTCTTGTTTTTGTTGTTGTTCATCGGAATGTTCACTCAACTCTGGCTCCGAATCATGACTATACCATCTCCAGTCATCCGGTGCCACATATGCTTCGTTTATTAGGTGGCCAAAGAGTCCTGTATGCTCAGGGGTAGGTTCTACACTTCCTGGCTTAAGGAATTTTGCGAATAACCTCTTGTCCACCCTCTTCACTTGCAGTCTCTCCCCAATTGCAGGTAGGTTTGGCAACGCATCGTTTAACAGAAGTTGCACAAACCTTGGGATAATAAGAACCTGAACCTCTCAGCCGTGTTAATCTGATCATTGATGTCTTTGAATATGTATCGTGAGAAGTTGTATCCGTTATTGAGAGACAAGCCAACCATGGCCGCAGCAAGGTCATGACCCATTGCATCCTTTCCAGCTTTTCTTGAGGAGATGCACATGATCATGATGTGGGCAAAATATCTCCATTGATCAAGCACCCACATTTTCTTATAAGAAGCATAGTCTCTCGCACCGACATACCCCATTCGTTGCCTCCAACAACCATCCACAAAGTAGTCAGGATAGGCTGTCGGGTCGGTGGAAAGATCTCTGAATTGCAAGACCTGCCTAATAGTGTCTTCAGCGAAGGCGATATCATGACTAGCAATGGTAGCCCTTATAACATTGGGGGTTACTGTGCAATCATGCTCCGTGGTCTCCCATAATTGCTCGAGGTAAGGTCTTGAAATGATAGGGTCAGCTGAAACAGCATAGCTGATTCATGAACGGTTCAAGAAATCAACTATCTCTCGATACTGAAGTGCTGCACCCTTCCATTCCGGTTGAGTATGAGCTAGAAGATTGAACTCATTCGTAAACGCACGAGCCATAATCTGCAAAAACACACAGAAAACATAATCAGAACAACAAGTTTCATTTGAATTGAATAAACATAAACTCAGTATAGCAGTTACTCTCTTAACTGAATTACCAGAATTAGAAATTTTTCCCATGTTTTGGTCCTGCGTACTTAGTAAGTACGCATGAATTTCCTCTTGCGTACTTAACAAGTACTCATGAATTATTTCTTGCGTACTTGTTAAGTGCGCAAGAAAAGCACTTGTTCTAAATTTCAGAAATCCAAAAATTCAACAGATGATCAAAAAATTGAGTAGATTAGGTCACCACAAGATCGGAATCAGTGATTATGACCTATGGAACCAACATCAACACCAAATCACTGCTACATTGGTCCAATTTTGACCTAAACGATGACCATTCGAACTGACGGTCAAATCCAAGCCCAAAGTCAAAATCAAAGGATTAAATGGAAGATTAAGGGTCGATTAATGATTCTAGGCAAGTTTTAGTTATCATGAATTAACAAAACCACCAATAATTTGTCTAAAATCAAGGATTAAACCCTAAATTTGTTAAGTTTTTGAATCGGTCCAAAATCATGAATTTGTGGATAGATTGAGTCTAGATTCTCACCAATGGATTGTAGTACAAAGATGATACTACTAACGGGACGAAAAATCAGTTGGAGCACTCAGAATTTTTGAGGAAATTTGCGAAGGGATTGAACAGGCGCTAGAGTTTGAATGATAAAAGTCTGAAAATTTTTCTAAGTGCCATATTTATACCCAACACTGAACGGTCTTGCGTACTTGCTAAGTGCGCAAGCTTTAACTCCTGCGTACTTACAAGTGTGTAAGACTTAACTCTTGCGTACTTGTTAAGTACGCAGGGCTTACTTCATGTGCACTTGCCAAGTACGCAGAAACCCTTAAGTGCGCAAACTTTCAACTCAAATTATGAAGATTTTTCAAGTCAAATAACGAACAAGATAAGCAACATTCAATCAAGAGGATTCACAATCAATTCAGGAAGGTTAAACACATATATTTTTGGTTAATCTGATTAAGATTGAACTGTTCATAAACTTAAAATCTTTTTGATCATTTCTAGATAGAAATATACACGTATTTACACAAACTATTTTTGATCAAAGACACGAGCAGAGGATCATATCAGGCTAACTTATAGCAAAAACGATACGATATAATATAAACATCAAAGAATACGGGATCATGTCATGGATTACTATTTATTCATACATAATAAGCACATAAACAAGTAATTCAAGTTGATAATATTATAAGATTTGAAACTATAAGCATCTTTTTATCATGTTTTTGTGTATTAAGGTATTAATTATAAGATATACAACGTGTACCCCACTGATATGCTACAATAATGTAAATTTCACTATCTCAATGCATCTAAGATTTTCCCAATGATTTACTAAATTTTCAGAATGAAGCTACATCAATTAGCACAGAAAAAATCAAGCAGAATCAGTAAGGATTATCAGGAATCATAAGATTTAGAATCGAGTGATTCATATGTCTTGGTTTCATTTGATTTTTTCATTGAAAATCGGTATGATGATTCAGGAAAATGAATATGGTTTTTGACTAAGGTAAGGGAATCCAACTTTTATTTGGATTTGATTTCAATGAATCAGGAGTGATTCAAGGGTGAGTACATGCTCAACGGTTGATGTAGAGACATGTCTTGATTCAAACTCTCCTTGCATACTTGTGAGTATGGGCAGTCAGATGAACCGCATTAATTGTGCTAACCACATAACCCGAAACTGACCTCAAAAGAAAATTATTGCCAAAATCTAACATCCTTTATCTGATAATGATCTTTTCTATTCTTTTACGCACACACACTAGCAAACATGGGTTCAAATCACAGTTGTAATTTTTGATTAAGTTTCCACACTACTAGTGATTCAAAGACGCATACAGCCTACTGACAATTTAAATTACTTGTAAATAAGCAAATTAAAACCATAATAATTTATAAAATTAAGTAAGCATGACGCAATCATTTCCCATATGAGCAGTCTGTGACGTTTAGATCATTTCTGATGTACTATCATTTCCTCTTTTCTCAAGTTAACTTTGAAATTTTCTCCATTTTCTATCTTGTTTTTGATTTTGTAAAATGTTTTTGAAAGTTAAAAGAACTATACAGAAAACTTAAAAGAAAATAAAAATTTAACTTTCATGAATGGAATTGATTTAAGAAAAACAAGTTTTCACTCAGGAATGAACATTCCTATCAAGTTGACAAGATGCTCAAAACGGGATCGATCAAATGCCTTTGTGAAAAGGTCAGCAAGATTGTCATCCGTGTGAACTTTAACAAGTTCAATTAAATGCTTTTCAGCACAATCACGGATGAAATGATGGCGAATTTCTATATGTTTAGTTTTGGAATGTTTCATCGGGTTATTTATGATGGGCATTGTTGTCAATGAACAACGGAGTTCCAGTGAAGTTTAAGCCGTAGTCTCTCAATTGCTACTGAATCCATAATATCTAAGAACAACCGCTCGCCGCAACAATGTATTCTGCTTCACATGTTGAGACAGAAACCGTTGAGTGCTTCTTACACTGCCAGGAAACCAGTCTGTCTCCTAAGAATTGACATCCGCCAGAAGTTGACTTTCTTTCAAGGTTACAACCGCCATAGTTTGAATCAGTGTAGGCTTTGAAGTCGAATGACTGCTGCTTAGAGTACCAAATACCTAATCGAGGTTTCCATTTCAAGTATCTAAAAATTCTCTTCACGGCTATCATATGTGACTCCTTCGGTTGAGACTGAAACCTTGAGCACAAGCATACAACAAACATTATATCGGGTCTTGAAGCTATGAGATACATAAGTGATTCGATCATCCCACGGTACAATCTGCAATCCACATCCTTTCCATCTTTGTCAGGATGCAGACCATGATTGACTAGGATAGGTGTGCCATAAGTACTGCTATCATTCATCTTGTATTTTAACAAGATGTCCTGCACATACTTTGTTTGATGTAGACAAATGCCATCCTCTCTTTGACTGACTTACAGACCCAGGAAGAATGCCAATTCACCCATGTTACTCATTTCAAACTTGGACTTCGTCACCTGTTCGAATTCCCTACACATCCCTTCATTTGTAGATCCAAAAATAATGTCGTCGACATATATTTGTACAAGAAGAATGTCACCTCCTACTTTCCTAATGAAGAGGGTCGAGTCAATCTGTCCACGATCGAAACCATTAGACAATAGATGCTTAGATAATGTCTCATACCATGCCCGCGGTGCTTGATGAAGACCATAAAGTGCTTTGTCGAGCTTATACACTTTATTGATATATGCGGATCTTCAAAGCCTGGAGGTTGAGTGACATAGACATCTTCATGTACTTTTCCATATAGGAAAGCACTCTTCACATCAAGTTGATAGACCTTGAAGCCGACATATGTGGCATAAGCCAAGAACAGTCGAATGGCCTCAATTCTAGCAACTGGGGCATATACTTCCGTGTAATCCAAGCCCTCTTGTTGATAAAAACCCTGAACAACCAATCTTGCTTTGTTCTTCACAACCACATGACGATCATCCGTGTTGCATTTGAATACCCATCTGGTTCCAATTGGCTGAAAGCGTTTTGGCAAGTCAACCAAATCCCACACGTGCAACTTTTGGAATTGAGACAATTCATCTTGTATCGCCTCAATCCAGCAGTTGTCCGCGAGAGCCTCCTTCACATTCTTCGGCTCTAACTAGGACACGAATGCAGCATGCAGACATGTTTCCATGACACCAGTGTAAAGTATCTCCGAGTAAAGACTTATGTTCTCTGTAATGGTTCGATGACAGGTTTGAACACCGGCATGAGGATCACCAATAATATTGTCAGTTGGATGATTCTTATGCACTCTCGCCACTGGTACATTCGGTTCCTGAATTTCTGAATCGAGATTCGTGCTTAACTCCCCCATTTCCTGTGTTCCAGGAGAAGAAGATTCAATGTTAATTGGATTAGCTGGAACTTCATTTCCTACAGTTGTGTTAGGATTAGCTTGATCGTCATTTCCATCAATATGAACATCTTCACTGTTGTCACTGTCATGATTTCCAGATGCAGATGCAGCATTGGAATCAGGAATTACAATCGGTACAGTAGCACGAGTAGAGAAACTGGAGTCATCGCCGCCACCCAATAATTCATAGACATTTGCGACGTCAACTGCAGATAGATCAGGAAGATTGAATGACTTGAATAGCGCATCATAATCAAAACCCCAAGCTGGTCCTGTTGGTTCTGGTGGAATGCTGTATTTACTGCTATCCACTTCAAACCATTCCTCGGCAGTACGAGTTCCTATATTGTACACTCTCTTGCAAGGCGAGTTGGCAACGTATCCTAAGAAGATGCCTTCCACCACTTTTGCATGAAACTTAGACTGGCGGTCTTTGTATTGTAGCAATTAGGAACAGGGACTACCAAAAGGACCTAGGTAATCAAGATTGGGAAGTCAATTGTTGATCAACTCGTAACAAGTCTTGTTGTGCCTCTTCACAACCAGAACTTTGTTTAAGACGTGACAAGCTGTATTAACTGCTTCTGCCCAGAACGTGACAGGAAGCTTTGCATCCGACAGCATAGTCCTTGCAGTCTCAATCAATGTTCTGTTCTTCCATTTTGTAACTCTATTTGCTGAGGTGTGTACGGGGTGCTGAATTCATGACGGATCCCCTTCTTGAGACAGAAAAGTTCCATCAAATTATTCTTGAACTCAGTTCCGTTGTCACTCCTTATTCTTCTAACCTTCAGCTTGCAAAGAGATTCCAAGCTCAGGATCAGGTATTGAAGAATGTCAGTAGTTTCATCTTTCGTACCTAAAAAATGCACCCAAGAAAAACGTGAGAAGTCATCAGTTACAACCAGACAGAACGACTTACCTCCAATACTCCTGATACTCATGGGGCCAAACAGATCCATGTGTAATAGCTCCAAAGGGGTATCAATAGAGTTTTAGAGCTTGAGCTTGTAAGACTTCCGTTGTTGTTTGCCCTTTTCACAAGGCATACAGTCATCTGCAACGGTAAATCTCAGCTTAGGAACCCCAGTTACCAAACCGTTTCGGACAAGATGGTTCATTTTACGATACGAAATATGTCCGAGTTTCCTATGCCACAAGATAGAGTCAAGCTCTGTCGCTTTGGTAAGCAAACAAGTAGCAACTGATGAGGTGGTTGTTGCTACGCTCATATCAATCTGATAGGTGTCGTTTGTTCTTGGCGCTCTCATCAGAGTCCAGTCTTCAGGAACTTCAAAACCAGGCTTGAGAATCAAGCATTTATTCTTATCAAACATCACCGAGTACTCCTTGTCGCACATTTGGGAGACACTCAGCAGGTTATGCTTCCGCTTCTCGCAAAAGTTGACATTATCAAAACTGACACAACCATTTGATACCACGCCTTGACACGTGATACTACCGCCTTTCTCTCCAGCAAAGGCCACATAGCCGCCTCTGAATGGTTTCACGTCTTGAAGCAAGGCCATATTTCCTGTCATATGATGGGAGCATCCACTATCAACATACCAGCGGTTAGAGATAGTACCCTTCGGACGTCCATGCACAAGTCACAAAAAGAATTAGTTAGATTTGGAGACCCAAGCCATAGTGGTCTTAGGTCGTCCATCCTTTTCAAAATAAACAACCTCTTTTAACTCACAGTCATGATGACTGTTCGAAATAGATGAATCTTTAAAAGAATTAGGACTAGGAGATTGAGAATTTTTGAATTTGTTAGTCTAGGACCTCTTCTGTTTCTTAACTGGAACAGTAGACTTATGTTCAACAAAAGCAGGTGAACTAGTGGAAGCTTCACCTGTTTGAACTCCAGTCAGCTGTTCTAGTTTTCTCAACCTCTTATTCCTTCTCCTCCTTTGTGGCTTAGAGAGTTTCACCACAGATTTCTCACCAGTAGGTATACTACCAGAGGTAGATACACAAGGTGTAGCGGGTTGCTTTCCCTTCCTCGAAACAAATGGTTTAGCCTCAGAGGTTATCTTTGGCTTTACCATCGGTTTTACTGGTGGTTTCACCACATTTGCTTTTGGACTTTTGGGATGGTTCACTAATGGTGACCTAGGGATAACAGCCGGTTGTGAAACAATAGCCCGTTTCCCTTGGTTCTTAGAAGGGCAGTTCCCAAAAATGTGACCAACCATACCAAAGTGAAAACAAGTTCTCTTGTCTGTGTAAGTTCTCCTGTAAGGCTCATTAGATCTAGCATTAGATGACTCAGCATGATGAGCAGGAGGAGTTGGTTTGTGAACACGAGTTTGACCCGATACAGATTGGTTCTTGGGAGTATAGTATTTTTGCAAATTTTCTTTGTAACCAAGCCCAAAGTGAGCTGAAAAACCCTTTTTCTTTACTTGATTAGATTTTATACCCCCCATAAAGCATTACCTTTAATTTATCATTAGATTCACTGATATCGGGTTCAGTTAAAATACAGTTATCACTATTTGTGATAATGTTTTTCTTGACTTTCTGTTCAGATAACAACTCCTAAGATACTACTCCTTCTGGGCAGGTGTTAACCGACCCATCATCAGAAGTAGTAAAGAACTCCTCATTAGATGCGGAGTTGGCCTTACTTGAGGAATCAACCTTTTTTAGAGGAATCATCCTTTCCTAAGGACTCATCAAGACAAGTTAGATCGATGTCTACTAAGCTGTTGACAAACTTCCCGCTAACTGGTGGAGGAATGGCATTAGTACCCAGCCCTAAGCCATTCATTTGTCTCACTATAGATTAGTAGTGTTCCACCACAAAACGAGAGTTTTTCAACTTCTCATTAGAACATTTCAACTGCAAGATTTCATTTTGCAGCTTGTTAATTTTATTGTTCCTTTTCTCCAACCCCTTATATGCAATATCCAAGTGAAGCTGTTGATCGCTCATTTTTAGTGAATAATCACGTTTTTCCTTTTCAACGTTTCAATTGAATCTTTAAATCGTTTTTCGTTTTCTTTGTAGCTTAACGCTGCAATACGAAGGGGTTCGACCTTGTCTTGAAGCTTAGAATTTTCAATTTTTAAGCCTGGACATTTGGAACAAGAAATAACAGAAAAAGGATTAGAATCTACCTCAGTTGATGAACTTGTTGCCTCTCCAATAGCCATGAGAGCAACAGAAGTAGTAGATTCCACTTGATCAGCAACAGAAGCTTCCTTTTCTTAAGCTTCCTTCTCCTCAGCTTCCTTTTTCTCAGCTTCCATCAACTCCATGATCTCAGCCATGAGACCAACCTGAGTTTGTTCAATGATGGCATCTTCTAGATGAACACCCCAATCAAAGTTGTCATCCTGTTGAGCTACAAGTGCATTGGACGAACCACCGTGGCTTTGATTATGGTTGTTAGTGTTGTTGTAGCCATGACTGTTTCCTTGGCTGGGTCTGGTGAAACCCGAAGCCGGTGCTCTGTCTTTCTAACATTCATGAGCAAAGTGTCCAAAGTTTAGACACTTATAGCATTTGGCATTGGATTTGTCAAAACCAACCTTGACATTAGAATGCCCGCCAATGAACTTTCTTCCTGTTCTGTTCAGGAAACGCTTGGCTCTCCTCAAGATCATGGCCATATTCCATTGAATATCCATGTCCTCCATGTCATCAAGATCCACTTGATTAAAATATTCTTCAATTGTCTCGGGATCTGTAAGCTTGCCACCTATGAAGTTCTCGCAGGCCATCATACAAGATGAAAAAAGTGTTACATGATCTTCAGCTATTTTGGCTATAGCTGAATGGTTAGCTGAAGTTGTAATGGGAGGATTTCTTGAGGTGTGTTGTTGATAAGATCCACAACCTGATCCAGATGCATAGCATGCATGACCACCACAAGCATTTGAGTGGTTTTCTTCAGTAGAGTTTCCAGAGAAAAGGGCAATTCTAGAGCCCGAAGATTTTGTTGTAGAAGACGTCCCATGATACATAGAAGGGTCTTGTATCTGAGGTCTTCCTAAGCTCTCCTTCTTTCTAAGGTTCATGTTATGAGCTTGAACCTTTCCAATTACCTCCTCCACTGTCATTTCATAGAATTTTGGATTCTCTCTCATCAGGATTGTGTACATTTCAAACCTGGGTGGCAAAGCATCCAGAAACATTTCCACCAACTCCAAAAGCTTTCAATTCTGTCTACAGATGATAGAATCTGGAGATGAGGTCATCTAAAGACTCATTCTCCAAAAATCTAAAGCATTCATACTGCTTCCTGAGTAGATCCTGTTTACTCGTCTTGATATCACTATTCCCCTCGAATCTTTTCTGTAGCGCCTTCCCAAGATCCTTAGAGTTGTCATAACCTCTGAAGCTGTGGAACAACTCCCGAGTTAATGCCATAGTGATTAAACCAAGAGCCTTCTTCTATCGATCATAAGCTTTCCTTTCTTCTTCATCGAGTTTAGAGATAGGCTTAGGCAGTTCATCATCAAGATAAATGTGTGTGGGAGGCTTATAGCCCTCTAGAATTGGAATCCATAACGAAGAATCAGTGTTCGAAATGTAATGCTCAAAGCGTGCCTTCCAGTTAGAATAATCATTTACATTTAGCAGCTTTGATGGTTTCTAAGGAGTACCGATCTCATTGTCATAGTTTAAATTGTTTCGAAGGTTCTGAAGATTTGACATGGTGAACACTTAGTCAAATTTTAGAAAAATCAGAGACACTTGCGCACTTAATATTGGCCTTGCGCACTTAGAGGATTGGTCTTGCGTATTTAAGATTTGCTCTTGCGTACTTGATAAGTATGCAGGAGTAAATGATAAATACGCAGGATATAACTTAAGTATGCACAAGATTAATCTTGCGTATTTAGTAAGTACGAAAGAGATTAGTCTTACGTATTTAGTAAGTACGCAGCAAGACTGTACTTTTTGCCAGATATGGTAAGTACGCAGAACACCTTTTCACCAACTCTCACCAAACTATTCCGGTCACTGGAAACACACCGAAAATGGAAAAAATAGGACGGATGAACAATCAAAATGAGCCAAAGGGTCAGAAACTTGTTTCTAACCAACCTTTGATGCTCAAAACACTCAAAATACACAACAAAAGTCGATTTTTGAGTATTTTTGCTTCTAAAATAGTGCTCAAGAGCTACTCCTATTTTATCACAAAAATCAACAAAAACACCTCCTTTTGCTTGTAAAACTCTGTAGGAAACTCTCCAAACTCACTCACAACACTCGAAATCAAGAGCAGAGCTCTGATACCACTTGTAGGTCCCTCAGGTGAGTCGGATCGTCACATGCAAGTGGGTCTACTAGTCGGACCGGGTGCGAAATACCCGTGACCAGGTGCAGAGTCTTACAACACAAAGTAAACCGACAAGTGAATCACTTTAAACTTTCGTCTATTATAAACATTTGAAGGTTACAGAGAGAAATACTGAGATTACAAGTTCTGCGTATTTGCTACTATGACTGCGTCTAAGATTGCGTACTTATCTACTGTCAACCATTCCTATTTATACATGACCTGATGCCTGCGCACTTAGCAAGTGCGCAGGGCAATTTGCTCATGCGTACTTAGCAAGTACGCAAAGGTATTCTTGCGTACTTGCTAAGTACGCGGGAACTATCTCCTTCGCACATACAAGTGCGCAAAACACTTAGAGAAATCTGCAACAGTCGATATGTAAAAGTAAATACAACTCGATAACTAATACATACAGACACTTACAAACAAAGACAAATACATACATGAAAGTACTAAATTAAACTCTATCTATCCAGAGTGTTTGTCACAGGAAAAGTGCTTCAACACATTCAAACCCTAGAAGACATGTTACGGGCTTGTGTGATCGATTTCGGTAACAGTTGGGAGACTCATCTGCCTTTGGTTGAGTTCTCTTACAATAACAACTATCATACTAGCATCAAAGCAGCGCCATTCGAAGCCTTGTACGGGCGAAAATACCGATCACCAATTTGTTGGGCTGAAGTTGGAGATAGACAACTTACGCGTCCTGAACTTGTGCACGAAACCACAGAGAAAATCGTGCAAGTCCGAAACCGTATGGCGGCAGCTCGTGATCATCAAAAGAGTTATGAAGATAAGCGAAGAAAACCGCTAGAATTTCAAGTGGATGACAAGGTGTTATTAAAGGTTTCACCTTGGAAAGGTGTGATTCGTTTTGGGAAACGAGGAAAGTTCAACCCGCGTTACGTTGGACCATTCGAGATAGTGAAAAAGATCGGTTCAGTAGCATACCAACTGAACCTACCTGATACACTCAATGGAGTACACAATGTATTTCATGTCTCAAACCTAAAGAAATGGCTATCAGATGAGACGCTTGTAGTTCAACTCGAGGAGTTGGAAATCGATGAACAGCTATGTTTTATTGAGGAACCAGTCGAAATGTTGGACCGAGAGGTCAAAACTCTCAAGCTCAGTAAGATCCCAATTGTTAGGGTTCGCTGGAACTCGAAGCGTGGACCGAAGTTCACATGGGAACGAGAGGATCAGATGATGAAGAAATATCCTTAGCTATTCAAGCACTCAACGGCAAACATGAAAGGTACTAACTAAATTTCGAGACGAAATTTATTTCAACAAGGGGATGATGTGACAAACCTAAACTTTTTGTTTCAGACATTGTTCATGCAAACTCAGTTAGTCACACATGCATCACATTTAGTTAGGATTAATTAGGTGTGTCAGTTTCGCACAAACACTCACGTATCGGTAATTTATAGAATTACCCGATCACACACGAGTAGAACCCAGAACGTTAGTGAACTAATAAAAATAATTGCGAATAATTATTTTAATATAAATTAGGTGAATTTATATGCTTTGTGATTTTTCTGTGAATTATGTGAACATTCGTGAAATCGCGTACGTTTACGCGCGTTGTGACTTTTACTGCTTTAGTGTTATTTTTATAAAGAAGTTTTTATAAAAATAATTATTTAAAAACAATTCTAGTTAGTAGATAAATAAAATAATTAAAAACCCATTAAGAAGCTCATGGATCATCTGAACCCATTTTAAAACCTATGAGATCAAGTATTTAAAGAATTTAAAAAAAAATTAAACCTAAACCCTTTTTTTTATTTTGGCCGTCAACCCCCCCCCCCCATTCTCACTTGCGACCGAACCAAGACCACCACCATACACCCCCTCTCCAAGCTCCAATCTTGCAATTAAACGCATAATCGGACTCCTCTACGCATTGCTAACGCTACTACGTAAGTTGTGTCGTTCAATTTCGTTGATTTTTTTTTCCTAAATTTTAGATCAAACCCTAGTTCATCCGAACATTGATTTTTATAGTAAAGATGTTAACTTTATTATTGTTTTGCAATTATTTGATGAGTATATTGTTATTTGGAAAACCCTAGTTGCATTATGGTTCATAACTTGTCTAAAGTAGAGACTTTTTGATTATGTGATAATGTAGGATTACACGCTAGATGTTTACGATGATTGTTATGGTTATATTTATACTAGTTGGGTTGTTTGCAATTAAATTGGTGCGTTGAATCTTGTTAACAAGCTAGAAATCGTAGACTTTCCTAAAGAGGAAACTTTATTGAAAAGTGTTTGTTATATGTGAGTTGTTTTACATGCATGATGTTATGGAATGATACTAGCACGTTATTATGAACGCAATAAAACTTATAAGAGTGTTGTTTGGTATAAATCACATGCATTGATCCTAACTTACTAAAAGTGGAAACTTTTAGAAATTGAAACTTGATGTCTAGACCTAATGTGTACGTTGTGATGATCATTCATGCATTAGTAGGTATGTATAAACGTGTTAGGGTTATTCAATTATGTAATAGATGATGTAATCTATTGAAATCAAACTTTGTCTTCATACATTGTTAAAAGTAGGAACTTTGTTGAACATGCATTTTGTAGACATAACTTGCCATGCTAAGTTAGTTGTGACATGTGTAGCATGAAACTTGAATTACTTGTATACTATGTGTGTAAGTATTCAAACCAAACCTTAAATCACTAAACGGGTCACCAACGGGTCGTCGGGTCAAACTTGGTCAAACTATTAAATGTTTTTCTAAAACACTTAAAATAATGGGATTGTTTGGATACTTAGGGTTCATGTCAACTTACACAAACACGCACTTATAAACCGATGTTTATAGGTGGCGGTTAGTAGTCAAGCATATTTAACTTAGCTTTCATCTGCACACACTCTAAGGTGAGTTTCAAGGCCCCTTTTCTTATGGTTTAAACTTGGGGGAGAAAACATGGGTACAAATATTTAGATCTTACATTTCATTTATATCACTTGTTGTACTAAGCGCAAACATATCATGTAAGTCCTTGCTTATCGAACCGTTTAATATATGGGATAGCGAGGTAATCTTGAGTCGTACTACTGGGCATTGACAAGCCCCACCCGCGTTTGTCTCGCTAACACGACAGGAAGTCAAACGGGTGTAACATTGACCTAAACAGTTTACCATTGTTCTTGATAGACATGGTAGGAGGCAGATCAAACATAAACAGTCAGCTTCAGTGTCGAAACGCTTTAGTAACATTTTATTAGGTCAGCTACCTATTGATATAATTATAATTTGTTTTATCTAGTAAACTTTACTTACATTTGAAACCTGTGAACTCACCAACCTAGTGTTGACACGTTTTAGCATGTTTTCTTAGGTCGTTAAGGTATGAGCACGAGATAGGGCATGCATGCATTGGAGTTTCATTATTTATCAAACGCATAACTTACTTATTTATTTATTTAAGAATTGCATGTTTTGGGCGCAGTTTTTTTTGGCGTATGCTTTTCCTTCAATCTTTACGCTTCCGCACTTCGCATTAACTCAGTATTTTCATTTACTCGTGTTGCATCGTGACTATGAGCAATTCTAGTGTTTTTATTAAACTCATATAGATTCGTTCAACGTAACTAATGACTGAGATCCTGGTATGTCACGCTCCTAACGGTAAAACTCCGTTAGTGAATTTTGGGGGTGTGACATTTTCGGTAAACAATCACCCTACCTGGGTGGATGTGTCATTTCAATAGATTTATCATTGTTACCGTCGGCTTGTATGGAGTTAATGATTGTACTTGTTATAATTGTAGTTTAACCAAAATGTTCTAAACATAAAGCATAAAAATACACACATGTACACATTGTTTGAATTGTATAAATTGCAAATAGTTCAAAATGTAATCATGTTTCACCCCAAAAATGTAAATATGTAAAATGTGGGGCTATGTAACTCACCTTGATATTGTGATTCAAACTTGGACAAAATTGTGAGTACGAGTGAAACGGTTTAGCAATGCCCTAAAATAATATGTAACACCCTAGTTTTCAAAGAAATATAAGTATAAGGGTTGAAATGGTCATTTGATAAACCCTAGGGGGTTAAAATGACATTATGTTAAAGTACAAGGGGTTGTAATGCAATCGATTCAAAGTACAGGGGCTGACAATGAAAATTTGGAAAGTTGAATAGGTGGCGTACCGCCACCAAAGGGATAGCGGTCCGCTACGTATGGAGCAAGGGATTACTCAAGAGAAGCCATGTGTCAAGTGACTAATCGCTGAAAATTGACGCGTGGAAGGCTGGTAGCGGACCGTCTTGGATCCTTAGCGGTCCGCCAGTCGCAATAATCCTTAGCGTCCGTCACGATGAAGCAAAGCGGTCCACTACGTGTGCCCCAATTAAGAATAAGCCGCCTCAACGGGTGGCGGACCACCACCCTATGTCTTAGCGATCCGCTACGGGCTTGTCGAGCACCCTATAAATAGATGGACCTAGAGCTCATTTTTAGAACACTTCAAGCTGAAAACTCACTCACAAAACACCTAGTTAATCTAGGGAAGCGTGCCCCGAGCCCCGGTTCACGTAGAGAAGTCCAGATTCCAATTTTTCGACCCCAATACACAGGAGATAGTTCTGAGGTAAGGTTCTGCCTAATTCCTAATGACTTGGTTAAGCTAGAAAATTATGATTAAGTAATAATGACTTAGGACGCTGGTCCCAGTCGTTGTGCTGTTTACATTAGCACGAAAGAACTGTGTGAAGGATAAGGAAGTTAGAGGTGAGTTCTATGAGGCCCTTTTTAATGTTTTCGGCTGGTATGCATGCTATAAAGATTTACATAAATGCTATATACCTTGATTTAAATTTTTGGGATAGCATTCATGTTGCAAGGGGTTATGTATAAAACATGTCTAAATTTTAAAACTAAGTAACGGAGTATTCATGAGATATCAAATAAGCGTTGGGTAACCATCCGACCGGTATGTAGTTATCTGGCAAACAGAATGTTCTGTGTAAGGAAAGAGTGGTGTATATATCCCTCCTGGACCCGTCATTCTTTCCTGTGAACAAATCTATTGGAGGTACTACTCTGGGAGGATAATCACCTTATCTTCTTTGATATACCATGGAGAAACCTTTACCAAGATTTAGGACAAGGACTGGTTTTGAAAGGAATGGTTAGAATGGAAACTTGCCTTTTGGCATGATTTCACATTATAAAGATTTTGAGAAAGAAAATGGTTTTGACACGTAAACGTTTTAGAACTTATCATGGTAAGCTCAGATAAGTAATGACAGAGGAGTCAGGCTTTTACCTTGACTTGTAGAGGTCTTGACATTTATTGTCTTGACAAAGAGTAAAGAGAAAGAGATAGAGTTTGACACGTCTGGCCCAATGCCACATAATATCTTGCAACTTAAGACGTAGAGATATACTGCATTCCTTTGTGGAATATAGTATGGAACCTTGTACAAGGGTATGTATAAGTGGTGACAACCACTTGGAGGTTAGCATGACCTCAGAAAGACAAGTGTGCAAGTTTAAAGTATTATGTTTGGGCAAGAAGTTAATGTGATGTTTTGAATGCGTGTCCTATAATCAATTTATGAATGAGACAGAGGTCAAAGATATTTTGACTAAAACTTAGAACTCACCAGCGTAAGCTGACATATGTATAAGCATGTGTATCAGGTAAAGACGTAGACTCCTACAGTAAAGGAAAGGGGCTAGAGTAGAGGCATCTGGTGGGCTTGCATTAGATAGAAATGTTTGTACTTTCTTTAGAATGTACATTAAGACAAGTTTTGTGAAATAAATATAGTATTTTAAAGTCTTCCGCTCTGTATGATCTTTGTTTACTATATGTTAATGAGTAAATCCTACAAGTGACCTGCATCTCGGGTGATCCGGGATGTGGGTGTCACAAGTTGGTATCAGAGCTATAGTTTAAGAGATTTAGATACTTGCCCAAGTATCTAAACATAAACTAAGATTAAGGGACAGTGAGAATGCCAGTTGAAATGCCTGTTAAGATAGCCTGATGCTAAAGATAGAGAAAAGAAAAAGGTAGGGTTATTTAGTAGGAACCTGATAGCAAGATAACTAGAGCATCGAAAGTGGCGTAAATGATTAATTTCGTCGTGTCCAAAGTTATTAATGTTTACAATACACTTGAGTTCTAGCTATCAATCCATAATGCGAATACTAAAACACTCCATATCTTTTTGTAGAAAAATGGTTGGTAGAGGTAAAGGTAGAAGAGGAGGAAGGGTTAATCCCAATGCTCCTAGAAGGCAAACTCGGTCTACAACCAATGCCGAACCAGATATAGAACATGTAGAGAGAGAAGAACGGGTAGAAGAGCCAGTGGTAGATCCAAAACTTAAGAATCTTGTAGACATGGTTGTTGCCAAAGCGTTAGACACGGCTCTGCCAATTTTATTGACAAGCTTAGAAGAAAAAGAAGAATGATGAGACTCAACCGACGGAAAGAAATAACAACCTAGATGATGAGGATGATTTTGATTATGATTATGAATCTGATGATTCATATGAGTCAAGACCTCAGAAGAAAGGAAATAAGGGATATCCTTACAAGGCATTCAAAGACGGAAACCCCCCTTAGTTTGAAGGAACGAAGGATGCCAGTGTTACTCATCAGTGGATAAGAGAGATAGAAGCAGTTATCAAAATCAGTCAATGTAGAGACGATCAGAAAGTCAAGTATGCATCCCACTCGTTTGTTTCAGAAGCTTTGTGTTGGTGGGAAAACTTAGTCATAGCTTGGGAGATAAAGCTACTGACCGGATGACTTGGGAAGAGTTGAAAAGATTGCTAATAGAGGAGTTCTGTCCAGATAATGAGATGGACAAACTCGAAAGAGATTTTCTTAGATTGGAAGCTCGTAGTATGACTCACCGTGAGTATACTACCAAGTTTAATAGAATGGCTCATTTAGTACCCCATTTAATAACTCCTGAATCTGTACGCATCAAGCGATACATGTAGGGTTTACCATCCGAGATATGGAGGTTAGTAAAGACTTCCGACTTGAAGACTTTTTGGTCTGCCGTACAACTTGCTTCAACAATGTACGATGAAGTCTTCGGTTCCCGCCCTGTGGAATCAAAGAGAAAATGGTCTGACATTTCTAAAAAACAGAACAAGAAGAATGGAGGAGGTGGAGGAGAAGGAAAGAAGCAGGAACATAGTGGTGGTTCTAAATGTACCAAATGTGGTAAACTACACACTAGAGAATGCAGGTATGGGAAAAATACTTACTACAGTTGTGGTAAGCCTGGGCATATAGCCACCAATTGCCCAAATAAGTCAGGAATGAGGTGTTACAAGTGTGGAGAACTCGGACACCGAATCATAGAATGCCCAACCCGGAAGATTTCAGCACCAGTGTTGATTAAAGATGGAAAGGAGAAGGATGCCCCAAAGGCAAAGAGTAGGGCCTATACCTTGACGACCGAAGAAGCTAAGACACTTCCTGACGTAGTATCAGGTACATTTCTCGTTAATAACGTACCTGTTACTGTGTTATTTGACTCAGGAGATAGTAGAAGTTTTGTATCCTTAGATATATGTTCTTCTTTAGCTAGACCTACCATAAGATTAAGTGAAACCTTTGAAGTCGAAACTGATATCGGGAAAACAATGAAGGTGGCATAAGTCATTCAAGATTGTTTCATCAGTCTTGAAGGACACAGATTCCCTGTTAAACTATATCCAATGATCCTCGAAGGATTTAATGTAGTCTTGGGAATGGACTGGTTGGAATCAAACGATGCCAAGATCGTTTGCAACAAGAAAGCAGTTCAGTTGTAGACTCCTGACGGCAATCGTATTACGATCCACGGTGATAAGATAAGATATCTATTTCCCGATGTAGACTCCTGAAAGCCACAAAAGTTTATGAGTCAAGGCAATGAGCCTATCTAGCATACGTTATTTATTCCAAAGTAAAAACTAAAGAATTGAAAGACGTGCCAGTAGTATGTGACTTTCCTGATGTATTTCCAGAAGAATTACCAGGAATACCTCTCGAAAGAGAAGTGGAGTTTCGAATCGACTTAGTGCTTGGTGCTAAGCCTGTAGCTAACGCACCTTATCGATTAGCTCCATCAGATATGAAGGAACTAACATCACAATTGCAAGAGTTGTTAGACAGAGGTTTTATTAGACCAAGTATCTCACCTTGGGGTGCTCCGGTTCTTTTTATGAAGAAGAAGGATGGTAGTATGTGTATGTGCATAGACTATGAAGAGTTGAACAAACTTACCATCAACAACAAATACCCATTACCTAGGATCGATGACTTGTTCGATCAATTACACGGAGCAAGTTGGTTCTCCAAAATCGATCTAAGATCGGGGTATCATCAGTTGAAGGGTAGAGATGAAGATATTGTAGGTCCCTCGGGTGTGGCGGATCGTCACATGCAAGTGGGTCTACTAGTCGGACCGGGTGCGGAATACCCGTGACTAGGTGGAGAGTCTTACGAAACAAAGTAAACCGACAAGATAATCACTATAAACGTTTGTCTATTATAAACACTCGAAGGTTACAGAGAGAAGTTCTGAGATTACAAAGTTCTGCGTATTTGCTAATCTGAGTGCGTACTTATCTGCTGTCAACCATTCCTATTTATACATGACCTGATGACTGCGGGGCAATTTGCTCATGCGTACTTAGCAAGTACGCAAAGGTATTCTTGCGTACTTGCTAAGTACGCAGGAACTATCTCCTACGCACATACAAGTGCGCAAAACACTTAGAGAAATCTGCAACAGTCAATATGTAAAAGTAAATACAACTCGATAACTAATACATACAGACACTTACAAACAAAGACAAATACATACATGAAAGTACTAAACTAAGACTCTATCTATCCATAATCTATCCAGAGTGTTTGTCACAGGAAAGTGCTTCAACACATTCAAACCTTAGAAGACATGCTACGGGCTTGTGTGATCGATTTCGGTAACAGTTGGGAGACTCATCTACCTTTGGAGGAGTTCTCTTACAATAACAGCTATCATACTAGCATCAAAGCAGCGCCATTCGAAGCCTTGTATGGGTGAAAATACCGATCACCAATTTCTTTAAGAATTTCTTAGTCACAGGATGTCTTGCTGTCTTATCCTTGACTCTCTTGGGCACTTTAGGCTTGAACATATCAAACTTCCTAGATCTTGCTTCTCGTTGTTGAACCACCCACAAACCCATCGCCACTGCATGATTAGAATGACCCAGCAGCTTTCGGTTTGCTAGGTTCACAAGGTCGTATATGGGTAAGGAGTTGAACGCTTCTCTGGTTGGTTTCAAGTATTGAACCCCCAGATCTTTTGATTGCAAACAACTGCTTATCCTCCTCGAACCTTATAGCCAAGATCATCCCTGTTGCCCATTGTTTGTCTATGATAGACGTCTTCTGCCAAACAGGAGCTGGACCCTTAGATGAAGTAGAAGGCATATCTTTTTCTTTTGGTGCCTCCGGATCCACAAGTGTAGGGTCAACTGGGGAAGCTTCAGTCGAGGCTTCCACATTACTAGCATGCTCGACTGAACCTGTGTCGAGCTGAGCTTCGAAGGATGGAACTTCAAAGATCTCTCCATCTTCTAACTCATACTCTCTTTCCCGTCGACCTTGGGAACTTCTATCACTTCATCCTCGTCATCTTCATCCCAATCATCACCAGAGTCGATCTCTCCTTCTTCTAGATTAAAGAGAGCATCGATCTGTGCTTCCATGGAATAGTCAGGCTCTAAGTATAATATCTCATCATCAGATAGATCCTTAAGCACATCAGCCGCTGACTTTCCTTTGTCACCACCACCAGAGGTATCACCACCCTCTTGATGAGTAGACTCCCCCTGAGCCATTGGAATAGCAGAGATGGGCACAATTGCTAAAGCTTGGTGCTTACCTCCACTAGGCCCGGCTTCGGGATCCTTGTCTTTGTCGTCATCCTTAGTCAAGTCAACATGATGACAAGGCTCATCACCAGTAGTTTTCTCCTTCTCTTTCTCCCCCTGAGCATCAAGCTTCTTGGTCAGATCAGCAATTAGTTTGACCATCAGCTCATGCTCTTTCTGTTGAGTATCAAACCTCAGCTCTAGAGATGACCTGTGACCCAGAATCATTTCATTTGTCCTGATTAGAAGCTCGTTCTAGGCCATGACGTTCTTCAGTCTCTCGTCAGTCCCCGTTCTCTGGCTTCTTAGAATCCTAACTTCATCCACCAATGAATTAATATGTGCTTGTTGAGCGTCAGATTCCTCCTTTGACTTTCGAATAGTTTCCAATAATCCAACAACTTGGGTTTCCATAACATCTATCCTTGCATCATTAGGATCAGGATATCTGGATGATGACGCTTCGGCATTGTGAATTGGGGAGGAGAAGATGGTGTCGAAGTCAAACCCTTGAGTAAATTCCCCATAGTTGAAGGGTTGACTCATCGGTTCGATTATTGTTAGGATTGAGGATGTGATGACAGTTGTAGGTGTTATGGAAGGGGTGATGGTGACTGACTCCGTGAGAATTGGAGTAGTCACTGCCACCTTAACAGATGTGACAGGGAGGGTCACTATCACAGGTACCTCCTCTGTGATTGAAGTAACCGCCACGTCATGTTATACATGTGGCCTCCTCCTCTGTCTCCTGTATAGCTGCTGTGAAGGTGGGGTGGAAGCTGAATCAGAACTCGCAAATGAAACTTGTACCTGCTGCTGAGGACTCACCACCACCTCACTAGGAATAGGTTGTTGCTGCCTATCCCCACTGTTCTAATGTATACTTTCACGTCTTTGCCTTTGAATAGCGGCGTCAGAGTCAGAATCTGGCTCATATTCGATGCTAGAGGACTGTCGCTTTCTCTTTGAGGACGACTCAGGAAGGGTGACCTTCGTCGTTCTCCTCGGGTGAACCTGCGATGGTGCATCATCGGAATCAGAAGAATCAGACTTTGTCTCTTCCGAGTCGGATCCCTCAGCACCAACATTACCTTCTTCTTCGTCTCCACCATCCGACGATCCATCTTCACTTTCAACTTCCTCCTCTTGTTGTTGTTGTTCATCTGAATGCTCACTTAATTCTGGCTCCGAATCGTGACTATACCATCTCTAGTCAGCTTGTGCCATGTACGCTTCATTTATAAGGTGGCCAAAGAGTGCTGTGTTCTCAGGGGTAGGATCTACACTGCCTGGCTTTAAAAATTGTGCAAACACCCTTTTGTCCACCCTTTTAACTTGCAATCTCTCCCCGGTAGCAGGTAGGTTTGGCAACGCATCGTTTATCAGAAGTTGCACAAACCTATGGTATAACAAGGACCTGAACCTCTCAGCCGTGTTGATCTGGTCATTAATGGCTTTGAATATGTAGCGTGAGAAGTTGTAGCCCTTATTGAGAGATAAGCCAACCATGGCTGCAGCAAGGTCATGACCCATTGCAATCTTTCCAGCTTTTCTTGAGGAGATGCACATGATCATGACGTGGGCAAAATGTCTCCATTGGTCAAGCACCCACATTTTCTTATACGAAGAATAGTCTCTCGCACCGACATATCCCATTCGTTGTCTCCAACAGCCATCCACAAAGTAGTCTGGATAGGCTGTAGGGTCGGTCGAGAGATCTCGAAATTGCAGGACCCTTCTAATTGTATCATCAGAGAAGGCAATGTCATGACCAGCCACGACAGCCCTTATAACATTGGGGGTTACCGTGCAATCATGCTCTGCAGTCTCCTAAAATTGCTCCAGATAAGGTCTTGAAACGATCGGGTCAGCTGAAATAGCGTTGCTGATTCTTGAACGGTTCAAGAAGTCAACTATCTCTCGATACTGAAGCGTTGCACCCTTCCATTCCGGTTGAGTATTAGCTAACAGATTGAATTCGCTGGTAAACGCTCGAGCCATAATCTGCAAAAACACACAGAAAACATAATCAGAACAACAAGTTTCATTGGAAATGAATAAACATGACGCAGTATAGCAGTTACTCTTTGAAATGAAATTTCAGACTTAGAAATTTTTCCCAAGTGTTGGTGCGTACTTAACAAGTACGCATGAATTACTTCTTGCGTACTTGTTAAGTGCACAAGAAACACACTTGTACAATTTTCCAGAAATCCAAAAATTTCAACAGATGTTCAAAAAGGATGTGGATTAGATCACCACAAGCTCGGAATACATGATTCTAGCCTATGGGTCTAATATCAACACCAAGTAAGTGCTACATTTGCCAAAATTTTGACCTAATTGACGACCCAGACGAACCGTCGGTCAATCAAGGGTCAAAGGTCAAAATCAATGGCGATTAAGGACAGATTAAGGATCGATTACGGATTCTAAACAAGTTTTAATTATCATTTTTTACCAAAACAACCATAAATTTGACTAAAATCACGAATTAAACCCTAAAATTTTAAAGTCTAAATCGGCCCATAACTTGTGATTTTGTGGATGGAATGTCATTAGATTCTCACCAAGAAATTGTAATACGATGATGGAACTAGACACGGGACGAAAAATCGGTTAGGACACTCGAATTTTTTTTTTTTTGAGTAAAAATGGGAATTGAACAGGCGAAAGAAATTTGAATGAGATAAGAAACCAGAAAATTTTCTAAGTCCTGTATATATAACCAACACCGAAAGGTCTTGCGTACTTGTTAAGTACGCAAGCTTTAACTCCTACGTACTTACAAGTGCGCAAGACTTAACTCTTGCGTACTTGTTAAGTACGCAGGGCTTACTTCATGCGCACTTGTCAAGTACACAGAAACCCTTAAGTGCGCAAACTTTCAACTCAAATTATGAAGATTTCAAGTCAAATAACGAACAAGATAAAAAATATTCAATCAAGAGGATTCCAAATCAATTCAGGAAATTAAACACAAATATTTTTGGTCTTTTTCTGATTAAGATTGAACTGTTCATAAACTTAAAATCTTTTTGATCTTTTCTAGATAGAAATATACACGTATTTACACAAACTATTTTATTTATTTATTTTTTTTTGGATCAAAGACACGAGCAAAGGATCATATCAGGCTAAGTTATAGCAAAAACGATCCAATTTAAACATCAAAGAATATGGGATCATGTCATGGATTACTATTTATGCATACATAATAAGCACATAAACAAGTAATTCAAGTTGACAATATTTATAAGATTTGAAACTATAAGCATCTTTGTATCACGTTCATGTGTAGTAAGGTATTACTTATAAGATATACAACGTGTACCCCACTGATATGCTACACTAATGTAAATTGCACTATCTCAAGGCATCTAAGATTTTCCCAATTATTTTCTAAATTTTCAGAATGAAGTTACATCTATTAGCACAGGAAAAATCAAGCAGAATCCATAGGGATTATCAGGAATCATAAGATTCAGAATCGAGTGATTCATATGTCTTTGTTTCATTTGATTTCTACATTGAAAATCGGTATGATGATTCGGGATAATTAATATGGTATTTGAATAAGGTAAGGGAATCCAACTTTTATCTGGATTTGATTTCAATGAATCAGGAGTGATTCAAGGGTGAATACATGCTCAACGGTTGATGTAGAGACATGTCTTGATTCAATCTCACCTTGCATACTTGTGAGTATGGTCAGTGAGATGAACCGCATTAATTGTGCTAACGACATAGCCCGAAACTGATCTCAAAAGAAATTTATTGCCAAAATCTAACATCATTTATCTGATAATGATCTTTTATATTCTTTTACGCACACACACTAGCAAACATGGGTTCAAATCACAGTTGTAATTTTAGATTAAATTTCCACACTACTAGTGATTCAAAGACGCATACAGCCTACTGACAATTTAAATTACTTGTAAATAAGCAGATTAAAACCATAATAATTTACACAATTAAGTAAGCATGACGCAATCATTTCCCATATGAGCAGTCTGTGACGTTTAGATCATTTCTGGTGTACTATCATTTCCTCTTTTCTCAAGTTAACTTTGAAATTTTCTCCATTTTATATTTTTTTATTTTATTTTGTAAAATGCTTTTGAAAGTTAAAAGAACTATACAGAAAACTTAAAAGAAAATAAAGTTTAACTTTCATGGATTGAATTGATTTACGAAAAACAAGTTTTCACTCAAGATTGAACATTCCTATGAAGTTGACAAGATGCTCAAAACGGGATCGATCAAAAGCCTTTGTGAAAAGGTCAGCAAGATTGTCATCCGTGTCAACTTTTACAAGTTCAATTAAATGCTTTTCAGCACAATCACGGATTAAATGATGGAAAATTTCTATATGTTTAGTTTTGGAATGTTTCACCGGGTTATTTGTGATGGACATGGTGGCATTGTTGTCAATGAATAAAGAAGTTCCAGTGAAGTTTAAGCTGTAGTCTCTCAATTACTGCTGAATCCACAATATCTGAGAACAACCGCTCGCCTCTGCAATGTATTCTGCTTCACAAGTTGAGACAGAAACCGTTGACTGCTTCTTACACTGCCAGGAAACCAGTCTGTCTCCTAAGAATTGACATCCGCCAGAAGTTGACTTTCTGTCAAGGTTACAACCGCCATAGTCTGAATCAGTGTAGGCTTTGAAGTCGAATGACTGCTGCTTAGAGTACCAAATACCCAATCGAGGTTTCCATTTCAAGTATCTGAAAATTATCTTCACGGCTATCATATGTGACTCCTTCGGTTGAGACTGAAACCTTGAGCACAAGCATACAACAAACATTATACGGGTCTTGAAGCTGTGAGATACATAAGTGATCCGATCATCCCACGGTACAATATGCAATCCACATCCTTTCCATCTTTGTCAGGATGCAGACCATGATTGACTAGGATAGGTGTGCCATAAGTATTGCTATCATTCATCTTGTATTTTGAAAAGATGTCCTGCACATACTTTGTTTGATGTAGATAAATTCCATCCTCTCTTTGACTGACTTGCAGACCCAGGAAGAACGACAATTCACCCATGTTACTCATTTCAAACTTGGACTTCATCACCTATTCGAATTCCCTACACATCCCTTCATTGGTAGAACAAAAAAAATGTCATCGACGTAGACTTGTACAAGAAGAATGTCACCTCCCGCTTTCCTAATGAAGAGGGTCGAGTCAATCTGTCCACGGTCGAAACCATTAGACAATAGATGCTTAGATAGTGTCTCATACCATGCCCGCGGTGCTTGATGAAGACCATAAAGTGCTTTGTCGAGCTTATACACTTTATTGATATTATGCGGATCTTCAAAGTCGGGAGGTTGAGTGACATAAACCTCTTCATGAAATTTTCCATATAGGAAAGCACTCTTCACATCAAGTTGATAGACCTTGAAGCCGACATATGTGGCATAAGCCAAGAACAATCGAATGGCCTCAATTCTAGAAACTGGGGCATATACTTCCGTGTAATCCAAGCCCTCTTATTGATAAAAACCTTGAACAACCAATCTTGCTTTCTTCTTCACAACCACATGACGATCATCCGTCTTTCATTTGAACACCCATCTGGTTCCAATTGGCTGAAAGCCTTTTGGCAAGTCAACCAAATCCCACATGTGCAACTTTTGGAATTGAGACAATTCATTTTGCATCACCTCAATCCAACATTTCTCAGTGAGAGCCTCCTTCACATTCTTCGGCTCTAACTTGGACACGACTGCAGCATGCAGACTTGTTTCCATGACACCAGTGTCAAGTATCTCCGAGTAAAGACTAGTGTTCTCTGCAATGGTTTGATGACGTGTTTAAACACCGGCATGAGGATCACCAATAATGTTGTCAATTAGATGATTCTTATGCACTCTCACCTCTGGTACATTCGGTTCCTGAATTTATGAATCGAGATTCGTGCTTAACTCCCCCATTTCTTGTGTTCCAGAAGAAGAGGATTCAATGTTAATTGGATCAGCTGGAGCTTCATTTCCTACAGTTGTGTTAGGATTAGCTTGAGCGTCATCTCCATTAACATGAATATCTTCACTGTTATCACCATTAAGAGTTCTAGATGCAGATGTAGCATTGGTATTAGGAGTTACAATCGGTACAGTAGCACGAGTAGAGAAACTAGAGTGATCGCCGCCACCCAATAATTCATAATCATTTGCGGCGTCAACTGCAGATAGATCAGGAAGATTGAATGACTTGAATGGCGCATCATAATTAAAACCCCAAGTTGGACCAGTTGGTTCTGGTGGAATGCTGTGTTTACTGCAGTCCACTTCAAACCATTCCTCTACAATACGAGTTCCTTTATTGTACACTCTCTTGCAAGGCGAGTTGGCAACGTATCCTAAGAAGATGCCTTCCACCGCTTTTGCATGAAACTTAGACTGGCGGTCTTTGTACTGTAGCAACAAGGAACAAGGATTACCAAAAGGAACTAGGTAATCAAGATTGGGAAGTCGATTGTTGATCAACTCGTAACAAGTCTTGTTGTGCCTTTTCACAACCAGAACTCTGTTTAAGACGTGACAAGCTGTATTAACTGCTTCTGCCTAGAAAGTGACAGGAAGCTTTGCATCCGACAGCATTGTCCTTGAAGTCTCAATCAATGTTCTGTTCTTCCATTCTGCAACTCCATTCTGTTGCGGTGTGTACGGGGTACTAAATTCGTGACGGATCCCCTTTTTGAGACAGAAAAGTTCCATTAAATTATTCTTAAACTCAGTTCTGTTGTCACTCATTATTATTTTAGCTTTCAGCGTGCAAATAGATTCCAAGCTCAGGATCAGGTGTTGAAGAATATCAGCAGTCTCGTCCTTTGTACCTAAAAAATGCACCCAAGAAAATCGTGAGAAATCATCAGTTACAACTAGCCAGAACGACTTACCTCCAATACTCCTGATACTTATGGGGCCAAACAGATCCATGTGTAATAGCTCCAAAGGGGTATCAATGGAGTTTTGGAGGTTGGGCTTGTGAGACTTCCGCTGCTGTTTGCCCTTTTTACAAGGCATACAGTCATCTGCAATGGTAAATCTCAACTTAGGAACCATGGTTACCAAACCGTTTCGGACAAGATGGTTCATTTTACGATACGAAATATGTCCGAGTTTCCAATGCCACAAGATAGAGTCAAGCTCTGTCGTTTTGGTAAGCAACAAGTAGCAACTGATGAGGTGGTTGTTGCCACGCTCATATCAATCTGAAAGGTGTCGTTTGTCCTTGGCGCTCTCATCAGAATCCAGTCTTCATGAACTTCAAAACCAGGCTAGAGAATCAAGCATTCATTCTTATCAAACATCACCGAGTACTCCTTGTCGCACATTTGGGAGACACTCAGCAAGTTATGCTTCAGCTGCTCGCAAAAGTTGACATTGTCAAAACTAACACAACCATTTGATACCATGCCTTGACACGTGATACTACCGCCTTTCTCTCCAGCAAAGGCCACATAGCCGCCTCTGAATAGTTTCACGTCTTGAAGCAAGGCCATGTTTCCTGTCATGTGCCGGGAGCATCCACTATCTACATACCAGTGGTTAGAGATAGTACCCTTCGGACATCCCTGCACGAGCCACAAAAAGAATTAGTTAGTTTTGGAGACCCAAGCCATAGTGGTCTTGGGTCGTCCATCCTTTTCAAAATAAACTACCTCTTTTAACTCACAGTCGTGATGACTGTTCGAAATGGATGAATCTTTAAAAGAATTAGGACTAGGAGATTGAGAATTTTTTAATTTGTTAGTCTAGGACCTCTTCTGTTTCTTAACTGGAACAGTAGACTTAAGTTCAACAACAGCAGGTGAACTAGTGGAAGCTTCACCTGATTGAACTCCAGTCAGCTGTTCTAACTTTCTCAACCTCTTATTCCTTCTCTTCCTCTATGGCTTAGAGAGTTTCACCACAGGTTTCTCACTAGTAGGCATACTACCAGAGGTAGATACACAAGGTGTAGCGGGTTGCTTAATCTTTCTTGAAACAAATGGTTTGGCCTCAGATTTGATCTTTGGCTTTGCCATCGGTTTAACTGGTGGTTTCACCGCATTTGCTTTTGGACTTTTGGGATGGTTCACTTTCACCGATGGCAAAGCCAAAGATCTAGCATTAGATAACTCAGCATGATGAGCAGGAGGAGTTGGTTTGTGAACAGAAGTTTGACCCGATACAGATTGGTTCTTGGGAGTATAGTATTTTTGCAAATTTTCTTTGTAACCAAGCCCAAAGTGAGCTGAAAAAGCCTCTTTATTTACTTGATTAAGGTTTTTATACCCCCCATAAAGCATTACCTTTAATTTATCATTAGATTCAATGATATCGGGTTCAGTTAAAATACAGTTATCACTATTAGTGATAATGTTTTTCTTGACTTTCTGTTCAGATAACTCCTCAGATACTACTCCTTCAGGGCAAGTGTTAACCGACCCATCATCAGAAGCAGTAAAGAACTCCTCATCATATGCGGAGTTGGCCTTACTTGAGGAATCATCCCTTTTAGAGGAGTCATCCTTTCCTGTGGACTTATCAAGACAAGTTAGATAAATGTCTACTAAGCTGTTGACAAACTTCCCGCTAACTGGTGGAGGAATGGCATTAGTACCCAGCCCTAAGCCATTCATTTGCCTCACTACAGATTCGTAGTGTTTCACCACAAATCGAGTGTTTTTCAACTTCTCATTAGAACATTTCAACTGCAATATTTCATTTTCCAGCTTGTTAATTTCATTGTTCCTTTTCTCCAACCCCTTGTATGCAATATCCAAGTGAAGCTGTTGATCGCTCATTTTCAGTGAATACTCACGTTTTTCCTTTTTCAACGTTTCAATTGAATCTTTAAAACGTTTTTAGTTTTCTTTATAACTTAGAGCTGCAATGCGAAGGGGTTCGACCTTGTCTTGAAGCTTGGAATTTTCAAGTTTTAAGCCTAGACATTTAGAACAAGAAATAATAGAAAAAGGATTAGAATCTACCTCAGTTGATGAACTTGTTGCCTCTCCAATAGCCATGAGAGCAACAGAAGTAGTAGATTCCTCTTGATCAGCTATAGAAGCTTCCTTTTCTTCAGCTTCCTTCTCCTCAGCTTCCTTTTTCTCAGCTTCCATCAACTCCATGATCTCAGCCATGAGACCAACCTGAGTTTGTGCAATGATGGCATCTTCTAGATGAACACCCCAATCAAAGTTGTCATCCTATTGAGCTACCAG
Source organism: Smallanthus sonchifolius (assembly GCA_023525975.1). Classification (NCBI taxonomy): domain Eukaryota; kingdom Viridiplantae; phylum Streptophyta; class Magnoliopsida; order Asterales; family Asteraceae; genus Smallanthus; species Smallanthus sonchifolius. The sequence goes on along the minus strand of CM042021.1, from coordinate 66,376,129 downwards.
TGCATTGGATTAACCACCGTGGCTTTGATTGTGGTTGTTAGTGTTGTTGTAGCCATGGCTGTTTCCTTGGCTAGGTCTGGTGAAACCCGAAGCCGGTGCTCTGTCTTTCTAACATTCATGAGCAAAGTGTCCAAAGTTTAGACACTTATAGCATTTGGCATTGGATTTGTCAAAACCAACCTTGACATTAGAATGCCCGCCAATGAACTTTCTTCCTGTTCTGTTCAGGAAACGCTTGGCTCTCCTCAAGATCATGGCCATATTCCATTGAATATCCATGTCCTCCATGTCATCAGGATCCACTTGATTAAAATCTTCTACAATTTTCTCGGGATCTGTAAGCTTGCCACCTATGAAGTTCTCGTAGGCCAGCATACAAGATGAAAATAGTGCTACATGATCCTCGGCTATTTTGGCTATAGCTGATTGGTTAGCTGAAGTTGTAGCTGGAGGATTTCTTGAGGTATGTTGTTGATGAGATCCAGAACCTGATCCAGATGCATAGCATGCATGACCACCACAAAAATTTGAGTGGTTTTCTTCAGTAGAGTTTCCAGAGAAAATGGGCAATTCCAGAGCCCGAAGATTTGGTTGTAGAAGACGTCCCATGATACATAGAAGGGTCTTGTTTCTGAGGTCTTCCTGAGCTCTCCTTCTTTCTAAGGTTCATGTTATGAGCTTGAACCTTTCCAATTGCCTCCTCCACTGTCATTTCATAGAATTTTGGATTCTCTCTCATCAGGGTTGTGTACATTTCGAACCTGGGTGGCAAAGCATCCAGAAACTTTTCCACCAACTCTTCATCGGGATACTTGAGATCAAAAGCTTTCAACTCTGTCTGTAGATGATAGAATCTAGAGATAAGGTCATCTAAAGATTCATTCTCCATAAACCTGAAGCACTCATACTGCTTCCTTAGAAGATCTCGTTTACTTTTCTTGATGTCACTATTCCCCTCGAATCTTTTATGTAACGCCTTCCAAAGATCCTTAGAGTTGTCATATCCTCTGAAACTGTGGAACAATTCCCAAGTCAACGCCATAGTGATAGAACCTTGAGCCTTCTTCTCTCAATCATAAACTTTCTTTTCTTCTTCATCGAGTTTACAAATAGGCTTAGGTATGTGGGATTTTTATATCCCTCCAGAATTGGTATCCATAACGAAGAATCGGTATAAGAAATGTAATGCTCAAAGCGTGCTTTCCAGTTGGAATAATCATTTACATTTAGCAGCTTTGGCGGTTTCTGAGGTGTTCCGATCTCATTGTCATAGTTTAAAAGGTTTCCAAGGTTCTGAATATTCGACATGGTAAACACTTGGTCAAATTTCAGAAAAATCAGAGACACTTGCGCACTTGATATTAGCCTTGCGCACTTAGAGAAATGGTCTTGCGTATTTAAGATTTGCTCTTGTGTACTTGATAAGTACGCATGAGTAAATAATAAGTACGCAAGATTATTCTTGCATATTTAGCAAGTACGCAAGAGATTATTCTTGCGTATTTAGTAAGTATGCAGCAAGACTATACTTTTTGCCAGATATGGTAAGTACGCAGAACACCTTTTCACCAACTCTCACCAAACTATTCCGGTCACTGGAAAACACACCGGAGATGGCAAAAATCGGACGGATTAACAATCAAAATGACCCAAAGGTCAGAAACTTGTTTCTAACCAACCTTTGATGCTCAAAACACTCAAAATACACAACAAAAGTCAATTTTTGAGTGATTTTTGCTTCTAAAATAGTGCTCAAGAGCTACCCCTATTTTATCACAAAATTCAACAAAACACCTCCTTTTGCTTGTAAAACTCTGTAGAAAACTCTCCAAACTCACTCACAACACTCGAAATCAAGAGCAATGCTTTGATACCACTTGTAGGTCCCTCGGGTGTGGCAGATTGTCACATGCAAGTGGGTCTACTAGTCAGACCGGGTGCGGAATACCCGTGACTAGGTGGACAGTCTTACGAAACAAAGTAAACCGAAAAGATAATCACTATAAGTGTTTGTCTATAATAAACAATTGAAGGTTACAGATAGAAGTTCTGAGATTACAAAGTTCTACGTATTTTCTAATCTGAGTGCGTACTTATCTACTGTCAACCATTCCTATTTATACATGACATGATGCCTGCGCACTTAGCAAGTGTGCAGGGCAATTTGCTCATGCGTACTTAGCAAGTACGCAAAGGTATTCTTGTGTACTTGCTAAGTACGCAGGAACTATCTCCTGCGCACATACAAGTGCGCAAAACACTTAGAGAACTCTGCAACAGTCAATATGTAAAAGTAAATACAACTCGATAACTAATACATACAGACACTTACAAACAAAGACAAATTCATACATGAAAGTACTAAACTAAGACTCTATCTATCCATAATCTATAAAGAGTGTTTGTCATAGGAAAGTGCTTCAACAGATATTCCAAAAACAGCCTTCTGTACAAGATTTGGACATTTTGAGTTCTTAGTAATGTCATTTGGTTTGACTAATGCCCCCGCTGCATTCATGGACCTCATGAATAAGGTTTGTCGACCAATGTTGGACCGATCTGGGATTGTGTTCATTGATGATATTCTAATCTACTCAAAGAATGAAGGGGATCATGCATGTCATCTCAAGGAATTACTAGAAACACTTAGAAAAGAAAAGTTGTATGCAAAATTCTCTAAGTGTGCATTTTGGCTCCGAGAACTTCAATTCTTTGGTCACGTAATAAATGCAGATGGTATTCTTGTAGATCCTTCAAAGATAGAAACTGTAATGAAATGGAACCCGCCAAAGACACCTACAGAAATTCGCAGTTTCTTAGGGTTAGCTGGTAGCTATAGAAGATTTATTCAGGATTTCTCCAAGATTGCTACCCCATTGACAAAACTCACAAAAAAGAAGACAAAGTTTGTATGGAGAACAGAACAAGAAAGTGCTTTCCAAAAGCTAAAGGAGAAATTAACTCAAGCTCTGGTTTTCTCTTTACCGGAAGGGATAAAGGATCTGGTAGTTTACTCTGATGCTTTGTATCAGGGACTCGGGTGTGTATTAATGTAGAGAGGCAAGGTTATAGCCTATACTTCAAAACAACTCAAACCCATGAAACTAACTACCCGACCTATGATTTAGAGTTAGCTGATGTAGTATTTGCACTTAAAATATGGAGACACTATCAGTATGGAGTTAAGTGCACAATTTACACAGATCATAAAAGCTTAAAGTATTTCTTTGAGCAAAAAGATCTAAACATGAGGTAGCGAAGTTGGTTAGAGCTAATAAAGGATTATGATTGTGAAATCCTGTATCACCCAGGGAAAGCCAATGTAGTGGCAGATGCTCTAAGCCGTAAAGAATAGCATCCTCCTATGTAACTCTTGACTTTATGACTTAGCTCAGGAATGTTCAAATAGACGCATTGAAAGTAGATAATGTTAAGAAAGAAAGAATGGTTGGACAGGAAAAATACTTAGAAGAGAATGAGTATGGGGTTAAGATTCGATTCGGCCGTATGTGGATACCACATATAGGTCAATTTAGAATTAAAGTTATGGGTGAAGCTCATAAGTCACGATATTCGATTCATCCGGGTACTACAAAAATGTACCAAAATCTACGCCAAGATTATTGGTGGGCCGGTATGAAATTTGATATCATGAAATATGTGGCTAAATGCTTGACTTGTTCTCAAGTCAAAGCAGAGCATCAAAAGCCTTATGGCAGATTGCAGCCACTAGATATTCCAGAATGGAAATGGGAGCATATCACTATGGACTTCATAACAAAGCTACCAAAAACAACTAAAGGTTATGATACCATATGGGTGATAGTAGACAGATTGACTAAGAGTGCTCACTTCTTACCGATACATGAGACATACTCTTCAAAATGGTTAGCAGAGGCATTTATCAAAGAAATGGTTTCACGGCATGGTGTGCCGGTTTCAAATGTATATGCCAGAGACACGCATTGTACGTAAAGTTTCTGGAAGAAGTTCCATGAAGAAATGGGAACTAAGTTGTTGATTAGCACGGCATATCATCCTCAAACGGATGGACAAAGTGAAAAAATAATACAAACACTTGAGGATATGTTGCGTGCTTGCATTATTGACTTCGGTGGAAGTTGGGATAGTAATCTACCTTTGGTAGAATTCTCGTATAACAACAGCTATCATGCAAGTATTGGCATGCTGCCATACGAGATGTTATACGAAAGGAGATGTAGAATTCCCATATGTTGGGGAGAGGTTGGACAGAAAGAGTTCGGAAGTAAAGAAATTGTCCAAGTGACAGTTGTAAATTTAGATCAGATTAAAACTCGGCTGAAAGCTGCCAAGGACAGACAAAAGTCATATGCAGACAAAAGACGAAGACCGATAGAGTTCCAAGTCGGAGACTACGTTCTGCTAAAAGTATCTATGTGGAAAGGAATCATTATATTCAGAAAGAGAGGGAAGTTGAGTCCAAGATTTATTGGACCATTTAAAATTTTATCTCGAGTAGGGAAGGTAACCATCCGACCGGTATGTAGTTATCTGGCAAACAGAATGTTATGTCTAAGGAAAGAGTGGTGTATAAATCCCTCCTGGACCCGTCATTCTTTCCTGGGAACATCTCTGTTGGAGGTACTACTCTGGGAAGATAGCCACCTTGTCTTCTTTGATATACCATGGAGAAACCTTTACGAAGATTTAGGACAAGGACTGGTTTTGAAAGGAATGGTTAGAATGGAAACTTGCCTTTTGGCATGTGTAGGATCGGTAAATACAAGATGGTTCTATTCCAATTGAGATTTGCGGAAACAATTACAACTTAATCAAAGTAAACAAGTAGACAAGAAGAATACTGATAATTGCAATTTGTATTAAGCTTCAAGTGTTACAGGATTACAGAGAAAACTCTTAAGCAAAAAAGTACTTTTGCAATGAATCTAAGTACTACTTAGATAGTAACTTAGAATCAAGACAGACCGTTGATTCTAAGGATCAGATCTAACACAGACCGTTGATCTTGTATTGAATCTATTCTACAAATACAGACAATAATAATAACTATGCTAGTTAACTTTATTCAAACGTCTTCTAAGGCATCATTGTTTGCATGCTTGGAGAAGAGCGTTGTTTTCTTTTATTTTCTTGTACCAATGACATTCTTTCTGCGTGGAGTGTGTCAGTGTAGCAGCAGAAAGTTGTCAGTGGTATTGGTTGCTTTATCAAGAACAGTCAGCTGCAACATTTGATCTTCAGTGAGAAGGCTATCAGCTGCAACTTTGATCTTCAGTGTATAAGGCCTATCAGTTGCAACTTTGGTCAGCATCAGATAAGGCATATCAGCTGCAGTTTTGGTCAGCAGCGGATAAAGCCTATCAGCTGCAACTTTGGTCAGCAGGAGATAAGGCCTATCAGCTGCAACTTAGTCAGCAGCAGATAAGGCATATCAGCTGCAGTTTTGGACAGCAGCTGATAAAGCCTATCAGCTGCAACTTTGTCGATCCGCAAAAATATTTGAGATCAGCAGCATTTGTACTTAGAGAATTTTGTAGCCATCAGTCTTTATTTCTACAAACTCCCCCTAGACTGATGCTACCAAAACTCTCTTACTGCTTTTGTTGCTGAAGCTTTTGCATGTGGCTGATAATTCTTTCAACCTCATATCCTCTTTGGTCCTTGCTGGGATTGTTAAGAGGAAGCTCAGATAAAGTCTTGATGTCTTTGCTGGCCATTTTGAAGATAGCTTTGCTTGAATATCTCATCTTCTGTCCTTTAACATCTGTCAATGTGAACTCATCCTTTTCAGTAATGTAGGACCAGTTGATGAATGGAGAGTTGGATTGGAGAGGTTTGACATCAAGGATTTCATCTCTGCTGGGGTTGAAGTGATGTTTGATTGCCAGCAGCAGATGTCTCCCACCTTCATTCATGGGCTCATTGACTTCATGGAGAGTTTCTTCTTCTAGCACCTCATCAACAGCTCGGACGACTAACTTCCAATACTTAGTGACATCTTCCTCTTCATCTACTGAGTCTGGCAAGTCATGGATTTGAACAAAAGCAGGTTTGTATAGGGAACTTTGAAACATAGTCTGCTCTTGTATCCATTCTTCGAGGTTGTCAGCATCATCTTCCTTAGTAACCACCTCCCCCTTTTTGGTTGCATCTGTGAAAAGGGATATATCTGTTTGAGTTCCACTGATACAAGAGAGGGAGTAGGCATAGTTGGGCATTGATGGGCTTCATGCATAGTGACTTGGTGTCTTAGTTTGGACACTTCAGCATCTAGCATTGCCACCCTCGCCGTCAATTCTAAGTTATGAAGTTTAAGTTTATCCTTATCCACAATTGTGGAATCCTTGGAGCTAGATGGGGCCTTAGGCCTAGCCTCTGCATCCCCATCACCCTGGTTTTCTTGGTGCCTGGGATTCCTCTCAGTGAAGAGTGTTTCACAGAAAACATCCTCACTGTGAGATGCCGTGGTTAGGGTCTTAGCTATGTTATCACTGTCCTCCTGGGCAGTTGATGTACCAGGAGTAGTGATAGCCCTTTCCACATTCACTCTATCAATACTACCAGAGTGAACCTTCTTGGGTGATGAACCTGTGTTGGGTGCACCAGCAGCCAAGTCAATCAATACCTCCGATATAGTGGTTGTTGGAGAAGGTATATCATCTTGACCAGGTGCCTCTTCACTTAGGTTCAGAGAAGAGAAATAATGGAATGGCTCAGGGGATTGCTCTATGGATCCGGGATGTGATCCTGATCCTAATAGAGAGGCTTTTAAGGAAGTCTCTCTAGTGTTGTGGATATCCATTTTGGTATTCTCATCAAAATGTTGGGATTCTGAATGAGGGCTTAGAGGTTGGGTTTGGGTCTTTGAGACAAGAAGAGAAGGAGTCTTCTTGCTCCTTTTTCTGGTGTATGTCGTTGCAACTGGGGCCCTTTGTTCCAGTTGAACGATAACATCCACAACAGATGTACGTGATTGTTGTACCTGTGCATTCTTAGTAATATGCACAGGAGTTCGAATGGTGGAAGCAGATTGTTGTTTAGGATGTGATATGGAGGGTGTGGGATCAGTATCAACTGGGATTGCTAAACTGTCACCCGGGGTACTTTGTATGTTCAGCATTGTAGATAAAAATGGAACATTAACCCCTTAGAACTTTTTGGAAACAGTTCTCATACTTAGAAAAATATTATTTTTATGACCCAACATGATGTAGATTCTTACAGGTTTTGAATGTTCTTTTAGTTCCTGATTGAAAACCTCCTGCAAGAATCTTGGGTACATAAAGAATTGTTGCTTTGCACCCTCTTGAAGGTTATATCTCAAACCCTCAAAGATGAGGTGTGCAAAGTTGAAACCTTGGCCAGTAATCATATCGTGGAAAGCAGAGGCAAGTGCGGAGCTCATTTGATGCCATCCACTTCTCTGCTAAGATATGCATTGGAGAAGAGTGTGGCAGAGATACTTCCATGGAGGGCCCATCAGCGCCTTCTCTATTGTATACTCATTTTGATTTCCAGTGTACCCTATGGATTCAAAGGTCCTCATGTACTCGTCCTTTGAGTATGAGATGGCTGCTCCCTCATCTTGAAGCTTAAGATGTTTTCGGAGGGTAGCTTCAGAGATGATGATGTCCTTGTCGTATACCTTGCCTTTTATTTGAGGAATCCCCAGTTCGGTAGAGTAGACGGCAGTATTCCAGAAATCCTCCATATGAGGGATATATATGGTAGGGTTGGTTGTGAGAGCAAAATGGATCTTTGATCGGCATAGGAAGTCGATCATATCATCGAATCCTTCAGATTTCTTTCCCTTGGTTAAGTATAATGTAAGGTTGTGGTACGGGGAGAACTAGTCGTCAGGGTTATTGATGTCTACCATTGTTGTTTGATTTTGGAGGGATGGTTTGAAGGTTTAAGAATATGGAAGGATTTGAATGTTTTAAGGATGGAAGGCTTTGAATGTGGTGGGGACTTGAGAGAACGTGATGTGGGTTTATGGTGAAATTGAATGTGAATAGGTGATAAGGAAATTTAATTTGTTCTTATAACGGCAGAGGAGGGAAAAAGCAAAATGACTTGTATAGTACAACCTTATTCACCTTTTACTGTTACAGCTGTAATACACCGAGGCAGTCATGGTAAAGACTGACGTTAATTTTTACAGCGGGTAAAAGTTAATTTGGACTTAAATTTACCCATCAGCAGCAAACTTGGTTGTTGTGGATGAATAAGCCTGTCCGCTGCAAGCTTGGTTGATGCGGAAGGTTAAGTCTGTCAGCAGCGAACTCAATTGCTGCTGATGGATTCAATGATCTGCAGCAAGGATGTTGCTGCTGACAGCCTTAAAGCTATCCATAGGAAACTTGTTCCTACTGATAACTTAAGGCAGTCAATGGCAAATCCTTTGCTGCTGAATATAAAACCTGTCAGCAGCTGAAGGACAAAAATGCTGCTAACTTATAACTTTTATTTACAACAAAAGACAAAACATATTTTTTACAAAAGAATTTTAGAGATAGATTTTAATCAAAGTTCATCATACCAATGGATTCAACTAAATATCTAAATCTAGATTCGTCAAAAGGTTTTGTAAACAAATCAGCATATTGCTCATTTGTATGAACTTTGGTTAAAATAATCCTCTTTTTCTCAGCTTGATCTCTTATGAAATGATACCTGATGTCAATGTACTTTGTCTTGGAGTGCTGCACTGGATTGTTTGTGATTGATATAACACTCATGTTGTCAATGTGAATTGGAGTTGCCATGAAAGTCATCCCATAATCCAGCATTTGATTTTGTATCCAGATGACTTGTGCACAGCAACTTGAAGCTGCAATGTATTCTGCTTCAACTGTAGAAGTTGAAACACAGGTTTGCTTCTTGCTCTGCCATGAAATCAGTCTTCCTCCCAGAAACTGACATCCCCCTGATGTGGACTTTTTGTCAAAGTGCATCCCCCATAATCATTATCAGTGTATGCATACAGATTGAACTTGTCATTTTTAGAGTACCAAAGCCCAAGTCTTGGGGCTCCTTTTAGGTATCTAATAATTCTCTTAACAGCTTGAAGATGTGAAACCTTTAGAGCTGCTTGAAATCTTGCACAGAGACATAGTACAAACATGATATCTGGCCTTGAGGTAGTGAGATACATGAGAGACCCTATCATTGCACGGTACTGATGTTGATCAGTGTCTTGGCCATCTTTGTCTGGTGTCAGCTGATGGTGCACTTGCATAGGGGTTATTGCAGCAGAGCAGTCAGCCATCTTGAATCTTTCTAAAATGCTCTTTACATATTTGGATTGGCTGATGAAGATTCCATTTGGGACTTGTTTGACTTGTAGACCCAAGAAGAAATTTAGTTCACCCATTGAACTCATTTCAAACTTTGAGTGCATCAGAATCTCAAAGTCTTTGCACATCTTTTTCCTTGTTGATCCAAAGATGATATCATCAACATAGATTTGAACTAGTAAGATTTCTCCCCTTCATCTTTGATAAACATGGTTTGGTCAATAGCACCCCTTCTGAAGTTGTTGCTTAGTATATATCCTAACAAAGTTTCATACCAGGCTCTTGGTGCTTGATGTAAGCCATACAGAGCTTTGTCTAGTTTAAACACTTGAGTAAGATGTGCAGGATCTACAAATCCTGGAGGCTGTTTGATGTATACTTCCTCACCAATCTTTCCATACAGAAAGGCACTCTTTACTTCCATTTGATAGACAGTGAAATTCTTGGATGCAGCATATGCTAGGAAGATTCTGATGGCCTCCAGCCTGGCAACAGGAGCAAAGACTTTATCATAGTCAATTCCTTCTTCCTGAGTGTAGCCTTGAGCTACAAGTATGGCTTTGTTTTTTACTACAATGCCTCTCTCATCTTGCTTGTTCATAAAAACCCATCGTGTGCCAATAGCATATTGACCTGGTGGAAGATCAACAAGTTTCCATACATCTTGCCTCTTGAATTGCAGCAACTCTTCCTGCATTGCGTCAATCCAGCTGTTGTGTTTCAGTGCTTCATCTATTTTCTTGGGTTCCACCTGAGATAGAAAACATGAAAACAAGCATATATTGGCCTCGTGAGATTTGCTTCTTGTGAGAACTCCTTGGTGAACTTGGCCAATAATATTTTCTTGAGGATGTTCTTTGTGGATCCTCTGTGCTGGTACTACTTCCAGCTGTATCCCTTGCTCCAGATTGCTTTGATTTTGATCAGGGGTCTCTTCATTCATGGTGGAAGAGTCTTCAACATCAGCAGCCACATCAATATTTTTAGCAATAGCATCAACAGCATCTACAGCATTTACCGAAAAGTCTTCATCTAAATTGTCAGTTTCAGAAAGGCTGATGCTGGTGACATTGGAGAGTCTTGTTCCGGCTTCACTTGCTTCATTTGCTTCCACAACTAATGGAGGATCAATGGATGGTCTTCTCAGTCTGATAGAAGATTTTGGAAAGTTTAGTCTGTAGTCAATGGATGAAGTAGAGGCAGGTGTTTGGGTAGAGGTAGACTCCATATTTGAGAAGATGAGAGGCTCAAATATTTGGGAGAAGGAGTCTATGTCAAAGAGCCAGTTTGGGCCTTTTCCTAGCTCACAGACGATGTGTTCTCTACATTCCACATTTGCTGATTCTTCCACAATTCTTGTTCTTGAATTGAATACTCTGTAGGCCTTTGATTAAGAGGAATAGCCTACAAAATATCCTTCATCAGATTTGGCACCAAACTTAGGAAGAACCCCATGTGTGATGAGAATGGTGCATGGACACCCAAAAGGCTTTAGAAACCCAATGTTGGGAACTTTTTGAAACCAATGTTCATAAGGTGTCTTGTTGAGGGGCTTGACGATGAGAACTCTATTTTGCACATAGCAGGCTGTGCTAACTGCTTCTGCCCAGAACGTGAGAGGCAGTTTGGAGTCAGCCAACATAGATCTTGCTGACTCAATTAGAGTTCTGTTTCTCCTTTCAGCAACTCCATTTTGTTGAGGAGTTCTTGGAGTACTGTATTGTCTTTCTATCCCCTTGCTTTCACAGAAACAGTTTAAAGTGTGGTTCTTGAACTCTGTGCCTTGATCACACCTTATGATCTTCACCTTTTGATTGCTTTGATTCTCTACTCAAAGAATGTAGGATTTGAGAATTTCAGCAGTTTCATCTTTAGTTCTCAAAAAGGGTACCCATGAGAATCTGGTGTAGTCATCAGTTATCACCAGACAGTATGACTTCTTGCCCTTTGACATGACATTTGTAGGACTAAAGAGATCCATATGCAGCAGCTGTAGTGGATTGTCATTTGTATTCAAGGTCTTGGGCTTGTGAGAACTTTTGTGTTGCTTCCCCTTTAAGCAAGCAATGCAGTGGTCTTCTAGCTGGCATTCTTTGTCAGGAAGCCCTCTGACAAGATTGTCGTTTACCAGTTTGTTAATAGTTTTGATAGTAACATGACTTAATCTCCTGTGCCAGAGAGCTGATTCATCAACTGAGGCTTTTGACAGAAAACAGGAAACACTCCCAGATGGAGTGACTTCATTCATGTCCAGTACATAGGGATTCTATTTTCTCTGAGCAGTTAATAAAATCTTTTCTGGAGGAGGTAAGGATAAGCCTAGAGATAGTATGAAGCATTCTTTATATGTGAATAGCATCCAATGCTTTTGGTCACAGACCTGGGAAACACTCATGAGATTGAAGTCCAATTCTTTGACATAGTTGACCTTGTCAATGCTCATTCTTTCGTTGGACACAGTTCCTTGTCCAGTAACGGATCCTCTATTTGAGTCACTTCCAAAGGCAACATATCCTCCATTGAAGTGCCTGAAGTTGGAGAGGATGGATCTGTTGCCTGTCATGTGCCTGGAACACCCACTGTCTACCACCCAGGTGTTATTCATGTGACCTGGCTGTCCATGCACATGATAGAGATCTAGTTAGTGGGAGGAGTCCAAGAGCTTGCATCCTTGAAGAAAAGGGTTCTTGGAATGTTATATTCATCATGTGTGCATTCAACAGAACCAATGATGAGTCTTGGAGTGATAGAAATTGGGATATTGGCTTTCCATTGTTGAGGAGTTGGTCTTCTTGTTCTCTTTTCTCTGTCAGCAGTTGATTTTGCTTTGGCTGCTGATGGATGTTCTTTAACAGCAGCAGATTTTGTTGCTGGGGACTTTAGCTTATCAGCAGCAGATTTTGTTGCTGCTGATTTCTTTGGCTTCTCAGCAGCAGATTTTGTTGCTGCTGAATTAAGCTTATCAGCAGCAGATGTTGTTGCTACTGATGGTTTAACAACCGATGTATGCTGATCCTTCTTTACCTTTGTCTTTGAGAGGCTTGATGAAGGATCTGGTTGAAAGGGTTAAATTAACAATTTGCAGCAAAGTGGTCTGATTCACCACATATGATGCAAGTCTGTTGAGATTTTGACAACTGCTCCCTTGGTGGAGAAAGAGAGTTTCTGAATTGAGTTGTCTTTGCTTCAAACCTTCTTACCTGTTTGTTCTTCTTTGTCTTCTCAAAAGCACGTTGCCTGAGGTTTCCTTGCTGCTGATGGTAGTAGAAGTAGGTGCTGGCAGTGTGGTTATATTTTCCACAGACAAAGCATGATTTTTCCAGTTTGTCCCATGAAAGATAAACATAATCCTTTCTTTTGAAAAGGTCTTTGAAATTCCAAGGGTGAGCTTTGTTGTGCTTAAAAGTAGCTTCTTTCAATGTCTTTTGAACACATGGAACTCTTTCTCCAGGCTTATGGCATATGTCAAACACCTTTCTTTGAGGCTTTGAGGTTGAAGACTGCCCCTTTTCAACATTTAGCTTTCTTCCTTCTAGAGGATAGCTAATTTTGAGTTGGTTGAAAGGTATAGGAACCGGAGCAGCTGGTAAAGGAACAGGAGTACTTGTTTGAATGACTTTAAGAACAGGCTCTGGTACTTGTACTAGTGATGAGATCTCCTCACTTTTAGTGGACTCTGAGCAATATGACTCAGAATCTGATGAGGTAGTGTATTCTTGCACCAGTGGTTCATATATTGAAGGATCAAGATCTCGGTTGGCCTTTTCAAGATTTGAAAGATTGAAGCTTGGTTCATGGATGGCAACGTAGTCAGCAGGAGGTGCAACGGCTTGGTATTGTTCACCATGATACCCCAGACCAGTTTTTACCTTTTCATGAATTTGAGCATCTAAAAGTCTTTGTAGATTTTTAGATGCAAATTCATATTTATCAACATGAACTTTTTGTTCTGCCAATTCTACTCTGGTAGCTTTTAGTCTAGCCAATAGATCATCAATCTGAGTTTCAAGATTGCTTTGTTCATGTTTTAGTAATGAAATCTCTTTCTTTAGGCGGTTAATTTTTTCTTTATAACTGTTTTCTACCTTTATGAATTCAGATTTCATTTGATGAAACTCTTCATTTTGATCTATAAGGTTTTGATTATGCTTTCTGTATCCTAACACCTTATCAATACAAGCTTGGGAACAGAGATGTTCATATACCTGAGGCGGTATCTCAGTTGTGTCTGCCATAAGTGCTTGGTTGTTGGCAGGCAGCTCTTCATACTGGAAGCTCCAGTCGAAGTCAGAAGTTCCAACAGTTGCACAGGCTGCAGTTTGAACTGGAAGAGTAGCTTGTTGCTGTTGTTGTCTAGGTTGGGCTTGGTGAGCTTGTCTTGATTGAGGAGTAGCTGGATTGGCTCTTGGTGCCTTGCATTCTCTAGCAAAGTGACCCAGTTGGTTACAGTTGTAACATCTTAGTTTGCTTTTATCCAATCCAACTCTGGTGTTGGAGTTGTTGCTTGGAATGGGTCTTCCGGTTCTAAAGTAGAACCTTTTTGCTCTTATAGAGAGCATGGCATACGAGTGTTGTATGTCCATTTCTTCTAAGTCATCTGGATGGAAGCATTTCAGATCCTCCTTGATAAAGGACATGTTGCTTGAGTTTTCATAGACAAAAGCAGCAGAGGTTGAGGTTTGAGGAGGAGCTTCTAGGAGAAATGGTGAGGTGTTTGTTTAAGAGGTTGGAGTTTGTGGATGGGTGACAATGGGAGGATAGTAGTTGCTGGAACTAGGACCTGAGTGATCAGAGTGGAGGGCAGAGGTAGTGGTGGATGTTGAGGCATTTTGATAGCTTGAGCTTCGTTGTTTTGCCTGAATCATCTCAAGCTCATAGGTTTTCAGCATACCAAAGAGCTCAGTCATTTGGAGAGTCTTCAGATTCTCAGTTCTTCTGATGGACACTGTGTAGAGTGTCCAGCAGCTAGGTAAAGACCTGATGAACTTTTTGAGAATATCTTCATTCTCCAGCTTCACCTTTAAGCACTGCAGCTCACCTACAAGATAAGTAAATATGTTATATAAAACAGTTAGGGACTCACCTTCCTTCCAGACGAAGTTTTCGTACTGCTGCTTCAGGATGTCCCTTCTGTTTTCTTTGACTTCCTCTGAGCTAGCAAACATCTTCTCAAGAGCCTCCCATAGCTCCTTAGCAGTTTTGTAAACTCTGAAGTTGTGAAAAACTTCATTTGGTAAGCATATTTTAATGGCTCCCAAGGCTTTGAAGTCTACCTCCATTTTCTTGATATCTTCATCAGAGTACTTGGAGGGTTCTTTGGGAACCAGTGCACCTCTGGAATCAGCATAGGACACCATGGGTATGTATGGTCCATCTTTAATGGATTTCCACATCCCATATTCCTGATAGCAGAAGAAGCTTTCCATTTTGTTCTTCCACATATCGTAATCTTCACTAGACACCAGTCTTGGTGGTCTATTAATGCTTCCAATATCTTTAAATCCATTGTTTTGAGCCATTTCTGTCTTTTAGACAATGAGTGACTTTTAGCAAAAAGATAGATAAGAATAGAACCAGAGAATGATTAAACAAATGTGAGTTTGTTTAATCTGTGAGCCAAAGCTCTGATACCACTTGTATTTGCTAATCTGAATGCGTACTTATCTATTGTCAACCATTCCTATTTATACATGACCTGATGCCTGCGCACTTAGCAAGTGCGCAGGGCAATTTGCTCATGCGTACTTAGCAAGTACGCAAAGGTATTCTTGCGTACTTGCTAAGTACGCAGGAACTATCTCCTGCGCACAAACAAGTGCGCAAAACACTTAGAGAAATCTGCAACAATCAATTTGTAAAAGTAAATACAACTCGATAACTAATACATACAGACACTTACAAACAAAGACAAATACATACATGAAAGTACTAAACTAAGACTCTATCTATCCATAATCTATCCAGAGTGTTTGTCACAGGAAAGTGCTTCAACAGATATTCCAAAAACAGCCTTCTGTACAAGATATGGACATTTTGAGTTCTTAGTAATGTCATTTGGTTTGACTAATGCCCCCGCTGCATTCATGGACCTCATGAATAAGGTTTGTCGACCAATGTTGGACCGATCTGTGATTGTGTTCATTGATGATATTCTAATCTACTCAAAGAATGAAGGGGATCATGCATGTCATCTCAAGGAAGTACTAGAAACACTTAGAAAAGAAAAGTTGTATGGAAAATTCTCTAAGTGTGCGTTTTGGCTCCGAGAACTTCAATTCTTAGGTCACGTAATAAACACATAAGGTATTCTTATAGATCCTTCTGTAACATCTATGGTTTTTCGGCCTTATCTTTTTCTTTTTTTTTATTATTTTTACTATTTTTATACAATAATAACACTACATTTACACCCCGTGTTCATTCAACATAATATGTCACATTTATTATATCAATTCAATTTCCAACCATACATGTTCATACTATTATATATAACACATGAAAGTGTATCTACATGTATATAAAAGGAAACACTTTGTTATGATGAATATACATCAAAATAAAACGTGCGAGCTTTATCGTAACGTATATAATTGTGGTATATGTGTAAACATATACATATTTGATTACCAGATAAATCAAACATGCAACCTTTAATTTTATAAAAAAATAATGAAGCTTTTGAGCTTAGATCATGTAGTTATACCTTTTAAATAAATACATGCATCCATTTATAAATATATATGTGGTTATATGTATATACTTGTTGTTATTAAATAAAACAAATTATATGATTTCTAATTTTATAAAAATGGAAACCTTTCCTTTATAAATTAATAATAAAACAAATATTATTTGTATTCTATAAATTTTCTAAAAACGTTTTTTTTAACCATTAAAATAATTTAAAACCAAATAGATTAAACTTGCACCCCCATTTCCAAGGATTGAACCCTGGAACAAGTTTCATCCGATTTTGACTTTGGAAAGTCAAAACCCATTTCAAATCCATTCAATCCCAGTAAATTCGATGCATTTATACCCCCAAACTGTTTTACCACTCTTTCACGTCGGTTATAGACTAGCAATCACTCGATTTGATTGAATATTTTCAGTTTTGAAACCCACAAAGCGGTTACGAGCGGGAGTTCAAAGGACCACGATTCAAGACTCATAAATCGTGCATTCTCTTTCGAATTCAAGTGGTAATGTGTTACAAATACCATTTGTATCTACCCAATCCGTTTACAACTGGAAATCGAACTCAATCCGTCTTTTTTTTCCTCCCTGATCGCGATCAGCTTCAAGGGTTCTAGCCTCGTGAAACCAAGCCTAATAACAGGTAATTCGCATACTCTCTACTCGTTTTTGATCCCCCGATCTGAAGCCCCAACGTTGGTTACAAACTGTTATGAAATCATGGTGGTTTTGGGGCTAGGGTTTCTATATTTTGTATTGGGGAAGATGGGTTCTTGGACTTGATAGATAAAACGCTTATGTTTCTGAATTTTAACAAGGCTTAAGCCCAGATTAAATGGTTAAACACCCTTACCCACACAATCAAGGTCACAGGTTCTATCCCCGTGACTGACTATCTTTTTGTTCCCTTTTCCTTATTTGATTTGATCCTACTTCTTCACACTCAAACACATATGTACTCATTCACAACTATTATTGTTATGTGAGATTTAATAAACAAATTCTATTATAGATTTTCAAGGATTTATAACTATCAACTTATATAAATAAGGGGTATTTATATAAATGTATATATGTCTAACTGATTTCTAAAAACAATTTTGTGACCGTGTTTAAGTATGCATTTTTCTTTTTCATTATAACTTTAAATTTGGAAAACTTGCCGGGTTTTGGGATTAAGTCCTTCTAATACTTTTAATGCATTAGTTAAATGTTTAAAAAAATCCCAATTCAATTTTTATAAATGAATGATGTTTATTACACAAATTTTAATTAAATGTTTAAATATTATTAAATTCTTTTAAACATACAAATAGTTATTGTGATAGGAATAATTATTTTAAACTTTTAAACTTACTATTTTAAATAATTATCATATACAAAGTTCAATTAATTTTGTTTAAAGCCTATTTATTTATTAACTATTTTTCATTTAAAGGAGATTATTAAATAACTTAATTAATCATTTTGTTTACACAAAATAAGTTAATCACACCACTTTCATTTCAAAAGTTATTCATAAATTATTATTAGAACAATTATATAAATGAATTCAAATGTATTACTAAACTCATTCCATTTCATAACTTTATTTATTAATTATCTTTAGAATAATTATATTACTATATAATTAAGTAGAAGCCTTAATTAATTCTAATTAATTTTATAACTTCTTTTGTTATCATTTCAATACTTGGCATTAACTTATGTTTTCCTACAAAATAAATATACAAGTCCATACCCAATCCCAAACCCTACAAAACCCTAGAAATCCTTTATTTTTATTTAACATACATTTAATTTAGAATACAAATATCCATGTAGGTTGATTGTGAGAAACCCTCACGAGGCATATCCATCATGTACAATCCCTACCATTCCTAGCTTCTTTACAAGTGCGTATTACATAGCCCCTTTTACTCTTTTACACTTTTTGGGGTGAAACATGAACACTATACAAACTATTGCTTACATTTACACAAACTACACAAATACAAATCCTCTTTACATTCATGTGTGCAATTTGAGCTTTATGCCTGAGTGCTAGTTGTGCTAACTTTTGTGTGCAATTTATGTGCAATCATTAACTATTCAAGCCGACGGTAAACAATGATAGATCTATTGAGTCTGACAAACCCACCCAGATTGGGATGATTGTTACCGACAACACAATTTTGCATGCTAGTTACAAAGGTTTGATTGTACTTTGGTTACACAATAGCTGCTCTCCATAAATGCCTTATTTTATCATGCTATGTAAGGATTTGATTATTTACAATTATTCAATACCTATGTATAAACCTGTGTATGCTCACCAACTTTTTAGTTGACCTTATTTTATTCATGTTTCCGGTACTAATGTGTGATTTTGATCAAGACTTGCGACACATAAGTTTTGGACCTAGATAATTTTAAATAAAGGATTATGTATTTCATTTTATGTACTTGTTTTGATTTGGTTTTGTCTTGAATACTTGAAATGAATTTGAATGATTAATATATTTCAATTTAGTCAACCTTATGCTCATGAACAGTCTACATGTCCCACCCCGACGTTTCCGCCATCGGTTGGGGTGTGACAGATTGGTATCAGAGCCTTGGTTATAGGGAATTAGGTTATTAGACACTCTTGACCTAGACTATAACCTTAGGACACCCATAATATGTCATGCTATTACATGTTACATGATTACTTCTTATGTGAATATTTTACACGTTATACTAAGTAATTACACTACATGATACAATACTTAATAGTCTATGTGTCACACTACTCACTAACTTTTGTGTTTATGTTCATTGTTATTTACATGCTACCTATTTGATTCATTTAAGTGCAATCCTAAGTTTCAACACACACTTATACACACATAGTTCTTCATACATCCATAAACTCACACATATAATGTCACCACCTCTTTTGATCTAAATCTAAACTACTGGGCCAAATACCTATTAATAATAAACAAGAGGCCCACTTACCCACATACTATTTGTGAAGACTCGATGTTATGACTAGTCAAACTCTAAACTTATGAGAACTCATATGTCTAACACTCAATATTTCATTATCACTAACAACCTTTTCATTGTTAGTCATGGACTCCTACTCTCCTTCCTCCCCGGTTTACCGTCCTGGAGCAGAGTCTGATTGGGAAGAAGACATCGGGACACCCGTGTATCGGTCACCAACACCCCCAGGTGCTAGACATAGGTTTGATGTAAGGGCAGACTGGATTAGGAACACCGGCCCAAGACTTCAAACACCTGGATCACCCCCACCCAGAAACCCATATCAGACACCACATCTTCACAATCAGTTACCACCCCCACTAAGAGACCCATATCTAATGCCCGACCCGTACCATCCTAACCCTTAGGTAAGGCATACCATGGCACCCACTAGTGCTATGGGAATTCTAATCGGTGACATTCACCAATATGTGAGGACCTCGGAGTTTGAGAGGCAAATGATGGAGCACGAAATAAGGCACGACTTGCAAGGACAAAGAATGGATGGCCTAGCGTATCAATTATGGTACCAAAAGGGTTTAATTTCCACCCTCGAAAAAGAAATACTCGAGAATCGCACGGAAGCAGCTAGAGCCGAGGCCAGATCGGCTACCCGAGTGACCATAGCAGTGCTCGTCTTGGTGATTATCTACATCTTAGTGGAAAGCTACCTAAGACGTTAGCAAGAATTTCCATTTATTGTCTTTAATTTTTTTAGTTTGAGAACCATTTCTTTATGTTTTGAATAATGTTCAACATTTCATCATTTAATAATGAGTTTTATATTACAACTCTAATTTTATTAATCATTGATTTGGGCACAGTGAGTACACATTACACCCGTCATATTCAAAATTTTCTCAAGTATAATCTTCTTCATTTATTAAAATATAGTACACAACCGGCAATCTTTTTCGTAAACAAATCATCCTATTATTTGATTTAAACAACCTCGTTATTTTGTTCAAACCAAACGTTTATCAAACTTTTAGATAGTATCAGGAATATAAGTTTTCTATAAACATTTTCACCTTGTAAAGAAACTTAGTACAACCTATTTTATAAGAGCATTATTCCAAATTAATACATAACTATGACTTTTTCTCGTTAAATTAATTATTTCCGACCTTGGTTAAATTAATATACAACTACTTTTTTAGCCATTGTAAATCATGGTTTAAATTATTTAATCTCTATTTCTTAAATATTTTTTATAAAAAAGGCTTTTGTATAATTATCCATTTACTTAATTCAACCCATTACTGTCACCCTCCTATTCATCTACGAACAATTTCTTGCTTTCAAACAAAATCAGTTATTTATAAACACATTACTCAGAATATTTTCAGAACCTTCTCGTTATCTTGCACTTTCAGTAATGTATGAGTATACTTACCACTTCAAGAGATGACCCATTTCGCGTAGACGTTAACCGTCCCTACAAACCCCAACGAGATTTAAAAAGCTACAACCTAACTACTCACATTGTACATGAACTCCAAACAACACGCTTGTCCGCAACACTCGATCACATACAAAACTCATTAGTATACGTCACACACGAAAATCAATAACTTATGTATGCACGTTCACAAGATACACAACACGATTACATGATACATGAAACTAGTCGATTTGCAAATCACAATTTACTAGATTGATCACATAACACATGAAACCTGTTTATTTGCAATACACATGCTACTGGATTGAACCCATAATACATGAAACTTGGTTGTTTGCAATATACATGATACATAACAATTGTTTGTTTGATACATAATAATAGATTAACCACATTAAACATGAAAACTCATTTGGTTATAAAGTACATGATACTAAATTGTGCACATTATACAATATACATAATACTAATTTGTTTATATTACACATGAAAGTTTATTTGTTTACAAACTACATGGTACTAAGTTGTTAACGTCATACATTAAATTCATCTCTTACCTATACATGATGTTAAAATTGTTCAATTTACATATGAAACCTATTTGATTACAAGCTACATGACACTAGATCATACATGAAACTTGTGTGTTTACACTATACACGAAACTAAGTTGCTTACAATCGTTGTAATTGATTGATCACATCATACACAAAGAATGGTCATACACTTTTGTTCACCAAAGTTGAAAACCACAACACATTAAAGCTACTCGGGGTTTGACGTATTCTTGTTCAAACACGAGGAAGCTGTAACACTTTAAAACAACTCGGTGTTTGACGTATTCTTGTTCAAACACGAGTAAACTATGGAACTTTATATTGTACTATGTCACACCCCGATCGATGGAGGAATCATCGGGGCGGGACATGTAGACTGTTCATAAGCACAAGGTTGACTACATTGAAATATATTAAACTTTAAATTCCATTACAATCATTCAAACAAAACCAAATCCAAGACATAAACAATATTTCAAAACATAGAATTCTTTATTTAAATTAGCTAAGTCCAAAGCCTAAGTGTAGCGCATCTTGATCAAACTCACATATTAGGACCTGAAATATGAATAAAATAAAGTCAACTAAAAAGTTGGTGAGTATAACACAGGTTTGTATATAGATAGCATATAGTTTGAAAATCAAATCCATACATAACATGATAAATAAGGCATTTATGGGGAGCAGCTATTGTGTAACCAAGTACAATCAAACCTTTGTAACTAGCATGCAAAATTGTGTTGTCGGTATCAATCACCCCAATCTGGGTGGGTTTGTCAGACTCAATAGATCTATCATTGAAAACCGTCGGCTTGAATAGTTAATGATTGCACATAAGTGTTCACAAAAGTTAGCACACATAGCACTCGGACATAAAGCTCAAATTGCACACATGAATGTAATAGGATTTGTATTTGTGTTGTTTGTGTAAATGTAAACATGTAATTTGACAGAGTTCATGTTTCACCCCAAAAGTGTAAAAGAGTAAAAGGGGCTATGAAATACTCACTTGGTTTGAAGGCGTAGTTAACAAAGATACTAGATAGAATAAGGATCCTTGAAATGTACAAGTTAACCTAGTGTGTAATGCGTATTGTATCATTAGTGTGCATTTAAGTTTAAAGTTGAATTTGAATTTGTGTATAAGGCCATTGATTTGTACTTAAAAGTATTGAATAAAATATAAGGTTTTGAAATAACCATTTTTGAAGCATTTTGTTTAAGGTTTTAGTTTAAATAATTAATTAAGTAAATTAAATAATTATCGTTTGTGAAAATATTGTAAGTGTTAAATATAATTAAGTGTAAATAAATAAATGTCTTTGTTTAAATATAAAGTAAATAAATAATCATTATTTTGTTTATTTATTTATAAAATGTAACTTAACCATTTAAATACTTTTTAAATGAAAGGTTTAGCAATAATTGTAAATTTAATTTTTTTATAAACTTTAAATAAATAATTTTCTATTTATTCCAAGATTAAAGATTTTGATCTTTCTAAATATAATTAAATGCATTTTTATAAAAATCAAATATTTTTATTTTGTAATTTAATCAGAAATATTTATTGTTTAAAAAATATATAAAATTATAATTCTGCCAAAAATTTAGCTCACACACGACCGTGCCTGGGAAGGGCACGATCGTGCTCGAACCACGGGCGCGACCATGCTAGTCGGGGCGCGACCGTGTTGATCAAGCTGAGGGCTTAACTAATTAAATCATAAGGCACGACCGTGCCTTGGCCAGGCACGATCGTGTCTATGATTCTAAGACACGACTAAGATTAGCCAAAGGGCATGATTGGATATGGACATGAGGACACGACCACGCTGATAGTCGGCACGAGCGCGTCGCATGAGGCACGACCGCGCTAGATGATTAGCGCGACCGCGTCTGTTCCAAATAAGGAACAATTTGACTAATTCTTACAATAACAGGGTTGGAAATCATAGGGCTTTTATTTATAGCGTTATTACGAGTCTTGTTATATAGATTAATTGTATTTAAATCATGTTTAGAATTGAATTCGATTAAACTATTTTGAATAAAATATAGATTCGGGTTCAGGAAGATTTCTATAATGGAAGCCCAAATTAACATGGGGCTTTTGATCTAGAGACTAAATAGACCGAGGACAGAGTTTCAATTACCCGGAAGAGTAGCGAATTGATAGAGGACGGTAGGAAAGAGTTTCGGCGTCGACGAGGATGGTTTCCGGTGCTCCTTGCTGCGATTCCGGCTGTCTCAAAGCTTTCGGGAGTTTTCGAGGTCGATGGAGCGTTTGGTTGGGGGAATTTCACTCCAGGATAGAATAATCGATGTTCAAGGGAGAGGATTTTGATTTCTTGGGACAAATCGGGTTTTCTGATGTTAATGGTTGAAATTGATAATATTATTTTCTTTGTTAATGAAAATGAAACGTATATCGGTTACGAAACTCAACGATCTCGCGTTTAAAACTGGTTTTACGTTTCAACTGGTACGAGACGCGACCGTGCCCAAACGAGGCGCGACCATGCCAAGGCACTGGGCGCGATCGTTCCAAAGCAAGTCGCGACCGTGCCAAAGCACTTGGCGCGACCGTGCTTAATTAAGGTTTCTTGTTATCTTTCAACATTAGCTTTTGTAACTTTAGTTTTCGACAAATTGAATAAAATGATTACTTGTGTAGCGCTTGATAGTATATAACCGAGTAAGATTTGAGGATTTGTATTGAATCATTGTATTTAATTTATGGCACAAGATAGAATAAGATAGTTCACTTGAATTAGGTTTAAAATACGTTACATTGAATTGAAATACGGATACTAAAAATCAGAAATGTTACAGTCTCCCCATGTTGAGAGAATTTCATCCCGAAATTTAGCTAGAGGAAACAACAGCATCAGAAAAAAAGATGGGGGTACTTGAGCTTCATTTGATCCTATCGTTCCCAAGTGAATTCAGGACCACGTTTAGATTCCCAACGAACTTTGACAATAGGAATACGACTTCGCTTGAGTTTCTTGATTTCACGATCCATAATTTCTACCGGTTTCTCAACGAAGTGCATCGTTTCATCGATGCGCACGTCATCAAGTGGTATATGGAGATTCTCATCAGCGAGACATTTCTTCAGATTAGATACATGAATTGTAGGATGCACATTGCCAAGAGATGGAGGTAACTCGAGTTTGCAAGCCACTTTCCCAATCCTTTCAAGGATTTTGAATCGGCCAACGAAGCGAGGTGCTAACTTGCCTTTCTTTCCAAAACGGATCACACCCTTCCACGGAGACACCTTAAGAAGAACAAGGTCACCGACTTGGAATTCTAGGTGTTTTCGTCGTTTATCGGCATAACTCTTTTGCCGACTTCTCGCTGTTCGGATGTTGTCACGGATTTGCATAATCTTGTCGGATGTTTCTTGAAAAAGCTCGGGACCGGTGATTTGTGCTTCACCAATCTCATTCCAACAGATAGGAGAACGACATTTGCGACCATAAAGAGCTTCAAATGGAGCCATGTTGATACTCGTGTGATAGCTATTGTTGTAAGAGAACTCAATTAGGGGTAAATGTGAATCCCAATTGCCACCAAAATCAATGACACAAGCTCTAAGCATGTCTTCAAGAGTTTGGATTGTTCGCTCGGTTTGACCATCAGTTTGGGGATGGTAAGCCGTGCTCAAATCCAATCGTGTGCCAAGAGCAGATTGAAGATATTGCCAAAAACGAGAAATGAACCGGGCATCTCGATCGGATATTATGTTCAAGGGAACACCATGACGGCTCACAATTTCGTCGATGTAAATTCGGGCTAGTTTCTCAACCCGATAGTCTTCACGGATAGGCAAGAAATGAGCAGATTTGGTGAGACGATCAATGATCACCCAAATGCTATCATAACCACTCGAGGTGCGAGGGAGTTTGGTAATAAAATCCATGGCTAAGTTCTCCCATTTCCACACAGGAATTTCCGGTTGTTCAAGTAATCCGGAAGGACGTTGGTGTTCGGCTTTGACTTTGGAACACGTTAGACATTTGGCAACATAGTGAGCAATGTCCTTTTTCATACCGGGCCACCAATATTGTTGGCGAAGATCTTGGTACATTTTATCCGCACCAGGATGAATAGAATAACGAGTCTTGTGAGCCTCGTTTAAGAGAAATGAACGGAGATCATCGCGATTGGGAACCCAAATACGGTTCAAGTAATAGAGTAAGCCATTGGGTTTTGATTCAAGCAGAAGTTCAACACCACACGACATTTCTTCGTACATGTTACCCTCGGTGACTGAGACGTGTTGAGCTTCTAAGATGTGGATTTGAATATCGGTTTGAATTCGAACACATTGAAGTATGACATGGTCCTTTCGACTCAAAGCGTCGGCCACAACATTCGCTTTGCCAGGATGTTAACGAATCTCGCAGTCGTAGTCGTTAAGGAGTTCAACCCAACGTCGTTGCCTCATATTGAGTTCCTTTTGGTTGAAGATATGTTGGAGACTTTTGTGGTCAGTGAACACCACACATTTTGTGCCATAGAGATAATGTCTCCAAATCTTCAATGCGAATACGACCGCACCCAACTCGAGATCGTGCGTCGTATAATTCTTCTCATGAATCTTAAGTTGCCTTGATGCATAAGCGATTACTTTGCCTTGTTGCATGAAGACACAACCGAGACCTTGGTTAGAAGCATCACAGTAGACAACTAGATCATCATTCCCATCAGGGAGAGTCAAAATGGGAGCATTGCACAACTTTTGCTTGAGGGTTTGGAAAGCATCTTCTTGTTCTGGTCCCCATTCATAAGTCTTACCCTTGTGGGTCAAAGCGGTAAGGGGGACAACAATCTTAGAGAAGTTTGAGATGAAACGACGGTAATATCCCGCAAGACAAAGAAATGAACAAACTTTAGCGGGAGTCTTCGGGGCATTCCAATTCTTAACTGTTTCGATCTTAGCAGGGTCAACATGAATACCCTTGTCGTTGACGATATGACAAAGAAATTGAACTTCTTTTAACCAAAATTCACATTTGGAGAATTTGGCATATAGTTGTTCTTTCTTCAAGAGATCCAAAACCAATCTAAGATGTTGCTCATGATCGGCTTTAGTCTTGGAATAGATTAAGATGTCATCAACGAAAACGATCACGAACTTATCAAGGTACGGTTTGCACACACGATTCATGAGGTCCATGAAAACTACGGGTGCATTGGTTAGTCCAAAAGGCATAACCATGAACTCGTAATGACCATACCATGTTCGGAAGGCAGTCTTTGGAATATCGTCTTCTTGCACACGGAGTTGGTGATAACCAGATCGAAGGTCAATCTTCGAGAAGCAAGTAGAACCTTGAAGTTGATCAAAGAGGTCATCAATTCTAGGCAAAGGATAAAGGTTTTTGATAGTAAGCTTGTTGAGTTCGCGGTAGTCAATACACATGCGAAATGATCCATCCTTCTTTTTGACGAATAAGACGGGTGCACCCCACGGTGAATGACTTGGACGAATGAATCCCTTGTCGGAGAGCTCTTGAAGTTGACCTGCAAGTTCTTGCATTTCAGAAGGTGCAAGACGGTAAGGAGCTGTAGCCACGGGGTTAGCTCCGGGCACAAGATCAATGCGAAATTCTACTTGTCGAACGGGTGGAAGACCGGATAAATCTTCGGGGAACACTTCGGGAAAATCTCGGATAATGGGGATGTCTTGAATACTCTTCTTTTTGACATCTTTTTGAACGATATGGGCCAAAAAGGCCACGTACTTCTTTCGTAAGTACTTTTGAGCAGTAGTGCTTGACATTAATTTAAGCCCTTTGCAAGGCTTTTCACCAAAGACTCTTAGTGTTTCTCCCAATGGTAGAGGTATTCGAATACACTTCTCGAAACAGATGACTTCGGTAAGATGATTTGATAGCCAATCCATGCCTATGATGATATCAAAACTTCCTAATGGCATTGGTACAAGATTGATTGGGAATGTATGTTCATTAAGTTCTAGAGAACAGTCATAGATAATAGACTCGATTGTAAGTGAATCACCATTTGCTATTTCGACAATGAAGGTTTTCTCTAATTGAGACCGTGTCTTGGCAAGTAAAGGTTCAAAGTTAAGTGACACAAAACTCTTATCGGCACCGGTATCAAATAAAATGGAGGCATATTGACTATTTACAAGGAACGTACCATTGACCACGTCATTGTTGGCTTGAGCTTCGTTGGCGTTTATATTGAAAGCACGCCCACGAGCTCCACCTTGTCTAGCATTGGCAAATTTTGGGCATTGATCACGGAAATGGTTCGGGTTGCCACATTCATAACATGCACGCCCATTTGCAATAGCGGGAGTACCTTGATTAGTCACTTGGGTGTTGGTTTGGTTAGGTGGGTCGACTTGGCCCGCTAGAGCTTTGGCCCTACAAACATTGACCGTATGGCCATATCTCCCACAATGAGTACAAAGGCGACATGGGATGCTTTGGGGATGATGGTAGTTGCAGGTGGCACAAAGTGGGTAGATTCCAACATATGGCTTTTTGGCCGGTGCTTGAACCATAGGTGCAGCTTGGTTAACAGGAATAGCAGGAGTGACCACAGCAAAATTTCTAGCCTTTCTCTTCTTATTATGCCGGGAGGGTTCAGTTATGGCTTCTTTGTTGTAGGTGGAAGGAGTTGCAGTATCAGAGACTTTCTTGGTGCTCTTTTTAGTAAGAGTCCCCGCCTTCACATGATTATCGGTTAAGGTAGCGGACAAACGGATCGCATCCTCAAGTGTTGCAGGATTTCTTCCTAGGACAGTATCTTGAATTTGCCTAGGTAGTCCCCCAATATACTTTTCAATGCAGCGGGACAAAGGAGTGACCACGTGGGGCACGAGAAGACTTAACTCGTGAAACCGAGTTGTATATGCCAAGCTTTCGCCACTATCTTGGGCAAGATCCCAAAATTCGGCTTCAAGTTTCTTCACTTCATTTCGAGGACAGAATTCCTCGGTCATTAGCCTTTTAACTTCATCCCAAGGTAAGGCCATTGCTACATCCACACCCCTATTCCTCTTTTCCCCATTCCACCACGTGAGTGCCCGTTTTTGTAAGACACTCGTGGCATGACGAACACGAAGGTTATCGGGGCAGTCACTATTGAGAAAGGTATTCTCAATACTTTCGAACCATTGAAGAAGTCCCGTAGCTCCTTCGGTACCATTGAACTTGAGGGGATTACATGAGTTGAAATGCTTGAAGGTGCATTGAGATGGGTTGGCACCACCATTTCCACCATTTCCACCATTTGCCCCATGGTTACCATTGGCGGCACTATTAGCTTGAGTGAGTTGAGTTACGAGTTGTGTAAGGATGGTAGCAATGTCGGTGTTGGTGTTGGCCATGGGAGCACGACGAGGAGGCATTCTACAGATTTGCACAACACAAGAAAATATGTAAGAACTTATGAGAATTGCTTGGATTAAAAAGGACAAGATAATGAAATAAAATAGTTAATCACAGTTTGGATTGTATTCAAATAGTGATATAATCACTTGAATACTATGACACATTAAGGTTAATTAAACTCATATAATTTTCAAGGAGATATGCTTTAGCCTATAAGTAAACACTCATCCCAGGAATTCCCAGGAAAGCATACGGGTCCCTCGGTTGATTGGGATTTATGCGAAATGCTTTCCTAGACAGAAAACCCAGAATACAGGTGTCACCCTTCCAGATTTCTCGTGTCCTCAAATAATTAACAAAGTTTAAAAGCCTTAACGAGGAAATAAAAGATTTTATAGATTTGGATTCACGAAGTTTCCACATGCTAAGAAAGATATAGATAAAGAAGGAGATAAGAATATTATGAGGTTTTAGGATATAGGAAGGGATATTGTTTATTTAATTATTATTTAAGGATATCCTATTAAGTCATGAATTTTTAACAAGTAATGCATCAAAAATGAAATAATAACTAATCATAGTAAGCATGTAACACATAGCATGTAACACATAACATGTAACACATAACATGTAGCACATTATCATATAAACATGAAGCATGGCATAAGTGGGTGTCCTAAAGTTATAGTCTAGGTCAAGGTGTCTAATAACCTAATTCCCTATAACCAAGGCTCTGATACCAATCTGTCACACCCCGACAGATGGCGGAATCATCGGGGCGGGACATGTAGACTGTTCATAAGCATAAGGTTGACTAAATTGAAATATATTAAAATTTAAATTCCATTACAATCATTCAAACAAAACCAAATCCAAGACAGAAACAGTATTTCAAAACATAGACTTCTTAATTTAAATTAGCTAAGTCCAAAGCCTAAGTGTAGCACATCTTGATCAAACTCACATATTAGGACCTGAAACATGAATAAAATAAAGTCAACTAAAAAGTTGGTAAGTATAACACAGGTTTGTATATAGATAGCATATAATTTGAAAAGCAAATCCATACATAACATGATAAAATAAGGCATTTATGGGGAGCAGCTATTGTGTAACCAAGTACAATCAAACCTTTGTAACTAGCATGCGAAATTGTGTTGTCGGTATCAATCACCCCAATCTGGGTGGGTTTGTCAGACTCAATAGATCTATCATTGAAAACCGTCGGCTTGAATAGTTAATGATTGCACATAAGTGTTCACAAAAGTTAGCACACATAGCACTCGGGCATAAATCTCAAATTGCACACATGAATGTAAATAGGATTTGTATTTGTGTTGTTTGTGTAAATGTAAACATGTAATTTGATAGAGTTCATGTTTCACCCCAAAAGTGTAAAAGAGTAAAAGGGGCTATGAAATACTCACTTAGTTTGAAGGCGTAGCTAACAAAGATACTAGATAGAATAAGGATCCTTGAAATGCACAAGTTAACCTAGTGTGTAATGCGTATTGTATCATTAGTGTGCATTTAAGTTTAAAGTTGAATTTGAATTTGTGTATAAGGCCATTGATTTGTACTTAAAAGTATTGAATAAAATATAAGGTTTTGAAATAACCATTTTTGAAGCATTTTGTTTAAGGTTTGAGTTTGAATAATTAATTAAGTAAATTAAATAATTATCGTTTGTGAAAATATTGTAAGTGTTAAATATAATTAAGTGTAAATAAATAAATGTCTTTGTTTAAATATAAAGTAAATAAATAATCATTATTTTATTTATTTATTTATAAAATGTAACTTAACCATTTAAATACTTTTTAAATGAATGGTTTAGCAATAATTATAAATTTAATTTTTTTATAAACTTTAAATAAATAATTTTCTATTTATTCCAAGATTAAAGATTTTGATCTTTCTAAATAGAATTAAATGCATTTTTATAAAAATCAACTATTTTTATTTTGTAATTTAATCAGAAATATTTATTGTTTGAAAAATATATAAAATTATAATTCTGTAAAAAATTTAGCTCACACACAACCGTGCCTGGGAAGGGCACGATCGTGCTTGAACCACGGGCGCGACCATGCTAGTCAGGGCGCGATCGTGTTGATCAAACAAAGGGCTTAACTAATTAAATCATTAGGCATGACCGTGCCTTGGCCAGGCACGATCGTGTCTATGATTCTAAGACACGACTGAGATTAGCCAAAGGGCATGACTGGGTCTTGATAGGAGGACATGACCGCGCTGATAGTCAGCACGACCGCGTCTCATGAGGCACGACCGTGCTAGATGATTAGCGCGACCGCGTGTGTTCCAAATCAGGAACAATTTGACTAATTCTTACAATAACAGGGTTGGAAATCATAGGGCTTTTATTTATAGCATTATTACGAGTCTTGTTATATAGATTAATTGTATTTAAATCATGTTTAGAATTGAATTCGATTAAACTATTTTGAATAAAATATAGATTCGGGTTCGGGAAGATTTCTATAATGGAAGGCCAAATTAACATGGGGCTTTTGATCTAGAGACTAAATAGGCTGAGGACAGAGTTTCAATTACCCGGAAGAGTATCGAATTGATAGAGGACAGTAGGAAAGAGTTCCGGCGTCGACGAGGATGGTTTCCGGTGGTCCTTGCTGCGATTCCGGCTGTCTCAAAGCTTTCGGGAGTGTCCGACAAGGTCGATGGAGCGTTTGGTTGGGGGAATTTCACTCCAGGATAGAATAATCAATGTTCAAGGGAGATGATTTTGATTTCTTGTGACGAATCGGGTTTTCTGATTTTAATGGTTGAAATTGATAATATTATTTTCTTTGTTAATGAAAATGAAACGTATATCGGTTACGAAACTCAACGATCTCGCGTTAAAACTGGTTTTACGTTTCAACTGGTACGAGATGCGACCGTGCCAAGGCACCGGGCGCGATCGTTCCAAAGCAAGTCGCGCGACCATGCCAAAGCACTTGGCGCGACCGTGCCAAAACGAGGGGCGACCGTGCCAAAACGAGGCGCGACCGTGCTTAATTAGGTTTCTTGTTATCTTTAAACATTAGCTTTTGTAACTTTAGTTTTCGACAAATTGTATAAAATGATTACTTGTATAGCGCTTGATAGTATATAACCGAGTAAGATTTGAGGATTTGTATTGAATCATTGTATTTAATTTATGGCACAAGATAGAATAAGACAGTGCACTAGAATTAGGTTTAAAATACGTTACATTGAATTGAAATACGGATACTAAAAATCAGAAATGTTACATACTACCTTATTTCTCTTTAGTTGCTAACTGACCTGCCTATTAGGGACATAGTTACTTATTAGAAACTCATATGTGAAAGCAATAGACATGAACTAAGTGAATTTGTGCCCTCTTGCCCCGCACACAACGGAAGGATCTATACGGACCATGCCATAATTCGAGTAATTACGGGTGCACACGTAATTATAAAAATCAGCACATGGAAAACATAGCGAATTCTATCGTGTGTTAGGACCTAAAACCTATCGTGATATATAGCAACAAAAAACTAATGTGATATGACAAGGGCATGGTGGATATGCCGATGGTACTTCCTATATATAAATGCTCTGTCATATCTGCAGGAGTAATGTTGCTCGTATCACGTAAAGTTTTATGTTATTTTGACCTTGACCAATGATTGTGAAATCTCTTGTCCAGTAATGTTTCGATCATCAAATTCTCATCGTTCTAACTTCAAGTGATGCGTTCCGTCTTTGGAATTCAAAACATTATTCGACAGTTCTCTCCTTAATTCTCTTCAAACTAAATCCACTATCATCCTTCATGCCTAACTTTGAGTCCCAGAACTAAATCTTGTTATCAGTGGTAGTCATCAAAACGACAATCATAGCTCATTGAGAATTCAAACTCACATCTTTCGGTAGCCTCCAACGGTTGAATTTCGGGACGAAATTCCCACAACTGGGGGATACTGTAACATCTATGGTTTTCCGGCCTTATCTTTTTCTTTTTTTTACTATTTTTATACAATAATAACACTACATTTACACCCCGTGTTCATTCAACATAATATGTCACATTTATTATATCAATTCAATTTCCAACCATACATGTTCATACTATTATATATAACACATGAAAGTGTATCTACATGTATATAAAAGGAAACCCTTTGTTATGATGAATATACATCAAAATAAAACGTGCGAGCTTTATCATATATGTACGTATATAATTGTGGTTATATGTGTAAACTTATACATATTTGATTACCAGATAAATCAAACATGCAACCTTTAATTTTATAAAAAAATAATGAAGCTTTTGAGCTTAGATCATGTAGTTATACCTTTTAAATAAATACATGCATCCATTTATAAATATATATGTAGTTATATGTATATACTTGTTATTAAATAAAACAAATTATACAATTTCTAATTTTATAAAAATGGAAACCTTTCCTTTATAAATTAATAATAAAACAAACATTATTTGTATTCTATAAATTTTCTAAAAACGTTTTTTTTAAACCATTAAAATGATTTAAAACCAAATAGATTGAACTTGAACCCCCATTTCCAAGGATTGAACCCTGGAACAAGTTTCATCTTTTGACTTTGGAAAGTCAAAACCCATTTAAAATCCATTCAATCCCTGCAAATTCGATGCATTTATACTCCCAAACTGTTTTACCACTCTTTCACGTCGGTTATAGACTAGCAATCACTCTATTTGATTGAATATTTTCAGTTTTGAAACCCACAAAGCGGTTAAGAGCGGGAGTTCAAAGGACCACGATTCAAGACTCATAAATCATGCATTCTCATTCGAATTCAAGTGGTAATGCGCTACAAATACCATTTGTATCTACCCAATCCGTTTACAACAGGAAATCGAACTTAATCCGTCTTTTTTTTTCCTCCCTGATCGCGATCAGCTTCAAGGGTTCTAGCCTCCTGAAACCAAGCCTAATAACAGGTAATTCGCATACTCTCTACTCGTTTTTGATCCCCCGATCTGAAGCCCCAACGTTGGTTACAAACTGTATTGAAATCATGGTTGTTTTGGGTCTAGGGTTTCTATATTTTGTATTCGGGAAGATGGGTCTTGGACTTGATAGATAAAATGCTTATGTTTCTGAATTTTAACAAGGCTTAAGCCCAGATTAAATGGTTAAACACCCTTACCCACACAATCAAGGTCACAGGTTCTATCCCCGTGACTGACTATCTTTTTGTTCCCTTTTCCTTTATTTTATTTGATCCTACTTATTCACACTCAAACACATATGTACTCATTTACAACTATTATTGTTATGTGAGATTTAATAAACAAATTCTATTATAGATTTTTAAGGATTTATAACTATCAACCTATATAAATAAGGGGTATTTATATAAATGTATATATGTCTAACTGATTTCTAAATACAATTTTGTGACCGTGTTTAAGTATGCATTTTTCTTTTTCATTATAACTTTAAATTTCAAAAACTTGCCGGGTTTTGGGATTAAGTCCTTCTAATAATTTTAATGCATTAGTTAAATGTTTAAAAAAAAATCCCAATTCAATTTTTATAAATGAATGATGTTTATTACACAAATTTTAATTAAATGTTTAAATATTATTAAATTCTTTTAAACATACAAATAGTTATTGTGACAGGAATAATTATTTAAAACTTTTAAACTTATTATTTTAAATAATTATCATATACAAAGTTCAATTAATTTTGTTTAAAGCCTATTTATTAACTCTTTTTCGTTTAAAAGAGATTATTAAATAACTTAATTAATCATTTTGTTTACACAAAATAAGTTAATCACACCACTTTCATTTCAAAAGTTATTCATAAATTATTATTAGAACAATTATATAAATGAATTCAAATGTATTACTAAACTCATTCCATTTCATAACTTTATTTATTAATTATCTTTAGAATAATTATATTACTGTATAATTAAGTAGAAGCCTTAATTAGTTCTAATTAATTTTATAACTTCTTTTGTTATCATTTCAATACTTGGCATTAACTTATGTTTTCCTACAAAATAAATATACAAGTCCATACCCAATCCTAAACCCTACAAAACATAGATATCCTTTATTTTTATTTAACATACATTTAATTTAGAATACAAATATCCATGTAGGTTGATTGTGAGAAACCCTCACGAGGCCTATCCATCATGTACAATCCCTACCATTCCTAGCTTCTTTACAAGTGAGTATTACATAGCCCCTTTTACTCTTTTACACTTTTTGGGGTGAAACATGAACACTATACAAACTATTGCTTACATTTACACAAACTACACAAATACAAATCCTCTTTACATTCATGTGTGCAATTTGAGCTTTATGCCTGAGTGCTAGTTGTGCTAACTTTTGTGTGTAATTTATGTGCAATCATTAACTATTCAAGCCGACGGTAAACAATGATAGATCTATTGAGTCTGACAAACCCACCCAGATTGGGGTGATTGTTACCGACAACACAATTTTACATGCTAGTTACAAAGGTTTGATTGTACTTTGGTTACACAGTAGCTGCTCTCCATAAATGCCTTATTTTATCATGTTATGTAACGATTTGATCATTTACAATTATTCAATACCTATGTATAAACATGTGTATGCTCACCAACTTTTTAGTTGACCTTATTTTATTCATGTTTCAGGTACTAATGTGTGATTTTGATCAAAACTTGCTACACATAAGTTTTGGACCTAGATAATTTTAAATAAAGGATTATGTATTTCATTTTATGTACTTGGTTTGATTTGGTTTTGTCTTGAATACTTGAAATGAATTTGAATGATTAATATATTTCAATTTAGTCAACCTTGTGCTCATGAACAGTCTACATGTCCCGCCCCGACGTTTCCGCCGTCGGTTGGTGTGTGACACCTTCAAAGATAGAAACTGTAATGAAATGGAACCCGCCAAAGACACCTTCAGAAATTCACAGTTTCTTAGGTTTGGCTGGTAACTATAGAAGATTTATTTAGAATTTATCCAAGATTGCTACCCCATTGACAAAACTCACAAAGAAGGAGACAAAGTTTGTATGGAGAACAGAACAAGAAAGTGCTTTCCAAAAGCTAAAGGAGAAATTAACTCAAGCTCCGGTTTTGTCTTTACCGGAAGGGATAGAGGATCTGGTAGTTTACTCTGATGCTTCGTATCAGGGACTGGGGTGTGTATTAATGCAGAGAGGCAAGGTTATAGCCTATGCTTCAAGACAACTCAAACCCATGAAACTAACTACCCGACCTATGATTTAGAGTTAGCTGCAGTAGTATTTGCACTTAAAATATGGATACACTATCTGTATGGAGTTAAGTGCACAATCTACACAGATCATAAAAGCTTAAAGTATTTCTTTGAGCAAAAAGATCTAAACATTAGGTAGCGAAGATGGTTAGAGCTAATAAAGGATTATGATTGTGAAATCCTGTATTACCCAGGGAAAGCCAATGTAGTGGCAGATGCCCTAAGCCATAAAGAAGAGCATCCTCCTATCAGGGTGAAGTAATATAAGTTAGTTGTAACTCCTGACTTTATGACTCAGCTCATGAATGTTCAAATAGACGCATTGAAAGCAGAGAATGTTAAGAAAGAAAGAATGACTGGACAGGAAAAATACTTAGAAGAGAATGAGTATAGGGTTAAGATTCGATTCGGCCGTATGTTGATACCACATATAGGTCAATTTAGAATTAAAGTTATGGATGAAGCTCATAAGTCACGATATTCGATTCATCCGGGTACTACAAAAATGTACCAAGATCTACGCCAAGATTATTGATGGCCCGGTATGAAATTCGATATCATGAAATATGTGGCTAAATGCTTGACTTGTTCTCAAGCCAAAGCAGAGCATCAAAATCCTTATGGTAGATTGCAGCCACTAGATATTCCAGAATGGAAATGGGAGCATATCACTGTGGACTTCATAACATTGCTACCAAAAACAACTAAAGGTTATGATACCATATGGGTGATAGTAGACAGATTGAGTAAGAGTGCTCACTTCTTACATATACGCGAGACATACTCTTCAAAAAGGTTAGCAGAGGCATTTATCAAAGAAATTGTTTCACGGCATGGAGTGCCGGTTTCAAATGTATCTGACAGAGAGACGCATTTTACGTTTCGTTTCTGGAAGAAATTCCATGAATAAATGGGAACTAAGTTGTTGATTAGCACGACATATCATCCTTAAACGGATGGACAAAGGGAAAGAATAATACAAACACTTGAGGATATGTTGCGTGCTTGCATTATTGACTTCGGTGGAAGTTGGGATAGTCATCTACATTTGGTAGAATTCTCGTATAACAACAGCTATCATGGAAGTATTGGCATGCTGCCATACGAGATGTTATACGAAAGGAGATGTAAAACTCCCATATGTTGGGGAGAGGTTGGACAGAAAGAGTTCGAAAGTACAGAAATTGTCCAAGTGACAGTTGTAAATTTAGATCAGATTAAAACTCGGCTGAAAGCTTCCCAGGACAGACAAAAGTCATATGCAGACAAAAGATGAAGACCGATAGAGTTCCAAGTCAGAGACTACGTTCTGCTAAAAATATCTACGTGGAAAGGAATCATTAGATTCAGAAAGAGAGGGAAGTTGAGTCCAAGATTTATTGGACCATTTAAAATTTTATCTCGAGTAGGGAAGGTAACCATCCGACCGGTATGTAGTTATCTGGCAAAAAGAATGTTCTGTCTAAGGAAAGAGTGGTGTATAAATTCCTCCTGGACCAGTCATTCTTTCCTGGAAACATCTCTGTTAGAGGTACTACTCTAGGAAGATAGCCACCTTGTCTTCTTTGATATACCATGGAGAAACCTTTACGAAGATTTAGGACAAGGACTGGTTTTGAAAGGAATGGTTAGAAAGGAAACTTTCCTTTTGGAATGATTTCACATTATAAAGATTTTGAGAAATAAAATGGTTTTGACACGTAAACGTTTTAAAACTTATCATGGTAAGCCTAGATAAGTAATGACAGAGGAGTCAGGGTTTTACCTTGACTTGTAGAGGTCTTGTCATTTATTGTCTTGAAAAAGAGTAAAGAGAAAGAGATAAAGTTTTGGCATGTTTTGCCATGTCAAACATTTTGACCATATTGGTGTGTAAAGAAAGGAAAGATTTAGTCACGTCTGGCCAAATGCCACATAATATCTTATGACTTAAGACGTAGAGATATACTGCATTCCTTTGTGGAATATAGTATGGCACCTTGTACAAGGGTATGTATAAGTGGTGACGACCGCTTGGAGGTTAACGTGACCTGGGAAAGACAAGTGTGCAAGTTTAAAGTATTATGTTTGGGCAAGATGTTAATGTGATGTTTTGAATCCGTGTCATATAAATCCATTTGTGAATGAGACAGAGGTCAAAGATATTTTGACTAAAACTTAGAACTCACCAGCGTAAGCTGACATATGATTAATCATGTGTATCAGATAAAGACGTAGCATCCTGCAGTAAAGGCAAGGGGCTAGAGTAGAGGCATCTGGTGGGCTATCTGGCATTCTCTGGTAGCCTGGCATTAGAATAGAAATGTTTGTACTTTCTCTAGAATGTACATTAAGACAAGTTTTATGAAATAAATATTTTTCTTTTATAAATTAAACCTCACTTTTATAGACTTAAAAAGTGTTAAAGTTTATTTATTTAATATACCAAAATATGTATACGTATATACATATAAATAAATATATATATATATATATACATATATATATATATATATATATATGATTAAAAGAACATGCATACATAGTTAATACTCAAAAGTTTTATTTTTGATTTAAATAAATATATATACAAGATTGAACTCTGACTTGATACACATTGAAATAATAATTGATTTAACACATTGAATGTAATAATTGTGGTATATTGTAATGTGCTAGATTGAAATAGAAATGTTATTATTGCACAAAATGAAATAAAATATTACAAACAAAAGTCACGGATGTTAAAGTATCCCCAAGTTGAGGAAATTTTGTCCTGAAATTCAACTGGTGGAGGCAACTGAATGAGGAAGAGTTGAGGGTACTTCTATAAGCCTAACATAATTGAAAGAGTAGGTTCATTGTACTTTGAATGTCAACTGAACGAGTTCATCCTAGATTAGAGATCGGCCATTTAAGTTTAACAAAGGAGATTTGAAATTGAAGAAAGTTTAGTAATCATCTTCAATCCCCACAGTTGAGGTTAACATTCCAGAGATTTGGGGTTGAAATCAAATGTTCATAGAGATAATGTCTATTGCTTACAGGATAGGATTTCCTAGGATTCGCATGAACTACAATCCTTTATTACGTGTGCACCCATAATAATTGTTTTCTTTGCATGATCACCTTAGTTTCTCGAGTAATCATTTTAGGTAGCGAGTTGCTTTAAAATACAAATAACAAATTTGGTAATTTTGATAACATGACAGAAAGTAAATTATTCTTACAAGTTAGTGTGTGAGTAGTGGTACTCACATATAACAATTCATAAAATGAAATTAACACCAAAGTAGTAAAATTGAGATAGCAATTCATAGAATAAGGCAGATAAACATAAAATTAAGATAAATTCAAATAGTGAACAAGACACAATGAAAGAATCATGGTTACCAAGTCTCCCCTAGTTAAGGGAATTTCATCCAAAATTTAACTAGGGGAGTTTGCGTTACACTAGTTGATTGGATATCGGCGGTTTCCAAGTGCTCCTAGAACAAACTTGACTTTGAACATCTTGATTGTTGGTAGGGTTCATCTTGGGGTAATGGCTTATGAGGTGGTTAAGGTCATCACATTAATTGTAGATCCTGAAACCGTTGATGGAAGGTAATGGTGGCAATCCCGTTGCTTTTGATAGTGTTACGAAGAAGAGGCATTCCAGCACGTTTAGATATAATGACAAGTGATAGAATTGTAAACAAACAATGATGGAATTTCATTTATAATCAAATTGGTTTGAATTACAAATGAGGAAGATAGATAAATAACACTTGTGCTTGTATTTAAAGAAGAAAGTCATACAATTAATATAAGCGACAATATTCGTAAATAGAGACACTTATTCATTAATATGAAATGTCTTTACAAGATAGATGAAGCATCTATTAGAACATATATGTTGAGTTACAATGGAAAAACACTTAAAGATGAAAAATTTGACTAATCACAATTCAAAGAACACGACTCTTATCGACACAGATGACAAACCTAATAGATGTAAGTGGTTCGAACATAAGTGAAAACAAACAAACATGATAACGTAATTGGTTACAATGCATACTTTATTCTAGTTTCAACCACTAACTGATTTCATATTGCAATTGTTTCAAACGTTTACATCCACCGCTTTGTTATTGGCTTGGGCCTTGTTGGTGTTTAAGTTGAGGGCATGCCCACGGGCGCCACCTTGGTTTGTATTGTCCAATCTTGGGCATTGGTTCCGAAAGAGGGTTGGATCATGATGTGTCGTGTTTAGTATATAGAAAATATATTATATAATATATTCAAGAATATCGGTTTCACGAGATCATGTTTCAAATTTATAATTAAAATGATAAATACTCAAACTTAAAACACACATAATAGGCAAGTGTACCTATCGCAGCGTAATATAGTTTAGGTAAGAACCAAGTACTGAACCAATGGACACAGTCAAGTTCCAATACTCAACTTTTGTTATCGTTTATGCGGTTTAATTAGTGAGTAGGTTTTGTGTGCTTCTGAAGCAGGAAAGTAAATGACGGTAAAGTAAATTACATAAAAGTAAAAACGTGTGTGATGTGTGTAACAGGAATGTAAATAACAGAGTAGTAAATAGCAGGAAAGTAAATATCTCAGAAATGATCAGGTTACGAAGAGTATTGCTTTGGGCTTCGAATCTGCTTGGTACGTGATAATGTTAGGTTGACTAATCCAGTGGTATGACTACTACAAACATGTGACCCGGGTCACCGCTAAAGCCTCGTCCTCACGGCATTTGGTTCAAGAATTATATTCTTTAATAATAAAATGGTAGGACTCCCTGTTAGGGACATCGTTACCCTCAACTCTTTGATGTTATCTCCAAGTTGGTTTAGGACATCAAACTTAAGTGCTTAAATATTATTATTAAATAGGTAATTATACTTTGCTTACCGGGAGGCGAGGTAACAATGGGACCATGTATAAAGACGTAACATTCCCAACATGAGTTCACCAATTCTTGTTCGCATATTATGTTCGTATAAAGACACACGACCTTACTTGTATTGACCAAGCCTTGGCTTATCAATCTCATCTTGTATAAAGACGTACAAGTTTCAAAAAAAGTTTGAATAAAAAGGTTTTACGGTCTTACACATTAAAATCATGAACACTCACAAATATAAAGACAAATTTAGACAACAATAAAAAGCCCACCAAGTGGTGATTTTAAGAACAAATAGTTAAAGTCATAAACATACCACTAGATTAATAC
Organism: Smallanthus sonchifolius; assembly: GCA_023525975.1. Taxonomy (NCBI): domain Eukaryota; kingdom Viridiplantae; phylum Streptophyta; class Magnoliopsida; order Asterales; family Asteraceae; genus Smallanthus; species Smallanthus sonchifolius. The sequence goes on along the minus strand of CM042021.1, from coordinate 66,335,277 downwards.
GTTAAACATTGACATGCACCAAACTTCATCTTCACCCTAGCAATACAAAGAGTTTAGCCACGAATGGCCATGCTAACTAGCGTAACACTGAGTTTCGTAGGCTCCTATATTGCGAACAAGGAGGAAGAGCCCCTCTACTCTCTACTACTACTCTAATACTGCTACAAATGAACTATTCTCTCTATCTTTGGTTGTGTTGTGGTGTATGGAATGAAGAACTGAAGCCTCCAATTTATAGGCCTCAAAATGAGTAATGCACGACCGTGCATTGGATTTCACGTGCGTGCAAACACCTCGGAAATCAAACAGGGTACACAGGACAGTGTACTGGGCCTTGGGTAGTAAGATAGGGCAATGCATGCCCGTGCCGTGCATCCCTCCCCTACTGCCCAATTTTGTCTTTTAGCTACTTATTGACTATTGTGGACCTTGGTTGACTTCTTGGGGGTCAAAGTTCGAGAATGATCCTTCTAGAAACTTGATTTCTTGGTGTTTTTTATATGATTTAGCTTTGTTTACATTTTAGACACCAAATAACCTGCAATTACGATGGAATTTGCAATTCTACCAGAACAACCCCTACAGTAATACTTACAATCCTGGATGGAGGAACCATCCAAATTTTAGCTGGAAGGATAACATCAACCCGTGACAATCTGGCTTCGAACAACAAAAACATTTTCAACAAAGATAATTTAAAAACTATCAGCCTCGTCAACAATTTCAGGGAATTATAACATCGGATTTACGGAGATTTGATGGATTTGAAACGGGTTTTGACTTTGTTAGGACATGTTTTGTAATTGTTGATAAAATTCTGTGTAAGTTCTGCTAGAGGCGAACTTAACAAGTTTGCCTAGCCTATCATAGGCGAGCTTATTAAGTTCGCCTAGTATATCAGAGGTGAACTTATTAAGTTCGCTTAGCCTATTAGAGGGCGAACTTAATAAGTTCGCCTACTTCAGAACTGGTGCTTATATATACAATTACAGAGTCTGTGAAATGAAGTAGAGGTGTGAGACAATATCAGAGTAGACTTGATTAGAGACAGAATCTTGTAACCTGATATTGTGGTGGAATACAAAGCGTTTATTTACACCGTTGTTGTTGATTGAGTTACACGAGCACGTTGATCATGGATTCCGCACATTATCACCTCTAATAGGCTAAGCGAACTTAATAAGTTCGCCTATGATATACTAGGCGAACTTAATAAGTTCGCCTGTGATAGGCGAGCAGAACTTACACAGAATTTTATCAACAGTTACAAAACATATCCTAACAGACTCCCCTTTAACTGTTGCTAACAATTCTATCAATTACAAGTCAAAGACTCTAAGACTAAGACATAATATCTTCAAGCTCGTTGTCACCAGAATATGCTCCAACAGACTTTCCAAAGTCAAAATTAGAAGGAATTTGTTCCAGGGTTCAATCATTGGGAAAAGGTTCAAGTGAGGGTTCAAAGTAAATGGAAGGGGTTCAAAGGCACATTAGAGGGTTCAAAACAATTAGAGGAGGTTCTAACCTCAATATTTTGATTAATTAACATCTAATGTTACGACATTTGTTTTATAAAACATATAAAACTTAAAAACATTATTCATTTTATTGTTATTATTATTATTTTTCTTTTATAAATTAAACCTCACTTTTATAGACTTAAAAAGTGTTAAAGTTTATTTATTTAATATAACAAAATATGTATACGTATATACATATAAATAAATATATATACATATGATGATTAAAAGAACATGCATACATAGTTAATACTCAAAAGTTTTATTTTTGATTTAAATAAATATATATACAAGATTGAACTCTGACTTGATACACTTTGAAATAATAATTGATGTGACACATTAAATGTAATAATTGTGGCATATTGTAATGTGCTAGATTGAAATAGATATATTATTATTGCATAAAATAAAATAAAATATTACAAACAAAAGTCACGGATGTTACATCTACTATCTTCTGTGTTCGTTTGATTGTTTGAATCGCTTCTGCTTCCGTCTCCAGAAGAATCATCGAGTAATTATGTGTTGATCGTCGCGGTTAAGGATGCTATAGGGAATAACAGTGGTATCATAGCTTTTGCTCGTGATTTGATGTAGGTTTGGTTTGCTTTGAACAAGGATTGGATAGAATTAAGCTGTGATTTCTAGTTCTAAGTTTCAACTTTGAAAATGGCGGTCATGGCGTTTTTACGAGGCTGATTCTGATTCAATTGGAGTTTATTGTTGGTTGATCTGTGAAATTGATGATTGAGTATTTGTTCTTAGTCATTTTTGAGATTGATTGTGCAAAAATTAAGTCAATTACAACATGTTTTCGAAGATTTTGAATTTAAGTGGTTGGTGTTCTTGACTGAAAGTTGAAGTTGATTTCCCTCCTAATCAACTGTGCAACTATGCTATAACTGGTCTTAGCACAGTTAAAAGTTTGTCAAGATTTGTTCTATTGTAGTTAGCAAGTACGCTAGTTCTATTTTCAAGCGCAGTTACAAGTACGCTATCAGTTGTTCAAGCGCACTTGATAAGTTTGAGTGATGGGATTGGCGCAGTTGTTATGTACGCTCCAAGGAAGCTAAGTTCGCTATTGAGAATTTTCTGAAGTTTTCAATGATGTCTTCGTCTACTCATGCTAGTGTGAACAACATGACTAATATTTTGAATTATGATAATGAGATTTGTACTCCAACAAAACCTCCAAGGTTGATGAACCTGAAAGATTATTCAAACTGGAAGAGTCGTTTTGAGAATTATGTCAATATCAATGATACTAGTATGTGGATTCCAATTGCTGAAGGATACAAACATCCTACACATTCTCATATGGGTATATCGGATGCAGAAAAACCGGTTTCAGCTCTTACTGTGGAAGAAAAGACTTTGTATGATCGAGAGAAAAAGGCACTTGTTGTTTTGTCTATGTATCTACATTTAGACATTTACCATACTTTCAAGAAGTTTAAGATCTCACGTGATCTTTGGGAAGGTTTGGCAAAGAGATGTTAAGGAAGCACTGACATTAAGAAGAGCAGAAGGGAATTACCGGAGAAACAGTTTAATGTTTTCAAACACTTTGAAGGAGAAACAATTGATGAGTTGATGTCTAGGTATTATAACTTGTTGAGTGAAATGGTGAACAATGATATATCTTACAAGAATAGAAAAACACTTGAGAAATTTCTGGATGCATTACGTTCCAACTTTGAGATGTACACCATTGTTATTAAAGAACAAGCTGGATTTGATGAGTTAAGTCTTGAAGATCTTATGGGAAAGATTCAATCATATGATTTGACTAGGCAAAAGAAGGATACAGTTTATCAAGATCCTAGCTTATACTTTGGGAAAGGGACATCTACACCAAAGTCTGGGGTTACTTTATTTCCTGGAGAAGTTTCTTAAGATCAGAGTTCAAATGAAAGTGTGTGTAATGAATATTCATGCTATGTTGCTTCTGGTTCGGGTTGCTCAAAGAATTCTAAAAGTGATACTCATTCGTGTTCTCAAAAGGTGTCTCCTAAAGCTGAAAATGACATGATGGCAATGATTGCTTCATGTTTGACTTCCTATGAAAATTTCATTGGTGGAAAGATAATTGATCCAGATATGATAGTAGAGGATTTCAAGCAGTTAGATAAAGATGCTCTTGAAGAGATGAATATTCAATGGAATATGGCTTTGTGGATGAGACAGGGCAAGGAACATTTGAAGAAATCAGGAAAGAAGTTTATTGGAGCGACAAGCAAGACTAGAATGGGGTTGGATAAATCTAAAGTGAAGTGTTATAATGGTCAAGAATTTGGACACTTTGCTAGGTAATGTACCAAACCAAAGGTTCAACATCAGAATGCTTCTTAAGGAAGCCATAACAATCAGAATAATCCGAGTTCTTCTACATCATTGATTTCCTAGCAATATGAGAATTATGATTAGGGAATACACTTGGATGATATTGTTGCTCATGTTAGTCAAGATTTTCTGGCTGAAGTTCATGGTGAAGCCGGTTCTGATAGTAGCTCTTCATACAGTGACTCAAGTGATTCTGTGAGTGTTACTGAAAATGATGAATCTACAAGTCAGAATGTGGAAGCAAAGATGATTAGTGAAGAGTTGATGAATGACAATGTAGCTTTAGGAAAAGTCACAGAGAAAGTAGCTGAAATGTTTGCTGAAGCCAGTGGATTCATGGCTAATTCTAAACAGGTAAATGAGATTGTTTCTATTTCATGTTCGAAATGCATTGATTCTGATTTAAAAATTCTTAGATTATGTGATAACAATACTAACCTCATATGTGACTTGAAGACAAGCTACTTAACAAATCAAACTTTGAAACAAAATCAGAAGCTTTTAAATACAAGAATTGAATCATTGAAAGATGATATCAAAGTTTTACAATCAAAAGTAAATGAACAAGCTTTTCATATTGATGTGGCATATTCTGAATATGTGAAAAAGATAAATGAACTTGCTCAGTCACAAAGTGAAGTAACAAAATTGATGAGAAAGCTTTAAGGTTATAAGAATTCCAGTTTTTTTTTTGGAATATTATAATGAAAAAGCTATGGGTGAAAAAGTTGTTGGTGGTGTTGGTTTTTGTCCTCCATTTAATGGTAATTACACAACTCGTAGTATTGAGACAGTGACTGAAGAAGATCTAGAGCCTAAAACCGTCCTTAAGGTTAATCCAGTTACATGAGAGGATATGGTTTATGATGAATCTAGTGATGATGAATCCTTTGATCCAGAACAGGCTGAAGGTAAAGTGAAAGAGTGTAAGGTTGTTAAACCTGGTGTTGTTAAGAAAGTCACAAGGGATTGGTGCATTTTGACAGAACCTGATGAGGATGTTGAACAATCAAAACCTGAACCTTTAAAACCTTTTGTGAGTGGTGGGTTGGTTTTTGAAGAAATTAATACAATTGAGAAAACAACAAATGTGGATTGTGTTAAAAACAAAGTTAATTCTGATAAAACCATGGTTGTTCAATCATCTAACGATGTTCATCAGAGTGAATCATCAAGTTCAAGTGGTGTTCCAAAAGAACGATATGTTCGGGTATACAGGGAAAAGCGGGCATGTTTTCACTGTGGTTTAGTTGGTCATATTGTGAAGAATTGCACAAATAAGAATGTTGGAAAGAGATTGGTAGATCTAACGTTGGCTCGACCGTTTGTTGAACAAAGGACAAAAGCAATGATTAAACCAAAGTCACAAGTTCAGCCACCAAAAGCTGTGAATCAATGTGAAGCATCTTGTTCTAGTGGTTCAAGAGCTATGACTCTTAAAGCTCCTTACAGAAGGAAGTTTATTGAGAGGAGAGCTTGTTTTCATTGTGGTGTATTGGGACACATTTGTGTGAATTATCCTTCAAAGGATGCGGGTACAAAGTCTTATGAGACATCAAAGACTAGACCGTTTGTGACAAGACCTGTTGGTACACAATCTCTTGATTCAAAATCTGAGGTGAAGTTATCTAAACCTCAAAAGAAACGAACACAGAAGATAGTAGATGTAACAGATTCCGATCATTTATTCATAACGAACTCGTCATACAAATACAATACCGAATGAGTATACATCTCGTTTAAGCTCCATATCCAACCTCTATGTGAGCTCTACCTAGGGTTGGTGAATCACTTCTCACAGAGACTCACTCCCTCTCTGTGTATGCTAACTCTAGCATGCTTATCTACAAATGAACACAAGTCGGTCTAGTTATACGGAAGTGACCTGCTGCTAGCGCCCTTGTTAAGGGCGCTAGAGGCCCTTGTTAAATGCGCCTAGAATTCCTCTAGCGCACTTAACAAGTTTGCTAGACATGTCACTAGAGCACTTACTAACTACGCTAAGCATAACTCTAGCGCACTTAGTAAGTTCGCTATATCTAGAATTTTAGCGACATATACAAAACATGTCCTAACAGACTCCCTCTTAGATGTTGCTAACAATTCTAGACAAATACTGATAAATCATTAGTCACAAAGACGTGTCCCAACAGACTCCCCCTTGACTGATGATCTTGGGTCTTCACTTCACTTGGTAAGACTTGATCTTTGAAATTGCACTTTGATCTTCAACCGATAATGCTTCAATCTTGAGGCACTATGCTCCCTCTAAACTGATGCATCCGTTGTAGAAAACTGACGAACCCAACACCTTTCATTGTAGTCCATCCTCTCAACAGTAACCACGTCCGCATTTACTCAAGAATCTAACACAACTTAGACATCTTTAAAATCAACCGACATAAGATAGAGATTCTGAATTTCCAACAATCAGCATTAAACCAATCAAATTCCACAAATACAAGAATCCCAGCTTGAAAACAAACGGAAAATCCAATATAATGTGCAAAACCACTCTTTTCTTTGATCTTCATCTTCACCAGAAGTGTTTGACTTTGTCTCATACCTTATCCACTCAACCGATAACCCGAAGTCTTATCCGATCTCCCCTTCATGAAACAAGCATATCCGCATTAAACCAAAAACAGAAGGATGTTTCTTATTTAACCGACATATAATAAAGGTTACATCTTCAACTAGTTGAAATCAAATAACCAGCCTCATTTCAAACGTACTTGACAGACTCTCACACACATTCGGTAGTAATCATCATGAATCCAACAATCTTCAATCTGATCTTCATTCCTGGTTAACACCACCTACTAGTCATTATAGGTTGTCTATCCGGATTCCGCCCAGATCCCAAATGGGAAATCAAACCATAACCGAATCAAGTCGAATCATTTTAAAGATCTGGATCACTTGAACCGTCTTGCAAAGAAACATAACATTTCTTGAAATTTTTATCTCCCCCTGTTCTTTGCAACCTAAACAGTACATCTACACGAACTAACGGAGACATTAAGTCAATGACAACCCATTTGTTCAAACTGTTTCAGCATTCATCCCCTAATAAAGAAGTATCCCAAATACTCATAGCCCATATTTTCAGGTTTGAATATCCAAACAATAAGATTCTTCATTCAAAGTTATCATCCAGCAAAAATCTCGACAAGCCAGATAAAATTTGAATTTCGGTCCTGAAAATAACCAAAATTACCGTCTTCTCAAAAATGGCCTGAAACAAGCATACAAACAATCCCTCAAATTTTTTTTTTTAATCACAACAAGTTCACTCAAACATTGCTAGCGAACTTAACAACTACGCTTGCACAAGAACAACGCACTTAACAACTACGCCAAAAAATGACTCTAGCACAAATACAAGTGTGTTAAGGCACTCCTCTAGAGTACTTAACAACTACGCTAAGTCAACTTCTAGCGCACTTGACAAGTACGCCATGTAACTGTCAAACAGTCTGGAAGTACGGTAAACACACTGTTTGAAAAGAAACTTTGAAAAATCACGAATTGGCGGTCAAAACTTCATCTTTTTCAACAATTGGACAGATCAAACTCATAGATTAACGTCTCAATGGTGAATATGCGGAATTAAGCACCAATCATGAGTAATTTGAATCGAAAGAAGGTTAGTCCCTTTAATTCTAAGTATGAGGCTCTGATACCACTGTAAGGTCCTAGATTCACCACATATCAATACGAAAGCTTATCAATCAAATACGTAGTGCAGAATCTTATGAATCAATCATGAACACAAGATTAACAGAGAGTAAATACAAATTTGTTCTATATTCACTGAGTAAAAGTTCCTGAGTTACAAACTTGACAACTTATCAAAAGCTTCTGAATCAGAACTAAACACAGCTATATATAGACCCCAACATCAGACATAGCACACTTATCAACTGCGCTATAAAGAACTCTAGCGCAGTTAAGAAGTGCGCTAGACCAATCACTAGCGCAGATAACAATTACGCTAGAACAACCTCTAGCGTAGTTGTCAAGTGCTGTAGGTTCACATGACTCATCTTCAGATCGATCTCGTGACAAGATGTCTCGATAACACATAGTGCGGAATCCTACCGTGTTAACGTTTGTATATGAATCGACAATAGAAATAGCAGGTAAATAAACTTCTTCTTGTATTCCACAAAACACAGAGTTTACAAATTCATAGAATACACTCGTTCAAGCCCCTCTTCAAGCCCCTCTATAATAGAACCTGTAAACATCTATATATAGACACAAACCTGCTATAGGCGAACTTAACGAACAGTTACAAAACATGTCCTAACAGACTCCCTTTTAACTGTTGCTAACAATTATATCAATTACAAGTCAAAGACTCTAAGACTAATACATAATATCTTCATGCTCGGTGTCACCAGAATATGCTCCAACAGACTCCCCCTTGACTAAAGCTTTAGAAGATTGTCATCCGTCTTCATATATCATCAAACACACTGTAGTCTTCATCTTGTTGATCTGCACTTTCTCTTTCTTTCTAGAAGAAAACTTGGGAGAAGGACCCCTTGTCAACTTCTGTCTGCAATATTCAGTTTTTGCAAAGGAGAACAACCAAGAATACCTAACATTTAAGATTTCCATGGAAGCTGGAAAAATAAAATCTTTTTGATTTTTCAAACATAAAACTCACAGAATCTTTTTGGTTTTTCTTTGTACAAACTAAAATGTAAACTACAAAATCACATCTTTTTGGTCGAACATCACGAGTAAGAAGATCATATCAGTAAAAGCAATGCATCAATCACACATTTTGGATAAACATCCCTAAACTTTCTATGGGTATCATATCAAGATTCATTCTTTCATTTCTTTCGTTTGAATTTCCAAACAATTATATGAAGTAACATCTTTTGAATCAGATAAGATCAAATCTTTTAATCTTCAACCAAAACATGTAATGATACGCGAAGAACTCCAAAGAAGATTGGATCAGATCATAACATGCTTATAATATATATTACAAACGAATTTGCAACACATAACATGTAAATCTAAGTTGTCAATATTATAAGAACTGAAACCATCAGTATCTTTGTCCCATGTTCTTGTGAATTAAGGGACCATTTATTTAGTAATACAACGTGTACCCCACAAATATGCCAACAGAAATTTAAATGTGCACTATCTTCAAGACATATAAGATCATTGCAAGATAATATTCAATCTCCAGGATGAATTATACCGATAAACACAGGAAAATATCAAGCAGAGAATCAAAATGATTCAGAATCGAATGATTCAAATGTCTTGGTTTGGATGAAGTATCATGATTCATAGTAACGGAAAGATTGTACCAATAGAATTCTTCAACATAAGATTGATCAAGGAATCGATTGATTCAATGACATAGGGTAGCGTGATCCAACTGTTATCTGGATATGTTCAATGCAATCAAGATAATTGATCCAAGGGCTAGTATATGTTCCAACAGATATTGTCAGAAACATATCTTAGTCCAACTTCACGTTGCATGTTTTTCGGGGCATGGGCAGTGAAGTGAACTGAAAAATTATGTTTAACGACATAACCGATACTGGTCTCATGAAGTACTTTAGATCTTATATTCTTTATCTGATAATGATCTTTTACACACACACCCCGACATACCATGGGTTCAAATCACAGTTGCCACAAAGATCATTATGTTGTCACACTACTAATGGACCAAAGATACTCATAGCCTATTAATAATTCAGACTACATACTAGTATCCAAATTAAAATATAAGCATCAAGCATCAATTTTTGTTAAGCATAAGCAGTTATGAAGCTATCATTTCCTATACTGTGCAGTCTAAGAAGTTCTAATCAAAACATTTATCACAAATATATTAGATAAGCATCATAAAGTCCAATTAAGGTCATGTGTGACTGAACATCTACTGATGTACTATCATTTCTTCTTATAACTTCAAGTAATGTCGATTTTAACTTTTTCAATTTGTTTGGCTTTTTCAAAGAAAGTAAAACAAACGAAAATAAACCTTCCATGAAAACATTTTATGAAAAATAATTTACTTGGTTACTTGGGATTAAGCAAGTCAATTAATTAAAAACTCAAACCGATGTAATCCTGTAATTGAATGCCTTTGCCTTTGTCACCAACACAAATCTGTACTCCCCCTGTCCTATAGACTCCCCCTCAACTAGTCAAATGGTTGCATCAACGACTTTATGCTCACCATTGTCATCCTAAGTTTCAGGTTATCATTTGGAATTTGTAAAACTCTTTCCAAAATATTGTGTGTGACATATTCTCCCCCTTGAGCATCAAGTCGTTGAATCAAATAGATTCTCAGTTATCAACAACTCTTTACTCTTACAGATGTCATTCCCTGTCATGTGCTATGATGAATCATTATCAACAAACCAAATGTTATTAATAGTCCCTCTTCGTTAATCCTGCACATCTAACAAGAAACATTCATTTGAAATTGGGACCCAACCCATGGTAGTCATGGGTCGTCCATCTGTATCAAAATAATAAACCGCACTCCATTCACAATCGAATCTCTCATCGATTTTTGGTAATTGCTCTGACAAGTCAGAAACAGAAACTTTAGATTTCCAAACATACTTCTGGTCATTAAGTTCTTCTTGCTTAAAATGTGATGTGTTTGAACACTCTTGTTCATTTGAAAAATGTGTAGATTGTGAAAACTCTTGTTGTTCTAAAAGGTTTCTCAATCTTCTGTTTCTCCTCCGTCTTTGAGGTCTAGAAAGCCTAACCTCAGATTTTGAATTACCCTTTGGTGTATCATGAGGTTTAACCACATTTGGGTTAACATAAGGCTTACCATGAGTTCTTACCTTTCCTGGAGTAACATGTCGGTTACCTTTGGCGTTGTGAGGACAAGCAATCCGAATATGACCCACAAGACCACAATAAAAGCAAGATCTCTTCTCACTATACTCTCTCATATAAGGAATCTTCACACGATAAAATGCACTTGAAGAATATTCTCCTACATGAACTTCTTTTGGCTTTATATTCTCTGGAACTCCAGATTTTGCAACAGGTTTTGATTCATGCTTCATCCTCTTAGGAAATACATGCTTCCCCCCTTCATTTTTGTAAGGACAATGTGTCCCATCTCATTACAATGAAAGCATGTATGCCTGTCTTTATAATCTCTGACATATGGAACTCTCCATGAATTTGAAGAACTTCCAAATGTATAATTTCCAGATGAATTAGAATCAACCTTTGAGTATTATTTCTTAACCTCTTTCGGTATCCCCTCTACCTTAGCTTCATCAAAATATTCATCATCACTCTTATCAGAATACACCATATCTTCACCTGTGATCTAAATCCTCATCTTTTATAATCTCAGGTGTAACAGAATAATTTTCGTTGAATGGTGGAGGAACATAACCAATACCACTAGTTCCCTTCCCTAGAAAATCTTGTGGTATTTTCTTCAATGGTATCTTCTGTACAGCCCGTACTAGCTTGAACTTATACTTCCAGGTCACAATCCAAGTCTTTTGATCTACAATCTTCACTCTTTTTCCTTTCTGTGGCTTTAACCTTTCATACTTCCCTGATTCACCTTCTCTTTTAATCAAGTTGGCAATCACATCGGCTAATCCAAACTTTGATCTATTAATCAGTGGTTTCGTAGCTAGACCATTCATTTCACTCCTTGGCTAGGTATTAAAATATTTGATCCTAGGCTTTACGTATTGAACACCATCAGATCTCTTAAGAACAAACAACTCGTGTCATCATCATAAAACCAACTAATGAATCTTCCAATACACCGCTCTTTATTCACATATCTTTCTTTCTGAGCAGGTTGTATATGTGACTTGGGTAGTACTTTCATCCAACTGCTAACTACTTCTCTCCACTGTTTTCTAGTCATTCTTGTATTTCTATACATCACAGGTTCTTCATTCAGCTTGGGAGACACAGGATGAGTAATATCAACATCAGTATCTATCTTGGATTGAGCGGTATCATCAGGTGTAGTGATATCTTCAACAGAGTCCATAGAATCTGTTACTCCTTCATAAGAAAACTCAGGAATAACATCATCTTGGATGAAGTTATACGGTACATTCAGACCATCACTGCCTTCATATGTAACTTTAGCTTTACTCTTTTCTATCTCAATCTCTACAATCTCTCCTTCTTCAACTTCATTATGTAAGTTTCAGGTTATCATTTGGACTTTTAAATCTTTTTCAAAATAACATTGTATGTGACATATTCTCCAAGATGAAATTATCTCTATTAGCACAAGTATAGAATAGCATATCCCAAAGGATATATGAATCAAGATGACTCATCTTCAGATTGATCTCGTAACAGGACGTCTCGATAACACGGAGTGCGGAGTCCTACCGTCTTAACGTTTGTATAAGAATTGACAATAGAAACAGCATGTAAATAAACTTCTCTTTGTAATTCATAAAGCACAGAGTGTACAAATTCACAGAATACACTCGTTCAAGCCCCCTATTCAAGCCCCTCTAGAACAGATCCTGTAAACATCTATATATAGACACAAACCCGCTATAGGAGAACTTAACAAGTTCGCCTCTAATAGACAGTTCGCCACTCTATGAACTTATACAAAATTTTATCAATAGTTACAAAACATGTCCTAACAGACTCCTCTTTAACTGTTGCTAACAATTATATCAATTACAAGTCAAAGACTCTAAGACTAAGACATAATATCTTCAAGCTCGTTATCACCAGAATATGCTCCAACAAGTGCGCTAGGCACAATACAAAAGCTTTGAACAAGATTGTTGGAACCTAATAGTCCATAGAAATCAATTAGGTTTTAGAAGTATTAACTTCAGAGTTTTCGGTCGAAAACTTTATATTTTCGGTCGGAAAATGTTTTCCGTCGAAAACAATTTTCGATCGAAAACTCTCTAGTATAAATAGTTGTGTCTTTTGTATTTCAAGTAACTTTCTCTTCTTGTACTGTGAATTTTACAATTTAATCAAAAGGATCTTTGTGTGTTTCTACTGTTAATACTTGATTACATTACTTGATTAATGAAGATAATCATCATGAATTATGCATTTATGTGATTGATAGCATTGAGATTGCTCATCTTTGATTTGTTCATTTTGGTGTGGATTTGATCTCTGAATTGATTTCGCCAATTCAGAGAGTGATTGAAGACTTTATCCTTGAATATCAGCAGATCTGAGGGAATAACAAGTGGTATCAGAGCTGTTGGATAATAGCTCTTGGTATTCAAGAAGATTTTAAGTCAAATTTGATCAAATTGAAGTAATTTGGGTGCTACTGTTGCTGATTTGAAGCTGCCACTGTTGCTGAGTTGAAGCTAGTTTTGATGGAGATGAAGTTTATATCAAGTTTTAAGACTTGATTCTTTACTTGGATCATCACAGAAAGTTTTTGATCAATTCAAGTGTTCTTCTGTTGAATTGTCCGAAAAGGTTGTTTGAAGTAGCCGAAAACTCTGTTTGAAGAAATCGAAAAAGATTTCGTTCAAAACGTATCGTCCGAAATTCCATCTGTTTGAAATATTATGAATTTTAGATCGAAAAGTATTGTGCTAAGTTTTCGACTGAAAAGTTATAAGTTGGAAATTTTTCTGATTTCTACCAAGTTTCAAATTACTAGTAAAGAATGGCTGGAAAGGTATACGATACTGAGAGGGTTATTAGGAAATCACCACCGATGCTGAAATCAATATCAGAATTTTCAAATTGGAAGATAATGATGAAGGCTTATTTCAATTTTACTGAACACACTTTGGGAATCAAATGTAAAAGGTCCTCACATTCCTAAGACTGCAAATGCTGATGGGTTAGTCCCGATTGCTGATCCTGATATTTATTCAGAGGAAGATAATAAGTTAATCGAAAGGGACAATAGAGCATTGGGTTCTATTATTCTAGCACTTTCGACTGAGTTGTATTTGAATTTTGAGCCACATGAAACTGCTCAGGGTTTGTGGAATGCTTTGTGCTTAAGATTTGAAGGTAATGCAGCTCTTCAAGAAAGCAGAATCAATCTTCTACTGAAGCAATATAACATGTTTAGTTATAAAAAGAGTGAGACTCTCAGTGAGAAGGTGACTAGGTTTACAACCATGATCAACAGGTTGAGAAAAATGGGAGTAAGATTTGAAGAGTATGAACTAGGTAAGAAGTTGTTAGACTCACTGCCAGATTGCTGGAGCATACCTTGTATGCTAATCAAGAACACAACTCCAGATCTGAAGAGTAAAACACTTGACGATATTATTTGTTTACTCGAGTCTTATGAATTGGATTCAAAGAAGAGATAACTGAACAACAAAGATAAACAAAATAACTCAAATTTAACAAATGCAGCATTATTTTCTGGAAGTAGTGAAGGAAATAGTGGAACAAAACCTGAGAAAAACAAAGGTTGTTGTGAACACTCCTCTGGTGAGAAAGTCAAGTCATCTGGACAAATCCCTAAAGATCAGATTGCTATGGTGACAAGAATGTTACAACCTGCAGTGTATAATGTAGAAGATCTTGTTCAGATCAATCCTGATGACTTGGAATATATGGACTTGCAATGGCAGAAGGCCATGATAGCTGTAAGGGCTAAAAAGTATTCGCAGAAGGTTGGGAAGGATAAGTTACAGTTTGGTAAAAAGGTTGGTTTTGACAAAGTTAAACTCTGGTGCTACAACTGTCAACAGCTTGGTCACTTCATTCGTGAGTGTACCAAGGATAAGAAAAAGAAGGTTGAGGGAAGCGGGGTTAAGCTGGTGGAAATGATTGATGAATCTGATAAGTCAAAGAAGGCTCCAACTGCACTCATGTCCAAACAGCTGAGTAATTGTGAATGGGAGGATGAGATCGAGGATGATGAGGATGAAATGGATAAAGCCTTGATGGTTGAAATTGAAGATTCAATGAAACCAGCTGATATTGCCAGTGACTGTGTGCTGAAAATGGATTCTAAAGAAAAGGGCAAAGCTGCTGATTCTGATGAAACTTCATCTGAGAATGAGGTAAATTCTGAAAATAAATTTGATATATGTTCCTCATTGTGTGTAGATCGAATGCAAAACTATCATACAGCAAACACTTTTATGATTGCTTAAAATGATAAACTAAAAAGAGTAAACAAAGAATTGAAACAAAATGAAGTAAATTTTACAAAAAAAATTAAAGCATTATTGAAAGATAATGTAACATTGAAAGAATATTTGGATAAAAAAGACGTTTTAATCAAAGATCTTTCAGAAAAACTTATCAAATTTGAAACTGATTTAATAAAAGAAAGGGTAATTGTTTCAAAGTAGAAGATGCAACAAAATGTCGTTGATGAATGTGTGAGCAAACAGAGAACTGTTTATATCAAAGACAGGTTGGGTTACAACAAGGTTCCACATCCTGAGAATTTTGTACCTTTTCCTGAACCACATGAATTGAATGAGTTGATGAATGTCGAAAATTCTAACTTTCATGATATGTATATTAGTGCAGATATAAACTCATGGTGTGTGGATGATGAAAATGAACTTGGTAGAGTGAAAAGTTTTTCAGCTTTCAATAAACAGAGCACTAGGGAGTTTATTAGGGACTGTGAACAGTACCTAGATGTTAACTGTAATCTAGATAAATTTGTTTCAATTTCTAGTTTAAATGTTGATGCAAAAAATATTAATGCTTCTGATTATGATTCTGATATTTCTTATGTTTTGGCATGTTCTACTAACGGTTGTGTTGAGTTTGATTGTGTGTCTGAAGTGTCATCAACATCAACTTTCTTTGATAAAGTGGTGCATACAGCTAGAGATTATGTCCCACTTAATAAACTCTCTAGTCTAGTTGGTGATGTGGCCTTAGATGAGTTTGGAAATCCCCTGATTCAAGAGTATGATTTGTCAAGTGAGAGACCAAAGAAAAATAATGTCATAGCACTAGAGAATCATATTCTTACCAGTGAGACAGAGAACAATAAAGTTGTCAAAGTTAAAGTGAGTTTACCAACAAATGTCCAAAGAAAGTCTTGGTGTGTCAAAGGCCAAACCATTGATGTCAACCACAAGTTCATTGATATCAAAGATAAGTCTATTAAAATCAAAGAACAATTAAGAAAGAAAAGTTGTGGCCTAAAGAGTGAAGTAGGCGAGTGTTCAAAGTCAAAGTCAAAGTCAAAGCCTAAGAGCCAATTGCTTTATGTGTGGTCAGGTTGGTCATTTTGCGAGAAATTGCAAACACAACTCTAGTGAGTCAAGGTTCACAAAGAACAAAGCGAAAGTTAAGAGCAGCGTTAATCGGCATTTCAAGCGGGCGTCTAAGAACGATATTGTGTCAGAGTCCAGAGTGATACAAAGATACAGTCATGATTACTTGCTTTCCAGAAATTGTCATGCTTTATATTCTAATGTTTGCCATGATTATGTGCTACCAAAGTTTGGGGATAAACGTGTCCCAAAAGGTTCACAATATGTGAAGAAATTTAACCAACCAATCTATTTTGCTAAAGAAAAATTACTTTGAAATATGCGAAAAATGTTGGTTATGTTTGGAAAGTTAAAAATGAACAATCTTCACATATGGTTGGAATAAAGAAAAATATAAAATTGATAAAATTGAAAGAACAAGATGTTAAAGATGTTAAGACTGTAAAAGGTAAAAGTCAGCCCGGGTCAAAGATGATCTGCCTGTTTATCATTAATTTTGTCTTGAATGTGTAGAGTTTAACCGGGAGGACTATTAATAACGCTTTGCATGTTGATAGCGGTTGCTCAAGGCACATGACTAGACAAAGAAAAATTCTGGAAAATTTTTGAACTTTTGATGGAGGTTTTGTTGCATTTGCTGGAGATAAAAAGGGAGGAAAAATAACCGATCAAGGAACAGTGTCGAATGAACTCATAACATTAGAAAAAGTAAATTTTGTGTCTCAATTGGAATTCAATTTACTAAGTGTTTCTCAAGTTTGTGATAAAGACATACCACTTCATTTTACTGCAAAGGAATGCTTGTTCTTAAAGCCTAGATTGGTTATTCCAGAAGAAATGATTCTGATGCGTGCTCCAAGGAAATTCAACACATATGTGGTTGACATGAATGATCATACTACACAAGTAAATGTTTCATGTTTATTATCAAAGCCAATTGCTTCAGAATCTTATTTCTGGCATCGAAGAATGGGTCATGTGAGATTAAAGAACATGAATAACTTGGTGCATAAAGATTTGGTGCGACGATTGCCAAACAAAGAGTTCATAACTGAAGAAAAATTCATATGGATTTAGTCATAGTGTCTTGTTATCACAGATGATTTTTCAAGATTTTCATGGGTGTTTTTCCTTGCAACAAAGGATGAAACACCTGAAACAATTATTGATTTTGTCAAACGAATAGAAAACATCTGTGATAGAAAAGTTTCAATAATTCGCAGTGACAATGGAACAAAATTTAAAAATAAACTGATAAGTTCATTTTGTGCAGAAAAAGTAATAACACATCAGTATAGTGCTGCAAGAACACCACAATAGAATGGAGTAGCTGAAAGGAAGAACAAAACTTTAATAGAAGATGCTCGAACAATGCTTGTTGATTCCAAGTTGCCCATAATCTTCTGGGCTGAAGCAGTAAACACTGCATGTTATGTTTTAAACAGAGTTCTTATGGTGAAGCAACTTACAAAGACTTCGTATGAACTATTCTATTAACGAAAGCCATATATCAAGTTCTTCAGAACATTTGGTTGTTCTTGTGCATTGTTGAATACACAAGATTCATTGCCAAAATTTGCAGCTGTCGGTGATGAATGCTATTTTTTGGGTTATTCTTCATATCAGAAAGCTTATAGAGTGTACAACAAAAGAACCAAAATTGTTCAAGAATCGTTTTATGTAAAGTGGCAAGAATTAAATACTCCTACAGAACAAAATGGACCTGACTGGTTCTTTGATGTTGAAGTAATCTTCAAAACTTTTTATCAACAACTTCAAATGGATTCTAATGAAGCAAGTACTTTGGGTACTGTAACTGAGTCTTCTACAAGAAGTGATCTATTTGTTGGAAAGTTTTTGGTTGGACCACAGAATTTGATGATTCAAAAGGAGATGTCTGAGAATGTTACTACATCAACTCAAACATAAGAAGATCTTGTTGATAACTCTGTCACTAATGTTGATTTTGAAGTACAAGAAATTCAAAGTACAAATGATGAACCAACAGTTAATGAAGTTCAGTTGGATCCTGTAAACGATCAGACTGAGGATGTAATACAAACAAGTTCTTCTAGTGTTAAAGATTCAAATGATCAATTACCAGATTTGAATGATACAAACATGCCAGAATCTGTGGAAGTTGAGCATATTCAAAATCATCAAATCCATTCTGCTCATCCAGTTGAGAATATTATTAGATCTCCTGAAGATGGAGTTAAGACAAGAAGTCAAACTGGAAATATAAATGTTTGTTTGTACTTCTGTTTCTTATCTCAAGGGAACCAAAGAATGTTACTGTTGCTTTATAAGATCCAAGTAGGATTGAAGCTATGCAAGAAGAATTGCTTCAGTTTAAGAAGTTAAACGTGTGGCATCTTATAGACATACCTGAGGGAAAATATCCAATTGGAATGAAGTGGGTCTTCAGAAACAAAAAAGGATGATCATGGGATTGTAGTTCGGAACAAATCTCGTTTGGTTGTACAAGGTTTTTATCAAGAGGAAGGACTAGATTATGATGATGTCTTTGCTCATGTTGCATGAATTGAAGCCATACAAATCTTTTTGGCTTGTGCATCGTACAAGAAATTTACTGTATATAAAATGGATGTAAAAACAGTTTTATGTATGGGGTAGTAAAGGAAGAAGCTTACGTGAATCAACCACCAGGTTTTGAAGATCCAGCTCATCCATTTCAAATGTATAAGCTTGATAAAGCACTGTACGGATTACATCAAGCGCCTCGTGCGTGGTATGAAACCTTGTCAATACATCTTACATCAAATGGCTTCGTTCGTGCAACAATTGACAAGATCTTATTCCTGAAAAAACATGATGCTGATTTGTTAATTGTACAAGTTTATGTCGATGATATTATCTATGGATCAACAAATGAAGATCTTTACAAAGAATTTGAACAAGTTATGAAATTAAAGTTTGAAGTGAGCTTGATGGGAAAAATGCAGTTCTTTCTTGGGTCACAAGTTGAGCAGTCTGAATCAGGAATTCTTATTCATCAGGCCAAATATGTGAAAGATATTCTTACAAAAATCAAAATGACTGATTGCAAATCAGCTTCAACACCAATTGCTCCTCATGAACCTTTAACTGTCGATGTGTCTAGAGTTGAAGTAAATCAAAAGATGTACACGTCAATGATTCGCTCGTTGATGTATTTGACTACAAGTCGACCATATATCATGTTTGTTGTTTGCTCTTGTGCCATATATCAGGCAGCTCCAAAAGAATCTCATGAATCAGCTGTTAAACGAATTTTCCGATATCTTAAGCGTCGAGTAAATTTAGGTTTATGGTATCCTTCTGATTATGAATTTAATTTCTTTGCTTACACTAACAGCGATTATGGAGGTTGTAATTTGGATAGGAAGTCAACTTTAGGTGGATGTCAACTTTTGGGGGAGAGACTGGTGTCTTGGCAGTGTAAGAAACAAACGAATGTATCCACATCAATTGTTGAAGCTAAGTATACTGCTGCCGTGAGCTGTTGTTCACAAGTTATCTGGATTCAACAACAAATGCTAGATTTTGGAGTAAATTTCCTAGAAACTCTAATTTATTGTGACAACGAGGCAGTGCTCGGAATAGTAAAAAATCCCATTCAGCATTCCAAAACAATGCACATTACGATCATGTTATATTTCATTCGTGACTGTTTTGAGAATAGGATGATTAAAGTGGTCCATGTCGATACCTTAGAGCAAAAAGCCGATATTTTTACAAAAACTTTTTCAACGGATCGGTTTAACTCTTTGGTTGAGATGTTGGGGATGATTTCTTTAAAAAAAAAATAATAAATAAATAAATAATTTTTGAATAATAAATAGTCTATTTTTGAACTGAAAGACCTTAGAAATCTGTTCCTCAAAAAGATTTTCTTTAAGTGTTAAAATTGTATTGTGTACACTTTATATGTGTGTTAGCTTAATGAATGTTTGTTCTCATAAGTGATATAATTAGTAAATAAAGTCACATCAAAATTTTAGGGGGAGAATAAAAGAAAATTTGTGTTTCTAAATGACATATATATAAGAAATGATAGTACAAGTGTGTGCTGAGCTTATGCATGAATTGGATATGATGGTGACATAGGTTATAATTTTTTATATGCTGGTAGGCTCTGCATATGTAAATTAGGTGATATTTGTGTGATTAACTAAATCGCAATCTTTGTGTTTTACCCACATCGAATATCGGTACTTTCATCATTCGAATGCAAAGTGAATCTAGTCATACCATGAGACCAGGATCTTGATGAGCTCTTAGCACAATTTGTTTGCTCTATTGACTATATACGTCAAATATATGATTTAGAGTTAAACACCTTCATACAGCTGATGGTTCTGGTGAAAATCTCGGATGGAAACCAGGAAGTCAGTCTGTTTCGCCCTTTGAATCATTCGTGATTTCAATTGACATATCCAATATCTTACGAATATCCGCATACCCGAATCATTCATGATTCTTCACATCTCATATGAATCAATATGATTCTGTACTATCTTAGAAACCAAGACAATGAATCAAAATGATTCTGAATCAATATGATTCCAATCAAATGCACTTGGATTATTTTTCCTGTGCTAAGAACGCTACCTTCATGCTGGAGATTGGATCATGATCTGGTGAAATTTTGTGTTAATTCTAAGTTCATTCCATCTCGATTGTGGGGTACACACTGTATTGATTAATATAACCTTAAATGTCACACAATATTTGATGAAACGTGATGCATGAGTTTATGTGGATAACAATACTGACAATCAAGATTGAACTGTTTAGATCCTGATTTGATATGCAGTATAGTTAAGACAATATACATTTATGATCCTATGTTATTTCAGTTCATCAAAAGAAAATGTCTGTGAATAAAATAGTTGTTATGATCTGGATTTTATGTTTAAAGTTTTTTCTTTTTGTTTTGTTTGTTTTGTGTGTGTGTGAAAAATAAAGTTCTGGAACATGTCTTAGTGATGTAAAAATGGACTTATATAAATAAAAAATATATATAAAAAAGGATTAGTTTGAAAATTTTCAAAATTTATCATGTTTGGAGTTTTCGGTCGATATCTCTTGACCGAAAATATATTATCTGAAACTGTTTTCGATCGAAAAGTTATGACTGAAGTTTTCGGTCAAGATTTGAAAAGTCTATATATTCAAATTTTTCCATTGAAAAGATTTTTCCCACTCGTATTTTCTCGAGACCGTATTGCTTCAAAATTCAACGTGTTTTACAAGTGTTGAAGTTTCGTATGAAAAAGTGGTCGATCGTGACGTCATCTAGATTCTCAGTGTTTTTCGATCATCGAGGTATGTTCTCGTGATTCATATAGGTTGATAGGTTAGATCCAAAGCCTTAGTTTACGTTTGAGTTTTTTAATATTTGAATTGCCCGAAATCTTAGATGAATGGATCGAAAAGTAATTTGAATAGATCGAAAAGTGTTTTCGATTGAAAAGTTAATTGATTTATTATTGAAAGTTTTCGATTGAAAAGAAGTGGTTTTTGGTTCATTAGTTTTTGATCGAAAATAAAATGTTTAGTTTTTCTCTATAAATGAAAGTTTTTGATCAAAAAGTTGTAATGATAAAATTCAAATGTTTGTTTTAATCGAAAAAGTAAAGTACTAAGAGTTTTCGATCGAAAAGGTAAAATTCTAAAGAGTTTCCGATCGAAATGTTCAAGGTAATTTTCAGAAATGGTTTTAAGTGTTTTCGATCGAAAAAGGTTGTATATATAATGAGGTTTTCTGTCACACCCCAACCGACGGCGGAATCATCGGGGCGGGACATGTAGACTGTTCATGAGCACAAGGTTGACTAAATTGAAATATATTAATCATTCAAATTCATTTCTAGTATTCAAGACAAAACCAAATCAAACCAAGTACATAAAATGAAATACATAATCCTTTATTTAAAATTATCTAGGTCCAAAACTTATGTGTAGCAAGTCTTGATCAAAATCACATATTAGTACCTGAAACATGAATAAAATAGGGTCAACTAAAAAGTTGGTGAGCATACACAGGTTTGTATATAGATAGCATATAGATTATGAATAAACAAATCCTTACATTGCATGATAAAATAAGGAATTTATGGAGAGCAGCTATTGTGTAACCAAATACAATCAAACCTTTGTAACTAGCATGCAAAATTGTGTTATCGGTAACAATCACCCCAATCTGGGTGGGTTTGTCAGACTCAATAGATCTATCATTGTTTACCGTCGGCTTGAATAGTTAATGATTGCACATAAATTGCACACAAAAGTTAGCACACCTAGCACTCAAGCATAAAGCTCAAATTGCATACATGAATGTAAAGAGGATTTGTATTTGTGTAGTTTGTGTAAATGTAAGCAATAGTTTGTATAGTGTTCATGTTCCACCCCAAAAATGTAAAAGAGTACAAGGGGCTATGTAATACTCACTTGATTCGAAGGCGTAGCTAACACGAGATACTAGATAGTAATATGATCCTTGTAATGCACAACGTTAACCTAGTGTGAGATGTATATTGAATTAATAGTGTGCACAATAGTCTATGTCTAAGTCTAGGGTTGAATTGGATATGTGTATAAAACTTGTGGTTTGTACTTGAAAGGTATTGTATAAAATGAAATATTTGAAATGGATATTTTTAGAACATTTTGATCAATGTTTGAGTTTGAATTACTAAATAAATAAATTACATAATTATTATTTATTCACTTATTTATAAAAATAATGTAGGTATTAGGGGTAATTAAGTATAACCTAAATAAATAATTTTTGTTTAAATGTAAATTAAATAAATAATTGTTACCTTATTTATTTATTTATAAAATACGTAACTTAGTCATTTAGTTATAAAAATGTATCGGATGTTTTATATTAAATATAAATTTCTTTACTTTATTTTCATAAAGATGTGTAAATAATATTTAAGTGTAGGTTTAACAATAAGTATAAATTTAATTTTGTAAATTTAAATAACTAACTTCTATTTATTTTAGGATTAAGAATTTGATCTTTTTAAATAAAGTTAATATAAATCTTTATAAAATCAATTATTATTACTTGAAAATTAATCTGAAATACTTATTGTTTTTAAAATATAAAAAAAATAATTATTCTGCCAAGATTTTTTTCACACACATGACAGTGCCTGGGACAAGGCACGATCGTGCTAGGACCACGGGCGCGACCGTGCTAGTCAGGGACGCGACTGTGTTGACCAAACATAAGACATAGCTAAGTTGTTCACTAGGCACGACCGTGTCTGGACCAGGCACGACCGTGTCTAGGGTTCTAAGGCCCGACCAAGTCTAGCCAAGAGGCATGACCGGGTCTGACTGTGTGAGGCACGACCGCGCTGGTATTAGCACGACAGTGTCCCAAGAAGCACGACCGCGCTAGAAGACTAGCGCGACCGTGTCTGTTCCAAAACAGGAACGAATTGCTTAAATCTTATATTGTTAATGTTGGATTTCATAGGGCTTTCATCTATAAGGTTATTACGAGTCTATTGGAATATATTAATTGTATTTAAAACATGTTCAAAGCAAGATTCGATTAAACCATTTTGGAATGAACTCTAGATTCGGGTTCGCGTTAAATTAGCTATTGTAAGCCCAAATCAGGTTGGGGCTTTTGATCTATAGACTAAAACGAAGGTGTAGGAGGTTTCAATTACCCAGAAGGATGATGTATTGATAGAGTACGGTAGGAACTTGTTCCGGCGACGACGGTTTGATCTCCGGTGCCTTTTGCTGCAACTCCGGCTGACTCAGTGTTTTAGGGAGCTTTAGAGAGGATCGATAGTGCGTTTTCTTGGGAGAATTGCAATCAAAATGGTGGATTCGATGGTCTCGTGAAAGAATTGGGCGGTTATGAGATGAATCGATTCAATTTAGTTTATTTGTTGTAAATATGACGATTAAAGGACTTAATTTTGTTCGTTAATAGTTGAAACGTGTGGAACGGTTACGAAATCGAACGTCTCTATGATTAAAGGCTGCACTTATGTTTCAACTGACGAGAGGCGCGACCGTGCCAAGGCATCGGGCGTGACCGTTCCAAAGCAAGGCGCGCCACCGTGCCAAGGCACTTGGCGCGACCGTGCCAGAACGAGGCGCGACCGTGCCTATTAGGGTTTCTTTTTAATTAATAAAATCAGTCCTTGCAAATTTCAGTTTTGATAGATTTGTATAAATATGAACTTATGTAAAATTTAATAGGATATACTCGTCTAATTTGCGGATTTGCATTGAAACATAGTATTTAATTGTTGGTACGAATAGAACAAATCAGTGTACTAGAATTGGGTTTGAAATGTATCACATTGAATTAAAACACAGATAATGAAAATCAGAAATGTTACAGTATCCCCATGTTGAGGGAATTTCGTCCCGAAATTTAGCTAGTGGAGGCGACAGCATCAGTGAAGAGATGGGGGTACTTGAGCTTCATTTGGTCCTCTCGTTCCCAAGTAAACTCAGGACCACGTTTAGATTCCCAAAGAACTTTGACAATAGGAATACGGCTTCGTTTGAGTTGTTTAACTTCACGATCCATGATTTCTATCGGTCTCTTAACGAAGTGCATCGTTTCGTCAATGCGTACGTCTTCAAGAGGTATATGGAGATTTTCATCAGCGAGGCATTTCCTCATATTACATACATGAAATGTAGGATGCACATTGCCAAGTGATGGAGGTAACTCGAGTTTGTAAGCCACTTTCCCAATCCTTTCAAGGATCTTGAATGGACCCACATAGCGAGGTGCTAATTTGCCTTTCTTTCCAAAACGGATCGCACCCTTCCACGAAGACACCTTTAGAAGAACAAGGTCACCAACTTCGAATTCCAAGGGTTTTCATCGTTTGTCGGCATAACTATGTTTAGAAGAACAAGCACCGCTATGGTCACTCAGTTAGCCGATCTGGCTTCCGCTCTTGTTGTTTTCGTGCGATTCTCAAGCATTTCTTTTTCGAGGATGGAAATTAACTACTTTTGGTACCCTAATTGGTTTGCTAGGATATCCATTCTTTGTCCTTGCAAGTCGTGCCTTATCTCGTGCTCCATCCTTTGCCTCTCAAACTCTAAGGTCCTCAAATATTGGTAAACGTCATCGATTGGAATTCCCATAGCACTAGTAGGTGCTAGGGTACGCCTTACCCTAGGGTTAGAATGAAACGGGTCAGGCACCAGATACGGGTCTCTTAGTGGAGGTGGTAACTGAGTGGGTAGATGGGGTGTCTGATACTGGTTTTTAGGTGGGGGTGATCCAGATGTTTGAATTCTTGGGCTAGTGTTCCTTACGTTAAACATTGGCCTTGCAGCTGGGGGAGTTGGTGACCGATACACGGGGGACCCAATGACTTCTTCCCAATCAGACTCTGCTCCGGGACAGTATACCGGGGAGGAAGGAGAGCAAGAGTCCATGTCTAGTAGAAAAACAATGAAAAGGTTGTAATCGATCATAAAATACTGAGTGTTAAATATAGGAGTTCTCATAGGTTTTAGAGTTTGACTAGTCATAACACCGAGTCTTCACAATAGTATTTTAGAAATACACTTGACCTATAAGCAATGCATCCTTGAGGAGAATTCCTAGGAAAGAGGGGTGGGTTACTAGGACACATTTAAGTACCCTGTCTTTCCTTAGCCAGAATCCCCTCATGGGCCTACACACTCTTCCAGCCATGATGTATTAATAACACTATTGTTGCGCTCATGGTCATGATGAGAATTGTTGTGTACTGGGCTTTGAGGCCCGAGAGTAAGGTTTATTTATTGCAGCAGGCTTCTTATTCTTGGGGGATAAATCGGCTTCTTGTTTATTATTAATGGGAATTAGGCCCAATAGTTTAAATTTAGATCACAAGAGGTGGTGACATTATGTGTGTGAGTTTAAGGGTGCACGAAGAGTTAAGTGTGTATAAGTGTGTGTTGAAACTTAGGATAGCACTTAAATGAATCAAATAGATATCATGAATATAGCACCAAAGTTATCAGATAGTGTGACACATAAATTATTAAATATTGTATCATGTAGGGTAATTACTTATGATATCATGTAGAAATATTCACACAAGAAGTAATCATGTAGCATGTAGTAGCATGGCGTTGTATGGGTGTCCTAAGGTTATAGTCTAGGTCAAAAGTGTCTAATAACCTGATTCCCTATAACCAAAGCTCTGATACCAATCTGTTACACCCCAACCGACGGCGGAATACGTCGGGGCGGGACATGTAGACTGTTCATGAGCTCAAGGTTGACTAAATTTCAATATATTAAATCCATTTCAGTTTGACAAACATAAACCAATTCCAATGTACATAAATGAAATACAAATTGTTCTTGAATTAAAATTAACTAAGTCCCAAACCCTATGTGTAGCAAACCTTGATCAAACATTAGCACCTAGATAGTATATAGATGTGAATTAACAAATCCTTACATAACATGATAAAATAAGGCATTTATGGGGAGCAACTATTGTGTAACCAAAAGTACAATCAAACATTTGTAACTAGCATGCAAATTGTGTTGTCGGTAACAATCACCCCAATGTGGGTGGGTTTGTCAGACTCAATAGATCTATCATTGTTAACCGTCGGCTTGAATAGTTAATGATTGCACATAAATTACACATAAACCGTTAACACACCAGTACTCAAACATAAATACTCAAACATAAAGCTCAGATTTGCACACATGAATGTAAAGAGGATTTGTGTTTGTGTAAATGTAAACAATTGTATGTATAGAGTTCATGTTTCACCCCAAAAAGTGTAAAATCAAAAAGGGGCTATGTAAACTTACCTGTATCAAAGATGTTGAGAGCACAAGTGTCTAGGTAGCAAAGTGTTCCTTGTAACTTACAACGTTAACCTAGAGTGAGATGCACGAATTTGAATTAGAAACATGCAAAGAGTTCTAAGGCGAGATCTATGGTTCAATTGGGTTTTGAGTGTAGGGACTTGTATGACGGATTCGTGTTATATTATGTAAAAGGATTGTATAGGTGTTTGTGTCTCAAATGTTGAGTATAAATCTCTTGTAAAAGCATGTGTGTAAGAATATATGATTTCTTTTGTGTTGTAAACCATTGGATACGTGTATGTATATAGGAATAACTAAATTACATTCTTTCGTTCACAATGAATGATTTAATGGATACGATAATATGAAAATAATAAGTTTGAATAAATAAGCTCCTTTTATTTATTTTAGTTATATAAAAATATAATGTGAAATGGATGATCAAATTATTTTGTATTTAAAAGAAGGTTTAAATAATAAATAGTTTAACGAAAGATACAAATTTATCAAACCATAATTATTTATTAATAAAAGTGAATGAGAATTATGTTGAGCGTTTTACAAAGATGTGTCGTGTAAAAGATTTGTAAAGAATTTGCGTCACTAGATAAATGGTTTTTTTTAAATGTTTAAAATTGTAACTCGTTATAACTTGAGTAACTAATTTGTTTTAAAATGACGATATTGATTACCAAAAGATTTATTAGGTTTTAATCCTAAATATGGTTAATAAAATGGTTACTCTTGAAAATTTAATAATTTGAAACCCTAACATAATTTCTAAGTTTTAAGGTTTTCATAAAATAATTTATATAAAAAGTTTGGATTTAAAGTTTGATCAAAAAATAAAAAAATAAAAAGTTTCCCGGGACTTGAACCCGGGTTGAATCTGGGAACAAAACTGCACCAACCGCTGGACCAAGGGGCCATCAGTGTGACAACCCGGTTTTGTAAAAGGTTAAACAGGAGGCACGCGAGAACCGGGTTTCAAAGATATGCGAAAAAAAAGGGAAGGCGCGGGGCTAGGACCCGAACCCGCGACCTTCCTTGTATGAGTCCAGTGTCTTAACCAGCATAACTGGGCAAATGCCTTAACAAGGGTGGGATTTCTAAAACTAAAAACCTACATCCCAAACGTCCCTTCGTTCCTATTACGTAACCCAAACCCTAACCCCTCAATTGACAGTGTTCGAGCAAAGATACAAGACCGGTTTGATGGGGCTTTCATCCCATGAATCAAAATGAGTTTATTGGCATCGATCTTACCTGAAATGGTTATGTGTAGGGGGTGAATGTCTGAAGCCTTTTGGTTCGAGTTCGTCATAGCCGATCGTGCACCAGAGCAGCAATGGTTCGCGTTTGAGAGTTTAGATTGTAAGTAAAATGTGTCGCGATGATGTATAAATAGATTCTATGTGTTAATTGCATTTGAACGCATCAATTTGATTTGGCATTGACTAAGCGGTTACAGGATTGGATTTTTCAAATCAATCCATTTATTTCATGATGAATTGGGTCACGATTTCAGCTTGAAAACATGCGAGCAATCACTACGCGTGATTAGCGGCCATTAACGTGTTTTAATTTCAAGATTTGAAACCGAATTTGACTCGTTTTGACTCCGCGTAGTCAAACAGTTTGGGTTCGAGTTTAGGCTACGTAGCGGTTGAATTGGCAGGATAATTGGGCTTGGAACAGGTCGGTAATTGTTCTAGCGTTCGTGGCAAGTCCAATCCATTCGGTTTTGGTTGAATTTGCCTTGAATTTGCAAGGGATTGTAATGTTTGACTTTAAAAGTCAAAATAGATCATCATGTGGGTAAACCTTGAGTTTCAAAGGTCAAATGTGAGGGTTCAAAGGTTCAACTATAGAAGAGGGGTTCAATCTTGATTCCAAAGGGTTTAACACTTTATAATTTCCATTTTTATAAAGTGACAATTTGTGTAAATGAATTATTTAATAATCCAATATATATACATATATTTATTCAAGATACATTTATATATATAAAAGATGTACTTACATGATTTAAGTTTTTATTTTGATTTGAGAAAATTTATATATATATATAAACATACATGCTATGTTATAAATTAATAGAAAGTAATATGTATGATGTGCAAAGTTGAAAACCTAAGTTTATACGTGTTAAGGTGATGATTAACGCGACATATTGTGTAGAACCGGTATGGAATTGAAATGGATTATGAAATGAACTAGAATTTTAAGCCGGAAAAATCATGGATGTTACAAATTGGACGTACAAGAACTATTTGATTAAAACCTGTGAACTCACCAACCTAGTGTTGACATTTTAAGTATGTTTTTAACGAAAATAAAACGCGGAACCCAAGTTCATCAATGTAGGAATCATGCATGAATTTGGATACTTCTTTTGGGGATTTTTCTTGTATAACTCATCGTAGATGGGTCATATTTGAAAATTCTCAAGACTTTTGTATTTTCAAACAAGTATTTTGGTTGTAAACCTTAACTTAATTTAAGTATCCATTTTGTGTGTATGTGTTTACAATATTCATACGCTTTGATAAACCATGAATGTTACGTCTCGCGTTTTCTCCTTGGCGGGGTGTGACAGATTCCTTGGGATCCGATTAATACCGAGCGAAATAACATACTACAACATGATGTCAGGCCGAATTTTAGTCAAATACATTAACGATCCGATCATAGACCGATAATTATGTTGATTTACTGCTTTGCCTTTGAGATCCGCGGATAAAGGAGTTTGTGCTGCAAACGGTGTGTGAGACAGTGAACAATCGGACATCTTGAATTTCTCCAAAATATCTTTGACGTATTTGGCATGATTAATCAGAATACCGACTTCAGACTGAACATCCTGGAGCAAGAGAAATAAGGCCATCTCTTCCATAGAACTCATCTCAAACTTTGTTTTCATCACTACCTCAAATTCCCTACCGAGGGTCCCATTTGTCTACCCAAAAATGATGTCATCCACATACACCTGAACCGTTGCTGAAAAGCGTTATATCTATAGTGCCACAGATGAATCCGTTCTGAAGAAGGTATTTAGACAGAGTTTCATACCATGACCTAGGAGCTTGGTGGAGTCTATATAGAGCCTTATCTAACTTGTAGACCCGGTCTAGGAATTCGGGTCACCGAACCCTAGAGGCTAGCAGACATACACTTCCTCATGCACTTTGCCATTTACAAACGCACTTTTCACGTCCATCTGGTAGATTTTAAAATTCTTGTACGAGGCGTAGGCAAGAAAGATACGAATAGCCTGCAGTATCGCAACCGGAGCAAACACCTCTTCATACTCAATCCCTTCTTCTTGGTAGAAGCCTTGTACAACCAGACGTGCTTTGTTACGAACCACAACCCCTCTATCATCATTTTTGTTACGAAACACCCATCTTGTTCCTATGGAGTATTTATTTGCCAGAAGATCAACTAATTCCCACACTCTGAGTTTCCTGAACTGCTGCAGTTCCTCTTGCATTGAATCGACCCAGCTCGGTTCCACCAGGGCCATAGTGTAGCTCCTGAGCAGATCCACAAACACAGATTTGCGGAGAAATCCATCAGAAGATCCAAATCAAGAGGCGGAATCCCTTGATTCGGTATCTCTCTCGAATCAGAAAAAGGTAGAGACGGGTGCGGGAATTACATACACGAATAGAAATATGTAAAAGTGAAAAAGAACAGATAATTGAAAGCATAAAACGTGTATTTTTTCATTGTTATGAAAATGATAAAGCTCCTCACACACTCATAATTAGTCTCACCCTAGGGTGAGCTCTCCCCGGGGTGGTGATTCCCTCTACAGACACACACTTCTCAGATGAGGTATTCTACTATATATAGGAGGCCAAGCACATGTGCCTTGTTTTCCAAGCCACCGCCAAATGGGCCTGGAAAACAGGTATCGAAACTAGGTAGTTTCGATTGAACAATTGTTCAACCGAAAGTAGTAGTTTATAAAATGATAATTACTTTAACTTAAAACACACATAATAGACAAGTGTACCTATCACAGCGTAATATAGTACAGGTAAGAACCAAGTATCGAACCAATGGACATGGTTGAGTTCCAATACTCAACTTTTGTTATCGTTTAGCTGGATTAATTGATTAGTGAGTTTTGTGTGCTTGTGAAACAGAATAGTAAATGACAGAAAAGTAAATAACGATAAAGTAAATAACATAAAAGTAAGAACGTGCGTGATGTGTGTAACAGAAATGTAACGAAGAGAATAGTAATAGCAGAAATGTAAATATCTCAGAGATGATCAGGTCACGAAGAGTATTGCTTCTGGATTCGAATCAGCTTGGTACGTGATAATGTTAAGTTGGCTAATACAGTGGTATGACTACTACAAACTTGTGACCCGGGTCACCGCTAGGGCCTCGTCCTCACGACAATTGTTTCACGAATTATAATCTTTAAATTAAAATGGTAGTGCTTCCCCTTAGGGACAAAATTTACCCTCAACCCTTCGAATGGTCATCTCCGGTTTGGTTTGAGACATCGAACTTAAAATGCTTTATATTAGAGTTAAATTGGTGATTATATTTTGTTCACCAGGAGGCGATGTAACAATAAGACCAAGTATAAAGACGTACCGTTCCCAACATGAGTTCACCAATTCTTGGTCTCATAATAAGTTCGTTTAAAGACGTACGATCTTAGAAATGTAGACTAAACCTTGGCTTATCAATCTCTGATTGTATAAAGACGTACGAGTTTTAAAGGAAGTTTTATTAAAAATGTTTTACGATCGTACAATTTAAAATCAAGACACTCACAAATATAAAAACGAATTTAGACAATAATAAAAGCCCACCAAAAGGTGGTTTTAGGAGCGAATAATTAAAAACATAAACATACCACTAGATTAATACGTCAAACATTAACATGCACCAAACATCATCTTCACCCTAGCAATACAAGAAGTTTAGCCACGAATGGCCATACTAACTAGCATAACGCCGAGTTTTGTAGGCTCCCCTATTGTGGAACAAGGAGGAAGAGCCTCTCCACTCTCTACACATTACTACTACACTCTAACTATGAAAATGCTTTCTCTGGTGTGTTCATGGGGTGTGTAAGGGATGCCTCGATGAAGAAGTCAAGCCATCTATTTATAGAACTCAAAATGAGCAATACACGGTCATGCATTGGATTGCACGGGCGTGCAAACACCTCGGGAATCAAACAGGGTACAAAGGACAGTATACCGGGTCTGGGAGAGCAGGAAAGCATTTGCACGGCCGTGCATGGCATTGCACGACCGTGTAATGCCCCACTACCTCCCAGATTCATCTTTTAGCTGTTGGTTTGACTTATGTTGACCTGGTTTGACTTCTTGGGGGTTAATGCTCAGGTTTGGTCCTCCAAAAGCTTGATTTCTTCATGTTTTCAGTTGGTTTTTGCTTTGTTTATCTTGGGACACCGAATAACCTGCAATTGTGAAATATTAACGCATTAAGTATCATTTGCAAGGCTTTTGTTTAATTAGTACCATAATATGGGGATTATTATGCATGCAAACCATGTATAATTTAGGGCATATCATAATACCCCACACTTAAATTTTCTTGTCCTCAAGCAAACTCATGCATGATCATACCCATAACTAAAAACTTTACTAGGGAAATGGAACTCCAAACAAGTCGAACCTCCGGGATAACTCTTGAGTTGCTTATTCTATTTTTGTATTTTTCTGTTTCAAGATGATGGAATCCATGACAAGCCTACTAGAACTTTAATTATGGATAACCTATCACTCCTTACAATGTTCACTCAACTCTCAGGGTTATATATGTATGGATAATGTAAGTTAAGTGGAACACTTAAGTTCGAATCGAATTATGCAATAGTCATAAGCTTGTATGAAAATCAAGTCTTCATCAATTAACTAAGTAGTATGCATGAATCAAGAGGACTTTAAAGGGTTGTAATGTGGATAAAATAAAAATAATGGGTGAAAATGAAAATGTTTTTGGATTTTTAGGGATTTAAAAAGGTTTTAAAGGGCTGCAGCTATCGTGAAACACACAGCTACGGCCTCATGGCTTAAAATGGAAAATACTAGAAGGTCCCTCTACAATACACATATCATGAGGGTATAACTAATATGAGGGCTCGTTTATGGTCAGATTGCTAAGACCAAGATCTCTTATCACTCTCAACTCTTCCCTTACTGCGTAATACACATTGCTGCCTTTACGCATGGATTTTTCGGCTTGTAGCCTAATAGCTCCTACTTGGATGAGGTACGTATACTCATGCTGGGAATGAGTTTGATTCTTGCTGCACTTTCCATCGTGGCTCCAGTTGCCACACTTCACACATTTGCCGTATCTTTTGGCTCTTCTTTTGGCGGCACTTTTTGACAAGCCGCAAAATGGTGGTAATTGTTCATGCTTGCGCCACAGTTTTCTTACATCACTAGTTGCTTTGAAACTTTCTCTCGGATTTCGGATGTTAATTTAGGCTTTACGAAATGAAGGCAGAAAAGCAAATTGAAATAAAAAGAATGCATGTCCAGTTCTTTAAGGTCTTGCCGGTAAAAGACCCACTTCTCTTTTTCTTTTCTCTATTTCAATTTTTTTTTCGTATTAAGACAATTTCTTCCATAATCTTTTTTTCTCAATCTCCTTGAAATAATATTTCCATAAATTACTTGCAGATAGTTCGGCTGTTTCTTCCTAATACATCCACCTTTTTGTATATTCCAGTTCTTTTGAGTAAAACATATTTCTTTCCAAAATTGTCTCAATGATAATAAACTTGAAATGACGACATAAGATAATTTTCACATTTTGAAAACATTCAGCCAATAACCGGTGTTTACGAAAAGCTGGTTGGGTGATTAATGTGGGTAGTAGAAAAGAAATAGGCTAAGGCTCAGAAGGCTATCTAAGCGGATAATATTTTTAGGATTTTTAGGGTTTAAGGATAATATATAAGGGTAATAAAGTCCTAGGTGCCTTAATCATTTACATACTTCCACTAGTTCATGATCTTGATATGTATAAGTCATACAAGTTCTAATTATGCATAAAATTCGATCAAATAAACACTCAATATACCAAACGAAAGAGCATGCAAAAATAATGATAATAATCCTCGTGAAAAGGCTCAGATTATTCTCAAATGGAAACGGATGGAATAGGGTTTAGCGATTTGTTATGCATAATATCCATTTGTTTCTACTTGCCATGTCTTCGTTTTATTTAATTAGGCGCGAACTCAAAGAGGTTTAGATTTAAGGTTTAAGAAATTTTTGAAAATTTTTCAGGTTTTTCAAAAGGTAGATTTTTGTAATGTTTTAGTTAAATGGGTAGAAAATCACAAGTTAAGTTTTACTGCTTTGAAGTTACAAGTAGTCCTGAATCTCTAATTCCCCACCCCACACTTAAAACTGTGCATTGCCCTCAATGTACAAATGCATGTAATGAAATGCTATGCTGAAATTTAATGCATGAAGTTTTAAGAGAAAAGAAACTGGTACTCCCCCGGTCAATTCGGCGTATAACCTAAGGCCAAAACTTATTGCTGCTGTCAGGATGTGCCTATCAGCTACTTGTCAACACTTTGCTTCAAAGACTTTGATCGAATGTCGTCGGTTCGGTCAAAAAGTAATTTATAAACCCTTAATCACTTCTTAAGTAGACAGCGGTAGTAAGGGGTCGATCCAAGGGAATCGTGATCTAGCGTTAATCTATTATCAGAGTTGCGCATAATAAATTGTCACAATACTTAAAAATCGGATTTTGTAAAATATTAAAGAAAGCAATGGTTCTCTTTCGGATCCGGGTTTGCCAATCACAAGCATTTCAGATAATAACTTAGTGGGAATCTCTTAAATGGAGATTTACAAATGATGAATCTAACCAGTGTTGCAAACAAAACTTAACAGGTTTTTGATTATCACAACAAACAATCCAATAACATATATATGACGGATTAATCTTAACAGGTTTAATCACAACACATAACATAATCAGATTTCTAGCAAACACATCATATTGAATTAGATAAAACTTAAATGGTTTATAATCTAATCCCACAATCAGTTACAAATCAAGAAATACAAGCAAGATTAACAAACCCATTACCTAGGAGAACCATCAAGGATTTAGCCTCTCATTTCTTCCAATGTGGTCTCCATCTTCTTCAAATCAAAGGATTTCATGGTGTTGGATGATGATTTTGGTGGCTCTTCTTCTCTTGCAAGCTTCCTTCTTTTTCTCTTCTTCTAAAAACGAGTTCCTTGGCCCGAGATAATGTATAAAAGATAAGGTGATAGATGATATATCAAGTGGGAGCAAGTGGGGGGCGGCGGATTGACTTTTGTGGCATAGGAGCCGTAAGTTACGGTGATGTAACCGTAAGTTACGGTGAGCCTTAACTAATTTCTAGCTTACGGTCTTTAGGTTCTGGTTTACGGTCCATTTTTCTCCCCTGTCCACCGTAAGTTACGCTCGATTCACCGTAACTTACGGCCACCGTAAGTTACTGTGGCCTGGCCGTAAGTTACTGCCAGCCCTTTTTCACTTCTTCGTTTCTTCGTTCCGATTCCCGTAACCTGCGTTCCTACTTGCCTTAACACCTTCGGTTTGTGTGATTTACCTACAAAACCACAAGTTCTTGTAGTTAATCAATTCAAATGGTATAAACACACAAAACACATTAAAACCCATATATTTGTATCATTTAACGCTCGGGTTTTTACCCCTCGATCACATCCCCACACCTGTCTTTTGCTTGTCCACAAGCAAACCATTTCAAAGTTAATAAACAAATTTTCAACAAAACACCTCAACATCCGTATCAACTTTTAGAATTAAGATCCAAAGTCATCCAAGTCCTACAAATGATCACAGTCGGGTTTGATAATGACAAGACAGTTAATTATATGCCAAATCAAGACCTGCCTAACTAAACCTACCATGCTTTAAACTTGCACAAACACAGCATACCCCTCACAATGATACTCTCCTCTCGGCTATATCTGAACTAGTAGAAAATGTACTAGTGTATTCACTCAAGACCAGATGTGTTATCATGTAAGCATAAGCTTGTAAAGCGATCATACCTCCACTGCTGCAGAATAGTTCACAGATCAAAGGACTTTTTTGGTTTTAGGCTTTGGCTAAAGGTAGGGATTAGGCTTTATTTAGTGGCTTTAACAATATGAGAAATCCAATTGATAGCATTCTATATCAAATCTTGAATACACGAATCATTTTGACCCGTTTGTTCTTTTCATTCTATTTTTGACTTTTTTCAATGATTTTTCTCTTTTTTTTTTTTTTTTAATCTTTTTTTTTTATCATATATATATATATATAGAGATTTATCACAGCTATATTTGTAACAAAACTATTGGATTCTCACTTTCAGAAAAATATGTCTTTGATGCTCGGTTTTCGGGTTTAGAAATGAAAAGGAGAATTGTAGGCTCAAAATGGGCAACTATGGGAAAATTCTTTTGATAATTAGGGTTAATACGGGATAATTGGGTGTCCTAATGCCTTCTCATTTCTGTTTCACACATCATACTAAGTTTCAGCACGAATCAACCAAAACAAGTTCTACCACAATCAACACATAATAGTCACACTCAACAAATGAATTCATCTATATGTGATCTAACCATCTAGTTGAATGGGGCTTCAAAATCTCACACACGGAGTAATAGGGTTACCAACATGCAGTGTATGTGACTATCTAAAGCATGCTAACTTTTGTTAGGCATTTCTATCCGTTTTCTTCAAAAACACTTGTCACAATACTATCCCAATGTTACAAGAGACAAGGATGATTAAGGACCTATATCTGTTTGTCAAGTAAGGAATTATGTGATGAATTGGAAAATCCGCTTTCGGTTGTTTAATCTTGAGGACGTTTTTGCTTGTTCTCACCCTTGTAACACTAAATTTTTCAAAATTTTCAGATTTTTCTCTATTATATATGAACTATATACACACAGATAGACAACAGATAGACGCTAGTCTCCCTCCCCACACTTGAGAATTACATTGCCCTCAATGTAGATCAACAAGTGACTAAACGACTATCGACAAAAGGTAAAGCATAAGTTGGAACAAACTAACCGGGTTTCTTTCATTAATCGAAGTTCCAAGCTCCGTCGCGTGGTGTTTGTGACTGTATAGCATTTCTGTCGCAGCTTCAAAACACCAGCCAAAAATCCGAGATGCTTGAGAAAGTTGGATTCAATCGGCCACGTCCAAATGGATATTGAGTATGAACGGGTCAAGATCACTGAATTCTTCTTTCTACCATCTCTACAAAAAATCGCGTGTTTGACCTTTCAAAAGCTTCCCCACACTTGGGTGTTGCACACGCTATCAAAAATCCGGAATTTTACTTCCATTTGGGTTGCCTCCCAAAAAGCGCTAAGTTTACACGTCTTCAGCCAGACGTAGTCCCCTCGACTCTCTAAACTGGGTCATACACAACCGTTTCCACAAAAAGGCATTCAGACTGCTTGTCGACTCCATTGATATCATTCGCCTCTAGATATGGTTTTAGGCGATGTCCGTTCACAGTTTGCCTCAAATGATCATCGAAGTCCTCGATTTCGACTTCTCCTTCTTCTTTCTTCTTCTTCTTCTTCTTTCTCTTCTTCTTCTTCTTTCTCTTCTTTATTCTCCACTCCAGATCATACCTGTTCCTGTCACACATAAAGCACGTCTCCGTGGCGACCTCCTCATTTTCATGAGGTGGGCACCCTTCAACAATGTCTACCATAAAGCAGTCACTGTTGAACGGAGAGTTAGGAGCATGGGAAAATACATTTACTCTCAACTTGCGATTTCCAAATGCCAGATCTACTATCCCAGTTCTGCAATCGATCACTGCATTGGCTGTAGCTAAAAATGGTCTTCCAAGGATGACCATTGGTTGTTTTGAAGAACCAGCCGATACATGATCAAGAACCAAAAAGTCTACGGGATAATAGAAATTCTCTACCCGCACTATCACATTTTCAACAATTCCCCTAGGGAGCTTCGGTGTCAAATCAGCCAATACTACAGTAGTATCGGCTTTCTTTAAAGGTCCAAAATCATATTGATCATATAAGCTCCCTGGAAGAATGCTAACACTCGCCCCGAGATCCAATAACGCCCTGTTGATTTCAAAATCACCTACTTGTACAGAAATAACAGGCGTTCCTGGATCTTCCATTTTTGGTGGGATTTCACCCGACAAAACGGCACTAACTTGTCCGGTTAAATCAATTTTCTTTGGGACTTTGTTATGCCGTTTCTGGGTGCACATTTCTTTCATATATTTGGCGTAAGCCAGAATTTGTTTAATGGCATCAATCAGAGGAATGTTGATTTTAACTTGTTTAAAGACTTCCCAGATTTCCTCTTGTTGAGGCCCCCGTTTATTACCCTTTGAACCTGATGTTGATTTCAATAAAGCTTGTGGAAAAGGAATGGTATTACCCTCCATATCATTTTCCAAAATTTCAGGTTTATTTTGAAAAGTTACCTTTTTCTTGGTAACGGGTTTTTCAGAAATTTCAACTTCTGACTCACTATCACTATCCTCCCGACCCGTTAAGTCTTCTACCTCACCATCCCGTCCCTGTGGTGGTGTACTAACATTATTATCATAAGTTTTACCTGATCGGAGGATTGTTACCTGATTTACTGAGGGATTGGATGTCTGTTGAAAGCTTGAGGACGGATGACTTGGGTTCCTTCTTGTATCACTAGGCAGCTTTCCCGGGTCTCGCCTTCCGTTTGCTATCTCTTCAGCCAATTGACCTACTTGTCTGGATAGAGCTTCATGGCTTTTGTCCCTCACCTGATTGTTCTTTCTGATCTCCTCAAAATTCTTCTTCATTTCATCATTGTCCTTCTTCAGTTCTTTTAGCATTTCGAAAATGGCATCCGTCTTTGATGCTTCATTGTTGGAAGAAGAAACACCTTGTTGGTTGTTGAAGTTTCTTTGAGGTCCTCGGTTATAACCAGCTTGATTGTAGCCTTGATTGTACCCTTGGTTACAACCCTGTTGACGATTTTGATAAGGCTGGGGGTTGTTTTGTTGTTGTTGCCCTTGAATTGGTGCTTGAAAGTTGGGATTCATCTGGTTGGAGGCATTACCGTATCTGAAATTTGGGTGGTTCCTCAAACCTGGGTGATAAGTATTTGAGTTCATGTCAAACGGTCTTCTATCACCATAAACCTGATTTACCTCAGCAGTTCTATTTGAATCTCCCGGGCATTCTAGATCCGAATGCCCCAAATCACCACAAGCAGAACAAATGGGAAATGAATTTACAGCTTTTGCTTCATCGCCCCTGCCTACAGTTAACTGAGCTACCTGCCTTTCCAAACTCTTGATTCGCTTTTCGGCTTCTAAATCAACAACTTTAGCCGACACCCCCCTGGTTTTCCTGTTAGAAGCTAATCTTTTAGAAATCACGCTCATTCTCTCCAAGAATTCCCAATCAACATCTTCATGGTTTGTTAAGAACGTGCCATTGCTTGTAGAGTTTACTTCCCTAACATCCTCGGGAAGTAGTCCATCGTAGAATGCTTTAATCAGTTCCCATTTTGGGATGCCATGATGTGGACATCTTCTTAACAAGTCTTTGAAGCGTGTGAATGCTTCATGAAAAGGCTCACCCATGTGTTGTTGGAAAGCTCGGATGGCTTCTCGAGCTTCTGTTGTTCGATTCATTGTATAATATTCTTCCAAAAAGACCTGCTGCATTTGTTCCCAAGTTCTAATACTTCCTGCGGGCAATGTGAGAAACCATTGTTTTGCCCGATCTTTCAGAGTAAACTGGAACATCATCAATTTAACTTCATCAAGGGAGAATCCGTGTCTTCCAATTGTTCCACAGATGTTTTCAAACTCAGCAAGATGTAGATATGGCTCTTCGTTTGGCTTGCCATAAAATGTGGGTAAATAACCCAAATACTGAGGTCTTACCTCAAATGTCCTTCCATCCTGATTGGGTGGAACAATAGGTGAAGTACTTTGAGTGACCATGGGTCTGAAATGGGTGGTAACACCTTGAGCTGGCCGATGATAATTTCTTCTCGGTACTCCGTCTGCATAAAATCCGGCTCGAGGTTCCCGAAGTGGAGGATTTGGAGCACCCATGGGTGGTACCCCGTTGTACATTCTTGGGCCTTGTCGACCATGTCTGACTCTTCTGTGATAAGCTCTCTGATTTCCCCCATAATGTGGGTCAGGACCCCCTTCGTCCATATATCCATCTGAATATTCTTCATAGCTCTCGCTGCCGTTATAATCATCATTCCAGTCATCTGTGTGAGCTCTGGTTCTTTGATAATAGGCATGCTGGTTAGTTGCGAAGGGTGGGGGATCATAGTTCATGTTCGGTTCCCCTTCGTCAAATACCGATGGATATTGGTAATTTGGATTGGGCGGAAAAGGTGGATTTGGTTGTAGTGGAGGAGGTTGTGTTGGTGGTTGGTTGAATGGTGGTGGTATTGGCGGTACAGGTGGTGGTTGTGGTGGGATACTGGTGGTTGCGACATGAGATGTCACATTTGGATTTACGGGAGTGTTTGGATTGTTGGGTTCCATTTTTGAATTTGTTGTTGGTTTTCTGAGTGATCGTTGATTGACACGATTATGTCGTGCAGTTCTTTCAATTTCTGGATTGAAAATAAGAGGCGATGTCTTTCCCGATCGACGGGTGTGATGCATCAACCTGTAATTAATCTGCAATGACAAAAACAACAACGTACACGTAAATCCGAACAATAAGGATGAAAAATAACTAAGAAATCAACTTGGAAAATTTTTTTGAAAACAGTGAAATACAAATCAAAGATTAACACTAAATGCACCGAGTCCCCGGCAACGGCGCCATTTTTGATCGAATGTCGTCGGTTCGGTCAAAAAGTAATTTATAAACCCTTAATCACTTCTTAAGTAGACAGCGGTAGTAAGGGGTCGATCCAAGGGAATCGTGATCTAGCGTTAATCTATTATCAGAGTTGCGCATAATAAATTGTCACAATACTTAAAAATCGGATTTTGTAAAATATTAAAGAAAGCAATGGTTCTCTTTCGGATCCGGGTTTGCCAATCACAAGCATTTCAGATAATAACTTAGTGGGAATCTCTTAAATGGAGATTTACAAATGATGAATCTAACCAGTGTTGCAAACAAAACTTAACAGGTTTTTGATTATCACAACAAACAATCCAATAACATATATATGACGGATTAATCTTAACAGGTTTAATCACAACACATAACATAATCAGATTTCTAGCAAACACATCATATTGAATTAGATAAAACTTAAATGGTTTATAATCTAATCCCACAATCAGTTACAAATCAAGAAATACAAGCAAGATTAACAAACCCATTACCTAGGAGAACCATCAAGGATTTAGCCTCTCATTTCTTCCAATGTGGTCTCCATCTTCTTCAAATCAAAGGATTTCATGGTGTTGGATGATGATTTTGGTGGCTCTTCTTCTCTTGCAAGCTTCCTTCTTTTTCTCTTCTTCTAAAAATGAGTTCCTTGGCCCGAGATAATGTATAAAAGATAAGGTGATAGATGATATATCAAGTGGGAGCAAGTGGGGGGCGGCGGATTGACTTTTGTGGCATAGGAGCCGTAAGTTACGGTGCTGTAACCGTAAGTTACGGTGAGCCTTAACTAATTTCTAGCTTACGGTCTTTAGGTTCTGGTTTACGGTCCATTTTTCTCCCCTGTCCACCGTAAGTTACGCTCGATTCACCGTAACTTACGGCCACCGTAAGTTACTGTGGCCTGGCCGTAAGTTACTGCCAGCCCTTTTTCACTTCTTCGTTTCTTCGTTCCGATTCCCGTAACCTGCGTTCCTACTTGCCTTAACACCTTCGGTTTGTGTGATTTACCTACAAAACCACAAGTTCTTGTAGTTAATCAATTCAAATGGTATAAACACACAAAACACATTAAAACCCATATATTTGTATCATTTAACGCTCGGGTTTTTACCCCTCGATCAGACTTCATCTAATTTCAAAGAAATTTGATGTGGTTTCCGTTTCCTCAGGTTGTAGAGATGTAGTGTAACTCCTCAAAGAAGTAGAGAGACTATCTGGTGATGCTATTCTACCTGACACATAAAGAAAAATATAAAAACAGACAAGGAAAATAAAAAGTAGTAGTTAAGCTACTAAGGTCCTAGTATCGAGAGGGCATACCTGAGGCTGAAGTATGAGAAACTTAAATTTGAAAAGTCAAACCTGAGGTCCATGATTCTACCGTATGCACCAACCTCTTAATTTATTTATGATCATCGGGTTGCCTCCTAGAAGCGCCATGTTTATTTAAGGGTCGTTGGCAAGACCCGTACGTGCTTCACCAGTTTCCAATTTAGTGCTCGTGGTGGAATAATCAGTCAAATGGGTTGTGACGTTTTGGATTTTTCGTTCTCGCACTTGTATTATATTTATCGTGTAATCATTTTCTATTAAATGAAATGCGAGTGTTCTTATTTAATTTTGTACAAAATATATATATTTCATTTTATAATAATTAAAATTTTATAAGTTTTTAAACTTATATAAAATTTTATAGGAAAAACTAGATTTAAAAGTTGCATAACCCATTTAAATAATACAAATAATCTTTTTACAAAAGTTATTTATAATAATAATAATGAAAATAAATTTATAAAATATAAATAGATTTAAAAGAGTTAAATTAATTTAATAAAAAGTTTAGGGGTTGTTTAGTAATTAATCAAACTAGAAGGTTTTAGAATTGAAATCTGTTGAGGGACCATTCCTGGACAAAGCAAACTAAAAGGTTTAATCCGAAGTTATTCCAGGGACTAAATTTAAGTCAAACCAAACTTCAGAGACTAAAACTGCCAATACCCGATTCGTTTATCCGGTCACCCCCAACCATGGTCCGGCGGTCCAAGGCTTTCTCCGGCGAACACCCCGACAGGGCTGTTCCCTGCACCTCAACAGCCGCCAAAAGCTTCTCTGGCTTCGTCTCCCCCACGCGATCAATACCCCTCGACCAATTGGTCTCCCCAACATAAGGATCGTCTGATCCTGTTGGTGGCCGAGATATACACGTTCAAATTCGTGCCCGACAAGCCACCTCCACGCCTGTTGAATGTCTAATTAGTTTCGTCTCGTCCAGACTAATGTCGGGACGTGCCCAATTGCACGTTTGAACATAAGAATCAAGCCCGGCTATAAATGGCCATGGTCGGCCCTGCGCGAACTGGCTACCCTCCTCCCACACACTCTCACTCCAAATTGAGGACTCCATCACCTTCGCCGACCCTGAGTGAAGCTGTGACCAGGGTTACAGGAGCTAATTCCACTCAGAAATCGATCCCCGCTTGTGACTTTTTTTCGAGTTCCAAAGCGCTGCCGTCCAGGCCCTTCGCGACCAAGCTCGAACCTCATTTCGGTTCCATTAGCTTCTGTTATCATCAGGTAAACAATCTCAGTCGAAATCACAGCAATCGCACGAGAGTTACCGGGCGAACCCAATGTCCTCGGACACGGTTTGCCGTTCACCGAGGTCCAGCGACCTGAATTGCCCTTGTGTACTTAATTTATCCGTTACACACATAACCAGCGATGG
This sequence comes from Smallanthus sonchifolius, assembly GCA_023525975.1. NCBI lineage: Eukaryota > Viridiplantae > Streptophyta > Magnoliopsida > Asterales > Asteraceae > Smallanthus > Smallanthus sonchifolius. The sequence goes on along the minus strand of CM042021.1, from coordinate 66,291,718 downwards.
GCAGTAGCCCGGCTAGTTATGCGTGTGTGTGTCCGAGGCTGGGGTCGCGGGTTCGAACCTTCCGGCCTCCGGCCCAACCCCATTTTGCTTTTGTTTTCATTTTTTTACTTTATTTAATTATCTTAACTTATTTTAATATTATTTTTATACACTAAAGACTAAAACGAGTCGGTTTGATCGTTCGTTTATTTTGAAATCAATTAAACGATCTTTTTATCTATAAACTATTCCAATTTTTATAAATCTTGTAATACATGTTTATGTATATAAAATATCCCATATATTTTATAAATCTTATAATATTTTTATAAACTTCTTTAAACACATTTTTATATAAAATGTCCCATAATTTTTTTATAAATCTTGTAACATTTTTATAAACTTATTAAAATACATTTAATATATAAAATGCCTCATTTTTATGAACCTTGCATTATTTTTAATAAACTTGTTAAAATAAATTTTAATATATAAAATATCAATATAATTAGTCAAATAAAGACTTTTCTTTCATTTGTTATTATTATATAAATACATAATACATAATAACTACTTATCGAAACTAAGTAGTTTCGATAGAAGAAAGTTTCGACAACTCTGTGATCAATCGAAACTAGTAGTTTCGATTGAACATAGTTTCGATAATTGAACATAGTTTCGATAATTGAACATAGTTTCGATAATTGAACATAGTTTCGATACTTAAACATAGTTTCGATACTTGAAACAGTTTCGATCAAAATTAGTGATTTCAAGTAAATCTAAACCTACACTTTACACAAATAATTTTAAGAAATATTATTATAAACCTATACACAATTAAATATGGATACACACCTATAAGAATATAATATTACCCATTTATCTACATAGGGTTCCATCGTGCTTAGGTTTCAAACATCCGTATCACCTACTCTCGTGGATTATCATATCCGCTAGCCAGGTGAGTTACATAGCCCCTATTTTACATTTTCATACGTTTTGGGGTGAAACATTATACATGCTACTCACATCGTTTATACGTGTTACACATGAGACTATATGCTTATTCTTTGGATGTACATACATTTAAACACAAGACAACCAACTGTAATATTGATAGATCTATTGTGCCTGACCAGCCCACCCGGTTAGGGTGTTTATTACTTCATACTCGGATATAACCGCGTGTTATATTCAATCATATCGGATATAGTGGGTAACTATATTCAAACATACCGGACTTAGCTGTTGTGCTCTGTTCAAGCGCGTCAAACTCGGTTTGAATTGTGAATTAAATAAATGATACATCATATACTATGTTTAACAAGATAAACAATGAGTTGCAAAACGATTTACACTACTATTTACCGGATTTACTAAACCTATGTACTCACCAACTTTTTAGTTGACACTTGATTTAAATAATGTTTCAGGTTTGGATATGTGACTGCTTGCCGAAGATCTCTCCACTTAGGAACTATGGACTTAGTTAAATAAATTAATGTTTTGAACTAGACTAGGTTATTTGAAATGTATTGTATTTGGAACTTGTTGTCTTTAAATTTAATTAATGAATTATGCAACCTTTAGTTATCATGTGCTTTTGAACAATCATCACATTGTCCGCCTCGATGATTCCGCCATCGGTCGGGGTGTGACAGATTGGTATCAGAGCCATGGTTATAGGGAATTAGGTTATTAGACACGATGACCTAGACTATAACCCTAGGACTCCCTTTTATGTGTTATGTGCTAAATGATTAATTGCTATGTGAATTATTTGTAGTTAGGTATTATTTGAATTTTCTCGAGTTTGGTATACAAGACTTGGATACATGATACATACTTTACATACATATTTGACAAACAAACTTATGCAAACAAATACACTACTCATCCTTATCCATACTCTTTCCTAATCCATATTAATTGCAACATTCCTACACATTTTATACGCATGGACTCTCAAGTCTATTAAAATCTTGAAAATCTCGTCAACGACTTAATTTCTTGAAATTAGTAAAGGACACGTGCAATCTGGAAGGGTGACACCTGTACATTGGGTTTTCTGTCTAGGGAAGCATTTCGTATAAATCCAAATAAACGGACCCGTATGCTTTCCTGGGGATTCCTGAAGTGAGTGTTTACCTATAGGCTAAAGCATGTCTCCTTGAAAGTTTTGAGGGATTATTTAACGTTGATACGTCAATGTATTCGCAAGGATACGATCTGAACTTAAACTCAAAATTGGGGACATTATAGCAAGATAGGAAGAACTAGACGAACATGTAAAGCAAATCATTATTACGGGTGCACACGCAATAACGATTTGTAGTGCATGCAAGTCCCGGCAATTCCTATTTCGCGAATAATGATCTATAACATCATATTCTATCCGAAATAGATGGCTTAGTTTTCCCCATCAACTTTGAATAAATACACATGCACTGGCACGCATCATGATGAAACCCGCTTTTCTGCTTACATTATTTCCCCGTTATAACTCATATTTATCCGTCTTATCTAAAATATCATTGTCTTTTCTTATGGTGTTAGAATGCCTCCTCGACGTGCAAACTCTAGCACTTCCAACCCGGATCTTGCTACTCTCCTTGCCCAGCTAGTAGGACAAATGACCCAAGCCAATAACAACAGTGATGGGTCTCACAACATCCAAGGGAACGGTGGTACCAACCCGCCTCACTGCACGTTTAAGCACTTTAACTCGTGCAATCCTACAAAATTCTTCGGGACTGAAGGTGCTACCGGCCTACTGCAATGGTTTGAAAGCATGGAAAGCATGTTCCTAAACAGTGACTGTCCCGATAATCTTCGGGTTCGTTATGCCACAAGTGTACTCCAAAAGAGAGCCCTCACCTGGTGGAACGGTGAGAAACGCACTCGTGGTGCTAAGGTTGCTACATCCTTATCATGGGATGATCTGGAAAAGGCCATGACTGATGAATTCTGTCCTCGGAATGAAATGAGGAAGCTCGAGGCTGAGTTTTGGGATCTTTCCCAAGACAGCGGGGATAATCTGGCTTACACCACCCGGTTCCAAGAACTAAGTCTATTGGTGCCTCACATGATCACTCCCCTCGCTCGAGGAATTGAAAAATACATAGGCGGCCTGCCTATGCAAATTCAAGATGCTGTGCTAGGAAGCATTCCTCCTACTCTTGAAGCTGCTATCCGTCTATCTGCTACACTATCCGACAACCATGTCAAAGCCGGAACCTTACCAAGAAAGGGTTCCAAGAAGGTCGTGTCTACTTTTGCGGCCGTCAAAGATGTGAAACCCGAGTCTTCTAACCGCAACAAGAAACGAAAGGGTCGAAACTTCGCAGCTGTAACTCCCGCTGTACCTGCTCTTCAAGTGGCCCCTTTGGGTCAAAACCCGAAGACTTATCAGGGCCCGAATCCCCAATGCCAGACCTGCAAGTACCATCACCCTGCCAATCTACCATGCCGATTGTGCTCAAGTTGCGGGCGATATGGACACATGGTGACTACCTGCCGTACCCGTCCTCCCGTCCACCAAGCTGCTCCAGCCAACCGTCCAAACTATCCGGCACTTCTCAATGGTCGGGCATGTTACGAGTGTGGAGACCCAAACCATTTCCGTGACCGATGCCCAAAACTTCATCACCAAGGTGGTCCCCAAGGACGAGCGTTTAATATAAACGCTAATGAGGCACAAGCAAACAACGACGTGATAAACGGTACGTTTCTCGTAAACAATCATTATGCATCCATTTTATTTGATACCGGTGCTGATAGGAGTTTCGTGTCTCTTACCTTTGAATCTCGACTTGCTAAACAAAGAACGAAACTTGATAATCCTTATTCCGTGGAGATAGCAAACGGGAAATCTATTGCTATAAACTCTGTTATCCGCAACTGCAATCTCGAGCTTAATAATCATGAATTCTCTGTTGATCTCCTTCCAATGCAATTGGGAAGCTTCGATATTATAATTGGCATGGACTGGTTATCCAAACACCATGCCGAGGTTATTTGCTATGAAAAGAGCATTCGTATACCACTCTCTTCGGGCGACACGTTGGTTATTTTCGGTGAAAAACCGTGTCGTGGTCTTCAAATCATGTCTTGCACATTGGCACAAAAGTACTTGCGGAAAAAGTACGTTGCATTCTTGGCCCACATAGTTGACACGAAAGACAAGGGTAAGAAATTGCAAGACATTCCAATCATCCGAGATTTTCCCGAGGTATTCCCCGAGGATTTACCTGGTCTTCCTCCCACTAGACAAGTGGAGTTTCGTATCGACCTTGTGCCCGGGGCAACTCCCGTGGCAAAAGCCCCCTATCGTCTTGCACCTTCCGAGATGCAAGAGCTTGCAAGTCAATTACAAGAACTCTCATCCAAAGGATTCATCCGCCCGAGCCATTCACCTTGGGGTGCTCCCGTGCTGTTTGTAAAGAAAAAGGATGGATCATTTCGAATGTGCATCGATTATCGTGAACTCAACAAACTTACAATTAAGAACCGATACCCTTTACCCCGTATCGACGATCTTTTCGATCAGCTTCAAGGTTCAACATGTTTCTCCAAGATTGACCTTCGTTCCGGATACCATCAACTTCGTGTCCTCGATGAAGACATTCCGAAGACTGCCTTTCGGACTAGATATGGTCACTACGAGTTCATGGTCATGCCATTCGGTTTGACTAATGCACCTGCGGTCTTCATGGACCTCATGAACCGTGTATGCAAACCTTATTTGGACAAGTTCGTGATCGTTTTCATTGACGACATTCTCATCTATTCTAAAACGAAAGCAGAGCATGAACAACATCTCCGTTTGATTTTGGAACTCTTGAAGAAAGAACAACTATACGCCAAGTTCTCCAAGTGTGAATTTTGGCTAAAGGAAGTTCAATTTTTGGGACACATAGTCAACGATAAGGGAATTCATGTGGACCCAGCAAAGATCGAGGCGGTAAAGAATTGGAGTACTCCTAAGACTCCTACCAAGATTCGTTCATTCCTTGGACTAGCAGGTTACTATCGTCGCTTCATCTCAAATTTCTCCAAGATTGCGGTTCCGCTCACTGCCTTGACTCACAAAGGTAAATCTTACGAGTGGGGACCCAAGTAAGAGGAAGCTTTTCAAACTCTCAAGCACAAGCTCTGCAATGCTCCTATTCTAACTCTTCCTAGTGGTAATGACGACTTTGTCATTTATTGTGATGCATCCAACCAAGGTCTTGGTTGTGTTCTAATGCAACGTGGCCAAGTAATTGCATACGCATCACGTCAGCTAAAAATCCACGAGAAGAACTATACGACCCATGATCTCGAGCTTGGTGCTGTCGTTTTCGCCTTGAAAATTTGGAGACATTATTTATATGGTACCAAATGCGTGGTTTTCACCGACCACAAAAGTCTCCAACATATTTTCAATCAAAAAGAGCTTAATATGAGGCAACGACGATGGGTCGAACTTCTTAACGACTACGACTGCGAGATTCGCTACCACCCCGGCGAAGTAAATGTTGTAGCCGACGCTTTGAGTCGTAAAGAAAGTATCATGCTTCATAGTGTTCGTATTCATAATGATATCCAAGCCCGCATTCTCCAAGCATAACACACCTCGGTTACCGAGGGAAACATGTATCAAGAAATGGCGTGTGGTGTAGAACTCTTGCTAGAAACCAAAGCCAACGACCTATTGTATTACTTAGATCGTATCTGGGTTCCCGATCGCGACGATCTTCGTATGTTTTTGATGAATGAATCCCATAAGACTCGATATTCGGTACATCCTGGAGCTGATAAGATGTACATGGGCCTCCGTCAGCAATATTGGTGGCCCGGCATGAAAAAGGATATTGCCCTCTTTGTGGCAAAATGCCTAACTTGTTCTAAAGTGAAGGCCGAACACCAAAAGCCTTCCGGACTCCTCGAACAACCTGAAATTCCCATGTGGAAATGGGAGAACCTTGCTATGGATTTCATCACCAAACTACCACGCACTTCTAGTGGGCATGATAGTATCTGGGTTATTATCGACCGACTTACAAAGTCTGCTCACTTCTTGCCCATTCGTGAGGACTATCGAGTCGAGAAATTGGCTCGGATTTACATTGATGAGTTCGTAAGTCGTCATGGAATCCCTTTAAACATCATCTCCGATCGTGATTCGCGTTTTACTTCCCGATTTTGTTAGTCATTACAGTCAGCACTTGGTACTCGTTTGGATTTAAGTACGGCTTACCATCCTCAAACTGATGGACAAACCGAATGAACAATCCAAACTCTTGAGGATATGCTTAGAGCTTGTGTTATTGACTTTGGTGGCAATTGGAATTCTCACCTACCACTGATCGAGTTTTCCTACAACAACAGCTACCACACAAGTATTAACATGGCACCGTTTGAAGCTCTTTATGGATGAAAATGTCGTTCACCGATTTGTTGGAACGAAATTGGTGAAGCACAAATCACCGGTCCCGAGCTTATCCAAGAGACCACCGATAAAATTTTTCTTATTCGTGACAACATTCGAGTGGCAAGGAGTCGGCAAAAGAGCTATGCCGATAAAAGACGAAAACCCTTGGAATTTCAAGTTGGGGATATGGTTCTCCTAAAGGTATCACCTTGGAAGGGCGTAGTCCGATTTGGAAAGAAAGGAAAACTTGCACCTCGATATGTGGGTCCCTTCAAGATACTCGAAAGGGTAGGAAAAGTGGCCTACAAACTCGATCTTCCTTCAGAACTCATCAACGTTCATCCGACTTTCCATGTATCTAATTTGAAAAAGTGTCTAGCCGACGAGAATCTCCACATCCCTCTTGATGAAGTGCGCATTGACGAGAGGATGCACTTTGTTGAGAAACCCGTGGAAATCATGGACCGAGAAGTCAAGAAACTCAAGCGTAGCCGCATCCCCATTGTCAAGGTCCGTTGGGAATCTAAACGTGGACCCGAGTTCACTTGGGAACGTGAAGACCAAATAAAGACCAAGTATCCGCATCTCTTTTCATAGCCTCCACTAGTTGAATTTCGGGGCGAAATTCCTCTAACATGGGGAGACTGTGACGTTTCGGATTTTTCGTTCTCGCACTTGTATTATATTTATCGTGTAATCATTTTCTATTAAATGAAATGCGAGTGTTCTTATTTAATTTTGTACAAAATATATATATTTCATTTTATAATAATTAAAATTTTATAAGTTTTTAAACTTATATAAATTTTTATAGGAAAATCTAGATTTAAAAGTTGCATAACCCATTTAAATAATACAAATAATCTTTTTACAAAAGTTATTTATAATAATAATGAAAATAAATTTATAAAATATAAATAGATTTAAAAGAGATTAAATTAATTTAATAAAAAGTTTAGAGGTTGTTTAGTAATTAATCAAACTAGAAGATTTTAGAATTGAAATCTGTTGAGGGACCATTCCTGGACAAAGCAAACTAAAAGGTTTAATCCGAAGTTATTCCAGGGACTAAATTTAAGTCAAACCAAACTTTAGGGACTAAAACTGCCAATACCCGATTCGTTTATCCGGTCACCCCCAACCACGGTCCGGCGGTCCAAGGCTTTCTCCGGCGAACACCCCGACAGGGCTGTTCCCTGCACCTCAACAGCCGACAAAAGCTTCTCTGGCTTCGTCTCCCCCACGCGATCAATACCCCTCGACCAATTGGTCTCCCCAACATAAGGATCGTCTGATCCTGTTGGTGGCCGAGATATACACGTTCAAATTCGTGCCCGACAAGCCACCTCCACGCCTGTTCAATGTCTAATTAGTTTCGTCTCGTCCAGACTAATGTCGGGACGTGCCCAATTGCACGTTTGAACATAAGAATCAAGCCCGGCTATAAATGGCCATGGTCGGCCCTGCGCGAACTGGCTACCCTCCTCCCACACACTCTCACTCCAAATTGAGGACTCCATCACCTTCGTCGACCCTGAGTGAAGCTGTGACCAGGGTTACAAGAGCTAATTCCACTCAGAAATCGATCCCCGCTTGTGACTTTTTTTCGAGTTCCAAAGCCCTGCCGTCCAGGCCCTTCGCGACCAAGCTCGAACCTCATTTCGGTTCCATTAGCTTCTGTTATCATCAGGTAAACAATCCCAGTCGAAATCACAGCTATCGCACGAGAGTTACCGGGCGAACCCAATGTCCTCGGACACGGTTTGCCGGTCACCGAAGTCCAGCGACCTGAATTGCCCTTGTGTACTTAATTTATCCGTTACACACATAACCAGCGATGGGCAGTAGGCCGGCTGGTTATGCGTGTGTGTGTCCGAGGCTGGGGTCCCGGGTTCGAACCTTCCGGCCTCCGGCCCAACCCCATTTTGCTTCTGTTTTCATTTTTTTACTTTATTTAATTATCTTAACTTATTTTAATATTATTTTTATACACTAAAGACTAAAACGAGTCGGTTTGATCGTTCGTTTATTTTGAAATCAATTAAACGATCTTTTTATCGATAAACTATTCCAATTTTTATAAATCTTGTAATACATGTTTATGTATATAAAATATCCAATATATTTTATAAATCTTATAATATTTTTATAAACTTATTTAAACACATTTTTATTTAAAATGTCCCATAATTTTTTTATAAATCTTGTAACATTTTTATAAACTTATTAAAATACATTTAATATATAAAATGCCTCATTTTTATGAACCTTGCATTATTTTTAATAAACTTGTTAAAATAAATTTTAATATATAAAATATCAATATAATTAGTCAAATAAAGACTTTTATTTCATTTGTTATTATTATATAAATACATAATACATAATAACTACTTATCGAAACTAAGTAGTTTCGATAGAAGAAAGTTTCGTCAGCTCTGTGATCAATCGAAACTAGTAGTTTCGATTGAACATAGTTTCGATAATTGAACATAGTTTCGATAATTGAACATAGTTTCGATAATTGAACATAGTTTCGATAAGTGAACATAGTTTCGATAATTGAACATAGTTTCGATACTTGAACATAGTTTCGATACCTGAAACAGTTTCGATCAAAATTAGTGATTTCAAGTAAATCTAAACCTACACTTTACACAAATAATTTTAAGAAATATTATTATAAACCCATACACAATTAAATACGGATACACACCTATAAGCATATAATAATACCCATTTATCTACATAGGGTTCCATCGTGCTTAGGTTTCAAACATCCGTATCACCTACTCTCGTGGATTATCATATCCGCTAGCCAGGTGAGTTACATATCCCCTATTTTACATTTTCATACGTTTTAGGGTGAAACATTATACATGCTACTCACATCGTTTATACGTGTTACACATGAGACTATATGCTTATTCTTTGGATGTACATACATTTAAACACAAGACACCCAACTGTAATATTGATAGATCTATTGTGCCTGACCAGCCCACCCGGTTAGGGTGTTTATTACTGCATACTCGGATATAACTGCGTGTTATATTCAATCATATCGGATATAGTGGGTAACTATATTCAAACATACCGGACTTAGCTGTTGTGCTCTGTTCAAGTGCGTCAAACTCGGTTTGAATTGTGAATTAAATAAATGATACATCATATACTATGTTTAACAAGATAAACAATGAGTTGCAAAACGATTTACACTACTATTTACCGGATTTACTAAACCTATGTACTCACCAACTTTTTAGTTGACACTTGATTTAAATAATGTTTCAGGTTTGGATATGTGACTGCTTGCCGAAGATCTCTCCACTTAGGAACTATGGACTTAGTTAAATAAATTAATGTTTTGAACTAGACTAGGTTATTTGAAATGTATTGTATTTGGAACTTGTTGTCTTTAAATTTAATTAATGAATTATGCAACCTTTAGTTATCATGTGCTTTTGAACAATCATCACATTGTCCGCCTCGATGATTCCGCCATCGGTCGGGGTGTGACATGGGTGGCTTGTAATATGGAGAGATTCATTCAACCCATTTGATAACCATGCGTACAATGTGATGATTAGCCGATCTAGGAATTAATGAAGTCCGTCCAACCTAGACCAGCTGGACAAGGGAAATCAGGGTAAAAAGAGTTCAAACTTGAAACAGTCATAACTTGAGCTAAGTTTTGAGTTAGAGGGCCCCCGACCAAGGGACGGAAAGGTTTGGACGAGCCGGATCATGTGGGAAAGTGGTCTGAGCCAATTTTCCCTATTAGGTGGCCTAATTTCAGAAATTAAAGATTTTCCCTAATTTTCTATTTTTGATACTTTCAACTTTTTTTGGGCTAAACGGTTGAATCATTGATTTATGTTTTTTAAAAAGCTATTTTTAGTTTTAATTTTAGTTTGGGTGGATCAATTTGAAGTATTGAAAATTGAGGTAAACCTGCCAAATTTAGAATGCTCTATAGAAGAGAACCTAAAGAAAAAAAATGCAATTAAATCACGCCACCACTACTTGAATTTGCCCGGACCAAACTTCAAGAATCCCATGTAGTGAAGGAGACGGTCACACCGGTATGATAATTTTATCACGTAATCCTCGTTAGATGAACGTTGCTTCCTCCATGAGAAGTGATCCTTAGAGTGATATGCCCTATCCTGTGGCTTATGTGATTCATAGAATGATTTACTAATATGATTGGTCAAAGGCTAGCTATCACTGTTGCAAGGAAGAGGTGCCACCATTGTCATTTGTTTGTTGGTGAATACTTCCGCTTAAATAATATTTATTTTAGTTAATTCAATAATAATCATTCCATTTAAATTTTGTATTTATTCGAGTACATTAGGTCACTTAACTCATTTTTTTAATTAATATTTTTAAACCTTGAGTTCACATATAAATTTCTATAACACATCCCTGGGTAATTATATATATATATATGGATAATTAATTATATATAAATAAATGTAAGTATATTGATGTATCAAGATTTATTAAACCTCGTAAGACTATTTCTTTTTATAAAGTTTTAAAAAAATTAAGTTATAAATTTGTATACATACTTACAATTTAAACAAACTAGCCTGAACCCCTTAAGTCCTTGGACTCTCAAACCCCCTCTCCAAAATTCGAACCCCCACAATTGGATTTGAACCCTTGATCCTAAAATTGCATTTCCCAAATTTTGATCACATTTGACTTTCAAAAGTCAAACAGGCCAAGCACTTGCAATTTCGTAAAGAAAATTTGATCGAGCTCGACTGTTTTGGATCTGCGTTGAGACCTGGATCAAATTACTAACCTCATCCTGGCCCAATATCATCTACATTCAATCGAATCAGCGGCAAATTTCAAATTCGAGCAGGTTTGACTCCTCAGAGTCAAACCGAGCCCAAATCATTGCCTAATCTTGAAATTTAGACGAGTTCAATCACGCAAATCACGTGTAGACTAACCCCACATGTATTCAGACCATTTTCATGACCCAATTCATTCCCAATTGACGCGTAAATCAATCAACAACTGTCGCCTTCAAACCCGTAATCAAATTATGCATTTAAGATGGAATTGAACAAATTAATTCGCCACACACCATCGCACAACCTCTCATAAACTCTCTCAATCCTCAATTGAATAACATTTCACCTCTGCCTACCGATCTAGCGCCAAGAACTGTGAGGCTGAACTCCTAGCCGTCGACCTGCAATACTCGATCATATTAGTTGAGGTTTGTTTCATTCGATTCGTTTTTGTGCATACATAGAAAGCCCTTTATCAATTCACAGATATCGAGTGTATCGAAACTCAATTTCTGTTGATTTCATAAACCTGTTCTTTCATTTCGAATAAGGGGATTTCGACTGATTCGCTTATTACATTTAACCTATTGGGTTTCATGTATTACCAGCGAAACCACTCGATCCAACTGGTTAAGACATTTCACCATTGGACCGAGTGGCGTGGTTTCAAAACCCGCATAACTAGCCTTTTTGTGCGAGCCTCAATCCCAAACCCGGCTCCACTCCTGCATCATGATAAATCATTTTCAGCTGTTTCTGTATCAGGGTTCACGACTTGGTCTAGCGGTAACACACTCACCCTCTACACAGGAGCCACCCGGGTTCGAGCTGGGTGGCTTGTGTTTGTTTTTTTGAACAGTTTTAAATGTTTTAAAAATTGTATAAAAATTATTTTTATAAACCCAACCTTATTTAGATCAGATTAAAGAAATAGTTTATAATTTTTAACATAAAACATCTATTTTACAAATTTAATTGTTAAAATCTTTTTTAATCAATTAAAAATACATTTTTTAATCAAATTATTAAATTTTAAAACCAAGTATTTAATTTCCTAATTTTATAAAAATTGTGATAAGATTTTTATAAAAATACATTCTCATAAATCATTTGTTTTTCTATTAAACTATATATACATATTAGAGTTTAAAACAAATAAAACTCTTTCTAATTAAAAAAAATATATATTAATAACTACATTCCTTATTTTAGATAATAAATATTAATAACAACATTCCTTATTTTATATATTACTTTAATAATAAATAAATAAATAAATTTATTTATTAATCATCTTTTTATATTAACAAACTTATTTAGGGTTTTAATATGTACTAAAATATATATTTACCCTATAGTTTGACACATTATTATAAATGAATAAATAAGATAGATTTATTTATTATTACTTTGAACCCTAAAGTAATTTATTTATTTAAATTAATTAAACATAAACCCTAAAGATAAATATTATTTTTCATATATACTTTGAACTTACAATTTGACATATCAAACTTTTGTTGACTTACACATAAAATGACACAACCCTTGTGCAAATCCACACATATCAAACCCAATGCACATTTGATCATGACTTAAACTCCGTGCACATTATTAATGTAAGTTCATACATTTCATTCTAGGTTAAACTTGTGATTTGAGAATCACTTGTGCTTCATTTTTTCTCGTGTTATCTACATAACTTATTCAAGTGAGTATAAATAGCCCCTTTTTCTTTTTGTACACTTTTGGGGTGAAACATGATACTCAATAAACTCTATTTGCAATTACACACGTACATTTATACAATATGATCATATGTGTTTATTTGTGCTTTATGCTTGAATGGTATTTGTTAAGGTTACATTTACATGACACACTGGTGCAATCCTTAACACATTACATCGGGATAACCTTTGTGTTATGCACTACATCAGTGTAACATGTGTTGTTATGCCCTACACCAGGATAACATGTGTTGTTATGCCCTACATTAAGATAACATGTGTTGTTATGCCCTTCAGTTACAAGGTTTGATTATTGCACCTAGCTTAACTAAGATTCTCCATAAATGCTTTATAAACCATGTATCATATGAATTGTACAAAACATTTGAAATCCATTTGATGTGTCAAAACCTATGTATGCTAACCAACTTTTTAGTTGACCTTGTTTTAATCATGTTTCAGGTACGAATGTTTGAGTTGATCAAGATTGCTTCACTTAAGTTATGGACCTAGTTAATTTAATAAAAGAACTCATTTTTGTATTTCAAAATTCTTGTATTATGAATTTGATTTATTTGGATTATGACAGTAAATGTGATGCTTTAATATAATACAACATAGTCAACCATGTGCTCATGAACAGTCTCCATGTCCCGCCCCGACGTTTCCGCCATCGGTTGGGGTGTGACAGAATGGTATTAGAGCCTTGGTTATAGGGAATTAGGTTATTAGACACCTTTGACCTAGACTATAACCTTAGGACACACATATATGCCATGCTTTATGTTATTATGATATTTGCTACATGCTATGTGATACATGACTACTACCTTATGTGCTAAATTGTATGATGCCTTATTTGTTAGATTTCCTGATTTACTAGGTTTTATCTAAATAATAAATTAAACACCTATGCCCATACCCTATCCTAAGCCTCCAATCCTTCTTGCCTACTTCTATGTCATCATCATTATATCATGTGAAAACGTCATACTCATAAACATAAGTATATTAAAATTTCTTTTACACCCCGTTAAGGTTTTAAACTTTGTTAATTATTAGAGGACTCGTGCAATCTGGAAGGGTGACACCTGTATTCTTGGTTTTTCTGTCTAGGAAAGCATTTCCTATAAATCTCAATCAACTGATGGATCCGTATGCTTTCCTGGGAATTCCTGGGATGAGTGTTTACTTATAGGTTAAAGCACGTCTCGTTGAAAGTTATATGAGTTTAATTAACCTTAATATGTCATAGTATTCAGGTGGTTATGTTACTATTTGAGTATAATCCAAACTATGATTACTTATGTTTATTTATTCTCCTATCCTTTCAAATCCAAACAACTTTCATAAATTCTTACATCTCTCCTTGTGTTGTTTAAATCTATAGAATGCCTCCCCGTCGTGTCAATGAGACCAACAACAACAACACTAATATTGTTGCTCTTCTCACCTAGCTTGTGAATCAACTCACTCAAGCCAATAACAATAACAATAATGGTAGTGCTACTAGTGGTACCAGCCCACCCCCATGCACTTTCAAGCACTTTAACTCGTGCAACCCCATCAAGTTCAATGGCACCGAAGGAACTACCAGTCTCCTTCAATTGTTTGAAGGCATTGAAAACAGTTTCCTCAACAGTGACTGCCCTGAGAACCTCCGGGTTCGCTATGCCACCAACGTCTTTCAAAAACCGACGCTCACTTGGTGGAATGGTGACAAGAGGAACCGGGGTGTAGATGTGACCATGGGCTTGCCATGGGATGAAGTTAAGAGGCTCATGACCGAGGAGTTCTGTCCTCGCAATGAAATGAAGAAGCTCGAGGCTGAGTTTTGGGATCTTACCCAAGAAAGTGGTGAGAACTTGGTCTATACAACTCGTTTCCATGAGTTGAGTCTTCTTGTGCCTCACATGGTCACACCACTGAATCGGCGCATTGAGAAATACATCGGTGGCCTGCCCATGGAGATCTAGGATACTGTTCTAGGAAGAAATCCTGCTACCATTGAAGACGCTATCCGCCTAGCTGGCATATTAACTGACAACCATGTGAAGGCGGGAACGTTAACAAGGAAAGGTGCAAACAAATTCACTATCCCGGCAACCTCTTCTGAACCCTCTAAGGAAGACAAACCCAAACCTCCTCACAACAATAAGAAACGTAACATTGCTGTCATTACCCCTGCTATACCGATCAACCAAGTTGCTCCCCTAGTCCAAAACCAGAATAAGAAACCATATGTGGGCAACAACCCTTTGTGCAACACATGCAATTACCATCACTTCCCAAACATGCCATGCCGTCTATGTGCCAATTGTGGAAGGTATGGTCATGTAGCAAAACCTTGCCAATCCGGGCCACCTGTTAGTTAAGTCAACCAAGGAAACCGAGCCAATCAGCAAGTTGCCAATCAAGTTGTACCGGCTATTACGAATGGGCGTGTTTGTTATGAATGTGGTAATCCAAACCACTTTCGAAACCAATGTCCAAGGATAACCAATGCAAAGCAAGGTGGTGCTAGGGGGCGTGCCTTCAACATAAACACCAACGAAACTCAAGACAATACCGAGACAGTGAATGAGACCATTTGAATTTAGTGCAAGATGGAGTCAAATAGAGACCTAATCTGGAATAAATTACGCATTGTAATCATTTACGTTATCTTGTCATTGTTTGAACTATTTACATCTACTAGGGTTTGTCACCATAAATTTGAGCTTGCTAGCCAACTTCAAGAAGATGAACCATTTCGCCATTAACCATTCGTATAAGCACTGACGAATTTGAAAATTTAAAACTCGACTACCCACATTGTACATGAACGCCAAGTAACATCGCCTACAAAATTCGATAGTTTCTGATACTCATGAGATTCAATAACTAAACATTCACAATATACATAATATTAGATTGATCACCTTATACATGAAAACATATTTGCTTACATCCTTCCTGTGACACATAATCTCCTCCTGGATGTTAGACTGTTCCATACATCCTTCCTGTGCTTCCATATTTAGGATTCCCACCAGTTATTCTTTAGATATTAGATCTTCTGGCTCCTTTGATGGTTTAGCTTCTAGCATCTCATAAAATTCAATAAGTGATTGTAAAGTCGCAGTAACCCTCTCTTCTGAATCATCCGGTCTCAGTTCCGACTGATCCATGCTTGTGAAGTTGGAATGTTCTTGCTCCTTAGAGTCACTTGACCCTACGAAAGATGTTGAACTTATAACTTCCGATTCTTGAATTTTGAATGGATCATCTTGTTGTTCAGTTGGATAGCTTTTTAGGATCTGAACCTTAATTTCTTCCAAATGACGAACCAGATTTCCTGGGGTCCATGAGTCAGAATCTAGAGCTGAGTGTTGAATATCTTGGGGCGGTGTGGTTTCCTCATATGGTTGCCAGTAAGGTTGGTGAAAATCTATCGGATACCCTTGATAGTGATAACAATCTTGGGTGTAGTGCGGTTCCCCACAGATCTCACACCAAACCTCCGAATAGTGGTGCTCATAGTAGTCTTGATATCCTCCATAACAACCCTCGTAGTTGTCATCCATGAAAGATGCTGTAAAGAATAATCAAAACAAACCATAAAAGTAAAGTTAAAGTTAAAAAGGCTAATCAGTTAACTCCAATTTTTCTTGAAATCAGCGTGTCCCCGGCAATGGCGCCAAAAACTTGATGCGTGAGTGAATGTAGTTAAATATTATACGATAATATTTAGAGATTATGGTTTCACGAGATCAGGTTTTAAATTTATAAAATGTTAATTACTTTAACTTAAAACACGCACAATAGGCAAGTGTACCAATCACAACGTAATATAGTCTAGGTAAGAACCAATTATCAAACGAATGGACACGGTCGACTTCCAATACTTGTTATCGTTTAGCTGGATTAATTGATAAATGGGTTTTGTGTGCTTGTGAACAGAATAGTAAATGACAGAAAAGTAAATGACAATAAAGTAAATAACATAAAAGTAAGAACGTGCGTGATGTGTGTAACAGAAATGTAACGAACAAAATAGTAAATAGTAGAAAAGTCAATATCTCGGAGATGATCAGGTCACGGAGAGTATTGCTTCGGGATTCGAATCAGCTTGGTACGTGATAATGTTAAGTTAACTAATTCAATGGTATGACTACCACAAACTTGTGACCCGGGTCACCGCTAGAGCCTCGTCCTCACGACATTTGATTCCCGAATTATAATCTTTAAAATTAAATGGTAGTGCCTCCCGTTAGGGACAAAATTTACCCTCAACCCTTCGAATGGTCATCTCCGGGTTGGTTTGAGACATCGAACTTAAAATGCTTTATACTAGAGTTAAATAGGTGATTATATTTTGTTCACCGAGAGGCGGTGTAACAATGGGACCAAGTATAAAGACGTACCGTTCCCAACATGAGTTCACCAATTCTTGGTCGCATAATAAGTTCGTATAAAGACGTACTACCTTAGAAGTGTAGACCAAGCCTTGGCTTATCGATCTCTGCACGTATAAAGACGTACGAGTTTCAAAGGAAGTTTGATTAAAAAGGTTTTACGATCTTACACTTTAAAATCAAGACACTCACAAATATAAAGACGGATTTAGACAATAATAAAAGCCCACCAAAAGGTGGTTTTAGGAGCAAATAATTAAAGACATAAACATACCACTAGATTAATACGTCAAACATTAACATATACCAAACATTATCTTCACCCTAGCAATACAAGAAGTTTAGCCATGAATGGCCATACTAACTAGCATAACGCTGAGTTTCGTAGGCTCCCCTATTGTGGAACAAGGAGGAAGAGCCTTTCCACTCTCTACGCACTACTACTACACTCTTACTATGAAATAAGCTTTCTCTGGTGTGTTGTTGGGGTGTGTAAGGGATGCCTCAATTAAGAACTCAAGACATATATTTATAGGCCTCAAAATGAGTAATAAATGACCGTGCATTGGATTACACGAGAGTGCAAACACCTCGGGAATCAAACAGGGTACAAACGACGGTGTACCGGTGTCTGGGAGAGCAGGAAAGCATTTGCACGGCCATGCATTGCATTGCATGAACGTGCAATGCCCAACTGCCTCCTAGATTTGTCTTTTAGCTGATGGTTTGACTTATGTCAACCTGGTTTGACTTCTTGGTTGTCAACGCTCGGGTTTGGTCCTCCAAAAGCTTGATTTCTTCATGTTTTAAGCTGGTTTTTGCTCTGTTTATCTTGGGACGCCGAATAACCTGCAATTGTGAAATATTAACGCATTAAGTATCATTTGCAAGGCTTTTGTTTGATTAGTACCATAATATGGGGATTATTATGCATGCAAAATATGTATAATTTAGGGCATCTCAAGGATCCTGGCTGAGGGCCGGAATGATCTTCAGTAAGCACTAGTAAATTCGATAAATGACGAGCAAGAATAGCTTTGGCCTCACGAGAACTTGATACATCTTCGGTATCTGGAATAAGGGGATCAATAATAGGCATTTGATCAGTCGAAGCATTAGTAGGAACATCCACAGTAGCTTGATCAATCACTACATCACCAGAACCATTTTCTTGAAGACTTGACAAATCCAAGACCGTGAAGTAGAAGGAGCATCCTGAGTAAGACTAATCAGATCTAACATACGTGGATTAAGACGAGTTAAGAATGGCAATCACTCAACAAAAAAATCCTCTGAAGTAGATGAAGAACTTGCAACTAGAGGAATGAACTCTGGAATGTTGAACGAGTTGAAGACTATATACACATTATAAAACCAGTTTGGACTGGTTCCTACATTGGTTGCATTCCTCTCCTGCCAATCTACATAGAATGTGTCTTAGACGATCTTCGTGCGTTTGTTATACACATGTTAAGCCTTCTGTGACAAAGAGTAACCAACGAAGAAGCATTCATCAGATTTAGCAGCGAACTTGTTTAATTGATCCTGAGTGTTCAGCAACGTGTAAGAACATCTAAATGGTCTTAAGAAATAAATGAGCGGCTTGCGCTTATGGAATAGTTCATACGAGGTCTTCTATTGAGCTTTAACTACGAACACCCGATTCAAAACGCAGCAGGCCATGTTGACAGCCTCTGCCCAGAAGATGATACGCAATTTCGAATCAACTAACATAGTTCGAGCAACCTCAATAAGCGTTCAATTTTTACGTTCAACAACCTCGTTCTGCTGCGGTGTTCGAGCAACATTAAATTGATGAGAAATTCCTTTGTTGGCTTAGAAGGAATCCATCTCCGAATTCTTGAATTCAGTCCCATTATTGCTTCTTAAAGTCTGGACTTTGAGATTACAAATATTTTCGCCCTTCAAGAAAAAAAAAATCAATGATCCAGTAGTTTCATCCTTCTTTCCGAGAACGTGACCCATGAATCTCTTGAGAAGTCGTCTGTAACAACCAGACAATAAGATTTCTTAGCTATGCTTTTAACACTAATGGAACTGAACAGATCCATATGCAACAGCTGCAACGAAGGGTCAATTGAATTATCAAACTTTAGCTTATGCGATT
Source organism: Smallanthus sonchifolius (assembly GCA_023525975.1). NCBI lineage: Eukaryota > Viridiplantae > Streptophyta > Magnoliopsida > Asterales > Asteraceae > Smallanthus > Smallanthus sonchifolius. The sequence continues at coordinate 66,272,255 of CM042021.1, read as the reverse complement.
TTCGGTGCTGTTTACCTTGGGCGCGTGTAATGCATTTTTTAGAAAACACAATTTCTTTAGTGGGCGAGCCACGACCAAGATTTTGTTTTTCCAATTTGTTAATATTTTTAAAATTAACATGCCCTAATCGCCTATGCCAAAGTAATGATTCTGAATCAGACGCCTTAGAAAGTAGACAAGTAAAAGGAACAGAAGGAACATCATCACTCATGTTGACCACATAAGGATTGTTTTTTATGGGAGTCCTCATTAATATCAAGTGTTCAGGAATTGGAAATCCAGGCTACAAGAACAGGCATTCAGATGCGTTGAAAATCACCGCCAGATGTTTATCACAAATCTGAGATACAGTCAGAAGAGTGTAGCAGAGTTTAGGCACAAGATTTACTCATTCAAGAATAAGAGCACCATTGGAAACATATCCTTGCCTAGTAATCTTTCCACCTCGTTCATCACCCGCGAACGTTACATAACCACCATTAATGATTTGGAAGTCAGAGAGAGGATCCTTTAGCCCTTTCATATGACCAGAACACCCACTATCGACACGCCAAGTGTTGTCAATAGGCCTCCTCGGATTGTTCTATCATATAAGTAAGAAAATTAATGAGATACAGCAACCAAACTTTGTTTAAACTTAGGCTGATTAAATTCAGTTCCACTTATATTAACTTTCTTTGTCTAAAAACTTTTTAAATTAGACTTAAAAGTTCCAAGTTTATTTAGAAAATTATTTGAAAATGCATCTGTTTTATTGTTTTTACCCAAACCATGAGCTGTGTATTTGGGTTTTGGTCTACCGAACCTAACCCAATTTGGTTCCTGAGAGAACTTTTTGCAATGTTTGGCAGTATGACCATCCTGTTCACACTTAAAACATTTGGTAACATGGCTAAATTTCTGTCTGACAGAAGAATGTCTTGATGATGATGGTTTTGAGTGAACAGGCTGTTGACTATGTAAGTGTTATTTCAGACAACATTTCTGCTTTAATTTTGGAATGTCGAATTCCTTTGGTTTCTGAACAACATCCTTCTCGATTGTAATGATATGATGATCCACATCATCTGTTGTTTTATGCACTTTGAAGGGGAACATCTCGGACATATCTACGAAATCTTCTTCACAACTTTCATAGTTTGAAGTAGAAGAGTCTGAATCACTTTGTGATTCTGAATCTTCTGAAGCTTCTGATCTTGTATCTTCAGTTTTGTCTGAGCCACTTGATATAGACGCTTCTGATTCTTCTTGATTGTCCGAGCTTCATTGAGTACTTACATGAGTATACGATGGAGTTTCTTCAGTCATATATTTCTCCAAACAATTATTTAAAACTTTTTTCAAAGAAACAACACATTCATTCACGCAATCACAAATTACATCAATGTTTTCAAAGTTAAGAGGTTTAGAATTATTACAGACCGAATTAAAACTGTTCAAAATATTCAAACTGTTCAAACCAACAGCATTAAAACCTAAACAAGATGTTTTCAGAAAACCATTATCATCGCCATCTTCATTCACTCTATCGGATCTTAAGCCTACATTGTTACTGTTAGATTTCTCACATTTATCAAAACGATTCATTAAATCATTTGCTGGATGAGGTTCAAAAGTTGTCATAAAAAAACCAGGGGTAGGTGGGGGAAACACCTTAGATTTAAAACCGACCCTATTTTTACAAAACTGGGTCTTTCTTTGTCAAGCATTCCCTCAAAAGTTTTATGACATAAATTCCATTTATCCAACTTTATTTGAAGTTTAACGGTTTCACTTTGAGATTCACCGAGTTTTTTAGTAAGATCGTTAATCAAAAATTCTTTTCTGTAAACGAATTCCTTAAACGTCTGAACCTCCTTCAGCAAAGAATCCACTCGTCGCTTAAAAGAAACCTCATTCTTTTTCATCTCATTGTTGATGGTTTAAAAAGTATCTCTTTCATGAATGAGACATTCGTTGCTTCCGCGATATTTTAAAACTTTGTTAATGGAGTTTTCAGTGCAAAGATCAATAAATACCTTGGCAGGAATACCAGGGTTGTCGACCATCAACAATTCCAGAACCAATTCTTTCTTGTTCACCACTATCTCATCAATGTTCATCTTCTTGTGTTCAGCAGTGACAGGTAAAGAGAAGATGATGTTTTCGGATTCTCGTGCCTTCAACTTTTCATCATTCTTCATCAAACCAGAGCTGGTAGCAACAAACCGTTTGTCAACCACATGTCCATAAGTGCATGATTAACTTCTTCCTGAACTTCCTCGATTTCACCACTCCAATCAAACTCTTGAACCACCAGAGCAGTTGTTGCATCCTTTTGGGCTGGCTCAATGCCCTCTCCCTTTTCTGTGATGGCCACAATCTTGTAGGAAGTAGTAGGAACATCATTGGTGATCCGTAAAAGACATTATCTATAAAAATTTCCTAGCTGTTTATAGTTGAAACATCTCATCTTGGACTTATTAAAACCAATTCTCGGTCCACCAAATCTCTATTTTACATTCCTCTCCACAAATCTTCTAACATGAAGAGTAAGCATAGCCATCTGCCACTCTAGATCCATTTCTCATATATCGTCAGGATCCAGTTGTTGCACATCTTTAAGCGAAAAGGCTGGAGCTTTGATATTAGCGACAACAAGAGCCTGATAGCACTTAACGAACATCCGAAACAAAGGGATGTGTTCTGCTGGCATTTGAGATACCACATTGCTAATAGCTTGGTTTGTGGTAGGAGTAACTGGAGAACTTGAAGGAGGTGTGCTCACATGAGTTGACTTGCCAGAGCTTCCAGACACAGTCATACTCAAAAGGGCAGCATGAGACGGATTAGAGCAGGTTCCGGAACCAGAGTACACTTTTTGATTCATTTCCCTCTTTTTCATATCCATTTCGAAAGCAAAGAGTGTATTGATAAGATCAATCAAAGTGGAATCATCATTCTGGAACTGTCGCTTTATCATAATGCAATGTAAACTCCACTCTTGAGGCAGAAAATCCATTAACTTCTTGATCTGAGCACGATTAGACAGAACTACCCTAGTCTTTTTCAGCCAACTCGACAACGTCAGAAAGCGAGAGACGTGTTCAGAAAACCTTTCGCCTTTAACACTCCTAAACATGTCATACTGTTTCTGAGCTAAGTCCCTCTTATTTTACTTCATCTCGTCGTTTCCCTCATACATCTCACACAAAGCATTCCACAGTGACTGAGCAAATCGATACCCTTCATACATATTATTGATATTTATGAGTAAGGCCATGGTCAGTGCAACATACGCCCTAAACTCCTACTGAATCATATTCCTATCATTCTCGTTATACGTGTCAGGATCAGTGGTAGGTCTGACTCTTACTTCTCCAGTGATCATTGGTCGGTGAGGACCATTTAGAATGGAGTTCCATTGATTGTAGTTCTGATACAAGAAGAAAGACTTCATTCTGTTCTTCCAGTTGGGAAAGTCATCAGCTCCTTGAGGCTTAGGAGGACGAGTGGTTTTCCTGATTCACCATCGAGCAATAAAGGTGAAGCCATTGAATCAAACATAAGTTCCATTGGTTTTCCTGATTCACCATCGGCTTAGGGGCTGTTTGGTAGACTCTTAATGACATTAAGAGGCTACCTCTTAATGGTTGAAAATCTCTTAATGGTTAAGAGATAAGGGGCCATGTAACTTGTGAGGACTTACCATTAAGATGTTACCTCTTAACCATTCAGACTTAAGGCTACCTCTTAACCATTAAGAGGCTATGAACCATTAAGAGGTAGCCTCTTAATGTCATTAAGAGGCTACCAAACATTAGACAAATAAATATATTCAGAGTGCCTCCAACAAACACGAAGTGTCACTGACAAGACTGTCACCAAACAGTGACTGTCGCCCGGAAAAATTAGTGTAAAAACAAGGAAGTGTCGCCTGATCAATAGACAATGTCGCCAGACAAGTGTAACATCCGTGATTTTCAGGCCATAAATTTTCTTTTTTCATTTTATTATGTATATAACATTCTTGATTTTTCATGTACATGTTTTAGTGCAATAAACAATATTTCAAATCCATTCCTATTTCAAAACCTTATGTTATTCTTGCAAACATTTCGAGGTTTCATCAATACAATTTTAGTTTTTGCATTTACTCATACTTATATTCTTATTCAAATTAATACAAATATATAAGATTTAAATTTTTGCATTCTTACTCCTTTATTTATATATCTAGATTATTAGGTATATCAATATAAGTTTAAAAAAAAAAAACATATGTTACTACATAACTACATTTAAAATTATTTTATAGAATTTATAAAGTATTAAGACCACTAAAACAAAAGAATCCATTTATACATGTATACATATATTTATAATTACTTTTGAACCCTTTGGACATTTGAACTCCTTAATTTGAAACCTCACCTTCGAATTTGGACCTCCCTTAATCTCAGTTTTAACCCGGTTTGACTTCCAAAAGTCAAACAACCCAAATATTCACAATTCAAAACTAACATCGATTAATTCCAACTGATATGGACTTTCCTTGTTTTCCAATTCGATTACCGACCTATTACAAGCTCAATTAATATCCAAAATTGATAAAATTTCGCGGCTTAGTTCGAATTTGAAATGTTTTGACTATTCAGAGTCAAACCGAGCCTAAATCCTTTCCAAATCGTGAAATTGAAGCACATTAATGCTCACAAATCACCCCAAATCCAACCTCATATGCATTCAGACCGCATCCGCGACCCAATTCATTCCCAACAAACGAATTCACGCGTTAATCGCTCTGACAGTTGTGTCCTGTCCAACCAAATCGAATTGAGCATTTATGATGAAATTAATCAAATTAAATCATCCTCCCACCTTCGTATAAACCATTACAAACTCTCTGAACCTTTAGTCACGTCTCATTTCACCTATGTGGCCCGGTCGTGCATCAAGAACTTCGTCCCTGTCTCTCTAGTCACCAACATTCGATACTTCGTCAAAGAAGGTAAACTTTACATCGTTAGCTTCGTATTTCCATGGCAAACAATAGCCCCCTATCAATTCTTCATAACATGACTGGTCGGGATCAATTCGAATTAGGGTTCTTGAACCATTTATAGCAAATATGTTTTGATTTTGGCTTTTGATCTAATAATCGTTTAAATGATTTTGGATTTCATGTTATACCAGTGAAAGCACTCCGTCCAACTGGTTAAGTCCTTGCACCATTGGACCGGGTGGCGTGGGTTCGAAACTCACTAGGCTGGTTCTTTTTACGCGACCCTTGAACCCAACCCGACTCCACTCCAACACCTTGTTAAGATAATTCTGAAACGGCTCTGTTTCAGTAGTCAGCCTCTAGTCAAGTGGTTGGCACTTGACACCTTCATAGGGCAGACCCGGGTTCGATCCAGGTGAGCCCCATTCCTTTTTTATAACCGTTTTTAATACCTCTTTTTATTTATAAAAATTATTTTATAAAACCTAATACCAATTGGAACTATTTTGTGCAAAAATAACCAACTTTTGAATTAGAACTATTATTTTCACAATTTAAATGATTTTAAAACCTTTTTCACAATACAAAATTATACAAGAAATTCATTTCCATTAATTTTAATTACAACATTTATATTTATAAAAATTATGACAATTTTTTTATAAAATACCTTATCATATTAAACAATTTCATAAAAACAATTTTAAAAATCATTTTCTAATAATAATATACATTTTAGGGTTTAAACCCTATTCTAACAAATATAACTTTTCCTAAATATATATTTATATATATATATATATATTTACGCTTCTCATTTTAGGACATAATTTATTAATAATTAAATAAAAAGAATTTTTTTTATTTATTTTAGTTGTCTTTGTAAATTAATAACCCAATTAGGGTTTAAACTATATTTAGTATAATTTCTTAAATATATACTAATATATTTACACTCCCCTTTTTTAATAACGCATTATTATAATAAATAAATGAATAAAAGAATTTATTTTTTAATTATCTATTTAAAACCCTAAGCCAACTATTATATTTATTAAGTTCATACATATACTTTGAATTTACATGTTTTCTATTAAACTCCTATTCAAATTCAAACATCAACTTACATACATCCTTTACATGAAAAAAAATACGAACACTTTTATACAAATCCCTACACTCAAACCCCGATGAACACTAGACCTTACCTTAGACTTTGTGCATGTTATTAATTCAAATTCATATAAATTCAACTCTAGGTTAATCTTGTGAATTGCAAATCACTTGTGTTATCTATTGCTCGTGCTATCTACAAACAACTTACAAGTGAGTTTACATAGCCCTTTTCATTTTTGTAAATTTTGGGGTGAAACATGATTTGCATTGAAAACTATTTGCAATTACAATATACAATTATACATTATGACTATTTGTGTAATTTGTGATGTTGTACTTGAATGCTATGAGTTGAACTACATATACATGACACACTCGTACAATCATTAACTCAGTACAAGCTAACGGTAACATTGATATATCTATTGTGTCTGACAAACCAACCCAGGCAGGGTGATTGTTACCGACTCTACATTAGGGTAACATGCGTGTTATGCCTCAGTCACAAGGTTTGATTGTACACCTAGTTTCAACTATAGATTCTCCATAAAATGCCTTATTTACCGTGTGTCCTATGAATTGTATACAACACTTGAAAAACTACTTGAGATATTTAAACCTATGTATGCTCACTAACTATTTATAGTTGACCCTCTAATTTTCAACATGTTTCAGGTGGAAATGTTTGAAGTACAAGTTTATCACTTAGAAGCTTATGGACCTAGTGATAAATAAATTGGAATTGTTGTTAGCTTTCGTTGTCTGAACAATATTTATTTGTACTTTTAAAACAGTTTAATAAAATTTTGCAATTTAGTTTGATCATGAGCTTTTGAACAGTCTACATGTCCCGCCTCGACGTTTTCCGTCGTTGGTTGGGGTGTGACAAATTGGTATCAGAGCCATGGTTATAGGGGACTAGGTTATTAGACACCCATGACCTAGACTATAACCTTAGGATAACCATCTTATGCCAAGCTCTATGTTATGTGATATTTGCCACATTGCTAGGTGCTACATCTTTACTACTTTTTATGATTATCTTAAATGTTATTCTAAGTATTACATCGCATGATACAATACATGATAATTTATAAGCTACACTATGTAATACCTTCTTTATCACACTGTTTGATTACATGTTACCTATTTGATCCCATTAAATGCTATCCTATCTCTTATCACACACTTACACATACCTAAGTCTTAATACACCCTCATTCTTACACACTATGTTACCATCATCTTTTTTGAACAAAACTTAAACCCTTGGGCTTAATGCCTATTAATATGAAATTAAATAGCCCACTTACCCTCCAAGAAGAGGAAGCCTGCTGGAGTAAATAAACCTCACCATTGTGCCTCAAAGCCCAATCCATAATGATTCTCATCATGACCATGAGTCCAAACAATAGTGTTATTTGTACCCGAAGGTTGGAAGAGTGAATGTAGACACATGAGAGATTCTGGCTAAGGAAAGACCGGGTACTTAAGTGTGTCCCTTGTGACCCACCCCTCTTTCCTGGGAATTCTCTTCATGAATACACTACTTATAGGTCAAGTGTTTCTCCTAACATACTATTGTGAAGACTCGGTGTTATGACTAGTCAAACCCTGTGTCACACCCCAACCGACGGCGGAAACGTCGGGCGGGACATGTAGACTGTTCATGAGCTCAAGGTTGACTAAATTGTAATATATTAAATCCATTTCCATTCAAACAAACATGAATCATTTCCAAAATACATAAATGAAATACGAATTGTTTTTGAATTAAAATTAACTAAGTCCAAAGCCTATGTGTAGCATGTCTTGATCAAACTCATATGATAGCACCTGAAACATGAATAAAATAAGGTCAACTAAAAAGTTGGTGAGCATACACAGGTTTGTATATAGATAGCATATAGTTTGTAAATAAACAAATCCTTACATATCATGATAAAATAAGGAATTTATGGGGAGCAGCTATTGTGTAACCAAGTACAATCAAACCTTTGTAACTAGCATGCAAGATTATGTTGTCGGTATCAATCACCCCAATCTGGGTGGGTTTGTCAGACTCAATAGATCTATCATTGAAAACCGTCGGCTTAAATAGTTAATGATTGCACATAAACTGCACACAAAAGTTGGGGTAAACACACATGTATTGTAAATAGTTAATCAATTGTAAGCAATTTTGTTTCATGTATAAAGTAAACACACATGTCTCTTGTGTAGCATGAACAACTAGCATTATGTATTTTGTAACTCAATGAGCTCTCACGTGTAATGTAAACAACATAGTATCACATGTATTATAGGAAATGAATTTCATGTATGTCGTTTACAAATTAGCATCAGGTATATTGCATAATGTGTACAGTTTAGTATAATGTACTTTGTAACTAAATGAGTTTCATGTTTAATGTGGTCAATCTAGAATTATATATCAATCAAACAATTGTTATGTATCAGGTATATCGCAAACAACTAAGTTTCGTGTATTATATGCTCAATCCGGTAGCATGTGTATTGTAAATAAACATGTTTCGTGTGTTATGTGATCAATCCAATATATTATGATTTGTAGGCAAACTAGTTTCTTGTATATTGTAATTCGTGTAACATTGGGTATATTGAGAATAATTGAGTTTCATGTACCATGTGGTTGCGTTGGGTATATTGTGAACGTGTATACGTAAGTTGTTGGACTTCGTGTGTGATGTATACTAACGGGTTTTGCATGTGATCGAGTGTTGCGGACAAGCGTTTTGTTTGGCGTTCCTGTATAATGTGGTAGTTAGGTTGTAGCTCTTAAATCTCATTGAGGTTGATGGGGGGTTAACGTTTGCGCTGTTCGGTTGTCTCTTGAAGTGACAAGTGAAAGGTAACGAGGAGGTTCTGAAAATATTCGGGGAAATGTGTTTACAATTACTGATCTTTGTTTGAAAATAGAAAGTGGTAAATTATTCTTGATTGTGGATATATAAAGTAGTGAAAACATTGGATCACATAATTTAAATAAGTAGACAATTTATGGGAAAAATCTTTTAATTTAAATTTTCAACTATCAATAAGAGAATATTTTTAAGCGAAATTATTGGCTAAACAAGTAGTCGTATATTAATTTAGCCAGGGTTTATAAATATTTACTTTAACGAGGAAAACCATAATTATTTATCAATTCTAAATAATATATATATTATTATTATTATTATTATTTTTTTATAAAATCGGTTGTATTAACTTTCCTTATCAGGTGGAAAGTTTTATGGAAAATTTATGATTTTGATACTATATAAAAGTTTGATAAACATTTTGTTTGAACAAGATAACGAGGTTTTGTTTAAATCGAACAATAGGATGATTTGTTTATGAAGGAGATTGTTGGTAGTGTACTACATCGTATTGAATAAAGAAGGTGCAACTTGAGAAATTTTGATGAAAATATGATGGGTGTAATTCACACTCAACGGGTCAAATCAATGAATAATAACTTTAGATTTGAAATATATATATAATTGATTAAATGCTGAAATGTTAAACATTACTCAAAACATAAGGAAATGGTTCTCAAACCGGAGATTTTAAAGACAATAAATAGAAATTTCTCCTAACGTCTCTAGTAGCTTTCCACAGGAAGAAGATAATCACTAAGATGAGCACCGCTATGGTCACTCGAGTAGCAGATCTGGCTTCAGCTTTGGCGGTCTCCGTGCGATGTTCCTGTATTTCTTTTTCAAGGATGGAGATTAACTCCTTTTGGTACCCTAATTGGTTTGCGAGACTATCCATTCTTTTTCCTTGCAAATTATGCATTACTCCCTGCTCCATCCTTTGCCTCTGAAATTCTGAGGTCCTTACATATTGGTGAATGTCATTGATTGGAATTCCCATAACATTAGTGGGTGCCGTGGTATGCCTTACCCAAGGGTTAGAATGGTACAGGTCGGGCATTAGATATGGGTCTCTTAGTGGAGGTGGTAACTGATTGCGGAGATGGGGTGTCTGATACGGGTTTCTGGGTGCGGGTGATCCAGGTGTTCGAAGTCTCGGGCCAGTGTTCCTAATCCAGTCTGCCCTTACATCAAACCTTGGCCTATCAATTGGGGGTGTTGGTGACCGATACACGGGTGTCCCGATGTCTTCTTCCCAATCAGGCTCTGTTCCAGGACGGTAAACCGGGGAGGAAGGACAGTAGGAGCCCATGCTTAGCAGGAGAAACAATGGAAAGGTTGTAAGCTATAATAAAATACTGAATATCAAATATAGGAGTTCTCATAGGTTTAGAGTTTGACTAGTCATAACGCCGAGTCTTCACAATGGTATTTTAGGAGTACACTTGACCTATAAGTAGTGTTTCCCTGAGGAGAATTCCCAGGAGAGAGGGGTGGGTCACTAACACTTAAGTACCCTATCCTTCCTTAGCCAGAATCCCTCATGGGCCTACACACTCTTCCAGCCATCATGTATTAATAACACTATTGTTGGGCTCATGGTCATGATGCGAATTGTTGTGAACTGGGCCTTGTGGCCCGAAAGTAAGGTTTATGCATTTCAGTGGGCTTTTGCTTATTGGAGGATAGATGGACTGCTTAGTTTATTATTGATGGACATTAGGCCCAATAGTTTAAAAATTTGTTGTTCACAAGAGATGTGGTATTATGTATGTGAGTTTAGGGTGCGTGAATAACTAAGTGTGTATGAGTGTGTGTGGAAACTTCGGATAGCACTTTTAAATAGATTAAATAGGTAGCAATGAATAGGAGAAAAAGTTGGCAGGTAATGTGACACATAGATTATTAGGTATTGTATCAAGTTATCATGTAAGAATATTCACATAAAAAAATAATCATATAGCATGCATATAGTAATGAGTGTAAACACAAAAGTTATCAAGTAGTGTGACACATAAGTCATTATGTATTGTATCACGTAGTGTAAATACTTATGATAGCATGTAAAAATATTTACACAAGAACTAATAATGTAACATGTAGTAGCATGGCATTGTATGGGTGTCCTAAAGTTATAGTCTAGGTCAAGGGTGTCTAATAACCTAGTTCCCTATAACCAAGGCTCTGATACCAATCTGTCACACCCCAACCGACGACGGAAACGTCGGGACGGGACATGTAGACTGTTCATGAGCTCAAGGTTGACTAAATTGTAATATATTAAATCCATTTCCATTCAAACAAACATGAATCATTTCCAAAATACATAAATGAAATACAAATTGTTTTTGAATTAAAATTAACTAAGTCCAAAGCCTATGTGTAGCATGTCTTGATCAAACTCATATGATAGCACCTGAAACATGAATAAAATAAGGTCAACTAAAAAGTTGGAGAGCATACACAGGCTTGTATATAGATAGCATATAGTTTGTAAATAAACAAATCCTTACATATCATGATAAAATAAGGCATTTATGGGGAGCAGCTATTGTGTAGCCAAGTACAATCAAACCTTTGTAACTAGCATGCAAGATTGTGTTGTCGGTGTCAATCACCCCAATCTAGTTGGGTTTGTCAGACTTAATAGATCTATCATCAAAAACCGTCGGCTTGAATAGTTAATGATTACACATAAATTTCACACAAAAGTTATCAAGTAGTGTGACACATAAGTCATTATGTATTGTATCACGTAGTGTAAATATTTATGATAGCATGTAAAAATATTTACACAAGAACTAATAATGTAACATGTAGTAGCATGGCATTGTATGGGTGTCCTAAAGTTATAGTATAGGTCAAGGGTGTCTAATAACCTAGTTCCCTATAACCAAGGCTCTGATACCAATCTGTCACACCCCAACCGACGGCGGAAACGTCAGGGCGGGACATGTAGACTGTTCATGAGCTCAAGGTTGACTAAATTGTAATATATTAAATCCATTTCCATTCAAACAAACATGAATCATTTCCAAAATACATAAATGAAATACAAATTGTTTTTGAATTAAAATTAATCAAGTCCAAAGCCTATGTGTAGCATGTCTTGATCAAACTCATATGATAGCACCTGAAACATGAATAAAATAAGGTCAACTAAAAAGTTGGTGAGCATACACAGGTTTGTATATAGATAGCATATAGTTTGTAAATAAACAAATCCTTACATATCATGATAAAATAAGGCATTTATGGGAAGCAGCTATTGTGTAACCAAGTACAATCAAACCTTTGTAACTAGCATGCAAGATTGTGTTGTCGGTATCAATCACCCCAATCTGGGTGGGTTTGTCAGACTTAATAGATCTATCATCGAAAACCGTCGGCCGGAATAGTTAATGATTGCACATAAATTTCACACAAAAGTTAGCACACATAGCACTCGGGCATAAATCTCAAATTTACACACATGAATGTAAATAGGATTTGTACTTGTGTTGTTTGTGTAAATGTAAACATGTAATTTAAATAGTGTTCATGTTTCACCCCAAAAGTGTAAAAGAGTAAAAGGCGCTATGAAATACTCACTTGATTCGAAGGCGTAGCTAACACGAGATTCTAGATAGTAATGTGATCCTTGTAATGGACAATGTTAACCTAGAGTGTAATGTATATTGCATTAATTATGCACAATAGTCTAAGTCTATATCTAAAGTTAAATTGGATAAAGTTAGTGATTGGTACTTGAAAGTATTGTATAAAATGGAAGATTTGAAATGAATATTTTTTAGAAAATTTTTGAATGAGGTTTGAGCTTGAAATAATTAAATATGTAAATTAAATAATTACTGTTTATAAAAATAATGTAAGTGTTAGATGTAATTAAGTATTACTAAATAAATGTTTTTGTTTAATTATAAATCAAATAAATAATTATTACCTTATTCATTTATTTATATAATGTAATTTAGACATTAAAATATTATTTAGGTGTAGGGTTTATAAATTAAATGTTGAACTTTAAATAATTTCCATTTATTTTAAGATTAAATATTTGATCTTTCCTAAATAAAAATAATACAGATTTTTATAAATTCAATTATTTTTATTTTAGAAATTAATCTGAAATACTAATTGTTTAGAAATATAAAAGATTATAAACATTCTGCCAACACACACGACCGTGCCTAGGGTAGGGCACGATCGTGCTAGGGCGGGCGCGACCGTTCTAGACAGGGCGCGACCGTGTTGGTCAAACAGAGGACAACTAGCCAAACCACAAGGCACGACCGTGCCTTCGATAGGCACGACCGTGTCTATGCTTCTAGGGTACGATCAAGTCTAGCCAACGAGCATGACTGGGTCTGAGCAGGAGGCATGACCGCGCTGGAAGTCGACACGACCGCGTCTCCCGATGCACGACCGCGCCAGATGATTAGCGCGACCGTGTCTCTTTCAAAACAGGAACGAATTATAGTGCAGGAATGTATAGGGCTTTCATTCACAAGGTTAGTACGAGTCTGTTGGTGTAGATTAATTGTGTTTAAAACATGTTTAAAGTTTGATTCGATTAAACCATTTTTAAATGAAACTTATATTCGGGTTCATGTTAAATTCGGTATTGTAAACCCAATTTATGTTGGGGCTTTTGATCTATAGACTAAAACTAAGATGTAGGAGGTTTCAATTACCCGGAAGGATGATGTATTGATAGCGTACGGTAGGAACGAATTCCGACGACGGCGGTTTGATCTCCGGTGCTTTTTGCTGCAACTTCGGCTGACTCAAGGTTTTCAGGAACTTCAGAGAGGGTCGATGATGCGTTTGCTTGGGAGGATTGCAATTCAGAATGGATGGATCGTTGGGCTCATGAAGGAATTGGCGGTTTTGAGAGGATCGACTTAATTGGAGTTATTTGTTGGAATTACGATGATTGAAAACTTAATTGGGTTTGGTAAAGTGTGAAACGGTTACGAACTCAACCGATTCTGCGTTTAATGGCTGCATTTAAGTTTCAACTGATGTGAGGCGCGACCGTGCCAAAACGTGGCGCGACCGTGCCAAAAAGTGGCGCGACCGTGCCTACTAGGGTTTCTGGTTACAGCTTTGACATAATTAGCTTGGTTAGGATTTAATAGAACACCTAACGGGATTACTAACTGGATTAACTCTAAAAGGTGTTACCACTTGATTATGAGTTCTAAATCCTTGAATTGAATACGATCGGCTAACGATTAATGAGGTGTAGGTTTGAACAAGTATATGATTCAATGTCGTGTTGTTATTTTATTAGTTAAAATAAGTTAAAATAGGGTCGGAAAATCAGAGATGTTACACCCTGAACTCATAAAAACTTCTATATTTAACAACTAGTATTTTATTACCACTTACAATCTTTTCCCGTTCTCTACTAGACATGGACTCCTACTCTCCTTCCTCCCCGGTATACTATCCCGGAGCAGAGTCTGAACAGGAAAAAGACATCGGATCACCAGATAATCAGTCACCAACACCCTAGTTGCTAGATCAAAGACATCGGATCACCAGATAATCAGTCACCAACACCCTAGTTGCTAGATCAATGTTTGACATAAGAGCAGATTCGGTTACGAGCACTGGCCTGAGACTTCGAACATCTGGATCACCTCCATCAAGAAATCCTTATCAAGCACCTCACCTACGCCACCAACTACCACCCCCTGCTAAGAGACCCTTACTTAGCTCCCGAACCCATACCACCTAAACCCAGGAGCAAGGCAGACCATGGAACCCACCAGTGCCATAGGAATCCCAGCTAATGCCACTCACCAATACGTGAGGACCACAGATTTTATGAGGCAAGGTATGGAGCACGGGATAAGGAAAAACCTACTTAGCCAATGAATAGACAACCTTTTGGGTCAAGTAAGGTACCAGGAAGACCTGATTTCAAATCTAGGTACCCGCATTGACATGATGGAAGGATACCGGGAAATACTTGACGCACGTACTGAGTTAGCTAGAGCCGAGGCCCGGTTTTCTATGTGAGTAACCATAGCGATATTCGTCTTGGTGCTTATCTGCTTCCTAGTGGAAAGCTACCTAAGACGTTAGCAGGAGTTTTCTATTTCTTGTCTTTAAATTTCAGTTTGAGAACCATTTCCTTATATTTGGAATAAATATTCAACATTTCAGCATTTAATGATGAGTTTTATATTACAACTCAAATGCTATTACTCCTTGATTTGATACTACTAGTGTGAAATGCAACCGTCATATTTTCATCAGAATCCCCCAAATATCACCCTTTTTTTCATTCATTGCAATTTAGTACACTTACCTAAAACCTTCTTCGTAAACAAATCATCTTATTATCTAATTTAAACAACATCGTTATTTTGTTTATAAAACCCTAAGTTTGTAGATATGACTGGGATATAAATTTTCAATAAAAATTTCTACCTGGAAATTGTAAAGATAAAGACTAATGGCTACAAAATTCTCTAAGTAAGATTGCTGCGGACTCCACAATTTTGCTGCTGACTTACAAGTTGCTGCAGATAAGGCTAAGTGCTGCAAATAGTTGTGTTCTCCTGCTGATGAACAAGTTTCCTACTGATATCCTTATCTGTTAAAGTCCAAAGTTGCTGTTGATAGGCTTCTCAGCAGCATCAAACATTTGATGCTGCTAATAGGCAAATCATCAGTAACTGTGACTTTTCCACTAACACCTCTGCCGTAACACTGACACACCTATCAGCAGAAGTAATGTTATTGGTGTAGATGACAAAAGACAATTCTCCTATTCTGATATGTCCTGCTATGATTTCTGAGAAGACCTTAATTTTTGCTGATGTCTTATCAGTGCAGAAGTCTTTTCACTGCAGTTGTCTTTTAGCTACTTGTCTTTTAGTTGTCTACCAATAGTAGTGTAACTTGTAACTGCTAAAGATCAACGACTTGTGTTTGATCTGATCCTTAGAATCAAGGGTCTGTCTTGATTCTAAGTTCCTTTATATGTATTGTATCTTTTTATTTTACAAGTGTGCTTCCTTAGAGCTTTCTCTGTAAACTTGTAAACGTTGAAGATTAATACACTTTACAATTATCAATATTATCCTTGTTTTCTTGTTTACATTGATTAATTGTTATTGTTTCCGCCAATCTCAACTAAGAACAGAATCATCTTGTAAACACCGATCCTACAAGTGGTATCAGTGGTTTGGCTCTTAGATTAAAAAAACTAACACTTGTTTAATCACTATCTGGTTCTGTTATCTCTTTGCTGCTAAACCATCTATCCATAGTATGGCACAAAATATTGGATTTGATGATGTTGGAAGCATTCACAGAGCACCAAGACTGTGTCTGGAGAAGATTATGATATGTGGAAGAAAAGAATGGAAAGTTTCTTCTGCTACCAAAAATATGGAATATGGAGATCCATAGTTGATGGTCTATATGTGCCTATGGTGGCTTCTACTGATTCTGGAGCTCCATCAGTCACTAAAGAAGCCTCAAAGTACTCAAAGGAAGACATCAAGAAGATGGAGGTAGATTTCAAAGCTTTGGCCATTTAGATGTGCTTTCCAAACAAAGTTTTCCATAACTTCAGAGAATACAAGACTGCTAAAGAGCTATGGAAAGCTCTAGAGAAGATGTTTGCCGGTTCTGAGGAGGTGAAGGAGAATAGAAGAGACATTCTGAAGCAACAATATGAGAACTTTGTCTGGAAGGAAGGTGAGTCTCTTACTGTTTTGTTCAACAGGTACACCTATTTGGTGGGAGAGCTACAGTGCTCTAAAGTGAAGCTGGAGAATGAAGACATTCTCAAAAAGTTTATCAGATCACTTCCAAGCTGCTAGACACTCTGTACAGTGTCAATTAGAAGAACTGAAAACTTGAAAACTCTAAAAATGACTGAGATGTATGGCATGCTAACGACATATGAATTAGAAATGATTCAAGCAAAAGAAAGAAGCTCCGGTCATTCAACAACTTCATCAATAACCACCACTTCATCTGCACTACACTCTTACCACTCAGCTCCCAGTTCTAGTAACTATTATCCTCTCATTGTCACCCACCCTCATACTCCCAACTCACAAACAAACAACTCACCATTTCTTCTTGAAGCTCCACCTCAACCAAACTCAGCTGCCTTTGTCTCCGAAAATTCTAGCAACATGTTCTTCATCAAAGAAGATCTGGAATACTTTCATCCAGATGACTTAGAAGAAATGGACATACAACTCTCCTATGCCATGCTTTCTCTCAGAGCAAAACGGTTCTACTCTAGGACTGGCAGACCAATTCCAAGCAACAACTCTAACACGAGAGTTGGCTTGGACAAGAGCAAGCTAAGATGTTACAATTGTAGCCAACTTGGTCACTTTGCCAGAAAATGCAAGGCACGAAAGGCAAACCCAGCTGTGACACAACCTAGACATACCCATCATGGTCAAGCAAGTCAAAGCAACACCACTCCTGCTCAAAATGTAGCGTGTGCAGTTGTTGGAACAACTGATTTTGTTTGGAGCTTCCAGTATGAAGATCTTCTTGCCAACAACCAATCACTCATGGTAGACACAACAGAGATACCACCTCAGGTATATGAACATCTTTGTACTCAAGCTTGCATTGATAAGGTTTTAGGATACAAGAAACGTAACCAAAACCTAATAGATCAAAATGAAGAGTTTCAGCAAATGAAATCTGATTTAAAAAGGTTGAAAAAAGTTATAAAGAAAAGATAAACTGTCTAAAGAAAGAGATTTCATCACTAAAACATGAACAAATAAATCATAAAACTCAGATTGATAATCTATTGGTTAAGTTAAAAGCTACAAGAGCTGAGTTGGCTGACCAAAAAGTTCATGTTGACAAATATGAGTTTGCATCCAAAAAGCTGCAAAGACTTTTAGATGCTCAAATTCATGAAAAGGTGACTGGTGTCCTTGGGTTTCAAGCTGAAAAGCCCTACAACACCGTCCCCCTACCAGTTGACTATGTAACCATCCATGAACCAAACTTCAATCTCACAAATCTTGACCATGCAAACCGAAACCTTGATCCTTCCAAGGAATAATCAACTGTGAAAGACTGCAATACCCCCTCTGAATCTGAGTCCACATGCTCAGAATCCACTCAAACATGTGAAGCTCCATTATTCCCTACCAATGAAGTAATTCTCAAAACCACCAAATCTGGTAAAGTAATGTCCAAGTCCCTTTATTCCCTCTATACCAATAACTCCTCCCACCAAACAAATCAAAATTAACTATCCTCCTGAAAGAAGAAAGTTAAAAGTTGAACAGGGACAATCTTCAACCTCCACCATTCCTCAATCAAAATCCAATCACCCATGAAGGTGTTTGACATTTGTCATGCACCTGGAGAGAGACCTCCATATGCTCAGAAAACTTTGGAGGAAGCCACTTTTAAACACAACAAAGCTCATCCCTGGAACTTCAAAGATCTATTCAAAAGAAAAGATTATGTATACTTTCAAAGAGATAAATCAGCTAAATCCTGTTTTGTCTGTGGCAAATACAATCACACAGCAAACACATGCTTCTACTACCTTCAGCAGCAAAGAAACCTCAAGCAAAATGCTTTTGAGAAGACAAACAATAACAAGAAGGTAAGAAGCTGTGAAGCCAAAACAACTCAATTCCGAAAGTCTCTCTCTCCTCCAAGAAAGAAGCTTCAATAACCTTAACAATCCTGCATCATATGTGGTGAATCAAACCACTTTGCTGCTGATTGTAAATTAAATCCTTTCAGCCAGATTTTTCAACCAGCCTTTAGAGCAGTTCATGCCACTCCAAAACAAAAGCCTATCTATAGAAGAACTCCCACAGAGAAACCCACTTTTAATAGAAAGGTAAAATAGGAGAAGCATGTATATGTTGAACCATCAGCAGCTAGCAAAAATGTTGCTGATCATGTAAAGTTAAAGAAGCCTAAGAACAAGCCATCAGCAGCAACAAAGTTTGCTGCTGATCAGCCAAAGCCATCAGCACCAAAAGCCACATCAGGCGCTGATAGAGTAAAAGGGTCTGGAAAATCACTTCCTCAACAATGGAAAGCCAAGTCCACTGCTTCCATCTCTCAAAGCATCATCATAGGATCCATTGAATGCAAGCATACTGATGGTATTGGCTCAAAGCCACACTTACTCAATTTTACAAGTTCTTAGGTTCCTCCCTCTAACTAGATCTCTCTCATTTGTAGGGAAAACCAGGTCTTAAGGATAACACCTAGGTTGTAGACAGTGTTTGTTCCAGGCGCATGACCGACAACAGGTCCATTGTCTCCAATTTCAGACATTTCAATGGAGGATATGTTACCTTTGGGAGTGATTCAAAGGGAGGATCTATAACGGGACAAGGAACCATGTCCATAAAAACAATGAGTATTGAAAGGGTAAACTTTGTCAAAGAATTGGACTTCAATCTTATGAGTGTGTCTCAGATCTATGATCAAAAGCATTGGATGCTTTTCACAGACAAAGAATGTTTTGTGCTTTCCCCTGGTTTAAGCAAACCTCCTCAAGAGAAGATTTTATTAACTGCCCAAAGAAAAGATAACCTATATGTTCTTAACATGAATGAGGTCACTCCATCCGGCTGTATATCTTGTTTTCTGTTCAAGGCATTAGTTGATGAATCATCCCTCTTACATAGAAGATTAAGCCATGTTAATGTAAAAAGCATCAACAAGTTGGTGAAGGGAAATAATGTCAGAGGCCTTCCTGACAAGGAATTCCAACTTGAAGATTATTGCATAGCATGCCTGAAGGGGAAGCAACACAAAAGTTCTCACAAGCCTAACACATTGAATACAAATGACACTCCTCTACAACTGTTGCATATGGATCTTTTTGGTCCTACAAATAACATGTCAATGGGCAAGAAGTCGTACTGTCTGGTGATAACTGATGATTATACCAGATTCTCATGGGTATACTTCTTGAGAACAAAAGTTGAAACTGTTGAGATCCTTAAATACAACATTCTTAGGGTGGAGAATCAAAGCAATCAGAAAAGTCAAAGTCATAAGGTGTGATCAAGGTACCGAATTCAAAAACCACACCCTGAACTGTTTTTTGTGAGAGCAAGGGTATAGAAATACAATACAGTGCTCCAAGAACTCCTCAACAAAATGGGGTTGCTGAAAGGAGAAACAGAACTCTAATTGAATCAGCAAGATCAATGTTGGCTAACTCAAAACTGCCTATCACATTCTAGGTAGAAGCAGTAAGAACAGCTTTTAGAAGAAATGGACATACAACACTCCTATGCCATGCTTTATCTCAGAGCAAAACGGTTCTACTCTAGGACTAGAAGACCAATTCCAAGCAACAACTCTAACACTAGAGTTGGCTTGGACAAGAGCAAGCTAAGATGTTACAATTGTAGCCAACTTGGTCACTTTGTCAGAGAATGCAAGGCACGAAAGGCAAACCCAGCTGCGGCACAACCTAGACAGACCCATCATGGTCAAGCAAGTCAAGGCAACACCACTCCTGCTCAAACTGCAGCCTGTGCAGCTGTTGGAACAACTGATTTTGATTGGAGCTTCCAGTATGAAGTTCTTCCTGCCAACAACCAAGCACTCATGGCAGACACAACAGAGATACCACCATAGGTATATGAACATACTTGTACTCAAGCTTGTATTGATAAGGTTCTATGATACAGGAAACATAACCAAAACCAAATACATAAAAATGAAGAGTTTCAACAAATGAAATCTGAATTTAAAAATGTTGAAAACATTTATAAAGAAAAGATTAACTGCCTAAAGAAAGAGATTTCATCACTAAAACATGAACAAACAAATCGTGAAACTCATATTGATAATCCATTGGTTAAGTTAAAAGCTACAAGAGCTGATTTGCAGACCAAAAAGTTCATGTTGACAAATATGAGTTTGCATCCAAAAAGCTGCAAAGACTTTTGGATGATCAAATTCATGAAATGGTGACTGCTGGCCTTGGGTTTCAAGCTGAAAAGTCCTACAACACCGTCCCCCCACCAGCTGACTATGTAACCATCCATGAACCAAACTTCAATCTCACAAATCTTGATCATGTAAACCGAAACCTTGATCCTTCCAAGGAAGAATTATCTGTGCAAGACTGCAATACCCCCTCTGAATCTGAGTCCACATGCTCAGAATCCACTCAAACATGTGAAGCTCCATTACTCCGTACCAATGAAGTAATTCTCAAAACCACCAAATCTGTTAAAGTAATCCAAACCAATGGTCCAAGTCCCTTTATTCCCTCTATACTAGTAACTCCTCCCACCAAACAAATCAAAATTAACTTTCCTCCTGAAGGAAGAAAGTTAAAAGTTGAACAGGGACAATCTTCAACCTCCACCATTCCTCTATCAAAATCCAATCAACCCAGGAAGGTGTTTGACATTTGTCATGCACCTGGAGAGAGACCTCCATATGCTCGAAAAACATTGGAAGAAGCCACTTTTGAACACAACAAAGCTCATCCCTGGAACTTCAAAGATCTATTAAAAAGAAAAGATTATGTATACTTCCAAAGAGATAAAGCAGCTAAATCCTGTTTTGTCTGTGGAAAATACAATCACACATCAAGCACATGCTTCTACTACCTTCAGCAGCAAAGAAACCTCAAGAAAAATACTTTTGAGAAGACAAACAAAAACAATAAGGTAAGAAGTTATGAAGCCAAAACAACTCAATTCATAAAGTCTCTCTCTCCTCCAAGAAAGCAGCTTCAAAAACCTCAACAATCCTGCATCATATGTGGTGAATCAAACCACTTTGCTGCTGATTATAAATTCAATACTTTCAGCCAGATTTTTCAACCTGCAGTAAACTCTGATGTCTATCTATAGAGGAACTCCCACAGAGAAACTCACTTTTAAGAGAAAGGTAAAACATGAGAAGCATGTATCTGTTGAACCATCAGCAGCCAGCAAAAATGTTGTTGATCATATAAAGTTAAAGAAGCCCAAGAACAAGCCATCAACATAACCAAGTTTGCTGCTGATCAGCCAAAGCCATCAGCACCAAAAGCCATATCAGCCGCTGATTGAGTAAGAGGGTCTGGAAAATCACTTCCTTAATAATGGAAAGCCAAGTCGACTGCTTCCATCTCTCAAAGCATCATCATAGGATCCATTGAATGCAAGCATACTGATGCTATTGGCTAAAAGTCACACTTACCCAAGTTTACAAGTTCTTAGGTTCCTCCCTCTAACTAGATCTCTCTCATGTGTAGGGAAAACCATGTCACAAGGATAACACATGGGTTGTAGATAGTGGTCGTTCCAGGCACATGACCGACAACAGGTCCATTCTCTCCAATTTTAGACATTTCAATGGAGGATATGTTGCCTTTGGAGTGATTCAAAGGGAGGATCTATAACTGGACTAGGAACCGTATCCAAT
The DNA here is from genome assembly GCA_023525975.1 of Smallanthus sonchifolius. Taxonomy (NCBI): domain Eukaryota; kingdom Viridiplantae; phylum Streptophyta; class Magnoliopsida; order Asterales; family Asteraceae; genus Smallanthus; species Smallanthus sonchifolius. The sequence continues at coordinate 66,249,851 of CM042021.1, read as the reverse complement.
GAAAGAATGAGTATTGAAAGGGTAAAATTTGTCAAAGAATTGGACTTAAATCTCATGAGTGTGTCTCAGATCTATGATCAAAAGCATTGGATGCTTTTCTCAGACAAAGAATGCTTTGTGCTGTCCCCTGGTTTAAGCAAACCTCCTACAGAGAAGATTTTATTAACTGCCCAAAGAAAAGATAACCTATATGTGCTTGACATGAATGAGGTCACTCCATCCGGCAGTATATCTTGTTTTCTGTCCAAGGCATCAATTGATGAATCAGGTCTCTGGCATAGAAGATTAAGCCATGTTAATGTAAAAACCATCAACAAGTTGGTGAAGGGAAATCTTGTAAGAGACCTTCCTGACAAGGAATTCCAACTTGAAGATTATTGCATAGCATGCCTGAAGGGGAAGCAACAAAAAAGTTCTCACAAGCCCAAGACATTGAATACAAATGACACTCCTCTACAACTGTTGCATATGGATCTTTTTGGTCCTACAAATGTCATGTCAATGGGCAAGAAGTCATACTGTCTGGTGATAACTGTTGACTATACCAGATTCTCATGGGTATACTTCTTGAGAATAAAAGATGAAACTTGTAGAAACAAAGACTGATGGCTACAAAATTCTCTAAGTATAACTGCTGTGGACCTCAGAGTTTGCTGCAGATTGAAAAACTGCTATGGATAAGCTTATCTGCACCAACTAATCTGTTGTGGATATCGTTATCTACTGAAGACCAAATTTGCTGGCAAATTATCAGCAGCTGTGGACAGTTGTGTCTTGCTGCTGAACAACAACATTGCTACCGATAGCCATTCCCTCTGAAGATCAATTGTTGCAGCTGACTGGTTTCGATAAAGCAACCATTACCACTGATAACTTTCTGCTGCAACACTGACACACTCCACGCAGAAAGAATGTTACTTGTGCAAGACAATAAAAGACAATGACGCTTTTCTTCCAAGGACTCAAGCAATGATGCCTAAGAAGACGTTTGAGTAAAGATAACATTTGTAGTATTTATTGTCGTTACATGTAGAATAGCTTCAATACAAGATCAACGGCTTGTGTTAGATCTGATTCTTAGAATCAAGGGCCTGTCTTGATTCTAAGTTACTATATAAGTAGTACTTAGAGTCATTGTATGCTAGTGCTTTTGCTTAAGAGTTTTCTCTGTAATCTTGTAATCTTTGAAGCTTAATACAAATTGCATTTATCAGTATTCTTCTTGTTTACTTTGCTTAGTTGTGATTGTTTCCGCCAATCTCAACTAGAATAGAAACATCTTGTATTCACCGATCCTACAAGTGGTATCAGAGCTTTGGCTCACAGATTAAACAAATTCACACTTGTTTAATCATTATCTGGTTCTATTTAAAACTATCTCTTTGCTAAAGTCACCTATTATCACAAATCAAAAATGGCACAAAACAATGGAGTTGAAGACATGGGAAGCAACAGCAGCACACCAAGACTGGTGTCTAGAGAAAACTATGATATGTGGAAGAACATAATGGAAAGCTTCTTCTGCTATCGAGAATATGGGATGTGGAAATCCATTAAAGATGGACCATACATACCCATGGTGGCCTCCGCTGATTCCGGAGGTACACTGGTTCCCAAAGAATCCTCCAAATAGTCTGATGAAGACATCAAGAAAATGGAGGTAGATTTCAAGGTATTGGGAGCCATCCAGATGTGTTTACCAAATGAAGTTTTTCACAACTTCAGAGGATACAAAACTACAAAGGAGCTATGGGAGGCTCTTGAGAATATGTTTGCTGGTTCAGAGGAAGTAAAAGAAAACAGAAAAGACATCCTGAAGCAGCAATATGAAAACTTCGTCTGGAAGGAAGGTGAGTCTCTAACTGTTTTATTTAACAGATATACTTATCTTGTAGGTGAGCTGCAGTGCTCAAAAGTGAAGCTGGATAATGAAGATATTCGCAAGAAGTTCATTAGGTCTCTACCTAGTTGCTGGACACTCTACACAGTGTCCATCAGAAGAACTGAGAATTTGAAGACTTTACAGATGACTGAGCTTTTTGGTATGCTAAAGACCTATGAATTAGAGATGATTCAGGCCAAGGAAAGAAGCTCAAGCTACCAAACAGCCTCAACATCCACCACCACCTCTTCTGCCCTCCACTCTGACCACTCAGGTCCTAGTTTAAGCAACTATTATCCTTCCATCGTCACTCATCCCAAAACTCCAACCTCTCAATCAAACAACTCACCATTTCTTCTTGAAGCCCCACCTCAAACATCAACCTCTGATGCTTTTGTCTCTTAAAACTCAAGCAATATGTCCTTTATCAAGGAAGATCTGGAATGTTTTCATCCAAATGATCTAGAAGAAATGGATGTACAGCACTCCTATGCCATGCTCTCTCTAAGAGAAAAAGGTTCTACTCAAGAACAGGAAGACCCATTCCAAGCAACAACTCTAACACCAGGGTTGGCTTGGACAAAAGCAAATTGAGGTCTTACAACTGTCACCAACTTGGACATTTTGCTAGAGAATGCAAGGCACCAAAGGCAAACCCATCTGCTGCTCATACCAGACAAGCTCACCAAGCTGAACCAAGACAACAACAGGCCACTCCTCCTACACAAACTACAGCTTGTGTAGCTGTTGGAACTGCTGACTTTGACTAGAGCTTCCAGTATGAGGATATTCCTGCCAACAATCAAGCTCTCATGGCAGACACATCAGAGGTACCACCTTAGGTATATGAAAATATTTGTACTCAAGCTTGTATAGATAAGGTCCTTGGATACAGAAAACATAACCAGAATCTCATATATCAAAATGAAGAATTTCACCAAATGAAATATGAATTTAAAAAGGTAGAAAACAGTTACAAGGAAAAGATTGATTGTTTAAAGAAAGAAATTTCATCATTAAAACATGAACAAACAAACCTTGAAACTCAAATTGATGACCTTCTGGTTAAGTTAAAAGCTACAAGGGCCAAATTAGCAGACCAAAAGGTCCATGTGGAAAAATATGAATTTGCATCCAAAAAGCTGCAAAGACTTTTAGATGCTCAAATTCATGAAAAGGTAACTGATGGTCTTGGATTTCAAGTTGAACAACCCTACAATGTTGTTCCTCCACCCGCTGACTATGTAGCCATTCACGCACCAAGTTTCAATCTTTCCAACCTTGACATGGCCAACTGAAATCTTGACCCTGTTGTCCAAGAAACCCCTGTGCAAGAATGCACTACTTCATCCAAGTCTGAGTCAACATGCTCAGACTTCACCGAAACCAATAAAGTTTCATCACCACCTACATGTGAAGTTATTAAAGCCAACAATCTTAGCCCTTTCATCCCTTCAAAAAATAGTACCAGTATCTTAACCAACCAAACAAATCAGAATCAGCTATCCTCCAGAAGGAAGAAAGCTAACAGTTGAAAAGGGACATTCTTAAACCTCCACCAACTCAAAGCCTCAATCCAAGTCACAACAAAGGAAGGTGTTTGACATATCTCATGCACCTAGAGAGAGGGCTCCATATGTTCAAAAGACATTGGAAGATGCCACCTTTGAGCATAACAAAGCTCACCCCAGGAACTTCAAAGACTTGTTCAAAAGAAAGGACTATGTGTACTTTCAAAGGGACAAACTGGCGAAATCTTGCTTTGTGTATGGGAAATACAATCATACTGCCAGCACCTGCTTCTATTACCTTGAACAACAAAGAAACCTAAAGCAACACGCTTTTGAGAAAACAAAAAGGTAAGAAGCTTTGAAGCCAAAGCAACTCAGTTCAGAAACACTCTATCCCCACCAAGAAAGCTTCTGCCAAGACCTCAACAATCCTGAATCATCTGTGGTGAATCAGACCACTTTGCTGCAAATTGTAAGTTTAATCCTCTCAAACAGGTTCTTCATCAAATTCCTCTTTAACAAAAGCCTATCAGTAAAATGAAGAAGAGTAGGCATACGTCGGAAGTTAAACCATCAGCAGCAAACAAAATTGCTGTTGATCAAGTAAGACTCAACCAACCAAAGAAAAAGCCTTCATCAGCAACCAAGATTGCTGCTGCCTAAGTTAAACCATCAGCAGCCAACAAAAATGTTGCTGATCAATTAAAGCCCAAGCGACCCGAAGACAAGTCTTCAGCAGCAACCAAGATTGCTGCTGCTCAAGTAAAACCATCAGTAGCAACAAAATCTGCTGCTGATAAGCCAAAGTCCTCAGTTGCAACATCTGCTGCTGACAAAGAAAAGGGAGTTGGAAAACCACCAATTCAGCATTGGAAAGACAAAATTCCTCCAAGAATCATCATTGGTTCCGTTGAATGCACACATGTTGATACTGATAATCCGAGAGCCCTTTTTTACAAGAATGCAAGCTCTTGGATTCCTCACACTAACCAGATCTCTCTCATGTGCAGGGACAGCGAGGTCACAAGAATAACACCTGGGTGGTAGCAGTGGTTGTTTCAGGCATATGACAGGCAACAGATCCATCCTCTCCAACTTCAGACATTTCAATGGAGGATATGTTGCCTTTGGAAGTGACTCAAAAGTAGGATCTATTACTGGACAAGGAACTGTGTCCAATGAAAAAATGAGTATTGAAAAGGTAAACTATGTCAAAGAATTAGACTTCAATCTTATGAGTGTTTCCCAGGTCTATGATCAGAAGTATTGGATGCTCTTCACAGATAAAGAATGCTTTGTACTGTCTCCTGGCTTATCCAAACCTCCTCGAGAAAAGATTTTGTTAACTGCTCAGAGAAAAGAAAATCTTTATGTGCTTGACATGAATGAAGTCACTCCATCTAGCAGTGTATCCTGTTTTCTGTCAAAAGCTTAAGTTGATGAATCAGCTTTCTAGCACAGGAGAGTAAGCCATGTTAACATCAAAACCATCAACAAATTAGTGAAGGATAATCTTTTCAGAGGGCTTCCTGACAAAGAATTCCAGCTAGAAGATCATTGCATTGCTTGTTTGAAGGGGAAGCAACACAAGAGTTCTCACAAGCTCAAAACCTTGAATACAAATGACACTCCACTACAACTACTGCATATGGATCTCTTTGGTACGACAAATTTTATGTCAATGGGTAAGAAGTCATACTTTCTGGTGATAACTGATGAGTACACCAGATTCTCATGGGTATATTTCTTGAGAACTAAAGATGAAACTGTTGAAATTCTCAAATCCTACATTCTTAGGATAGAGAATCAAAGCAATAAGAAGGTAAAAATCATAAGGTGTGATCAGGGCACAGAGTTCAAGAACCACACTTTGAACTGTTTCTTTGAGAGCAAGGGAATAGAAAGATAATACAGTGCTCCAAGAACTCCTCAACAAAATGGAGTTGCTGAAAGAAGAAACAAAACTCTAATTGAGTCAGCAAGATCTATGTTGGCTGACTCAAAACTGCCTTTCACATTCTGGGCAGAAGCAATAAGCATAGTATGCTATGTGCAAATTATAGTTCTCATAGTCAAGCTTCTCAACAAGACACCTTATGAACTATGGTTCCATAGAGTTCCCTACATTGGATTTCTAAAACCTTTTGTATGTCCATGCACAATTCTGATCACACATGGGGTTCTTCCTAAGTTTGGTGCCAAATCTGATGAAGGATATTTTGTGGGCTATTCCTCTCAATCCAAGGCCTACAGAGTATTCAACTAAAGAACAAGAATTATGGAAGAATCAGCCAATGTGGAATGTAGAGAACACATTGCCTGTGAACAGGGAAAAGGCCCAAACTGGCTCTTTGACGTAGACTCCTTCACCCAAATATTTGAGCCTCTTATCGTCTCAAATATGGAATCTACCTCTTCACAAGCACCAGCTTCCTCTTTCTCCTCTGACTACAGACTGGATTTTCCTAAATCTTCCATCAGTTTGAAAAGACCATCTATTGATCCTCCATCTGTTATGGAAGCCATTGAAGCAAGTGAAGCCGGAACCAGACTTTCCAATGTCACCAGCAGCAGCCTGTCTGAAAATGAAAATTTGAATGAAGACTTTTCGGTAAATGCTGTAGATGCTGCAAATACTATTGCTGATAATACTGGTGTGGCTGCTGATAATACTGATGTAGTTGTTGATATTGAATACTTTTCTATCATGAATGCAGAAATCCCTGATCAAAATCAAAGTAATCTTGAGCAAGGGATACAGCTGGAACATACTCTAGAAAATATTATTGGCGAAGTTCACTAAGGAGTTCTAACAAGAAGCAAATCTCATGAGGCCAATATATGTTTGTTTTCATTTTTTCTATCTCAGGTGAAACCCAAGAAAATAGATGAAGCCCTGAAACACAGCAGTTGGATTGAGGCAATGTAGGAAGAGTTGCTACATTTCAAGAGACAGGATGTCTGGAAACTTGTTGATCTTCCACCTAGTCAATCTGCCATAGGCATAAGATGGGTATTCAGGAACAAGCAAGATGAGAGAGGCATTGTAGTCAAGAACAAAGCCAGACTTGTAGCTCAAGGCTACACTCAGGAAGAGGGAATTGACTATGATGAAGTCTTTGCTCCTGTTACTAGGTTGGAGGCCATCAGAATCTTCCTGGGATATGCTGCATAAAAGAATTTCATGGACTATCAAATGGATGTCAAGAGTGCCTTTCTGTATAGGAAGATTGGTGAAGAAGTATATGTCAAACAGCCTCCAGGCTTTGTAGATCCCGCACATCCTAACCAAGTGTTCAAGCTAGACAAAGCTCTGTACGGATTACATCAAGCCCCAAGAGCCTGGTAGATGTCAGTTTCTGGGAGGGAGACATATTTCATGGCAGTGCAAGAAGCAAACATGTATCTCAATTTCTACAGCAGAAGTAGAATACAATGCAGCTTCAAGTTGCTGTGCACAATTCATCTGGATACAAAAAAAAATGTTGGATTATGGGATGACGTTCATGGCAACCCCCATTCACATTGACAACATGAGTACTATATCAATCACAAACAATCCGGTGCAGCACTCCAAGACAAAGCACACTGACATAAGGTATCACTTCATAAGAGATCAAGCTAAGAAAAACAGAATTATTTTAACCAAAGTTCATACCAATAAGTAATATGCTGATTTGTTTACAAAACCGTTTGATGAAGCTAGATTTAGATATTTAGTTGAATCTATTGGTATGATGAACTTTGATTAAAATCTGTCTCTAAAATTTTGTTTTGTAAATATATTTGGCCCTTGTTGTAAATAAAAGTTATAAGTCAGCAGGAATTTCATTTTTTTAGCTGCTGATAGGTTTAATCATCAGCAGCAAAGAATTTGCCACTAACTGCTTTAAGTTATCAGTAGAAACAAGTTTCCTACGGATAGCTTTAAGGCTGTCAGCAGCAACATCCTTGCTGCAGATCATTGCATCCATCAGCAGCAATTGAGTTTGCTGCTGATAGACTTAACCATCTGCAGCAACCAAGCTTGCAGCGGATAGGCTTAACCATCCACAGCAACCAAGTTTGCTGCTGATGGGTAAATCTAAGTCCAAATTAACCTTTACCCGCTGTAAAAGGTACCTTCAGTATTTACCATTACTGCTTTAGTGTATTACAGCTGTAACAATAAAACGTGAATAAAGTTGTACTGTACAAGTCATTTTGCTTTTTTCCTCCTCTTTCGTTATAACACAAATCAAATTTCTTCACCACCTCTTCACATTCAATTTCACCCTAACTCCTATCTCTTTCTCTTAAGCCTCCACAACATTCAACACTTTCCATCCCTAACCACCCTTCAAAAACCTTCCTTTTTCCCTCCAAACCCAACAAAATGGAAGAGGTCAACATAAACCATCCTAATGACAAGTTTTCTCCCTACCACGATCTCATTGCATACCTGGTTAAAGGAAAGAAGTCCGAAGGGTTTGATGATATGATCGATTTTCTTTGTCGATTAAAGATATATTTTGCACTAACCGTCAACCCTACCATATACATCCCTCATATGGAGGATTTTTGGAACACCGCCGTCTACTCTACCGAACAGGGGATTCCCTAAATCCAAGCCATGGTAGACGGCAAAGATATCATCGTCACTGAAGCTACTCTCAGAAAACACCTCAAGCTTCAAGACGAGGGGGCCTCCATTTCATACTCAAAAGAAGAGTACATGAGGACCTTTGTATCCATAGGGTACACTGGAAATCAGAACGAGTACACAATCGAAAAGGCGCTGATGGGCCCTCCATGGAAGTTTCTATGACACACTTTTCTACAATGCATATCCTAGAAGAGAAGTGGATGGCATCAAGTGAGCTGTGCTCTCGCCTGTGCTGTTTATGGTATGGTTTCTGGCCAGGGTTTCAACTTTGTACATCTCATCTTTGAAGGTTTGAGATATAACCTTCAAGAAGGTGCAAAGCAATCATTTTTTATGTACCCAAGATTCTTGCAGGAAGTTTTCAATAACGAATTAAAACAACTTTCAAAATCTGCAAAAATCTATCTTATGCTGGGACATAAAAATAACATTTTTCAAAGTATGAGAACTGTTTCCAAAAAGTTCTCAGGGGTCAATGTTCCATTGTTATCTACAATGATGAACATACAAAGTACCATTGTGACAATTCAGCAATCCCAGCTGATACTGATCCCACACCCTCCTCTTCACATCCTGAACAACAATCTGCTGCTACTGTTCGAACCCCTGTGCATACTACTAAGGATGCACAGGCACAGAAATTACTTACACCTGTTTTGGATGTTATCGTTCAACTGGAACAAAGGGCCCCAGTTGCGGCAAAATATATTAGAAAAAGGAGCAAGAAGACTCATTCTCTTCTTGTCTTAAAGGCCCAATCCAAACCTAAAAGCCCTCATTCAGAATCCCAAAATTCTGATGAGATTATCAAAAGGGATAGCCACATCATTAGAGAGACTTCCTTGGAAGCTTCTCTATTAGGATGAGGATCACATCCCGGAACCACAGAACAACCCACTGAGCCATTCTATTATTTTTCTTCTCTGAACTTAAGTGTAGAGGCACCTTGTCAAGATGATATACATTCTCAAACAACCACTATCTCGGAGGTATTGATTGACTTGGCTGCTAGTGCACCTAACCCAAGTTCATCACCCAAGAAGGTTCACTTTAGGAGTACTGATAGAGTGAATGTGGAAAGGACTGTCACTACTCCTGGTACATCAACTGACCTGGAGGATAGTGATAACATCACTAAGATCCTAACCACGACAACTCACAGTCAGGATGTTTCCTTTGAAACACTGTTCACTGATAGGAATCCCAGGTGCCAAGAAAACCAGGGTGATGGGGATGCAGAGGCTAGGCCTAATGCCCCATCCAGCTCCAAGGATTCCATAACGGTGGATGAGGATAGTCTGAAACTCAAAAATATGGAATTGACAGCCAGGTTAGCTATGCTAGAGGCTGAAGTGTCCAAACTAAGGCACCAAGTCTCTATGCATGAAGCCCATCAATGCCTAACTGTGCCTACTCCTTCCCTTGTATCAATGGGAACTCAAATAGATGCAACCCTTTACACTGATGCAACCAAAAAGGGGGAGATAGTCGCAGTAGAAGATGATGCTGACAGCCTCGAAGAATGGATACAAGAGCAAGCTGCATTTGAAAGTTCCTTTTTCAAACCTGCCTTTGTTCAAGTTCATGACTTCCAAGACTCAGTAGATGAAGAGGAAGATATCACTGAGGAATGGAAGTTAGTTGTGCGAGCTGTTGATGAGGTGTTAAAGAATGAAAGTCAAAATGAAGACATAATTTAATCATTCAGCATACTTCCTACTGCTGCGGCCATATCAAGACAGACCATTGCCCCTCAGTTCACTCCAACTGCAAATAAGTTAGAATTTGACTCCATTCTAGCATGGGGTTTCGATGGTCTATATGAGAGATTCTGGATTGGATGGGAGTTTGGTGGAATAGAAGAGCTGAATTGGAATACACTAAATCCACTTTAGGTTCTTGAAATGTATATATCAAACTGCATCAACACTTCCACAGATATCTCAGCAGAACTTGCAATTGACAGGTTCTACGTCTTGATAGAGGATAATCTACCCTGGATTGAAATGCTCCTAGAAGAAGCTGTCACACCCCAACCGACGGCGGAAACGTCGGGGCGGGACATGTAGACTGTTCATGAGCACATGGTTGACTAGATTGTAATATGTTTAATCATCACATTTCATTTTGGTAAGATTTGACATGTACATGACAAATGAAAAATACATAACACTTTCTTTTAAATATCTAGGTCCACATCCTAAGTGTAGCAAGCTTGTTCAACTCAAACATTTGTACCTGAAACATGATGAAAACGAGGTCAACTAAAAAGTTGGTGAGCATACATAGGTTTTGACTCTAAATAGCATCAAAGTGTTGTGTGTAAACAAATCCATACAAGTCATGATTAATAAGCCAATTATGGGGAGCTACTATTGTGTAACCAAATAGTACAATCAAACCTTTGTAACCAGCATGCAAAAAGTTGTTTTGTCGGTAACAATCACCCCAATCTGGGTGGGTTTATCAGACTCAATAGATCTATCATTGTTAACCGTCGGCTTGGTTAGTTAATGATTGTACATGTAATTGCAAATAAGTAGTTAACAGACCTAGCACTCAAACATAAAGCTCAAATTGCACACAAATTGTAAAGTGGATTTGTATGGTGTAGTTTATGTAAATCATTGTAAGTTGTGATCATGTTTCGCCCCAAAATGTAAAAACAGTGAAAAAGGGGCTATGTAAAACTCACCTGTATCAAAGATGTTGCTAGCATAAGTGTCTAGGTAGCAAGTGTTCCTGGTAACCTACCACGTTAACCTAGAGTGTAATATATATGAATCTAGATTAATAACATGTATAATAGTCTAAGGCCAAGTCTAGGGTTGTAATAAAAGTGTGCACAAAGGGTTTGTGTGCATAATGGAATGTGTAGGTTATTGTATTTGCACTTGTGTTTTATAAAACGAAAGATTGAAATGAATAGTTTAAAATGATTGAGGTTAGGGTTTGGGTTTTAAATAACTAAATAACATTAAATAGTTTTTATTTATTTATTTATTTAGTTATAAAAATAGTGCATGTATTATAGAAAATATAAATTAAATAAACAATTTCTACTTTATTTGTTGATTTGTCAAGAAGCGTAAAAAGTGGTGTAAATAATATATTTGTGTGTAAAGTCTAATAATATACATTTAACTTTTTAGTTTAGGTTGTAATAAATAAATTTATTTATTTATTTATCATTTATAAATGAGCATTTGATTTTTAAATAAAGTTAACATTTTATAACCTTATAAAAACAAAGTTTCTTTTTATTTGAAAATTAGTATAAATATCTAAAATTTTGTTTTAAACCTTTAATATACACTTTTAACCATAAAAATTCATAATAAAATGAACTTATATTGAAAATTAAAAATTCTAGTTTTATTCTGTTACAAATATTGTATGGTTCATAAAAATAATTTTTATATAATTTTTGGGCTTCAAAACGGATTTAAAAAAAATATAAACAGGCCAAAGACTCGAACCCGGGTCTGAGCTGGGTAACTCGGACGAACAAACCGCTGGACCGATGCCTGTGGGTCTGCTAGAAGTCCGGTCTCGAATCTTTTTATCACACTGCGAGATACAGGCCGGGCTTGGGTGGTATATTTGCGCAAAAAGGCCGGACTAGTGGGTTTCGAACCCACGCCACCTGGTTCGGCGGCGCAGTGACTTACCGGCCGGACCAGGTGGTTTCGCAAGTTTATTACGAACTCTAATTCATTAAAACACAAAGGTAAAAACGACCCCAAAATCGAATCGATCTCATCCTGCCCAGAAACACGAACCCTAGAATTCAAATCGATTCGGATCGACGTTGTCAACATAAATTGATAGAGGGCTATTGCTCAGGATTCGTTTACGAATCTAATGATGTAAAACTTACACGTTACGATTGGGCAATAAATGCAGACGGCTACGAAATTGGGTCGGCTGTTCTTGGTGATTGACAGAAGTCCTGAAGCGAAAAGCGGTTTGATCGAAGGTTGAGAGGGTTTGTGTGGTTGATTACGAGAGTAGGGGAGTGTTTCAATTTGATTAATTTCATTCGTATAAGTTAATTCGATTTCAATTTTGACCGTAATGTTTGCGGACCGTTAATCACGTGCTAATCCCATAATTCGGGGTCGAATTGAGTCCTGCTAATGTCTAGGTACACACGAGATTTGATTGAGGAGTAAATTGAGGGATTGAAACGCGTTAATTCCTTGAATTGAATGGAGATTGATACGGGTTTGACTATACGAGGTCAAACCCTTTTGAATTTGAATTTGGCCGCGTGTTTGATCGAATTGGCTTGATGATCGGGCCTGGATTGGGTCGTTTGATGATCGTATATGACATGGAAAACCCGTAGCACTTGATTGAGTCAATTCCCGATGCTGGATTAGCGAATTTGGCTCGGTTTGACTTTTAAAAGTCAAACAAGGGAAGAAATCTTTTGAATTGGTCCCTAAAGTGACCTACGGTTCAAGATCTAAGGGTTCAAAGAGGTTTAGGAGGATTTTAAAGGTTCAAGTATAAAATTCCCATTTTCTTTCATGTAACCCTAGTTTGTCATACTTATTTTATAAAAAGATAAGTGTATATATATTAATTTTTATAAAATAATTGAATGTATAAATGAATTTATATATATACATATATCTACATGTTTATCCATAAGTAATATATATATATATATAAATATGTAAGAACTTTATAAGTTTTATTTTGATTTAATCAATTTAAATATATATAAATGTATATATCTATATGTGTTGACACACGCCTTAGATAGTGAGATAATGTGAAATATTGTGTTGAACGAGTACAAGATCGAAGATGAAACTGTCATTATTGTAAAATAAGGAAAATAAAGTGAAGTAACACTCGGAAAATCATAAATGTTACAGTCTCCCTGTGTTAAGGGAATTTCGTCCCAAAATTCAACTAGTTGAGGAGACTGAATCAGAAAAGATGAGGGTTTTGGAATCCAATTGATGTTTTGACTATTAATTTAAGGAGTATGACTAGTGATAAGACACATATCTACTTCTCAAGGTTAGGCACGAATGATGCTAGTGAATTTAGTTTTGAAATGAGCCCGGGGAGATAATCTGTCTGAATGATGAATTTGAGTTCTAGAGGCGGAATGCTTTACTTAGAATGGATTCGCTGCGCGTTTGACGATCAGGGTTTGGTTAAGATGTAGTCTAATATGCTCAAGATACGCTACCGGTCAAGTGATTTTACAAACATTGGTCAAGGTCAGAATATCATAAAACTTCTCGTGATACGAACAACGCTACTACTGACAATATGACAGGAACACTTATATATAGGAAGTACCAGCGGCGTATCCACCATGCCCTTGTCATATTACATTAGTCTCATTGTTATATATCATGATAGGTTTTAGGTCATAACACACGACAGAATTCGCTATGCTTTCCATGCGCTGATTTTTTATAATTCCGTGTGCACCCGTAATTACCCAAATCATCGCATGGTCCGTATAGATCATTCCGTTGTGTGCGGGTCAAGAGGAGGCACAAATTCACTTAGTTCATGTATGTTGTTTTCACATATGAGTTGCTAATGAGTAACTATATCCTTAAATAGGCAAGTCAGTTAGCAACTAAAGGGTAATAAAGTAGTGTTACCTAGGGCCCCATAGTTTACTCGTGTTTGAACAAGAATACGTCAAACCCCGAGTTGTTTCAATGTGTTAGGATTTTCAAGTTTGGTGAACAAGGTGTATGACCATACTTCATGTATATGGTGATCAATCAATTGCAACAATTATAAGCAACTTAGTTTCATGTATAATGTAAACACACAAGTTTCATGTATCATCTAGTGTCATGTAAGCTGAAATAAATATAGGTTTCACGTGTATTGTGAGCATCTTGTCATCATGTATTATGTAAAGCACTAGTAATGTCACCAATGTGGTATCATGTGTATTGTAAGAAATGAATTTCATGTATTGCGTTAAGACCTAGTATCATGTATTTTGGTAACCCAATAATCTTTGATGTGTGATGTAAGTAATGTAGTATCGTGTACTTTGTAACCAAATAAGTTTCATGTTCAATATGGTCCATCAGGTATTGTATATAAAACAATCAATTGTTATGCACCATGTATATTGCAAACAACTAAGTCCCATGTATCATGTGTTCAAGCCAGTAGCATGTGTATTGCAAATAAACAGGTTTCATGGGTTATGGGATCAATCCAGTAAATTGTGATTTGCACCTAAACTAGTTTCGTGTATTATGTGATCTTGCTGTGTATCTTGTAAACGTGCATACGTAAGTTATTGAATTTCATTTGTGACATATACTAACGAGTTTTGCATGTGATCGAGCATTGCGAAGAAGCGTGTTGTTTGGTGTTTAGGTAAAATGTGGTGGTTAGGTTCTATCTTGTTGAGGTTTTTAAGGATGGTTGATGTCTAAGCAGTATGGATCGTATCTTGAAGCGGCAAGTGAAAGGTAACGAGGAGGTTCTGAAAACACTAAGGGAAATGTGTTTACCAATAATTGATCTTTGTTTGAATATAGGAAATTGTAAATCGTTCTTGGTCGTAGATATATAAAGTAATGAAAACTTTTGAGTTAAATAATCTAATAAATAGATAATTTATAGGAAAATCTTTTAATTTAAAATTTTAATTATTAATAAGAGAATATTTTTAATAGGAATTATTGGCTAAACCAGTAGTCGTATATTAATCTAGCCAGTGCTTAGAAATAATTACTTTAAAGAGGAAAAATCGTAGTTGTTTATCAATCCGAAATAATATTTTTACAAGATAGGTTGTATTAAGTTCCCTTACACAGTGAAAATATTTATGGAAAAATTTATATTTCTGGTATTCTCGAAAAGTTTGATAAACGTTTGGTTTGAAAATAACGAGGTTGTTTAAATCTAATAGGATGAGTTGTTTACGAAGGGGATTGTTGGTAGTGTACTAAATCGTATTGAATGAAGAAGGTCATACTTGGGAAATTTTGATGAAAATATGATAGATGAAATTCACATTCAACGTATAATAACTTTAGAGTTGGAATATATAAAATTGATTAAATACTGAAATGTTAAACATTACTCAAAACATAGGGAAATGGTTCTCAAATTGAAAATTTAAAGACAATAAATAGAAATTTCTGCTAACGCCTCTGATAGTTTCCCACTAGAAGGAATATAATCACCAAGACGAGCACCGCTATGGTCACTCGGGTAGCCGATCTGGTTTCAGCTCTAGTTGTTTCCGTGCGATTCTCCAGTACTTCTTTTTCGAGAATGGAGATTAACTCCTTGAGGTACCCTAACTGGTCTGCTAGGCTATCCATTCTTTGTCCTTGCAAGTCGTGCCTTATCTCATGCTCCATCCTTTGCCTCTCGAACTCTGAGGTCCTCACATATTGGTGAACATCATCGATTGGAATTCCCATAGCACTAGCAGGTGCCATGGTACGCCTTGCCCAAGGGTTAGGATGGTACGAGTCGGGCATTAGATATGGGTCTCAAAATCTTGGGCCAGTGTTCCTTACGTTAAGCCTTTGCCTAGCAGCTGCGGGTGTTGGTGACCGATACATAGGTGACCCGATGTCTTCTTCCCAATCAGATTCTACTCCGGTACGGTATACTGGGGAGGAAGGAGTGTGGGAGTCCATATCTAGTAGAGAAACAATGAAAAGGTTGTAAGCGATAATGAAATACCGAGTGTTAAATATAGGAGTTCTCATAGGTGTAGAGTTTGACTAGTCATAACACCGAGTCTTCCCAATAGTATTTTAGAAATGCACTTGACCTATAAGCAATGTATCCCTGAGGAGAATTCCCAGGAAAGAGGGGTGGGTCACTAGGACACACTTAAGTACCATGTCTTTCCTTAGTCAGAATCCCTCATGGGCCTACACACTCTTCCAGCCATCGTATATTAATAATACCATTGTTGGGCTCTTGGTTATGATGAGAATTGTTGTGGACTGGGCTTTGAGGCCCAAAAGTAAGGTTTATGCATTTCAGTGGACTTCCTTCTTCTTGGAGGATAGATGGGCTTCTTAGTTTATTATTGGTGGGCATTAGGCCCAATAGTTTAGGTCTTTGATCATAAGGGTGTTGGTATCATGTATGTGAGTCCAAAGGTGTATGAATAATTTGGTGTGTGTGTGTGTGTGTGGAAACTTAGGATAGCACTTTAAATAAAATAAGTAGGTAGCAATGAATAGGAGGAAAAAGTTGGCAGATAATTGTATCCTAGGATGTAATTATGTAGTATAACATGTAAAAAATATTTGCATTGAAAGTAATCATATAGCATGTAGGTAGTAATGAGTGTAAGCACAAGAGTTATCAAGTAGTGTGGCACATAAGACATTATGTATTGTATCATGTAGTGTAAATACTTATGATAGCATGTAAAAATAATTACACAGGAATTGATAATGTAACATGTAGTAGCATGTCATTGTATGGGTGTCCTAAAGTTATAGTCTAGGTCAAAAGTGTCTAATAACCTAGTTCCCTATAACCAAGGCTCTGATACCAATCTGTCACACCCCAACTGACGGCGGAAACGTCGGGGCGGAACATGTAGATTGTTCATGAGCACATGGTTTACTAGATTGTAATATGTTTAATCATCACATTTCATTTTGGTAAGATTTGACATGTACATGACAAATGAAAAATACATAACACTTTCTTTTAAATATCTAGGTCCACATCCTAAGTGTAGCAAGCTTGTTCAACTCAAACATTTGTACTTGAAACATGATGAAAACGAGGTCAACTAAAAAGTTGGAGAGCATACATAGGTTTTGACTCTAAATAGCATCAAAGTGTTGTGTGTAAACAAATCTATACAAGTCATGATTAATAAGCCAATTATGGGGAGCTACTATTGTGTAACCAAGTAGTACAATCAAACCTTTGTAACTAGCATGCAAAAAATTGTGTTGTCGGTAACAATCACCCCAATCTGGGTGGGTTTGTCAGATTCAATAGATCTATCATTGTTAACCGTCGGCTTGGTTAGTTAATGATTGTACATGTAATTGCAAATAAGTAGTTAACACACCTAACACTCAAACATAAAGCTCAAATTGCACACAAATTGTAAAGTGGATTTGTATTGTGTAGTTTATGTAAATCATTGTAAGTTGTGATCATGTTTCACCCCAAAATGTAAAAACAGTGAAAAAGGGGCTATGTAAAACTCACCTGTATTAAAGATGTTGCTAGCACAAGTGTCTAGGTAGCAAGTGTTCCTTGTAACCTACCACGTTAACCTAGAGTGTAATATATATGAATCTAGATTAATAACATGTATAATAGTCTAAGGCCAAGTCTAGGGTTGTAATAAAAGTGTGCACAAAGGGTTTGTGTGCATAATGGAATGTGTAGGTTATTGTATTTGCACTTGTGTTTTATAAAACGAAAGTTTGAAATGAATAGTTTAAAATGATTGAGGTTAGGGTTTGGGTTTTAAATAACATTAAATAGTTGTTATTTATTTATTTAGTTATAAAAATAGTGCATGTATTATATAAAATATAAATTAAATAAACAATTTCTACTTTATTTGTTGATTTGTCAAGAAGCGTAAAAAGTGGTGTAAATAATATATTTGTGTGTAAAGTCTAATAATGTACATTTAACTTTTTAGTTTAGGTTGTAATAAATAAATTTATTTATTTATTTATCATTTATAAATGAGCATTTGATTTTTAAATAAAGTTAACATTTTATAACCTTATAAAAACAAAGTTTCTTTTTATTTGAAAATTAGTATAAATATCTAAAATTTTGTTTTAAACCTTTAATATACACTTTTAACCATAAAAATTCATAATAAAATGAACTTATATTGAAAATTAAAAATTCTAGTTTTATTCTGTTACAAATATTGTATGGTTCATAAAAATAATTTTTATATAATTTTTGAGCTTCAAAACGGATTTAAAAAAATTATAAACAGGCCAAAGACTCGAACCCGGGTCTGAGCTGGGTAACTCGGACGAACAAACCGCTGGACCGATGCCTGTGGGTCTGCTAGAAGTCCGGTCTCGAATCTTTTTATCACACTGTGAGATACAGGCCGGGCTTGGGTGGTATATTTGTGCAAAAAGGCCGGACTGGTGGGTTTCGAACCCACGCCACCTGGTTCGGCGGCGCAGTGACTTACCGGCCGGACCAGGTGGTTTCGCTGGTTTATTACGACCTCTAATTCATTAAAACACGAAGGTAAAAACGACCCCAAAATCGAATCAATCTCATCCTGCCCAGAAACACGAACCCTAGAATTCAAATCGATTCGGATCGGCGTTGTCAACATAAATTGATAGAGGGCTATTGCTCAGGATTCGTTTACGAATCTAATGATGTAAAACTTACACGTTACGATTGGGCAATAAATGCAGACGGCTACGAAATTGGGTCGGCTGTTCTTGGTGATCGACAGAAGTCCTGAAGCGAAAAGCGGTTTGATCGAAGGTTGAGAGGGTTTGTGTGGTTGATTACGAGAGTAGGGGAGTGTTTCAATTTGATTAATTTCATTCGTATAAGTTAATTCGATTTCAATTTTGACCGTAATGTTTGCGGACGGTTAATCACGTGCGAATCCCATAATTCGGGATCGAATTGAGTCCTGATAAGGTCTAGGTACACACGAGATTTGATTGAGGAGTAAATTGCAGGATTGAAACGCGTTAATTCCTTGAACTGAATGGAGATTGATACGGGTTTGACTATACGAGTTCAAACCCTTTTGAATTTGAATTTAGCCACGTGTTTGATCGAATTGGCTTGATGATTGGGCCTGGATTGGGTCGTTTGATGATCGTATATGACATGGAAAACCCGTAGCACTTGATTGAGTCAATTCTCGATGTTGGATTTGCGAATTTGCCTCGGTTTGACTTTTAAAAGTCAAACAAGGGAAGAAATCTTTTGAATTGGTCCCTAAAGTGACCTACGGTTCAAGATCTAAGGGTTCAAAGAGGTTTAGGAGGATTTGAAAGGTTCAAGTATAAAATTCCCATTTTCTTTCATGTAACCCTAGTTTGTCATACTTATTTTATAAAAAGATAAGTGTATATATATTAATTTTTATAAAATAATTGAATGTATAAATGAATTTATATATATACATATATCTACATGTTTATCCATAAGTAATATATATATATATATATAAATATGTAAGAACTTTATAAGTTTTATTTTGATTTAATCAATTTAAATATATATAAATGTATATACCTATATGTGTTGACACACGCCTTAGATAGTGAGATAATGTGAAATATTGTGTTGAACGAGTACAAGATCGAAGATGGAACTGTCATTATTGTAAAATAAGGAAAATAAAGTGAAGTAACACTCGGAAAATCGTAAATGTTACAGAAGCAAACAGGGTGGTCTATCCTAAACACCATGCAGAATCTTCTACAACATCAGAACAAAGACTGGCTCCAAGACTTGCCTTGATCAGGAGCAGTGCTTTAACAGAAGAAGAAGTTCTATGTTGGAGAAGATTATTCAACAATGAAGTGGTCAGGGGCTTGGAAGTGCACGGATGGTCAAGCACTGGGTTCTATGGCTTTAAATTCTTCCTAAGTGATGGATCATCATTCACTATCAACAAAATCCAAGAGATCCTGCTCCTCAATCCAGACTTCCTGCACAAGGTCCTTGAGCTCAGAACACACATCTGCAACATCAACTCCTTAGAAAGTCAAGAAATGACCAATCTTATCAAGGCTTCTCTTGACTAGGAGGAATCACCTGCAATGAATGACTTTGACTCAGATCTATCCCTTCCCTCCTCACCAACTGTCACACTGAATGCAGCAGAAGGGTCAAGAAAAGTGGCTGCTCAGAATGTCAAAGAGGCCTTTAAAGCTAAGTATGGGAATGAATGGGAAAAGGAAGAGAGTGAAGCAGTCCCTTCGTCTGTGTCTACTCCTCAACCTGTCAATGAAGCTGAAGTAGAGATCCCAATAGTATCTAAAATATTAGCTATTGAGATCCATGAAGCTGAAGCAGAGGCATTAACCAAAGCCAAGGGGAAGGGAGTAATGACTGAAGAGGTGGAAGAGAGACTGATGAAAGAGAAAAAGGAATGGGACGAAAGAAGAAGAAGAAGAGGAGATGGCAGGGCTAAGAAAAATTCAAGAAAGAAAAGCCGCTATGCTCTTCAGAGAACAACAAATCCAGTTGTATGCTAAACAGCTGGATGATCTCAAAGCCAGAGTTCCTACAGCTTATCAATTACAAGAAGATGAAGCCCTAGCTCTTCAGCTGCAGGAACAGTTTAATAAAGAAGAAGAAGAAAGGGAGAAGAAGAAAATTGAAGAGGCTAAGTTCAGAATAACTGATTCTGAACTAGCGAAAGAAATGAGAGAAGAATTGATAGCGGCTCTGATTTCTCAAGGTGAGGATGCATACTACCTTGAGAAACTGTCAAATAAAAAAATCTACAGAGCCTTCATGGGTCAGCAAGGTCAATTGGTAAATAAGAAAAGGGGTGAAGAAGAAGAAAAAGCCAATCAAAAATCCAAGAAGACCATTGCATTCAACATAAGGACCCATGAAGAAAGGAAGGTCATGACTGACTTCCTGAAGGCCAGAGGAAAAGTGGAAAAAGGCTAAGCCCCATGAGTTTCATGAACTTGCAAACCTTGTACTCCAAAGTCAAGAAGGAAGAGGAAGAAAGATTGCGGAAGACAGACTCCAAGAAAAGGGTGATAACTCAAACTGCTGAACACAAATCAAAGAAACCCAAGCCTTCTCCATCATCCACTACTTCCTCCTCCCACCATACTTCCACTCTCCAGCCTAGACCTCATTCCTCTCCTCCCACAAAGTCCAAATCCCTCCACCCAATAGTTATCTAGTTCTACAACACTCAAGACAAATGGTTTGAAGTCTTCAGGGGAAAGGAAGAACTAAAGCAGTTAGTCTATAAATCTGTTGATGAGGTACTGCAATTCCCAGACTCAGATCTAAGAAGAACATTGGAGTTGGGTGAAGCCCATAAGCCAGAGAATGAAGGTGGGAGACATCTTTTGCTAGCAATAAAACATCACTTCAACCCTAGTAAAGATGTAATCGTTGATGCCAAACCTCTTCAATCCCATTCTCCATTCACCAGTTGGTCCTTCAAGGCTGATACCAACGAGTTTTTCTTGATTGATGTTAAAGGACGGAAGATGATATGTTCAAGCAAGGCCATCTTCAAAATGCAAAGCAAAGACATAAAGACTCTATCTGAGCTTCCTCTAAAAATTCCCAGCCAGGACCCAAGAGGCTATGAGGTAGAAAGGATAGTCTGCAACACGGAAAAGCTTCTGTAGTTTTGGTAGCAACAATCTAGGGGGAGTTTTTAGAAATAAAGACTGATGGCTACAAAATTCTCTAAGTACAACTGCTATGCACCTCAGAGTTTGTTGTAGACCGACAAACTGCTGCGGATAAGCTTATCTGCAGCGGATACTTCTTCTTCTACTGAAGAACAAATCTCTTGCGGATAGCCTTATCTGTTGAAGACCAAAGTTGCTGCTGATAGGCAAATCATCAGCAGCTGCGGACAGTTGTGTCTTGCTGCTGAACAACAACATTGATGCTGATAGCCATTCCCTTTGAAGATCAAACGTTGCATCTAACTGGCTTCGGGAAAGCAACCATTACCACTGACAACTTTCTGCTGCAACACTGACACACTCCACGCAGAAAGAATGTTATTGGTGCAAGACAATAAAATATAACGACGCTCTTCTTCCAATGACTCCAGTAATGATGCCTAAGAAGACGTCTGAGTAAAGATAACTTTTGTAGTATTTATTGTCGTTTCATGTAGAATAGCTTCAATACAAGATCAACGGCTTGTGTTAGATATGATCCTTAGAATCAAGGGTTTGTCTTGATTCTATGTTACTATATAAGTAGTACTTAGAGTCATTGTATGCTAGTGCTTTTGCTTAAGAGTTTTCTTTGTAATCTTATAATCTTTGAAGCTTAATACAAATTGCATTTATCAGTATTCTTCTTGTTTACATGTTGACATTGCTTAGTTTTGATTGTTTCCGCCAATCTCAACTAGAATAGAACCATCTTTTATTCACCGATCCTACAAAACTGTTGAGATCCTTAAATCCTACATTCTTAGGGTGGAGAATCAAAGCAATCAGAAAGTAAAAGTCATAAGGTGTGATCAAGGTATAGAAAGGCAAGGGTATAGAAAGGCAATACAGTGCTCCAAGAACTCCTCAACAAAATGGGGTTGCTGAAAGGAGAAACAGAACTCTAATTGAATCAGCAAAATCAATGTTGGCTGACTCAAAACTGCCTCTCACATTCTGGGTAGAAGCAGTAATCACAGCTTGCTATGTGCAAAATAAAGTTCTCATTGCCAAGCCTCTCAACAAAACACCTTATGAGCTTTGCTTCAAAAGACTACCCTACATTGGATTCTTGAAACCTTTTGGATGTCCATGTACCATTCTTATCACCAATGGAAGTCTTCCTGTCACACCCCAACCGTCGACGGAAACGTCAGGGCGGGACATGTAGACTGTTCATGAGCACAAGGTTGGATAAATTGAAATATATTAATCATTTAAATTCATTGCAATTATTCAAGACAAAACAAAATCAAACCAAGTACATGAAATGAATACATGATCCTTTATTTAAAATTATCTAGGTCCAAAACTTATGTGTAAGAAGCCTTCATCAAAATCACACATTAGCACCTGAAACATTAATAAAATAAAGTCAACTAAAAAGTTAGTGAGCATACACATGCTTAATCATAAATAGGGTATGGATGTAAATAATCAAATCCTTACATAACATGATAAAATAAGGCATTTATGGGGAGTAACTATTGTGTAACCAAAGTACAATCAAACCTTTGTAACTAGCATGCAAATTGTGTTGTCGGTAACAATCACCCCAATCTGGGTGGGTTTGTCAAACTCAATAGATCTATCATTGTTAACCGTCGGCTTGAATAGTTAATGATTGCACATAAGTTGCACACAAACAGTTAACACACCTAGCACTCAAACATAAAGCTCAAATTTTGCATACATGAATGTAAAGAGGATTTGTGTTTGTGTAGTTTATGTAAATGTAAACAATTGTGTGTATAGTGTTCATGTTTCACCCCAAAAAGTGTAAAAGAGTAAAAGGGCTATGTAATACTTACCTGATTCAAAGGTGTAGTTAACACGCGAGGCTAGATAGCAAAATGATCCTTGAAACCTCACAAGGTTAACGTAGTGTAAAGTATATGGATCTAAATTAATAATGTGTACAATAGTCTATGGCCAAGTCTATGGTTGAAATGAATATGCGTATGAAGGCATTCCAAATAAACTAATGAAGCTCATACCATTGATGTCATTAAATGGCTCCACATCATGATTTGTTCTCCCTATAAAGATTTGATCGATATATCTTGCAAACTTAACCCCTGGAAAGGCTTTGGGAAACGTTAAATCAAATGTTTCCAATAAGGCAATATGTACTAATACTTTTAGAAGTCTTCCTAGTGGTTGCGTCCCAATAAAGTAGGATACATCATTTCCATCTTTATCTATGTAAGATAGATTCAGAAATGATTCAATCAATTTATAGTTGTAGGTGTTAGCGGTTGGTACCTAAAAAAGGGGGGTGTTTTATAAAATGAGGAATTAAAGTGAATAGTCTTAGAATAATTAGGGTTTGGGTTTGAGTAACTGTTAGGACATGTTTTGTAACTGTTGAAAAAATTCTATGTAAGTTCATAGAGAGGCGAACTTAACAAGTTCGCCTTGTTTATCAGAGGCGAACTTGTTAAGTTCGCTTAGTCTATCTGAGGTGAACTTGTTAAGTTCGCTTAGCCTATTAGAGCCAAACTTAATAAGTTCGCCTAAGCATCTTTTAGGCGAACTTGTTAAGTTCGCCTATAGCAGGTCTGTGGCTATAAATAAGAGATATCAGTAGACAGAATTGTAGTAGACTTGAGAGAGACACGATATCAGGAGGAACTGATTAGAGACAGAATTCTGTGAATCTTGTAAACTGATATTGTGGTGGAAATACGAAGAGTTTATTTACACAGTTGTTGTTGATTGAGTTACACGAGCACGTTGATCATGGATTCCGCACGTTATCACCGTGTCGTACCACGAGTCTAGAGATCCGTCACGCACCGAATTAGGGACCTACAAGTGGTATCAGAGCTTTTGCTCTTGATTAGCAGAAGATTCGTGGTGTTTTCGTGTCCAATCAACATCAAATTTCAGAGATTTTGATTATTTTTCATCTTTTTTTGTGTTCTTGATAAAAATGGAAGATTTTTTGATCATTTTGGATTGATTTTGGATTCTTTTGATGAAATTGATCCGATAGAAGTGTTCCTAATCTGTTCCTATACATTCCTACGGTTCAATTTAATCAAATTCCATCAATTCAGCAAGATATGATGATTTTCAGAATTTTTGGTTCGTGTTTGGTTGAACAGCTGATGCAGACTAACTTATCAATTCTGTTGCAAGCGAACTTAAAGAGGTGAACTTAATAAGTTCGCTTGGTGCAGATTAGGCGAACTTAATCAGGCGAACTTAACAAGTTCGCTCGGGTCAAGTTCGCTTGGGGTCAAGTTGGCTCGGGTCAGTTTCAGGTGAATTTTGTCAGGCGAACTTTCGCTTGATATTAAAAAAAAAGGTCAGTTTCATGTGAGTATTTTGACGGGAAAATTCTTCTTGTTCAAATTTTTGAGGGAAAGTTTATATGCTTGTTTTGAATCATTTTTAAAATTTTGAATTTTTGAAATTTTTTAAAAAGAGTATTTTGGCGGGAAATTTTTTTTCCTGATTTTTTCGCACAAATTTCAAAATATCAATTTCTTATGATGATAATGAGATTGGAACTATGCCACTGAGACTTTTGTGCATATCAGATTACTGTAGCTGGAAAGTCCGGTTCAAACAGTTCGTATTAGAAACTGATGAAAACTTTTGGACATCCATATTTGAAGGATATGTGCATCCTACTTATGACTATATGGGATATTATGATGTTCCTAAACCAGTGACAACTCTTACTAAAGTAGAAAAGCAGAAGTTTGATCAAGAGATGAAGACGCGTGAAACTTTAACGATGTCTTTACCTAAAGAAATCATTCATAGTCCCGGGAAGTGTCCAACTTCAAGAGATCTATGGGAAGCATTGAAGAAAAAGGGTGAAGCAACTTCTCAAGCGTTTGTGGTCTTGATCAAAGAAGTATTAGAGAAGCAGAGTTATTCTCAAAGTGATTCTTCTGCAGATTTAACTGATAGTGAGAGTATTCGTGATGTGATGAGTGAAGAAATTTTTTAGACAGTTGAAGATGATCTGAGTGAATTAGAAACTGATGCAAAGCCTGTCATTGTTGATCAAAAGGGTGAAGCTGATGATGACGTATTCATGGCTCCTGGTGAATCTTCTTCAGAAGTAAAACCTGAGGTAGTTTCTAACTCTGAAACGTTTTGTTCTAACTGTGTTTCAGTGAAGGATAAAATGATGAGGGTTATGGATGACAACGTAAACCTCATTTGTGATATGAAATCCATGCACACGGTAAATCAGAAATTAAAAGATAATGAGAATGTGTGTAATGAGAGAATAGAATCACTAAAGAGGGATATAAATTCTCTGACTTTGAAGATCAAAGAGCAGGCATATCACCTGGATATGTCCTTTGCAGAAATTGAGAAAAGAAATAATGATCTTGTTGAGAAAGATAAAGAACTAGCTGATTCTAAAGCAGAGGTTATCAGATTACATAGAAAGTTAGAAAGCTTTGAAAATTCATCATTCTTATTAGGACATTATCATGATAATACTGAAGAGGGGAAGGGAACTAGTGGTATTGGATATGTTCCTCCACCATTCAATGAAAATTATTCTGTTACACCTGAGATTATAAAAGATGAGGATTTAGATCCTAAGACTGTGTTGAAAGTGAATCCAGTTGCAGGTGAAGATACGGTGTATTCTGATGATAGTGATGATGAATATTTTAATGAAGCTAAGGTAGAGGAAATACCGAAGGAGGTTAAGAAAGAAGACTCAAAGGTTGATTCTAATTCATCTGGAAATTATACATTTGGAAGTTCTTCAAATTCAAGGAGAGTTCCATATGTCAGAGATTATACAGACAGGCGTACATGTTTTCATTGTAATGAGATGGGACACATTGTGGTGACCTGTCCTTACAAAAATAAAGGGAAGAAGCATGTATTTCCTGTGAAGATGAAGCCTGAATCAAAACCTGTTGAAAAATCTGGAGTTCTAGAGAAAATAAAGCAAAAAGAAGTTCATGTAGGAGAATCTTCTTCCAGTGCATCTTATCGTGTGAAGATTCCTTATATGAGAGAATACCGTGAGAAGATATCTTGCTTTTCTTGTGGTCTTGTTGGTCATATTCAGATTGCTTGTCCTCACAATGCCAAAGGTAACCGACATGTTACTCCAGGAAAGGTAAGACCTCATGGTAAGCCTTATGTTAACCCAAATGTGATTAAACCTCATGATACACCAAAGGGTAATTCAAAATCTGAGGTTAGGCTTTCTAGACCTCAAAGACGGAGGAGAAACAGAAGATTGAGAAAACTTTTAGAACAAGAGCTTTCACAATCTAAACATTTTTTAACTGAACAAGAATGTTCAAACACTTCACATTTTAAGCAAAAAGAACTTAATGAACAGAAGTATGTTTGGAAATCTAAAGTGTCTGTTTCTGACTCGTCAGAACAATCTCCGAAAATTGATAAGAGATTCAATTGTGAATGGAGCGAGGTTTATTATTTTGATATAGATGGACGACCCATGACTACCATGGCTTGGGTCCCAATTTCAAATTAGTGTTTCTTGTTAGAAGTGCAGGATTTACCAAGAGGGACTATTAATACCATTCTGGTTGTTGATAATGGTGGTTCTAAGCACATGACTGGGAATGACATCTGGAAGATTAAAGAGTTGTTGATAACTGAGTATCTATTTGATTCAACGACTTGATGCTCAAGGGGGAGAATATGTCACACACAATGTTTTGGAAAGAGTTTTACAAAGTCCAAAAGATAACCAGGAACTTAGGATGACGATGGTGAGCATAAAGTTGTTGATGCAACCATTTGACTAGTTGAGGGGGAGTCTACAAGACAGGGGGAGTACAGAACTGTGTTGGTGACAGAGGCAATGACATTCAATTAAAGGATTACATCGGTTTGAGTTTTTAATTGATTGAATTGCTTAATCCTGAGTAACCAAGTAAAATGTTTTTCATAAAATGTTTTCATGGAAGATTTTATTTTTGTTTTTTTACTTTCTTTGAAAAAGATTTTGAAAAATCCAAACAAATTGAAAAAGATAAAATCGACATTACTTGAAGTTAAAGAAGAGATGATAGTATATCAGTAGATGTTCTTTCACACATGACCTTAGATTGACTAGTTGGTGCTTTATGTTAATATATCTGAATTATATGTTTTGATTTAAACTTCAGAGACTACACAAATAGGAAATGATAGTTTTGTTTATGCATATAATTTGAATTGTCAGTAGACTAAAAGCGTCACTGAACCATTAGTAGTGTGAAAACATAATTGCATATGTTACAACTGTGATTTGAACCCATTTTATGCCTGGGTGTGTGTGTTAAAAGATCACTATCAGATATAAAATATTAGCTTTTAATAAAGATTTTCCTATGAGATCAGTTTCGGGTTATGTCGTTAGCACTATTCATTCGATTTGCTTCAGTGCCCATGTCCCAAAAGCATGCAATTTGAAGTATAATCAAGATATGTACTTGACAACATCTGTCAAACATATACTAGCCCTTGGATCATATTGATAAATAATCTTTACTGATTCCGTTGAATTCATAATCCAGATAACAGTTGGATTCACGTACCCAAATCTTATGATTTCGCATATATAAGCCAAGACATTAAATCATTCGATTCTAAATCTCATTGATTCCTATACAATCCAATTTGGATTGTGCTATTTATGTGCTAAGTGATGTCTCCTTATTCTGGAAATTCGGATAATCTTTAGTAAAATCTCATATGTCTTGAAGATAGTGCATTTACTTTCTGTTGGCATACTAGTGGGGGTACACGTTGTATTTCATACTTAAAATGGTACCTTAACTCACAAGAAAATGGGAATGAGATGCTTTTGTTCCAAATCTTATAATAATGACAATTTGAATTTGTGTGTCATAGCCTGATCCTATTTTTTTTTAATGTTTATCACGTATCATAACATGCAATATGAAAGTCTTGAAAAGATAGAGTGTTATAATCTTGAAAGATATTCGTTTGATTGCTCACGGCTTGAAAGAATGACATAGGATACCATTTGATAATATATGGATTTTATATCCAAGATGTGTGATTGATATCTCATATATACTGATATGATCTTCTTACTCGTGATGTTCGATCAAAAAGATGTGATTTTGCATTTTACATTTCAGTTTATATAGAGAAAAACCAAAAAGATTTTGTGTTTCTTATGTTTGAAAAACCAAAAAGATTTTATTTTTCAAACTTCTATGGAAATCTTAATTGTTGGTTATTCTCATTCGCAAAAACTGAATATTGCTGACAGAAGTTGACAAGGGGTCCTTCTCCCAAGTTTTCTTCTAGATAGAAAGAGAGAGTGTTCATATGAACAAGACGAAGACTACAGTGTGTTTGATGATATATGAAGACGGATGACAATCTTCTAAAGCTGTTGTCAAGGGGGAGTCTGTTGGAGCATATTGTAGTGACAACGAGCTTGAAGATTATATGTCTTAGTCTTAGAGTCTTTGACTTGTATTTGATAGAATTGTTAGCAACAATTAAAGGGGAGTCTGTTAGGACATGTTTTGTAACTGTTGATAAAATTCTGTATAAGTTCATAGAGAGGCGAACTTAACAAGTTCATCTGGTTTATCAGAGGCGAACTTGTTAAGTTCGCTTAGTCTATCTGAGGCGAACTTGTTAAGTTCGCTTAGCCTAAGTTCGCCTCAGCATCTTTTAGGCGAACTTAATAGCAGGTCTGTGGCTATAAATAGGATATATCAGTACACAGAATTGTAGTAGACTTGAGAGAGACACGATATCAGGAGGAACTGATTAGAGACAGAATTCTGTGAATCTTGTAAACTGATATTGTGTTGAAAATACGAAGAGTTTATTTACACAGTTGTTGTTGATTGAGTTACACGAGCACATTGATCATGGATTCCGCACGTTGTCACCGTGTCGTACGGCGAGTCTAGAGATCCGTCACGCACCGAATTAAGGACCTACAAGAAGTTCGCCTCTGAGAACTTGTTAAGTTCGCCTCTCTGTGAACTTACACAGAATTTTATCAACAGTTACAAAACATGTCCTAACAGACTCCCCTTTAACTGTTGCTAACAATTCTATCAAATACATGTCAAAGACTCTAAGATTAAGTCATATAATCTTCAAGCTCATTGTCACTAGAATATGCTCCAACAGTAACTAAATAAATCAAATGATAGTTATTTATTTATTTAGTTAAAAAAAAATACTGTGCGAATTATATTTATCTAAATATAATTTAAATAAATAAATTTATTTTATTTATTTATGAAAATGTGTCAAAGTGAAACTATATATTAGTATATAATATTAAGGAATCATACTAATTATAATTTAAACTCTAAGTGGATCATAAGCATAAAAGTAATTAATAATTAATTTATTTATTCATTTATTATAAAAAGAAAGTATGTACTTTTAAAAGATAAAAAGAAAAATATAAAATATATATATTAATATATATATTTAGAGAAAAAAATTTATTTGTTGAACAAGATTTACATCCTAAAGTATATGATTTGTAGAAGATGATTTATAAAAATTTGACTTAGAAATGATTGTGAATATTTTTTTTATAAATCCTTATAAAATAGGTAATATGAAAATTTAATTAAAACTAACAATTTTAAATAAGAATTAAGTTTGTTTGGAGTTTCTAAAAATATTAATTCTCATTTGAAACTTGTTTATTTTTACATAGATTAGTCCTAAATGGTAATGGGTTTTATAAAAAATTTCTTTATAATTAAAAGGTGTTAAAATCGATTTTTTAAAAAATAAAGCAGTCCACCCAGCTCGAACCCGAGTGGCTGCTGTAAGAGACCAACACTCTAACCACTGGGCTAAGGGTCTAAGCCGCGTACATATCCGGTTAGTTTGAGTTTTAATAGGGACTTGGCGGAGGGCCGGGTCTGGTTACGAAAAAAAAAACACGTAAAAGAGGTCGGGTTGTGGGTTTCGAACGCCACCTAGCCCGGCGGTGAAGTGGCTTACCGGCTGGGCTAGGTGGATTCACTGTCATATAAAGGAAACCAAACTTACAAAAACGATAACTGAATCGAGCCCTATCCCTAAATTCAAAAACGTATAAACAGATTAAGAACCCTAGATCAAATTGAGTTCGGTGGGTTCGGTTAACACAAATTGATAAGAGGCTATTGAAAGGGTCTCAATTACGAATCAAACGAGATAAGATTTACCTGGTATGGTGAGGTATTGAGTGTTGTCCGCTAGGTCGATGGGTTCGCTGTTCTTGGTGTTCGATCGCTAACCAGAGGTGGAATGCGGGTTGATAGATTGTTTAGCGGATGTGTATGAGATCAGGCGAAGGTAAGAGAGGTGTTTTTACAATTTAATTCCGTCTTAAACACCAGATTCGATTATGTCTCGCATATGACAGTTATTGGCACCATTCATGCATAAATTCATTCGTTCGTGGATGAATTGGGTCTTGTTTACGGACTGAATACATTCAAGATCAATCAATGCGTGATTTTCGGGATCCAAAGGCGTTGATTTCACGAATTAAATGGTGGATTGATACGGTTTTGACTTTCCAAAGTCAAATTCGTTTGAATTCTAAAATGCCCCCTCAATTGATCGAATTTGGCTTATATTTTTGGCCTGGGCATGGTATGTAATCGATTTCACCTGTACGAGGAGTCCATGTCAAGCCTGATTTGATCGAATTGAGTCCTATAGTGCACAATTTCGACTAGTTTGACTTTGGGGTCAACTATGGTCAAAATTTGGGGTTTAAAGGGTTAGGGGGTTCAAACTAGTTAAATTGTGAATTTATAAAATAGTTTATAAAAAAAATTCAACATTATTAGTTTTATTAAAACATATTTTATAAAGATAACTTTTATAAAAGGAAAGTTTCGCTTAATTTATTTTTATAAAAATTGCCATTTGTATAAATGGTTCGTTTATTATGATAAAGGAAACTATATATATATTTATAGTTTTATAAAAATATATATATACAAGGGATGCAAAACATCATTAAGTTCATAACATTTTACTTTTTAATTTAATTTATCATATAGTATATATATATAAATATGAAGTAAATATGTTATATATACAATGGAGTTGAAATATTAAAATTTTTGTTTGATACAGGTTTAAAATAAGAGAATTTAAGGTGTCATTCTAAGATGAGCAAACTCGGACAGAAATGAGGTATCATTAGTGAAAATTTTTAAAATAAAATAACGCTAGAAAATCTTGGATGTTACAGTCTCCCCATGTTAAGGGAATTTCGTCCCGAAATTTAACTAGTGGAGACTACTGAATCAGGAAGGAGGTGAGAGTTTTGGATTCTCAATGTGTTACGACGGTTGGTTTAAGGAGTATAATTGGTGGCAAGACACAATTTTTGGTATTCAAGGTCGGATATGAGTGATGATAACGAATTTAGTTTTAAAGTGGATTTAAGGAGTAAAACTGTCGAATAAAATTTAGGATTCTAAATGTGAAATGCATTACTTGGAATGAATTTGATGAGATCTTGATAATTAGAGTTTGTGTAAGATGTAGTCTAATATGCTTTAAATTGTCGGTGGGTAAAAGATTTCATAAACATTAATCTGGGTCAGAACATCACATGACACGAATAACGCTACTTCTGATAATATGATAGGGCACTTATATATAGGAAGTACCATCGGCGTATCCACCATGCTCTTGTCATATCACATCAGTTTCGTTGTTTACATATCATGGTAAGTTTTAGGTCACAACACATGACAAAATTCACTATGTTTTCCATGCGCTGATTTTTATAATTTCGTGTGCATCCGTAATTACTCAGATCATCGCATGGTCCGTATAGATCATCCCGTTGTGTGCGGGTCAAGAGGGGCATAACTTTCACTCCGTTCATGTCTATTGTTTTCACATAAAATTTAATAGAAGGTAACTATGTCCTTAAGCAGGTCAGTTAGCAACTAGAGAGTAATGAGCTAGTATATCTTAAAGTTTCTTAGTTTACTCGTGTTTGAATAAGAATACGCCAAACACCGAGTTGTTTTAAAGTGTTACAGCTTCCTCGTGTTTGAACAAGAATACGTCAAACCCCGAGTAGCTTCGATGTGTTATAGCTTACAACTTTGGTGAACAATGTTTATGACCATTCTTTGTGTATAATGTGATCGATCAATTGCAACAATTGTAAGCAACTTAGTTTCGTGTATAATGTAAACACACAAGTTTCATGTATGGTCTAGCGTCATGTAGCTTGTAATAGAATAGGTTTCTTGTGTATTGTGAGCAACTAGACATCATGTATTTTGTAAATCAACAAGCCTTCACGTGTAATGTAAACAATGTAGTATCATATGTATTGTAAGAATGAATTTCAAGTATGGTGTTAAAACCTAGTATCATGTATTTTGTAAACCAAGAATCTTTCATGTGTAATGTAAGTAATGTAGTATCATGTACTTTGTAACCAAATAAGTTTCATGTTCTAATGGTCAATCAAGTATTGTATATAAAACAATCAATTGTTATGTACCATGTATATTGCAAACAACTAAGTTTCATGTATTATGTGTTCAAGCTCGTAGCATGTGTATTGCAAATACACAGGTTTCATGGGTTATGTGATCAATCCAATAAATTGTGATTTTCACATAAACTAGTTTCATGTATTATGTGATCGTGCTGTGTATCTTGTGAACGTGCATACGTAAGTTATTGAATTTCCTTTGTGACATATAATAACGAGTTTTGCATGAGCTCGAGTGTTACGGAGAAGCGTGTTGTTTGGCGTTTGTAAAAAATGTGGTGGTTAGATTCTAGTTCTATAAATCTCGTTGAGGTTTGTAGAGAAGGCAAGTGAAAGGTATCTAGGAGGTTTTGAAAACACTCAGGGAAATATGTTTATGAATAACTGATCTTTGTTTGAAAATTGTAAATTGTTTTTGGTTGTAGATGTATAAAGTAATGAAACTATTGAGTTAAATAATCTAAATAGATAGACAATTTATAGGAAGAATCTTTTAATTTAAAATTTTCAATTATTAATAAGAGAATATTTTTAAGAGGAATTATTGGCTAAGCAAGTAGTCGTATATTAATTTAGCCAGGGTTTAGAAATAATTACTTTAATGAGGAAAAACATATTTATTTATCAATTTGAAATAGTATTTTTTTATAAAATAGGTTGTATTAAGTTCACTTTCATAGTGAAAAGTGTTTATGGAAAAATGTATATTCCCGATACTCTTTAAAAGTTTGATAAACGTTTGGTTTGAAAATAACGAGGTTGTTTAAATCTAATAGGATGAGTTGTTTACGAAGAAGATTGTCGGTAGTGTACTAAATCGTGGTGAATGAGAAAGGTGATACTTGGATAACTTCTGATGAAATTATGACATGTGAAATTCTCACTCAACGTGTCAAATCAATGAATACTAACTTTAGAATATAAAATTGATTAAATGTTAAAATGTTAACCGTTATTCGAAACATAGGGAAATGGTTCTCAATCTCAAAATTTAAAGACGATAAATAAATAAAAAAAAATAAAAAAATTCTGTTAACGTCTCTTGTAGCTTTCCACTAGAAGGAGAATAATTCCTAAGACGAGCACCGCTATGGTCACTCGGGTAGCGGATCTGGCTTCAGCTTTAGCTGTCTCCGTGCGATGCTCCAATATTTCTTTTTCGAGGAGGAAGATTAACTCCTTTTGGTACCCTGATTGGTTTGCTAGGCTACCCATTCTTTGTCCTTGCAAATCGTGCATTACCCCCTGCTCCATCCTTTGCGTCTCAAATTCTGAGGTCCTTACGTATGGGTGAATGTCATTGGTTGGAATTCACATAACACTAGTGGGTGTCGTGGTATGCCTTCCCCAAGGGTTAGGATAATACGGGTCGGGCATTAGATATGGGTCTCTTAGTGGGGGTGGTAACTGATTATGGAGATGGGGTGTCTGATACGGGTTCCTGGGTGTGGGTGATCCAGACGTTCGAAATCTTGGGCCGGTGTTCCTAATCCAATCTGCCCTTACATCAAATCTTGGTATAGCAATTAGGGGTGTTGGTGACCGATACATGGGTGACCCGATGTCTTCTTCCCAATCAGACTCTTCTCCGGGATGGTATACCGGGGAGGGAGGAGAGTAAAAGTCCATGCCTAGCAGGAAAACAACAGAAAGGTTGTAAGCGATAATAAAATACTGAGTGTCAAATACAGGAGTTCTCATAGGTTTAGAGTTTGACTAGTCATAACACCGAGTCTTCACAATAGTATTTTAGGAATACACTTGACCTATAAGTAGTGTATCCCCGAGGAGAATTCCAAGAAAAGAGGGGTGGGTCACTAGGACACACTTAAGTACCCTGTCTTTCCTTGGCCAGAATTCCACATGAGCCTACACACTCTTCCAGCCATCATGTACTAATAACACTATTGTTGGACTCATGGTTATGATGAGAATTGTTGTGGACTGGGCTTTGAGGCCCGTAAGTGAGGTTTATTTTATTGCAGCGGGCTTATTCTTCTTGTTGGATAAGTGGATTCTTAGTTTATTATTAATGGGCATTAGGCCCAATTAGACCCAATAGTCTAGATTTTGATCACAAGAGATGGTGATATTTTATGTGTGAGATTAGGGGTGCATGAAGAACTAAGTGTGTATGAGTGTGTGTGAAAAACTTAGGATAACACTTTAAATAAATCAAATAGGTAGCAATGAATATGAGACAAAAGTTGGCAGGTAATGTGACACATAAACTATTAAGTACTGTATCATATGATGTAATTATTTAGTATAACATGTAAAATTATTCACATAACAAATAATCATATAGCATGTAGTAGCATGGCATAGTATGGGTGTCCTAAGGTTATAGTCTAGGTCAAAAGTATCTAATAACCTAATTCCCTATAACCAAGTCTCTGATACCAATCTGTCACACCCCAACCGAGGGCGGAAACGTCGGGGCGGGACATGTAGACTGTTCATGAGCACAAGGTTAACTAAATTGAAATATATTAATCATTCAAATTCATTGCAATTATTCAAGACAAACACAAAATCAAACCAAGTACATGAAATGAAATACATGATCATTTATTTAAAATTATCTAGGTCCAAAACTCATGTGTAGCAAGCCTTGATCAAAATCACACATTAGCACCTGAAACATGAATAAAATAAGGTCAACTAAAAAGCTGGTGAGCATACACAAGTTTAATCATAAATAGGGTATGGATGTAAATAATCAAAATCCTTATATAACATGATAAAATAAGGCATTTATGGGGAGTAACTATTGTGTAACCAAAGTACAATCAAACCTTTGTAACTAGCATGCAAATTGTGTTGTCGGTAACAATCACCCCAATCTGGGTAGGTTTGTCAGACTTAATATATCTATCATTGTTAACCGTCGGCTTGAATAGTTAATGATTGCACATAAATTACACACAAACAGTTAACACACCTAGCACTCAAACATAAAGCTCAAATTTTGCATACATGAATGTAAAGAGGATTTGTGTTTGTGTAGTTTATGTAAATATAAACAATTGTGTGTATAGTGTTCATGTTTCACCCCAAAAAGTGTAAAAGAGTAAAAGGGGCTATGTAATACTCACCTGATTCAAAGGTCTAGTTAACACGCGAGGCTAGATAGCAAAGTGATCATTGAAACCTCACAAGGTTAACCTAGTGTAAAGTATATGGATCTAAATTAATAATGTGTACAATAGTCTATGCCCAAGTCTATGGTTGAAATGAATATGTGTACGAAGGGTTGGAGCTGTAGGTGTTAGTGGTTGGTATCTAAAAAAAGGGGGTGTTTTATTAAATGAGGAATTAAAGTGAATAGTCTTAGAATAATTAAGGTTTGGGTTTGAGTAACTAAATAAATCAAATGATAGTTATTTATTTATTTAGTTAAAAAAATAGTGTGGGAATTATAATTATCTAAATATAATTTAAATAAATAAATTTATTTTATTTATTTATTTATGAAAATGTGTCAAAATAGGGTGAAACTATATATTAGTATATAATATTAAGTAATCATACTAATTATAAATTAAACTCTAAGTGGATCATAAGCATAAAAGTAATTAATAATTAATTTATTTATTCATTTATTATAAAAAGAAAGTAGGTACTTTTAAGAAATAAAAAGAAAAATATAAAATATATATATTAATATATATTTAGGGAAAAAAATTTATTTGTTAAATAAGATTTACATCCTAAAGTATATGATTTGTAGAAGAGGATTTATAAAAATTTGACTAAGAAATGATAGTGTATATTTTTTTTATAAATCCTTATAAAATAGGTAATATGAAAAATTAATTAAAACTAACAATTTTAAATAAGAATGAAGTTTGTTTGGAGTTTCTAAAAATATTAATTCTCATTTGAAACTTGTTTATTTTTACATAGATTAGTCCTAAATGGTAATGGGTTTTATAAAAAATTTCTTTATAATTAAAAGGTGTTAAAATCGATTTTTAAAAAAATAAAGCAGTCCACCTGGCTCGAACCCGGGTGGTTGCTGTAAGAGGCCAACACTCCAACCACTTGGCTAAGGGTCTAAGCCGCGTACATATCCGGTCAGTTTGAGTTTTAATAGGGACTTGGCGGAGGGCCGGGTCTGGTTACGAAAAAAAATTCGTAAAAGAGGTCGGGTTGTGGGTTTCGAACCCACGCCACCTAGCCCAGCGGTGAAGTGGCTTACCGGCTGGGCTATGTGGTTTCACTGTCATATAAAGGAAACCAAACTTACAAAAAAGATAACTGAATCGAGCCCTATCCCCAAATTCAAAACCGTATAAACAGATTAAGAACCATAGATCAAATTGAGTTCGGTGGGTTCGGTTAACACAAATTTATAGAAGGCTATTGACAGGGTCTCAATTACGAATCGAATGAGCTAAGATTTACCTAGTATGGTGAGGTATCGAGTGTTGTCGGCTAGGTCGATGGGTCCGCTGTTCTTGGTGTTCGATCGCTAACCAGAGGTGGAATGCGGGTTGATAGATTGTTTAGAGGGTGTGTATGAGATCATGCGAAGGTAAGAGACGGGTTTTCACAATTTAATTCCAACTTAAACACCCGATTCGATTATGTCTCGCATATGACGGTTATTGGCACCATTCATGCATAAATTCATTCGATTGTGGATGAATTTGGTCTTGTTTACGGACTTAATACATTCAAGATCAATCAGTGCGTGATTTTCGGGATCCAAAGGCGTTGATTTCACGAATTAAATGGTGGATTGATACGGTTTTGACAATCCAAAGTCAAATTCGATTGAATTCTAAAACGCCCCCTCAATTGATCGAATTGGGCTTATTATTTTGGCTTGGGCATGGTATGTAACCGATTTCACCTGTATGAGGAGTCCATGTCAAGCCTGATTTGATCGAATTGAGTCCTATAGTGCACAATTTCGACTGGTTTGACTTTGGGGTCAACTATGGTCAAACTTTGGGGTTTAAAGGGTTAGAGGGTTCAAACTAGTTAAATTGTGAATTTATAAAATAGTTTATAAAAAAAATTCAACATTATTAGTTTTATTAAAACATATTTTATAAAGATAACTTTTATAAAAGGAAAGTTTCGCTTAATTTACTTTTATAAAAATTTCCATTTGTATAAATGGTTCGTTTATTATGATAAAGGAAACTACATATATATTTATAGTTTTATAAAAATATATATATACAAGGGTTGCAAAACATCATTAAGTTCATAACATTTTACTTTTTGATTCAATTTATCATATAGTATATATATAAATATGAAGTAAATATGTTATATATACAATGGAGTTGAAATATTAAAATTTTGATTTGATACAGGTTTAAAATAAGAGAATTTAAGGTGTCATTCTAAGATGAGCAAACTCGGACAGAAATGAGGTATCATTAGTGAAAATTTTTAAAATAAAATAACGCTAGAAAATCTTGGATGTTACACTTCCAAAGTTTGGTGCAAAATCAGATGAAGGATACTGTCACACCCTCAAAATCCACCTGCGGGGCTTTGTTCCGCGAGGCGCGTGACACACCAGGATCTCAGTCATTAGTTACACGGAACGACTTTATATGAATTTGAATAAAATACCATTGCTGCTCACAGTCACAAGACAACAAAAGTTTAAGTTTGAAAATGTTGCGGAAGTGTAAATAAAATCCAATTGCAAGAATAGTTAAATGCGCAAAACAAGGCGCCCAAACCATGCAGTTGAAAAAATTAAAGATAAATTCAGTGTTTGAAAATGATGGGACACCATGTATGTCCTATGCTCGTGCTCAATACCTTAGCGACCTGAGAAAAACATGCTAAAAGTGTTAACACAATGGTTGGTGAGTTCATAGGGATGTAAGTAAATAAGAAGTTTGATGTTTGCTAGATAATGTAATTAATGTGTACCGATAGATAGCTAGTATATGTCATGCTACTATAAGTGTTCGAAACCGAAGCTAACTGTTTGTGTTTGTTTAACTTTCGCAATAATTCCTATTTGTTCTATCAAGATAGCAGGTTTCCATAAATAACATGTTTCCATAAATAGCAGGTTTCCATAAATAGAAAGCATGTTCAAGATTCATATTATCATTATTAATATGTTTGTATGGTTACTCGAACATGTTCAAGATCGTCACATCACATACCAATTGTATAGAACTTAACATGTGATACACAATTCAAGACAAAGTTTGTATCTTTAGTAACCTGTGAGAGATATGCATGATTTCAAGCATCCAACATATTGCAACATGTTATTATGTCGTAACTAGCATAAAGCTATCATTAAACCATATCATACATGTCTAAATAGCAAGGTATGAATACTTTTGCAAATTAAAGTTTCCTTATTTAGCAAGTTTGTAAAACCGTGTTAGGTATTAGAAATTCAATTTCACAAATCAACTACACCTGTAACAAGTAACACATAAACCTCATCACATCATATAGTCAATGCTAGCATGCAAGTTTCAAAACCTAAAAAGTTTTCTTCTTTTGTAAGTTACGATTAATTCACGTGTTTTCTACAAAACTATACTTTTACATGCTTCAAAACTTTATATATAATTAATTAGAAACATTCTACCTCATCAAACAATTCATATTCAACAAGTACAATTCATATTCAACAAGTTCGTCGAATAAAGTTTCCTTTTTAAGAAAGTCTATGATTTCATGCTTGTTTAACGGAATTTAAAACACCAAATCAATTGTATACCATCTAACTAATATAAATATAACCATAACAAGCATCATACACATCTAGAAATCACAAAAAGTTTCCTTTATAGGCAAGTTATGATTTTTACAACTAGGGTTTCACCAATAACCATAAAATCATCAAATACACGTAGAACAATGATAAAGTCACCATCTTTATTGTAAAAATTCATGTTTGGATGAACTAGGGTTTCAATCTAAAATCTAGGTATCAAAAAGTAACGAAATTGAACGAAACGACTTACGTATGATTGTTAGAAATGCTTAGAGGAGTCCGAATACACGATCAATTGCGAGATTGAAGCTCGAACGGATGGTGTTTGGGTTGCTTGAATATTTCGGCCAGGGGTGGTTTGGGGCTTGAGATTGATGATAGATAGAGAGTAGGGTTTAATATTTTTTTTTATAAAAATCTCCTATGTATTTGTTTGAATGTGTTTTTTAATTTGTAATGGATATTCTCTAGATTATTTAAAAAAAAAACATTTAATTAATCCACTAGATAAAGATGGTTTTTAAATAATTATTTTTATAAAAGTTCCATATTCTATAAAAAGAACCAGTAAATTAAAAATCTGATAATTCTACGCGATATCACGAATGTTCACATAATTCACAGAAAATTCACATATCACATAAATTCACATAATTTATATTAAAATAATTGTTCGCAATTATTTTAATTAATTCACCAACGTTACGGGTTCGACTCGTGTGTGATCCGGAAATTCTACGAATTACCGCTATGTGAGGGTTTGTGCGAAACTGACACATATAATTAATCTTAATTAAATGTAATCAATGTGTGAATATTTGAGATAACTGAGTTTGAATAAATAATTGTTTGAAATAACGATGTTTCTGTTAATGGAGTTAACCTAAAAATGTCGGATATCATATCATCCCCTTGTTGAAAAAATTTTCGTCCTGAAAATTAATCCAAGTTTCGAGTTGTCTGAAACAAAAAGTTTGGGTTGTCACATCATCCCCTTGTTGAAAGAAATTTTGTCTCGAAATTTAATTAGTACCTTTCGTGTTTGCCATTGAGTGCTTGAAAAGCTGATGATATTTCTTCATCATCTGATCCTCTCGTTCCCACGTGAACTCCGATCCACGTTTCGAGTTCCAGCGAACTCTAACAATTGGGATTTTGCTGTGCTTGAGTGTTTTGACCTCACTGTCTATAATTTCAACGGGTTCCTCTATGAAACATAACTGCTCATCGATTTCCAACTCCTCGAGTGGAACCACTAGTGTCTCATCAGATAGGCATTTCTTAAGGTTTCAAACAGGAAAGACATTGTATACTCCATTGAGTTCATCTGGTAGGTTTAATTGATACGCAACTGGACCAATCCTTTTTACTATCTCAAATCAAATCGTCCAACATAACACGAGTTTACCTTGCCACGTTTTCCAAAATGGATCACACCTTTACAAGGTGAAACTTTTAATAACACTCTGTCACCCACCTGAAACTCTAACGGTTTTCTGCGTTTGTCTGCATAGCTCTTTTGACGGTCCCGGGCTGCCTCCATACGGTTTCAAATTTGCATAATATTTTCTGAAGTTTCGTGCACAAGTTCAGGACCTGTAATTTGACTATCTCCAACTTCAGCCAAACAGAGAGGTGATCGGCATTTCCATCCATATAATGCCTCGAACGGTGCTTCCTGGATGCTATTATGGTAGCTATTGTTATAGGTGAACTCAACTAATGGCAGGTGAGTCTCCCAACTATTTCCGAAATCGATTACGCAAGCCCGTAGCATGTCCTTTAATGTTTGAATTGTATGCTCACTCTGCCCATCTGTTTGGGGATGGTACGCTGTGCTAGTATCCAGACGCGTACCTAGAGATTTCTATAGGGATTGCAAGAAGCGCGAAGTAAATCGAGCGTCTCTATCTGAAATGATTGAAACTTGCACTCTGTGTCGAGAGACTACTTCCTTAACATAAATGCGGGTTAACTACTCCATCTTGTCAGTTTATTTGATAGCAAGGAAGTGAGCGGATTTAGTTAGACGATCCACTATTACCCAGATTGTGTCACATCCGGTAGGGGTTCGGGGTAATTTGGTAATAAAATCCATGGAAATCTGCTCCCATTTCCACTTCGGGATTTCCAGTTGTTGAAGCAATCCGGATGGCTTTTGATACTCCACCTTGACCTTTGAACAAGTAAGACACTTGCTCACATAGGTGGCTATGTCGGCTTTCATGTTCGGCCACTAATACAACACCTTCAGATTGTGGTACATTTTGTCAGATCCCGGATGAATAGAGTATCGGGATTT
The DNA here is from genome assembly GCA_023525975.1 of Smallanthus sonchifolius. Taxonomy (NCBI): domain Eukaryota; kingdom Viridiplantae; phylum Streptophyta; class Magnoliopsida; order Asterales; family Asteraceae; genus Smallanthus; species Smallanthus sonchifolius. The sequence continues at coordinate 66,207,908 of CM042021.1, read as the reverse complement.
CTGAGCTTCATCCATAACAAGCTCTCTCAGGTTTCCATACAGTGGAATCCATATTCGCTCCGCGAAATATCGAATACCATCATATTTAACTTCCAGTTGTTTCTCCATACCACGGGTGGCTTCCAACGTTAAGTTCTCTTCTTTTTAGGCTTCAAGTTGAGCATTACGGATTTGTTCGAGTAATCTTGTATGAATAGTGAGTTGCAACGCTCGAACTCGTTGGGGTTTGGTTTCCTTTCTAGTTAAAGCATCGGCTACCACGTTAGCCTTGCCTGGATGGTACTTGATGGAACAATCATAATCATTTAAGAGTTCGATACAGCGACGCTATCGCATGTTCAACTCTTTATGTTCGAATATGTGCTAGAGACTCTTGTGATCGGTGTAAATGGTGCACTTGGTACCATACAAGTAGTGTCTCCAGATTTCGGCGTAAATACCACGGCTCCCAACTCCAAGTCATGAGTCGTGTAGTTTTCTCGTGGACTTTTAATTTTCGAGAAGCGTATGTGATAACTTTCTCATGTTACATTAGCACACAACCGAGACCCTGGATAGCAGCATCGTAATACATAATGAAGTCATCCGTTCCCTCTGGCAGAGATAGGATGGGTGCACTACAGAGTTTCTGCTTCAGAAGTTGGAATACTGAATCTTGAGTTTCGCTCTAGGTATACGGTTTACCATTTTAAGTTAGGGCGGTGAGAGGTTGAGCGATCTTAGAAAATCCCTCTATGAATCGCAGTAGTAGCCATCCAATCCCAAAAATTGTCGCACCTCTGTCGGAGTCGTTAGCGCTGCCCAATTCTTAATGGCCTCTATATTGGATGGATCGACATGTATTCCCTTCTCATTGACTACATGTCCAAGAAATTGAACCTCGCGAATCCAAAAATCGCATTTGGAAAACTCAGCGTATAGCTGCTCCTGTCTTAGCAGTTCATGAATTAAGCGCAAGTTTTCTTCGTGTTCTTCCTTACTCTTAGAATAGATAAGGATATCGTCAATAAATACGATGATGAATTGGTCGAGGTAGGCTTTACACACACGGTTCATGAGGTCCATGAACATCGCGGGTGCGTTGGTTAATCCGAATGGCATGACTAAAAACTCGTAATGGTCGTACCGGGTTCTGAAAGCGGTTTTGGATATATCCTCATCACAAACTCGCAGCTGATGATATCCAGATCTTAACTCGATTTTTGAATAGACACTCGATCCTTGAAGTTGGTCGAATAGATTGTCTCTGCGGGGAAGTGGGTAGCGGTTCTTGATAGTGACCTTGTTCAGCTCTCGGTAATCAATACACATGCGGAAAGTCCCATCTTTCTTTTTGACAAATAGGACTGGGGCTCCCCATGGTGATGAACTAGGTCGGATGAAACCCTTTTCCAACAGTTCTTGCAACTGTGTGGATAATTCCTGCAGCTCACTTGGTGCAAGTCTATAAGGTGCTCTGGCAATAGGGGTTGCTCCGGGTGCTAGGTCGATTTGGAATTCGACCTATCGGTGAGGTGGAAGACCAGGTAAGTCTTTAGGAAAGACTTCTTGGAAGTCGCGAACAATAGGGATATCTGCAAGTTTCTTCTCCTCGGAAGGTCTATCAGCGACAAGGGCTAGTATCGCGGTATGAACCTTGCGTAGATATTTCGGCGCCTTCATATAAGATATGATGCCCACAACTGCACCACTTTTCTCGCCTTTTACAGAAAGGATCTCTCCACTAGGTAGTGGAATACGAACAATCTTATCTTTACAGATGATCTCAGCTTGGTTTTTAGATAACCAATCCATGCCAACAATTATGTCAAAACTGCCAAGTGTAACTTGCATGAGATCGATGTCAAGTTTGTAGCCAGATAATCCAAGTTTACATCCCTCGAGGATATGAGTTGCCTCTATTAGCTTACCGTCAGCTATTTCTATGGAGTATTTGTGCTCTAGCGGTATTGTGGTCATCTCTATATGTTTACTAAAGTTCTCAGAAATAAAACTCCTATCGGCACCGGTATGAAATAGTACAGAAGCAAAATGATCATTTAAAGGAAACATACATGTAACAACGTTGTGGTCCTTTCGAGTTTCTCCTGAGCCGATCACGAAGACCCGACCCTTCGCACCATTTCCATTATTATTCCTATTACCACCCTGATGGTTATTGCCATTACCGTTCCCATTGCCAGTTTTCTTCAGCTAAGGGTAGTCCCTTTTAAAATGCCCCTCTTTACCGCACTCAAAGTATCCCTTGGGAGCGTCACTAGTTGGTGTCTGTTTAGCCTGCAGATCTCCTCGACAATCCTTAGCTGAATGGCCCATTTTTCCACACTGTTGACAACAGTAGCTGTCACAAGCTCAAGTGTGATGAAAGTTACATTTGTTGCACTTTGGGTACTTACCAGCATAGGTACCCTGATTTTGCTAAGCAGAGTTTGACTGTGAAGTATTCTTGGTATGCTCGAACTTTCGATGTTGTTGCTGTGCGGGTGGATTAAACTGAGAAGACTTGGATTGTGTACTTCCAAACTTACGCTTGTTATCAGTTACCTTAGAAGCTGATTTCCTAGGAGGTAATGTACCTTGGGCAACTGCCTGATCGGTTAATTTGTGAGCTAACCGAATAGTTTACTCGAAAGTGGTGGGGTTGGAGGATGTCACCATGCTCTGGACTTGAGGAACTAGGCCCTCTATATACATCTCAATCCGCTTGTAGACTGGGGTCACCATTTGTGGGCACAAAGTAGCTAGCTTATGAGAGCGGGTGGTGTAGGCTTCGATCTCAGACCCTTCCATTTTGAGGTTCCAGAACTCGACCTCAAACTTCTGCACCTCATCGCGAGGGCAATATTCTTCTTTCAACATGGTCTTAAATTCCTCCCAGGCAAAGCGTTTGCCATTTCCAAAGTTAGCATTTGTACCTGGGAGTTCCACCAGGTTAGGGCTGGACCCTCTAGTGTGCCAGATGCATACTTCACCTGGTTGGCTTGTGGGCAATTGCACTTGGCAAAAACCGACTTGGTTTTCTCCATCCAACGGAGTAGACCGACTGCTCCCTCAGCCTCACTAAACATGTGAGGCTTGCATTCCATGAAGGTCTTGTAGGTGCAGACCTGCTGATTGTTGTTCGAACCTGGATGAAAGATAAAGAATATGTTTAGGAATATTCAAGATTTGGGAATGAGTTCATAATGATTGTTGACCCGTTAAAGTCGACAGATGATAGATTTACCTCCATTCGGATTGGCTGCTAAAGCTTTAGCCACACGTTCGTTAATCAAAGCGGTGAGTTCTGCTGCGGTCATACTGATGTTACCGCGTCCGCCGTTACGTCCACCTCGTCGTCCAGACATGATCTTTACATTCACTAATATACAATAATGAAAAAAATATATCGCATATTATCATCAAAGTACAAGTAAATAAAAGAAAATTAAACCACAACATCTAACATTTCAATAATAATACTTGATAAAATAAATTGTAAAGGCTACAAAGTACTTTCAATCAAACATCAAAAATCCAGAAACATCTGTTGGATGAGAACAACCCTTCCCATCTAGGTTAAAAAAAAGCAAATAACTAAAATGATAGTCTGTCAATCATCATCACTACCAACTGAAGTCACATCAGAAACAACATCATCATCCTCATCCTGCTCCTCCTCGAGCTCATTCTCCTGTGCAACCTCCTTGGCGTTGGCAGCCTAGACCTGTCCCTCTAGATCATCAATCCTAGCTCCCACTGCCTCTAGGTTAAGGTGTTGCACGTTCACTTGTGCCTGCAGCTAATGGAATGCTGCCATAAGATTGCCGTGTACTGTGTTTGCTCTAGCTTGATTCTTAATCAGATTCTCTACCCTCTGATCAGTCTGGTATCCATGCTGCAACAGTCCGGTGATCTCACATGCAGCTTCACGCATGTTGCCTATCTCTCTGTCCATCTTAGCTATGAAGGCAGCTAAAACCTGCTCGAGTGGATACCTCAGTGGTGGCAAGACTCGTGAATACGAAAAGGAAGAAGAAGGAATGTCAGCAGTGAGTGGAGGTGGTACCTGATCCTCGCGGATCCAGCTCATGATCAGATTGGAATACCACCCCCAGTTCCATGTGTTGTCCACGTCACGAACGTGAAACGGCTCGCCATGTACTATTGCATCATCAATGGGTGTCAATCTCTGCCTCTTAGGCTCTGGTGAAGATACTGTGGGAACCTCGGGTTCTTGATAGACTGGGGATGTAGGTGACCTTGGTGAAGATGACATTTCCTTTAGTGTGTTGAGTAAGTGACATGTATGAGTGTAAGTGTTGTGTAACTAATGCATATGTGTGGTAATAGTCTAGTATGCAAATCCTAGTTCACTAGAACCAATGGCTCTGATACCAATCTGTCACACCCTCAAAATCCACCTGCGGGGTTTTACCGCGAGGTGCATGACACACCAGGATCTCAGTCATTAGTTACACGGAATGACTCTATATGAATTTGAATAAAATACCATTGCTGCTTATAGTCACGAGACAACAAAAGTTTAAGTTTGAAAACGTTGCGGAAGCTTAAATAAAATCCAACTGCAGGAATAGTCAAATGCGCAAAACAAGGCGCCCAAACCATGCAGTTTAAATAATTAAAGATAAATTCAGTGTTTGAAAATGATGGGACTCCATGCATGTCCTATGCTCGTGCTCAATTCCTTAGAGACCTGAGAAAAACATGCTAAAAGTGTCAAAACAATGGTTGATGAGTTTATAGGGATGTAAGTAAATAAGAAGTTTGATGTTTTCTAGATAATGTAATTAATGTATACCGATAGATAGCTAGTCTATGTCATGCTACTACAAGTGTTCAAAACCATAGCTGACTATTTGTGTTTGTTTGCCTTCCGCCATGTCTACCGAGCAATGGTAAATGTCTAGGCTAATCCCGTTGACCTCCAGTCAAGTTAGGGCGACTAACTCGGGTGGGGCTTGTCAAAACCCAGTAGTACTACTCAAAATCACCTCGCTATGTTCTAATACTAACGGTTCGAGAATGTAAGTACTTATTGGTATGTTTTCACTTTAGTAAGCAAGCGATAGTACAATAATACAAAACCAAAAATGTTTGCGTGCATACTTTCTCCCCCAAAAAGGAAAGTAAGTAAAGATAGGGGCCATGAAACTCACCTGAGTGTGTATGCAAGTGCAAGCTAAGTAAATCAGCTGAACATCTAACTGCCACCTATAATTCATAGTCTATAAGTGCGTGTTCGGGCAAGTTGTTATGAACCCTTAGTATCCAAAACAATACCATTGTTTAAGTGTTTAGAAAAGGTTTACAAGTTTAACTCAAGTTTGACCCGACGACCCGTTGGTGACACGTTGAATGACATTATGCTTGTTCAGTATAAAAATACTACATTATACACACATGATCATGCTGTAGCACTTAGCAACAATTCCTATTCGTTCTATCAAGCTAGCAAGTTTCCATAAATAGCAGGTTTCCATAACTAGTAGGTTTCCATAAACAGAAAGCATGTTCAAGATTCATATTATCATTATTAATATGTTTGTATGATTACTCTAACATGTTCAAGATCATCATATCACATACCAATTGTATAGAACTTAACATGTGATACACAATTCAAGACAAAGTTTCTATCTTTAGTAACCTATGAGAGATATGCATGATTTCAAGCATCCAACACATTGCAACATGTTATTATGTCCTAACTAGCATAAAGCTATCATTAAACCATATCATACATGTCTAAATAGCAAGCTATGAATACTTTTGCAAATTAAAGTTTCCTTATTTAGTAAGTTTGTAAAACCGTGTTAGGTATTAGAAATCTAATTTCACAAATCAACTACACATGTAACAAGTAACACATAAACCTCATCACATCATATAGTTCAATGCTAGCATGCAAGTTTCATTTCCTTTTTTGGTAAGTTACGATTAATTCACGTGTTTTCTACAAAACTATACTTTCACATACTTCAAAACTTTATATATAATTAATTAGAAACATTCTACCACATCAAACAATTCATATTCAGCAAGTACTTCGAATAAAGTATCCTTTTTAAGAAAGTCTATGATTTCATGCTTGTTTAACGGAATTTAAAACACCAAATCAATTATATACCATCTAACTAATATAAATATAACCATAACAAGCATCATAAACATCACACATGCAATATAGAAATCACAAAAAGTTTCATTTATAGGCAAGTTATGATTTTCACAACTAGGGTTTCACCAATAATCATAAAATCATCAAATACATGTAGAACAATGATAAAGTCTCCATCTTTATTGTAAAAATTCATGTTTGGATAAACTAGGGTTTCAATCTAAAATCTAGGAAACAAAAAGTAACGAAATTGAATGAAACGACTTTTGTAGGATTGTTAGAAACGTTTAGAGGAGTCTGAATACGCGATCAATTGCGAGAAATTTTTTACAAACAACCCTCTTGACAATCATCATCTTCCTGATCAAAATTAAAGTAATCTGGAGCAAGGAATACAGATAGATGTTGTTCCAGCACAGAGAATCAACAAGGAACATCCATTGGAAATTATAATTGGCCAAGTTTAGCAAGGAGTCCAAACAAGAAGCAAGATTCATGAGGCCAATATATGTATGTATTCTTGCTTTCTATCTCAAGTAGAACCAAAGAAGATAGATGAAGCTTTGAAACATAGCAGTTGGATTGAAGCAATGCAGGAAGAGTTGCTGTAATTCAAAAGACAAGAAGTATGGACCCTGGTTGATCTTCCACCTGGTCAAACTCCTATTGGCACAAGATGGGTATTCAGGAACAAGCATTATGAGAGAGGGATTGTAGTCAAGAACAAAGCCAGATTTGTAGCTCAAGGCTACACTTAGGAAGAGGGAGTTAACTATGTTGAAGTCTTTGCTTCTGTTGCCAGACTGGAGGCCATCCGATTTTTCTTAGCTTATGCTGCATCCAAGAGCTTTAGTGTTTATCAAATGGATGTCAAGAGTGCCTTTCTGTATGGGAAGATTGGTGAGGAAGTCTATGTCAGACAGCCTCCAGGCTTTGTAGATCCATCACATCTAAACAAATTTTTCAAAGTAGACAAGGCTATATATGGACTACACCAAGCCCCAAGAGCCTGGTTTGAGACTTTGTCAGGATATCTATTAAGCAACAATTTTAGAAGATGTGCCACTGATCAGACAATGTTTATCAAAGATGAAGGAGAAGAAATTCTATTGGTACAAATCTATGTAGATGACATCATCTTTGGATCAACAAAGAAGAAATTATGCAAAGACATTGAGATTCTAATGCACTCAAAGTTTGAAATGAGTTCAATGGGTGAACTAAATTTCTTTTTGGTGTCCAAGTCAAACAATTTTCAAATGGAATCTTTATCAGCCAATCCAAATATGTCAAAGGTATCTTTGAAAGATTCAAACTAGCTGACTGCTCTGCTGCAAGAACCCGCATGCATGTGCACCATCAACTGACTCCAGATAATGATCAACATCAGTACCGTGCAATGATAGAATCACTCATGTATCTAACTGCCTCAAGGCCAGATATCATGTTTGTAGTATGGCTGTGTGCAAGATTCCAAGCAGCTCCAAAGAATACACACCTTCAAGTAGTCAAGAGAATTTTTAGATACCTAAAAGGAGCCCCAAGACTTGGGCTATGGTACTCTAAAAATGACAAATTCAACCTGTATACACACACTGACAGTGACTATGGAGGATGCAACTTGGATAAGAAATTTACATCAGAGGGGTGTCAGTTTCTGGGAGGAAGACTGATTTCATGGCAATGCAAAAAGAAAACTTGTCTATCAACCTCTACAGCAGTAGCAGAATACATTGCAGCTTCCAGTTGATGTGCACAAGTCATCTGGATACAAAATCAAATGCTGTATTATGGGATGACTTTCATGGAAACTCCCATTCACATTGACAACATGAGTGCTATAGCAATTACAAACAATATTGTGCAGCACTCCAAGACAAAGCACATTGACATCAGGTATCATTTCATAAGAGATCAAGCTGAGAAAAAGATAATCATTTTAACCAAAGTTCATACCAATGAGCAATATACTGACTTGTTTACAAAACCTTTTGATGAAGCTAGATTTAGATATTTAGTTGAATCCATTGGCATGATGAACTTTGATTAAAATTTGTCTTCAAAATTTTTAAATAAAATGTGTTTGTCTTCTGTTGTAAATAAAAATTAAAAGTCAGCAACAAACTTTTTTTGCTGCTGATAGGTTTAAGCTTCAGCAGCAAAGAATTTGCCTCTGACTGTCTTATGTTATCAGCAGAAACAAGTTTCCTGCGCATAGCTTTAAGACAATCAGCAGCAACATTTTTATTGCGGACCATTTCATCCATCAGCAGCAACCAATTTTGCTGCTGATAGGCTTAACCATCCATAGCTACCAAGCTTGCTACTAATCAGTAAAATGGGTCCAAATTAACTTTTACCCGCTGTAAAAACCACCTTCAGTCTTTACCATGGCTGCTACAATGTGTTACAGCTGTAAAACAGTGAAAAGTAAATGGGTTGTACAGTACAAGTTAATCTGCTTTTCCCTCCTTTGCCGTTATAACACAAATCAAATTTCTTCCTCACAAATTCACATTCAATTCTGACCTAACCCTCATCTTTTCTCTCAAGCATTCAAAGCTTTCCATACTTAACCACCTTTCAAAATCTTCCTCCTTTCCCTCCAAACCTTACTAAAATGGCAGAATTTAATATCAACAAACCCGATGACAAGTTCTCAACCTACCATAATCTCACTGCTTATCTTGTCAAAGGAAAGAAATATGAAGGGTTTGACGACATGATTGACTTCCTCTGTCGATCAAAAATTCACTTTGCACTAACAGTCAATCCTACAATCTATATCCCTCATATGGAGGATTTCTGGAACACTGCCGTCTACTCTACCGAACAGGGGACTCCCCAAAACAAAGCCACGGTAGACGGAAAAAACATCACCATCACTGAAGCCACACTTAGAAAACACCTCAAGCTTCAGGATGAGGGGGCCGCCATCTCATACACCAAAGACTCATATATGAGGACCTTTGTATCCATAGGGTACACTTGAAATCAGATCCAATACACGATTAAGAAGGCACTGATGGGTCCTCATTGGAAGTTCTTATTCCACACACTTCTTCAATGCATATCTCAGAAGAGAAGTGGATGAGATCAAGTGAGCTCTGCCCTTGCGTCGGCAGTTCATGGTATGGTAACTGGACAAGGTTTCAATTTTTCTCATTTAATATTCAAAGGTTTGAGATATAACCTTCCGGAAGGTGCAAAACAAGCATTCTTTATGTACCCAAGGTTCTTGCCAGAAATTTTTAATAATGAACTAAAATACCTTTCAAAACCTACAAGAATCTACTTAATGTTGGGTCATAAAAATAACATTTTTCAAAGTATGAGAGGTGTTTCCAAAAATTTCTCAGGGGTCGATATTCCATTGTTATCTACAATGTTGAACATAGAAAGAACCCAGATGACAGTTCAGCAGTCACAGCGGATACTGATCCCACACTCTCCACTTCACAACCTGAACATACTTCTGTTTCCCTTGATCGAACCCATGTGTAGCCTATTAAGGGTGCACATGCACAACAAATACTTACCCCAGTCCTTGAAGCCCAAATGGAAGACAGGGCCCAATTGAGGCAAGTTATACTAGAAAGCGGAAAAAGAGCAAGAAGACTCCTTCTATTCTTGTCTCACATGCCCAATCCTAACCCAAAAGCCTTATTTAGAAATCCCAACATTCTAATGAGAATACCAAAAAGGATAGCCACATTGATAGGGAGACTTCCTTGGAAGTCCCTCTATTAGGATCAGTATCACATCCCGGATCCATAGAACAACCCTTTGAGCCTATACAATCTTCATTTTCTTTGAACTTAAGTACAGAGGTACCATTTCAAGATGATGTACCCTCTCCAACTGCCAATATCTCGAAGGTACTAATTGACTTGGCTGCTAAAGTACCCAGCCCAAGTTCATCACCTAAAAGGTTCACTACTACTGGTTCATCCATTAACCAGGTGGATAGTGATAACATCATTAAGTCCCCAATCACGGCAACTCACGGTGAGGATGTTTCTTTTGAAACACTTTTCACTGAGAGGAATCCCACGCACCAAGAAAACAAGGGTTATGGGGATGAAGAGGCTAGGCCTAAGGCCCCATCTAGTTCCAAGGATTCCACAACTGTGGATGAGGACAGACTGAAATTGGAAAATCTGGAATTAAGTGTCCAAACTAAGGCACCAAGTCTCTATGCATGAAACCCATCAATGCCCAAGTGTGACTTCTCCCTCCCTTGTATCAGTGGGATCCCAAACAGATGCAAATCTATGCACTGATGCAACCAAAAAGGGGGAGATAGTTACTTCTGAAGATGACAGAGATAGCTTGGAGGATTGAATACAAGAGCAGGTTGCCTTTCAAAGAACACTATTTCAGCCCGCCTTTGTTCAAGTCCATGATTTGATGCCTCCCAGAGATAAAGAGGAAGAGATCTCTGAGGAATGGAAGTTAGTGACCAGGGATGTAGACGAAGTATTCCCTGAGGAAATGGAAATTGAAGATGAAGAGGAAGAAATGCCTCCCTTAGCTACTATACTTCCAGCCGCTGCTGCTATCTCAAGACAAGCCATATCCCCTCATTTTCCATTAACTACAAACAATCTGGAGTTTGATACAATCCTAGCATGGGGATATGATGGACTAATGGAAAGATTTTGGATTGGATGGGAGTTTGCTGGAGTTCTAGAACTCAATTGGGACAACCTGAGTGCCTTTGACATATTAGCCCTGTATACAGAAAAATGCATCAATACTTCAAAGAAACTCTCTGCCCAACATGCAATTGAACGATTCTATGATCTCATGGAGGACAACATGCACTAGTTTGAGTGGTTTCTTAAAGAAGCTAAGAAGGTGGCTTATCCCAGGCTTAAGAATGAAGAAGCAGAAGCAGCTCAATAAAGACAGGCTCAAAGGTCTAAATTAATAAGAAGCAGGGTGTTGACAAAAGACCAAGTTCTATGCCTAAGAAGATTCTTGTATAATGAAGTTGTCAGGGGTTTGGAAGTGTATGGATGGGCAAGCTCCGGGTCTTCTGGATTTCAGTTCTTTCTATGTGATGGATCATCCTTTATTATCAACATTATTCAAGAAATCCTTATCCTCAACACAGACTTCCTGTACAAGGTCTTTGAACTCAGGACACATATCTAAAACATCAACTCCTTAAAAAGTCAAGAAATGATCAAAATTATCAATGCTTTTCTTGAAAAGAGGGGTGGATTGCAATGGATGATTCTAGCTCAGACCTATCCACTCCCTCTTCACCAACTATCATTCTAAATACAACAGAAGAATCAAACAGAATGGCTGCACAGAATATTAAAGAGGCATATATGACTGCATATGGAAATGAATGGGATAAGGATGAGAATGAAGAAGTCCCTTCCTTTTTGTCTGTTCCTCAAATTGCCAATGAAGCTAAAGCTGAGATCTCAACATCATCTCTCACATCTGCTATTGTTATTCATGAAGCTGAAGCAGAGGCATCCAATAAAGACAAAGGGAAGGGTATCATGACAGAAGAAGAAGAAAAGAGGATATAGCAAAAAAAAGGAGATTGAAAGAAGAAGAAGAGAAAGAGAAGAGGAGGAGATGGCTGAGCTTAAAAAGGCTCAAGAAATAAAAACTGCCAAACTCCTCAGAGAACAACAAATCCAGTTTTATGCTAGGCAACTGGATGAAACAAGAGTTCATGTTCCTGCAGCTTCATAACTAACAGAAGATGAAGCCTTAGCTCTTCAGCTGCAGGAACAGTTCAATAAAGAAGAAGAAGAGAGGGAGAGGAAAAGAAAAAAAGAAGCCAAATTTAGAATCACTGACTCTGAACTTGCTAAAGAAATGAGGGAAGACTGGACTGAAGCTCTGATTTCTCAAGGTGAGGATGCAGACTACCTTGAGAAATTATCAAATAAAGAAATATACAGAGCTTTCATGGGACAGCAAGGTCAACTGGCAAATAAGAAAAAGGCTGAAGAAGAAGAAAAAGCCAAACAGAAATCCAGGAAGACCATTGCATTCAATGTTAGATCCCATGAAGAAAGGAAGGTCATGTTGGACTTCCTAAAGTCTAGAGGAGAAAGTGGAAAGAGGCTGGGTCCCATGAGCTTCATTAACCTGCAAGCCTTGTATGTCAAAGTTAAGAAGGAAGAGGAAGAGAGACTGGGGAATACACTCTGAAAAAGAAGGGTAAACACTCAAACTGATGAAAGAAAACAAAAGAAACCCAAGCCTACTCTCTCATCCACTCCTTCCTCTGTCCAAAAACCTTCCACTCTCCCTCCTATACCTCCCTCCTCTCCTCCTAAAGAGTCCAAATCCTCTCACCCAGCTCCTCCTCGTCAACAGCCTCCCAAGAAGAAAACCAAACCTACTACCACACCAGAAGATTCAAGAGAAATTGTAGTATGGTTCTACAGCAATCAAGATAAATGGTTTGAAGTTTTCAGGGGATGGGCAGAGTTAAAAAGATCAATCTATAGATCGGTTGATGAGATGATGCAGCTTCCAGATTCTGATCTTCAGAGAATGATGGAGCTGGGTGAAGCTCATGAGCCTAAAAATGATAGTGGAAGACATCTGTTGCTGGTGATAAAGCATCACTTCAACCCCAAAAAATATGTGGCTATTGATGTTAAACCTCTTCAATCCCTCTATCCATTTGTCAGTTGGTCCTACAATGCTTCTCAAGATGAGTACACTCTGATAGATGTAAGAGGTCAGAAGATGAGATGTTCAAGCAAGATCATCTTCGACATGCCAAGCAAGGACTTCAAGACTCTATCTGAACTCCCTCTTGACAATCCAAGCATGGACCCAAAAGGCTATGAGACAGCAAGGATTGTTGCTCACATGCAAATGCTTTAGCAAAAAAGGCAATAAGAGAGTTTTTGTAGCATCATTCTAGGGGTAGTTTGTAGAGATAAAGACTGATGGCTACAAAATTCTCTAAGTAAGATTGCTGCGGACTCCACAATTTTGTTGCTGACATACAAGTTGCTGCAGATAAGGCTAAGTGCTGCAGATAGTTGTGTTCTCCTGCTGATGAACAAGTTTTTCTACTGATAGCCTTATCTGCTGAAGTCCAAAGTTGCTACTGATAGGCTTCTCAGCAGCATCAAACATTTGATGTTGCTGATAGGTAAATCATCAGCGGCTTTCACTTTGCCACTAACACCTCTGTCGTAACACTAACACACCTATCAACAGAAGGAATGTTATTGGTGCAGATGACAAAAGACAATGCTCCTATTCTGATCTGTCCTACAATGATTTCTAAGAAGACCTTATTTTTTGCTGATGTCTTTTCAGTGCAGAAGTCTTTTCACTGCAGTTGTCTTTTAGCTACTTGTCTTTTAGTTGTCTACCAATAGTAGTGTAACTTGTAACTTTTAAAGATCAACGGATTGTGTTTTATCTGATCCTTAGAATCAAGGGTCTGTCTTGATTCTAAGTTCCTTTATATGTATTGTATCTTTTCATTTTACAAGTGTGCTTCCTTAGAGCTTTCTCTGTAAACTAGTAAACATTGAAGATTAATACATTTTGCATTTATCTGTATTATCCTTGTTTTCTTGTTTACATTTATTAGTTGTTATTGTTTCCGCCAATCTCAACTAAGAACAGAATCATCTTGTAAACACCGATCCTATAGAAAAGAAATTCAATACAACCCAATTTATTAAACGTTATCTTGATTAATTTTGACTTTTACTTCGTAAAATTTGTTGTTACTAAACCTTGGCTAAATTAATTTACAATTACTTGTTTAGCCATTATAAATCATGGCTTAAGTTATTTAACCACTATTTTTTTCTCTTGAAATATTTTTATAATAATTAAAATTAAATAAAAAGGCCTTAGTATAATTATCCATTATTTATCCAACTCATTATTTTCACCATCTTATTTATCTACAAACAAGAAAAAATTACAATTACTTATTTATTTAAAAACAAAATCAGTTATTAGTAAGCACATTACTCATAATATTTTCAGAACCTTCTCGTTATCTTGCACCTTCGGTAACGTATGAGTGTACATGCCACTTGAAAGAGATGAATCTTTTCGCGTAGACGTTAACCATCTCTATAAACCTCAATGAGATTTAAAAAGCTAAAACCCAATTACCCACATTATACATGAACACCAAACAACACGCTTGTCCGCAACACTCGATCAACTATAAAATTTGATAGTTTACGTCACTCATGAGATTCAATAACTTACGTATGAACGTTCACAATATACACAATACTAGATTGATCACATAAAACTTAGTTGTTTGTAAAATGCATGATACTGGGTTGATCAGATGATACATGAAACTTAGTTGTTCACATTATACATAATAGAAGATTGATTACATGATACATGTTGTTTGTAATATACATGAGACTGGATTGGTCATATAGTACATAAAACTTAGTTGATTCACAATATACATGATATTAGTTTGATCACATGATACATGAAACTTAGTTGATTCATAATATACATGATATAAGATTGATTACATGATACATGAAACTTAGTTGTTCACTATACACATGATACTTAATTGTTTACATTATACATGAAAACTTGTTTGTTTACAAAATACATAAATACCACATTATTCACCTTATACATAAAACCCATTTGTTTACTATATACATAGTACTAAACTATTCACATTATACATGAAACATATTTGCTTAAAATGCGCATAACACTAGATCATACACTAAACTTGAGTGTTTACATTATACATGGAACTAAATTGTTTACAATTGTTGCAATTGACTGATCACATTATATGCAAGGCTATAACACTTTGAAGCTACTAGGAGTTTGACGTATTCTTGTTCAAACACGAGGAAGCTGTAACACTTTGAAACTACTCGGGGTTTGACGTATTCTTGTTCAAACACGAGTAAGCTATGGAACTTTAAGTTATACTACGTTATTACTCTTTAGTTTCCTGATTAACCTTACTATATAGGGACACAGTTATTTTATTAGCAGCCTATACATGGAAACAATAAACATGAACTAAGTAATTTAGTGCCCTCTCTTGACCCGCATATAACGGAAGGATCTATACAGACCATGCGACGATTCGAGTAATTACGGGTGCACACGTAATTATAAAAATCAACTCATGGAAAACATAGTAAAATTATGTCTTGTGTTATGACATAAACCCTATCGCGATATATAGTGACGAAACTAATGCGATATGATAAGGACATGGTGGATACGCCTGCTGGTACTTCCTATATATATATAAGTGTTCCCGCCATATTGTCAGAAGTAGCGTCATTCGTGTCACGTGAAGTTTTATGTTATTTTGACCTACACCAATGTTTGTGAAACCTCTTATGCAGTGATACATCTTGAATATATTAGACTGCAAAATTCTCACCGTTCTCATTTCAAGTAATGCATTCCATCTTTGGAGTCCAAACTATTCGTAGACAATTTTATCCTTAATTCTTCTTCAAACTCAATCCACTATCATCACTCAGGCCTGACTTTAAGTATCAAACCTAAATCTTGGTATCAATTGTACTCCTCAAACCGACAGTCAAAGCTCGTTGGGAATCCAAACGTGACCCCGAGGTTACTTGGGAAATGTGAAGATAAAAGGAAGCTCAAAGTACCCTCACCTCTTTCCTAATTCAGTAGCTTCCATCAGTTGAATTTCGGGACGAATTTCCCTCAACTTGGGGATACTGTAACATCCATGATTTTCAGGCCATAAATTTTCTTTATTAATTTTATTATGTATATAACATTCTTGATATTCATGTACTTGTTTTAGTGTAATAAACAATATTTCAAATCCATTCCTATTTCAAAACCTTATGTTATTCTTGCAAACATTTTGAGGTTTCATCAATACATTTTTAGTTTTTGCATGTACCCATACATATATTCTTATTCAAACTAATGCAAATATATAAGATTTAAAACTTTGCATTCTTACTCCTTTATATATATATATATGTCTATATTATTAGATATATAAATATAAGTTTTCAAAAAAATACATATGTTACTACATAATTACATTTAAAATTATTTTATAGAATTTATAAAGTATTATGACCTATAAAACAAAAGAATCCATTTATACATGTATACATATATTTATAATTGGTCTTGAACCCTTTGGACATCTGGACTCCTCAGTTTGAACCCTCACCTTCGAATTTGGACCTCCTTTAATCTCAATTTTGACTCGTTTTGACCCGGTTTGACTTCCAAAAGTCAAACAGCCCAAATCTAGTCGCCAGCATTCGATACTTCGTCAAAGCAGGTAAACTTTACATCGTTTGCTTCGTATTTCCATGGCAAACAATAGTCCCCTATCAATTCGTCATAACAGGACTGCTCAGGATCAATTCGAATTAGGGTTCTTGCACCATTTATACGCAAATATGTTTTGATTTTGGCTCTTGATCTAATAATCATTTAATGATTTTGGAATTCATGTTATACCAGCGAAACCACTCGGTCCAACTGGTTAAGTCCTTACACCATTGGACCGAGTGGCGTGGGTTCGAAACCCACTAGGCCGGCTCTTTTTGCGCGAGCCTTGAACCCTCTTTTTGCGCGAGCCTTGAACCCTCTTTTTGCGTGGGTTCGAAACCCACTAGGCCGGCTCTGTTTCAGTAGTAAGCTCCTGGTCCAGTGGTTGGCACTTGACACCTTCAGAGGGCAGACCCAGATTCGATCCGGGTGAGCCCCATTCCTTTCTTAAAATTGTTTTTAATACCCATTTTTATTTATAAAACGTAATACCAATTGGAACTATTTTGGGCACAAATAATCAGTTTTTGAATTAGAACTATTATTTTCACAATTTGAATCAGCTTTTGAATTAGAACCTTATTTACAATACAAAATTATGCAAGAAATTCATTTCCATTAATTTTAATTAGAGCATTTATATTTATAAAAATTGTGACAAATTTTTTATAAAATACCTTATCATATTAAACAATTTCATAAAAAAAATTTTAAAAATCATTTTCTAAGAATAATATACATTTTAGGGTTTAAACCCTATTCTAACAAATATATTTTTTCCTAAATATATATTTATATATATATTTACACTTCTCATTTTTAGAACATACTTTATTAATAATAAATAATTAAATAAAAAGAATTTATTTATCTATTTTAGTTGTCTTTGTACATTAATAACCCACTTAGGGTTTAAATTATATTTATTATAATTTCTTAAATATATACTAATATATTTACACTCCCCTTTTTTAATAACAAATTATTATAATAAATAAATGAATAAAAGAATTTATTTATTATTTATCTATTTAAAACCCTAAGCCAATCATTATATTTATTAAGTTCATACATATACTTTGAATTTACATGTTTTCTATTAAAATTCTATTCAAATTCAAACATCAACTTACATACATCCTTTACATGAAAAAAACACAAACACTTTTGTACAAATCCCTACACTCAAACCCCGTTGAACACTAGACCTTACCTAAGACTTTGTGCATGTTATTAATTCAAATTCATATAAATTCAACTCTAGGTTAATCTTGTGAATTGCAAATCACTTGTGCTATCTATTGCTCGTGCTATCTACAAACAACTTACATGTGAGTTTACATAGCCCATTTTCCATTTTTGTACATTTTGGGGTGAAACATGATTTACATTGAAAACTATTTGCAATTACGATATACAATTCTACATTATGACTATTTGTGTAATTTGCGCTTTTGTGCTTGAATGCTATGAGTTGAACTACATATAAATGACACACTCGTACATCATTAACTTTGTACAAGCCAACGGTAACATTGATAGATATATTGTGTCTAACAAATCCACCCAGATAGGGTGATTGTTACCGACTCTACATTAGGGTAACATGCGTGTTAAGCCTAAGTCACAAGGTTTAATTGTACACCTAGTTTCGACTATAGATTCTCCATAAAATGCCTTATTTACCATGTGTCATATGAATTGTATACAACACTTGAAAAACTACTTGAGATATTTAAACCTATGTATGCTCACCAACTATTTAAAGTTGACCCGCTCATTTTCAACATGTTTCAGGTGGAAATGTTTGAAGTACAAGTTTATCACTTAGAAGCTTATGGACCTAGTGACAAATAAATTGGAATTGTTGTTTTCTTTTGTTGTCTGAACAATATGTATTTGTACTTTTAAATCAGTTTAATAAAATTTTACAATTTAGTTTGATCATGAGCTTTTAAACAGTCTACATGTCCCGCCCTGACGTTTTCCGCCATCGGTTGGGGGTGTGACAATAAATGTCGCTAACTTGCGTTGACTATGAGGAATGTCGCAAAGGAGAATGTTTCCTGAACAACTGTCGCTAGCAACACTGCCCCTAAGACAGGGTTGTAAGGCCCCAAACCCGGGAGGCATCACTTGTTGGATTTACACATTCACAAACAGTTCTTAAACTTGAATATCAAATAACACAGTGGAAAATTTCATTTCAAACATAACATAACATCGTTCAACATGCTGAAGCGTAAACACTGTTTAAAACATAACATAACGTAATCAAAACATAACGGGATGTCAGACTTCATAGATCGACCGGGTAACTCTTCATCGCTTGCCAAGGATCACCGTCCATCGTCCATACCTGTCCTTAACCTGAATGTGCATACTAAAAGTTAGCTACGCTGGTGAGTTCTAGCATTTCATAAAAACTTTAACATTTAAATTTGCCAAAAACATAACATTCATTCATTTAATAAAAGCGTACGTAAAAACCTGCAATAACTTAACATCATCAAAAGCTCGTAATCGTATCATCATAGCATAAGTAAACATGAACCGAATCTGCGCCTTCTCTTAACCGTCGATTCCATACATCACATACTGGTGGAGAAACCCCGAGGCACGACACCAATAGGCCGTTCAACACCATATATTACCTGTAGCGGAGAAACCAAGGGCCCGATACCCCAAAGCCATTCAAGACCAATACCTTAGGAACGGTACCACAAGGATACATGCAACTTCACCTTAAGCACGACATCCCAAAGGATAGCACGTACCTTCTCCTTAAGCATTGTTCCCTCGCATGGATCAGTACCTTCAATAGGGATCCCAGTAACCCCCATGGTGATCGTCGTCACCCTTTTATCCACCAGTTGTACAACAGTTGGCCAGCCACAAGGCCCCTAAAAGGTAAGGCCAATAACATTCATGCATACCTTAGTTCCCGAAAGAACTTGTGGCGGATTCGTTCATTTCGTGACTTTTTATTAAAACTGTTACCGGCTTTCCATCATTTTTGTTAAAGCATTCGTACGTTTTATTATATAACATTTCCTTCGTAAACCGTTATTAAACCATTCATAAACTTCTTTGGCAAAACATTTCGTAAACACATTTCAACTTTCCTTTCGTTAACATCATTTCATAAAACATCATTTTGTAAGTATGCACACCAGCCCCAAACCATTAATAAAAAAATTGAAAGAGGGCTTTAGAAAGCTAGTCTCGTTGTCATAATCCAAAGTCCCAATAACGTCACGTACGATCTGGATTGAGTAGTTAAATACACATTAGACCTAATCCCGACTCTAACGGTTTACCCATTCTGAATTAGGCGAACTTAAAGTTAAGTTCGCCTTCTACCAACCTGGCGAACTTACTGCCGAACATAAGCTAAGTTCGCCTGATTTGGACAAACGAACTTGTCCTGCGAACTTAATCAAGTTCGCCCCTTGATGCCTTAGCGAACATATTAAGTTCGCAACATTAGAGCCCGGCGAACTTAACAAGTTCGCCCTGCGGGCTGTATTCTTCCCCACAAAACCCTAACTTTTGCATGCAGATCTGAGTTCGCCAACACCCGATCTTTTTACATCAAAAACGTTCGTTTATCATTAATGAAGCTAGATCTATGTTTATTTTGAAGTTTCATACGTAAAAGTGTCAACTTTTTAGCCAAAACCCGAAAACCCCAAAATAACTAAAAACTCAGATCTAGATCAAGTCGTTACCTTTTTCGAACTTCTAAATCGGAGGATCTACTCACGAGCACTGGAGGAATAAGATGCTAGATTCATGGGTCGATCCAACACCTTTCTCTCTCTACGGTTTCACTCTCTAGAATATGTAAAATGAGAGAAATGAGGTGGAATAAGGTATTTATAGGGAGAGGCTCCCTCCCTTTGAGCCCATTCACGCGCAAGCCCAAAGGCCGGCCCATTCCTCGCTCATTTATTTCATTCGTTTCTCATCGTAACCCGCTCGTTATTCTTCTTTTATTTTTGGAATGTTTCAAGTCTACCCCCCTTACAATAGGTTTCGTCCCCGAAACCTGTCATAAGTCAAAAAGTTGAGGGTATGACTCCCTCATATCTGTCTCTGTTTCCCAAGTGGCTTCTGATACCTTTCGATACTTCTACTGGAATTTAACCAATTGATTAACTTTATTACGTAATCGTTTCTCCTTACAATCCAAAAGGGCCACGGGTTCTTCGATGTAGTTAAGGTTGTTGTCCACCTCGATGTCGGTAAGTGGTACGTGAGTCGTTTCATCCGCCAGACACTTTCGCAAATGTGATACATGGAACGTCGGATGAATCCCTCTTAGTTCATCAGGTAACTCCAGCCGATAAGCGACTTCACCAACCCGTGCCATTATTCTGAATGGTCCAACAAACCTCGGACTTAGCTTTCATCTCTTTCTAAATCATATGATTCCTTTCCACGGCGACACTTTCAACATTACTCTGTCCCTGACATCAAACTCAATAGCCTTCGTCGTTTATCC
The DNA here is from genome assembly GCA_023525975.1 of Smallanthus sonchifolius. Lineage (NCBI taxonomy): Eukaryota > Viridiplantae > Streptophyta > Magnoliopsida > Asterales > Asteraceae > Smallanthus > Smallanthus sonchifolius. The sequence continues at coordinate 66,186,978 of CM042021.1, read as the reverse complement.
GTGTTGGATCTCTGACAATCTTGGGTGGCCTTCATTCGTGCCTTGATCTGATCGAACCTTTCCGATGTTTCCCTTATGACTTCAAGACTTCCTAATTCCTTTTGTACAATCCCACCCCAGCAAACCGGGGTCCTTCATCTTCTCCCATACAACATTTCGTAAGGTGGCATGCCTATCGTTGTGTGATGGCTGTTATTGTAGGAGAATTCGGCTAACGACAGATGACTGTCCCAACTGCCGCTGAAATCCATAATACAATCATGGAGCATGTCATCCAACGTTTGAATGGTCCTTTTGGACTGACCATCCGTCTGCGGGTGGTATGCCGTACTGATATTAAGCCTCGTGCCTATCGCCTCGTGAAATCTCTTCAAGAACCTCGATGTGAATCGTGTGTCCCGGTCAGATACGATCGTTAAAGGCATCCCATGCCATGCTACTACTTCGTTAATAAATACTTCTGCTAACATTTCCGATGAAAACGTCTCGCGAATAGGTAGGAAATGAGTACTCTTCGTTAAACGGTCCACAATTACCCAATTGGTGTCATGACCTTTAGCTGTACGAGGTAACGTATTTATGAAGTCCATTGTAATGTGTTCCCATTTCCATTATGGTATATCCAGTGGTTGAATCTTCCCATACAGTTTCTAGTGTTCGGCCTTCACTTCTGAGTAAGTCAAGCACTTGCTTACGTATTTTGTCACTTCATATTTCATTCCAGGCCACCAGTAGTCCTTCCTCAGATCTTGGTACATTTTGTTGGTGCCAGGATGGATAGAGTACAGAGACTTATGAGCCTCATCCAGGATTTTGGTTCTAAGCTCGCCACCTATAGGTATCCATACCCTTCCAAAACGTGTCCTAACACCAAGGGTGTTATATTCCAACTTGTCCTGTTGGCCAACCATCCTCTCCTTCTTTATGTTTTCTTCTCTCAGTGCATCATCCTGAGCCTTTTCAATTTCCCTCATCACATCCGGTGTTACCACCAACTGGCAAGCTTTCACTCTAATAGGAGCAGGCACATCCTTTCGGCTTAGAGCGTCAGCCACCACGTTCGCCTTTCTATGATGGTATATGATTTCACAATCATAATCCTTTAAAAGTTCCAACCATCGCCTCTACCTCATATTCATCTCCTTTTGTTCGAAGAAGTACTTCAAACTTTTGTGGTCGGAGTAAATGGTAAACTTCACCCCGTTAAGATAGTACCTCCATATTTTCAATGCGAATATGACAGCATCAAGTTCCAAATCATGAGTCGGATAATTGACTTCGTGAACTTTCATCTGTCGGGATGCATACGTGATCACTCTCCCACGTTGCATTAGCACGCACACCAATCCCTGACCCGAAGCGTTAGAGTATACCACCAAGTATTCATTGCCCTTGGGAAGGGGCAAGACTAGAGCTTGGGTTAGCTTCTCTTTCATTTCCTTAAACGTCTCATCCTCGGCCGAACCCCATTCGTATTTTACCTCCTTCCGTGTCAACTTCGTCAACGGCGAAGCTATTTTAGAGAAATCCTGAATGAATCTCCAATAGTAGACCGCCAATCCTAATAAACTGTGGATTTTAGTTGGCGTCTTAGGAATATCCCAATCTCTTACTGTCATTATATTTGTTGGGTCCACCATAATGCCGTTTGGGTTAATGACGTGACCTAAGAATTGGACTTCCCTAAGCCAGAACGTGCATTTGGAGAACTTAGCATACAGTTTCTCCTTCTTCAAAGCTTCCAACACCTCGTTCAAGTGACATGCATGATCACCCTCGTTCTTGGAGTAGATGAGGATATCATCGATGAACATAATCACTGATCGGTCCAGCATCGGTCGACACACCCTGTTCATCAAATCCATGAATGCTGCAGGGGTGTTTATCAATCCGAAGAACATCACGCGGAACTCGAAATGTCCATAACACGTGCAAAATGCGGTTTTCGGTATGTCTTCTTCCCTCACCTTCAAGTGATGGTACCCAGATATAAGGTCAATTTTTGAATCAACCTGCGCTGTTTAATTGATCAAACAGGTCGTCGATCCTTGGTAAAGGGTACTTGTTCTTCACCGTTCGTTTGTTTAACTCACGATAGTCAATACACATTCTTATCGAACCATCCTTTTTTTCACAAACAACACCGGAGCATCCCAAGGCGAGAGTCGATACGGAGCCTTTGACACGGGCGAGGCATCTAGTACTAAGTCGATTCGGAACTCAATCTCTCTTTCGGGTGGTATCCCAGGCAAATCCTCTGGAAACACCTCCGGGTACTCGCGTACCGTGGGTACATCGTCTAGTTCTTTCACTTCCTTATACTTGTTAATCACGTACACCAAATAAGCCTCGCATCCGCGCCTCAGGTAATCTACTGCCTTAATCATTGAGATGACGTAAGACATCGGGGCATCACTATCTCTAAAAATGTAAGGCCCCAAACCCGGGAGGCCTCACTTGTTGGATTTACTCATTCCCAAATAGTTCTTAAACTTGAATATCAAAATAACGCAGCGAAAAATTTCATTACAACATAATCGTGACATTGTTCAACATTCGGAAGCGTAACATAGTCTAATACATAAACATCACATAAGCTAATCATAGCAGGATGCGAGTCTTCATATCATCCGAGTAACTCATCAAGCCGCCCAGCATCACCGTCCATCATCATAACCTGCCTTAACCTGGATGTGCATACTAAAATGTCAGCTACGCTGGTGAGTTCTAGCTTTTCATAAAACCTTAACTTCAAATATTTTCCAAAAACATATCATTTAACTTCATTAATGTCACACCCCAACCGACGGCGGAATCATCGGGGCGGGACATGTAGACTGTTCATGAGCACAAAGTTGACTAAATTGAAATATATTAATCATTCAAATTCATTCCAAGTATTCAAGATAAAACCAAATCAAACCAAGTACTTAAAATGAAATACATAATCCTTTATTTAAAATTATCTAGGTCCAAAACTTAAGTGTAGTAAGTCTTGATCAAAATCACACATTAGTACCTGAAACATGAATAAAATAAGGTCAACTAAAAAGTTGGTGAGCATATACATGTTTGCATATAGATAGCATATAGATTATGAATAAACAAATCCTTACATAACATTATAAAATAAGGCATTTATGTAGAGCAGCTATTGTGTAACCAAATTACAATCAAACCTTTGTAACTAGCTTGCAAAATTGTGTTGTCGGTAACAATCACCCCAATCTGGATGGGTTTGTCAGACTCAATAGAACTATCATTGTTTACCGTCGGCTTGAATAGTTAATGATTGCACATAAATTGCACGCAAAAGTTAGCATAACTAGCACTCAGGCATAAAGCTCAAATTGCACACATGAATGTAAAGAGGATTTGTATTTGTGTAGTTTGTGTAAATGTAAGCAATAGTTTGTATAGTGTTCATGTTCCACCCCAAAAAGTGTAAAAGTGTAAAAGGGGATATGTAATACTCACATGATTCGAAGGCGTAGCTAACACGAGATACTAGATAGTAATATGATCCTTGTAATGCACAACGTTAACATATGGTGGAATGTATATTGCATTAATAGTGTGCGCAATAGTCTATGTCTAAGTCTAGGGTTGGATTGGATGTGTGTATAAAGTTAGTGGTTTGTACTTTGAAAAGTATTGTATAAAATGAAGGATTTGAAATGGATATTTTTAGAAAATTTTGGTTAAGGTTTGAGTTTGAATAACCAAATAGGTAAGTTATATAGTTATTATTTATTTAGTTATGAAAATAATGTAGATGTTAGATGTAATTAAGTGTAAATTAAATAATTATTTTTGATCAAATATAAATTAAATAAATAATCATCACCTTATTTATTTATTTATTTATATAACTTAGTCGTTAAAATACTATTTAAGTGTAGGGTTTAACAATAAGTATAAATTTCATTTTGTAAATAATTTCTATTTATTTTAAGATTAAGTATTTGATCTTTTTAAATAAAGTTAATACAAATTTTTATAAATCAACTATTTTTATTTGAAAATTTAATCTGAAATACTTATTTTTTTTTAAATAGTAAAATTAATTATTCTGCCAAGATTTTTTCCTCACACACGACCGTGCCTGGGACAAGGCACGGTTGTGCTAGAACCACGGGCGCGACCGTGTTGATCAAACAAAGGACATAAATAAGCTGATTACTAGGCACGACCATGCCTGGGCCAGGCATGTCCATGTCTATTGTCCTGAGGCACGACCAAGTCTAGTCAAGAGGCATGACCGGGTCTGAGTGTGTGAGGCACGACCGCGCTGGGATTTGTACGACCGTGTCCCATGAAGCATGACCTAGCTAAAAGACTAGCGCGACCGTGTTCGTTCCAAAACATAAGCGAATTTACTATTTCTTATGATAATGATGTTTGGAATCATAGGGTTTTCATCCATTAGGTTATTACGAGTCTTTTTTTATAGTTTAATTGTATTTAAAACGTGTTCAAAGCAGGGTTCGATTAAACCATTTTAGGATGAACCCTAGATTCGGGTCCGTGTTAAATTGGATATTGTAAGCCCAAATTAGGTTAGGGCTTTTGATATATAGACTAAAAGGAAAGTGTGGAAGATTTCAATTACCCGAAAAGATGATTAATCGATAGCGCGTGGTAGAAACGAGTTCCGGCGACGACGGTTTGATCTCCGGTGCCCTTTTGCTGCAATTCCGATGACTCAGTGTTTTTGGGAGCTTCAGAGAGGATTGATAGTGCGTTTGCTTGGTAGAATTGCAACCCAAATGGTGAATTCGATGGTCTCGTGAGAGGATTAGGCGGTTATGAGATAAATCGACGAAATTGAGTTTATTTGTTGTAGATGTCATGATTAACATTCTAAATTGGGTTGTTAATGGTAGAAACGTGCGCAACGGTTACGAAATAAAACGATTCCGCGATTAAAGGCTGCATTTACGTTTCAGTTGACCAGCGGCGCGACCATGCCCAAAAGAGGCGCGACCGTGCCAAGGCACCGGACGCGACCGTCCAAAGCAAGGCGCACGACCATGCCATAACACTTGACGCAATCGTGTCAGAACGAGGTGCGACCGTGTCTATTAGGGTTTCTTGTTAATTTATAAAAATCAATCCTTGCAAGTTTCAGTATTGACATATTTGTATAAATATGGACTTATGTATAGTTTAATAGTGTATACTCGTGTAAAATTTGTGGGCTTGCATTGAAACATAGTATTTAATTGTTGGTACAAATAGAATAAGTCAGTGTATTAGAATTTGGTTTGAAATGTATCACATTGAATTGAAATATAGATAATGAAAATCATAAACGTTACAGTATCCCCATGTTGAGGGAATTTCGTCCCGAAATTTAGCTAGTGGAGGTGACGGCATCAGTGAAGAGATGGGGGTACTTGAGCTTCATTTGGTCCTCTCATTCCCAAGTAAACTCAGGACCACGTTTAGATTCCCAACGAATTTTGACAATAGGAATACTGCTTCGTTTGAGCTGTTTGACTTCGCGATCCATGATTTCCACTGGTCTCTCAACGAAGTGCATCGTTTCGTCAATGTGCACGTCGTCAAGAGGTATGTGGAGATTCTCATCAGCAAGAAATTTCTTCAGATTAGACATGTGGAAAGTAGGATGCACATTGCCAAGTGATGGAGGTAAATCGAGTTTGTAAGCCAATTTCCCAATCCTTTCAAGGATCTTAAATGGACCCACATAGTGAGGTGCTAACTTTCCTTTCTTTCCAAAACGGATCACACCCTTCCACGGAGACACCTTTAGAAGAACAAGGTCACCGACTTGGAATTCCAAGGGTTTTCGTCGTTTGTCGGCATAACACTTTTGTTCACTTCTCGCTACTCAAATGTTATCACGGATTTGGATAATCTTGTCGGATGTTTCTTGAATTAGCTTGGGACCGGTGATTTGTGCTTCACCAATTTCGTTCCAACAGACAGGAGAACAACACTTGCGACAATAGAGAGCTTCAAATGGAGCCATGTTGATACTCTTGTGGTAGCTATTATTATAGGAGAACTCGATTAGGGATAGATTTGAATCCCAATTGCCACCAAAATCGATTACACAAGCTCTAAGCATATCCTCAAGAGTTTGGATTGTTCGCTCGGTCTGACCATCAGTTTAGGGATGGTAAGCTGTGCTCAAATCCAATTGTGTACCAAGAGAATTTTGGAGAGATTGCCAAAAATGAGAGGTGAACCGAGCATCTCTATCGGAGATTATGTTTAAGGGAACACCGTGACGGCTCACAATTTCGTCAATGTAAATTCGGGCAAGTTTCTCAACCCGATAGTCTTCACGGATAGGCAAGAAATGAGCAGACTTGGTGAGATGGTTAATGATCACCCAAATACTATCATAACCACTTGAGCTGCGAGGGAGTTTGGCAATGAAATCCATGGCTAAGTTTTCCCATTTCCACACGGGAATTTTCGGTTGTTCAAGTAGACCGGAAGGACGTTGATGTTCGGCTTTGACTTTGGAGCAAGTTAGACATTTGGCAACATAGAGAGCAATGTCTTTCTTCATACCGGGCCACCAATATTGTTGGCGATGATCTTGGTACATCTTATCCGCACCAGGATGAATAGAATATCGAGTCTTGTGAGCCTCTTTCATAAGAAATGCATGGAGATCATCGTGATCGGGAACCCAAATACGGTTTAAGTAATAAAGTAAGCCATTTTCAACACCACATGACATTTCCTCGTACATGTTACCCTCGGTGATTGAGACGTGTTGAGCTTCTAAGATGCGGTTTTGAATGTCGGTTTGAATTCGGACACATTGAAGCATGACATGGTCCTTTCGACTCAAAGCGTCGGCTACAACATTCGCTTTGCCGGGATGATAACGAATCTCGCAGTCATAGTCGTTAAGGAGTTCAACCCAACGTATTTGCCTCATATTGAGTTCTTTTTTATTGAAGATGTGTTGGAGACTTTTGTGGTCGGTGAACACCACACATTTTGTGCCATAGAGGTAATGTCTCCAAATCTTTAATGCGAATACGACCGCACCGAACTCGAGGTCGTATAATTCTTCTCATGAATCTTAAGTTGCCTTGATTCATAGGCGATTACTTTGCCTCGTTGCATGACAACACAACCGAGACCTTGGTTGGAAGCATCACAGTAAACAACTAGATCATCATTCCCATCAGGGAGAGTCAAAAGAGGAGCATTGCACAACTTTTGCTTGAGAGTTTGGAAAGCTTCTTCTTGTTTTGGTCCCCATTCATAAGGTTTACCATTATGTGTTAAAGCGGTAAGAGGGACAGCAATCTTAGAGAAATTTGAGATGAAACGACGATAATATCCCGCTAAACCAAGAAATGAACGAACTTCGGTGGGGGTCTTCGGGGCATTCCAATTCTTAACCGCTTCGATCTGAGCAGGGTCAACATGAATTCCCTTGTCGTTGATGATATGACCAAGAAATTGAACTTCCTTTAGCCAAAATTCACATTTGGAGAATTTGGCATATAGTTGTTCCTTTCTCAAGAGGTCTATAACTAGTCTAAGGTGTTGCTCATGGTCGGATTTAGTCTTGGAGTAGATTAAGATATCGTCAATGAAGACGATCACGAGTTTATCAAGGTACGGTTTGCACACACGATTCATGAGGTCCATGAAAACTGCAGGTGCATTGGTTAGCCCAAAAGGCATGACCAAGAACTCGTAGTGACCATACCTTATTCGGAAGGCAGTCTTTGGAATATCTTCCTCTTGTACACGGAGTTGGTGATAACCAGACCGAAGGTCAATCTTCGAGAAGCAAGTAGAACCTTGAAGTTGATCAAAAAGATCATCAGTTCTAGGCAAGGGATAACAGTTATTGAGGGTAAGCTTGTTGAGTTCGCGGTAGTCAATACACATGTGGTATGATCCATCCTTCTTCTTGACGAATAACACGGGTGCACCCCACGGTGAATGACTTGGACGAATGAAGCCCTTGTCGGAGAGCTCTTGGAGTTGACTTGCAAGTTCTTGCATTTCAGAAGGTGCAAGACGGTAAGGAGCTCTAGCCACGGGGTTCGCTCCGAGTATATGGTCAATGCCAAATTCTACTTGTCGAACGGGTGGAAGACCGGATAGATCTTCGGGAAATACTTCGGGAAAGTCCCGAATGATGGGAATGTCTTGGATACTCTTCTCTTTGACATCCTCTCGAACAATATGAGCTAAGAAGGCTACGTACTTCTTTCGTAAGTACTTTTGGACGGTAGTGCATGACATTAACTTGAGTCCTTTGCAAGGTCTTTCACCAAAGACTCTTAACATTTCTCCCGACGGTAGAGGTATTCGGATGCATTTCTCGAAACAGATGACTTCGGCATGATGATTTGATAGCCAATCCATGCCTATGATGATATCAAAACTTCCTAGTGGCATTGGTACAAGGTTGATTGGAAATGTATGATCATTAAGTTCTAGAGAGCAGTCGTGAATAACAGAGTCAATTATAAGGGAGTCACCATTTGCTACTTCGACGGTGAAGGTTTTCTTTAATTGGGATCGTGTCTTTGCAAGTAAGGGTTCAAAGTTAAGTGACACAAAACTTTTATCGGCACCGGTATCAAATAAAATGGAGGCATATTGACTATTAACAAGGAACGTACTGTTGACCACATCATTGTTGGCTTGAGCTTCATTGGTGTTTATGTTGAAAGCACACCCACGAGCTCCGCCTTGTCTAGCATTGATGAACCTTGGGCACTGGTCACGAAAATGATTTGGGTTACCACATTCATAACAAGCACGCCCATTTGCAATTGCGGGCACACCTTGATTAGCCACTTGGGGGTTGGTTCGGTTTGGTGGGTTGACTTGGTCTACAAGTGCTTTGGCTCTACAAACATTGACTGTATGGCCATATTTCCCACAGTGAGTGAAAAGGCGACATGGAATGTTTTGGAGATGGTGATAATTGCATGTGGCACAGAGTGGGTAGATCCCAACATATGGCTTTTTGGCTGGTGCTTGAACCATAGGAGCAGCTTGGTTAACAGGGATAGCAGGAGTGACCATAGCATAATTTCTAGACTTTCTTTTCTTATTATTACAGGAGGGTTCAGTTGTGGCTTCTTTGATGTGTATGGGAGGGGTTGTAGTGTTGGGAACTTTCTTGGTGCCTTTTCTAGTCAGAGTTCCCGCTTTCACATGGTTGTCGGTTAAAGTAGCAGCTAGGCGGATAGCATCTTCGAGTGTTGCGGGATTTCTCCCTAAGACAGTATCTTGAATTTGCCTAGGTAATCCACCAATATACCTCTCAATGCAGCGGGATAAAGGTGTGACCATATGGGGCACAAGTAGACTCAACTCATGGAACCGAGTTGTATAAGCTAGACTTTCTCCACCTTCTTGGGCAAGATCCCAAAACTCGGCTTCCAGTTTCTTTACCTCATTTCGAGGACAAAATTCTTCGGTCATTAGCCTTTTAACCTCATCCCAAGGTAAGGCCATTGATACTTCCACGCCTCTAGTTCTCTTTTTCCCATTCCACCACGTGAGTGCCCGTTTTTGTAAGACACTTGTGGCGTGACGAACACGAAGGTTATCAGGGCAGTCACTATTGAGAAAGGTATTCTCAATACTTTCGAACCATTGAAGAAGTCTTGTAGCTCCTTCGGTACCATAGAACTTAAGAGGATTACATGAGTTGAAGTGTTTGAAGGTGCATTGTGATGGGTTGGCACAACCATTACCATTAGCCACATGGTTACCATTTGTGGCACCATTAGCTTGAGTGAGTTGGGTTACAAGTTGTGTAAGGATAGCAGCGATGTCGGTATTGTTGTTGGTCACGGTAGCACGCGGGGATGCATTCTACATAATTGCACAACACTAGAAAAGATGTAAGAACTTATGAATGTTGATTGAATTTTAAAAGATAAGATAACAAATAAAATAGTAATTCATAGTTTGGATTGTACTCAAATAGTGATATAATCACTTGAATACTGTGACACATTAAGGTTAATTAAACTCATATAATTTTTCAAGGAGACATGCTTTATCCTATAAGTAAACACTCATCCCGGGAATTCCCAGGAAAGCATACGTGTCCCTCGGTTGATTGGGATTTATGCAATATGCTTTCCTAGACAGAAAACCCAGAATACAGGTGTCACTCTTCCAGATTGCACGTGTCCTCAAATAATTAACAAAGTTTTAAAGCCTTAACGAGGAAATAAAGAAACTTTATAGATTTAGATCCATGGAGTCTCCACATGCTAAGAAGATGATGATAGGGAAGTAGGTAAGAATATTATGAGGTTTTAGTGTATAGGTAGGGATATTGTTTATTTAATTTTTATTTAAGTATATCTTAATAAGTCATGAATTTTTTTTTACAAGTAAGGCATCAAAAATAAATAATAACTAATCATAGTAAGCATGTAACACATAGCATGTAACACATAGCATGTAGCACATATCACATAATCATGAAGCATGGCATAAGTGGGTGTCCAAAAGTTATAGTCTAGGTCAAGGGTGTCTAATAACCTAGTTCCCTATAACCAAGGCTCTGATACCAAGCTGTCACACCCCAACCGACGGCGGAATCATCGGCACGGGACATGTAGACTGTTCATGAGCACAAGGTTGACTAAATTAAAATATATTAATGATTCAAATTCATTCCAAGTATTCAAGATAAAACCAAATCAAACCAAGTACATAAAATGAAATACATAATCCTTTATTTAAAATTATCTAGGTCCAAAACATAAGTGTAGCAAGTCTTGATCAAAATCACACATTAGTACCTAAAACATGAATAAAATAAGGTTAACTAAAAAGTTGGTGAGCATACACAAGTTTGTATATAGATAACATATAGATTATGAATAAACAAATCCTTACATAACATGATAAATTAAGACATCTATGGAGAGCAGCTATTGTATAACCAAAGTACAATCAAACCTTTGTAACTAGCATGCAAAATTGTGTTGTCGGTAACAATCACCCCAATCTGGGTGGGTTTGTCAGACTCAATAGAACTATCATTGTTTACCGTCGGCTTGAATAGTTAATGATTGCACATAAATTGCACGCAAAAGTTAGCATAACTAGCACTCAGGCATAAAGCTCAAATTGCACACATGAATGTAAAGAGGATTTGTATTTGTGTAGTTTGTGTAAATGTAAGCAATAGTTTGTATAGTGTTCATGTTCCACCCCAAAAAGTGTAAAAGTGTAAAAGGGGCTATGTAATACTCACATGATTCGAAGGCGTAGCTAACACGAGATACTAGATAGTAATATGATCCTTGTAATTCACAACGTTAAACTATGGTGGAATGTATATTGCATTAATAGTGTGCACAATAGTCTATGTCTAAGTCTAGGGTTGGATTGGATGTGTGTATAAAGTTAGTGGTTTGTACTTTGAAAAGTATTGTATAAAATGAAGGATTTGAAATGGATATTTTTAGAACATTTTGGTTAAGGTTTGAGTTTGAATAACTAAATAAGTAAGTTATATAGTTATTATTTATTTAGTTATGAAAATAATGTAGATGTTAGATGTAATTAAGTATAAATTAAATAATTATTTTTGATCAAATATAAATTAAATAAATAATCATTACCTTATTTATTTATGTAACTTAGTCATTAAAATAATATTTAAGTGTAGGGTTTAACAATAAGTATAAACTTCATTTTGTAAATAATTTCTATTTATTTTAAGATTAAGTATTTGATCTTTTTAAATAAAGTTAATACAAATTTTTATAAATCAACTATTTTTATTGAAAATTTAATTTGAAATACTTATTGTTTTTAAAATAGAAAAATTTATTATTCTGCTAAGATTTTTTTCCTCACACACGACCGTGCCTGGGACAAGGCACGATCGTGCTAGAACCACGGGCGCGACCGTGTTGATCAAATAGAGGACATAAATAAGCTGATTACTAGGCACGACCATGCCTGGGCCAGGCACGTCCGTGTCTATTGTCTTGAGGCACGACCAAGTCTAGTCAAGAGGCATGACCGGGTTGAGTGTGTGAGGCACGACCGCGCTGGGATTGGCACGACCGTGTCTCATGAAGCACGACCGCGCTAGAAGACTAGCGAGACCGTGTTCATTCCAAAACATAAGCGAATTTACTATTTCTTATGATAATGATGTTTGGACTCATTGGGCTTTCATCCTTTAAGTTATTACGAGTCTTTTTGTATAGTTTAATTGTATTTAAAACGTGTTCAAAGCAGGGTTCGATTAAACCATTTTAGGATGAACCCTATATTCGGGTCCGTGTTAAATTGGATATTGTAAGCCCAAATTAGGTTAGGGCTTTTGATTTATAGACTAAAATGGAAGTGTGGAAGATTTCAATAACCCGAAAAGATGATTAATCGATAGCGCGTGGTAGATATCAGTTCCGGCGACGACGGTTTGATCTCCGGTGCCCTTTTGCTGCAATTCCGATGACTCAGTGTTTTTGGGAGCTTCAGAGAGGATTGATAGTGCGTTTGCTTGGTAGAATTACAATCCAAATGGTGAATTCAATGGTCTCGTGAGAGGATTAGGCGGTTATGAGATAAATCGACGAAATTGAGTTTATTTGTTGTATATGTGATGATTAACATTCTTAATTGGGTTGTTAATGGTAGAAACGTGCGCAACGGTTACGAAATCAAACGATTCCGTGATTAAAGGCTGCATTTACGTTTCAGTTGACGAGCGGCGCGACCGTGCCCAAAAGAGGCGCGACTATGCCAAGGCACCGGGCGCGACCGTTCCAAAGCAAGGCGCGCGTCCATGCCATAGCACTTGACGCGACCGTGCCAGAACGAGGCGCAACCGTGCCTATTAAGATTTCTTGTTAATTTATAAAAATCAGTCCTTGCAAGTTTCAGTATTGACAGATTTGTATAAATATGGACTTATGTATAGTTTAATAGGGTATACTCGTGTAAAATTTGTGGGTTTGCATTAAAACATAGTATTTAATTGTTGGTACAAATAGAATAAGTCAGTGTATTAGAATTTGGTTTGAAATGTATCACATTGAATTGAAATATAGATAATGAAAATCAGAAATGTTACAATTAATAAAAGCGTACGAAAACATGCAATAACATAACATAACATCATAAACATAAGTCAACGAACATATCGAATCTGCGCCTTCTCATAATCGTCAATTCCAAAAACATCGCATACTGGTGGATTAACCTAAAGATCACCACCACTAGGCCCATCAACACTATACTGTCCTTCGGGTGAAGAAATCCTAGGGCCCGATACTTAGGTCATTCAACACCAAACTTCAAGCATAACATCACAAGGAGGATACGTACCAAACTTCAAGTACTGCACCCCGTAAGGCACAAGTACCAAACTTCAAGCACGACTACCCCGCAAGGTAAATCATACCAACTTCAAGGATCACGATAATCCCCTTGGTGACCGTCATCACCCTAGTTGTACAACAGTTGGCCAGCCACAAAGGTCCCTAAAAGGTAAAGGCCCATAACATACATCCCATACCCATAACCTTCATTCCCTAAGGAATAATGGCAGATTTGTTCGTTTATGACTTTCGTAAACATTCACTTCTTTTACTTCAAAACTTCAGTTAAAGCATTCATACGTTTTATTAAAAATCATTCATTCATTCATAAACTTCTTTTGGCAAAATATTTCATAAACACTTCTTTCATACCCCTTCCTTCCAAAACTTCGCTTCATGCGTACTTGATAAGTACGCAAGACCTGCTTCATGCGTACTTGATAACTACGCAGGACCTTCTTCATGTGTACTTAAGAAGTACACAGGATTACGCCGGACTTTCTTCCCCGTAAAAACCCTAACTTTTGCACGTAGATCTGATCATGTCAAGATCTCGACTTTTTGTTCAAAACGTTCATTTTTCCTTCTAGATGCTAGATCTATGTTCATTTTCAAGTTTTATGCGTAAAAACTTTAACTTTTCATCCAAAACCTGAAAACCCCAAAACGAACAAAAACTCATATGTAGACCAGATCGTTACCCGTATCGAGCTTCTGATTAGGAGGATCTTCCCACAAGCTATGGGGTAACACTTTGCTGAATTCTCGAGCCAATCCGTCTACTCTCTCTCTTTGGTTTCTCTCTCTAGAACTTGTAAAATGAGAGAAGAGAGATGGGCTAGGGTATTTATAGGGAGAGACTACCCTTGAGCCCATACGCGCGAAAGCCCATAGCCGGCCCATTCCATGCTCGTTTATTCCGTTCGTCTCGCGTTTAACCCGTTTTCATTTATTGCCGTTTATTATTTTTGGGATGTTATAAAAAACCTCGATTTCGCTACCGTTTGGAGCCTTGAATCGGATTAACTTTCGTTTACAAGTGATTTATGCTTCGTTGGCAGTTAACCAATCCATAGCCAACAAGACATCAAACCCTCCCAAAGCCGTAACAAACAATCTGACAGGGAACCTATGGCCTTATATTTTTATCCTGGAGTTATTAACTACATCAGTCACTCTCGCAGTTCTACCCTCAGCGGTTTCAACACTAAAGGCTCGTTCTATTTTACGGTTCTATTTTACTAACCGTGTATTATACTCGTTTACAGAAAGCGGCTGGTATAAAACTTTTACTGGCACCCCAATCAAATAACACGGAAACAAAAAGGGTTGTCAAGCATGAACGTACCTGACGCCACATCGGGGTCTACCCTGGCTTGGTCCTGCGTCAGTGCGTACGCTCGGGTCCTTACCCGGGGCCTTTCATCTTTCCTTTCGGTGCTCTTCCCTTTCCCAGTTTCCCCCACTCTTGGCTTTGTGCAGTCCCTACTCCTATGCCCTGTTCCCCCATAGTTATAGCACTTGTGGAGTTGGGGCCTTTCACATGAGTGGTGTCCAGTTTTGCAACACTTGAAGCATAGATTGGATCCCAGTCTGCACTCACCCATATGTTCCTTCCCACATTTATTACACATCACTATCTTCTCCACCCGAGCCCTCTTATCCTGAGCCCCAAACATCTTTCCACATGTTTGTTTGTTTTGGAAGCTCGGTTACTTCTTGGGTTCCTCAATGGAAACATCATTTAGTGCCAGGTCATCATACACTACACCACTGAGTTCCACCACCGAATCATAGGTGCTAGGTGTGTTTGCTTTGATGATAGTGCAGACCTTATCCGGAAATCCTTGGATGTAGCAAGCAATTTTTCGCTCCTCAGTCGTGATCAGATGTGGCACCAAACGTGCCAGTTCATTGAATCTGGTAGTGTATTGCCGATGTGTTCTACTTCCGTCTTTAAATCCCAGAAACTCTCTTTACACTTTCTCAATTTCATTCCTTAGGCAGAAGTTCTTGATCACCAATGTTTTCAAATCGTTCCACAGCATTGTGTCAACCGTCTCGCCCCCCTTAGCTTGACGCACACCTTTCCACCAATGGGATGCTTCCTCCCTCAAGGAGTTAGCAGCAAATTTCACCACATGATTCGCTCGACACTCGCTCAGATGGATGGCGGCTTCCATATGTATCACCCAACCAAAAGTAGCTATTGCGTCATTATTTCTACTCTGAACCGGTGGGTCACATGCCTTGAAGGACTTATAGTCGCAACCGCGCGCAGGCGGTGCGTTAACTGCCTCAATGATCGGGCATCAGTTGCCGTGTTGGACCCGCCGCCTCATTAGCCTTCTTCAATGTTTCTAGCAGCAGATCTGACAAGGTAACCTTCATCAGCTCAGTAAACTCGCTTGCCAGGGCCACCTTCACTTCTGGTTAGAAAGTGAAGTGTTGTTCTTCCATGGGAGTCTGTTCAGTTCCATGCACGCCTACTTCCGGTTCTGTGTGGACACTTCTTTCTTCACTGTACTACTAACGAGCATGAGTCCTACCATGACCACCGATACGACCGCCGGTACGGCCCCCACAGAACACAAGAATCCAATGTCGTTCTATAAGACAAGGAATCCAATGTCATCACGCGTTAACAAATAGAATTCAACAAGTATTTTAAGATGTTAATATACACTGGTCATCTACAATTAACCATTACACTACCTTTTGACTTCAATTTGACCACCTTTATGATTCCATCAGAACACAAGTCTTTATCTAATACTATACACATACTATTTCCATACCTGATGTTGTGGCTCGAGTTACCCGTACTGGCATCCACTATCGGTCCCATTCACAGTTTAAGTTCGGACACTGGGGGTGTCCAAATCGCTCAAACTATTGCTCTAATACCAACTTGTAAGGCCTCAAACCCGTGAGGCCTCACTTGTTGGATTTACTCATTCACAAACAGTTCTTAAACTTGAATATCAAATAACGAATCGAAAATTTTTATTTCAAACATAAACATGACGAAGCGTAAACATTGTCTAAAACATAACATAACGTAATAAAAACATAACGGGATGCCAGACTTCATAGATCCACCGGGTAACTCTTCATCGCTTACCAAGCATCACCGTCCATCGTCCATACTTGGCATTAACCTGAATGTGGATACTAAAAGTCAGCTACGCTGATGAGTTCTAGCATTTCATAATAACTTTAACATATACATTTGCCAAAAACATAACATTCATTCATTTAATAAAACCATACGTAAAAACCTGCAATAACTTAACATCATCAAAACCTCGTAATCATATCATCATAGCATAAGTCAACATGAACCGAATCTGCCCCTTCTCGTACCCGTCAATTCCATACATCACATACTAGTGGAGAAACCCCGAGGCACGCCACCACTAGGCCCTTCAACACCGTACATTACCTGTACGTGGAGAAACCTAGGGTCCGATACCCCAAAGCCATTCAACAACAGAACCTTAGGAACGGTACAACAAGGATACACACACATTCACTTTAAGCACGACGTCCTAAAGGATATCACGTAGCTTCACCTTAAGCATTGCTCCCTCGCAGGGACCAGTACCTTCAATAGGGATACCGGTAACCCCCATGGTGACTGTCGTCACCCCTTTATCCACCAATTGTACAACGGTTGGCTAGCCACAAAGGCCCCTAAAAGGTAAGGCCCATAACATACATGCATACCTTAGCTCCCGAAAGAACTCGTGGCAGATTCGTTCATTTCGTGACTTTTTATAAAAACCGTTACCGCCTTTCCATCATTTTAGTTAAAGCATTCATACGTTTTATTGTATAACATTTCCTTTGTAAACCGTTCGTAAACCATGCATAAACTTCTTTTTCAAAACATTTCGTAAACACATTTCAACTTTCCTTTCGTAAACATCATTTCACAAAACATCATTTTGTAAGTATGCACACCAGCCTCAAAACATTAATAAAACATTTAAAAGGGGGCTCTAGAACTGACCTGGTAAGCTAGTCCCGTTGTCCTAAACCAAAGGCCCAATAACGTCACGTACGATCTGGATTGAGTAGTTAAATACACATCAGACCTAATCCCGACTCTAACGGTTTAACCATTCTGAATTAGGCAAACTTAAGGCTAAGTTCACCTTCTACCAACCTGGTGAACTTACTTATGAACTTAAGCTAAGTTCGCCTGATTTGGCCAAACGAACTTGTCCTATGAACTTAATCAAGTTCGCCCCTTGATGCCTTAGCGAACTTATTAAGTTCGCCACATCAGAGCCCGACGAACTTAACAAGTTCGCCCTGTGGGCTGTCTTCTTCCCCACAAAACCCTAACTTTTGCACCCATATCTGAGTTCGCCAAGACCCGATCTTTTTACATCAAAAAACGTTCGTTTATCATTAATGAAGCTAGATCTACGTTTATTTTGAAGTTTCATACGTAAAAGTGTCAACTGTTTAGCCAAAACCTGAAAACCCCAATACTACTAAAAACTCATATCTAGATGAAGTCGTTACCATTTTCGAACTTCTGAATCGGAGGATCTACTCACGAGCACTGGAGGAACAAGATGCTAGCTTCACGGGTCGATTCAAAAACTTTCTCTCTCTACGGTTTCTCTCTCTGGAATGTGTAAAATGAGAGAAATGAGGTGGGCTAAGGTATTTATAGGGAGAGGCTCCCCCCTTTGAGCCCATTCGCGCGCAAGCCCAAAGGCCGGCCCATTCCTCGCTCATTTATTTCGTTCAAGTTGTTGAATCAAATAGATTTACCAACTTCTATAATGACTCATTGCTCTTGCAGATGTCATTCCCTGTCATGTGCTATGAACAACCACTATCAACAAACCAAATGTTATTAATAGTCCCTCTTGGTTAATCCTGCACATCTAACAAAAAAACATTAATTTGAAATTGGGACCCAAGCCATGGTAGTCATGGTCGTCCATCTGTATCAAAATAATAAACTTCATTCCATTCACAATCGAATCTCTCATCGATTTTGATTTCTCCGACGAGTCACAAACATAAACTTTAGATTTCCAAACATACTTCTGTTTATTAAGTTCTTTTTGCTTAAAATGTGAAGTGTTTGAACAATCTTGTTCATTTGAAAATGTTTAGATTGTGAAAACTCTTGTTGTTCTAAATTTTTTCTCAATCTTCTGTTTCTTCTCCGTCTTTGAGATCTAGAAAGCCTAACCTCAGATTTTGAATTACCCTTTGGTGTGTCATGAGGTTTAACCATATTTGGGTTAACAGAAGGCTTACCAGGAGTTCTTACCTTTCCTGGAGTAACATGTCGTGTGACACCCAACATCTCAGGTCAATATCCATATTATATAAATGCACGTTCACAAAATATATCTTCTGAATTTTATTTTGACTAAGTAAAGTCAAGGAGTCTAGCAAAGGAACTTATTTCATGATTAGTAATTATTAGAGAATTACTAAGAAAAGGTAAGCAGTTATAACCCGCAAAATACAGTTGTTGGTGATTAAAAAGAATTTCATTTCAGAAAAGTCTAGTGACACAGTTAAGTATAAAAACGTAAATATTAATAACTAAACTTTTATAAAAAGTTGACACATAAATAATTGTTACATGACTCTAAGTTATTTTATGTGTATACATGTATAATATAGCATAGTAGTGACTAAGTCGGGTTATCTAGTGATCAATTGAAATCAGATAAACCACATAAAATCATACAACTATTAAACCATTTAAAGTTTTTATACCAGGTATTAGATCACACAACCACTTAGAGGATTTTTACCACTAAAACAACCCACATATCTAGTCATTAATAGATTAGACAACACCTTACTCCCCACCCACACCCTCTCGACCGAAGGAAGGGCTTAGGCCCCCACTATCTCCTTTAATGCCATGCTACTTGGCACACATGCATGCCTTCTTCCAAGGTGATCATTACATGCAATTTCCATCATATTTAATTCACCCTCTTACACAGTCAAACTCTCACTATACCATATGTATACACACATACGGCACACACATGCACATTCACACACACACCTTTTCAAATGAATCCAAGAGCAAACCATAGAGAACTTAGCTAGAAGCTTGAAGATTCAAGCGAATTCTTGAGGTTTAGGAGCCAATTTCGCTAGCAAGACAAGCCATTTCTCAGCTTTTTGTTGTAATTCTTCACCTAGCTTGTCTAGTGGCATGAAACCGTCATCCATCTTTTATGTCTTCTTTACTCCCTTAAATTAAGCATGTTGTTCATCCTAATAATTAAAGAGGTTTAAAAAGCTAAAGAGTTTTATAAAGTTTAACTTTATTATGTTTAAAAAAAAAGGATGTATGTAATTCGAAAATGATAAGCTTTTATACATAGATTATTAACTTAAAATATTTTATGAGGTATTTGTTATTTTGATTTCATGATGCTAAGTTATGAGTCGTTAAACAAAAAGTTCTCTAAATATATACATAAAGGGCTGAAATTTGTATGCATAAGTGTTTATGTTGTTGTTTTGATTATGTATGATAAGTTATAGTTGATAAATAAAAAGCATGATTTATATTATAAAAAGGATTGTTAATACTTGGTTAAGTGAAGTGTATATTTTATATATATACCTATATAATTGTAATTTATATATATGCATATATGAGTGTGTTTAAAGTTTATATATGTGTGGATCTTGATAAATATATGTACGGGAGTACGTTTATTTTGTTAACTTGGACAAGTTGCTAGGTATAGATATGTATATATGAGAAACATGTATGTACATAGTTAAGGTTAATAATCATGAAAATGTTTATATTAAATAATAAAACGTATTAACATCTTAAAAATAAAGCATGAAAAGTCTTAGACAAAACATTCAAGAGATTTAGAACTTGCAAGATATACGTATTTATTTGACATGAAAAATGAATATGATTAAAATGTCTAAGACACGTAGAAATTATAAAGATCATATATGTATATATTATGATAGATTAGTCATCGAGGAATTATGTGTATGAAAATTTAAAAGACGTTTCGGTATAAGTATATATGAACACATGTTATTGTGAAACATTGCTAAATATATGTTGAAATATGGTTATACTTGTGTGTAGATATTGGTGAAAATATAAGTACATGACAAGATAATGAATATCGTTCGGAAAAAGTAATCATATATGGGTGTGTTAACATGGATTATGTGCACATAGGAGTAGTCATACGTATAACATACTTGATCAATATCTATGATTTTATATAATTATTGGAAAGAAATAATTATGTGTTTTTAAGTGACTTTAATGTAAAATATTATAAAATATTGCAAAAATAATACTTATTTTTGAATATATATAATAAGTCACCAATGTGGAAATATATATATACTTTTCCGGAAAATACGTAAAGTGTCTAAACTTGAATAATAATCACCAATGAGTCATTACAAGAAAATAATGTTTTAAATAAACAAAGTCGTACTTAACAAGAATAGTTAAGTCGGGTGAACAACTTGCGTTTAAGACGGGTAGTCTTAACGTGTTTAGTATCCTTGTGTAAATAGGATACGGATAGGCTGGGCTGCTATTATTTGAAATATTTGCTAGCATTTACTTCTGTCGAGGTGAGTTTCACTAACCCCTTTTTATTAAGTTTTTGAAATGTTTTGGGGTGGAGACATACTTGTAAAGAATTTTTGTATGTAAATAAATGAACTAATGATCAGACCGTGTGTGTGTATTAAGGGAAAAATAAAGTGCTTAAAGTCCTTGAAATAAAAGTTAGTAACCATTAGCTATGGACTTAGCCCGAGATTTTATGGATAGTACTATTGGGGGTGACGCCTCCGGTCATGATTAGTCGCGCTAATCAGGGGTCCAAATGGCCGAATGACTGCATATTGTCTTAACTCGCAGAAAGGCGAGGGGAGGCACAGAAAGTTGGGGTTTGGTTACGATCTCGTGCATTACATATTATTTGTATTCCTTGCAAGTTTACAAATAGGGTCAATTGATCATATTAGTATTCGGATTCATTGGTAATACATACTAAGAGTTTTGATCGGTAAATGATCAGGTTTAAACAATGTATTTATGATAACTCTTGATAATAACTTGTGAACTCACCAACCTAGTGTTGACGCTTTTAAGTATGTTTTCAGGAAATTGAACGTGGTCTTCAAGTTATCAATGTAGGTTACATGCATGCATGATGGATACGGCTTTTGGAGGATTTTTCTTGTATAACTCATGGTCATGAGTCATATTTGTGAAATCTTAAACTTTTGTAAACTCAAGTTAATATTTTGTGATGTAAACATTTTAAACTTGATTATGTATCCAATTACATGTATGTGTTTGCGGTAATCATATGCTTTGGAAACCATGAATGTTACGCCTTGCGTTTCCGCCTTGGCGGGGTGTGACATGTCGGTTACCTTTGGCGTTGTGTGGACAAGCAATCCGAATGTGACCCACAAGACCACAGTGAAACCAAGATCTCGTCTCACGATATTCTCTCATATAAGGAATCTTCACACGATAAGATGCACTTGAAGAAGATTTTCCTACATGAACTTCTTTTGGCTTTATTTTCTTTGGAACTCCAAATTTTGCAACAGGTTTTGATTCAGGCTTCATCTTCTCAGGAAATACATGCTTCTCCCCTTTATTTTTGTAAGGACAGTTCACCACAATGTTTCCCAACTCATTACAATGAAAGCATGTACTCTTTATAATCTCTGACATATGGAACTCTCCTTGAATTTGAAGAACTTCCAATTGTATAATTTCCAGATGAATTAGAATCAACCTTAGTCTTCTTTCTTACCCTCTTTCGGTATCCCCTCTACCTTAGCTTCATCAAAACATTCATCATCACTATCAACAGGAATCTTAGTGTAATCTTCATTGAACTGAGAATGAACATAACCAAGACTACTAGTACTTCTATCTTGATCAGCATTATTATTGAAGTAACCAAGCAATATGGATGAGCGAACTAGATAAGTTCGCCTGATACTTCCTGATTGAACTTAATAAGTTCGCCTTAACTTCATTGCGCAAATAAGACCACAAGCGAACTTGATAAGTTCAAGCATAGTGTTGGAGCATATTCTGGTGAGAACAAGCTTGAAGATTTTATGTCTTAGTCATAGAGTCTTTGACTTGTAATTGATAGAATTGTTAACAACAGTTAAAGGGGAGTCTGCCAGGACATGTTTTGTATCTGTTGATAAAATCTGTATAAGTTCATAGAGAGGCGAACTTAAGCATCTTTAAGAGCTAATTTGTTAAGTTTGCCTAAGGAATATTGTACAAGTTCATAGAGAGGCGAACTTAACAAGTTCACCTAAGCATCTTTAGGGGCGAACTTGTTAAGTTCTCCAAAATACTTTTTATTTATTTATTTAATTTTTTTTTAACACTAGAGAACTAGATAAGTTCGCCCGAAATTAGTTCGCATGATACTGCCTGAGCGAACTTAATAAGTTTGCCTGAACTTCAGTGAGCAAATAAGACCACAAGCGAACTTGATAAGTTCAAGCATAGTGTTGGAGCATATTCTGGTGACAACGAGCTTGAAGATTTTATGTCTTAGTCTTAGAGTCTTTGACTTGTAATTGATAGAATTGTTAGCAACAATTAAAGGGGAGTATGTTAGGACATGTTTTGTAACTATTGATAAAATTTTGTATAAGTTAATAGAGAGGCGAACTTAACAAGTTCGCCTGAGCATATTTAGGAGCGAACTTGTTAAGTTCGCTTAAGGAATATTGTACAAGTTCATAGAGAGGCGAACTTAACAAGTTCGACTAAGCATCTTTAGGAGCGAACTTGTTAAGTTAGCCAAAATACTTATTTTTTTTAAGAACACTAGCGAACTAGATAAGTTCGCCTGAAATTAGTTCGACTTATACTGCCTGAGCGAACTTAATAAGTTCGCATGAACTTCACTGAGAAAATAAGACCACAAGCGAACTGGATAAGTGTTGAAGCACTTTCATGTGACAAACACTCTCGATAGATTATGGATAGATAGAGTCTTAGTTTAGTACTTTCATGTATGTATTTGTCTCTATTTGTAAGTGTCTGTATGTATTAGTTATCGAGTTGTATTTACTTTTACATATTGACTGTTGCAGATTTTTCTAAGTGTTTTGCGCACTTGTATGTGCGTAGGAGATACTTCCTGCGTACTTAGCAAGTACGCAAGAATACCTTTGCGTACTTGCTAAGTACACATGAGCAAATTGCCCTGCGCACTTGCTTAGTGCGCAGGCATCAGGTCATGTATAAATAGGAATGGTTGACAGTAGATAAGTACGCATTCAGATTAGCAAATACGCAGAACTTTGTAATCTCAGAACTTCTCTCTGTAACCTTCAAGTGTTTTTAATAGACGAACGTTTATAGTAATTATCTTGTCGGTTTACTTTGTTTCGTAAGACTCTCCACCTAGTCATGGGTATTCCGCACCCCGTCCGACTAGTAGACTCACTTGCATGTGATAATCCGCCACACCCGAGGGACCTACAAGTGGTATAAGAGCATTGCTCTTGATTTCGAATGTTGTGAGTGAGTTTGGAGAGTTTTCTATAGAGTTTTAAAATCAAAAAGGAGGTGTTTTTGTTGATTTTTGTGATAAAATAGGGGTAGCTCTTGAGCACTATTTTAGAAGTAAAAATACTCAAAAACCGACTTTTATTGTGTATTTTGAGTGTTTTGAGCATCAAAGGTTGGTTAGAAACAAGTTTCTGACCCTTTGGCTCATTTTGATTGTTAATCCGTCCGATTTTTGCCATCTCCATTGTGTTTTCCAGTGACCGGAATAGTTTGGTGAGAGTTGGTGAAAAGGTGTTCTGCATACTTACCATATCTGGCAAAAAGTATAGTCTTGCTGCGTACTTACTAAATACGCAAGAATAATCTCTTGCGTACTTACTAAATACGCAAGACTAATCTTGTGCGTACTTAAGTTAAATCATGCGTACTTATCATTTACCCATGCGTACTTATCAAGTACGCAAGAGCAAATTTTAAATACGCAAGACCATTCCTCTAAGTGCGCAAGGTTAATATCAAGTGTGCAAGTGTCTCTGATTTTTCTAGAATTTGACTAAGTGTTCACCATGTCGAATCTTCAGAACCTTGGGAACCTTTTAAACTATGACAATGAGATCGGTACTCCACAGAAACCGCCAAAGCTGCTAAATGTAAATGATTATTCTAACTGGAAGGCACGCTTTGAGCATTACATTTCATACACCTATTCCTTGTTATGGATACCAATCCTAGAAGGATATAAGCATTCCACACACATCTATCTTAATGATGAACTGCCTAAGCCTATCTCTAAACTCGATGAAGAAGAAAAGAAAGTTTATGATCGAGAGAAGAAGGCTCTTGGTTCAATCACTATGGCATTAACTCGGGATTTGTTCCACAGCTTCAGAGGTTATGACAACTCTAAGGATCTTTGGAAGGCACAACAGAAAAGATTCGAGGGGAATAGTGATATCAAGAAGAGTAAACGGGATCTACTCAGGAAGCAGTATGAATGCTTCAGATTTTTGGAGAATGAGTCTTTAGATGACCTCATCTCTAGATTCTATCATCTGCAGACAGAATTGAAAGCCTTTGAGCTCAAGTATCCTGAAGAATAGTTGGTGGAAAAGTTTTTGGATGCTTTGCCACCCAGGTTTGAAATGTACACAACCCTGATGAGAGAGAATCCAAAATTCTATGAAATGACAGTGGAGGAGGCAATTGGAAAGGTTCAAGCTCATAACATGAACCTTAGAAAGAAGGAGAACTCAGGAAGACCTCAGATACAAGACCCTTCTATGTATCATGGGACGTCTTCTACAACCAAATCTTCAGGCTCTGGAATTGCCCTTTTCTCTGGAAACTCTACTGAAGAAGACCACTCGAATGGTTGTGGTGGTCATGCATGCTATGCAACTGGATCAGGTTCTGGATCTCTTCAACAACATACCTCAAGAAATCCTCCCGCTACAACTTCAGCTAACCAATCAACTATAGCCAAAATAGCCGAAGATCATGTAGCACTATTTTCATCTTGTATGCTGGCCTACGTTAACTTCATAGGTGGCAAGCTTACAGATCCCGAGACAATTGAAGAAGATTTTAATCAAGTGGATCCTTATGACATGGAGGACATGGATATTCAATGGAATATGGCCATGATACTGAGGAGAGCCAAGCGTTTCCTGAACAGAACAGGAAGAAAGTTCATTGGCGGGCATTCTAATGCCAAGGTTGGTTTTGAAAAATCCAAGGCCAAATGCTATAAGTGTCTAAACTTTGGACACTTTGCTCGTGAATGCCAGAAAGAGAGAGCACCGGCTTCGGGTTTCACCAGACCTAGCCAAGGAAACAACCATGGCTACAACAACACTAACAACCACAATCAAAGCCACGGTGGTTCGTCCAATGCACTGGTAGCTCAACAGGATGACAACTTTGATTGGGGTGTTCATCTAGAAGATGCCATCATTGCACAAACTCAGGTTGGTCTCATGACTGAGATCATGGAGTTGATGGAAGCTGAGAAAAAGGAAGCTGAGGAGAAGGAAGCTGAAGAAAAGGAAGCTTCTGTAGCTGATCAAGAGGAATCTACTACTGTTGTTGCTCTCATGGCTATTGGAGAGGCAACAAGTTCATCAACTGAGCTAGATTCTAATCCTTTTTCTGTTATTTCTTGTTCTAAATGTCTAGGCTTAAAACTTGAAAATTCCAAGCTTCAAGACAAGGTCGAACCCCTTCGCATTGCAGCTCTAAGTTATAAAGAAAACGAAAAACGTTTTAAAGATTCAACTGAAACGTTGAAAAAGGAAAAACGTGAGTATTCACTGAAAATGAGCAATCAACAGCTTCACTTGGATATTGCATACAAGGGGTTGGAGAAAAGGAACAATGAAATTAACAAGCTGCAAAATGAAATATTGCAGTTGAAATGTTCTAATGAGAAGTTGAAAAACTCTCATTTTGTGGTGGAACACTACGAATCTGTAGTGAGGCAAATGAATGGCTTAGGGCTGGGTACTAATGCCATTCCTCCACCAGTTAGCGGGAAGTTTGTCAACAGCTTAGTAGACATTGATCTAACTTGTCTTGATGAGTCCTCAGGAAAGGATGATTCCTCTAAAAGGGATTATTCCTCAAGTAAGGCCAACTCCGCATCTGATGAGGAGTTCTTTACTGCTTCTGATGATGGGTCGGTTAACACTTTCGCTGAAGGAGTAGTATCTGAGGAGTTGTTATCTGAACAAAAAGTATAGAAAAAACATTATTACTAATAGTGATAACTGTATTTTAACTGAACCCGATATCATTGAATCTAATGATAAATTAAAGGTAATGCTTTATGGGGGGGTATAAAAATCTTAATCAAGTAAAGAAAGAGGCTTTTTCAGCTCACTTTGGGCTTGGTTACAAAGAAAATTTGCAAAAATACTATACTCCCAAGAACCAATCTGTATCGGGTCAGACTCCTGTTCACAAACCAACTCCTCCTGCTCATCATGCTGAGTCATCTAATGCCAGATCTAATGAGCCTTACAGAAGAACTTACACAGACAAGAGAACTTGTTTTCACTGTGGTATGGTTGGTCACATTCTTGTAAACTGCCCTTCTAAGAACCAAGGGAAACGGCCTATTGTTTCACAACCGGCTGTCATCCCTAAGTCACCACAAGTGAACCATTCCAAAAGTCCAAAAGCAAATGTGGTGAAACCACTAGTTAAACCGATGGCAAATCCAAAGATCAAATCTGAGGCCAAACCATCTGTTTCAAGAAAGTTTAAGCAACCCGCTAAACCTTGTGTATCTACCTCTGGTAGTAAGCCTACTGGTGAGAAACCTGTGGTGAGAAACCTATGGTGAAACTCTCTAAGCCACAGAGGAGGAGAAGGAATAAGAGGTTGAGAAAGCTAGAACAGCTGATTGGAGTTCAATCAGGTGAAGCTTCCACTAGTTCACCTGCTGTTGTTGAACATAAGTCTATTGTTCCAGTTAAGAAACAGATGAGGTCCTGGACTAACAAATTCAAAAATTCTCAATCTCCTAGTCCTAATTCTTTTAAAGATTCATCCATTTCGAACAGTCATCACGACTGTGAGTTAAAAGAGGTAGTTTATTTTGAAAAGGATGGACGACCCAAGACCACTATGGCTTGGGTCTCCAAAACTAACTAATTCTTTTTATGACTCATGCTGGGACGTCCGAAGGGTACTATCTCTAAACGCTGGTATGTAGATAGTGGATGCTCCCGGCACATGACAGGAAACATGTCCTTCCTTCAAGACGTGAAACCATTCAGAGGCGGCTATGTGGCCTTTGCTGGAGAGAAAGGCGGTAGTATCACGTGTCAAAGCGTGGTATCAAATGGTTGTGTCAGTTTTGACAATGTCAACTTTTGCAAGCAGCGGAAGCATAACCTGCTGAGTGTCTCCCAAATGTGCGACAAGGAGTACTCGGTGATGTTTGATAAGAATGAATTCTTGATTCTCAAGCCTGGTTTTTAAGTTCCTGAACACTGGATTCTGATAAGAGCGCCAAGGACAAACGACACCTATCAGATTGATATAAACATGGCAACAACCACCTCATCAGTTTCTACTTGTTTGCTTACCAAAGCGACAGAGCTTGACTCTATCTTGTGGCATAGGAAACTCAGACATATTTCTTATCGTAAAAAGAACCATCTTGTCCGAAACGGTTTGCTAACCGGGGTTCCTAAGCTAAGATTTACCGTTGCAGATGACTGTATGCCTTGTAAAAACGGCAAACAGCAGCGGAAGTCTCACAAGCCCAAGCTCCAAAACTCTATTAATACCCCTTTGGAGCTATTACACATGGATCTGTTTGGCCCCATAAGTATCAGGAGTATTGGAGGTAAGTCGTTATGTCTGGTTGTAACTGATGATTTCTCACGTTTTTCTTGGGTGCATTTTTTAGGTACAAAGGACGAGACTGCTGATATTCTTCAATACCTGATCCTGAGCTTGGAATCTCTTTGCAAGCTGAAAGTTAGAATAATAAGGAGTGACAACGGAACTGAGTTCAAGAAAAACTTGATGGAACTTTTCTGTCTCAAGAAGGGGATCCGTCACGAATTCAGCGCCCCGTACACACCGCAGCAGAATGGAGTTGTAGAACGGAAGAACAGAACATTGATTGAGACTGCAAGGACAATGTTGTCGGATGCAAAGCTTCCTATCACTTTCTGGGCAGAAGCAGTTAATACAGCTTGTCACGTCTTAAACAGAGTTCTGGTTGTGAAAAGGCACAACAAGACTTGTTACGAGTTGATCAACAATCGACTTCCCAATCTTGATTACCTAGTTCCTTTTGGTAGTCCCTGTTCCTTGTTGCTACAGTACAAAGACCGCCAGTCTAAGTTTCATGCAAAAGCGGTGGAAGGCATCTTCTTAGGATACGTTGCCAACTCGCCTTGCAAGAGAGTGTACAATATAAGAACTCGCACTGTCGAGGAATGGTTTGAAGTGGATTGTAGTAAACATAGCATTCCACCAGAACCTACTGGTCCAGCCTGGGGTTTTGATTATGATGCGTTATTTAAGTCATTCAATCTTCCTGATCTATCTGCAGTTGACGCCGCAAATGTTTATGAATTATTGGGTGGCGGCGATGACTCCAGTTTCTCTACTCGTGCTACTGTACCGATTGTAACTCCTGATTCCAATGTTGCTTATGCATCTGGAACTCTTAATGGTGACAACAGTGAAGATATTCATGTTAATGGAGATGACGCTCAAGCTAATCCTAACACAAATGTAGGAAATGAAGCTCCAGCTGATCCAATTATCATTGAATCCTCTTCTTCTGGAACACAAGAAATGGGGGAGTTAAGCACGAATCTCGATTCAGAAATTCAGGAACCGAATGTACCAGAGGCGAGAGTGCATAAGAATCATCCAATTGACAACATTATTGGTGATCCTCATGCCGGTGTTCAAACTCGTCATCGAACCATTGTAGAGAACACTAGTCTTTACTCGGAGATACTTGACACTGGTGTCATGGAAACATGTCTGCATGCTGCATTCGTGTCCCAGTTAGAGCCGAAGAATGTGAAGGAGGCTCTCACTGACAACTGTTGGATTGAGGCGATGCAAGATGAATTGTCTCAATTCCAAAAGTTGCATGTATTGGATTTGATTGACTTGCCAAAATGCTTTCAGCCAATTGGAACCAGATGGGTGTTCAAATGCAAGACGGATGATCGTCATGTGGTTGTGAAGAACAAAGCAAGATTGGTTTTTCAGGGTTTTTATCAACAAGAGAGCTTGGATTACACGGAAGTATATGCCCCAGTTGCTAGAATTGAGGCCATTCGACTGTTCTTGGCTTATGCCACATATGTCAGCTTCAAGGTCGATCAACTTGATGTGAAGAGTGCTTTCCTATATGGAAAAGTTCATGAAGAGGAATATGTCACTCAACCTCCCGGCTTTGAAGATCCGCATAATATCAATAAAGTGTATAAGGTCGACAAAGCACTTTATGGTCTTCATCAAGCACCGCGGGCATGGTATGAGACATTATCTAAACATCTACTGTCTAATGGTTTAGACCGTAGACAAATTGACTCGACCCTCTTCATTAGGAAAGCAGGAGGTGACATTCTTCTTGTACAAGTCTACGTCGACGTCATTATTTTTGGTTCTACCAATGAAGGGATGTGTAGGGAATTCGAACAAGTGATGAAGTCCAAGTTTGAAATGAGTAACATGGGTGAATTGTCTTTCTTCCTGGGTCTGCAAGTTAGTCAAAGAGAGGATGTCATTTATCTACATCAAACAAAGTATGTGTAGGACATCTTATCAAAATACAAGATGAATGATAGAAGTACTTATGGCACACATATCCCAGTCAATCATGGTCTGCATCCTAACAAAGATGGAAATGATGTGGATTGCAGATTGTACAGTGGCTTGATCGGATCACTTATGTATCTCACAGCTTCAAGACCAGATATAATGTTTGCTGTGTGCTTGTGCTCAAAGTTTCAGTCTCAACCGAAGGAGTCACATATGATAGACGTGAAGAGAATTTTCAGATACTTGAAAGGGAAACCTCGATTGGGTATTTGGTACTCTAAGCAGCAGTCATTCTACTTCAAAGCCTACACTGATTCAGACTATGGCGGTTGTAACCTTGACAGAAAGTCAACTTCTGGCGGATGTCAATTCTTAGGAGACAGACTGGTTTCCTAGCAGTGTAAGAAGCAGTCAACCGTTTCTGTCTCAACTTGTGAAGCAAAATACATTGCTGCGGCAAGCGGTTGCTCTCAGATATTATGGATTCAGCAGCAATTGAGAGACTACGGCTTGAACTTCCCTGGAACTCCTTTATTCATTAACAACAATGCCACAATGTCCACCACAAATAATCCGGTGAAACATTCCAAAACTAAACATATAGAAATTCGCCATCATTTCATCTGTGATTGTGCTAAAAAGCATTTAATTGAACCTGTAAAGGTTCACACGGATGACAATCTTGCTGCCCTTTTCACAAAGGCTTTTGATTGATCCCGTTTTGAGCATCTTGTCAACTTGATACGAATGTTTAATCCTGAGTGAAAACTTGTTTTTCGTAAATCAATTCAATTCATGAAAGTTAAATTTTTATTTTCTTTTAAGTTTTTTGTATAGTTCTTTTAGTTTTTAAAATATTTTACAAAATCAAAAAAAAATGGAGAAAATTTCAAAGTTAACTTGAGAAAGGAGGAAATGATAGTACATCAGAAATGATCTAAACGTCACAGACTGCTCATATGGGAAATGATTGCTTCATGCTTATTTAATTGTATAAATTATTATGTTTTTAATCTGCGTATTTACAAGTAATTTAAATTGTCAGTAGGCTGTATGCGTCTTTGAATCACTAGTAGTGTGGAAATTTAATCTAAAATTACAACTGTGATTTGAACCCATGTTTGCTAGTGTGCGCGTAAAAGAAAAGATAAGATCATTATCAGATAAAGAATGTTAGATTTTGGCAATAATTTTGTTTTGAGTTCAGTTTCGGGTTATGTCGTTAGCACAATTAATGCGGTTCATCACACTGCCCATACTCACAAGTATGCAAGGAGAGATTGAATCAAGACATGTCTCTACATCAACCGTTAAGCATGTATTCACCCTTGAATCACTCTTGATTCATTGAAATAAAATCCAGATAAAAGTTGGATTCCCTTACCTTATTCAAACACCATATTCATTATCCCGAATCATCATACCGATATTCAATGACGAAATCAAATGAAACCAAGACATATGAATCACTCGATTCTGAATCTTATGATTCCTGATAATCCTTATGGATTCTGCTTGATTTTTCCTGTGCTAATAGATGTAACTTCATTCTGAAAATTTAAAAAATAATTGGGAAAATCTTAGATGCCTTGAGATAGTGCAATTTAGATTATTGTAGCATATCAGTGGGGTACACGTCGTATATCTTATAAGTAATACCTTAATACACAGTAACGTGATACAAAGATGCTTATAGTTTCAAATCTTATAATATTGTCAACTTGAATTACTTGTTTATGTGCTTATTATGTATGAATAAATAGTAATCTATGACATGATCCCATATTCTTTGATGTTTATATTGTATCGTTTTTGCTATAAGTTAGCCTGATATGATCCTCTGCTCGCGTCTTTGATCAAAAATAGTTTGTGTAAATACGTGTATATTTCTTTCTAGAAAAGATGAAAAAAAAATTAAGTTTATGAACAGTTCAATCTTAATCAGGAAAAGACCAAAAATATTTGTGTTTAATCTTCCTGAATTGATTTTGAGTCCTCTTGATTGAATATTTTTTTTATCTTGTTCGTTATTTGACTTGAAATCTTCATAATTTGAGTTGAAAGTTTGCACACTTAAGGGTTTCTGCGTACTTGACAAGTGCGCATGAATTAAGCCCTGCATACTTAACAAGTACGCAAGAGTTAAGTCTTGCGCACTTGTAAGTACGTAAGAGTTAAAGCGTGCGTACTTAACAAGTACGCAAGACCTTTTGGTGTTGGGTATATATACAGGACTTAGAAAATCTTCTGGTTTCTTATCTCATTCAAATTTCTTTCGCCTGTTCAATTCCCTCCGCCATTTTTACTCCAAAAAAAAAAATTCGAGTGTCCTAACCGATTATTCGTCCCGTGTCTAGTTCCATCATCGTATTACAATTTCTTGGTGAGAATCTAATGACATTCCATCCAAAAAATCACAAGTTATGGGCCGATTTAGACTTTAAAATTTTAGGGTTTAATTCGTGATTTTAGTCAAATTTTTGGTTGTTTTGGTAAAACATGATAATTAAAACTTGTTTAGAATCCGTAATCGACCCTTAATCTGTCCTTAATCGCCATTGATTTTGACCTTTGACCCTCGATTGACCGAAGGTTCGTCTGGGTCGTCAATTAGGTCAAAATTGTGACAAATGTAGCACGTACTTGGTGTTGATATTAGTCCCATAGGCTAGAATCATGTATTCCGACCTTGTGGTGATCTAATCCACATCTTTTTTGAACATCTGTTGAAATTTTTGGATTTCTGGAAAATTTTACAAGTGTGTTTCTTGCTCACTTAACAAGTACGCAAGAATTAATTCATGCGTACTTGCTATGTACGCTCGACCAACACTTGGGAAAAATTTCTAAGTCTGAAATTTCAGTTCAAAGAGTAACTTCTATACAGTGTCATGTTTATTCACTTCTAATGAAACTTGTTGTTCTGATTATGTTTTCTGTGTGTTTTTGTAGATTATGGCTCGGGTGTTTACGAACGAATTCAATCTGTTAGCTAATACTCAACCAGAATGGAAGGGTGCAGCGCTTCAGTATCGAGAGATAGTTGATTTCTTGAACCGTTCAAGAATCAGCTACGCTATTTCAGCTGACCCGATCGTTTCAAGACCTTATCTGGAGCAATTTTGGGAAACTGCGGAGCATGATTGCACGGTAACACCCAAAGTTATAAGGGCTACCGTGGCTGGTCATGACATCCCCTTCTCCGAAGATACAATTAGAAGGGTCCTGCAATTTCGAGATCTCTCGGCCGACCCTACAGCCTATCCAGACTACTTTGTGGTGGCTGTTGAAGACAACGAATGGGATATGTCTGTGCGAGAGACTATGCTTCATATAAGAAAACGTGGGCGCTTGACCAATGGAGATATTTTGCCCACGTCATGATCATGTGCATCTCCTTAAGAAAAGCTGGAAAGGATGCAATGGGTCATGACCTTGCTGCAGCCATGGTTGGCTTATCTCTCAATAAGGGCAACAACTTCTCACGCTACATATTCAAAGGCATTAATGACCAGATCAACATGGCTGAGAGTGTGACAATCCGACTTTTAAAGTTAATTCCGTTAACTATTCCGTTAAGTTTCTTATTAAAAACTTAACCCCGTTAGTCAAATTTAACCCCAAGGACTAATTCGGTCACAAATCCAACTCAAAACTACAAGGACTAGTTGTGTTAGTATGCTAAATAAAATAAATTGACTTCTCAAAGTCAAAATCAGCAAATTTGAGTTCTGTTGACTTTCTAAAGTCAAACCCAAACATTCAATTGATTCGAATTAAACCAGAAACTGAAGTGGCTACTCGAATTCTCGGCTGTTAATCATCATATTGATGATATTGATCATCAATGAGCCGTTCCTAGGCGTTTTAACTATTCCATATTCACGAATTTACTCCCTAAAACTGTAACCGTCGAACCCGCGACAATGATCATCGAATTCAAGCAAATTCACTTATCATTCTGCAATTGAATCCACTGCACACCTCATTCACACTCCCCTAAAGCTTTTGCCTACACCAAATACGCCGAAGAAGCAGTCAAGGTCACCAGAATCTAGCCCGTAGGCCGATGACACTCGTTCTAGCCGGAAGCTATCCATCCATCAACCATTCTGGTAATTGTTTACAGTATCAGTCTCGCCTCAATTCATAGATCAAAAGCCCTATCATTATCAGGGCTTAAATTATCGAATTCAACTCAAACCGAAATTATAGGGTTCATCGTAAACCAGTTAATCGATGGAGACCCAAGACTGTATTTAAATCAAATTAATATACATGATTAGCTTCGCAATCCTCTATATATCAAAAGCCCTATGTTAATTTTTGTTTCCGTTATCGAGATCATCGTGTTCCGATACCTAGGGTTCATACGACTTTGGCTTAGTCGAACCCTATCATTTCAAATCGGAATTCTGAAATTGAAGACATCAATAGACTCGTCTTGATTCATACATTGAAAGCCCTATGAAATTCAGAGGCTTTGTCATCGAATCGAAACCAAATCGAATCTAGGGTTCTTATGATTTTTTTGATTAATCGAATTCATACCAGTTCCCATTTTTAACGAAATTAAACTATATAATCAGGTTCGCAATGTTGGTTTTGTTAAAACCCTATGATTCTATCAACTGCTAATATCAAAATCGTTCAAATCAAATTCAGGTTCGTATCTAGGGTTTTCGGCTTTTAATTCATGAAATTAACGATCAATTAACTAATGTTTTTACAATTAAACACACACACTAATTCGTAAAACCCCGTTTATCAAAACCCCTCTACTGTTTTGATCGATTAACACCAGAATCGATGGATTAGAGCCGGGTTTCGATCGCGATTTAATTTGGAAAAGAGGGACTCTCGGTAACGCAGGATTAAAACCATTTCAGTAAGGATAATGTCGCGATAGCCTAGCGGCCGGAACTGGTTAAACCGATGAGTGTGTGTGGGAGAGACCCGGGTTCGAGTCCGGGCTCCCACATTTCTTTTTTAACATTTTTCTAAACATAATTTATTAATAAAAATCATTCTTGATGATATTATATCATTATAAAAATGGGTTTTAAATCGGAAAACAACCCATAAGCTCGGGATTTAAATATTTTGTTTATTTTTATAAATTATAATCATTTTTATAAATTGTACATTATGATTATTAATAAGTAAAAAAAATAATATACTTATATTATTTTAAACCGTAAACACATGTAAAATAATATGTTATATTATTTTTAAATTGTGACCCGTATTAGTAAATAATATATAATTATATTATTTCAAATAATTTTTATAACGCCGTGAACCAATCGAGATTAAATAATAATTAGTTATATTAATCACTCGTATATATATATATTATTATTTACGCCGTTCGTCGCGTAACGTAATTCCAAAACCCGTGGACACGTTCGTCCACTCTCGTTCAACAGAGCGGTTCTTTAAGATGTTCTTTCCTTGTCACAGTCACAATTCCCTTATCGTTCCTAATTTATATATTTATAATTCTAGGACATCCGTAGGTCTTTTGAGACTTACCCTCGTGATTTCATACTTACTTCTATTGTGAACTACCTTCAACGCCAAGCAGGTGAGTTTCACGGCCCCTTTTTACTGCTTTTAACTTGGGGGAGAAAACATGCTTAAACTGATTTTAGATTTTGTATTTCATATGCTATCAATGTTAAAGCTAAGTGTAACATGCTATCACAGAAAGTCCTCATCTTATTTCGAACCGTTAATATGGATCTTAGCGAGGTAATGTTTAGTAGTACTACTGGGTTTGACAAATCCCACCCGCGTTAGTCGCGCTAACTCGATCGGATATCGAACGGGTGAAATGTTAGCCTATTCACATGGCCAGTATTGATAGAACCTGGCAGGAGGCAATAAACAAACAGTCAGTTTCGGTTGCGAGCACTTGAGCTAAAACATGAACATAGGTTAGCTACCTATAGATACATATTGAAAGATCATAAATCTGGTAACGTTTACTTATTTATTTGAAACCTGTGAACTCACCAACCTCGTGTTGACACTTTTTCTTACATGTTTTCTCAGGACGCTAAGCTAAGACACATGTGCACGTTAGGGCATGCATGGGATTCAACTGCTTGCTTTGTGTCTATTTATGTTGATTGAATTATTTTAATGTACTTAGTTTGTTTGGTTGTTTGGACTTTTGGACTTTGGTTTTGGGCGCGTGTATTTTGCGCATTTACTTTCTTTACGCTTCCGCATTGATACTCTGATTTAAAAAGATATTTTCATTTTGAGTCCCATGTAGAGTCGTTCAATGTAACTAGTGTCTGAGATCCTAGTTTGTCACATCCCAAACGGTAATACTCCGTTAGTTGAAATTGCCGGTGTGACAGATTGGTATCAGAGCCATTGGTTATAGAGAACTAGGATTGCATACTAGACTATAGCCTCACACATTATTTACATGTCATTTGGATGTTCGGTACTTATACAAAATGTTGCAGAATCATGTCGTCAACACCACCTCCATCAGCTAACACATCAGGGCTTAAGACACCTGTACTCTCATCCCCGGAGCCCAAAAGGCGCCGGACTACCTCAATTGACCAAGGCGAACCGCGCAACGCACGAGCATTGGATTATGCTCTCAATTGGGATGTATACCTACATATGATCCAAAGGTGGATCGAAATGGGAGATGTTCCATCACCGTACTTTGGATCCGCATCTTCATCATCTACACTACCTAGCTTACCATGCACCATGGAACAAGCTTTCGCAGCATTCGTATCTTATATGTTGAAGGAATTGAGTTTTGTACAAGATGCTACCGAGGAGATATCTAAACTTCTGGAGAATGGACCCCAAGTAGAGAAGAATAAGGTAGGAATTGAACATTTGACTACCGAACTAGCTGCAACGGACCATGTCCACAACCTTTTAGTGGATCATGTGGCACACCTAGAGACGAGGGCTGACACTATGGATGACGATATGCAAGGAGTTCTGGAGAGATTAGCTGCTATGGAAGCTCAGCTACATGTGGCTAACCACATTGCTGAAGGCCTTCAAGAGAGGGTGGCTCACTTGGAAGCCCAACTGCAAGCGGCCCTACACCCGGAAGACATTCCAGTATCTGACGATGAGGAGGAACCCTTTGAGGAGGAACTCTTTGAAGAAGAGCCCTTCGAGGAGGAACCCTTAGAGGGGGAACCAGCTGAGGAAGAGCCAGTGGAGATTGATGATGCACAGTCATATGTCTCTTCTGATGACGAGGATGTTTGAGGATCTTCCTAATCTATCTTTCTTTTCATGTTTATTTTGTTTATGTTATTTCCCTTTTCAAACATAGATGGGTAAGGTTGTTCCCATCCAATAAAAGCATGAGAAGTTTAATATTTGAGTTATTTATTTTGTAGCCTTACAATTTATTTAATTTTCAAAATATTAGATGTTGTAATTCCTTACCCGTACCTGAATAATGTTTAATATGCGATACATTTCTCATTGTTTTCATTTGTGATTGTGAAGAAATATGTCTGGGAGAGGACGAGGAGGCCGTAACGGTGGTCGTGGTACCATCAACATGACGGCAGCAGAACTAGCAGCTTTGATAAACAATAGTGTGGCAGAGGCCCTAGCAGCACAGAATGCTGCAGGTAAATACTTTAACTATTGACTAGTAGTGTCAATTCCTTCTCCTAAGAACATCTTTCTAAACTCTATAATTCCAATTCAATTCGTATTTCTAAATCCAGGCCAGCAAAATCAACAGCCAGCCTACACTTTCAAGGCATTCATGGACTGCAAGCCCCACACCTTTAGTGGAGCTGAAGGAGCAGTTGGATTACTTCGCTGGTTTGAGAAGGTTGAATCAGTAATAGCCATGTGCAACTGCCCCGTGGCTAACCAAGTGAAATTTGCTGCTGGAACTTTGGAAGGCCCGGCCCTAACGTGGTGGAATGCCCAAGTTCAAATGTTGGGACTAGCAATGGCAAATAGACTCCCGTGGGAGGAATTTAAAACAATGATGAAAGAAGAATACTGCCCACGAAATGAAATTCCAAAGCTAGAGGGAGAGTTCTGGAACCTTAAGATGGATGGTTCGGAAATTGAACTCTACACCACCCGTTCGCACGAACTTGC
Source organism: Smallanthus sonchifolius (assembly GCA_023525975.1). Classification (NCBI taxonomy): domain Eukaryota; kingdom Viridiplantae; phylum Streptophyta; class Magnoliopsida; order Asterales; family Asteraceae; genus Smallanthus; species Smallanthus sonchifolius. Next base: position 66,148,650 of record CM042021.1, on the reverse strand, counting down.
CACCATGTGCCCATACATGGTGACTCCGGATTACAAACGGATTGAACTATACATTAGAGGTTTGGTACCTCAGATTCAAAGCATGGTGACCTCATCCAACCCTACCACCATCCAACAGACCATCAGACTTGCCCACAAATTGACTGATCAGGCAGTGGCACAAGGAACTTTACCCCCAAGAGGTTCAATTGCTAAACCCACCGACAGCCACAAACGCAAGTTCGATCACCATTCCAACACTCACAACCACTCCAACTCCCACTCCAAGGGACCCCAACCCAATCAGCAACAGTCTAACCAACAGCAACAACGTAGGTTCGAGCCTACCAAGAACTTCAATCAGTTGACCTCTTCTGGCCAAAACCAGGGTGGTTATGCGGGAAAGTCCCCGAAGTGTAACAAGTGTAACTTACACCACTTTGGGTTCTGCAATCGTTGCCAGAGGTGCGGTAAAATAGGCCATACTGGTAAGGACTGCAGGGGTGAATTACAAACTAAACAACCCTTTCAACAACCGGGGTCTACTAGGGCTTGCTTTGAGTGTGGAAAGGAAGGGCATATTCGGAAGAACTGTCCTCAGTTGAAGAAAGGGGGTAATGGAAATCACAACCCTAATCACAATAACAATGGTAATGGTGGTAATAATGGCAATGGGGGAGGAAATGGTGTGAAGGGACGAGCCTTCGTACTAGGATCTGGAAAAGCCCGTTACGACCATAATGTGGTTACCGGTAAGTTCCTCGTAAATAATTTCTTTGCTTCTGTCCTTTTTGACACCGGTGCTAAAAGAAGTTTTATATCGAAGAAATTTAGTAATATGATAAAAGGAACTTCATCTCTATTAGAAGATAAGTATACAATAAAGATAGCTGACGGGCAAATAATTGAGGCAACTCACATACTTAAAGGATGTAAGCTTGAGCTAGCTACAAATACATTTGATATCGACCTTATGCCGGTCATACTTGGTAGTTTTGATATAATTGTTGGCATGGATTGGCTATCTAAAAACCAAGCCGAAATTATCTGTCGTGAGAAGATTGTACGTATACCTCTCTCGAATGGAGAAACCCTTTCCATCCAAGGCGAAAGAGTTGGTGCAGTCATGGGCATTATATCCTTCATGAAAGCACAAAAATTTCTTCGAAAGGGGCATAAGGCTGTTTTGGCCCTTGTTGCTGAGCAGCCTTCAGAAGAGAAGAAGATCGTAGATATTCCCGTTGTGCGTGAATTTTTGGAAGTATTTCCCGAGGATCTGCCCAGTTTACCACCACACCGTCAGGTTGAGTTCCAAATTGATCTAGCACCCGGAGCTGCACCGATTGCTCGGGCACCTTACAGACTGGCACCCAGTGAATTGCAGGAACTATCCACTCAGTTGTAAGATTTATTGGATAAAGGTTTCATCCGACCTAGTTCATCACCGTGGGGAGCTCCGATACTATTTGTCAAGAAGAAGGACAGAACTTTCCGTATGTGTATTGACTACCGGGAGCTGAATAAAGTCACAATCAAGAACCGCTACCCTTTACCTCGCATAGATGACCTTTTTGATCAACTCCAAGGATCAAGCTTCTATTCCAAAATAGACCTTAGATCTGGTTATCATCAGTTAAGAATCAGAGATGAGGATATCTCTAAGACTGCTTTCAGGACAAGGTACGGCCACTATGAGTTTATGGTTATGCCTTTCGGGTTAACCAACGCACCCGCGGTATTCATGGACCTCATGAACCGTGTGTGTAAGCCTTACCTTGACCAGTTTGTTATCGTTTTCATCGACGACATCCTCATCTATTCCAAGAACAAGGAGGAACATGAGGAACATCTACGCCTAATTTTAGAACTACTTAAGCGAGAACAACTGTATGCTAAGTTCTCCAAGTGTGAATTTTGGATCCGGGAAGTTCAGTTTCTAGGGCATGTGGTAAATGAAAAAGGGATACATGTCGACCCATCCAAAATAGAAGCCATCAAGAATTGGGCAGCACCGACGACTCCGACTGAGGTGCGACAATTTCTGGGATTGGCTGGATATTATCGTCGATTCATCGAAGGATTTTTCAAAATTGCTCAACCTCTCACCGCCCTAACTCAAAAAGGAAAAGCCTATAATTGGGGCGATAACCAAGAATCAGCGTTCCAACACCTCAAACAGAAACTTTGCAGTGCACCTATTTTAGCTCTTCCGGAAGAAACCAATGATTTTGTGGTGTATTGTGATGCATCCATCCAAGGCTTGGGTTGTGTCTTAGTGCAACGCGAAAAGGTAATCGCATACGCTTCACGTCATAAAGGTTCACGAGAAAAACTACACCACTCATGACCTAGAGTTGGGAGCAGTAGTTTTTGCACTTAAGATATGGAGACATTACTTGTACGGTACCAAATGCACCATCTACACCGACCACAAGAGCCTCCAGCATATCTTCGAGCAGAAGGAGTTGAACATGCGACAACGTCGTTGGGTTGAACTTTTAAATGATTACGACTGTGCGATCCGGTATCATCCGGGTAAAGCTAACGTTGTGGCTGATGCACTAAGCCGAAAGGAAACGAAACCCAAACGAGTTCGAGCGTTACAACTTACTATTCACCCTGGATTGCCTGAAAGAATCCGTAGTGCTCAACTTGAAGCCTTGAAAGAAGATAACCTACCGTTAGAAGGTACACGCGGCATGGAAGCACAACTTGAAGTAAAATCTGATGGAATTCGTTACTTCGTCGAACGAATATGGATTCCAGTATTCGGAAATTTAAGGGAACTAATCATGGATGAAGCTCATAAATCTCGTTACTCCATCCATCCGGGTTCCGATAAAATGTACCATGATCTAAAAGTACTATATTGGTGGCCGAGGATGAAGGCCGATATAGCCACCTATGTTAGTAAGTGTCTGACCTGCGCGAAGGTCAAAGTTGAATATCAAAAACCATCCGGTCTTCTACAACAACCTGTAATTCCCATGTGGAAATGGGAACAAATATCCATGGACTTCGTTACCAAATTACCCCGAACCCCTACTGGATGTGATACTATATGGGTAATTGTGGATCGCGTAGCAAAATCTGCTCACTTTCTAGCAATCAAAGAAACCGACAAAATGGATAAACTCACTCGAATATACTTGAAAGAAGTAGTCTCTCGGCACGGAGTGCCAATCTCTATTATTTCCGATCGTGATGCACGATTCACTTCCCGTTTCTGGCAATCATTGCATAAAGCATTAGGCACGCGTCTAGATATGAGTACAACATACCATCCTCAAACTGATGGCCAAACTGAACGTACTATCCAAACTCTGGAGGACATGCTACGAGCTTGTGTGATCGATTTCGGTAACACTTGGGAGTCTCACCTACCGTTGGTGGAGTTCTCCTACAACAATAGCTATCACACTAGCATCAAGGCAGCTCCATTTGAAGCACTTTATGGACGGAAATGCCGTTCTCCCATTTGTTGGACCGAGGTTGGAGATAGCCAACTCACAGGTCCTGAACTTGTATTTGAAACTTCCGAAAAGATCGTTCAAATTAGAAACCGTATGGCGGTAGCTCGGGATCGTCAAAAGAGCTACGCCGACAAACGTCGTAAACCGTTAGAATTTCATGTAGGGGATATGGTCTTGTTAAAAGTCTCACCTTGGAAGGGCGTCATTCGTTTCGGGAAACGAGGCAAACTAAATCCTCGTTACGTTGGACCTTTCAAAATAATAAAGAGAATCGGACCAGTGGCGTATCAACTGGACTTACCTGAAAGACTGAGTGGCGTACACAACGTCTTTCACATCTCAAATTTGAAGAAATGTCTAGCTGACGAATCTCTCGCGGTTCCTCTTGAGGAACTACATGTTGATGAACAGTTGCGTTTCATCGAAGAACCCGTGGAAATTATGTATAGGGAAGTCAAATCGTTAAAGAACAGTAAAATCCCTATTGTTCGAGTCCGTTGGAACTCGAAACGCGGACCAGAATTTACTTGGGAGCGTGAGGATCAGATGATGCGCAAATATCCTAATCTGTTCAAGCACTCCGCGTCAAATCCCTAAGGTACTATTTAATTTTCGGGACGAAAATTCTTTCAACTAGGAAATGATGTGAAACCCCAAATATTTTTTTTTATTTTAATTTTCGGGACGAAAATTCTTTCAACTAGGGAATGATGTGACAATCCGACTTTTTCAGTTAATTTCGTTAACTATTCCGTTAAGTTTCTTATTAAAAACTTAACCCCGTTAGTCAAATTTAACCCCAAGGACTAATTCGGTCACAAATCCAACTCAAAACTACAAGGACTAGTTGTGTTAGTATGCTAAATCAAATAAATTGACTTCTCAAAGTCAAAATCAGCAAATTTGAGTTCTGTTAACTTTCTAAAGTCAAACCCAAACATTCAATTGATTCGAATTAAACCAGAAACTGAAGTGGCTACTCGAATTCTCGGCTGTTAATCATCATATTGATGATATCGATCATCAATGAGCCGTTCCTAGGCGTTTTAACTATTCCATATTCACGAATTTACTCCCTAAAACTGTAACCGTCGAACCCGCGACAATGATCATCGAATTCAAGCAAATTCACTTATCATTCTGCAATTGAATCCACTGCACACCTCATTCACACTCCCTTAAAGCTTTTACCTACACCAAATACGCCGAAGAAGCAGTCAAGGTCACCGGAATCTAGCCCGCAGGCCGACGACACTCGTTCTAGCCGGAAGCTATCCATCCATCAACCATTCTGGTAATTGTTTACAGTATCAGTCTCGACTCAATTCATAGATCAAAAGCCCTATCATTATCAGGGCTTAAATTATCGAATTCAACTCAAACCGAAATTCTAGGGTTCATCGTAAACCAGTTAATCGATGGAGACCCTAGACTGTATTTAAATCAAATTAATATACATGATTAGCTTCGCAATCCTCTGTATATCAAAAGCCCTATGTTAATTTTTGATTCCATTATCGAGATCATCGTGATCCGATACCTTGGGTTCATACGACTTTGGCTTAGTCGAACCCTATCATTTCAATACGGAATTCTGAAATTGAAGACATCAATAGACTCGTCTTGATTCATACATTGAAAGCCCTATGAAATTCAGAGGCTTTATCATTGAATCGAAACCAAATCGAATCTAGGGTTCTTATGATTTTTTTGATTAATCGAATTCATACCAGTTCCCATTTTTAACGAAATTAAACTATATAATCAGGTTCGCAATGTTGGTTTTGTTAAAACCCTATGATTCTATCAACTGCTAATATCAAAATCGTTCAAATCAAATTCAGGTTCGTATCTAGGGTTTTCGGCTTTTAATTCGTGAAATTAACGATCAATTAACTAATGTTTTTACAATTAAACACACACACTAATTCGTAAAACCCCGTCTATCAAAACCCTTCTACTGTTTCGATCGATTAACACTGGAATCGATGGATCAGAGCCGGGTTTCGATCGTGATTTGATTTGGAAAAGAGGGACTCTCGGTAACGCAGGATTAAAACCATTTCAGTAAGGATAATGTCGCGATAGCCTAGCGGCCGGAACTGGTTAAAGCGATGAGTGTGTGTGGGAGAGACCCGGGTTCGAGTCCGGGCTCCCACATTTCTTTTTAAACATTTTTCTAAACATAATTTATTAATAAAAATCATTCTTGATGATATTATATCATTATAAAAATGGGTTTTAAATCGGAAAACAACCCATAAGCTCGGGATTTAAATATTTTGTTTATTTTTATAAATTATAATCATTTTTATAAATTGTACATTTTGATTATTAATAAGTAAAAAAAAATAATATACTTATATTATTTTAAACCGTAAACACATGTAAAATAATATGTTATATTATTTTCAAATTGTGACCCGTATTAGTAAATAATATATAATTATATTATTTCAAATCTTTTTTATAACGTCGTGAACCAATCGAGATTAAATAATAATTAGTTATATTAATCACTCGTATATATATATATATTATTATTTACGCCGTTCGTCGCGTAACATAATTCCAAAACCCGTGGACACGTTCGTCCACTCTCGTTCTATAGAGCGGTTCTTTAAGATGTTCTTTCCTTGTCACAGTCACAATTCCCTTATCGTTCCTAATTTATATGTTTATAATTCTAGGACATCCGTAGGTCTTTTGAGACTTACCCTCGTGATTTCAAACTTACTTCTAGTGTGAACTACCTTCAACGCCAAGCAGGTGAGTTTCACGGCCCCTTTTTACTGCTTTTAACTTGGGGGAGAAAACATGCTTAAACTGATTTTAGATTTTGTATTTCATATGCTATCAATGTTAAAGCTAAGTGTAACATGCTATCACAGAAAGTCCTCATCTTATTTCGAACCGTTAATATGGATCTTAGCGAGGTAATGCTTAGTAGTACTACTGGGTTTGACAAATCCCACCCGCGTTAGTCGCGCTAACTCGATCGGATATCGAACGGGTGAAATGTTAGCCTAATCACATGGCCAGTATTGATAGAACCTGGCAGGAGGCAATAAACAAACAGTCAGTTTCGGTTGCGAGCACTTGAGCTAAAACATGAACATAGGTTAGCTACCTATAGATACATATTGAAAGATCATAAATCTGGTAACGTTTACTTATTTATTTGAAACCTGTGAACTCACCAACCTCGTGTTGACACTTTTTCTTACATGTTTTCTCAGGACGCTAAGCTAAGACACAGGTGCACGTTAGGGCATGCATGGGATTCAACTGCTTGCTTTGTGTCTATTTATGTTGATTGAATTATTTTAATGTACTTTGTTTGTTTGGACGTTTGGACTTTTGGACTTTGGTTTTGGGCGCGTGTATTTTGCGCATTTACTTTCTTTACGCTTCCGCATTGATACTCTGATTTAAAAAGATATTTTCATTTTGAGTCCCATGTAGAGTCGTTCAATGTAACTAGTGTCTGAGATCCTGGTTTGTCACTTCCCAAACGGTAATACTCCGTTAGTTGAAATTGGGGGTGTGACAGAGAGGTTCAGGTTCTTGTTATACCCTAAGTTTGTGCAAATTCTGATAAATGATCCGTTGCCAAACCTACTTGCTAAAGGGTGAGATTGCAAGTTAAACGGGTGGACAAAAGGGTGTTTGCACAATTTTTAAAGCCAAGCAGTGTAGATCCTACCCCTGAGCACACAACACTCTTTGGCCACCTTATAAATGAAGCGTACGTGGCACCAGGTGACTGGAGATGGTATAGTCATGATTCGGAGCCAGAGTTGAGTGAGCATTCAGATGAACAACAACAACAACAAGAGGAGGAAGTTGAAAGTGAAGATGGATCGTAAGATGGTGGAGACGAAGAAGAAGGTAATGATGGTGCTGAGGAATCCGACTCGGAAGAGACGGAGTCTGATTCTTCTGATTCCGATGATGCACCATCGCATGTTCACTCGAGGAGAACGACGAAGGTCACCGATCCTGAGTTGTCCTCAAAGAGAAAGCGACAGTCCTCTAGCAGCGAATATGAGCCAGATTCTGACTCTGACGCTGCTATTCAAAGGCAAAGACGTGAAAGTATACATAAGAACAGGGGGGATAGGCAGCAACAACCTATTCCTAGTGAGATGGTGGTGAGTCCTAGGCAGCAAGTACAAGTTTCAGATACGAGTTCTGACTCAGCTTCCACCCCACCTTCACAGCAGCTATACAGGAGACAGAGGAGGAGACCACAGGTACAACATGACATGGCAGTCACTTCAATCACAGAGGAGGTTCCTGTGATAGTGACCCTCCGTGTCACATCTGTCCAGGTGGCAGTGACTACTCCAATTCTCACGGAGTCAGTCACCATCACCCCTTCCATAACACCTACAACCGTCATCACATCCTCAATCCCAACAACCACCGAACCGATAAGTCAACCTTTCAACTATGGGGAATTTACTCAATGGTTTGACTTCGACACCATATTCTCCTCCCCAATTCACAATGCCGAAGCGTCATCATCCAGACATCCTAATCCTAATGATGCAAGGATAGATGTTCTGGAAACCCATGTTGCTGGATTATTGGAAACTATTCGGACGTCAAAGGAGGAATCTGACGCTCAACAAGCACAAATTAATTCGTTGGTGGATGAAGTTAGGATTCTAAGAAGCCAGAGAACGGGGACTTACGAGAGACTGAAGAACGTCATGGCCCAGAATGAGCTTCTAATCAGGACAAATGAAATGATTCTGGGTCACATGTCATCTCTAGAGCTGAGGTTTGATACTCAACAGAAAGCGCATGAGCTGATGGTCAAACTAATTGCTGATCTGACCAAGAAGCTTGATGCTCAGGGGGAGAAAGAGAATGAGAAGGAGAAAGAGAATGAGAACACTACTGGTGATGAGGCTTGTCATCCTGTTGACTTGACTAAGGATGACGACAAAGACAAGGATCCCGAAGCCGATCCTAGTGGAGGTGAGCACCAAGCTTTAGCAATTGTGCCCATCTCTGCTATTCCAATGGCTCAGGGGGAGTCTACTCATCAAGAGGGTGGTGATACCTCTGGTGATGGTGACAAAGGAAAGTCAGCGGCTGATGTGCTTAAGGATCTATCTGATGATGAGATCTTATACTTAGAACCTGACTATTCCAAGGAAGCACATATCGATGCTCTCTTTAATCTAGAAGAAGGAGAGATCTACTCTGGTGATGATTGGGATGAAGATGATGAGGATGTAGTGATAGAAGTTCCCAAGGGTGACGGGGAAGGAGAGTATGAGTTAGAAGATGGAGAGATCTTTGAATTTCCATCCTTCGAAGCTCAGCTCGAAACAGGCTCAGTCGAGCATGCTAGTAATGTGGAAGCCTCGACTGAAGCCTCCGCAGTTGACCCTACACCTGTGGATCCGGAGGCACCAAAAGAAAAAGATATGCCTTCTACTTCATCTAAGGGTCCAGCTCTTGTTTGGCAGAAGACGTCTATCATAGTCAAACAAGGGGCAACATGGATGATCTTGGCTGTAAGGTTGGAGGAGGATAAGCAGTTGTTCGCAATCAAAAGATCTGGAGGGGTTCAATACTTGAAACCAACCAGAGAAGCGTTCAACTCCTTACCCAAATATGACCTTGTGAACCTAGCAAACCGAGAGCTGCTGGGTCATTCTAATCATGCAGTGGCGATGGGTTAGTCGGTGGTTCTACAGCGGGAAGCAAGATCTGGGAAGTTTGATATGTTCAAGCCTCAAGTGCCCAAGATAGTCAAGGATAAAACAGCAAGACATCCTGTGACTAAGAAATTCTTAAAGAAATTGGTATACAAGCCAGTGCTATGTGAAACCAAGATTCCATGAGCACGTTATCTCAGGATATCCTTGGTGACATGTGGTACTGGTACCTAGATCCAAAGACGGGCGAGGCTGTGGTGATTGGAAAGGTGAGGTCAGAAAGTGGATGCTTAGTGCCGAGGGAACTAATCAGAGTATTTGATGAAGTCTGCTTCATTAACTTCTCTATGAAAGATCTGGAGGCACTGGCAGACATGTATTACATGCATACGGACGAATGGACGAAATTCCTTGCTTCTAAATATGACAAGGTGATCAAGTTTTGCCTTGACTATAAGAAGAAGATGGAAGCTAAAGATGCATAGCTATGAAGACTGAAGACCGAAGACTCAAGACTAGAGATCGAAGATGATCCAGAGCTGTTGTCAAGGGGGAGTTTGTTGAAGCACTTTCCTGTGACAAACACTCTGGATATAGTATGGATAGATAGAGTCTTAGTTTAGTACTTTCATATATGTATTTGTCTTTGTTTGTAAGTTTCTGTATGTATTAGTTATCGAGTTGCATTTACTTTTACATATTGACTGTTGCAGATTTCTCCAAGTGTTTTGCGCTCTTGTATGTGAGCAGGAGAGAGTTCCTGCGTACTTAGCAAGTACGCAAGAATACCTTTGCGTACTTGCTAAGTACGCATGAGCAAATTTCCCTGCGCACTTGCTAAGTGCGCTGGCATCAGGTCATGTATAAATAGGAATGGTTGACAGTAGATAAGTACGCATTCAGATTAGCAAATACGCAGAACTTTGTAATCTCAGAACTTCTCTCTGTAACCTTCAAGTGTTTATTATAAACGAACGTTTATAGTAATTATCTTGTCAGTTTACTTTGTTTCGTAAGACTCTCCACCTAGTCACGGGTATTCCGCACCCGGTCCGACTAGTAGACCCACTTGCATGTGACGATCCGCCACACCCGAGGGACCTACAATAAGTTCACCTAATCAATATGTTCGCCTAAACTGAGTGAAGCGAACTTGATAAGTTCGCTTAAACTGAGTGAAGCGAACTTGATATGTTCGCCTGCTAAGTTCACCTGCAACAGAATCTCATAATTAAGTTCGCCGGGTTCTGTAACAAACTCAGGAAGATGTCTTCAAACCAAACCCGAACTAACAGCACCGAAAATCATCATTTCTCACAGATTATAAGGAATTTGAAGAAATTGGACCATAGGATTTAGTATTTTATGAATTAGAACACTTCTATCAGATTAATTTCACCAAAATCCACTTCAAATCCACAAATTCAGCAACAAAATCAACTTCAAGAACTTGAAAACTCCATGGATACAAAAACTTGTAAAAATGATAAATTTCTTGTCAAATTGTACACAAAATTGTCTCTAATCATCAAGAATCAAACACAAATCACGAGCAAAAGCTCTGATACCACTTGTAGGTCCACATGACTCATCTGCAGATCAGTCCCGTGACAGGACGTCTCGATAACACGGAGTGCGGAATCCTTCGTGTTAACGTATGTATACGAATTGACAATGGAAACAACAAGTAAATAAACTTCTCTTTGTATTCCACAAAACACAGAGTTTACAAGATTCTCAGAATACAATCGTTCAAGCCCCTTCTGCTCTCTCTTGAACAGAATCTGTAAACTTCTATTTATAGACACAATCTCTGCAATAGTCAAACTTAACAAGTTCGCTTCTAAAGATGCTTAGGCGAACTTGTTAAGTTCGCCTCTCTATGAACTTGTACAATATTCATTAGGCGAACTTATCAAGTTCGCTCCTAAAGTTCGCCTCTCTATAAACTTATACATAATTTTATCAACAGTTACAAAACATGTCCTAACAAAGTGAAAGCAAGAGAGATTTGATAAAGAAACAATATGAGATGTTCAGTTGTATCTCTGGTGAACCTATGTCTGAATCAATCAACTGGTTCTCAAGTATCATCTCTAGATTGAAAGTTATGGGAACTGAATATCCCACTGTGGAGATGAACAAAAAGCTACTTGATTCACTAACTGAAGAATGGAACATGTACAAAATCATGATTAAGAAAACTGAAAAGCTAAGTGATCTGTCACAACAAGAACTCTATATCATTCTCAAGTGTTATGAATTTGAGATCAAGAAGGGTGCCATCACTCCAACCAATCAGTCAGGGAATACCACTCTTCTCGCAGGACAAGGTTCTTCCGGTCAGTCCAACAAACCAATCATGGCATACTACCAAATTGATGTTCCACCTTCACTGTCTGTAGTTCAACCTTCCAGCTCTTCTACCACACAAAAGTAGTCTCCTATGATTCCTGATGACTACCTACCTATCATGATTGCATTCATGTCCTGCTATGATGCTTTAATTTCAATAAATCTGACACCGATCAGTTTCCAACCGGATGATTTGGAGCACATCAATTCTGATGATCTAGAGAAGATGGATATTGATTGGTGTATGGCTATGCTAGCTCTAAGGACTAAGAGGTTCATCAAGCGAACTGGTTACTTTGCTAGGAACTTTAAGGAGCCATCTACCAATGATCATCAAGAGATAAAGAATTAGAATGGAAAGCATGTTGCTAATTCTTCTGTAACGTCCATGATTTTCTTATGTTTTGATTTGTGTAATAATATCATTTCAATTTCACTTCTGGTTCATTTCATTGTGTCATATTAACTATAATTACAAGGTATATCACCCAGAGTTGCATTCATGTTATAGCATCACTATAGATATATGTAATATAATATATCTACATACATATATATATATATATATATATTATTTATTAAAGAATTTAACTTACATCATGTAGTTCCACTCTTTTATATAAACATATATATATATATATATGTATGTATGATTAATTATAAATATATGTATATTTATGAAATTATTAATAAACCACATAAAAAATATTGGTTTAGTTTAAAATATATAATTGACATTTTTAAATAAATCATTTTCAAATCTATAGTTTTTATAAATTTTATCAAAATTATTTACATAATTACAAAAGGGTTAAAAACAAACAAACTTGGGTTGAACCCCGTCAATCAAATGAATCTCTTGGACACTTTGGACCCTCAACATTGAAAGTGGTTTGACTCTAAAAAGTCAAACAGGGACGAATTCTCACAAAATCGGTTACGAATCCCTTGAATTCTTGTGTTTAACTCTAATCAATCATGGATAAACCATCATGCGACTGTTCTAATCATCCATAACAAGCTAATTACAACAGGAATCAATGGATTTCATACCCAATCGACTCATAATCATTCCTAATCAAACCCTCAATCAATTCGAACGTTATACGTGAAATTGATCAATAAAACCAGTCCTACACCTTCACGACACCTATTGTGATCATTCTAAACTCTCATACACTTCTCATTTCATCTCATTAACCCTGTCGAGCTCAAGAATTTCCGAAACCCTCTCCTCTGTCGTTCTCCTTCAATTCATAACCATTTTAGGTAAAACTTGTGCCATTGGTTTCGTTTTGATACAAGGAATGAAAGCCCCATGAATTTGGGACGATCGATTGTTCAATCGGGTTATTTAGGTGGCTAGGGTTACGGGTTCACGATATGGGGAAGAAGACGAGTTCAAGTTGGTTGTTAAAAGTAAAATGCATCAGACCATTGTCAAGGCTTTTGCCCATATCCAATGGTTAAGACGCATGACTCGTAGGGACAAGGTCGCGGGTTCGAGTCTAGCCCCGTACCTTTTTCCCCTTTTTGCGCGCCACTAAACCCGGATTCAATGCATTACCTGTTTAAAACATCTTAAACTAACCCTTAGACTACAACCGGACCACTGGTCCAGTGGTTTGCTCCCTTGGCCTATACCGAACAGACCCGGGTTCGAGTCCCGGGGACTGTTTTATTTTATTTTTCTTTTTTAATACAATTTTTTTGTAAAAAAAATTATTTTATAAATCCCTAAATACCCAGATCAGTTTTATAAAACTAAATTATTAAACTTTCAAGTAAAACCATTTTATTTATTATTAATAGAGTTAAAACCTAACAAATTGTTATCTAAATTAATATAATTTCTTTAGACGAATATTTATTTAAAATACTTGGTTTACAAAATATAGTTGGAACATGAAAATAATTATTTTTATAAAACTTATTGCCTCGTAAGGATTTATACACCCTTTTTATATAATTATTTTTATTATATAAAGTTTATATTTTTATACTTTTAATTAATAATTAATTTTGACTTAATTATTAATTAATTAGAACCTTATATTTCAAAATTTGATGGTATTTAATTACGTTGTTAAACTATTTATTAAACCTTGGTTTAATTACTAAGTAATTAGACTGTTAATATATTTTTTTTTAATAAATAAATAAAAGGTTTTTATTTATTTATCTAATTATCCATTTATTCAACTTATTATTTCTCAATTACTTATTCATTTATTTACAAACAAGTGTAAATTTCTTACCAAATTATTTACTTATAAATAAAAGAACATTAATAAATTATTTATATATACATTATTCCACATGTAAGCAAAACAAATGAAACCCTATGTTTCCTACACACATACTTTATACAAGGAATTTTATAAACACCTCTTTGAGACTCAAATAAGTACCCTCCTACTTAACCAAGTACACATCCAACTCCTTTATACATTAGGGCCTCCTTTAAGTCTTGTAAACTCATTATTGATACACTTATACTATTAAATAGATTAGCCAAATCATTTGTGCAACAACAACAACATATTGTGTGATATCCAACTACTCATTTGCAAGGTGAGTTTACATAGCCCCTTTTTACATTATTATACCTTTGGTGTGGAACATGATTTCATTTGAAACTATTTGCAGTTTATACAATTCTACATTTTGAACATGTGTGCAATTTGTGCCTTATGCTTTAATACTATGAGCTAAACTACATAAATGACAAGTACATTCATTAACTTTGTACAAGCTGACGGTAACAATAATAGATATAGTGTGTCTGACAAACCCACCCAGGTAGGGTGATTGTTGCCGACATTACATTGGATAACATTTATTGTTATGCCCTACATTGGATAACATTTATTGTTATTCCCTACATTTGGATAACATTGAGTGTTATGCCATACATTTGGATAACATTAGGTCTTATGCCCTACAGTCACAAGGTTTGATTGTACGCCCGGTTTGCTATAGTGGATCTCCATAATTGCCTTATTAAACCATGTTTCATATGAATTGTACACAAACTCTTGATATTACTTGTGGTGTCAAAACCTATGTATGCTCATCAACTATTTTAGTTTACTTTGTTTTCATCATGTTTCAGGTGCTAATATTTGAGAATCATGTTCATCGTGCTACACATAGGATTTGTGGACTTAGTTAAATAAAACAATTGAATTTTGTTGAAGTACTTTATTTCTTGTTTGTTTGTCTGTCTATGTTTTGTTTGAAACAATTGTGATGGAATTTGAATTAAACGAAATATGATATGTTAGTTTAATCATGTGCTTATGAACAGTCTACATGTCCCGCCTACGTATTCCGCCGTCGGTTGTATAACACCTGCCAAAATTCCGATCTCAATTTATGCCCGGAATTCATAAGAAATAACGGGAGTTAACGGAAACCCAAGAGTCATAAAATAAATTAGGAAATTCTTAAAGTTAAGAGATATCGGACCGACATGTGATTAGATATCGGTCCGATATGGGAAGAGATTAGATGTCGGACCGACATGGCCAAGAAAACGGTCTGAAACGTAAACCCCTAGGAACCCTCTACACCAGACACGTGTAGGACATGCATCAGCATGTCGGACGTGTGGATGGATGTCGGACTGACATGGCATGCGTTCCCGAGCGCTCCAGACGTCCCGACTCCCGAGCGGCTCCACCCGGTTCGACCAACGTTCAACGAGATCAAGCGTTTAAGAGCCAAAGAAACTCGAGGAACACATAGAAGTGCAAGTTAAGGTGATAGACCCCTAAGAGTCAACTCAAAGATCTTCTTAGCACTAAGATTATCATCCTTCGATCTCCGACTTCAAACTAAAGGTGAATACTCGTCTTTATCAAAAATACTCGTTCTCATTGCGAAAGTGAGCTTTTACAAAAACGATTTGTAAGACGTGCTTGAGCTGTATGCTATCATCACTCAAATAAGTCGTGCTGGTGTTGTCGGCACCTTCACGCAAAATATCAAATGATTTACTTTTACGAAAAGGGCAAAACATGATAATTAAATATTTACTCATACTAATCCCAGAATTAGGGGTTCTACCCCTGAGGCACGTTGATACCCAATAAGTGTACGTAATGTTTGATCAAATATTTATACTCGCTCCGGATCCCAGTTGGGGTGGCGGGGTTGGCTTGTATGTCGGGTGATTCGTAAAATGTAGTTGTGCCATTTTGGCCGCATGGCCCCGAGTGCTTGTCCAATGTATACAAATGGATGAAATGCAAGGAAGTGATATGATCACTAGAATCCTCCAATGATGAAATGTTTAACTGTTTAATTAAGCTATTTTGCCATGCTTATGAAAATGATTTGAGGTCATAAAGTATTCACCAGCATGTAGCTGACGTTCATTTTCAAATGTTTTTAGGAAAAGAATTAAATGACCTTATAGTATCCGGACCGGCTACGGCCTAAGTCCCGATGACAGTTTTGTTGCATAATCCGGGTCAGGCCACACACCTGGACCCGGTGCAACCCAAAAATGTGTTATACAGGTTCATGCGAGGCACAGGAAAGAACCTGAGAAAAGACAAGCTTAAGGTGCCCAAAGGATGTCAACTCCCTAGGAAGAATACCTCCTTGTAGATATTACTGACTTTGGTCAGGGTTTTGATTTCAAAAATCAAATATACAAACGATCGGGTTTTATATCCAAGGATTTAAATAAAGAAATCTTTTGTCTACACGACAATATTCTAGTATTTACAAAACCAACCCTTGAGGTTGAGAAACGTTAAAAATATCATGTTTAAAACTGTAGGTCCCCGCTGGTCTACTGCTTGATCTCTCATATATTACACACGACGTATACTCGTAGTGCGTAATCCAAACGAATAAATGCGTCTCGAACAGATAAGAACACAATACGAACACACAAGACAAGATTCTCTGAAAGCTCTCCGTATTACTCTAATAAATGTGCTTACAAGTACAGTAAAAAACTTAAGTTCTACAACTAAGCATTATTTATAGGTAAACATAATCTGCCACAGGCGAACTTAACAAGTTCGCCACTCCCATGGCTTAGGCGAACTTGTTAAGTTCGCCATTCACAAAACTTAACCATCCAAGACAAAATTACTATGATAAAGACTACAAAAGATCTATTCTATTACACAAAGCTACATGTCACACAAAATACTCCAACAGACTCCCCCTTGACATTAGCTTGGTCTTTTAATCTTTAATTGTTCTACTGACTGTCAAGCACCTTGCTTCCATCATGTACTCCTTTGCTTATGCATACATGTAACACTCTTTTGTATTGCATGGTCTGTTCTCTCCATTCATCTGTATACATAATCTCTTTTCTCTCCAATATCAGCTGATCTTTCTTTGAGAAGTTTATCAGATTCAATGCATCATAGAAACAAAACAGAATCTTTCCTTTATCCTCTATAACAGCCTCTCCAGTGTCCACATCTACAAACCACCACTTCATGTTTCCAACAAAGTCTTGTGGGACTTTCTCTTCAATGGAATCTTCTTTAGTGCTTTCACTGGTTTGAACTTGTACTTCACAACTTTCTTGTTTGTCACTGGATCTTTAACTCTAACTCTCACTCCCTTCTGAGGTTTTAAATATTCATACTTACCAGTCGTACCTTCTCTCCTTATAAGTATGGCAATTGCATCAACAATACCATCCCTTGATCTTTTAATCAATGGCTTAGTTGGTAAACCATTAACTTCACATCTAGGCAAAGAGTTCAAATACTTCAATCTTGGCTTTAAGTACTGAACACCATCAGTCCTCTTGATCACTATCAACTTAAACTCTTCTTCATAGAACCAACTTAAAATTTGTCCACTGCAATGACCTTCATCCACATATCTTTCCTTTTGAATAGGTGATGGTGGTGCCATAGGTAATATCTTTTTCCAACTTCTCACTACCTCTAACCACATTTCTTTTGTCATTCCAGTTTCTTTGTATAAAACAGGCTCTTCATTCATAATACTTGGAGTATCAGGCTTTGTAACTTCACGTTCTTTATTCACAGACTCATTAAAATCATCAGAACTAGTCTCATGAATCATATTGCCTTCATTCATAATACTAGAGTGATATTAACTCCATCACAGCCTTGATATGATATATCAGCTTCATCTTTTTCTATCTCCACCTCCACAATCTCCCCTTTTTCAATCTCAGACAACTCCTCCTCATCATCAATTAATTCATCTAAATCAGAAAGACATTCAAGCTTGTATATCTTTATCTTGTTCATTTTCCTTTGATGCATCTTCACCAAAACCAGATTCTCCTTGAATCACAGATATAGGAATTATATCAAGAGCACCACCAATAGCACCAATAGCGTCTTGTCGCACCCCCAAACTTATTTACTTAATAAATAAATACAGGTTGCATTGATTGGTTCATTACATGAAAGCGGAAGCTGTAATAGTGATTTCTAAGACTTGATTACGTATATAATTTGTAATACTAAATAAATACAATGATCTATGTTCCTCTAGATCAAAGGTCGACTTGAGACTTGATAATCTATGCCCGTCCGGCTACTAGGAATTGTTCCAACATAGCTAGCATATTCCAATCATGCAGCGGCTAAGGGTTACTAGAGAAACATACTTGAAAGTGTCAACACAAAGGTTGGTGAGTTCACATAGTTTGTTATTTTAGTGCTGTTAGTTTTCCCCGAAAACATATACATGACTTAACCGTCATAAAAATAAGTTGTTTTCCCTGAAAACATATACATAACTTAACCGTCAGAAAAATAAGTAGTTTTCCCCGAAAAAATATACCTGACTTAACCGTCATAAAAATAAGTAGTTTTCCTCGAAAACATATACATGACTTAACCGTTATAAAAATAAATAGTTTTCCTCGAAAACATATACATGAATTAACTGTCATAAAAAAAGTAGTTTTCCCCCGAAAACAAGTACATGACATTACCGTTATAAAAAAAGTAGTTTTCACCAAAAATATATATATGACCTAACCGTCATAAAATAAGTAGTTTTCTCCGAAAACATATACATGACATCACCGTCATAAGGTAAGTATTTTTACCCGAAAACATATGACTTTACCATCATGAAATAAGTACAAACAATTTTAAACCTATATGATAACAAATGTTCTTGTTCCATTTGTAAGCTAGCTAGTCTTACTAACCATGACCGGGGACGTCACCCCCAATAGTACTATCCATAGAATCCCAGGTTAAGTCCATAGCTAATGGTTACAAAAGTGTTAATCCGGGGACTTTAAGCGCTATATTGTTCACCATGTATGACTTATTGTTAGTGTCTTGTTTCCTTGTTATCATATAAAAATGTTTGCAATGTTTTCCCAATTGTATAAAGCAACAATATAAAGAAACAATATAATACATAATATGTAAGTATGTTTCTCCCCCCGCAGTTTACAAAACATTAAAAAAGCGAAAAGGGGGTCGTGAACTCACCTGATGAGCTTTCAATATGTAAGTGCTAACAAAGTCGATGTGTATGCAAGACTGTCCTAAACGTGACCTATTAGTTACGGTTGTCTTAAGACCTTATATGATGATGTAAACTTACAAGTTGAATGTGTATAGGTTCCACCCAAAATGTTAGACTAGGTGATACATGTGTTACGTTTTGAAAGTGTGACCAGACGAACCGTTGGTGACTTGTCTTTGAATTTCATGATGCGTATTTGTATTTATTCATAAGTATATACACTATTGATGTTATATAAATAAATACTTACCTATAAGTTTTTTTATATAGATCGCGTTAGGGTTCCGGTAGTTATTCACTTCTAACTACATTATTACGGTAACTCTAGTCTATTGTGATTTTTCTAGAATTTTAAGTTGTCCGTGTATCGTGCTTTTGATTAGCCAAATGAACTCGTTTAGCCATGAAATTTTATACCAAATTATCTACATATCTTTGGGTTACAAGGATGCATTAAACAACACATTATGACACATCTAGGTATTTTAAATAAATTCATTTTGGACAGATGGTATAACAATGGTTTTTCTGAAGTGACTTGGGGATTTCTTTGAGTGGTTTGACCAAAGCTTAATTCCATGACACAAGCTCATACAAATTTTAATTTAGACACAAAATACTAACTCTAGGAGTTGGAATCATGTTGTTTGGACTTTTTATGACCAAGTTATGACTCCTAGAAGTGGTACTAAAATTCTGCTGGAAAGGACAGATTCGAAACATTTTGTTGTATGATCATTTTGGGGTACCAAAACCCAACGAATTTCACGAGACCACTTGGGTTGGATTTTAGACTCTTTGTACTTAGTTTTAGACTTAGGATTCGACCAGTTTGTATGAGTATGGACTGAGATATGGCCCTCCAAAGTTGGATTTAGTTTCTGCCAGCTCACTGTTTTACTTCCAACACACTCAAGATCACCAACTACTTTAGATTTATACCTGTTTGACTCTTGTTTACCATCTAGTTGATCTTTAAGTTATGTATAACATGTTCTACAAGTTCCAAGTCATATTTATCCAATGATTTACTTTATACTCTATGATTTATGTCCATACTTTCACTTATGTCCAAATACTTGTTTTAACAACAAAATTTCAAGATCTTCACATATGTGCAACAAAATCACCAACAACTCTCTTTTTGACCAACTTCTCTTATAAAAACAAGTATGTACAAGATGTTTAGGTTTTTGTTTAGAGATTTTAGTATGTTTATAAGATATGTAGATGTATTTTTAAAGAACACTCATGTTTAAAAGATGAAACCATGTTTTTACTAGTTTTTAAGTAGTTTTCTTTTGGGTGGTGGTTTTATACAACAAAAATACTTGTAATGTTAGTATAAATGAAGGAGATGAAGATGTGTAGACGCTCACTTTAAGCAAGAAAGGAGAAGGAAAGTTAAAAGGTAGTTCCCAAAGCTTGAACTCTTGCAACAATCACCTTCAAACACTTGAATCTCTTGATTTCTTGTATGAAAGATTGAATGGAGGAAGAATATGTGTGGTGTGTTGGTCTAGACCCGAGAGAGAAGAGAAAATGAGATAGAGATTGAAATCTTGATTTGTGGTAGTTCATTTACCTATATAGTTGGAGATTGGGTGTGGTTTTGACTAAATAATCATCATAATTATGATGATTGAAATAGAGGAGTGGAGTGTTGGACAAGGTTTAATGATGGTGATGGTGTTGTCATGAGGGAGTGGGTAAAGTGAGGGTGAGATGATGGTGAGGTGATGGAGGAGGTTAGTAGGCGATGATGACTCAAAGGTGGTGTAATACCCGCAAATAATACTCGTTAAATACTCAGTTTAATAAATAAATTCAAGACCATGATAATAAAAATAAAAATGTGTTGGGATTAATATATACATATATATTTATATGTATATGTATATTCGTTCATAGTTTAGATACGTTAAACGTGTAATGCATGTATTAATATTAAAATACGCGTTAACTAACTCGTATGAAAAATCAGATATATATTTGTGTTATTACACATATAATCACATAAAACGATGAGACATAATATTTTCCTATCATTTGATACTTTCACCAACGTTCGTATTGTGTGGGACGTTTGTATATATATATATAGTCATTAAATGAGACGGAGGTTTGATGTATATTTGTATAAAGTAATAATTATGGAGATTTGACCTCTTGAGTGGAGTTTGAGTCAAGCAAAGTGATGACACGTTGGTGTTGATGGTGATGTGATTGAAATAAACACGATATATGACCCGAAATTAGTACCCATTTTAATAGATAAAAATTTGGAGTTGTGATTATATTATATATAGACACACACATATATACACTCTTATATATGAATATCTTTAGTTTAGGCGCGTTAACGAACTTGAACGAAAGCGTTCAAGTTTTCGTATATTTTTAGTTGTAAATGCATTCACTCACATTTATACGCATTCTAAGAGAATGATTTAGAATGATAACTCTAGAAATGTTTTTACGACAATCTTTCATATATATCGTAGAATATATATTCAAGACTTAATCGTTGTATCATGATCGTTTATTTACAATACAATTCTAAATATTTTTCCGTTATAATACTTGATTACTATCGTTTGCGTTATACGAATTTTTACATCTGCATGAACCGCTAATTCTTATTATTACTGCGGTATAAACAATCGATGCGTTATGTTTGCTAGAATTTTGTCGTTCAAGTGTACGATTTTGAGTGATTCAGGAAACATATTAATGTAAACACGTTTAAGTTGTGTACGAACGATGTTTTGGAAATGTCGGGTGTCACATTCTTCCCTTGGTAAAAAAGTTTCGTCCTCGAAACTTGATCTATGTAGCCCTCTAGGGTTTATTTACTCAATCGCGATTAGGGCTTTGTATCCCTAGTTTGTTTCTAGACCATAGGGAGAATTCTTGATTTCTACTTACGTAGTAGTCAGTATTTGAAATTAAAGCGAATACTTCTCCGACTAAAGATATTAGTTATGCAAGTACCCCTTATTTGATTACCCTCAATATGCTGGGTTATTTGATACGTATTCCTGATAAAGAAAGAAATGGTGCCTGAGAATCTTTGAGTGTGTGCTGACACATACCCTCTACTCATCTATACACTATGATGCATAATAGCTAGATCTCTATAGATCTTAGAAAAGATTTACTCCACAAGGCGTTCAGGCTTTAGTTGAAGATTGGGTAGTAATGACACAATATGAAAATGAATCATTATGTTTGTCCCTCTTATGCTTCTCGAAAGCATCTTCTCGGACTAAGACTTTATTCCTATTTCAGGTTTCGTGTTTTCTAGAAACTTCCTTTCCATGTTCCTTAATGGATCTAATATTTTGAGGTTCCTTGTGAGCTCTTACTTGTGAAGGTCGAGTCTAATCACCACTTTACCCG
Source organism: Smallanthus sonchifolius (assembly GCA_023525975.1). Classification (NCBI taxonomy): domain Eukaryota; kingdom Viridiplantae; phylum Streptophyta; class Magnoliopsida; order Asterales; family Asteraceae; genus Smallanthus; species Smallanthus sonchifolius. The sequence continues at coordinate 66,126,254 of CM042021.1, read as the reverse complement.
TTAATTGCACTATCTTCCAGCGTCAGACTAGCATTCGGGTTGGAATGTTCTGATATGTAAAATCGTGTCTTGACTACCATAGTTTCGAAGTATGTAAGCCATATGAAGTCCCACGTTTGTTTGGAATATTCACATTCCGTCTTGGGAGGAAGTGAACAGCGAGACTGTGAGAATGGTCTCATTGAATTATTGTTTTTTTTCCAAAATGGGCTATGGGTTTGTCAACACATTAAGTTGGCAGAAAGGGTTTGGGAGTTTTACAATGGCCAACTATTAGTCATTCAGTGTGTCTGCACTTCCTTAGTGTTTGAATGGTAATTTGTTGACTTACCATTACGTATTCCACTCATTCAGGTTATAGCCTCAAAATCCTCAACATAAGGATAAAATTGAGGTAATGAGTGTTAAACATCGAAAATTTTATACTCTTACTGAGCCTGCTTTAAGAGGTTATTTCTTAACAATAGATGCTCTAGAGCTTCCCAATTATAGAAAACTGGGAGTGAAAGATGTGATCACCCCTCTCCTGTAGGCTAAAATCTGGGATCCATTCAACAAGATGATCTTTGGGGAAGTGCGAGTACAAAAGAGTAATAAATTATTCTTCTCAACTCTTTGTGGACAGTGGCCTGTTGTGAACAGTTGGTGCTTACGTCCCTTATGTATAACATGAACTAATGAGATTAGCAAGAAATCCCGCACTTGGGACTCTCTTAGGAGTTTTGTATGTCATTTTTTTTGTTAGTAGGACAATAGTCGTTAGTCCACACTTAGGTTTCTTTCGCATTTGCTTGAGCATCATTCCCGACTTATTCATTTCTGGTGAGAATAGTCGGACTTAAAGGTTTAATGAATGTCAAAGGTTACGAGAGCAACCCTGTTTGACCAACATTCTAAAATGTCAGATTAGCTACTTGACTCATGTCGAGTTTCCTCAATATCCCATAGGTGATGTGTATGTGGGTCGGAATAACTTTCTGCCCAGTACAACAGTTAGTGCATAGTACTCCTGGCGTAAATTTAAGGTAATTGCAAGACTGAACTATATGATGGATCCTGAGATTATGTTGTAATCTCCCACAATAATTGTGCAACTATTGTAAGTGTTGGTTGCGGTAACACTCAATTTGAAGCCTTCCTGACAAGTAGAATTTCAAAGGATGAATGTGTGAAATCTTTCGTCCTTCAGGATTCACTAAGGATTGGTTGAATTAAATTTGAATTTCTCTCGTTACTTATGTACTAGGAGAATGCTTGGTGAATGTCTAATAGAGAAGTTTGATTTGTTAAGATCCAATCCTAAATCAAGTGACTAAGAACATGGGTTGATCAATAGCTTAGACAGCAAGACTCACTAAAGTTCCCATGCGATTGCGTGTGCACCCGTAATGATAATAACTTTGCATGATCCCTGTAGTGTTTCTTCTATCCCAAGCTTCTAATAAAAAAAATTTTAAGTGTTCATTAGATTACGTTTGCACATTTGGGCAGGAGTGTGTAATATCCTATCGGATTACTCTTAATTATGTGTTCCAATACTCATGAGTCTGCCGAATATGGTTGTTGCCGGATGGGGTTAATGGTAGAGAGGCACCACCAGTGTATCTCAAGAATAAAATGTGTATGGTTGTCAGGAACTATGTGTACAACAGAGATTCTCAAATCAGTTTCGAGCAACTCCTGCTCCAAATCTGTATGTATGCATGGATCCACATGATCCTGATGAATCTCTAGGTCTCCTGACCCGTGGAGTTCTCTCCCGTTTAGTCCTGCTTATCCATCCCGGGTTCAGTCCCGTCTGGGCAATCCTGTCTGTCGTATCTCATAGTGAAAGTCTAGGCATCCGATCCGGAAACTCATGAAGAAGAGTATTTATACCACACATATGTCAGAAAGAAAATGCCCCCATGGCTGGAGTAGTTGTAGGTGTCGTGCAAGTATAGGTACAGATTCTGGTACGGGATCAGCCTGTTGTGATACTTAGATCGATAACTGATGACTGCTATCGTCGCCACTCAAGCTCAGCTCGTAACCCGATCTTTTAGGGTTGCAGTGTGTTGAGCACCCGTTATCCTTGACTCGTAATCCGAATATTGACATTTTGTTGAGAAACGTTGTGAGTGTCTATTAATTCCACATTGCTGTATGTTTAAGTGTTTGTTACATGTGCCATGTAATTGTATTATGTATTAGTGTAACTAATGATACCCTAGTGTAATTCCATACACTAATAGTCTACGCAACTAGTTCGGCAACGATTGGAATTCCTATACTCGAGTCTCAGGTGTTCTTAGTGTGATGCAAGTCTTAGAAATCTTGGTCCCTAAATGAGTCTGGTTAGAGCCTAGGTATCACTAAGGAAACCAAATTCGCTAAAACCATTGCTCTGATACCAATCTGTCACACCCCAAATTTATTTACTTAATAAATAAATACAGGTTGCAACGATTGGTTCATTACACGATAGCGGAAGCTGTAATAGTGATTTCTAAGACTTTATTACATATATAATTTGTAATACTAAATAAATACAATGATATATGTTCCTCTAGATCAAAGGTCAACTTGATACTTGATAATCTATGCCCGTCCGACTACTAGAAATTGTTCCAACATAGCTAGCCTATTCTAACCGTGCCGTGGCTAAGGGTTACCTGAGAAACATACTTGAAAGTGTCAACACAAAGGTTGGTGAGTTCATAGAGTTTGTTATTTTAGTGCAGTTAGTTTTCCCCGAAAACATATACATGACTTAACCGTCATAAAAATAAGTAGTTTTCCCCGAAAACATATACATAACTTAACCGTCAGAAAAATAAGTAGTTTTCCCCGAAAAAATATACATGACTTAACCGTCATAAAAATAAGTAGTTTTCCTCGAAAACATATACATGCTTAACCGTCATAAAAATAATTAGTTTCCTCGAAAACATATACATGACTTAACCGTCATAAAAAAAGTAGTTTTCCCCCCGAAAACATATACATGACATTACTGTCATAAAAATAAGTAGTTTTCACAAAAAATATATACATGACTTAACCGTCATAAAATAAGTAGTTTTCTTCGAAAACATATACATGACATTACCGTCATAAGGTAAGTAGTTTTACCCGAAAACATGCCCATGACTTTACCGTCATGAAATAAGTACAAACAATTTTAAACCTATATGATAACAAATGTTCTTGTTCCATTTGTAAGCTAGCTAGTCTTACAAATACCTATGTCCATACATGAAACCGTAACCAAACCCTTACAAATGAATGTCCCTCCCTGGCTAAACCACGAGAATAAGATAATATACGATAATTTGACCATGTGGACCCCCGGTTAGCGCGACTAACCATGACATGGGACGTCACCCCCAATAGTACTATCCATAGAATCCTAGGGTAAGTCTATAGCTAATGGTTACAAAAGTGTGTTAATCCGGGGACTTTAAGCGCTATATTGTTCACCATGTATGACATAGTGTTAGTGTCTTGTATCCTTGTTATCATATAAAAATGTTTTCAATGTTTTCCCAATTGTATAAAGCAACAATATAATACATAATATGTAAGTATGTTTCTCCCTCCGCAGTTTACAAAACATTAAAAAAGCGAAAAGGGGGTCATGAACTCACCTGATGAGCTTTCAATATGTAAGTGCTAACAAAGTCGATGTGTATGGAAGACTGTCCTAACTGTGACCTATTAGTTATGGTTGTCTTAAGACCTTATATGATGATGTAAATTTACAAGTTGAATGTGTATAAGTTCCACCCAAAATGTTAGACTATGTGATACATGTGTTACGTTTTGAAAGTGTGACCCGACGAACTGTTGGTGACTTGTCTTTGAATTTCATGATGCGTATTTGTATATATTCATAAGTATATACACTATTGATGTTATATAAATAAATACTTACCTATAAGTTTTCTTATATAGATCGCGTTAGGGTTCCAGTAGTTATTCACTTCGAACTACATTATTACGGTAACTCTAGTGTATTGTGATTTTTCCAAAATTTTAAGTTGTCCGTGTATCGTGCTTTTGATTAACCAAATGAACTCGTTTATCCATGAAATTTTATACCAAGTTACCTACATATCTTTGGGTTGCAAGGTTGAATTAAACAACACTTTATGACACATCTAGGTATTTTAAATAAATTCTTTTTGGACAGATGGTATAACAATGGTTTTTCTGGAGTGACTTGGGGATTTCTTTGAGTGGGTTGACCAAAGCTTACTTCCATGACACGAGCTCATACACATTTTAATTTAGACACAAAACACTAACTCTAGGAGTTGGAATCATGTTGTTTGGACTTTTTATGACCAAGTTATGACTCCTAGAAGTGGTTCTAAAATTCTGCTGGAAAGGACATATTCGACACATTTTGTTGTATGATCATTTTGGGGTACCAAAGCAAAATAAATTTCACGAGACCACTTGGGTTGGATTTTAGACTCTTTGTAATTTGTTTTAGACTAGGATTCGACTAGTTTGGATGAGTATGGACTGAGATATGGCCCTCCAAAATCGGATTTAGTTTCTGCCAGCTCACTGTTTTACTTCCAACACACTCAAGATCACCAACTACTTTAGATTTGTACTTATTTGACTCTTGTTTACCATCTACTTGATCTTTATGTTATGTATGGCATGTTCTACAAGTTCCAAGTCATATTTATCCAATGATTCACTTTATACTATATGGTTTATGTCCATACTTTCACTTATGTCCAAATACTTGTTTTAACAACAAAATTTCAAGATCTTCATATATGTGCAACAAAATCACCAACAACTCTCTTTTTGACCAACTTCCCTTATAAAAACAAGTATGTACAAGATGTTTAGGTTTTTGTTTAGAGATTTTAGTTTGTTTATAAGATATGTACATGTATTTTTAAAGAACACTCATGTTTAAAAGATGAAGCCATGTTTTTACTAGTTTTTAAGTAGTTTTCTTTTGGGTGGTGGTTTTATACAACAAAAATACTTGTAATGTTAGTATAAATGAAGGAGATGAAGATGTGTAGACACTCACTTTAAGCAAGCAAGGAGAAGGAAAGTTAAAAGGTAGTTCCCAAAGATTGAACTCTTGCAACAATCACCTTCAAACACTTGAATCTCTTGATTTCTTGTATGAAAGATTGAATGGAGGAAGAAGATGTGTGTGTGTGGTGTGTTGGTCTAGACCCGAGAGAGAAGAGAAAGTGAGACAGAGATTGAAATCTTGATTTGTGGTAGTTCATTTTCTTATATAGTTGGAGATTGAGTGTGGTTTTGACTAAATAATCATCATAATTATGATGATTGTGATAGAGGAGTGGAGTGTTGGACAAGGTTTAATGATGGTGATGATGTTGTCATGAGGGAGTGGGTAAGGTGAGGGTGAGATGATGGTGAGATGATGGCGGAGGTTAGTAGGCAATGATGACTCAAAGGTGGTGTAATACCCGCAAATAATACCCGTTAAATACTCAGTTTAATAAATAAATTCAAGACCATGATAATATAAATAAAAATGTGTCGGGTTTAATATATACATATATATTTATATGTATATGTATATTCGTTCATAGTTTAGATGCGTTAAACGTGTAATGCACGTATTAATATTAAAATACGCGTTAACTAACTCGTATGAAAAATCAGATATATATATATTTGTGCTATTACACATATAATCACATAAAACGATGAGACATAACATTTTCCTATCATTTGATATTTTCACCAACGTTCGTATTGTGTGGGACGTTTGTATATATATATATATATAGTCATTAAATGAGACGGAGGTTTGGTGTATACTTGTATAAAGTCATATTTATGGAGATTTGACCTCTTGAGTGGAGTGTGAGTCAAGCAAAGTGATGACACGTTGGTGTTGATGGTGATGTGATTGAAATAAACACGATATACGACCCGAAATTAGTACCCGTTTTAATAGATAAAAATTCGGAGTTGTGATTATATTATATATATATACACACACACATATATATACACTCTTATATATGAATATCTTTAGTTTAGGCGTGTTAACAAACTTGAACGAAAGCGTTCAAGTTTTCGTATATTTTTAGTTGTAAATGCATTCACTCACATTTATATGCATTCTAAGAGAATGATTTAGAATGATAACTCTAGAAATGTTTTTACGAAAATCTTTCATATATATCGTGGAATATATATTCAAGACTTAATCGTTGGAACATGATCGTTTATTTACAATACAATTCTAAATATTTTTCCGTTATAATACTTGATTGCTATCATTTGCATTATACGAATTTTTACATCTGCATGAACCGTTAATTCTTATTATTACTTCTGTATAAAAAATCGATGCATTATGTTTGCTAAACTTTTTTCGTTCGATTGTACGATTTTGAGTGATTCAGGAAACATATTAATGTAAACACGTTTAAGTTATGTACGAACGATGTTTTGGAAATGTCGGGTGTCACACGTCTTGACGTTCACCTTGCTTATCTGCATTGGAATCATCTTCATCATTATCATCATCATTTTTATGTACTTCTGGTGAATGACAAGTATCTTTCCCAGGCTTCTCCTGAGCGTCAAGGCGCTCAATCAACTGTGATACAAGAATTTGCATCTCAGCAATTTTCCTGTTTTGGGAATTGATAAGTTGTTGATGTTGAAAGTCAATGGTTTATAACACATCAATCTGTCCTTGAAGCCCCACAACTTGTGCTTCTAAAGTAGATACTTTCTGTTCTAGGACATTAATCTTCTTGTCTTTCTCATATGAGGATGGATCAGCTTGTTTTGTAGAAGTATGAGGAATGGATGGAGTATCAACAGGAGTAGGATTAAGTGAGTGTGTTAGAGTGATAATCAAAGTATCCACAAATTCAACATTTTCATCAACATGAGTACGTTCTGTAGCTTTTGACTTCTTTGATTTAGGAGGGTCAGGAACATACTCTGAATCTAAAGATTCATCTTGTAATTGTCTTTTTCCTAGTAAAACACACAGGAGGAGGACCCCGTGCTGACTTTCACCTTGGTAACTTCTTCCTTATTCTTGGATGTTTAGCCAAATGAGCATAGTGCTCAGGGCTAAAGTCTTGTTCAGTCTCTTCTGAGTCAGTTGACTCATTTCATTTTTCATCATTTTCACCTGAACTTGAACTAGTACTAGAATCAATTGCTTCTACATTCTCATCTGGATGTGGTGATGGAGGACTAACTTCCACATTCTCCACATTATCTATATTCTCCTTATGTTCCATATGTTCAACATTTTCAACATTATCAGCTTCAGCTTCATGTTCAATCATATTCTCATCAGCAGCTTCATGTTCAATCATATTCTCATCAGCAGCTTCATTTTGTTGGGCAATTGCTTGATTAGGTTGTTCTTGTTGTGGCTGTTCTAAAGCTTCATCAGCGTGTATCGAGTTATCATTCGGTGGAGCTACATAATTAGGATTAACTATGTTTCTAAATAAAGTAGTAGGCACTGGAATCAATGCTGGATTCTGTTGCTTCACATTGTGACAGTCTGTGAAAATTCTCTTTGTCATCGGAGTCAAAGTAAGTCTTAGATTCAACGGTGGTAGATTAGGAATGAGATGGTTGAATATAACTTGTAAAACCTAGGGTACATGATGAAACCCTATCCCTCAGGTGGTGTGATTTATGCAACCAACTCCTTGTAGATAAACAAAGCAAAATTGAATGGTCTGTTTAGTGTTAAGGCAACCATAGCTCCTAGTAATGCAGACTTAAGACCATATGTCCCTGCTTTCCTAGGTGATATGCACTGAATGATGACATGCATCAAATACCTCCGTTGACCATCGAGACCTACTTTACGTGCCTGTGAATCATTAGCCCTACCTCTATAACCCATTCTATTAAAGCATCTTGTGATTAAAGTAGTAGGCAAGCTAATTGGATCTTTATCAGCACCTCCAAAGCTCAAAGCTTCTCTTATAGTTTCCACAAAAATTGCTATATCTTGATTATTAATGGTAGCTCGAATCAAATTTGGGTCAACAGTACAATCATGGTCAGCTGTATCCCAGAACTGCTGTAGGTATTGTAGACTGATCACTGGATTAGCAGAAAAAGCCACTCTCAATCTTGATCTGTTCAAAATGTGATATTTTCTCTGTAGTTAACAGCTTCAGGCAAATCCGGATCAATTAAAATCCACTTGATTATGTTTATAATCAACCCTTCTATCCATGATCTGTAGAAGTTAATTGATTAGACTTTTGCAAGCAAAAAATAAACAAGAAATAAAATAAAAACAAAACAAAGTAAAAAAATTAAAAAAATTGCTAAGTCTGAATCTGTAAAGGCCTTAGAGGCGAACTTAATAAGTTAGCTAAGAGTCCATGTGGCGAACTTATTAAGTTCGCCTGAACAAGTTTGCTAGAACTCTCAAGCAACCCAAAAACTGATAACTCCAATCAAGTGATAATTAACCGATCCAATGCATGAAATCCAATCGCAAACACTTGATTAACACTTATATACAATCAATTTTAGTTTCAAATCCCACACAACCCCTTCAAGCACACAGCAGACCTATCGCTGAAACCCTATGACTATATCCAATCGATTTGAGCTATTCAGTGGATGAAAACAACTGATTTTACCTTCAATGTGAGCGCAAATCAAAATGGACTAAGACACGAACACAACAAACACATGTATCTCAGAAAATGAAGATCAAAGAACAAGTTCGCTATCACTGAGTTCGCCCAATACAAATAGGTAAAGTAACAAGTTCGCCAACCTGTACATTAAATACCTCTCAACTAATGTGACACCCGACAAATTTCAGGTTGATACCCATTCCCGACTGAGATACATATTACATTATTAGACATGCATCACACTTAATTTATAGTAATTAAGTCCATCTCACACTTAGCAAGTCAATCCGTTTACACGCGACGGTAATCCGAAAGATTACACGATCAAACACGCGTCCTACAGCACGACCGTTGGTGATAATTTAAAACAAATACCTAGACATATAATCTGTATGTGAAAATTATATGTAACACTATGATTTAATTAATCATGCTTATATGAATTTTTCGGTGATTTATGGAAATACTTTTATTTTTAGCACAATCTGGTAGACACGAAGTATGCACTAGCTAGGTCCATAATTCTAAGCAGACACTTAGACATATATTAGGTATGCACAAATTACATATAGTACTGTGATATGTTATTCCAAGACTCTGTGAATTTTTCAGGAATTTTTTGAGAAACTTTATGTTTTAACGTTGTCCGGCCAGTCTGCAGTATGTACCGACATTTTCAAATAAAAATCTGAAAATTTTATATGTCAAACTTACCAATATGAGTCAAATAATTTTTAAATAATTTCATTCATAACTATTCAGAATTTCCGTCAATAAATCGGTGGCTATTCGTTTTCCACCACCCGGAGTCACAAGACCCTATAAATACCCCCCCATTTCCCCATTCTTCATCTTCACCACTCCACACTCTCTCTCTCCTCCCCTCTTGGCCGAGAACAGCACACACCACCACCATTCCATCTTTTTTTTGTTGTTTTGATCTCCATTCCATCCAAAATCAAGCATCCAAGTGAAGATTATCAAGTTTGCAAGAGATTTCATCCATTATTCCATCACATTTTCACGTTTGGTAAGATCAAAACCCACTTTTTCCGCATTTTCATCTTCATGTTTTTATGAACATGCATCCGAAGAAAACTCATTTTTATGAAAGATTATCCATGGATTCTTAAAGGAAATGTGTTTTAAAACTCAAATGGTGCATATTGTTGGTGATTTTGAACCCGGATTTTGTTCAAAGGCTCGGTTTCCATTTAAGGAAACTTTATTATATGTGCATGTGTTAGATGATGAGATTTTATTGATTTGATGATGGATTATCTTGTAATAATAGTTGTAGATGGAGAATATGTTCAAACTTTGTTGTCAAAAGTGTTAGGTGATACATGCATGCCCGGTTTTACTATTTTAGGAAACTTTAATTTTGGGTTTCATTATAGATGCCATGTTTAGGGTGATTTGATAATGGAAAATGGTTAGATATGCATAAAGAATGGATAATATGTGTAGATTTGCTATCTAGAACTTTTGGTCATTTGAGATTTCATGCTCGTTTCTATTTATAGTAACTTTAATTTTTGGGTTTTTGTTAAAAGGTGTTATGATGTCATTTGTTTGGTGGAAATGATGCATAAACACTAGATATAGAGATTGTATGATTTTTTTTTTCAGTAAAATCACATGTCCATATTGCTTTAAGCTCGTTTTCTAGTTTTAGAAACTTTATTTCTTGACATGTATGAAAACTTGATGTTTGGGTGTATTCAAAGCATGAAACTAGTGTAGTTAACATTATGTAAGAATGATTGACTAAAATGATGGATTAAAATGCATGTGTATGAGTTTTAGAGCCCGGTTTCTAAATAAGGAAACTTTACTTTTCCACAAGATGTGTTTGCAAGTTGTTAACATGATTAGAAGGTTTAAATGACTTAGTAACATGTAACTAAGTGAATTGTATGATAATATATGATATTATTCCATGAACTTGCCAATTTGACTTGATCTTGCTATAATAGGAAACCTTACTTATCTTAAACTCGCATATTTGTCTATTTTTAGCAAGTAAACCTTGGGATGTTCTATATGCATTATAACATGCCTAATTTCATGTGTGAACATCAACTTTTCATAGTTGCCATGTTTAGGACTCAACAACTTGACTTTCCAATTAATAAAACTTTAATGTATCAAAAGTTGTGTTTCAAGTTCTAAATTCCAATCGAATGTGCCAATGTGTTTATTAGACGATAATAAACTATTTCAAAGTAGGTTTGAATTCTATATTAGGATTTTAATGTTTAAGTCCAACGTGTCATCAACGGGTCGTCAAGTCAAAACATCTTTGAAACGTCAAAGTCACTTTTCAAACAACTCTTTGGATGCATAGAGTTCATAGTTAAGCATCTACAATACTTAGGCCTTAAAGTCCTAAATGTGTCCTAGGGCACGAGTAGGTCATCTCATTTAGCCTCACAGCCCCGTTTCACTCATTTTTCCATTTTGGGGTGAGATACATGCCCAAGTACATTTTTCAAAAATCATATTTCCATGCTTACAAAGTTACATTAATTATATAAGTTGTACATGGTGTGTACAAAGTCCTCTCAGAGTCAACCGTTAATTTTTCCATAAGCGAGGTGATCATGAATAGTACTGTTGGGTTTAACAACCCCTGCCCGGGTTAGTCGCGCTAACTTAGACTGGAGGTCGAACGGGTACATAATTGACCTAATCCATTCATGTGCAAGGCACAAAGAGGCGAACCACGTCCTTTTCCTTTTTCAGTGGCTACAGTTGGGCTTTGGTTGGCGGACTTATTATAATTTTTGGTTTTGTCTGATCAACAATGATTTTGTAGAGTACATATGCTTTTCCATGCATTTCCAACATATGCTTTTCCATGCATTTTCAACATATGTTTTTCCATGCATTGTCAATATATGATTTTCCAAAACATTTCCTGATATAATTTCCATTACATATTACCTGCGAACTCACCAACTTTATGTTGACCCATTTTAGCATGTTTATCTCAGGTCGTTTAATGCATAGGATTAGTGGCTAGGATGCACCCACATGAGTCACACACTATTCATGCATGGCATCCTATTTTGACAAACGCTTTTAATTCATTTGTTAAGCGTTGTAAACTCTTAAAAATTGCTTCCGCACATTTACTTTGAACTTTGCTAAACTTATTTTGGGCTTTTTCAAGCCATGCATTAAAACAGGTATTTTGAAAACCATTTAGTGGTCGTTCAAAGTAATACAATGGTAAAGATCCTCTCGAGTCACGCCCCTCGGGTATAGCCTGGAAGTGGAATTTGGGGGTGTGACAACTAAGTTCGCCAACCAAGCGAACTTATTAAGTTCGCCACCCCTGGCGAACTTAAGCAAACTCAAACATCATCAAGTTCGCTAGTTCAAGTTTCTAAGAGAAAAATATGAACGTTTTCAAATTCCAACTCAGTATTTAAACCGATCTTCTTTCAAACTGCAACCTGTAACAATGCAAATCTTGTAAGTTATGATTTCATGAAAGTTGAAAAAAAAATCTTTTTGAATTTTTAAAATTTATATCAAAACAAACCAAAAATATTGTTTTTACATTTTACATTTTTTGAATTAAACAAGCAACAAATGTAAAATATAAAAATAATATTTTTTTTTAATTTTCAAAATTAACAAAAATAAAATCTTTTTGGCATTTTTCTATACAAACGGAATCACATATTTTTGGTCAAACACTGCGAGTAAGAAGATCATATCAGTATATATGATGAAACACACACACACACATTTCAGATATAAAATCCCTAGCAGATCTATGGGTGACCTATGGTATTCTGTGTACATATAAATCTTGACTTATCAATTATGTAACATGTACAACTTCACAGCACAAACTATCAAACCTTTTGAAAATCATGAAATGATACATGATAAACTTCAAAGTAAGCAGGATCAGATCACGACATGTTACCTTACTCGTACCAAATTTGCAATATAATACATGTAACTTCAAATTGTTAGCATTATAAAATTTGAAACCAAAATCATTTTTATCCCACATTCTTGTGAGTTAGTACCATTTATATGAAAACAACATGTACCTCACAAGTATGCCAACAAAAAGTAAATTGCACTATCTTCAAGACATATAAGACTTTGTGCAGAAGAATATATATATCAATCTCTAGGATGAAATTACATCAATTAGTACAGGAAAAGAAGCAGATCCCAAAGGATATAAAGAATCATAAAGATTCAGAATCAAGTGATTCATATAGATTGGTTTGGCTTTGATGATTCTCGATGATATCATGTAACAGATGAAAGATTGAAAAAAGAATCGATTGATTCAATAATTCAGGGTAATGTGGTCCAACTGTTATCTGGATCTCTTTAATGAATCAGGATAATCAAGTGATTTTGATTCAAGGGCTATTATATGCTTGACAAATGTTATCAAGACATATCTTAGTTCAACAACACATTGCATGTTTTTCGAGGCATGGGCAGTGAAGTGAACTGAAAAATTGTGCTAATGACATAATCCGATACTAGTCTCATGAAATTCTTAAAGTCTCATATTCTTTATCTGATAATGATCTTTTAACACATACACCCGGCATATCATGGGTTCAAATCACAGTTGTGACATAGAACATTATGTTTTCACACTACTAATGGTATAAAAACGCTTCTAGCCTACTAACAATTCAAATTACATGCATATATCTAAATTAATAAATTTTAGAGTCAATGCCAAGCAGTCATGAAGCTATCATTTCCTATTTGTGCAGACTAAGAGGTTTAGATCAAATCAAATAAGAACAAACTACAAACATAAATACAGAAACCAGGTAGTCATTCTATGGTCATGTGTGTATGATCACCTACTGATGTACTATCATTTCTTCTCTAACTTCAAGCAATGTCGATTTTATCTTTTTCAATTTGTTTGGTTTTTCTAAAGAAAATTTTAAGAAAGAAAATAAATTTATCTACACTAAAAGAAAACACAAAATAAAACCTACCATGAAAGTTATTTTAAAAAACCTTTTTCAAGCACGATTAAACATTCCAATCATTTTAGTAGTAAATTCAAATCGTGACCGATCAAATTGTTTGGTAAACAAGTCAGCAAAGTTATCATCAGTTTGGACTTTCAACAACTCAATCAATCTCTTCTCTGCACAATCTCGAATAAAATGATGACGTATCTCAATATGCTTTGTTTTCGAGTGCTTCACTGGATTTTTTTGTGATGGACATCGTGGTAGTGTTGTCAACGAACATTGGTGTCTATGTGAAGTTCAGACCATAACCCCTTAATTTTTTCTGAATCCACATGATTTGGGAACAACAACTAGCTACATCAATGTACTCTGCCTCGCACGTTGAAATTGCTACCGATGTTTGCTTTTTTGCATTGCAAGGACACGAGTCTGTTCCCTAAGAACTGACAACCACCAGACGTCGACTTCCTATCCAAACCGCAACCTCCATAATATGAATCTGTAAAAGCTTTGAAATCAACGTTAGAATTATTAGGATACCACAATCCCAACCTTGGTTTACCCTTTAAGTATACAAAGATCCGCTTTACAGCAATCAGATGAGATTCCTTCGGCTTGGATTGAAACCTCGAACACAAGCATACTACGAACATAATATCAGGCCTGGATGCAGTCAAATACATTAAAGACCCGATCATTCCTCTGCATAACCTACAATACACTTCCTTCCCTTTTGAGTAAGAATCTAGCATGTGATTTACAAGAATTAGAGTACTAAACGTTGAGGTATCTGACATCTCAAATTTCTTCAAAATATCCGACACATAATTTGTTTGATGAATATAAAAGCCATCTTCTTTCTTGTCAACTTGAAGACCCAAAAAAAATGATAACTCTCCCATGCTGCTCATCTCAAACTTCAGCTTCATCACACTCTCAAAATCTTTACACATATCAACATTCGTCGACCCAAAAATTATGTCGTCCATATAAGCTTGAACTAGTAAGCTATCTCCCCTTGCTTTTCTGATGAAAAGAGTGGAATCGATCTGACCCCGCTCAAATCCATTCTCGAGTAAGTGCACGGAAAAAGTTTCATACCAGGCACGAGGAGCCTGATGAAGACCATATAACGCTTTATCAAGTTTAAACACATTGTCTCGGAACTTGGAGTCTTCAAAACTAGGCGGATGTTTCACGTATACCTCTTCCTTCACCTTTCCATATAGAAAAGAACTTTTCACATCTAGTTGGAATACCTTGAACCCATTGAAAGATGCGTAAGCAAGAAATAAGCGGATCGCCTCAATCCTCGCAACCGGAGCATAAACTTCCGTGAAGTTAACACCTTCTTGTTGGTTAAATCCTTGAACAACAAGCCTCGCCTTATTACGTACCACCACGCCTCGATCATCACGATTGTACTTAAACACCCATTTCGTGCCAATTGATCTTGAACCTTTAGGCAAGTCAACTAAATCCCAATCACGTAATTTGTCAAATTGAGCTAGCTCCTCTTGGATAGCCTCGATCCAACAATCATCATCAAGCGCTTCAGCCACATTCTTTGGCTCTGTTTGAGAAATAAAGCAAGCACGCAGACATGTCTCTATAATACCTGTACCCACGATCTATGCATATAAACATGAATTTTCAGCAAGTGAACGATGTCTAGTTTGAAAATCTGCATTCAAATCACCAATAATGTTATCAGTCGGATGATGTTTATGCACACAGGATTGAGGAATATCAGAAGTTTGAATCACAGCATCAAGATTAGAAGGCATCTCCCCCTCAGACTATGCATGTTTAGATGAATCATCAACTATGTTCTGGATATCATTAGAAGACTCCTGAAACACAGTTTCATCATCATCACTTTCACTGTCATGTGTTGTACCCAAGGTCGAAGCTACATTCGGATCAACGGGAGTAGGAACCACAATTGGAACAACCGATCGTGGCTCGACAATTGAACCATCGTTACAGCAGGACTGATACAAAATTTTTGCTTCAACGGGTGACACTGTTGGACAAACATTAAACAATCTGAACAAAGCATCATAATCAAAAGCCTATGACGGTCCTTAGGTATCCTGAGGAACCGTGTGATTATCACAATCAATGTGAAACCACTCCTCAATTTTTCTTCTCTCTTTATTGAATACCCATTTGTTGTGAGAATTTGCAACATACCCCAAGAAAATTCCTTCAATTGCCTTCGCACTGAACTTCGTTGGAACATCTCTTGTCTTCAATAAAGTGCATGGATTTCCAAAGGACAACAAATAATCTAGATTCAGCATTCGATTGTTCAGCAATTCATAACACATTTTGTTGTGTTTCTTCACAGTCAAAACACGATTAAGGACATGACACACCGTGTTCTCCGCCTCTGCCCAAAATGTCACTGGCAACTTACAGTCGGATAACATTGTGCGAGCTGTCTCAATCAGCGTTCGATTTTTCTGTTCAGCCAAACCATTCTGTTGAGGAACATAAGGAGCACAGAATTCATGATGGATGCCTTTTTGTAAAAAAAATAAACCCATATTTCCATTCTTGAATTATGTCCCATTGTCACTACGAATCCTCCTGACCTTCTGTTTAAATAAACTCTCAAGTCCCACTATCAGGAACTTAAGAATTTCAGCAGTCTCATCCTTTGAAATAAGAAACTTCACCCAAGAAAATCTGGAATAATCATCAGTCACTACCAAACAGTACGATTTGCCGCCTTCACTCTTAACACTTATAGGTCTGAATAAATCCATATGCAAGAACTCGAGAGGAGTCACAATTGAATTAATCAACTTAGATTTGTGAGATTTCCTGTGTTGCTTCCCCTTCTTGCATGGAATACAGTCTTTGTTCACATGAAATCTCATGGCAGGGACACCAGAAACTAGCCTATTCTTCACTAAAAAGTTCATTTTTCTGAAATTTATATGAGCCATCTTCCGGTGCCACAAAGTTGATTCGGACTCTGAAGCTTTAGAAAGAATACACGTTAGGACAGATGAAGTTGTCGTCACCATGCTCATATCGAGCATGTATGTATCATTCTTCCTTGGAGCTCGTATTAGGATCCAATCTTCAGGTATCTCAAATCCAGGCTTCAACACCAAACATTCAGACTTGTTAAAGTGAAATGAGAAATCTTTATCACAGACTTGCGAAACACATAACAGATTATGTTCAAGCTGCTCCACATAATTGACTTTCTCAAAGCTCAATTTTCCATTTGACACAGTTCCTTGACCGAAAATGTTGCCTCCCTTCTTTCCTGCAAAGGATACATATCCGCCTTGTATCTCTTTCACATTTTCTAATAAATTAAGATTTCCCGTCATGTGGCGAGAACATCCACTGTCGACGTACCAATGATTGCCTACAGTCCTCCTTGGAGTTCCATGTACACAGACATTAAGATTCAGTTAGTAATGGGACCCAAGCCATTGTGATCTTGGGTCGGCCTGATTCATCAAAATAAACAATTTCTTTTAGAACACAATCAATTCTCTCTTCAATTTTAGGAGATTGTTTCATAGAATCAGACTCTTGAAATTTTGGTTTCCACTTTGATTGAGCACTCGCACTTGGCTTGGACTTCTCAGAAGTTTCACCTACTTCTTTGTCAACATGTTGTTCCAAAAGTTTCTTAAGCCTCTTGTTTCTTCTTCTTCTTCTTCTTTGCGGTCTTGACAATTTAACATTTTCCTTTGTATCTCCACTTGATGATACACTAGATTTAACTCTAGATGAGTCAACCTTTTCCTTAACCTGAACCTCTAAAACTTTGACAACTGGTTTAACTTCAGCCGATTTTATCACAGATGTTGTCTTTGGCTCAACAAATGGTCTTCCCATCCTAGAATCTTCCAAACGCTTTCCAATATTCTTGTCTGGACAGTTCATCAAAATGTGACAAACTATTCCGCAATGAAAACATGTATGTTTTTCCTTGTACACATGAGCATACCTTTCTTTCTGAACACTTCCTGAACCAGATGATTCACACTGAGAGACAGTGTTAGACGATTGAACAACCTTGGGTTTATTAGCTTCAACCTTTTCTTTTATAAACTCAACAGTTGAAATTTTCTCTATTTTATTAATTTCTTAAAAATCAAACCCAGCACTCACAAAAGGTTTTAAAGATTTAGGTTTTGGTTGTTCAATGTCTTCATCAGGTTCTGTCAAGATACACCTATCACGTGTAACTTTCTTGACAATAACCGGTTCATGAACCTTACATTCTTTGACTTTTCCTTCCACCTTCTTTGAATAAAAAAATTCATCCTCATTGAGTCATCATAAACCATGTCTCTTCTTATCACCGGATTAACCTTGAGAACAATTTTTGGCTCTAGATCTTCTTCAGTCAGTGTCTCAATTTCTACGAGCTGTGTAGTTTCCATTTAATGGAGGACAAAAACCAATTCCCCAAACAACTTTATCATCCTACTGTGAACAATAACCAACTCCACCAACTACTTTCTCACTACTAGCTTTCTCAGTATAATATTCCAACAGAAAACTGGAATTCTTATAACCCTCAACCTTTCTAATCAATTTGGTGACTTCACTCTGTGAGTAGTCAAGTTAATTTATTTTCTTTTCATACTCAGAGAATGCTACATCAATGTGAAAAGCTTGTTCATTTACTTTTGATTGTAAAACTTGGATATCATCTTTCAATGATTCAATTCTTTCATTTAAAAGTTTTTCATTATCTTTCAAAGTTTTATTTGTTAAGTAGCATGCCTTCAAGTCACAGATGAGGTTAGTATTGTCATCTCACAATCTCAGAATTTTCAAATCAGAATTAACACATTTAGAACAGTGAACAGAAACAACCTCATTTACCTGTTTTGTATCTACCATTAATCCATTTGCTTCAGCAAATATCCTAGCAACTTTCTCTGTCTCCTTTCCTACAGCTACTTTGTCATTCATCAGCTCTTCATTTGTCACTTTTGCTGTCAGACTCTGACTTGTTGATTCATCATTTTCAATAACACTCCCAGAACCACTTGAGTCGCTGTCTGAAAAACTATTATCAGAACCAGCATCAGTATGAACTTCAGCAAGAAAAGCTTGACTTACATGAGAAACAATATCTTCTAGATGAATTCCCCAATCATAATTTTCATCCTGTTGTGAAATCAATGTTGTAGAAGAACTCTGATTATTTTGATTGTTCTGGTTTCCTGAATAAGCATTTTGATATTGAACTTTAGGTTTGGTACATTCCCTAGCAAAGTGTCCAAATTCTTGACAATTATAACACTTTACTTTAGATTTATCCAACCCCATCTTTGTCTTGCTTGTCGCTCCAATGAACTTCTTTCCTGTTTTCTTCAGATGTTCCTTGCCCCGTCTCATCCACAATGCCATGTTCCATTGAATGTTCATCTATTCAAGAGCATCCTTATCCAATTGCTTCAAATATTATTCGATCATATCCGGATCAGTTATTTTTCCACCAATAAAATTATCATACGAAATTAAAAACAAAGCAATCATGGCCATCATGTCCTCAGCAGCTTTAGAAGACACCTTTTGAGAACACGAATGAGTATCATTATGACAATTCTTTGAACATTCAGAACTAGAAGCAACATAGCATGATGATTCACCACATGAACATTCTTTTGATCCTTGACCTTCAGAAATTTCTCCTGAAAACAAAGCAACCCCAGACTTTGGTATCGATGTTCCTTTTCCAAAATAAATGCTAGGATCTTGATAAACAGTATCTGTCTTCTGCTTATTCAAATCATATGATTGAATCTTTCCCGTAAGATCTTCAAGACTCAATTCATCAAACCCAGGCTGTTCTTTAATCACTATTGAATACATCTCAAAGTGAGCAGGCAATGCATCCGGAAATTTCTCAAGTACCTTCCTATTCTTGTAAAATTTGTCATTGTTCACCATTTCACTCAACAAGTGATATTACGTAGACATCAACTCATCAATAGATTCTCTTTCAAAAGATTTAAATGTCACACCCCCCAAATTCCACTTCCGGGCTATACCCGAGGGGCGTGATTCAAGAGGATTTTTACCATTGTGTTACTTTGAAAGGCCACTAAATGGTTTTCAAAATACTTGTTTTAATGCATGGCTTGAACAAGCCCAAAATAAGTTTAGAAAGTTCAAAGTAAATGTGTGGAAGCAATGTTTAAGAGTTTACAACGCTTAACAAATGAAATAAAAGTGTTTGTCAAAATAGGATGCCATGCATGAAAAGTGTGTGACTCATGTGGGTGCATCCTAGCCACATATCCTGTACAATCAACGACCCGAGATAAACATGCTAAAATAGGTCAACATAAAGTTGGTGAGTTCGCAGGTAATATGTAATGGAAATCATATCAGGAAATGTTTTGGAAAATCATATATTGACAATGCATGGAATAGCATATGTTGAAAATGCATGGAAAATCATATGTTGAAAATGCATCGAAAAGCATATGTTGGAAATGCATGGAAAATCGTATGTAATCTACACAATCATTGTTAATCAGACAAAACCAATTATCATAGGTTCGCCAACCGAAGCTCTACTGTAGCCACCAAAAAAGGAAAAGGATGTGGTGCGCCTCTTTGTGGCTTGCACATGAATGGATTAGGTCAATTATGTACCCGTTCGACCTCCAGTTGAAGTTAGCGCTACTAACCCAGGTAGAGGTTGTTAAACCCAACAGTACTGTTCATGATCACCTCGCTTGTGGAAAAATTAACGGTTGACTCTGAGAGGACTTTGTACACACCATGTACAACTTATATAATTAATGTAACTGTGTAAGTATGGAAAATGTGACAATCGGAAATGTCTACTTGAGCATGTATCTCACCCCAAAAGGAAAATGAGTAAAACAGGGCTGTGAGAACTCACCTGATAAAGCGGTAATGATATGAAAGTCTTAGCAAATCTGGCTAAATGAGACTACCTACTCGTACCCTAGGAAACGTTTAGTACTTTAAGGTCTAAGTATTGTAGATACTTGACTATGAACTCTATGCATCCAAAGAGTTGTTTGAAACGTGACTTTGACGTTTCAAAGATGTTTTGACTTGACGACCCGTTGGTGACACGTTGGACTTAAGCATTCAAATCCTAACATAGAATTCAAACCTATTTTGAAATAGTCTATTATCGTATAATAAACACAATGGCACATTCGATTGGAATTTAAAACTTGAAACACAACTTTTGATACATTAAAGTTTCCTTAATTGGAAAGTCAAGTTGTTGAGTCCTAAACATATCCTGTGCATTCAGAAAGTTGATGTTCACACATGAAATTAGGCATGTTATAACATATATAAAACATCCCAAGGTTTACTTGCTAAAAATAGACAAACATGCGAGTTTCGGATAAGTAAGGTTTCCTATTATTGCAAGATCATGTCAAATTGGCAAGTTCATGGAATAATATCATATATTATCATACAATACACTTAGTTATATGTTACTAAGTCATTTAAACCTTCTAATCATGTTAGAACTTGCAATTATAACACTTGAAAGAATAAAGTTCCTTATTTGGAAACCGAACTCTAAAACTCATACACATGCATTTTAATCCATCATTTCGGTCAATCATTCTTCCATAATATTCACTACACTAGTTTCATGCTTTGAATGCACCCAAACACCAAGCTTTCATACATGTCAAGAAATAAAGTTTCTAAAAATAGAAAACGAGCCTAAAAGCATCATGAACTTGTGATTTTACCGAAAAAAAATCATACAATCTCTATATCTAGTTTTTATGCATTATTTCCACCAAACAAATCACATCATAACTTCTTTTAACAAAAACCCGAAAATTAAATTTACAATAAATAGAACCGAGCATGAAATCTCATATGACCAAAAGTTCTAGATAGCAAATCTACACATATTATCCATTATTTATGCATATCCAACCATTTTCCATCATCAAGTCACCCCAAACATGGCATCTAACATGAAACCCGAAAATAAAGTTTCCTAAAATAGCAAAACCGAGCATGCGTGTATCATCCATCACTTTTGTCAACAAAGTTTTCACATATTGATCATCTACAACTACTATTACAACATAATCCATCATCAAACCATCAAAATCTCATCATCGAGCACATGCACATATAAAAAGTTTTATTAAATGGAAACGGAGCCTATGAACAAAAATCCGGGTTCAAAATCACCAACAATATGTACCATTTGAGTTTTAAAACACATTTTCTTTAAGAATCCATTGCTAATCTTTCATAAAAATGGGTTTTCTTTGGATGCATGTTCATATGAACATGAAGGTGAAAATGGAGAAAAAGTGGGTTTTGATCTTACCAAACTTGAAGATTATGATGAAATGGTGGATGAATCTTCTTGCAAACTTGATAATCTTCACTCAAAGCTTGATTTGGATGGAAGAACAAGATCAAAGCAACCAAAAATGATGAAGATGGGGTGGTGGTGAGTGATCTCGCCTCAAATGGGGTGTTGATGCACTTTCCCGTGACAACACTCTGGATAGAGTCTTAGTTTGTATTTCTAATGTCTGTAATTTGTCTTTGTATGCAAGAGTCGTTATGTAATAGTTTATCGAGTTGTATTTACTTTTACATAGTGTATGTTGCATTTCTTCTAAGTGTTTTGTGCACTTACATGTGCGCAGGAGAAAGCTCCTGCGTACTTAGCAAGTACGCAGGAAGACCCATGAGTACTTGCTAAGTACGCAAGAGCATTTGGTCCTGCGCACTTGCTAAGTGCGCAGGCATCAGGTCTGTATAAATAGGTTTGGTTCACAGAGGATAAGTACGCAGAACTCATATCTTAGACGAACTCAGTTTGTTAAGTACGCAATTTGTATTATCTCTATAACCGTCGAGTGTTTATAATAGAAAGAGCTTTTATTGTGACTCTCGTGTTGGTTTACTTTGTTTTAGTTAGACTCTCCTCCTAGTCACGGGTATTCCACACCCGGTCCGACTAGTAGACTACTTGCGTGTAATGATCCGACACACACGGAGGGACCTACAAGTGGTATCAGAGCTTTGCTCTTGAATTCGAGTGTTGTAAGTGAGTTTGGAGACGTTTTTACTGAGTTTTACAAGCAAAAGGATGTATTTTTGTTGATTTTTATGATAAAAAAGGGTAGCTCTTGAGCACTTTTTTAAAAGCAAAAATCTCTCAAAAACCAATTTTTGTTGAGTATTTGAGTTATTTGAGCATCAAAGGTTGGTTAGAAACAAGTTTCTGACCCTTTGGCTCATTTGCATTAATCATCAGACCAATTTTTACCATCTCCGGCGATTTTCAGGTCACCAGAAAAGGTTGGTGAGAGTTGCTGAAAAGGTGTCCTGCGTACTTACCATTTTTGGCAAAAAGTACTGTCTTCTGCGTACTTACAAGTGCGCAAGACTGAACTTATGCGAACATAAGTTATATCCTGCGTACTTAATCATTTCCTCCCGCGTACTTACAAGTACGCAAGAGTAAGTCTTAAATACGTAAGACTATTTCTCAAGTGCGTAAGGCCAATCACAAGTGCGCAACTGTGTCTGATTTTTCTGAGTTTTGACTAAGTGTTCACTATGTCGAACCTTCAGAATCTTGGAAACATGTTAAACTATGATAATGAGATCGGTACACCTCAGAAACCACCTAAGTTGCTAAACGTAAACGACTATTCCAATTGGAAGGCACGTTCCGAGCACTATATTTCTTATACCGACTCATCACTATGGATACCAATCCTTAAGGGATATAAGCATCCCACACACATCTATCTTGATGATGAATTGCCCAAGCCTATTTCTAAACTCGATGAGGAAGAAAAGAAAGCATATGATCGAGAGAAGAAGGCACTTGGTTCGATCACTATGGCATTAACTCGGGAATTGTTCCACAGTTTCTGAGGGTATGACAATTCTAAGGATCTCTGGAAAGCCTTACAGAAGAGATTCGAAGGAAATAGTGACATCAAGAAGAGTAAGCGGGATCTTCTCAGGAAGTAGTATGAATGCTTCAGATTCTTTGAGAACGAATCTTTAGATGACCTCATCTCTAGATTTTATCATTTACAGAATGAGTTGAATGCTTTTGACCTCAAGTATCCAGCTGAAGAGATGGTGGAAAAGTTTTTGGATGCTTTACCACCCAAATTTGAGATGTACACAACCCTGATGAGGGAAAATCCTAAATTCTATGAGTTGACAGTAGAGGAAGCAATAGGAAAAATTCAAGCTCATGAAATGAACTTGAAAAGAAAGGAGAGCTCTGGAAGACCCCCGATACAAGACCCTTCTATGTATCATGGGACGACTTCCACATCCAAGTCATCTGGCTCTGGAATTGCACTCTTCACTGGAAATCCTACTGAAGAAGACCACTCAACTGAGTGTGGTGGTCATGCTTGCTATGCTTCATGATCGGGGTTGGGGTCTCATCATCAAAATACCTCAAGAATTCCTCCTGCTATGTCTTCAGCTAACAACTCAGCTATAGCCAGAATAGCTGAAGATCATGTAGCTTTATTCTCATCCTGTATGCTTGCATATGAAAATTTCATAGGTGGCAAGCTTACTGATCTAGAGACGATTGAAGAAGATTTTAATAAAGTGGATCCTGATGACATGGAGGACATGGATATTCAATGGAATATGGCCATGCTTTTGAGGAGAGCCAAGCGTTTCCTGAACAGAACAGGAAGAAAGTTTATTGGCGGGCATCCTAATGCCAAGGTCGGGTTTGACAAATCCAAGGCCAAATGCTACAAGTGTCTGAACTATGGACACTTTGCTCGTGAGTGTCAGAAAGACAGAGCACCTGCCTCTGGTTTTACCCGACCCAGCCAAGGAAACAGCCATGGCCAAAACAATCCAAACCACCACAATCAAAGCCAAGGTGGAACGTCCAATGCACTGGTAGCCCAACAGGACGACAGCTTTGATTGGGGCGTTCATCTGGAGGATGCCATCATCGCACAAACACAGGTTGGTCTCATGGCTGAGATCATAGAGATGATGGAAGCAGAGAGAAGGGAAGCTTCTATGGCTGACCTAAAAGAGTCTACTACTGCTGCTACAGAGGAAGAGGAGGAAGCTGAAGGAAAGGAAGCTTCTGTAGCTGAGAAAGAGGAATCGACTACTGCTGTTGCTCTCATGGCCATTGGAGAAGCAACAAGTTCATCTGATGAGGTAGACTCTAATCCCTTTTCTGTTGTTTCATGTTCTAAGTGTCTAGGGCTAAAACTTGAAAATTCTAAGCTCCAAGACAAAATTGAACCCCTAACTATGGCAGCTCTAAACTATAAAGAAAATGAAAAACGTTTTAAAGAGTCTATTGAAACATTGAAAAAGGAAAAAACGTGAGTATTCTTTAAAAATGAGCGATCAACAGCTTCACTTAGATATTGCTTATCAGGGGTTGGAAAAACGGAACAATGAAATCAACAAACTGCAAAATGAGATCTTGCAGTTAAAATGCACAAATGAGAAGTTGAAAAACTCTCGCTTTGTGGTGGAACACTACGAATCTGTAGTGAGGAAAATGAATGGTCTAGGTCTTGGTACCAATGCCATTCCTCCACCAGCGAGTGGGAAGTTTGTCAATAGCTTAATAAACATTGATCTTACTTGTCTAGATGAGTCCTCTGATAAGGATGATTCCCCTAAGAAGGATGAATCATCTAGTAAGGCTAACTCCACATCTAGTGAGGAGTTTGTTACTGCTTCTGAAGATGGGTCGGTTAATTCTTGCCCTGAAGGAGTAGTATCTGAGGAGTTGTTTACTGAACAGATAGTCAAGAAAAACATTATCACTAATGGTGATAATTGCATTTTAACTGAACCTGATGTCATTGAATCAAATGATAAACTTAAGGTAATGCTTTATGGGGGGTATAAAAACCTTAACCAAGAAAAGAAAGAGGCTATTTCAGCTCACTTTGGGCTTGGTTACAAAGAAAATTTGGAAAAATACTATACTTCCAAAAATCAAAGTGTTAAGGTTCAGACTGCTGTTCAGAAACCAACTCCTCCTGCTCATAATGCTGAGTTATCTAAGGCCAGATCTAATGAGCCTTACAAGAGAACTTATGTAGACAAGAGGAACTGTTTTCACTGTGGCTTGATTGGTCACATTTTTGTGAACTGTCCTTCTAAGAACCAAGGGAAACGGCATGTTGTTTCACAACCAGCAGTCATCCCCAGGTCGTCACCAGTGAAAACATCTCCCAAACATCCAAAGCAAAATGTGGTGAAACCACCAGTCCAACCGATGGCAAAGCCAAAGATCAAATCTAAGGCCAAACCATCTGTTGCAAGAAAGGTAAAGCAACCTGCTGTACCTCGTGTGTCTACATCTGGTAGTACACGTACTGGTGAGAAATCTGTGGCTAGACTCTCTAAGCCACATAGAAGAAGAAGGAATAAGAGGTTGAGAAAGCTGGAACAGCTGACTAAAGCTCAATCAGGTGAAGCTTCCACAAGTTCACCGGCTGTGGTTGAGCCAAAGTCTCCTGTTCTGGTTAAGAATCAAAGGAGATCCTGGAACAAGAAAGTAAAAGGTTCTCAATCTCCTGCTCCCAAATCCTCCAAAGATTCACCAATTTTGAACAGTCATCATGACTGTGAGTTGAAAGAAGTAGTTTATTTTGAGAGAGACGGACGACCCAAGACCACAATGGCTTGGGTCTCCAAATCTAACTAATTATTTTGTGACTCGTGCAGGGACGTCCGAAGGGTACTATCTCTAACCGCTGGTATGTAGATAGTGGATGTTCCAGGCACATCACAGGAAACATGGCCCTGCTTCAAGACATTAAACCGTTCAGAGGCGGCTATGTGGCCTTTGCCGAAGAAAAAGGAGGCAGCATCACATGTCAAGGCGTGGTTTCAAACGGTTGTGTCAGGTTTGACAATGTCAACTTCTTCGAGCAGCTGAAGCATAACCTGTTGAGTGT
Organism: Smallanthus sonchifolius; assembly: GCA_023525975.1. Lineage (NCBI taxonomy): Eukaryota > Viridiplantae > Streptophyta > Magnoliopsida > Asterales > Asteraceae > Smallanthus > Smallanthus sonchifolius. The sequence goes on along the minus strand of CM042021.1, from coordinate 66,099,659 downwards.
CTCCCAAATGTGTGATAAGGAGTACTCGGTGATGTTTGACATGTCAGAATGCCTGATTCTCAAACCTGGTTTTGAGGTTCCCGAAGACTGGATTCTGATGAGAGCACCAAGAAAGAATGACACATATCAGATCGATATGAGCGTTGCAACAACCACCTCATCAGTTGCTACTTGTTTGCTTAAAAAAGCGACAGAACTTGACTCTATCTTGTGGCATAGGAAACTCAGACATATTTCGTATCGTAAAATGAATCATCTTGTCCGAAACGGTTTGATAACCGGGGTTCCTAAGCTGAGATTTACCGTTGCAGATGACTGTATGCCTTGTAAAAAGGGCAAACAGCAACGGAAGTCTCACAAGCCCAAGCTCCAAAACTCAATTGATACCCCTTTGGAGCTATTACACATGGATCTGTTTGGCCCCATAAGTATCAGGAGTATTGGAGGCAAGTCGTTTTGTCTAGTTGTAACTGATGATTTCTCACGTTTTTCTTAGGTGCATTTTTTAGGTACTAAAGACGAGACTACTGATATCCTTCAATACTTGATCCTGAGCTTGGAATCTCTTTGCAAGCTAAAAGTTAGAAGGATAAGGAGCGACAATGGAACTGAGTTCAAGAATAATTTGATGGAGCTTTTCTGTCTCAAGAAAGGGATCCGTCACGAATTCAGCGCGCCGTACACGCCTCAGCAGAATGGAGTTGCTGAACGAAAGAACAGAACGCTGATTGAGACTGCAAGGACTATGCTGTCGGATGCAAAGCTTCCTGTCACTTTCTGGGCAGAAGCAGTTAATACAACATGTCACGTCTTAAACAGAGTTCTGGTAGTGAAGAGGCACAACAAGACTTGTTACGAGTTGATCAACAATCGACTTCCCAATCTTGATTACCTAGTTCATTTTGGTAGTCCTTGTTCCCTGTTGCTACAGTACAAAGATCGCCAGTCTAAGTTTCATGCAAAAGCGGTGGAAGGCATCTTCTTAGGATGCGTTGCCAACTCGCCTTGCAAGAGAGTGTACAACATAGGAACGCGTACTGTCGAGGAATGGTTTGAAGTGGATTGTAGTAAACACAGCATTCAACCTTCCTGATATATCTGCAGATGACGCCGCAAATGTTTATGAGTTATTGGGTGGCGGCGATGACTCCGGCTTCTCTACTCGTGCTACTGTACCGATTGTAACTCCTGATTCCAATGTTGCATCTGCATATGGAACTCATGACGGTGATAACAGTGAAGATGTTCTTGCTGTTGGAGATGACGCTCAAGCCAATCCTAACACAACTGTAGGAAATGAAGCTCCAGCTGATCCAATTAACATTGAATCTTCTTCCTCTAGAACACAGGAAATGGGGGAGTTAAGCACGAATCTTGATCCAGAAATTCAAGAACCGATTGTACCGGAGACGAGAGTGCATAGGAATCATCCAGTCGACAACATTATTTGTGATCCTTATGCCGGCGTTCAGACTCGTCATCGAACCATCACTGAGAACACCAGTCTTTACACAGAGATACTTGACACTGGTGTTATGGAAACATGTCTGCATGCTGCATTCGTGTCCCAGCTAGAGCCGAAGAATGTGAAGGAGGCTCTCACTGACAACTGCTGGATTGAGGCGATGCAAGATGAATTGTCTCAATTCCAAAAGTTGCACATGTGGGATTTGGTTGACTTGCCAAAGGGTTTTCAACCAATTGGAACCAGATGGGTGTTCAAATGCAAGACGGATGATCGTCATGTTGTTGTGAAAAACAAAGCAAGATTGGTTGTTCATGGTTTTTTGTCAACAAGAGGGCTTGGATTACACGGAAGTATATGCCCCAGTTGCTAGAATTGAAACCATTCGACTGTTCTTGGCTTATGCCACATATGTCGGCTTCAAGGTCTACCAACTTGATGTGAAGAGTGCTTTCCTTTATGGTAAAGTTCATGAAGAAGTCTATGTCACTCAGCCTCCCAGTTTTGAAGATCCGCATAATATCAATAAAGTGTATAAGCTCGACAAAGCACTTTATGGTCTTCATCAAGCACCGCGGGCATGGTATGAGACATTATCTAAGCATTTACTGTCTAATGGTTTCGACCGTGGACAGATTGACTCGACTCTCTTCATTAGGAAAGCATGAGGTGACATTCTTCTTGTACAAGTATATGTCGACGACATCATTTTTGGATCTACCAATGAAGGGATGTGTAGGGAATTCGAGCAGGTGATGAAGTCCAAATTTGAAATGAGTAATATGGGTGAATTGTCGTTCTTCCTGGGTCTGCAAGTCAGTCAAAGAGAGGATGGCATTTATCTACATCAAACTAAGTATGTGCAGGACATCTTATCAAAATACAAGATGAATGATAGCAGTACTTATGGAACACCTATCCCAGTCAATCATGGTTTGCATCTTGACAAAGATGGAAAGGATGTAGACAGCAGATTGTACCGTGGGATGATCGGATCACTTATGTATCTCACAGCTTCAAGACCCGATATAATGTTTGCTGTATGTTTGTGCTCAAGGTTTCAATCTCAACCAAAGGAGTCACATATGATAGCCATGAAGAGAATTTTCAGATACCTGAAACGGAAACCCCGATTAAGTCTTTGGTACTCTAAGCAGCAGTCATTTGACTTCAAAGCCTACACTGATTCAGATTATGGCGGTTGTAACCTTGACAGAAAGTCAACTTCTGGTGGATGTCAATTCTTAGGAGACAGACCGGTCTCCTGGCAGTGTAAGAAGCAGTCAACGGTTTCTGTCTCAACTTGTGAAGCAGAATACATTGCTGCAACGAGCAGTTGTTCTCAGATACTGTGGATTCAGCAACAGTTGAGAGACTACGGCTTAAACTTCACTGGAACTCCTCTATTCATTGACAACAATGCCACCATGTCCATCACAAATAACCCGGTGAAACATTCCAAAACTAAACATATAGAGATTCGCCATCATTTCATCTGTGACTGTGCTGAAAAGCATTTAATTGAACTTGTAAAAGTTCACACGGATGACAATCTTGCTGACCTTTTCACAAAGGCATTTGATCGATCCCGTTTTGAGCATCTTGTCAACTTGATAGGAATGTTCAATCCTGAGTGAAAACTAAGTTTTCTTAACTCAATTCAATTCATGAAAATTAAATTTTTAATTCTTTTAAATTTTTTGTATAGTTCTTTTAGTCTTTAAAATATTTTACTAAAACCAAAAACAAAATAGAAAATGGAGAAAATTTCAAAGTTAACTTGAGAAAAGAGGAAATGATAGTACATCAGAAATGATCTAAACACCACAGAGTGCTCATATGGGAAATGATTGCGTCATGTTTACTTAATTGTTTAAATTATTATGTTTTTAATCTGTTTATTTACAAGTAATTTGAATTGTCAGTAGGCTGTATGCGTCTTTGAATCACTAGTAGTGTGGAAACTAAATCTAAAATACAACCGTGATTTGAACCCATGTTTGCAAGCGTGTGTGCGTAAAAGAATAGAAAAGATCATTATCAGATAAAGGATGTTAGATTTTGGCAATAATTTTCTTTTGAGATCAGTTTCGGGTTATGTCGTTAGCACAATTAATGCGGTTCATCTCACTGCCCATACTCACAAGTATGCAAGGAGAGATTGAATCAAGACATGTCTCTACATTAACCGTTGAGCATGTATTCACCCTTGAATCACTCCTGATTCATTGAAATCAAATCCAGATAAAAGTTGGATCCCCTTACATGATAATCAAACACCATATCTATTATCCTGAATCATCATCCCGATATTCAAAGAAGAAAATCACATGAAACCAAGACAAATGAATCACTCGATTCTGAATCTTATGATTCCTGATAATCCTTATGGATTCTGCTTGATTTTTCCTGTGCTAATAGATGTAGCTTCATTCTGAAAATTTAGAAAATCATTGGAAAAATCATTTGAAAAATCTTAGATGCCTTGAGATAGTGCAAGTTAGAATAGCATATCAGTGTGGTACACGTTGTATATCTTATAAATAATACATTAATACACAAGAATGTGATACAAAGATGCTTATAGTCTCAAATCTTATAATATTGTCAACTTGAATTACTTGTCTATATGCTTATTACGTATGAATAAATAGTAATCCATGACATGATCTCATATTCTTTGATGTTTATTTTGTATCGTTTTTGCTAAAAGATAGCCTGATATGATCCTTTGCTCGTGTCTTTGATCAAAAATAGCGTGTGTGAATACTTGTATATTTCTATGAGAAAAGATCAAAAATATTTTAAGTTTATGCATAGTTCAACTTTATTCAGAAAAGCCAAAAATATTTGTATTTAACCTTCCTGAATTGATTTTGAATCCTCTTGATTGAACGCTTTGATCTTGTTCGTTATTTGACTTAAAATCTTCATAATTTGAGTTGAAAGTGTGCGCACATAAGAGTCTCTGCGTACTTGATAAGTGCGCATGAGGTAAACCCTGCGTACTTAACAAGTACGCAAGACTTAAGTCATGCGTACTTAGTAAGTACGCAGGAGTTAAGTCCTGCGGACTTAGTAAGTACGCACGACCAATATGTGTTGGGTATATATACAGGACTTAGAAAATTTTTTTAGGTTTATCACTTTCAAATAGTTTTTCTCCTGTGATATTCCCTCCGACCATCGTCCTCAAAAATTTCGAGTGTTCCAATCGGATTTTTCATCCCACTCATTGTTTAATCATCTTCAAACATCTACTTGGTGAGAATCTCGGTCCGTGTCATCCATTAAATCCCAAGTTTCGACCGATTCATCGATGGTTTTGTGTGTGAATTTATTGACCTATTTTGGTGTTCTAAATACAAATTAAGACCTAAAACTTGTTAATAATCACTAATCGAAACCTATTGACTCCGAATTTGTCCTTAACATGGTTTGATTTTGGCCTTGACCCTCGATTGACCGTGGTTTCCCCTGGGTCGTCATCTAGGTCATAAAAATGACGAGTTTAACAGTTACTTGCAGTGGATACTGGTCCCATAGGTCTTAATCAAGTATTTCGACCTTGTGGTGACCATAATCCACAGGAATGCATCACTTTTGTTTGAAATTGAGACTTCTGGAAATTTGGCCAAGTACAAGTCTTACGCACTTAACAAGTACGCAAGAAGTAACTCCTGCGTACTTGTTAAGTACGCAAGAACTAACTCCTGCGTACTTGCTAAGTACGCAGGACCAACACTTAGCAAAATTTCCTAAGTCTGAAATTCACTTTATTGAGTAACTGCTATACTGAGTCATGTTTATCCAGTTCCAATGATACGTGTTGTTCTAATTATGTTTTCTGTGTGTTTCTTCAGACTATGGCTCAGGCATTCACTGATGAGTTCAATTTGGTTGCAAACATTCAACCTGAGTGGAAAGGGGCGGCTTTGCAGTATCGACAGATTATTGACTTTTTGAACCGATCAAAAATAAGTTATGCAATCTCAGCTGACCCAACAGTCTCGAGACCTTACTTGGAGCAGTTCTGGGAGACGGCAGAGCACGACTGCACGGTATCCCCTAATGTCATAAGGGCTACTATGGATGGTCGGGCTATTGCTTTCTCTGAGGATACAATAAGGAGGAGCCTGCAGTTCGGAGACCTCGCTACCGACCCGACATCATATCCAGATTACTATGTGGATGGATGTTGGAGGCATAGAATGGGATATGTCGGAGCGAGGGACTATGCTTCTTACAAGAAGATGTGGGTTTTGGATCAATGGCGGCATTTTGCCCACATCATGATCGTATGCATCTCGTCCAGAAAAGCGGGGAAAGATGCCATGGGTCATGACCTTGCAGCAGCCATGGTGGGCTTGTCTCTCAATAAGGGCTACAACTTCTCTCGCTACATCTTCAAAGTAATCAATGATTAGATTAATACAGCAGAGAAGTTTCGGTTCCTATTGTACCCGAGGTTTGTGCAACTCTTGATTGATGATGCATTGCCAAACCTACGTGCTATCGGGGAGAGACTGCAAGTAAAACGGGTGGACAAGAGAGTTTTTGCTCAGTTTCTAAAGCCAGGCAGTGTAGATCCTACCCCTGTGCATACTGAACTCTTCGGCCACCTGCTTAATGAAGCATATGTCGCACCAGAAGATTGGAATTGGTATAGTCCCAATTCGGCACCAGAGATGAGTGATGATTCTGATGAACAACAAGAAGAAGAGAATGAAAGTGATGGAGATGATGACGAAGGTGGTGATAGTGGTGCTGAGGAATCCGATTCAGAAGCAACAGAATCAGATTCTTCTGATTCCGATGACGCACCATCCCAGTCACACCTGAGGAGATTGGCACAGGTAACCCTGCCTGCGTCATCTTCAAAAAGAAGCGACAAAGCTTGAGCAGTGAATATGAGGTGACTTCTGACTCTGACGCTGCTCTATAAAGACAAAGGCAAGAGAGTGCCAACAAGAAGAGGGGCGATAGGCAAAAGGTTCCAATCCCCAGGGTTGTAGAGATTCTGACTATGCAGCAAGTACAACCTGCAGCTGACAGTCCAGAGTCAGAATCTACCACACCAGTACAACAATTGCACTGAAGGAGGAGAAGGCCACAAGTTCAAGCTGATGTGGCAGTCACAGCGGTCACAGAGGAGATTCCTGTGACGGTGACCCTCCCTACTCCAACAGTCCAGGTGACGGTGACTACTCCACTTCTCATGGAGTCAGTCACCATCACCCCAACCATAACACCCACTCCCATCATTACATCCCCACACCCACCTCACACCACTGAGCCGTCAGGTCAACCCTTCAACTATGGTGATTTCTCACAAGGGTTTGACTTTGACTCAATTTTCTCCTCCCCCATCCATAATGCTGAAGCCTCATCATCTAGGCATTCTGATCCGTATGAAGCAAGGATCAATGTCTTAGAAACCCAAGTTGCTGAACTGTTGAAGACCATTCAAAAGTCGAAGGAGGAGTCTGATGCTCAACAAGCACAGATTAATTCCCTGGCCGATGAAGTTAGGATTCTCCACAGCCAGAGAACAGGGACAAATGAGCAACTGAAGAATGTAATGGCACAGAACGAGCTGCTGATGAAAACCAATGAAATGATTCTAGGCCACAGAACTTCACTTGAGCTAAGGATGGATTTGCAGCGAAAAGAGCACAAAGCGATGGTCAAATTAGTTGAAGAACTGACCAAGAGGCTTGGTGCTCAGGGGGAGAAAGAGAAGGAAAAAGAGAAAGAGAAGGAAAAAGAGAAAGAGAAGGAAAAAGGGAATGAGAAAGAAAAGGAGAAAGAGAGAAAATAAATCAACTGGTGCTGAGCCTTGTCATCCAGTCGACTTGACTAAGGATGATGATAAAGACTAGGATCCTGAAGCCGGTCCTAGTGGAGGTGAGCACCAAGCTTTGGTGATCGTGCCCATCTCTTCTGTTCCAATGGCTGAGGGGGAGTCTACTTAGCAAGAGGGTGGTGAGACATCTGGTGGTGGTGGTGATAAAGGGAAGTCAGTGGCTGAAGTACTTAAGGACTTATCTGATGATGAGATCCTATATCTAGAGCCTGACTACTCTAAAGAAGCACAGATCGATGCTCTCTTCAATCTAGAAGAAGGAGAGATCGACTCTGGTGATGACTGGAATGATGAAGATGAGGATGTGGTGATAGAGATTCCTAATGGCGACGGGGAAGGAGAGTACGAGTTAGAGGATGGTGAGATCTTTGAAGTACCATCGCTCGAATCTCTGCTTGATACAGGCTCAGTTGACATGGCAAGTAATGTTGAAGCTACAACTGAAGCCTCCCTAGTCGACCCTACACCTGTGGACCCCGAGGCACCAAAAGATAAAGACATGTCTTCGGCATCATCTAAGGGTCCAGCTCCCGTGTGGCAAAAGACGTCCATCACAGACAAGCACGGGGCTACAGGTATGATCTTGGCTGTTAGGTTCGAGGAGGATAAACAGTTGTTCGCCATCAAAAGATCTGGGGGGTTCAATACTTGAAACCAACCAGTGAGGCGTTCAACTCTTTGCCCAAGTACGACCTTGTGAACCTCGCAAACCGCGACCTGCTGAGTCACTCGAGTCATGCAGTAGCAATGGGTTTGTGGGTAACACTACAGCGGGAAGCAAGATCAGGGAAATTTGAATACTTCAAGCCTCAAGTGCCCAGAAGAGTCAAGGATAAGCACGCTATACATCCTGTGACTAAGAAGCACATAAAGAGATTGGTATACAAGCCAGTGCAATGTGAAACTAAGATTCCCTTGAGCAAGTTATCTCAGGATATTCTTGGTGACATGTGGTACTGGTATGTAGATCCAAAAACGGGCGAGGCTGTGATCATGGGAAAGGTTCGCTCCGAGAGTAGGAACACAGTACCAAAAGAACTGATCAGAATCTTTGATGAAGTCTGCTTCATCAACTTTTCTGTGAAAGATCTGGAGGTACTAGCGGAACGCTATTGTGTCCACACGGACGAATGGACAAAGCTCCTTGCTTCTAAATATGACAAGGTGATTAAGTTCTGCCTTGATTACAAGAAGAAGATGGAAGCTAAGGAACCAGTGCTGTGAAGACTGAAGATTGAAGACTGAAGACGATGAAGATCCCGAGCTGTTGTCAAGGGGGAGTTTGTTGATGCACTTTCCTGTGACAACACTCTGGATAGAGTCTTAGTTTGTATTTCTAATGTCTGTAATTTGTCTTTGTATGCAAGAGTCGTTATGTAATAGTTTATCGAGTTGTATTTACTTTTACATAGTGTATGTTGCATTTCTTCTAAGTGTTTTGCGCACTTACATGTGCGCAGGAGAAAGCAACTGCGTACTTAGCAAGTACGCAGGAAGACCCATGCGTACTTGCTAAGTACGCAAGAGCATTTAGTCCTGCGCACTTGCTAAGTGCGCACGCATCAGGTCTGTATAAATAGGTTTGGTTCACAGAGGATAAGTACGCAGAACTCATATCTTAGACGAACTCAGTTTGTTAAGTACGCAATTTGTATTATCTCTGTAACCGTCGAGTGTTTATAATAGAAAGAGCTTTTATTGTGACTCTCGTGTTGGTTTACTTTGTTTTAGTTAGACTCTCCTCCTAGTCACGGGTATTCCGCACCCGGTCCGACTAGTAGACTACTTGCATGTAACGATCCGACACACACGAAGGGACCTACATGGGGAATAAGAGGGAGGAGAGAGATGGTGGAATGGTGGAATGAGGGTGATTGGTGGGGGTATTTATAGGGGGTTTTGATACCGGGTGGTGGAAAACGAATAGTTACCGATTTATTGACGGAAATCCCGAATAAGTATGAACAATTAAAAATAAGTTGACTCATATTGGTATGTTTAACATACAAAATATTCAGATTTTTATTTGAAAATGTCAGTACATACTGCAGACTAGTAGAACGGCGCTAGAACAGAAAGTTTCTCAGAAAATTCCCAAAAAATTCATAGACTCTTGGAATAACATATCGCAGTAATACATGTAATTTGTGCACACCAAATATATGTCTAAGTGTCTACTTAAAATTATGGACTTAGTTAGTGCACAGTGCGTGTGTACCGGACTGTGCTGAAAATAAAAGTATTTCCATAAATCACCGAAAAATTCGTATAGGCATGATTAATTAAATCACAGTGTTACATATAATTTTCACACACAGATTATATGTCTAGGTATTTGTTTTAAATTGACACCAACGGTCGTGCTGCAGGACGCGTGTTTGACCGGGTAATCTTCCGGATTACCGTCGCGTGTAAACGGATTGACTTGCTAAGTGTGAAATGGACTTAATTACTATAAAATTAAGTGTGTTGCATGTCTAATAAAGTAATATGTATCTCAGTCGGGAATGGGTATCAACCTGAAATTTACCAGGTGTCACATTATCCCCCGGTTGAAAGGAATTTCGTCCAGAAATTTACCAGGTGTGATCTGAAACAAGTGTGGGTGCTTGCTCTTCATCTGATCCTCGCGCTCCCATGTGAACTCTGGTCCGCATCTGGAATTCCATCTGACATTGACTATCGGAATGCGACTTTGTTTCAGTTGCTTAACCTTGCGGTCCATGATTTCCACAGGTTCTTCGACGAAATGTAGCTGTTCGTCGATTTGTACCTCCTCGAGAGGTATTGTTAGTGTCTCATCGTGTAGACACTTCTTTAAGTTGGGCACATGGAATACATTATGGATATTATGTGGCTCTTCCGGTAGGTTGAGTCGGTAGGTAACAGGGCCAATCCTTTGTAGGATCTCGAATGGTCCTATGTAGCGGGGGTTCAGTTTCCCACGTTTGCCAAATTGGATTACGCCTTTCCAAGGCACAACTTTCAGTAACACTTTGTCACCTACTTGAAACTCCACTGGTTTACGCTTTTGATCAGCGTAGCTTTTTTGTCTATCTTGAGTGGATTTTTGTCTATCTGGGATTTTGAAAATTTTCTAGGTGGTCTCGTGGACAAGCTCTGGTCCAGTGAGCTGACTATCTCCGGCTTCAGCCCAACAGAGTAGTGATCTGCACTTTCTTCTATAAAGTGATTCAAATGGTGCTGCCTTGATACTCATGTGGTAACTGTTGTTATATGAAAATTCTACCAATGGTAGGTGAGTATCCCAGCTATTGCCAAAATCTATCGCACAAGCTCTTAATAGATCTTCTAGTGTTTGGATGGTTCGTTCACTTTGACCATCTGTTTGTGGGAGATAGGTAGTGCTCAAATCTAAGCGGGTTCCCAACACTTCTTGTAATGATTGCCAGAATCGGGTAGTAAAATGACTATCCCTATCTGAGATGATGGAGATCGGCACTCCATGCCTTGAAACTACTTCCTTTAGGTAAAGCCTGATCAACTTCTCCATTTTATCATTTTCTTTGATTGGAATGAAGTATGCGGATTGGGTTAAACGATAAACGATCACCCAGATGGTGTCGTATCCGCTCGGGGTTTTGGGTAACTTCGTGACGAAGCCCATTGAAATTTGTTCCCACTTCCATTGTGGAATTTTCGGCTGCTGTAGTAACCCCAATGGTTTCTGGTATTCCTGTAGGTCCCTCGGGCGTGGCGGATCATCACATGCAAGTGTGTTCCTGAGTCGGACCGGGTGCGGAATGCCCGTGACTAGGTGGAGAGTCTTACAACACAAAGTAAACTGACAAGAGAATCACTTTAAACTTTCATCTATTATAAACACTTGAAGGTTACAGAGAGAAATACTAAGTATACAATGTCTGCGTATATGACTGCGTACTTGTCTACTGTCAACCTATCCTATTTATACACGACCTCATGCGCAGGGCAAATTTATCATACTTAACAAGTACGCAAGGTATTCTTGCATACTTGCTAAGTACGCAGGAACTAATTCATGCGCAAAACACTTAGAGATTTCAGCAACTATCAACATGCATTAGTAAATACAACTCGATAACTAATACATACAGACACTTACAAACAAAGACAAATACATACAATGAACGTACAAAACTAAGACTCTATCCAGAGTGTTTGTCACATGAAAGTGCTTCAACAAACTCCCCCTTGACAACAGCTCTAGATCGTCTTTTGTCTTCAGTCTTCAGTCTTCGGTCTTCACAGCTCTGCATCTTAAGCTTCCATCTTCTTCTTGTAGTCAAGGCAAAACTTGATCACCTTGTCATATTTAGAAGCAAGGAATTTCGTCCATTTATCCGTATGCAAGCAATACCTATTTACTAGTGCCTCCAGATCTTTCACAGAGAAGTTAATGAAGCAGACTTCATCAAATACTCTAATTAGTTCCCTCGGCATTAAGCATCCACTTTCTGACCGTACCTTTCCTATCACCCCAGCCTCGCCAGTTTTAGGATCTACGTACCAGTACCACATGTCACCGAGAATATCCTGAGATAACTTGCTTAGGGGAATCTTGGTTTCACATAGCACTGGCTTGTATACCAGTTTCTTTAAGAGTTTCTTAGTCACAGGATGTCTAGCATTCTTATCCTTGACTCGCTTGGGCACTTGAGGCTTGAACACTTCAAACTTCCCAGATCTTGCTTCCCGTTGTAGAACCTGCCACAAACCCATCGCCACTGCGTGATTTGAGTGACCCAGCAGCTCTCGGTTTGCTAGGTTCACGAGGTCGTATTTAGGTAAGGAGTTGAACGCTTCACTGGTTGGTTTCAAGTACTGAACCCCCCAGATCGTTTGATTGCGAACAACTACTTATCTTCCTCGAACCTTATAGCTAAGATCATCCCTGTTGCTCCTTGTTTGTCTATGATAGAAGTCTTTTGCCAAACAGGAGCTAGACCCTTTGATGAACTAGCAGGCATATCTTTATCTTTCGGTGCCTCTGGATCCACAGGTGTAGGGTCAACTGGGGAGGCTTCAGTCGATGCTTTAACGTTACTAGCAGTGTCGACTGAACCTGTGTCGAGCTGAGTTACAAAGGATGGCACTTCAAAGATCTCACCATCTTCGAACTCATACTCTCCTTTCCCGTCGCCCTTGGGAACTTCAATAACTACATCCTCATCATCTTCATCCCAATAATCACAAGAGTCGATCTCTCCTTCTTCAAGATTGTAGAGAGTATCGATCTGTGCTTCCTTGGAATAGTCAGGATCTAAGTATAAGATCTCCTCATCTGATAGATCCTTTAGAACATCAGCCGCTGATTTTCCTTTGTCACCACCAGAGGTATCACCACCTTCCTGATGAGTAGACTCCCCCTCAGACATTGGAATATCATAAATAGGCACGATTGCTAAAGATTGGTGCTCACTTCCACTATGACCGACTTCGGGATCCTTGTCTTTGTCATCATCCTTAGTCAAATCAACAAGATGACAAGGCTCATCACTAGTAGGTGATGATGTCTTCTCTTTCTCCTTCTCCCCCTGAGCATCAAGCTTCTTGGTCAGATCAGCAATTAGTTTGACCATTAGTTCATGCTCTTTCTACTGCATATCAAACCTCAGCTTAAGAGATGACTTGTGTCCTAGAATCATATTATTTGTCTTGATTAGAAGCTCGTTCTGGGCCATTACATTCTTGAGTCTCTCGTTTGTCCTCGTTCTCTGGCTTCTTAGAATTCTAACTTCGTCCACCAACGAATTAATCTATTCCTGTTGAGCATCAGATTCCTCCTTTGACTTCCGAACAGTTTCCAGCAGACCAACAACTTGGGTTTCCAGAATTTTTATCCTTTCTCCATTAGGATCAGGATGTCTGGATGTAGACGCTTCAGCATTGTGAATTGGGGAGGAGAAGATAGTATCAAAGTCAAACCCCTAAGTGAATTCTCCATAGTTGAAGGGTTGACTTATAGGTTCGGTGGTTGTAGGGATTGTGGATATGATGATGGTTGTAGGGGTGATGGAAGGTGTGATGGTGACTGACTCTGTGAGAATTGGAGTAGTCACCGCCACCTGGACAGATGTGCCATGGAGGGTCACTATCATAGAAACTTCCTCTGTGCTAGTAGTGACCGCCACATCAGGTTGTACCTGTGGCCTTCTCCTCTGTCGCCGGTATAATTGCTGTGAAGGTGGGGTAGAGGCTGAATCAGTACTTGCAGTCGAACCTTGTACTTGCTGCTGGGCACTGACCTCCCCCTCACTGGGAATAGCATGTTGCTGCCTATCCCCCTGTTCTTATTTATACTTTCACGCCTTTGTCTCTGAATAACAGCATCAGAGTCAGAATCTGGCTGATATTCACTGCTTGATGACTGTCGCTTTCTCTTTGAGGACGACTCAGGAAGGGTCACCTTCGTTGTTCTCCTCGGGTGTGCCTGTGATGGTGCATCATCAGAATCAGAAGAATCAGACTCTGTCTCTACGGAGTCGGATCCCTCAGCACCATCATGACCTGCTTCTTCGTCCCCACGTTTCGACGATTCATCCACACTTTCAACTTCCTTTACTTGTTGTTGTTGTTCATCCGAATGTGCACTTAGCTCTGGCTCTAAGTCTTGGCTAAACCATCTCCAGTCAGCCGGTGCCACATATGCTTCGTTTATCAGGTGGCCAAAGAGTGCTGTGTGCTCAGGGGTGTTTCTACACTGCCTGACATCAAGAATTGTGCAAACACCCTCTTGTCCACCTTCTTAACTTGCAATCTCTTCCCAGTAGCATGGAGGTTTGGCAATGCATCGTCAATCAGTAGTTGTACAAACCTTGGGTATAACAAGAACCTGAACCTCTCAGCCGTGTTTATCTGATCATTTATGGCTTTGAATATGTATCTTGAGAAGTTGTAGCCCTTGTTGAGAGATAAGCCAACCATGGCTGCAGCAAGATTATGACCCATTGCGTCCTTTCCAGCCTTTCTTGAGGAGATGCACATGATCATGAAGTGGGCAAAATATCTCTATTGATCGAGCACCCACATTTTCTTGTATGAAGCATAATCTCTTGCACCGACGTACCCCATACGCTACCTCCAACACCCATCTACAAAGTAGTCAGGATAGGCTGTTGGGTCGGTGGAGAGATCTCAGAATTGCAAGACCCGTCTAATTTTTTCTTCAGAAAAGGCGATGTCATGACCCGCCACGGTAGCCCGTATAACATTGGGGTTACCGTGCAGTCATGCTCCGCGGTCTCCCAGAACTGCTCAAGATACGGTCTTGAAACAATAGGGTCTGCTGAAATAGAATAGCTGATTCTTGAACGGTTCAAGAATTCAACTATCTCTCGCTACTGTAGTGCAGCACCCTTCCATTCCGGTTCAGTATGTGCTAGAAGATTGAACTCAATTGTAAACGCACGAGCCATAACTGCAAAAACACACAGAAAACATAATAAGAACAACAAGTTTCATTGGAATTGAATACACATGACTAAGTATAGCAGTTACTCATTGAACTTAATTTCCAGACTTAGAAAATTTCACAAGTGTTGCTCCTGCGTACTTAGTAAGTACGCAGTAATTTGTTCTTGCGTACTTAACAAGTACGCAAGAATTACTTCTTGCATACTTGTTAAGTGCGCAAGAAACGCACTTGTTCAATTTTTCAGAAATCCAACAATTTTAACAGATGTTCAAAAATGATGTGGATTAGGTCACCACAAGGTCGGAATACATGATTCTAGCCTATGGGACTAATATCAACACCAAATAAGTGCTACATTTGTCACAATTTTGACCTAAGTGGTGACTCAGTCGAACTGACGGTCAAATCCAAGCCAAGGTCAAAATTAACAACAATCAGTTCGATTAAGATCTGATAGGGGATCGATTGAAGATTCTTAACACGTTTTAGTCATAAAATGTTTATAAAATGACCTAAAATTGGTCTAAAATCAAGATTGAAACCCTAAAATTTTTCAAATTCTGAATCGGTCCATAATTTGTCATTTTGCGGATGGAATGCCTCTAGATTCTCACCAATTGATTGTATAACGCTGATGATACTAGTAACGGGACGAAAAATCGGCTAAGAACACTCGAATTTTTGAGTAAAATTTGCAGAGGGAAATGAACATGCGAAAATATTTGAATGAGATAAAAAATCTAAAAATTTTCTAAGTCCTGTTTTTATACCCAACACAAAAAGGTCTTGCGTACTTGCTAAGTGCACAAGACTTAACTCTTGCGTACTTACTAAGTGCGCAAGACTTAACTCGTGCGTACTTGTTAAGTACGCAAGGCTTACTTCATGCGCACTTGTCAAGTACGCAGAAACCCTTATATGCGCAAACTTTCAACTCAAATTATGAAGATTTCAAGTCAAATAACGAACAAGATAAACAACATTCAATCAAGAGGATTCAAAATCAATTCAGGAAGGTTAAACACAAATATTTTTGGCTTTCCTGATTAAGATTGAACTATACACAAACTTAAAATCTTTTTTATCTTTTCTAGATAGAAATATACACGTATTCACACAAACTATTTTTGATCAAGGACACGAGAAGAGGATCATATCAGGCTAACTTATAGCAAAAATGATACAATATAAACATCAAAGAATATGGGATCATATCATGTATTACTATTTATTCATACGTAATAAGCACATAAACAGGTAATTCAAGTTGATAATATTATAAGATTTGAAACTATTAGCATCTTTGTATCACGTTCTTGTGTGTTAAGATATTAATTATAAGATATACAATGTGTACCCCACTGATACGCTACAGTAATGTAACTTGCACTATCTCAAGGCATCTAAGATTTTCCCAATTATTTTTTAAATTTCCAAAATGAAGCTACATCAATTAGAACAGGAAAAATTAAGCAGAATCCATAAGGATTATCAGGAATCATAAGATTCAGAATCGAGTGATTCATTTGTCTTGGTTTCATTTGATTTCTTCAGTGAATATCTGTATGATGATTCAGGATAATGAATATGGTGTTTGAGTATTAGGGTAGGGGAATCCAACTTTTATATGGATTTGATTTCAATGAATCATAAGTGATTCAAGGGTGAATACACGCTTCACGGTTGATGTAGAGACATGTCTTGATTCAATCTCTCATTGCATACTTGTAAGTATGGGCAGTGAGATGAACCACATTAATTGTGCTAAAGACATAACCCGAAACTGATCTCAGAAGAAAATTATTGCCAAAATCTAACATCCTTTATATGATAATGATCTTTTCTATTCTTTTACGCATACACACTAGCAAACATGGGTTCAAAACACATTTGTAATTTAGATTTAGTTTCCACACTACTAGTGATTCAAAGACGCATACAGCCTACTGACAATTCAAATTACCTGTAAATAAGCAGATTAAAAACATAATAATTTAAACAATTAGGCAAGCATGATGCAATCATTTCCCATATGAGCAGTCTATGACGTTTAGATCATTTCTGATGTACTATCATTTCCTCTTTTCTCAAGTTAACTTTGAAATTTTCTTCATTTTCTATTTTTTTTTATTTTGTAAAATATTTTGAAAATTAAAAGAGCTATACAGAAGATTTAAACAGAAATAAAATTTAACTTCCATGAATTGAATTGATTTGAGAAAAATAAATTTTTCACTCAGGATTGAACATTCCTATCAAGTTGAAAAGATGCTCAAAACGGGATCGATCAAATGCCTTAGTGAAAAGGTCAGCAAGATTGTCATCCGTGTGAACCTTTACAAGTTCAATTAAATGCTTTTCAGCACAATCACGGATGAAATGATGGCGAATTTCTATATGTTTAGTTTTGGAATGTTTCACCGGGTTATTTGTGATGGACATGGTGGCATTTTTTTCAATGAACAGAGGAGTTCTAGTGAAGTTCAAACCGTAGTCTCTCAATTGCTGCTGAATCCATAATATTTGAGAACAACCGCTAGCTGCAGCAATGTATTCTTCTTCACATGTTGAGACAGAAACTGTTGACTGCTTCTTACACTGCCAGGAAACCAGTCTGTCTCCCAATAATTGACATCCACCAGAAGTTGACTTTCTGTCAAGGTTACAACTGCCATAGTCTGAATCAGTGTAGGCTTTGAAGTCAAATGACTGCTTCTTAGAGCACCAAAGACCCAATCTGAAAATTCTCTTCACAGCTATCATGTGGGTCTCCTTCGGTTGTGACTAAAACCTTGAGCACAAGCACACATCAAACATTATATCGGGTCATGAAGCTGTGAGATACATAAGTGATCCGATCATCCCACGGTACAATCTGCAATCCACATCTTTTCCATCTTTGTCAGGATACAGACCATGATTGATTGGGATAGGTGTGCCATAAGTACTGCTATCATTCATCTTGTATTTTTACAAGATGTCCTGCACATACTTAGTTTGATGCAGATAAATGTCATCCTCTCTTTGACTGACTTGCAGACCCAGGAAGAACGCCAATTCACCCATGTTACTCATTTCAAACTTGGACTTCATCACCTGTTCAAATTCCCTACACATCCCTTCATTTGTAGATCCAAAAATAATGTCGTCGACGTAGACTTGTACAAGAAGAATATCACCTCCTGCTTTCCTAATAAAGAGGGTCAAGTCAATCTGTCCATGGTCAAAACCATTAGACAGTAGATGCTTAGATAATGTCTCATACCATGCCCGTGGCGCTTGATGAAGACCATAAAATGCTTTGTCGAGCTTGTACACTTTATTGATATTATGAGGATCTTCAAAGCCGGGACGTTGAGTGACATAGACCTCTTCATGAACTTTTCCATACAGGAAAGCACTCTTCACATCAAGTTGATAGACCTTGAAGCCAACATATGAGGCATAAGCCAGAAACAGTCGAATGGCTTCAAGTCTAGCAACTGGGGCATATACTTCCGTGTAATCCAAGCCCTCTTGTTGATAAAAACCCTGAACAACTAACCTTGCTTTGTTCTACACCACCACATGACGATCATCCGTCTTGCATTTGAACACACATCTGGTGCCAATTGGTTGTACGCCCTTTGGCAAGTCAACCAAATCCCACACGTGCAACTTTTGGAATTGAGACAATTCGTCTTGCATTGCCTCAATCCAGCAGTTGTTAGTGAGAGCCTCCTTCACATTCTTTGGCTCTAACTGGGACACGAATGCAGCATGCCGACATGTTTCCATGACACCATTGTCAAGTATCTCCGAGTACAGACTAGTGTTCTGAGTAATGGTTCGATGACGAGTTTGAACATCGGCATGAGGATCACCAATAATGTTGTCAATTGGATGATTCTTATGCACTCTCGCCTCTGGTACATTCGGTTCCTGAATTTCTGAATCAAGGTCCGTGCTTAACTCCCCCATATCCTGTGTTCTAGAAGAAGAAGATTCAATGTTAATTGGATCAGCTAGAGCTTCATTTCCTACACTAGTGTTAGGATTAGCTTGAGCGTCATTTCCATCAACATGAACATCTTCACTGTTATCACCATTAAGAGTTCCAGATGCAGATGCAGCATTGGAATCAGGAGTTACAATCGGTACAGTATCACGTGTTGAGAAACTGGAGTCATCGCTGCCACCCAATAATTTATATACATTTGCGGCATCAACTGCAGACAAATCAGGAAGATTGAATTACTTGAATAGCGCATCATAATCAAAACCCCAAGCTGGACCAGTTGGTTCTGGTGGAATGTTGTGCTTACTACAATCCACTTCAAACCACTCCTCGACAGTACGAGTTTCAATATTGTACACTCTCTTTCAAGGCGAGTTGGCAATGTATCCTAAGAAGATGCCTTCCACCGATTTTGCATGAAACTTAGACTTCCGGTCTTTGTACTGTAGCAACAAGGAACATGGACTACCAAAAGGAACTAGGTAATCAAGATTCGGAGTTCGATTGTTAAACAACTCGTAACAAGTCTTGTTGTGCCTCTTCACAACCAGAACTCTGTTCAAGACGTGACAAGCTGTATTAACTGCTTCTACCCAGAAAGTGACATAGAGCTTTGCATCGGATAGCATTGTCCTTGCAGTCTCAATCAATGTTCTATTCTTCCGTTCTGCGACTCCATTATGCTGAGGTGTGTACGGGGCACTAAATTCGTGACGGATACCCTTCTTGAGACAGAAAAGTTCCATCAAATTATTCTTGAACTCAGTTCCGTTGTCACTCCTTATTCTTCTAACCTTCAGCTTGCACAGAGATTCCAAGCTTAGGATCAGGTTTTGAATAATGTCAACAGTTTCGTCCTTCGTACCTAAAAAATGCACCCAAGAAAAACGTGAGAAATCATCAGTTACAACCAGACAGAATGACTTACCTCCAATACTCCTGATACGTATAGGGCCAAACAGATCCATATGTAATAGCTCCAAAGCGGTATCGATGGTGTTTTGGAGCTTGGGCATGTGAGACTTCCGTTGCTGTTTGCCCTTTTTACAAGGCATACTGTCATCTGCAATGGTAAATCTCAGCTTAGGAACACCGGTTACCAAACCGTTTCGGACAAGATGATTCATTTTACAATAAGAAATATGTCCGAGTTTCCTATGCCACAAGATAGAGTCAAGTTCTGTCGCTTTGGTAAGCAAACAAGTAGCAACTGATGAGGTGGTTGTTGCCACGCTCATATCAATCTGGTAGGTGTCGTTTGTCCTTGGCACTCTCATCAGAATCTAATCCTCAGGAACCTCAAAACCAGGTTAGAGTATCAAGCATTCATTCTTGTCAAACATCACTGAGTACTCCTTGTCACACATTTAGGAGACACTCAACAGGTTATGCTTCAGCTGCTTGCAAAAGTTGACATTGTCAAAGCTGACAAAACCATTTGACACCACGCCTTGACACGTGATACTACCGTCTTTCTCTCCAGCAAAGGCCACATAGCCGCCTCTGAATGGTTTCACGTCTTGAAGCAAGGCCATGTTTCCTGTCATGTGTCGGGAGCATCCACTATCTACATACCAACGGTTAGAGATAGTACCCTTTGGATGTCCCTGCACGAGTCACAAAAAGAATTAGTTAGATTTGGAGACCCAAGCCATAGTGGTCTTGGGTCGTCCGTCTTTTTCAAAATAAACAACCACTTTTAACTCACAGTCGTGACTGTTCAAAATGGATGAATCTTTAGAAGAATTAGGACTTGGAGATTGAGAACTTTTAGATTTGGCAGTCCAGGACCTCTTCTGTTTCTTAACTGGAACAGTAGACTTAGGTTCAACAACAGCTGGTGAACTGATAGAAGCTTCACCTGATTGAACTCCAGTCAGCTGTTCTAGCTTTCACAACCTCTTATTCCTTCTCCTCCTATGTGGCTTAGAGAGTTTCACCAAAGATTTCTCACCAGTAGGTGTACTACCAGAGGTAGACACACAAGGTATAGCAGGTTGCTTTCCCTTTCTTGAAACAGATGGTTTAGCCTCAGAGGTTATCTTTGGCTTTACCATCGGTTTTACTGGTGGTTTCACAACATTTGTCTTTGGACTTTTGGGATGCTTCACTTGTGGTGACTTAGGGATGACAGCCGGTTATGAAACAATAGGCCGTTTCCCTTGGTTCTTAGAAGGGCGGTTCACAAGGATGTGACCTACCAGACCACAGTGAAAGCAAGTCATCTTGTCTGTGTTAGTCCTCCTATAAGGCTCATTAGATTTAGCATTAGATGACTCAGCATTATGAGCAGGAGGAGTTGGTTTGTGAACAGGAGTTTGACCCGATATAGATTGGTTTTGGGGAGTATAGTATTTTTGCAAATTTTCTTTATAACCAAGCCCATAGTGAGCTGATAAAGCTTCATTCTTAACTTGATTAAGATTTTTATACCCTCCATAAAGCATTACCTTTAATTTATCATTTGATTCAATGATACAGGGTTCAGTTAATATACAATTGTCACTATTAGTGATAATGTTTTTCTTGACTTTCTGTTCAGATAACAACTCCTTCAGGGCAGGTGTTAATCGACCCATCATCAGAAGCAGTAAAGAACTCCTCATCAGATGTGAAGTTGGCCTTACTTGAGGAATCATCCTTGTTAGAGGAATCATCCTTACCTGAGGACTCATCAAGGCAAGTTAGATCAATGTCTACTAAGCCGTTGACAAATTTCCCGCTAACTGGTGGAGGAATGGCATTAGTACCAAGCCCTAAGCCATTCATTTGTCTCACTACAGATTCGTAGTGTTCCACCACAAAACGAGAATTTTTCAACTTCTCATTAGTACATTTCAACTGCAAGATCTCATTTTGCAACTTGTTGATCTCATTGTTCCTTTTCTCTAACCCCTTGTATGCAATATCCAAGTGAAGCTGTTGATCGCTCATTTTAAGTGAATAATCACGTTTTTCTTTCTTCAACGTTTCAATTGAATCTTTAAATCATTTTTCGTTTTCTTTGTAGCTTAAAGCTGCAATACGAAGGGGTTCGACCTTGTCTTGAAGCTTAGAGTTTTCAATTTTTAAGCCTAGACATTTGGAACAAGAAATACAGTAAGAGGATTAGAATCTACCTCATTTGATGAATGTGATGCCTCTCCGATAGCTATGAGGGCAACAACAGGTGTAGACTCTTCTAGATCAGCCACAGAAGCTTCCATTTCCTCAGCTTCCATCATCTCCATAACCTCAGCCATGAGACCAACCTGAGTTTGTGCAATAAGAGCATCCTCCAGATGAACGCCCCATTCACAGCTATCGTCATTTTGAGCCACCAATGCATTGGATGTTCCACCTTGGCTTTGATTGTGGTTGTTTGAGTTGTTGTAGCCTTGGTTGTTTCCTTGGCTAGGTCTGGTGAAACCCGAAGCCGGTGCTCTGTGTAGGTCCCTTCGTGTGTGTCGGATCGTCACATGCAAGTGGTCTACTAGTCGCACCGGGTTGCGGAATACCCGTTACTAGGTGGAGAGTCTTACTAAACAAAGTAAAACAAACACGAGAGTCACAATAAACGTTCTTTGTATTATAAACACTCGACGGTTACAGAGAGAATACAAGCTGCGTACTTAGCAAAACTGAGTTCGTCTAAACAAATGGTTATGCGTACTTAACCTCTGTGAACCTATCCTATTTATACAGACCTGATGCCTGCGCACTTAGCAAGTGCGCAGGACCAATTGCTCTTGTGTACTTAACAAGTACGCAAAGGTGTTCTTGCGTACTTGCTAAGTACGCAGGAGCTTTCTCCTGCGCACATGTAAGTGCGCAAAACACTTAGCAGAAAAACAACTTACATTATGTAAAAGTAAATACAACTCGATAAACTATTACATAATGACTCATAAATACAAAGACAAATTACAGACATTAGACATACAAACTAAGACTCTATCCAGAGTGTTGTCACAGGAAAGTGTATCAACAAACTCCCCCTTGACAACAGCTCGGGATCTTCATCGTCTTCAGTCTTCGGTCTTCAGTCTTCACAGCATCTGATCCTTAGCTTCCATCTTCTTTTTGTAATCAAGATAGAACTTGATCAACTTGTCGTATTTGGCAGAGAGAAGCTTCGTCCATTCGTCAGTGTGGATGCAGTACTTGTCGGCTTGTACCTCCAGATCGTTCACAGAAAAGTTGATGAAGCAGACTTCATCAAATATCCTGATCACTTCCTTTGGCACAATATTTCCACTTGCTGACTTACCTTTACTCA
This sequence comes from Smallanthus sonchifolius, assembly GCA_023525975.1. NCBI lineage: Eukaryota > Viridiplantae > Streptophyta > Magnoliopsida > Asterales > Asteraceae > Smallanthus > Smallanthus sonchifolius. The sequence continues at coordinate 66,076,656 of CM042021.1, read as the reverse complement.
TTACCACAGCCTCGCCTATTTTTGGATCAACGTACCAGTACCACATGTCACCAAGAATATCCTGAGGTAACTTGCTCAGGGGAATCTTAGTTTCACATCGCACTGGCTTGTATACCAATCTCTTTATGGGCTTCTTAGTCACAGGATGCACAGCGTGCTTATCCTTGACTCTTCTGGGCACCTGAGGCTTGTGGTATTAAAATTTCCCTGATCTTGCTTCCCGCTGTAGTGTTACCCACAAACCCATTGCTACTGCATGATTAGAGTGACTTAGCAGATCGCGGTTTGCAAGGTTAACTAGGTCGTACTTGGGCAAAGAGTTGAACGCCTCACTGGTGGGTTTCAAGTATTGAACCCCCCAGATCTTTTGATGGCGAACAGCTGCTTGTTCTCCTCGAACCTAACAGCTAAGATCATACCTGTCGCTCCGTGCTTGTCTGTGATAGACGTCTTTTGCCACACGGGAGCTGGACCCTTTGTAGATGCAGAAGGCATGTCTTTCTCTTTTTGTGCCTCGGGGTCCACAGGTATAGGGTCGACCGGGGAGGCTTCAGTTGTAGTTTCAACATTACTTGACGTGTCAACTGAGCCTGTTTTGAGCATACAGTCGAGCGATGGTACTTCAAAGATCTCACCATCTTCTAACTCATACTTACCTTCCCCGTCGCCCTTGGGAATCTCAATCACCACATCATCGTCATCCTCGTTCCAGTCATCACCAGAGTCGATATCTCCTTCTTCCAGATTAAGGAGAGCATCTATCTGTGCCTCTTTGGAATAGTCAGGCTCTAAATAGAGGATCTCATCATCAGATAAGTCCTTGAGCACGTCAGTCGCTGACTTCCCTTTATCTCCGCCACCACCACCTGAGGTATCACCACCCTCTTGCTGAGTAGACTCCCCCTCAGCCAATGGAACAGAAGAGATGGGCACAATCGCCAAAGCTAGGTGCTCACCTCCACTAGGACCAACTTCAGGATCCTTGTCTTTATCATCATCCTTAGTCAGATCGACTGGATAACAAGACTCGGCACTGGTGGATTTCTTTTCTTTGTCTTTGTCTTTCTCTTTCTCTGTCTCCTTCTCTGTGTCCTTCTCTGTCTACTTCTCCCCCTGAGCACCTAGCTTCGCGGTCAGTTCACCAACTAGTTTGACCATAGCTTCGTGCTCCTTCCTTTGTAGATCCAGCCTTAGCTCCAGGGAAGTTCTGTGGGCTAGAATCATGTCATTAGTCTTCATCAACAGTTCATTCTGTGCCATGACAATCTTCAACCGTTCATCAGTCACCGTTCTCTGGCTACGCAGAATCCTAACTTCATTCGCCAGAGAGTTTATCTGTGCTTGTTGAGCATCAGAATCCTCTTTTGACTTTTGAATAGTCTTCAACAAGCCAGCAACTTGGGTTTCTAGCACATCGATCCTAGCTTCATTTGGATCCGGATGCCTAGATGATGAGGCTTCGGCGTTGTGGATGGGGGAAGAGAAGATTGTGTCAAATTCGAACCCCTGTGAGAAATCACCGTAGTTAAAGGGTTGACCTGATGGCTCATTGGTGGGTGTTGGGATGGGGGATGTAATGATGGGAGTTATGGTTGGTGTGATGGTGACTGACTCCATGAAAAGTGGAGCAGTCACCGTCACCTGGACGGTTGGAGTAGGGAGGGTCACCATCATAGGAATCACCTTTGTGACCGCCGTGACTGCCACATCTTCTTGTACCAGTGGCCTTCTCCTCCTTCTATATAGTTGCCGTGCTGGCGGGGTAGATTCTGACTCTGGATTGGCAGCTTCAACTTGTACTGGCTGCACAGTCGGAATCTCTTCAACCCTGGGGATAGCAACCTCTTGCCAATCGCCCCTTTTCTTGTTGGCCCTATCACGCCTTTGTCTTTGTAGAGCAGCGTCAGAGTCGGAATCCAGCTCATATTCGCTGCTCGAGCTTTATCGTTTTCTTTTGGAAGACGACGCAGGCAGGGTTACCTGTGTCGACCTTCTCGGATGTGCCTGTGATGGTGCGTCATCGGAATCAGAAGAATCTGATTCTGTTGCCTCCGAATCGGATTCCTCAGCACCACCAACATCACCTTCATCATCACCTTCATCATCATCATGCTCTTCACCAGAGTCATCACTCATCTCTGGTGCTGAGTTGGGACTATACCAGTTCCAATCTTCAGGAGCGACGTATGCTTCATTCAGTAGGTGGCTAAAGAGTTCAGTGTGCGCAGGGGTAGGTTCTACACTGCTTGGCTTTAGAAACTGAGCAAAGACTCTCTTGTCCACCCTTTTTACCTGCAGTCTCTCCCCGATAGCACGTAGGTTTGGCAATGCATCATCGATCAGGAGCTACACAAACCTCGGGTGTAAAAGGAACCTGAACCTCTCTACTGTATTTATCTGGTCATTGAGTGCTTTGAAGATATAGCGAGAGAAGTTGTAGCCCCGATTGAGAGACAGGCCCACCATGGCCGCTGCAAGGTCATGACCCATGGCATCTTTCCGCGCTTTCCTGGATGAGATGCACACGATCATGATGTAGGCAAAGTAACGCCATTGATCCAATACCCACATCTTCTTATAAGAAGCATAGTCCCTAGCCCCGACATATCCCATTCTGTGCCTCCAACACCCATCCACGTAGTAATCTGGATAGGATGTCGGGTCGGTGGAAAGGTCTCCGAACTGCAATACTCTCCTTATTGTATCCTCAGAGATAGCAATAGTCCGACCGTCAACGGTAGCCCTTATGACATTCGGGGATACCGTACAATCGTGCTCTGCAGTCTCCCAGAATTGCTCCAGGTAAAGTCTTGAGACTGTTGGGTTTGCTGAGATTGCATAACTTATTCTTGATCTGTTCAGAAAATCCACAATCTCCCTGTATTGCAAGGATGCGCCTTTCCATTCTGGTTCGGTGTTAGCGAATAGGTTGAATTCGTCAGTGAATGCACGAGCCATAGCCTGCAAACACACACAGAAAACATATTCAGAACAACTTATAACACTGGAAGTAGACACACATGACATAGTATAGTAGTTACACTTTGAAAAAATTTTCAGATTTAGAAAAAATTTCTAAGTGTTGGTCCTGCGCACTTAGCAAGTGCGCATGATTTTCCTCTTGCGTACTTAACAAGTACGCAAGACGTATTTCTTGCGTACTTGCTAAGTGCGGAAGAACAACCCTTAGCAAAAATTTCAGAAACTTGAAAACATCACAGATTGTTCCAATACCGGGTCGAGTAGGTCACCACTAAGTCAGAATCGACGATTCTAACTCATGGGACCATTATCGACACCAGTAACTACCAAAACACACCATTTTGTGACCTAGACAGTCTCCGACCCACTGTCGGTTCATCTTCAACCGACGGAACAATCTAAGACTGGAAAGGATGATTATAGAATCGATTAAGTGACCTATTAGCATCTAGTGTCAATAAGTTACCCAAACAACCCCATATTACCCCAAATTTTGTCAGAATTAACCTAAAAAAGTTCTAAGTCAGAAAACGGTCTAAATGTCATGAATCGATGGATGGAATTGGCCTATAATCTCACCACTGAGATGAATTACGAAGATGACAATGTGATTGGGATGAAACGATGGATTGGACACAAGCGATTTTGAGAGTAAAATTGCAGGGGGGAAACTTTGGGTGTGAGAAAAGTTCTAAGTCTCTGATTTATACCCCTCAATTAATATTCGTGCGTACTTGTTAAGTGCGCATGAATTAACTCTTGCGTACTTAACAAGTGCGCAAGGCTTAACTCTTGCGTACTTGTTAAGTGCGCAAGTGTTACTTCGTGCGTACTTGACAAGTGCGCACAACCCTTAAGTGCGCAATTTCAACTCAGAATTTATGAAGATTTTCAAGTCAAATAACGAACAAGATAAAAATACTCAACCAAGAGGATTCAAATGCAATTCATGAAGATTAAACATAAAATATTTTTGGCCTTACTATGCATAAACTTAAAAACTTAAAATCTTTTTGTTCTTTTCAAGATAGATATATACAATCATTTACACAAGCTATTTTTGATCAAAGACACGAGCAGAGGATCATATCAGGCTAACTTATAGCAAAAACGATACAATATAAACATCAAAGAATATGGGATCATGTCATGGATTACTATTTATTCATACGTAATAAGCATATAGACAAGTAATTCAAGCTGACAATATTATAAGATTTGAAACTATAAGCATCTTTGTATCACATTCTTGTGTATTAAGATATTATTTATAAGATATACAACGTGTACCCCACTGATATGTTATTCTAACTTGCACTATCTCAAGGCATCTAAGATTTCTCCAATGATTTTCTTAATTTTCAGAATGAAGTTACATCAATTAGCACAGAAAAATCAAGCAGAATCCCTAAGGATTATCAGGAATCATAAGATTCAGAATCGAGTGATTCATTTGTCTTGGTTTCATGTGATTTTCTTCTTTGAATATCGGGATGATGATTCAGGATAATAGATATGGTGTTTGATTATCAGGTAAGGGGATCCAACTTTTATCTGGATTTGAATTCAATGAATCAGGAGTGATTCAAGAGTGAATACATGCTCAACGGTTAATGTAGAGACATGTCTTGATTCAATCTCTCCTTGCATACTTGTGAGTATGGGCAGTGAGATGAACCGCATTAATTGTGCTAACAACATAACCCGAAACTGATCTCAAAAGAAAATTATTGTGAAAATCTAACATCCTTTATCTGATAATGATCTTTTCTATTCTTTTACGCACACACGCTTGCAAACATGGGTTCAAATCACGGTTGTATTTAGATTTAGTTTCCACACTACTAGTGATTCAAAGACGCATACAGCCTACTGACAATTCAAATTACTTGTAAATAAACAGATTAAAACATAATAATTTAAACAATTAAGTAAACATGACGCAATCATTTCCCATATGAGCAGTCTGTGGTGTTTAGATCATTTCTGATGTACTATCATTTCCTCTTTTCTCAAGTTAACTTTGAAATTTTCTCCATTTTCTATTTTGTTTTTGGTTTTTGTAAAATATTTTAAAGACTAAAAGAACTATACAGAAAATTTAAAAGAATTGAAAATTTAACTTCCATGAATTGAAATGATTTAAGAAAACATAGTTTTCACTCAGGATTGAACATTCCTATCAAGTTGACAAGATGCTCAAAACGGGATCGATCAAATGCCTTTGTGAAAAGGTCAGCAAGATTGTCATCCGTGTGAACTTTTACAAGTTCAATTAAATGCTTTTCAGCACAGTCACGGATGAAATGATGGCGAATCTCTATATGTTTAGTTTTGGAATGTTTCACCGGGTTATTTGTGATTGACATGGTGGCATTGTTGTCAATGAATAGAGGAGTTCCAGTGAAGTTTTAGCCGTAGTCTCTCAACTGTTGCTGAATCCACAGTATCTGAGAACAACTGCTCGCTGCAGCAATGTATTCTGCTTCACAAGTTGAGACAGAAACCGTTGACTGCTTCTTACACTGCTAGGAGACCATTCTGTCTCCTAAGAATTGACATCCACCAGAAGTTGACTTTCTGTCAAGGTTACAACCGCCATAATCTGAATCAGTGTAGGCTTTGAAGTCGAATGACTGCTGCTTAGAGTACCAAAGACCTAATTGGGGTTTCCCTTTCAGGTATCTGAAAATTCTCTTTACTGCTATCATATGAGACTCCTTCGGTTGTGACTGAAACCTTGAGCACAAGCACACAGCAAACATTATATCGGGTCTTGAAGCTGTGAGATACATAAGTGATCCGATCATCCCACGGTACAACATGCTGTCCACATCCTTTCCATCTCTGTCGGGATGCAAACCATGATTGACTGGGATTGGTGTGCCATAAGTAGTGCTATCACTCATCTTGTATTTTGACAAGATGTCCTGCACGTACTTAGTTTGATGTAGATAAATACCATTCTCTCTTTGACTGACTTGCAGACCTAGAAAGAATGACAGTTCACCCATATTGCTCATTTCAAACTTGGACTTCATCACCTTCTCGAATTCCCTACACATCCCTTCATTGGTCGACCCAAAGATAATGTCGTCGACATATACTTGCACAAGAAGAATGTCACCTCCTGCTTTCCATATGAAGAGAGTCGAATCAATCTGTCCACGGTCGAAACCATTAGACATTAAATGCTTAGATAATGTCTCATACCATGCCAGCGGTGCTTGATGAAGACCATAAAGTGCTTTGTCGAGCTTGTACACTTTATTGATATTATGCGGATCTTCAAAACCGGGAGGTTGAGTGACATAGACTTCTTCATGCACCTTACCATAAAGGAAAGCACTCTTCACATCAAGTTGATAGACCTTGAAGCCGACATATGTGGCATAAGCCAAGAACAGTCGAATGGCCTCAATTCTAGCAACTAGGGCATATACTTCATTGTAATCCAAGCTCTCTTGTTGATAAAAACCCTGAACAACCAATCTTGCTTTGTTCTTCACAACTACATGACGATCATCCGTCTTGCATTTGAACACCCATCTGGTACGAATTGGCTGAAAGCCTTTTGGCAAGTCAACTAAATCCCACACTTGCAACTTTTTGAATTGAGACAGTTCATCTTGCATCGCCTCAATCCAGCAGTTGTCAGCGAGAGCCTCCGTCACATTCTTCAGCTCTACCTGGGACACGAATGCAGCATGCAGGCATGTTTCCATGACACCAGTGTCAAATATCTCTGTGTAAAGACTTGTGTTCTCAGTGATGGTTCTATAACGAGTCTGAACACCGGCATAAGGATCACCAATAATGTTGTCGATTGGATGATTCCTATGCACCCTCGTCTCCGGTACAATTGGTTCTTGAATTTCTGGATCTAGATTTGTGCTTAACTCCCCCATTTCCTGTGTTCCAGAGGAAGAAGATTCAATGTTAATTGGATCAGCTGGAGCTTCATTTCATATAATTGTGTTAGGATTGGCTTGAGCGTCATCTCCAACAATATGAACACCTTCACTGTTATCACTGTCATGAGTTCCGGATGCAGATGCAGCATTGGAATCAGGAGTTATAATTGGTACAGTAGCACGAGTAGAAAAACTGGAGTCATTGTCGCCACGCAATAAATCATAGACATTTTAGGCGTCTTCTGCAGATAAGTCAGGAAGATTGAAGGACTTGAATAGCGCATCATAATCAAAACCCCAAGCTGGACCTTTTGGTTCTGGTGGAGTGCTGTGTTTACTACAGTCCACTTCAAACCATTCCTCGACAGTACGAGTTCCTATATTGTACACTCTCTTGCAGGGCGAATTGGCAACATATCCTAAGAAGATGCCTTCCACTGCTTTCGCATGAAATTTAGACTGACGGTCTTTATACTGTAGCAACAAGGAACAAGGACTACCAAAAGGAACTAGGTAATCAAGATTGGGAAGTCGATTGTTGATCAACTCATAACATGTCTTGTTGTGCCTTTTCACAACCAGAACCCTGTTTAAGACGTGACAAGCTGTATTAACTGCTTCTGCCCAAAAAGTGACAGGAAGCTTTGCATCTGACAGCATAGTCCTTGCAGTCTCGATCAGTGTTCTGTTCTTCCGTTCAGCAACTCCATTCTGCTGAGGTGTGTACGGCACGCTGAATTCGTGACGGATCCCACTCTTAAGACAGAAAAGTTCCATCAAATTATTCTTGAACTCAGTTCCGTTGTCACTCCTTATTCTTCTAACTTTCAGCTTGCAAAGAGATTCCAAGCTCAGGATCAAGTATTGAAGAATATCAGCAGTCTCATCTTTTGTACCTAAAAAATGCACCCAAGAAAAACGTGAGAAATCATCAGTTACAACTAGACAGAACGACTTACCTCCAATACTCCTGATACTTATGGGGCCAAACAGATCCATGTGTAATAGCTCCAAAGGGGTATCGATAGAGTTTTGGAGCTTGGGCTTGTGAGACTTCCGTTGATGTTTGCCCTTTTTACAAGGCATACAGTCATCTGCAACGGTAAATCTCAGCTTAGGAACCCCGGTTACCAAACCGTTTCGGACAAGATGATTCATTTTACGATAAGAAATATGTCCGAGTTTCCTATGCCACAAGATGGAGTCAAGTTCTGTTGCTTTTGTAAGCAAACAAGTAGCAACTGATGAGGTGGTTTTTGCCACACTCATATCGATCTGATAAGTGTCGTTTGATCTTGGTGCTCTCTTCAGAATCCAGTCTTTGGGAACCCTAAAACCGGGTTTGAGAATCAGACATTCTGACTTGTCAAACATCACCGAGTACTCCTTGTCACACATTTGGGAGACACTCAACAGGTTATGCTTCAGCTGCTCGCAAAAGTTGACATTTTCAAATCTAACACAACCGTTTGAAACCACGCCTTGACACGTGATGCTGCCGCCTTTTTCTCCGGCAAAGGCCACATAGCCGTCTCTGAATGGTTTAACATCTTGAAGCAAGGCCTTGTTTCCTGCCATGTGCCGGGAGCATCCACTATCTACATACCAACGGTTAGAGATAGTACCCTTCGGACGTCCCTGCACGAGTAACAAAAGAATTAGTTAGATTTGGAGACCCAAGCCATTGTAGTCTTGGGTCATCCATCCTTCTCAAAATAAACTACTTCTTTCAACTCACAGTCATGATGACTGTTCGAAATTGGTGAATCTTTGGATGAATTTGGAACAGGAGATTGAGAACCTTTAACTTTCTTGTTCCAGGATCTCTTTTGATTCTTAACCAGAACAGTAGACTTTGGCTCAACCACAGCCGGTGAACTTGTGGAAGCTTCACTTGATTGAGTCTTAGTCAGCTATTCCAGCTTTCTCAACCTCTTATTCCTTCTTCTTCTTTGTGGCTTAGAGAGTCTAGCCACAGATTTCTCACCAGTGCGTGTACTACCAGATGTAGACACACGAGGTACAGCAGGTTGCTTTACCTTTCTTGGAACAGATGGTTTGGCCTCAGATTTAATCTTAGGTTTTCCCATAGGTTGTACTGGTGGTTTCACCACATTCTGCTTTGGACTTCTGGGAGGTCACTATTAGCGACTTAGGGATAACGGCTGGCTGTGAGACAACATGCCGTTTCCCTTGGTTCTTTGATGGACAGTTCACAAGAATGTGACCAACCATGCCACAATGAAAACACATCCTCTTATCCACATGAGTTCTCTTGTAAGGCTCATTATATCTGGCCTTAGATAACTCTCCATTATGAGCAGGAGGAGTTGGTTTATGAACAGGAGTCTGACCTTTTTCAGTTTGGTTTTTGGGGGTAAAATACTTTTGCAAATTCTCTTTGTAACCAAGCCCATAATGAGCTGAAAAAGCCTCTTTCTTAACTTGGTTAATATTTTTATAACCCCCGTAAAGCATTACCTTAAGTTTATCATTTGTTTCAATGATATCAGGTTCAGTTAAAATGCAGTTATCACCATTAGTGATAATGTTTTTGTGGACTTTCTGTTCAGTCAACAACTCCTCAGAGACTACTCCTTCAGGGCAAGTATTAACCGACCCATCATCAGAAGCAGTAACATACTCCTCACTAGATGTGGAGTTAGCCTTACTTGAGGATTCATCCTTTTTAGGGGAATCATCCTTATCAGAGGACTCATCTAGACAGGTGAGATCAATGTCTATCAAGCTATTGACAAACTTCCCACTTATTGGTGGAGGAATGGCATTGGTACCAAGACCTAGGCCCTTCAATTTCCTCACTACTGATTCGTAGTGCTCCACCACAAAGCGAGAATTTTTCAACTTCTCATTTGTACATTTTAACTGCAGGATCTCATTTTGCAGTTTGTTGATTTCATTGTTCCGTTTTTCTAACCCCCTATACGCAATATCCAAGTGAACTTGTTGCTCACTTATTTGTAAAGAATATTCACATTTTTCTTTTTTCAACGTTTCAACAGACTCTTTAAAACGTTTTTCGTTTTCTTTGTAATTATGAGCTTCCATAGTTAGGGGTTCGATTTTGTTGTAACATCTCGGAATTTAGTATTCATATTTCAATTCAATGTAATGCAATTTCAAATTCAATGTTCGTGCACTACCTTATTATGTTGCTTACCTTAAACGAAATACAATGATTCAATACAAATTTACAAGTTTTGCTCGATTATATACACTTAAACGCTATACAAGTAACTATTTATTTCAAACTAATCAAACCTGAAAAGTCAAGGACTAAAGTTGAAAATTTATCAAGAAACCCTAATTAGCACGGTCGTGCTTCGTCCTGGCACGGTCGCGCCAAGTGCCTCGGCACGATCGCGCGACTGGTCCTGGAACGATCGCGCCCGGTGCCTAAGCACGGTCGTGCCATATTTAGGCATGGTCGTGCCTGTGAAACAGCTGAAACGTAACTGCAACTTTAATTACCCGATCGTTCGAATCCGTAACATCCATCCATTTCTTTTCCCTTAACAAACGTATTATTGCTTTTCAAATTATTCAAACGCCTCAGTTTAATATTACCAATCTCGAAATTTCTCTCTCAAAGCTTTTCAAGAAAACCAAGAAATTCTCTCCTACAATCCGTATTCTCTCAAGCAAGCAAGATATTCGTGTCACTCGTCCCTCCCGAGAAGTTCTGGACTGACTGGATTGGCCGGAGTGCAACAAGGATCACCGGAACTCAATCTCGCCGTCGCCGGAATTTCCTCTCTACCAATATACATCGATTCACTACTGTTTAGGGTAACTTAAACCTTAAATTCATTCATTTCAGTATCAGTATCAAAAGCCCCTATTCAATTTGGGCTTCCATTATAGAAATCGATCTGAATCAGAACTCATGTTTTATAAAAAAACGATTTAATCGAATCCCTGTTTAAACACGATGTACATGCAATTAAGTTATATGAAAAGACTCGTAATAACCCATTAATCAAAAGCCCTAACAATTCCAGCATTTAAAATACAAGAATTTGTCAATTCGTGTCTGATTTGGAAGAGACACGGTCGCGCTAATCATCTAGCGCGGCCGTGCCTCATGTTGCGCGGTGGTGTCGAATAGCGGCGCGGTCGTGTCCTCCTGTCCAGACCTTGTCATGCCCTCTGGGCTAGTCTCTGTTGTGTCTAAAGATCATAGACACGACCGTGCCGGGCCAAGGCACGGTCGTGCCTGTTGACTGGTCTAGTTGTGCCCTCTGTTGATCAACCCGGTCGTGCCCCGACTAGCCCGGTCGCGCCCCTGGCTTGAGCACGATCGTGTCCTTCCGAGGCACGGTCGTGTGAGACTCAGAACTTTTAACAGAATTATAATTTTATATATTTTAATCAGTAAATGTTTCAGATTTTATAAAAATATGTTTTCTGTATTTAAAAATGGATTAAAATTTTAATCTTGGCATAAATACAATTTATTTAAAAGTTTATGAAAAATTAAATTTATATTTATTATCTTACACTTAAATGATATTTTAAATAATTAAGTTACAAAATTTATAAATAAATAAGATAATGATTATTTATTTAATTTACATTTTAAATCAAAATCATTTATTTATTTATACTTAATTACAATTAATATTTACATTATTTCATAAACTATAATTATATATTTATTCAATTATCCAATTCAAACCTAATCAAATTATTTCAAAAATATTTTTACTTCAAACTCTATATATTTTATTCAATACTTTTTAAATACAAATCAATAGTTTTATACACAAATTCAACTTTCATTTTAGACTTAAACTTTATTTGATTCAATACACATTACTCTTTAGGTTAAATTATGCATTTCGAGGATCATATTTGCTATCTATAATCTTTGTTAGCTACACTTCCATATCAAGTGAGTATTCACAACCCCTTTTTACTCTTTTACACTTTTGGGGTGGAACATGAACTCTATACACATTACACATTACACATTTACATTTACGCAAACAACACAAGTGCAAAAATCCTATTTACATACATGTGTGCAAAATTTGAGCTTTGTGCCCGAGTGCTAGTTGTACTAACCTTTGTATGCGATTATGTGCAATCATTAACTATACAAGCCGACGGTTTTCAATGATAGATCTATTGAGTCTGACAAACCCACCCATGGTGCGCGGTGATTGAAACCGACAACACAAATTTTGAATGCTAGTTACAAGGTTTGGTTGTACATGGTTACACAATAGCTGCTCCCCATAAATGCCTTATTTTATCATGTTTTGTAAATGATTTGTTTTCAACTATATACTATCTACATACAACTGTGTTATACTCACCAACTTTTTAGTTGACTTTATTTTATTCATGTTTCAGGCCCCAATATGTGAGATTGATTCAAGGCGTGTTCAACATAGGGTTTGGACTTAGCAATTTAAATCAAGAATTTTATGAGTTGTTTTATGTTTTTGTTTGAATTTGGTTTTGTACTTGGATTATTTGTAATGGAAATTTAACTTTAATATATTTCAATTTAGTCAACCATGTGCTATGAACAGTCTTACATGTCCCGCCCCGATGATTCCGCCATCGGTCGGGGTGTGACAGATTGGTATCAGAGCCTTGGTTATAGGGAATTAGGTTATTAGACACCTTGACCTAGACTATAACTTTAGGACACCCACTTATGCTATATTTCATGATTTTGTGCTATGTGTTACATGCTATGTGCTACATGCTCACCATGATTAATTATTATTATACTTGATACCTTATTTGTTAGAAATTCATGACTCATTAGGATCTTCTTGAATAATAATTAAATAAATAATATCCTTTCCTATATTCTAAAACCTCATACTAATTCTATCTTCTTTCTATCTTTATCCTTTCTTAGCATGTGGAAGAACTCTTGAAGCAAAAATATTTAAAAATTTTTTATTTCTTCGTTAAGGTTTTTAAACTTGTGAAATTATTTGAGGACACGTGCAATCTGGAAGGGTGACACCTGTATTTTGGGTTTTCTGTCTAGGAAAACATTTCGCATAAATCCCAATTAACCGAGGGACCCGTATGCTTTCCTGGGAATTCCCGAGATGAGTGTTTACTTATAGGCTAAAGCATGTCTCCTTGAAAATTTTATAAGTTTAATTAACCTTAATGTGCCATGGTATTCAAGTGATTTTGTCACTTTTGAGTACAATCCAAACTAAGAATATCTATTTTTATTTTGTTACCTCATTCTATTAAATCCTATCAAATCTCATAAATTCTTACAATTTTTTTTTCTTGTCTTGTGAAAATCTGTAGAATGCCTCCTCGTCGTGCTCCCGCAACCAATGCCAACACCGACATTGCTGCTATTCTTACCCAATTAGTGACACAACTCACCCAAGCCAATGGTGCCACCAATGGCAACAATGGTGGAAATGGAAGCAATAGTGGTAATAATGGTGGAAATGGTGGAAATAGTGGTAACAATCCATCTCAATGCACCTTCAAACACTTCAACTCGTGCAATCCCCTAAAGTTCTATGGTACCGAAGGAGCTACTGGACTCCTTCAATGGTTCTAAAGCATTGAGAATACCTTTCTCAATAGTGACTGTCCCGACAACCTCCGTGTTCGTCATGCTACAAGTGTCCTACAAAAACGGGCACTTACATGGTGGAATGGGGAGAAAAGGAATAGGGGTGTTGACATAGCTATGGCCTTACCTTGGGATGAGGTCAAAAGGCTTATGACCGAGGAGTTCTGTCCTCGAAATGAAGTGAAAAAGTTAGAAGCTGAATTTTGGGATCTTGCCCAAGATAGCGGGGAAAGCTTGGCATATACAACTCGGTTCCATGAGTTGAGTCTTCTAGTGCCCCACATGGTCACTCCTTTGTCCCGTTGTATCGAGAAGTATATTGGTGGGCTACCAAGACAAATCCAAGATACTGTCTTAGGTAGAAATCCTGCTACTCTGGAGGATGCTATTCGTCTATCCGCTACCTTAACTGATAACCATGTGAAAGCGGGAACACTTACTAAGAAGGGTACTAAGAAAGTTTCTGAAACCGTAACCCCTCCTACTCTCAACAAAGAAGCCACAACCGAGCCCTTTCGTAATAATAGAAAGAGGAAGGTTAGAAATTTTGCTGCGATTACTCCTGCTGTTCCCGTCAACCAAGCTGCACCTATGGTTCAAGCGCCGGCTAAAAAGCCATATGTTGGAATCTACCCACTTTGTGCCACCTGCAACTACCATCATCCCCAAAACATCCCATGTCTCCTTTGTACATATTGCGGGAGATATGGTCATACGGTTAGTGTTTGTAGGACCAAAGCTATTGCGGGCCAAGTCAACCCTCCAAACCGAACTGTACCTCAAGTGGCTAATCAAGGTGCTCCCGCCATTTCTAATGGGCGTGCTTGCTATGAGTGTGGTGACCCGAACCATTTTCGTGATCAATGTCCAAGACTTGCAAATGCTAGACAAGGTGGAGCTCGTGGGCGTGCGTTCAACATAAACGCCAACGAAGCTCAAGCCAACAATGACGTGGTCAATGGTACATTTCTTGTTAATAGTCAATATGCCTCCATTTTATTCGATACCGGAGCCGATAAAAGTTTTGTGTCACTTAATTTTGAACCTTTACTTGCAAAGACTCGGTCCCAATTAGAGAAAACATTTACCGTTGAAGTAGCAAATGGTGACTCCCTTACAATTGAGTCCATTATCTATGATTGCTCTTTAGAACTTAATGATCACACATTTCCAATCAACCTTGTTCCAATGCCACTAGGAAGCTTTGATATTATCATAGGCATGGATTGGCTATCAAATCATCATGCCGAAGTCATTTGCTTTGAAAAGTGTATCCAAATTCCGCTACCATCGGGAGAAACCTTAAGAGTTTTTGGTGAAAAGCCTTGCAAGGGACTTAAGTTGATGTCGTGTACTACCGCTCAAAAGTACTTACGAAAGAAGTACATTGCTTTCTTAGCTCATATTGTTCAAAAGGATGTCAAGGAGAAGAGTATCCAAGACATTCCGATCATTCGGGATTTCCCCAAAGTTTTTCCTAAGGATTTATCCGGTCTTATCCCGTTCGTCAAGTAGAGTTCCGTATTGATCTTATACCTGGAGCTAACCCCGTTGCTAGATCCCCTTATCGTCTTGCACCTTCTGAAATGCAAGAACTTGCAAGTCAACTTCAAGAGCTCTCCGACAAGGGATTCATCCGTCTGAGTCATTCACCGTGGGGTGCACCCGTCTTATTTGTTAAGAAGAAGGATGGATCATTTCGCATGTGCATTGACTACCGCGAACTCAACAAACTTACTATCAAGAACCGATATCCTTTGCCTAGAATCGATGATCTCTTTGAGCAACTGCAAGGTTCTACTTGCTTCTCGAAGATTGATCTTCGATCCGGTTATCATCAGCTTTGTGTTCAAGAAGATGACATTCCTAAGACTGCTTTTCGAACAAGGTATGGTCATTACGAGTTCATGGTTATGCCTTTCGGGTTAACCAATGCACCCGCAGTTTTCATGGATCTTATGAATCGTGTGTGCAAACCGTACCTTGATAAATTCGTGATTGTCTTCATTGACGATATCTTAATCTATTCCAAGACTAAACCCGATCATGAACAACACCTTAGATTGGTTTTGGACCTCTTGAGAAAAGAACAACTATATGCCAAATTCTCCAAATGTGAATTTTGGCTAAAGGAAGTTCAATTTCTTGGTCATATTGTCAATGACAAGGGTATTCATGTTGATCCTGCTAAGATTGAAACGGTTAAAAATTGGAATGCTCCGAAGACTCCTACCGAAGTTCGTTCATTTCTTGGTCTTGCGGGTTATTATCGTCGTTTCATCTCAAACTTCTCAAAGATTGCTGTCCCTCTTACCGCTTTGACCCACAAGGTTAAGACTTATGAATGGGGACTGAAACAAGAAGAAGCT
Source organism: Smallanthus sonchifolius (assembly GCA_023525975.1). Classification (NCBI taxonomy): domain Eukaryota; kingdom Viridiplantae; phylum Streptophyta; class Magnoliopsida; order Asterales; family Asteraceae; genus Smallanthus; species Smallanthus sonchifolius. Next base: position 66,060,799 of record CM042021.1, on the reverse strand, counting down.
TTCCAAACCCTCAAGAAAAAGTTATGCAATGCTCCCATATTGACTCTCCCCGATGGAAATGATGATTTAGTTGTCTATTGTGATGCTTCTAACCAAGGTCTTGGTTGTGTTCTCATGCAACGAGGCAAAGTAATCGCTTATGCATCAAGGCAACTCAAAGTTCATGAGAAGAATTATACGACGCACGATCTCGAGTTGGGTGCGGTCGTATTCGCGTTAAAGATTTGGAGACATTACCTATATGGCACAAAATGTGTGGTATTCACCGACCACAAAAGTCTTCAACATATTTTCAACCAAAAAGAACTCAATATGAGGCAACGACGTTGGGTCGAACTCCTTAACGACTACGACTGCGAGATTCGTTACCATCCTGGCAAAGCGAATGTTGTAGCTGATGCTTTGAGTCGAAAGGACCATGTTATGCTTCATTGTGCCCGTATTCAAACCGATATTCAAACCCTTTTCTTAGAAGCTCAACACGTCTTGGTAACCGAGGGTAATATGTACGAAGAAATGTCATGTGGTGTTGAACTCCTTCTTGAATAAAAACCCAATGGCTTACTATATTACTTGAACCGTATTGGGTTCCCGATCGCGATGATCTCCGTGCGTTTCTCATGAACGAGGCTCACAAGACTCGTTATTCTATTCATCCTGGTGCGGATAAAATGTACCAAGATCTTCGCCAACAATATTGGTGGCCCGGTATGAAAAAGGACATTGCTCTTTATGTTTCCAAATGTTTAACCTACTCCAAAGTCAAAGCCGAACATCAACGTCCTTCTGGTTTGCTAGAACAACCGGAAATTCCCGTGTGGAAATGGGAAAACTTAGCCATGGATTTTATTACCAAACTCCCTCGCACCTCGAGTGGTTATGATAGTATTTGGGTGATCATTGATCGTCTCACCAAGTCTGCCCATTTCTTGCCTATCCGTGAAGACTATCGGGTCGAGAAACTAGCCCGAATTTACATCGATGAAATCGTGAGCCGTCATGGTGTTCCCTTGAACATAATATCTGATCGAGATGCCCGGTTCACTTCTCGATTTTGGCAATCTCTCCAAACTGCTCTTGGCACACGACTGGATTTGAGCACGGCTTACCATCCCCAAACTGATGGTCAAACCGAGCGAACAATCCAAACACTTGAAGACATGCTTAGAGCTTGCGTAATCGATTTTGGTGGCAATTGGGATTCACATTTATCCCTTATTGAGTTTTCGTACAACAATAGCTACCACACAAGTATCAACATGGATCCATTCGAAGCTCTCTATGGTCGCAAGTGTCGTTCTCCTATCTGTTGGAACGAGATTGGTGAAGCACAAATCACCGGTCCCGAGTTAATTCAAGAAACATCCGACAAGATTATTCAAATTCGTGACAATATTCGAGTAGCGAGGAGTCGGCAAAAGAGTTATGCCGACAAACGTCGAAATCCCTTGGAATTCCAAGTCGGTGATCTTGTTCTTCTTAAGGTGTCTCCATGGAAGGGCGTGATCCGCTTTGGAAAGAAAGGCAAGTTAGCACCTCGTTATGTTGGTCCATTCAAGATCCTTGAAAGGATTGGGAAAGTGGCCTAGACTTGAGTTACCTCCATCTCTTGGAGAGGTGCATCCTACATTTCATATATCTAATCTGAAGAAGTGTCTCGCTGATGAAAATCTCCATATACCGCTTGACGACGTGCGCATTGATGAAACGATGCACTTCGTTGAGAAGCCGGTGGAAATTATGGATCGCGAAGTCAAACAGCTCAAGCGAAGTCGCATTCCTATTGTCAAAGTCCGTTGGGAATCTACGCGTGGTCCTGAGTTCACTTGGGAACGAGAAGACCAAATGAAGCTCAAGTACCCTCATCTCTTTATTGATACTGTTGTAACCTCTAGCTAAATTTCGGGACGAAATTCTCTCAACATGGGGAGACTGTAACATCTCGGAATTTAGTATTCATATTTCAATTCAATGTAATGCAATTTCAAATTCAATGTTCGTGCACTGCCTTATTATGTTGCTTACCTTAAACGAAATGCAATGATTCAATACAAATTTACAAGTTTTGCTCGATTATATACATTTAAACGCTATACAAGTAACTATTTATTTCAAACTAATCAAACCTGAAAAGTCAAGGACTAAAGTTGAAAATTTATCAAGAAACCCTAATTAGCACGGTCGTGCTTCGTCCTGGCACGGTCGCGCCAAGTGCCTCGGCACGATCGCGCGACTGGTCCTGGAACGATCGCGCCCGGTGCCTCAGCACGGTCGTGCCATATTTAGGCACGGTCGCGCCTGTGAAACAGCTGAAATGTAACTGCAACTTTAATTACCCGATCGTTCGAATCCGTAACATCCATCCGTTTCTTTTCCCTTAACAAACGTATTATTACTTTCCAAATTATTCAAACGCCTCAGTTTCATATTACCAATCTCGAAATTTCTCTCTCAAAGCTTTTCAAGAAAACCAAGAAATTCTCTCCTACAATCCGTATTCCCTCAAGCAAGCAAGATATTCGTGTCACTCATCCCTCCCGAGAAGTTCTGGACTGACTGGATTGGCCGGAGTGCAACAAGGATCACCGGAACTCAATCTCGCCGTCGCCGGAATTTCCTCTCTACCAATATCCATCGATTCACTACTGTTCAGGGTAACTTAAACCTTAAATTCTTTCATTTCAGTATCAGTATCAAAAGCCCCTATTCAATTTGGGCTTCCATTATAGAAATCGATCTGAATCAGAACTCATGTTTTATAAAAAAATGATTTAATCGAATCCCTGCTTAAACACGATGTACATGCAATTAAGTTATATGAAAAGACTCGTAATAACCCATTAATCAAAAGCCCTAACAATTCCAGCGTTTAAAATACAAGAATTTGTCAATTCGTGTCTGATTTGGAAGAGACACGGTCGCGCTAATCATCTAGCGCGGCCGTGCCTCATGTAGCGCGGCCGTGTCGAATAGCGGCGCGGTCGTGTCCTCCTGTCCAGACCTTGTCATGCCCTCTGGGCTAGTCTCTGTTGTGTCTAAAGATCATAGACACGACCGTGCCGGGCCAAGGCACGGTCGTGCCTGTTGACTGGTCTAGTTGTGCCCTCTGTTGATCAACCCGGTCGTGCCCCGACTAGCGCGGTCGCGCCCCTGGCTTGAGCACGATCGTGTCCTTCCGAGGCACAGTCGTGTGAGACTCGGAACTTTTAACAGAATTATAATTTTATATATTTTAATCAGTAAATGTTTCAGATTTTATAAAAATATGTTTTCTGTATTTAAAAATGGATTAAAAGTTTAATCTTGGCATAAATACAATTTATTTAAAAGTTTATGAAAAATTAAATTTATATTTATTATCTTACACTTAAATGATATTTTAAATAATTAAGTTACAAAATTTATAAATAAATAAGATAATGATTATTTATTTAATTTACATTTTAAATCAAAATCATTTATTTATTTATACTTAATTACAATTAATATTTACATTATTTCATAAACTATAATTATATATTTATTCAATTATCCAATTCAAACCTAATCAAATTATTTCAAAAATATTTTTACTTCAAACTCTATATATTTTATTCAATACTTTTTAAATACAAATCAATAGTTTTATACACAAATTCAACTTTCATTTTAGACTTAAACTTTATTTGATTCAATACACATTACTCTTTAGGTTAAATTGTGCATTTCGAGGATCATATTTGCTATCTATAGTCTTTGTTAGCTACACTTCCATACCAAGTGAGTATTCACAACCCCTTTTTATTCTTTTACACTTTTGGGGTGGAACATGAACTCTATACACATTACACATTACACATTTACATTTACGCAAACAACACAAGTGCAAAAATCCTATTTACATACATGTGTGCAAAATTTGAGCTTTGTGCCCGAGTGCTAGTTGTGCTAACCTTTGTATGCGATTATGTGCAATCATTAACTATACAAGCCGACGGTTTTCAATGATAGATCTATTGAGTCTGACAAACCCACCCATGGTGCGCGGTGATTGTAACCGACAACATAATTTTTGCATGCTAGTTACAAGGTTTGGTTGTACATGGTTACACAATAGCTGCTCCCCATAAATGCCTTATTTTATCATGTTTTGTAAAGGATTTGTTTTCAACTATATGCTTTCTACATACAACTGTGTTATACTCACCAACTTTTTAGTTGACTTTATTTTATTCATGTTTCAGGCTCCAATATGTGATATTGATTCAAGACGTGTTCAACATAGGATTTGGACTTAGCAATTTAAATCAAGAATTTTATGAGTTGTTTTATGTTTTTGTTTGAATTTGGTTTTGTACTTGGATTATTTGTAATGGAAATTTAACTTTAATATATTTCAATTTAGTCAACCATGTGCTATGAACAGTCTTACATGTCCCGCCCCGATGATTCCGCCATCGGTCGGGGTGTGACATTTGTCTTGGAGCTTAGAAATTTCAAGCTTTAGCCCTAGACATTTAGAACAAGAAATAACAGAGAAAGGGTTAGAATCTACCTCAGATGATGAACTCTGTGCTTCTCCAATGGCCATGAGAGCAACGGCAGTGGTAGACTCCTTTTCAACAGCTACAGAAGCTTCCATCTCCTCAGCTTCTTTTCTCTCAGCCTCCATCAGCTCCATGATCTCAGCCATGAGACCAACCTGTGTTTGAGCAATGATGGCGTCCTCTAGATGAACACCCCAATCAAAGTTTTTGTCATGCTGAGCTACCAGTGCATTTGACGAACCACCTTGGTGTTGATTGTGGTGGCTAGTGTTGTTGTGGCCGTGGCTGTTTCCCTGGCTAGGTCTGTTGAAACCAGAGGCCGGTGCTCGGTCTTTTTGACACTCACGAGCAAAGTGTCCATAGTTCAGACACTTGTAGCATTTGGCCTTGGATTTATCAAATCCAACCTTGGCATTAGAACGTCCACCAATGAACTTTCTTCCTGTTCTGTTCAGGAAACGCTTGGCCCTCCTCAAAAGCATGGCCATATTCCATTGAATATCCATGTCCTCAATATCATCAGGATCCACTTGGTTAAAGTCTTCTTCAATAGTTTCGGGATCCGTTAGCTTGCCGCCTATGAAATTCTCATACGCAAGCATACATGATGAAAACAATGCTACATGATCTTCAGCTATTTTGACTATTGCAGAATGGTTAGCTGAAGACGTAGCTGGAGGACTTCTTGAGGTGTGTAGATGATTAGTTCCCAACGCTAATCCAGATGCATAACAAGCTTGACCACCACACCCATTTGAGTGATCTTCTTCATTGGAGTGTCCAGTAAAGAGGGCAATTCCAGAGCCCGGTGATTTTGAAGTGGAAGTCGTCCCATGATACATGGAAGGGTCCTGTATCTGAGGTCTTCCTGAGCTCTCCTTCTTCATAATATTCATGTTATGAGCTTGAATCTTACCAATAGCCTCATCTACTGTTAACTCATAGAATTTAGGATTTTCCCTCATCAGGGTTGTATACATCTCAAACTTTGGTGGCAAAGCATCAAGAAATTTTTCCACCAGTTCTTCATCGGGATATTTCAGTTCAAAAGCTTTCAACTCCGTTTGTAAATGATAGAATCTAGAGATGAGATCATCTAACGATTCATTTTCCATGAAATTGAAGCATTCATACTGCTTCCGGAGAAGATCCCGCTTACTCTTCTTAATGTCACCGTTCCCCTCAAATCTTTTCTGAAGTGCTTTCCAAAGATCCTTGGAGGTGTCATAGCCTCGAAAACTGTGAAACAATTCCCGAGTTAATGACATAGTGATTGAGCCAAGAGCCTTCTTTTCCCGATCATAAGCTTTCTTTTGTTCTTCATCAAGCTTAGAGATGGGCTTTGGCACCTCTTCATCAAGATAGATGTGTGTGGGATGCTTATATCCCTCAATGATTGGTATCCATAATGATGAGTCGGTGTATGAAATGTAGTGCTCAAAACGCGCCTTCCAATTGGAATAATCGTTTACATTTAATAGTTTAGGCGGTTTCTGAGGTGTACCGATCTCATTATCATAATTTAACATGTTTCCAAGATTCTGAAGGTTCGACATAGTGAATTACTTGGTCAAAAAATCAGAAAAATCAGACACTGTTGCGCACTTGGTTTTGGCCTTGCGCACTTGAGAAATGGTCTTGCGTAGTTAAGACTTGCCCTTGCGTACTTGTAAGTACGCGGGAGGAAATATTAAGTACGCAGGATATAACTTAAGTTCGCACAAGTTCAGTCTTGCGCACTTGTAAGTACGCAGGAGATAACTCTTGCGTAGTTAGTAAGTACGCAGAAAACTGTACTTTTTACCAAAAATGGTAAGTACGCAGGACACCTTTTCAGCAACTCTCACCAAACTTTTCCGGTCACCTGAAAATCACCGGAGACAGTGAAAAATAGGCTGATGATCAATGCAATCGAGCCAAAGGATCAGAAACAAGTTTCTAACCAACCTTTGATGCTCAAAACACACAAATACACAACAAAAATCGGTTTTTGAGAGATTTTTGCTTCTAAAAAAGTGCTTAAGAGCTACCCCTTTTTTATCACAAAAATACCTCTTTTTGCTTGTAAAACGTCTCCAAACTCACTTACAACACTCGAATTCAAGAGCAATGCTCTGATACCACTTGTAGGTCCCTTCGTGTGTGTCGGATCGTCACATGCAAGTGGTCTACTAGTCGCACCGGGTTGCGGAATACCCGTGACTAGGTGGAGAGTCTTACTAAACAAAGTAAACCAAACACGAGAGTCACAATAAACGTTCTTTGTATTATAAACACTCGACGGTTACAGAGAGAATACAAGCTGCGTACTTAGCAAAACAGAGTTCGTCTAAACAAATGGTTCTGCGTACTTAACCTCTGTGAACCTATCCTATTTATACAAACCTGATGCCTGCGCACTTAGCAAGTGCACAGGACCAATTTCTCTTGCGTACTTAACAAGTACGCAAAGGTGTTCTTGCGTACTTGCTAAGTACGCAGGAGCTTTCTCCTGCGCACATGTTAGTGCGCAAAACACTTAGCAGAAAAACAACATACATTATGTAAAAGTAAGTACAACTCGATAAACTATTACATAATGACTCATAAATACAAAGACAAATTACAGACATTAGACATACAAACTAAGACTCTATCCAGAGTGTTGTCACAGGAAAGTGCATCAACACTCTGTCCTTTTAACATTCACGAGCAAAGTGTCCAAAGTTTAGACACTTATAGCACTTGGCCTTGGATTTGTCAAAACCAACCTTGAAATTTGAATGCTTGCCAATGAACTTTCTTCCTGTTCTGTTCAGGAAATGCTTGGCTCTCCACAAGATCATGGCCATATTTCACTGAATGTCTATGTCCTCCATATCATCGGGATCCACCTGATTGAAGTCTTCTTCTATTGTTTCAGGATCCGTTAGCTTACCGCCATTGAAGTTCTCATAGGCAAGCATGCATGAAGAGAATAAAGCCACATGATCTTCAGCTATATTGGCTATCGCTGATTGGTTAGCTGAAGATGTGGGTGAAGGATTTCTTGAGGGATTCAGGTGATGAGATCCAGAACCAGAACCAGATGCTGCATAGCATGCATGACCACCACAAGCTTTTACAGTTTCTTCCTCATGAGAGTTTCCAGAGAAAAGGGCAATTCCAGAGCCCGATGACTTGGTTGTAGAAGACGTCCCATGATACATTGAAGGATCTTGTATCTGAGGTCTTCCTGAGCTCTCCTTCCTTTTTAGGTTCATGTCATGAGCTTGAACCTTTCCAATTGCCTCATCAATTATCATCTCATAGAACTTAGGATTCTCTCTCATCAGGGTTGTATACATCTCAAACTTAGGAGGCAAAGCATCCAGAAACTTTTCAACTAATTCTTCATCAGGATATTTTAGCTCAAAATCTTTCAACTCGGTCTGCAGATGATAGAATCTAGAGATGAGCTCGTTTATATATTCGTTCTCCAGAAATCTGAAGCAATCATACTGCTTCCTCAGGAGATCCCATTTACTTTTCTTGATGTCACTATTGCCCTCGAATCTTATCTATAACGCCTTCCAAAGATCCTTGGAGTTATCATATCCTCTGAAACTGTGAAATAACTCCCTAGTCAAGGCCATAGTGATAGAACCGTGAGCCTTCTTCTCTCGATCATAAACTTTCTTTTCTTCTACATCGAGTTTAGAGATAGGCTTGGGCATTACTTCATCAAGGTAAATGTGTGTGGGATGCTTATATCCCTCTAGAATTGGTATCCATAACGAAGAATCGGTATAAGAAATGTAGTGCTCAAAGCGTGCTTTCCAGTTAGAATAATCATTTACATTTAGCAACTTTGGCGGTTTCTGAGGTGTTCCGATCTCGTTGTCATAGTTCAGAAGGTTACCGAGGTTCTGAAGATTCGACATTGTGAACACTTAGTCAAATTTCAGAAAGGTCAAAGACACTTGCACACTTGATATTGGCCTTGCGCACTTAGAGAAATGGTCTTGCGCACTTATGATTTGCTCTTGCGTACTTGATAAGTACGCAGGGTTTAACTTAAGTACGCAGAAATATTAGTCTTGGGTACTTGATAAGTACGCAGCAAGACTGAACTTTTTGCCAGAAAAGGTAAGTACGCAGATAACCTTTTCACCAACTCTCACCAAACTATTCCCGTCACTGGAATTTCACCGGAGATGGCAAAAATCAGATAGATAAACAAACAAAATGAGCTAAAGGGTCAGAAACTTGTTTCTAACGAACCTTTGTTGCTCAAAACACTCAAATACACAACAAAAGTCGAGTTTTTGAGTGATTTTTGCTTCTAAAATAATGCTCAAGAGCTACCCCTATTTTACGACCCACTTTTGCTTGTAAAATCTCTGTAGAAAACTCTCCAAACACACTCACAACACTCGAAATCAAGAGCAATGCTCTGATACCACTTGTAGGTCCCTCGGGTGTGGCGGATCATCACATGCAAGTGTGTTCCTGTGTCAGACCGGGTGCGGAATGCCCGTGACTAGGTGGAGAGTCTTACAACACAAAGTAAACCGACAAGAGAATCACTTTAAACTTTCGTCTATTATAAACACTTGAAGGTTACAGAGAGAAATACTAAGTATATAATGTATGCGTATATGACTGCGTACTTGTCTACTATCAACCTATCCTATTTATACACGACCTGATCTCTGCGCACTTAGCAAGTGCGGAGGGCAAATTGCTCATGCATACTTAACAAGTACGCAAGGTATTCTTGCGTACTTGCTAAGTACACAGGAACTAATTCCTTCGCACATACAAGTGCGCAAAACACTTAGAGATTTCAGCAACTATCAACATGCATTAGTAAATACAACTCGATAACTAATACATACAGACACTTACAAACAAAGACAAATACATACAATGAAAGTACAAAACTACGAGTCTATCCAGAGTGTTTGTCACACAAAAGTGCTTCAACAATTCCGTCTTAACCTTGGCGCAGGTTAGACATTTTCAGACGTATGTGGTAATCTCGGCTTTCATGTTTGGCCTCCAGAAGTTTGTCTTGAGGTCTTTTTACATCTTGTCAGAACCAGGGTGAATTAAATACCTCGACTTATGTGCCTCATCCATCACTATGTCTCTTAAGTTCCCATGGTTCGGTACCCATGTCCGGTCTATGTAGTAACGCACATTATCGGATTTGATCTCAAATAGTTTCTCCATGCCTCGTAGGCCTTCATTTTCCAAATTTTCCTCCTTGAGTGCCTCGAGTTGAGCGTCATGTATCTGGATATGTAGATTCGTGTGGATGGTCAAGGTTAACGCTCGCACTCGACGTGGTTTGAGTTGTTCTTTCCTACTTAGGGCATCAGCAACTACGTTTGCCTTTCCCGGATGGTAACGGATTGCGCAGTCGTAATCATTAAGCAATTCGACCCATATGCACTGTCGCATGTTCAACTCCTTTTGATCAAAGATGTTTTGGAAACTTTTGTGGTCAGTGAAAATCATACATTTGGTACCATACAGGTAGTGTCTCCAGATTTTGAGTGCGAAAACCACGGCTCCCAATTCCAAGTCATGGGTGGTGTAGTTCTTTTCGTGCACTTTGAGTTACCGTGAAGCATATGCGATAACCTTCTCTCTTTGCATCAGTACGCAACCGAGTCCTTGGTGTGACTCATCGCAGTAGATTACGAAGTCTTCGTTTCTTTCAGGTAGTGCTAAGATCGGTGCGCTGCAAGGTTTTTGCTTGAGTAACTAAAATGCTTCTTCAGTTCGTTCATTCCAATCATACTTCATGTATTTCTACGTCAAAACAGTCAATGGTTTTGCAATCTTTGAAAAGTTTTTGATAAACCTTCTATAATATCTGGCAAGTCCCAAAAATTGTCGTATTTCGGTCGCGGTTTTGGGTGTTCCCCAGTTTCTTATTGCTTACCACGTGTAAGCCCATCTCGTTTACCACGTGACCTAGGAAATGCACTTCTCGGATCCAGAAGTCTCACTTTGAAAACTTAGCATACAACTTCTCGGTTTTCAATAATTCTAGAATGAGCCTTAAATGTTCAGCGTGTTCCTCCTCGCTGTGAGAATATATCAAGATGTCATCAATGAACACAATAACAAACTTGTCTAGGTAGGGTTTGCACACACGGTTCATAAGATCCATAAATACTGCGAGTGCATTGGTCAAACCGAATGGCATAACTAAAAACTCGTAGTGTCCATATTGACGTCTTGGATTCTCAGCTGATGGTACCCTGACCGTGAGTTGACCTTGGAGTAATAACTCGATCCTTGTAGTTGGTAGAACAAATCGTCTATTCTTGGTAGAGGGTATTGGTTCTTAATGGTTACTTTGTTCAATTTTCTATAGTCAATGCACATACGAAATGATCCAGCTTTCTTTTTGACAAATAAGGCAGGTGCTCCCCAAGGCGAATGACTTGGTCCGATAAATCCTTTATCTAGCAACTCCTGTAGTTGGTTTGATAATTCTTGCATTTCCGACGGTGCCAGTCTGTACGGTGACCACGCTATCGGGGTAGCTCCTGGGGTAAGGTCGATTCGGAATTCGACTTGTCATTGTGGTGGGAGTCCCGGTAAGTCTTCAGGGAATACTTCACGAAAATCATAAAAACTGGTATGTCCTCGACAACCTTCTTTCTTCTGTCCGGTTCTCCGTTACATGTGCTAAGATGGCATAGTATCCTTTTTGTAGATACTTCTGGCCTTTCATACATGAGATTATATTAAGAGTAATCCCACTCCTTTCTCCTTGTATTGCAAGTGTTTCTCCATCTGGTAGGGGTAATCTAATAATCCTTTCGCTGCATACAATCTTCGCTCCATTCTTGGACATCCAGTCCATACCGATAATCACGTCAAAACTCCCTAGTTTAACCGGTAACAGATCTATTTTGAAGGAATGATTAGCTAATTCTAGGACACAGTTCGGAATAATGTGGTTGTTTTGATTAATTTACCGTCAGCTAGTTCTACGGTATACTCGTTATCTAGAATGGTAGGTTCGATTCCAAGTAATAGACTAAATCCATTAGACACGAAGCTTCGTTCAGCACCAGTATCAAATAACATAGATGCATAATGGTTGTTTAGAAGGAACGTACCCGTGACGGTGTCGGGGTTCTGTTTGGCTTCTCCTGCTCCAATCACAAAAGCTCGCCCTTTGGCGTTGTTGTTGTTGTTTCCTAGCTTCCTGTTCTTTGGGCAATCCTTTGAAAAATGTCCATTCTACCCACAAGTGTAACTAGCACGGGTTGCTCCAGTGTTTGGAACTCGTCCTCTCATACCTTGGCCGCATGGCCAATCCTCTTTCACTTTTGGCACCTCGCCTCTTGACATGTGCCATTGTGGTGTAAATTGCATCGATTGCACTTTGGCAGGGTTCCCGTGTAAGCTCTCCTTGGCTTATTGTCAGCTTGACCTACGTGTAGGCTCGTGTAGGTCCCTCCGGGTGGGTGTAACGGATCGAAAACGTGTGAGAATGTAGCCTAGTAATCAGGTGCGGAATGTCTGTTACTAGGTAGAACGACCTATGAACGAAAGCAAAGTAATCAACACACGAATGTACTAATAAATACACGATCTATTGATAACACGATGTTTCAAACAAGTACAGACACAAACAAAAGGAATTATGGACTGATAATACTCTGATCTGTGTGTACTTGTGAGTGGGATTACATCTGTTTCGAAAATGAAACAAACCTATGCTATTTATAGACTTGGTCCATGCGTACTTGTCAAGTACGCATGAAGATCCTTCATGCGTACTTGATCAAGTGCGCATGACCATTTGTACTTAACAAATACGCAGGAGAAACTTACATGCGTATTTGCTTAGTACAATCAAAACATACAAGGATTACAAGTTCAGATATTATAACTCGATAAAGACCATGACAAATACAAACACATACAAAGACAAGACTGAAAGATAAATAACAAAAGCTTGAGTATGATCCAGAGTGCCTGTCATCAAAACATGCTCTTACAGACTCCCCCTTGACAGCACCTCTGGATGTCTTCAGTCTTTTATGAGCTTCCGGCTTAACATCCACCGCTGATCTTTGATTTGTAATCAAAGTAGAATTTGACCAGCTTGTTGTATTTAGTAGCCAACATCTTTGTCCATTCATCAATATATAAGAAATACTTGTCAACGAGAACCTCTAAATCTTTTACAGAAAAATGATGAAACTGATTTCATTAAATACTCGAATAATCTCCTACAAGCTTCTCTTTTAAACCATCACTGCCTCCTCGATCGAAGGATCAACAAACCAATACCACATATTCCCTAACACATCTTGAGGAATTTTCTTCAAGGATATGTTAGTTTCACAAAGAACTAGATTGTAGACAAGTTTTTTACGAATTTACGTGTCACGGGATGAATTACTGATCTTTCGTTGACACGCCTCGGTTCCTGAGGCTTAAAGATTTCAAATCTCCCCGACCTTCCTTCTCTCTGCAAGGTTCCCCACAATCCTTTAGCTACCGCATGTGATGTACTATTATAGAGATCGCAGTTTGCTAAGTTTATGAGGTCATATTTGGGTAGGGAATTGAATGCATCGGTAGTTGGTTTCAAGTATTGTACTCCACCAGAACGTTTTATTGCAAACAAACCCTTGTCATCCTCCAATCTAACTGACAGAATCATTCCAGCTGCCCCATATTTTTCAGTGTATTATGGCTTATACCACGAGGGCTCTACAACTTTCTTGAACCACTCCTGAGGCGTATTCCTCCAGGAGGTACCACTAGTTCCTGCTTCCTGAGTTGGATTTTCAGCTGTTGTCTCATTTATATCAATTATTGGAGGTGTGATCTCAGCTTGTTCGTTGATTGTTGGGGCTTCAAAAATTTCCCATCCTCCAGCTCATATATCCCCTCACCATTACCTTTAGGGAAATCAATAATCACATCCACACCACTCTCATTCCAGTCATCTCCACTATCAATCTCACCTTCTTCAATTTCTACCAATGCCCCAATCGTTACATTATCGTTTATATATGGGCTGGCACACAATTCTTCTAACACCTCAACCGATGTTTTTCCTTTGTCAACACCACTACCACCATGTTGTGTACCCTTGAGCTGTAGGTGTAGCATGTGTTGGTAAGACAGCTTGTGTCTCAACAACACCAGCACCTGAGGGGCCAGCATTGGGATCCTCATCCTGATCCTTCTCTTTGGTCAGGTCAATATGGTGACAGGTTTCTACATTATCTCTCTTGCTTGTCTCCCACTTAGACTCAAGCTGTTTTGTCAATTTAGCCACTTTTTCTACCATACTTTGATGCTCACCACGCTGGATCAAAAGTTGAGTTTCCATAGTTGTCCTAGCGGCAAAGAATAGATCATTGATACCAAATTGCATTTGCTGCAGCTCAAAAAATTATTTCATTTGTTCCTCCATTGCCTGCCACTGATTGGTCAATCTGATGTTAGATTCAGCAAGTAAGTTGATTTGAGTTTGCTGGTTTGCTACTATTAACTCAAAGTTTGCAATCCTTTCATCCCTGGGATCTACCACTCTCATTGTAGATGGTTCACCTATTTCGTGTATAGTTTCTGCAAAAAGTTCGGATATGTCAAAGTGGTGTCCCATGTCGCTGAACTCTATTGAGTGTGTCATCAGTGGCAAGGTACCAGCCGTGACAGTGACGGGTAAAGTTGTGGTTTGAAGAATTATGGGTACTGTGGTGGTTGTAACAAGAGTTGATTCAGTCATCATTGGATGGACTGCTGTGGTTGTGAGTTGTATTGTGGTAGCCGAAAGAGAGACTATGGATCGAGTAGTAGCTTCACAAGTGGGGACGATAACAGGGTGAATTATCCTTCGTCTTCTTCGGCTATAGAGTTGTGTTGGAACTTCGGGGACTGTACTTGCTTGTGCTCTTGCATTGATCTCAGCCATTATTACTTGCCATGGGCGATCACTTCGAGTTTGCTTTCTTCTTTCAGTTACATGAGGTTCCTCTTTGTTGCTATCTGAATCTGAACTTTGTCGTTGTCGGCGTCGTGTTGAGGATTCAGGAAGAGATTCCCGAATGTCTTTCCTTGGGTGTCGTTGATCTGGTGTGCGCTCTGAATCTGATGAGCCAGTTACTGTTTTCTCAGAGTCACTGTCTCCTGGACCTCCTCCATAACCAACAACAACATCACCTTCATCACCATCACTATCATCTTCATCATTATCATTGTCATCATTATCATCATCCTCATCATTGTTATCATCATCATCTACATTATCATTATCATCATGACCTCTTCCTCTTCATCCAAGTGCTCACTTAACTCGGGTTCACTATCGGCACTATACCATCTATCTCTTTCTGGTGCAACATAGTCTTCGTTGATCAGATGACCAAATAAAGGTGTGTGCATAGGAATTGGTTCCTCAGTTCTAGCATTCATGATTTGCACAAACACCCTTTTGTCAATACGATTGACCTGTAGCTGCTGCCCTATTTGTCATAAATTTGGCAGGAAGTGATTGATTAGCAGCTGAATGAAGCGAGGATATAATAAGAATCTAAACCTTGGTGCGACATTAATTTGATCAAGGATCGCTTTGTATATATATCTTGAAAAATTTTATCCTTTGTTTAGAGATAAGCCGACCATAGCTGAGGCTAGATCATGCCCCCATCGCATCTTTGCCTGCCTTTCTGGCTGATATACACATGATCATCACATGGGCAAGATAACTCCATTGATCTAGGAGCCACATTTTCTTGTAGGATGGATATTCTACCCTTCCAACGTACCCCATCCGTTGCTTCCAACACCCGTCGATCATATATTCAGGATAATGAGTTAGGTCAATGGCTAAGTCATTGAACTATAACACTTGGCGTATTGTGTCTTCATAGATATCTATACGTTGGTTGGCTATAGTAGCCCTGATCACATTTGGTGATGGTCTACAATCTAACTCTGCCATATCCCAGAATTGCTGTAGATATGGTCGTGAAACAACCAGATTGGCAGAGATAGCATATGCAATTTTGGACCGGTTCAAAAATGCGACAATCTCTTGGTAGTTTAGAGCAGCACCTCTCCATTCTGGATTAGTAAGTGCTAGTAGATTAAACTCGTCTATGAAAGGTCTTTGTGCCATATCTGCAATATTCACATATAAACAAGATTAGGACAGTTTTAAAGATCAAAGTAATATACCTTACACCGTAGACACAAAGTAAAACTTTTAAAATTTTTAAGACTTAGAAATTTTTCATGTTTTCACCTTCATGCGTACATGTAAATACGCATGGGAAAAATCGGTCTTGTGCATTTATCAAGTACGCATGCACATTTGTTCATGCATACTTGTAAGTACGCAACTTCAACATATTGGCAGTGTTGCTAAGTCTCAAATTTGTCAAATTGGTGTATATGGTCTATGATTCTTGTCCGCAAGGTGTCGAAAACATGGTAGAACCACAATGTGATGTGTATTAACACCATTATCAAGCAATACCAACCCCATTTATGATCAAACAGGGCCGACGTTACCCTTGGCCCAAACCCAAGATCAAGAATCCGATTTTGCACATTGAAAGTATGAATTTAGTGTAAAACGGGAAAGATTGATGACTAGAGACTTGTCCTGATGCTTAATTTTACATGCAAACACTTGAAAATTCCAAAAATTTGGTCATAAAAAACCCTAAGCTCAAGAACACCAAATCACTAAATTTTGGATGTTTTAACGGTTGAAATTCGATGAGATTCTCACCAGATGATCCTTGAATGATGTTAGAACTGATTTTGTGTTTAAAAATGGTTTATGAACACAACGATTTTAAGAAGAAATGATCATGTTGACGGTACTGAAGTGTGAGAGAGTTTGAATGTGGAGTTAATGTTGTTGCCGTTATATATCCTGCCATTCAGCACATGCGTAATTGTCTAAGTGCGCATGGATTTCCTCATTCGTACTTAACAAGTGCGCATGAGTTTAGTCATGCATATTTGCATGTATGCATGCCTTAAGCTATGCGCACTTGATTAAATACGCATGAGTTAACTCTATCTCAAAACATTGTTTATGAAGTATATAGATGAACATGATAGATAGTTCAATTGTAGTTTGTAACAAACATGTTTTCTGGAAGTTAAGAAATATTTCAAAGAGCTATGCATAAAATCCTTTTGCCTTTTGTAAAGTTTAAGCTAAAACACGCCGAAAATCTTTTTGTCGTTTTTCGGAGAAAATAAACAAGATACTGAATAATTGAATACTTACAGTGAACGTATTTTTGGTCAAGTCATGAGCAGAGGATCGTATCAGGCTAAAGCATGATACAAAGTAAATTTCAACGAAATTGGAATCATATTATGACTAATTAAAAAATACACATTTCGTTAAATCAAATTGTCAGTATTATATTATTTGAAACTATAAACATTCTTGGATCAAATTCATGTGAGTTACGGTACTATTTAGAGTACTAAAATGTGTACCCCACGGTCATGTGAACGAAAGGTAAATGCATTATCTTCAAAAAATCAAAGATTTTCTCAAGGATTATCTGGATCTCAAAGTTGAAGTTACATCATTTAGCACAGAAAAATCAAACAGAATCCATAAGGATTATCAAGAATCATAAGATTCAGAATCGAGTGATTCATTTGTCTTGGTTTATGAGGTTTTTCTTTAGTGCATATAATGATTCATGCTAATAGATATGGAATCCAAAGATTCAGGTAATGGGATCCAACTATTATCTGGATGTCTTCAATGGAACAGGTGTGATCCAAAGGGTAGTATATGCTTGACGGTTGTATGTCAAAACATATCTTGGCACAACTTCATATTGCATACTTGTGAGTATGGGCAGTGAAGTGTACCGAAAAATTGTGCTAAATACATAACCCGAAACTGTTCTCAAAAGATAATACTGGCCAAAATCTTACATTTTTTATTTGATAATGATCTTTTGTTGATTTTATACGCACACACACAACATAACATGGGTTCAAATCACATTTGTAGGAAAGATATTTAGGTTTTCACGCTACTAATGATTTAATGAATGCTTGTAAACTGCTAACAATCCGAAAAAATTAAGTAGTCATATTGCAATCATTTCCCAATTGTGCAATCTAAGAAATTTAGATCATTTCCTGATGTGCAATCACATTCTCGTGTCTTCAAATAACATTGAGATTTTGAAAGTTTTATATTTTGTTTGGTCTTTCTAAAAAGTTTTAGCAGAAATTAAAAAACTTGGAAAGAAAAAGTAACTTCCATGGTACAAATTTGTTTTGAAAAATGTTTTCATTATGGATTGAACATTCCTATCATGTTGACAAGATGTTCAAAATGGGTACGATCAAAAGCTTTGGTGAATAAATCGGCAAGATTATTGTTCGTGTGAACGTTTACAAGTTAAATCAAATGCTTTTCAGCATAGTAACGGATGAAATGGTGACAAATTTCAATATGCTTAGTTTTGGAGTGCTTCACCGGATTGTTTGTGATGGACATGGTAGTAGTGTTGTCAATGAACATAGGATTTCCAGTGTAATTAAAGTCGTAGTCTCTTAATTTTTGTTGAATCCATAAGATCTGAGAACAGCAGCTTGCAGCAGCAACGTATTCTGCTTCACATGTTGATATAGAAACAGTTGATTGCTTTTTACACTGCCAGGAGACCAATCTTTCTCCTAAGAATTGACAGCCACCAGAAGTTGATTTTCTATTTAGGTTGCATCCACCATAGTCAGAATCTGTATAAGCTTTGAGATCAAATGATTGTTGCTTAGAGTACCATATACCTAATCGGGGTTTCCCTTTTAGGTATCTAAGAATCCTCTTTACAGCAATCAGATGAGATTCTTTTGGTTGAGATTGAAACCTTAACCATAGGCTGACAGCAAACATTATGTCAGGTCTTTAAGCGGTAAGATACATCAGAGATCCGATCATCCCACGGTACAACTTGCAATCAACATCCTTTCCATCTTTGTCTGGATGCAGACCATGATTGACCGGGATAGGTGTGCTATAAGTAGCACAATCATTCATTTTGTACTTTGACAAAATGTCCTGCACATACTTAGTTTGATACAGGTAAATTCCATTTTCCTGTTGACTGACTTGCAATCCCAGAAAGAATGTTAATTCACCCATATTTCTCATTTCAAACTTGGACTTCATCACCTGCTCGAATTCTATACACATATCTTCACTTGTAGACCCAAAGATTATGTCATCAACGTATACTTGAACTAAAAGAAGATCACTTCTTGCTTTCCGTATGAAGAGAGTCGAGTCAATTTATCCTCGGTCGAAACCATTAGACAGTGAATGCTTTGAGAGAGTTTCATACCACGCTCTAGGGGCTTGATGAAGACCATAAAGTGCTTTGTCAAGCTTATATACTTTATGGGGATTTTGAGGATCTTCAAAGCCTGGTGGTTGAGTGACATAGACTTCTTCATGTACCTTTTCGTACAAGAAAGCGCTTTTAACATTAAGTTGGTAGACTTTGAATTCAACAAAAGAAGCATAAGCAAAAAATAAACGAATAGCTTCAAGTCTAGCTACTAGGGCATACACCTCGGTATAATCCAACCCTTCTTGTTGATAAAATCCCCGAACAACCAATTTTGCTTTATTCTTCACCACGACGTGCCGATCATCAGTTTTACATTTGAACACCCATCTGGTTCCTATTGGATGTACACCTTTCGGAAGGTCAACCAGATCCCATACATGTAACTTTTGGAATTGAGACAACTCATCTTGCATTGCCTCTATCCAGCAGTTTTCAGCTAGAGCCTCCTTCACATTTTTAGGCTATATCTGGGATACGAAAGCAGATTTTAAAGAAGTTTCCATAATGCCTGTGCTTAGAATTTCAGCATAAAGACTTGTATTCTCAGCAACGGTCTTGTGAGGTGTTTGAACACCGGCATTAGGATCACCAATAATGTTTTCAATTAGGTGATTTCGATGGATACTTGTTTCTGGTACAATGGTTTCCTGAATTGCTGACTCAAGGTTAGTGCTCCACTCCCCCATATCAAGTATACCCGAGGATAACTCATTGTTGATTGGATCAACTGGAGCATCATTTCCTACATGAACATTAGGATCAGCTTGAACATCATTTTGCTTCAACATGAACTTCATCTCCGTTGTCACTGTCAAGAGTTCCAGATGCAGATGCAACATTGGAATCGAAAGTTGGGATAGGTACCATTGTTCTTGTTGTGAAGTTGGAGTTGTTGTTGTCATTAAGGTATTGATACAGTTTTGCAGCATCTTCAGCGGATATATCGGGAAGATTAAAAGACTTAAACAGTGTATCATAATCAAAACCCCAAGTTGGACCAGTTGGCTCTAGTGGAGTGTTGTGTATACTGCACTCCATGTCGAACCATTCTTCCACAGTCCTACTCTAAATATTGTACACTCTCTTGCATGGCGAATTGGAAACATATCATAAGAAGATGCCTTCCACCGATTTTGCATGAAATTTTGACTTACCATCTTTGTACTGTAACAATAAAGAGCAGTGACTACCAAAAGGAACTAGGTAGTCAAGATTTGGAGGACGATTGTTGATCAGCTCATAACAAGTTTTGTTGTGCCTCTTAACTACCCGAACTCTATTTAAGACGTGACAAGCTGTGTTGACTACTTCTGCCCAGAATGTTATGGGAAGCTTGGCGTCTGACAGCATTGTCCTTGCAGTCTCAATTAGGGTTCTGTTCTTCCGTTCTGCTGAGGAGTATAAGGTGCACTGAATTCATGATGAATTCCCTTCTTAAAGCGGAAGAGTTCCATTATGTTATTTTTGAACTCTGTACCGTTATCATTCCTAATTCTTCTGACTTTCAATTTACATAATGATTCCAGATTCAGAATCAAATATTAAAGAATTTCAACACCTCCAAAGGGGTATCAATGGATTTGTGGATCTTAGGCTTGTGGAATTTCCGTTGTTGTTTTCCCTTTTTGCAAGGCATACAATCATCTACAACGACAAATCTCACTCTAGGAATACCAGTTACCAAACCATTTCGGACAAGATGATTTATTTTTCTAAATGAAATGTGTCCGAGTTTCCTATGCCATAAGATTGAGTCAATTTCATTTGCTTTAGAAAGTAAAGAGGTTGCTACTGATGAGGTGGTTGTTGCCACACTCATGTCGATTTGATAAGTGTCGTTCGTTCTTGGTGCACACATCAAAATCCATTCTTCTGGAATCACGAAACAAGGTTTGAGAATCAAACATTCGGATTTGTTGAACATTACTGAATATTCTTTGTCTCACATCTGGGAAACACTTAACAGATTATGCTTTAGCTGCTCACAATAGTTGGCATTATCAAAACTGACACATCCATTAGTAACCACTCCTTGTTGTGTTATGCTTCCTCCTTTTTCTCCTACAAATGCCACATAGCCTCCTCTGAATGGTTTAACGTCTTGTAGAATGGACATGTTGCCTGTCATGTGCCGGGAACAACCACTATCAACATACCAACGACTCAAGATAGATCCATTTGATTGTCCCTACACAAAAATAAAAATTAGTTAGATTTGGAGACCCAAGCCATTATGGTCTTGGGTCGTCCATTTTTCTCAAAAAATACAACTTCTATCAATTCACAATCATGATTATCAAAGGTAGGTGATTCCTTTAGTGAATCGGAATTAGAGGCTTGAGAAACGTCTAGTTTCTTTCTCCCTTCTTGTTTCTTTTGAACAAGAGGTTTGCTAATATCAATTGGTAAACCAATGAAGGTTTTACCTTGTTGATTACTCGCTAACCGTTGTCCAAGTTTTCTCAAACTCTTATTCCGTCTCCTTCTCTGTGGTCTTGAAAGTTTAACCACAGACAGCTTACCAGTCAATGTATTACCGGAGGTAGATATACCAGCAACAACTGGTTTCTTGTTCCTTTTCTTAGTAGATGATTTAGTCACGATTCTAGACTTAACCATATACTGGATTGGTGCTTTCACAATTTTTGAAAATTGATTTTTAAATGCTTTACTGGTGAAATTTTTAGTGATACAGCCTTTTGCTGAGCAACTGGTTGTTTCCCTTGATTTTTATAAGGCCAATTCACAATGATGTGACCAAGTGTTCCACAGTGAATGCAATTTCTTCTTTCTCTTAAAATTCTTTTATAAGGCTCACTGGTTTTAAATGTTGAAGGCTTATTCTGATGAGTATCAGGGTTGTTTTGATGGTCCATAGGTTTTGCTTCTCCTAATTTTGATTGATTCTTGGGGGTATAGTGTTTATCTATATTTTCTTGAAAATTCTTTCCCAAGTTGTTAGCAAATGATTCCTTTTTGACTTGCTTTATGGTTTTGAAATCTCCATAAGGAATTCTTTTTAATTTGTCATTTGACTCTATTAAATCAGGTTCAGTTAAAACTTTTGTGTCAATTTTATGTCCATCATGCAGTTCTTCTGAGACAACCCCTTCCTTTTGTTATCCTCAGAACAATCATCAGAATAAAATTCATCACCAGATGATGATTTATCCTTACTAGATGATTCATCTAGAAAAATGTCAATTGGACCATTAACAAATGTCCCGTTAATTGGTGGTGGAAT
Source organism: Smallanthus sonchifolius (assembly GCA_023525975.1). Lineage (NCBI taxonomy): Eukaryota > Viridiplantae > Streptophyta > Magnoliopsida > Asterales > Asteraceae > Smallanthus > Smallanthus sonchifolius. Next base: position 66,038,669 of record CM042021.1, on the reverse strand, counting down.
GGCATTAGTACCTAAACCTTTGCCATTCACTTGTCGTACTATAGATTCATAATATTCCACCACAAAACGAGAATTTCTTAGTTTCTCAAATTTTCCACTTAATTTCAGAATTTCATTTTGATGTTTGGCAATTTTGACATTCTTTTTCTCTAACTCTTTGTATGCAACATCTAAATGACATTGTTGTTCACTGGTTTTTATTGAAAAATCGTGTTTATATTTTCTGAGATCTTCAATAGAATCTTTAAAACGTTTTTCATTTTCTTTATAGTTTAGAGCTGCACTACGTAGAGGTTCGAGTTGATTCTGAATTTTATCATTTTCCTTTTTTAGAATTAAACAATTAGCACAAGGAATAACAATAAAAGAATTAGAATCAACCTCAGTTGATGAGCTGGATGCTTCTCCAATTGCCATTAAAGCATATGCAGATTCCTGTTGGTTAGCAGCAGTAACATATTCCCTTTCTTCACTCTTTATCATCTCAATGATTTCTGCCATTAATCCCATCTGTGTTTGTGAGATAATTGCATCTTCTAGGTGAATTCCCCAGTCATAGCCGTCGTCTTGTTGAGCTACCAATGCATTGGACGGTGCTCCTTGATTTTGACTGCGGTTGTTGTTGAAGCTCTGATTGTTGTGATTCTGGTTGATTCCTGGACTGGGTCGGGTGAAGCCTGAGGCTGGTGCCTTGTCTGTCTAACATTCTCGTGCAAAATATCCATAATTCAGACATTTGTAAGATTTAGCTTTTTATTTGTCAAAACCAACTTTAGCATTTTAATGCCCACTAATAAACTTCCTACCGGTTCTTTTTAGAAAACGCTTTGCCCTTCTTAGGATCATGGCCATATTCCACTGTATGTCCATATCTTCCATGTCATCTGGATCTATTTGATTGAGGTATTCCTTAACTGTTTCTGGATCAGTTAGCCTTCCACCAATGAAGTTTTCGTATGCTAACATGCATGATGAGAACAAAGATATATGATTTTCTGCAATTTTGGCAATAGCAGTTGAAGATGTAGATGTTGTGCTCCTTTGTTGGTAAGATCCTGAACCTGCAGTAGCAAAACAAGTATGACTATTGCAACCATTTTCTTCTTCCTTTGTAGGATTTCCTGAGAACAAAGCAATTCCCGTTCCCGTGGTTTTTGGTGTGGTAGAGGTTTCAAAGTACATTGATGGTTCTTGTACTAGAGGTCTGCTAGTGGTTTCTTTCTTTCTTAGGTTCATGTTATGTGCATGAACCTTTCCTATTGCTTCATCAATAGTCATTTCATAGAACGTGGGGTTTTCTCTTAATAGGGTTGTGTACATGTCAAACTTTGGAGGTAATGCATCAAGGAATTTTTCAACAAGTTCATCGTTGGGATATTTTAGTTCATAAGACTTAAGTTCAGTCTTAAGATGATAGAACCTAGAGATAGGTTCATCAACGGATTCATTATCCAGATATCTAAAACATTCATATTGTTTTCTTAATAACCCCCTCTTGCTTTTCTTAACATCACTATTTCCCTCAAACCGTTTTTGTAAGGCTTTCCATAAATCCCGTGAGGTATCATATCCTCGGAAACTATGGAATAAGTCTCAGGTTAGTGCCATGGCTAATGAACCATGTGCCTTCTTTTCTAGATCATATGCCTTCTTTTCTACAACATCAAGTCTAGAAATTAGTTTGGGTTGGTTTTCACCAAGAAATTCATGGGTTGGATGTTTATAGCCTTCTAAAATAGGTATCCACATGTTCGAATCTAGCTTTCCAGTTGGAATAGTTATTCACATTTATTAACTTTGGGGGTTTCTGTGGAGTGCCTATTTCATTATCATAATTCAACATACTACTGAGATTTTAGCCATTTGTGTAAATATGAAACTTGGTACTTCGGACAGTCAATGTATATCTACGCACACGGTTTTTGCAAGATGACACGTGCACGAATAAGTATGCACAGACAACAAGTACGCGGGACGGTAAGTACCAAGGATGACAAGTACGCAGGATGACAAGTGCACAGGATGACAAGTGCGCAGGATGACAAGTACGCAAGGTGACAAGTACGCAGGGTGATAAGTATGTAGGAGTCAGAAAGCTGGTTTTTACAAGTGTATCCACTTATCTGATCAAAGGTGATCTGAAAAAGTTGATAGCTATGAACAATGTGGTTTAGAAAACAAAACAGGTGTGTGCCTCAAAACAAATGTTGATGAATAGGTTACGTAAACAACCAATAGCAAAAACAAGTAAGTGGGATTCTTTGAAAATGAAGAAGTATATGAAACAAGACTCAAAGAACATCCAAAGCAGATGTAACTAGAACAACATTTTAACAGAAAGTGTTCCTAACATTCTCACAACACTCGGAAACCATAGCAAAAGCTCTGATACCACTTGTAGGTCCCTCCGGGTGGGTGTAACGGATCGAAAACGTGTGAGAATGTAGCCTAGTAATCAGGTGTGGAATGCCTATTACTAGGTGGAACGGCCTATGAACGAAAGCAAAGTAATCAACACACGAATGTACTAATAAATACACGGTCTATTGATAACACGGTGTTTCAAACAAGTACAGACACAAACAAAAGGAATTCTGGACTAACAATACTCTTATCTGTGCATACTTGTGTGTGGGATTACGTCTGTGTCGAAAATGAAACAAACATATGCTATTTATAGACTTGGTCCATGCGTACTTATCAAGTACGCATGAACATCCTTCATGCGTACTTGATCAAGTGCGCATGACCATTTGTACTTAACAAATACGCAGGAGAAACTTTCATGCATATTTGCTTAGTACAATCAAAACATACAAGGATTACAAGTTCAGAG